>CM035847.1:7935942-9315942 GCA_020510985.1 Pholidichthys leucotaenia | reverse complement strand
GCTTCTCGGGCCAGCGCGCGGAAGTCCTGCTGGGTATTGCATTGCATGTTGACCAGCGTCCCTCTCATGTGTGGCGGCAGAGTGCTGAGGAAGATATGTTGGAAAAGGAAGTTGTCGTCCTCTTTCTTAAGCTGCAGCATGTCCTCCATGAGGGCCTTGGGTCTGCATCCTCTGTGGCCGTAGATCGCCAGAATCCTCTCTGCTCTCTCCTCGGCTGAGGAGATGAAGTTCTCAATGATGGTCACCTTTAGTTCTCTGTATTTGTCGTGGGCGGGCGGTTGTTGAATTATGCTCCGCGCGCATCTTGACGTGGCGGCGTCGAGTTTGGCGACGATGTAGTAAAATTTCGTCTCGTCCGCCGTTATGCCCGCCAGTGCAAACTGAGCCTCAGCTTGCTGGAACCACGAGCTTGGGTCGTTTTGCCAGAATTCTGGCAGCTTGACGGTGACGGCGCTTGTGTGGGCCATCCCTGATGTGTCCGCCGGGTGAGAGCGCCTTTCTTCTGCTCTCACGGCGGAGCTGGGGATGGTGCTCTGTTGAGCCCTCTCTGTAGATTCTGCCGTGGGGGAACGTCTTCCATCCGTTCCCCTGTCTGCATGGGCGCCGGCGCTTGCCTGGGTCGCCTCCGATGAGTTAATCGCGGGAGAACGTCTCTGTTCCATCCTCACGTCTGGTCACCAGTGTAGGGAGCTTGAAATGGAGAAGCGATATGATTTTATAAACCAAAGTTTAATATCAGCTTCACCTCCCTAACATGTCTCATCTCGGTGCAGAAGCAGAATAAGAGGTCGAGCACAGTCAGACCTTCATACTTATACCCACACTCAACAAAAGACATTGCATATCAAAGCCGACATCCCGCATTCACATAATCCCCCCTCCATTGTCCTCCGTCTCCTCCACCTGACCCTGGGTGGTCAGGGAGATCGATCCGGTCTCCACCGCTGCGACTCCGTCTGCTCTTTGATCCTCGCTGGCGGTTGAGACCTCTTGTCCTGTTCTGAGGCGTGAGGTCATTCCACATATGTAATCACTAAACATTCTAATATGTCTATACATATGTAGGTATGGAACATATGATTAATATAAGCCACAGCCACCACTTCCAAATGCTGGAGTGAAGTGTGAGTGACGAGCTGACAATTGCTGATATAAGATGATTGTTACATGCCAGCAACCTTCTCATAAAACTGTAAACATTCTTTTGTATCAACTCGCCAAAAGACGGAATGTTCAAGGACACAAACATCTTGCTTGCACTCGACCTACGAGATATATCTAACAACCTTCTTACGGAGTTATTATATGCAATGCGGATTTTGTTCCTAACAGCAACATTGCTATTAAACCATAAGGGTGAGCAATACATTGAGGTACAGAAGGTCTTGAACAGCATACATTTAACATCAGGAGAACATCTATGGAAATTTCGCAACAGTAAATTTGTTTGAGTATAGAGTTTCCTGAGTTGCCGGTTACAATCAACATTGGTCTTATCAGATTCAATCCACACACCTAGGTATTTGACTTTTTCAACAAAGTTCAAGCTGTTACCACAAAGTGGCATAACAGGATTCGAAGTATTGACACCCTTCGGTTTGAAAGCCATACACATAGATTTAGTATAGTTGAACAAGATGTCATTTTTTTCACCAAATTTTTCACATTCCGAGAGGAGATGTTGCATCGCTGCAGTAGACAAACTTAACAAACAGAGATCATCAGCATAGAAAATGTGATTTAACAGTGCACTGTTAATGGAGCCGCCCACATTAGTATTGTTCAACAGTACACTGAGATCATCAACATAGACATTAAACAACAAGGGTGACAGTATACCACCTTGTTTAACACTGTTGGTCACATGAAATTTGGATGAGGTAACACTGCCCCACCTAACAACCATAGACTGCCTTCTGTACCAGTATAACAGGATGCTAACAATGTAAATAGAAATACCTCGATCGATCAGTTTTCTAAACAAACACCAGTGGTTAATCCTATCAAAAGCTTTGCTAGCATCTAAAAATGTAGCATAGACACTAGTGGAGTGGCTTCTGAAGTAGTCAACAAATTCATGGAGTAGGTAAACAGCCTTATCAGTTGAATGGGCTGACTTGAAACCAAACTGATTGTCGTTTGTCCACAGATAATCCTCAGTTCTGTTCAGAATTAAACCCTCTAACAATTTAGATATAACATTTGCAATAGCTATAGGTCTGTAGTTGTTCATATCAGACAGACTGGCACACTTGTTTTTCACCAAGGGAATAATAACAGAGTCCATCAACATATCTGGCATGTAACCATGAACAAGCATACAGTTAAAACACAATGACAACAGAATACACAAATTGAAATCAGCATTGATGAGGCATTCACTGGTGAGACAATCAGGGCCAGCTGATTTGCCTTTCTTGAGAACTTTGATCAGTGAAGCAACTTCAACAGGAGTAACAGTAGAAATATCGGCGGTATCAAACATGTCATCATACAGGTGAACATCACGCATAACAGAATCCTTCATTGAAACATTCTTGACTGAGTTGAAAATAGCTTCATATTGACATTTCCACTTTTCAGCAATATTAACATCACCAGTCACACCATCAATAGTGTTTGATCTGACAGACCAGTGGGAGCTCATAGCCTTCATTTGTTTCCAGAATTCTACCATGTTCAGTTCACTCATGTGACTAGCTAACTGGTCACATTTGATACTTTCTTTATTGTGCCTACATGCTCGTAGAGCATATTTGAACCTAGCCCTACAACTTTTCATGTTATCAAATATTGGACCAAAACGTGGTTTGCTATTACTCCTCCACCACAAAAAAGCATCTCGAGCAGCTGTGTGAGCCTCGCTAACAACATCATTCCAGCCTGGGACGTTATATTGGGTGGCCACACTGTGACTAGGGATGCATTCACTCACACAAAAATTTAAAGCATCAACAATATCGCTGTAAAACCTGTCGATATCATCCCTGTGTGCCGCACAATTACGGTCATAACACCTGATGGCGTCCGTAGGAGCACGGATGTTACAGAGTTTCCTACGAGTAAGTTCCTTATATCTGGACAGGTCTGACACTGAGGCATCCCGCCATTTGTACGTCCTACTCCCCGTTGTGGCCGAGGGAGCTCCCCGGGGGCCACTTACAGCACTTGATACCTCAATATTCATAGATAAAGGTACATGATCGGAACTCACATAACCATACAGAACTCTGATATTGGACACGTTATCATGGCCTGAGGATGTAGTCACACAGTGATCAAGCCATGATGTAGAGCCATGAGCCAGGCTAACATGAGTAAAGGTATCACCTGGTAAGATGATCCTGTCCGAGATGTGTAAAGAGTATCTCTCACAAAAAGACACCAGTTCATTTCCAAAACAACTTGAACGTGATATATTAGCGTTGAAGTCACCAAGTATATACACATATGGAGTTGGAAAATCCTCAGTGATACGTTTAACAAGGCTCATGCAGTGCAAGTATTCATCCAAGTTTTCAACACTGTCACAGGGGAAATATACACACAATATAAGACAGTAAAAGTCACCTAGGTTGACTTCAATACCTGTAACTCTTACGCACTCGTAAGTTTTCACAACGCAACTGTTTGCAAGTGACTTCCGCTATAGGATACCAACGCCGCCATAGGGGCGACCTAAGATAACACGTTCTTCCGTATCCATAAAAGAAACACCTTGTCCTATAAAATCACCATGTATTCTGCTCAGAATAGACAATTCGTGTTCGAACAACCAATGTTCCTGCAACAACACAATGTCATGGTTATCACATAAACTGGAGAGCTCATTAGTTGAAGTTTTTACATTCTGGCAGTTGAATGAACATGTTCTTAGGTTGGTCCTACTACTGAATGGATATGATGACAAACACAATAATGACAATCACATGTAGTTCATTTCCTCTCAAAAAACTTTCGATAGCATAAACCAGATGGCCACACATTTTTTCCAAGCAACTTCTTGCTGCAACTGGCAGGACATGTAATACATGAATACTTATAATTCTTCTGATGCCTCTGGTTCCTCTTGGACCCAACAGAGGTTAAACTTTTCTATTTTTAGCTTAAATTGTAATTATTTTGTGTGTGTGTGTGTGTGCGTGTGTGTGCGTGTGTGTGTGTGTGCACGCGTGTGTGTGTGTGTGTGTGTGTGTAGTGGTGACCAGTGTTGGAAGTAACGCCACTACTTTTGCAGTAACGTGCTGTGTAACGAAATTACTGTTTAAAAATTCAGTAATGTCTTACAGTTACTGAAATTTGATAAGATGCGTTACTTGTGTTACTCGTTTTATTAGTATGGATAGATATTTTTAGCGCAAATAGACGATCATACAGCTTGCAGTTGCTAGACACCCTCCTCACCAGCTGCCAGCTGGGGATGAATACACAGTTTCGGTGGCTGTTGGCGGGACTGCCAGCCCCAGCGCCACCAGTGGCCTCAAACCACTGGAGGTTGTCATTGCTGTGTTGTAGTGTGGGACCTTTATTTGTGAGACATGGGTGGTGGCTCCACCTTTCCGGTTCCGCCACCACCCATGGTATAGGAGAGCAGTGAGCGGGAGGAGCGGTCTCTTGGCCACCACTCTGCCTTGCAGGCAAGCTGGTGTATTGTGGAGCGTCTATAGATAAACCTGTGTTTAGCTCAACGCCTGGCCTCGTCCTTGACTCCTACCACCGACATAATATTTGGCGAAGAGGATAAAAGGTATGGACGCATGTGTAACATCCATCCAGCCATTCCTGGAGCTTCCCGGTGAGCCACCCACCCGTCCCTTGGTGGCTTTGCTGGACGCGCGCTCCACTCAGTGCGCAATGCACCCACTCTGAGCTCCTCCAGCCCAAGGAAAATACGACGCTCTCAAGCAGCTGCTGCTGCAACGTTACACCCTTTTGGACGGAGAGAGGGCAGAAAAACTTCTCTTCCACACGGAGTTGGGGGACAGAACGGCTGTGGAGTTGATAGAGAGCATGCACGCGCTGATGGACAGCCCACCTCTTCCTCAAGAAGCTCCCAGCATCGGCGCGAGCGATCCTAGCAAACTCACCACCGTTGGTGGCCAAGGATTACCAAGCGCTGGCAGAGGAAGCAGACCGCATCATCCTGGCAAACGGGAGTTTCAGTGTCCAGGCAGTGAAACCAGGATCTCCAGAGGAGTCCAACAAGATCGAGGAGCTGGTGGTGGTGGCCAGGATGGCCACGCTGAGATGCAGGAACAGGATGGCGTGTTTTTATCACCGGCGTTTTGGCTAATTTACCTTTTGTTCTTATTAAAGACAAAAATAGAAAGGAGATGTTTTTACCTTCTTTACATGTTTCGACTGTTCACTGCAGCCGTCGTCAGAAGTGTCAGCTGATTGCTGCCAGGTGTCATTTTATCAGCTGACTTTCGTAGGCGGGACCACATTCTCCAGAGACCATCAGACGGCGGAAAGCGGGGCCAGCTCAGTGGATCTGACAGGTCTGCTGGGCTAGCCCAGGCCAGAGACGGTCCTGCTGCAGGAAAGGGAGGTTCAGCAGGTGGGGCGCGGGCAAGAGACGGTCCTGCTGCAGCGGATAGGGGTTCAACAGGTTGGGCCAGGCTCAAAGACGGTCCAGCTTCAGCTTCAGGGGACGGAGGTTCAATAGGTGGGGCACAGGTCAAAAACGCTCCTGCTACAGGGGAGGGAGGTACAACAGGTGGGGTGCGGGCCAGAGACGGTCCTGCTGCAAGGGAGGGAGGTTCAGCAGGTGGGGCACGGGCCAGAGATAGTCCTGCTGCAAGGGAGGGAGGTTCAACAGGTGGGGCACGGGTCAGAGACGCTCCTGCTACAGGGGAGGGAGGTTCAACAGGTGGGGCGCGGGAAAGAGACGGTCCTGCTGCAGCAGATAGGGGTTCAACAGGTTGGGCCAGGCTCAAAGATGGTCCAGCTTCAGCTTCAGGGGAGGAGGTTCAATAGGTGGGGCACAGGCCAGAGATAGTCCTGCTGCAAGGGAGGGAGGTTCAACAGGTGGGGCGCAGGCCAGAGACAGTCCTGGTGCAGGGGTGGGAGGTTCAACAGGTGGGGCATGGGCCAGAGACAGTCCTGGTGCAGGGGTGGGAGGTTCAACAGGTGGGGCAGGGGCCAGAGACGGTCCTGCTGCAGCTGTGGGAGGTTCAACAGGTGGGGCATGGGCCAGAGACAGTCCTGGTGCAGGGGAGGGAGGTTCAACAGGTGGGGCATGGGCCAGAGACGGTCCTGCTGCAGGGGAGGGAGGTTCAACAGGTGGGGCGCAGGCCAGAGACAGTCCTGGTGCAGGGGTGGGAGGTTCAACAGGTGGGGCATGGGCCAGAGACAGTCCTGGTGCAGGGGTGGGAGGTTCAACAGGTGGGGCATGGGCCAGAGACAGTCCTGGTGCAGGGGTGGGAGGTTCAACAGGTGGGGCAGGGGCCAGAGACGGTCCTGCTGCAGCTGTGGGAGGTTCAACAGGTGGGGCATGGGCCAGAGACAGTCCTGGTGCAGGGGAGGGAGGTTCAACAGGTGGGGCATGGGCCAGAGACGGTCCTGCTGCAGGGGAGGGAGGTTCAACAGGTGGGGTGCGGGCCAGACACAGTCCTGGTGCAGGGAAGGGAGGTTCAACAGGTGGGGTGTTGGCCAGAGACGGTCCTGCTGCAGGGGAGGGAGGTTCAACAAGTGGGGCATGGGCCAGAGACAGTCCTGGTGCAGGGGTGGGAGGTTCAACAGGTGGGGTGTGGGCCAGAGACAGTCCTGGTGCAGGGAAGGGAGGTTCAACAGGTGGGGCATGGGCCAGAGACGGTCCTGCTGCAGCTGTGGGAGGTTCAACAGGTGGGGCATGGGCCAGAGACGGTCCTGCTGCAGGGGAGGGAGGTTCAACAGGTGGGGTGCAGGCCAGAGACAATCCTGGTGAAGGAAAGGGAGGTTCAACAGGTGGGGCATGGGCCAGAGACAGTCCTGGTGCAGGGGTGGGAGGTTCAACAGGTGGGGTGTGGGCCAGAGACAGTCCTGGTGCAGGGAAGGGAGGTTCAACAGGTGGGGCATGGGCCAGAGACGGTCCTGGTGCAGGGGTGGGAGGTTCAACAGGTGGGGTGTGGGCCAAAGACAGTCCTGGTGCAGGGGAGGGAGGTTCAACAGGTGGGGCATGGGCCAGAGACAGTCCTGGTGCAGGGGTGGGAGGTTCAACAGGTGGGGTGTGGGCCAGAGACAGTCCTGGTGCAGGGAAGGGAGGTTCAACAGGTGGGGCATGGGCCAGAGACGGTCCTGCTGCAGCTGTGGGAGGTTCAACAGGTGGGGCATGGGCCAGAGACGGTCCTGCTGCAGGGGAGGGAGGTTCAACAGGTGGGGTGCAGGCCAGAGACAGTCCTGGTGCAGGAAAGGGAGGTTCAACAGGTGGGGCATGGGCCAGAGACAGTCCTGGTGCAGGGGAGGGAGGTTCAACAGGTGGGGCATGGGCCAGAGACGGTCCTGGTGCAGGGGTGGGAGGTTCAACAGGTGGGGCATGGGCCAGAGACAGTCCTGGTGCAGGGGAGGGAGGTTCAACAGGTGGGGTGCAGGCCAGAGACAGTCCTGGTGCAGGAAAGGGAGGTTCAACAGGTGGGGCATGGGCCAGAGACAGTCCTGGTGCAGGGGAGGGAGGTTCAACAGGTGGGGCATGGGCCAGAGACAGTCCTGGTGCAGGAAAGGGAGGTTCAACAGGTGGGGCATGGGCCAGAGACAGTCCTGGTGCAGGAAAGGGAGGTTCAACAGGTGGGGCATGGGCCAGAGACGGTCCTGGTGCAGGGGTGGGAGGTTCAACAGGTGGGGTGTGGGCCAGAGACGGTCCTGCTGCAGCTGTGGGAGGTTCAACAGGTGGGGCATGGGCCAGAGACGGTCCTGCTGCAGGGGAGGGAGGTTCAACAAGTGGGGCATGGGCCAGAGACAGTCCTGGTGCAGGGGTGGGAGGTTCAACAGGTGGGGTGTGGGCCAGAGACAGTCCTGGTGCAGGGAAGGGAGGTTCAACAGGTGGGGCATGGGCCAGAGACGGTCCTGCTGCAGCTGTGGGAGGTTCAACAGGTGGGGCATGGGCCAGAGACGGTCCTGCTGCAGGGGAGGGAGGTTCAACAGGTGGGGTGCAGGCCAGAGACAGTCCTGGTGCAGGGGTGGGAGGTTCAACAGGTGGGGTGTGGGCCAGAGACAGTCCTGGTGCAGGGAAGGGAGGTTCAACAGGTGGGGCATGGGCCAGAGACGGTCCTGGTGCAGGGGTGGGAGGTTCAACAGGTGGGGTGCAGGCCAGAGACATTCCTGGTGCAGGGGTGGGAGGTTCAACAGGTGGGGTGTGGGCCAGAGACAGTCCTGGTGCAGGGAAGGGAGGTTCAACAGGTGGGGCATGGGCCAGAGACGGTCCTGCTGCAGGGGAGGGAGGTTCAACAGGTGGGGTGCAGGCCAGAGACAGTCCTGGTGCAGGGGAGGGAGGTTCAACAGGTGGGGTGTGGGCCAGAGACAGTCCTGGTGCAGGGGTGGGAGGTTCAACAGGTGGGGTGTGGGCCAAAGACAGTCCTGGTGCAGGGGTGGGAGGTTCAACAGGTGGGGTGTGGGCCAGAGACAGTCCTGGTGCAGGGAAGGGAGGTTCAACAGGTGGGGCATGGGCCAGAGACGGTCCTGCTGCAGCTGTGGGAGGTTCAACAGGTGGGGCATGGGCCAGAGACGGTCCTGCTGCAGGGGAGGGAGGTTCAACAGGTGGGGTGCAGGCCAGAGACAGTCCTGGTGCAGGAAAGGGAGGTTCAACAGGTGGGGCATGGGCCAGAGACAGTCCTGGTGCAGGGGAGGGAGGTTCAACAGGTGGGGCATGGGCCAGAGACGGTCCTGCTGCAGGGGAGGGAGGTTCAACAGGTGGGGTGCGGGCCAGACACAGTCCTGGTGCAGGGAAGGGAGGTTCAACAGGTGGGGTGTTGGCCAGAGACGGTCCTGCTGCAGGGGAGGGAGGTTCAACAAGTGGGGCATGGGCCAGAGACAGTCCTGGTGCAGGGGTGGGAGGTTCAACAGGTGGGGTGTGGGCCAGAGACAGTCCTGGTGCAGGGAAGGGAGGTTCAACAGGTGGGGCATGGGCCAGAGACGGTCCTGCTGCAGCTGTGGGAGGTTCAACAGGTGGGGCATGGGCCAGAGACGGTCCTGCTGCAGGGGAGGGAGGTTCAACAGGTGGGGTGCAGGCCAGAGACAGTCCTGGTGAAGGAAAGGGAGGTTCAACAGGTGGGGCATGGGCCAGAGACAGTCCTGGTGCAGGGGTGGGAGGTTCAACAGGTGGGGTGTGGGCCAGAGACAGTCCTGGTGCAGGGAAGGGAGGTTCAACAGGTGGGGCATGGGCCAGAGACGGTCCTGGTGCAGGGGTGGGAGGTTCAACAGGTGGGGTGCGGGCCAGAGACAGTCCTGGTGCAGGGGTGGGAGGTTCAACAGGTGGGGTGCGGGCCAGAGACAGTCCTGGTGCAGGGAAGGGAGGTTCAACAGGTGAGGCATGGGCCAGAGACGGTCCTGCTGCAGCTGTGGGAGGTTCAACAGGTGGGGCATGGGCCAGAGACGGTCCTGCTGCAGCTGTGGGAGGTTCAACAGGTGGGGCATGGGCCAGAGACAGTCCTGGTGCAGGGGAGAGATGTTCAACAGGTGGGGTGCGGGCCAGAGACAGTCCTGGTGCAGGAAAGGGAGATTCAACAGGTGGGGCATGGGCCAGAGACAGTCCTGGTGCAGGGGAGGGAGGTTCAACAGGTAGAGTGCAGGCCAGGGACAGTCCTTCTGCAGGGGAGAGATGTTCAACAGGTGGGGCGCGGGCCTGAGCCGGTCCTGCTTCAGGGGAGGGAGGTTCAACAGGTGGGGCGCTGGCAGGAGACGGTTCTGCTGCAGGGAAGGGAGGTTCAACAGGTGGGGCGCGGGTCAGAGACAGTCCTGCTCCAGGGGAGAGACGTTCAACAGGTGGGGCACGCACCAGAGACAGTCCTGCTGCAGGGGAGGGAGGTTCAACAGGTGGGGCATGGGCCAGAGACGGTCCTGCTGCAGGGGAGGGAGGTTCAACAGGTGGGGTGTGGGCCAGAGACAGTCCTGGTGCAGGGGTGGGAGGTTCAACAGGTGGGGTGTGGGCCAGAGACAGTCCTGGTGAAGGAAAGGGAGGTTCAACAGGTGGGGCATGGGCCAGAGACAGTCCTGGTGCAGGGGTGGGAGGTTCAACAGGTGGGGTGTGGGCCAGAGACAGTCCTGGTGCAGGGAAGGGAGGTTCAACAGGTGGGGCATGGGCCAGAGACGGTCCTGGTGCAGGGGTGGGAGGTTCAACAGGTGGGGTGTGGGCCAAAGACAGTCCTGGTGCAGGGGAGGGAGGTTCAACAGGTGGGGCATGGGCCAGAGACAGTCCTGGTGCAGGGGTGGGAGGTTCAACAGGTGGGGTGTGGGCCAGAGACAGTCCTGGTGCAGGGGTGGGAGGTTCAACAGGTGGGGTGTGGGCCAGAGACAGTCCTGGTGAAGGAAAGGGAGGTTCAACAGGTGGGGCATGGGCCAGAGACAGTCCTGGTGCAGGGGTGGGAGGTTCAACAGGTGGGGTGTGGGCCAGAGACAGTCCTGGTGCAGGGAAGGGAGGTTCAACAGGTGGGGCATGGGCCAGAGACGGTCCTGGTGCAGGGGTGGGAGGTTCAACAGGTGGGGTGCGGGCCAGAGACGGTCCTGGTGCAGGGGTGGGAGGTTCAACAGGTGGGGCATGGGCCAGAGACAGTCCTGGTGCAGGGAAGGGAGGTTCAACAGGTGAGGCATGGGCCAGAGACGGTCCTGCTGCAGCTGTGGGAGGTTCAACAGGTGGGGCATGGGCCAGAGACGGTCCTGCTGCAGCTGTGGGAGGTTCAACAGGTGGGGCATGGGCCAGAGACAGTCCTGGTGCAGGGGAGAGATGTTTAACAGGTGGGGTGCGGGCCAGAGACAGTCCTGGTGCAGGAAAGGGAGATTCAACAGGTGGGGCATGGGCCAGAGACAGTCCTGGTGCAGGGGAGGGAGGTTCAACAGGTAGAGTGCAGGCCAGGGACAGTCCTTCTGCAGGGGAGAGATGTTCAACAGGTGGGGCGCGGGCCTGAGCCGGTCCTGCTTCAGGGGAGGGAGGTTCAACAGGTGGGGCGCTGGCAGGAGACGGTTCTGCTGCAGGGAAGGGAGGTTCAACAGGTGGGGCGCGGGTCAGAGACAGTCCTGCTCCAGGGGAGAGACGTTCAACAGGTGGGGCACGCACCAGAGACAGTCCTGCTGCAGGGGAGGGAGGTTCAACAGGTGGGGCATGGGCCAGAGACGGTCCTGCTGCAGGGGAGGGAGGTTCAACAGGTGGGGTGTGGGCCAGAGACAGTCCTGGTGCAGGGGTGGGAGGTTCAACAGGTGGGGTGTGGGCCAGAGACAGTCCTGGTGAAGGAAAGGGAGGTTCAACAGGTGGGGCATGGGCCAGAGACAGTCCTGGTGCAGGGGTGGGAGGTTCAACAGGTGGGGTGTGGGCCAGAGACAGTCCTGGTGCAGGGAAGGGAGGTTCAACAGGTGGGGCATGGGCCAGAGACGGTCCTGGTGCAGGGGTGGGAGGTTCAACAGGTGGGGTGTGGGCCAAAGACAGTCCTGGTGCAGGGGAGGGAGGTTCAACAGGTGGGGCATGGGCCAGAGACAGTCCTGGTGCAGGGGTGGGAGGTTCAACAGGTGGGGTGTGGGCCAGAGACAGTCCTGGTGCAGGGAAGGGAGGTTCAACAGGTGGGGCATGGGCCAGAGACGGTCCTGCTGCAGCTGTGGGAGGTTCAACAGGTGGGGCATGGGCCAGAGACGGTCCTGCTGCAGGGGAGGGAGGTTCAACAGGTGGGGTTCAGGCCAGAGACAGTCCTGGTACAGGAAAGGGAGGTTCAACAGGTGGGGCATGGGCCAGAGACAGTCCTGGTGCAGGGGAGGGAGGTTCAACAGGTGGGGTGCGGGCCAGAGACAATCCTGGTGCAGGAAAGGGAGGTTCAACAGGTGGGGCATGGGCCAGAGACAGTCCTGGTGCAGGGGAGGGAGGTTCAACAGGTGGGGTGCGGGCCAGAGACAATCCTGGTGCAGGAAAGGGAGGTTCAACAGGTGGGGCATGGGCCAGAGACAGTCCTGGTGCAGGGGTGGGAGGTTCAACAGGTGGGGTGCGGACCAGAGACAGTCCTGGTGCAGGGAAGGGAGGTTCAACAAGTGGGGCATGGGCCAGAGACAGTCCTGGTGCAGGGGTGGGAGGTTCAACAGGTGGGGTGCGGACCAGAGACAGTCCTGGTGCAGGGGTGGGAGGTTCAACAGGTGGGGTGCGGACCAGAGACAGTCCTGGTGCAGGGAAGGGAGGTTCAACAAGTGGGGCATGGGCCAGAGACAGTCCTGGTGCAGGGGTGGGAGGTTCAACAGGTGGGGTGCGGACCAGAGACAGTCCTGGTGCAGGGAAGGGAGGTTCAACAGGTGGGGCATGGGCCAGAGACAGTCCTGGTGCAGGGGTGGGAGGTTCAACAGGTGGGGTGCGGACCAGAGACAGTCCTGGTGCAGGGGTGGGAGGTTCAACAGGTGGGGTGTGGGCCAGAGACAGTCCTGGTGCAGGGGAGGGAGGTTCAACAGGTGGGGTGCGGGCCAGAGACAGTCCTGGTGCAGGGGAGGGAGGTTCAACAGGTGGGGCATGGGCCAGAGACAGTCCTGGTGCAGGGGAGGGAGGTTCAACAGGTGGGGTGCGGGCCAGAGACAGTCCTGGTGCAGGGGTGGGAGGTTCAACAGGTGGGGTGCGGGCCAGAGACAGTCCTGGTGCAGGGAAGGGAGGTTCAACAGGTGGGGCATGGGCCAGAGACGGTCCTGCTGCAGCTGTGGGAGGTTCAACAGGTGGGGCATGGGCCAGAGACGGTCCTGCTGCAGCTGTGGGAGGTTCAACAGGTGGGGCATGGGCCAGAGACAGTCCTGGTGCAGGGGAGAGATGTTCAACAGGTGGGGTGCGGGCCAGAGACAGTCCTGGTGCAGGAAAGGGAGATTCAACAGGTGGGGCATGGGCCAGAGACAGTCCTGGTGCAGGGGAGGGAGGTTCAACAGGTAGAGTGCAGGCCAGGGACAGTCCTTCTGCAGGGGAGAGATGTTCAACAGGTGGGGCACGGGCCTGAGCCGGTCCTGCTTCAGGGGAGGGAGGTTCAACAGGTGGGGCGCTGGCAGGAGACGGTTCTGCTGCAGGGAAGGGAGGTTCAACAGGTGGGGCGCGGGTCAGAGACAGTCCTGCTCCAGGGGAGAGACGTTCAACAGGTGGGGCACGCACCAGAGACAGTCCTGCTGCAGGGGAGGGAGGTTCAACAGGTGGGGCATGGGCCAGAGACGGTCCTGCTGCAGGGGAGGGAGGTTCAACAGGTGGGGTGTGGGCCAGAGACAGTCCTGGTGCAGGGGTGGGAGGTTCAACAGGTGGGGTGTGGGCCAGAGACAGTCCTGGTGAAGGAAAGGGAGGTTCAACAGGTGGGGCATGGGCCAGAGACAGTCCTGGTGCAGGGGTGGGAGGTTCAACAGGTGGGGTGTGGGCCAGAGACAGTCCTGGTGCAGGGAAGGGAGGTTCAACAGGTGGGGCATGGGCCAGAGACGGTCCTGGTGCAGGGGTGGGAGGTTCAACAGGTGGGGTGTGGGCCAGAGACAGTCCTGGTGCAGGGGAGGGAGGTTCAACAGGTGGGGCATGGGCCAGAGACAGTCCTGGTGCAGGGGTGGGAGGTTCAACAGGTGGGGTGTGGGCCAGAGACAGTCCTGGTGCAGGGGTGGGAGGTTCAACAGGTGGGGTGTGGGCCAGAGACAGTCCTGGTGAAGGAAAGGGAGGTTCAACAGGTGGGGCATGGGCCAGAGACAGTCCTGGTGCAGGGGTGGGAGGTTCAACAGGTGGGGTGTGGGCCAGAGACAGTCCTGGTGCAGGGAAGGGAGGTTCAACAGGTGGGGCATGGGCCAGAGACGGTCCTGGTGCAGGGGTGGGAGGTTCAACAGGTGGGGTGCGGGCCAGAGACGGTCCTGGTGCAGGGGTGGGAGGTTCAACAGGTGGGGCATGGGCCAGAGACAGTCCTGGTGCAGGGAAGGGAGGTTCAACAGGTGAGGCATGGGCCAGAGACGGTCCTGCTGCAGCTGTGGGAGGTTCAACAGGTGGGGCATGGGCCAGAGACGGTCCTGCTGCAGCTGTGGGAGGTTCAACAGGTGGGGCATGGGCCAGAGACAGTCCTGGTGCAGGGGAGAGATGTTTAACAGGTGGGGTGCGGGCCAGAGACAGTCCTGGTGCAGGAAAGGGAGATTCAACAGGTGGGGCATGGGCCAGAGACAGTCCTGGTGCAGGGGAGGGAGGTTCAACAGGTAGAGTGCAGGCCAGGGACAGTCCTTCTGCAGGGGAGAGATGTTCAACAGGTGGGGCGCGGGCCTGAGCCGGTCCTGCTTCAGGGGAGGGAGGTTCAACAGGTGGGGCGCTGGCAGGAGACGGTTCTGCTGCAGGGAAGGGAGGTTCAACAGGTGGGGCGCGGGTCAGAGACAGTCCTGCTCCAGGGGAGAGACGTTCAACAGGTGGGGCACGCACCAGAGACAGTCCTGCTGCAGGGGAGGGAGGTTCAACAGGTGGGGCATGGGCCAGAGACGGTCCTGCTGCAGGGGAGGGAGGTTCAACAGGTGGGGTGTGGGCCAGAGACAGTCCTGGTGCAGGGGTGGGAGGTTCAACAGGTGGGGTGTGGGCCAGAGACAGTCCTGGTGAAGGAAAGGGAGATTCAACAGGTGGGGCATGGGCCAGAGACAGTCCTGGTGCAGGGGTGGGAGGTTCAACAGGTGGGGTGTGGGCCAGAGACAGTCCTGGTGCAGGGAAGGGAGGTTCAACAGGTGGGGCATGGGCCAGAGACAGTCCTGGTGCAGGGGTGGGAGGTTCAACAGGTGGGGCATGGGCCAGAGACAGTCCTGGTGCAGGGGTGGGAGGTTCAACAGGTGGGGTGTGGGCCAGAGACAGTCCTGGTGCAGGGAAGGGAGGTTCAACAGGTGGGGCATGGGCCAGAGACGGTCCTGGTGCAGGGGTGGGAGGTTCAACAGGTGGGGTGTGGGCCAGAGACAGTCCTGGTGCAGGGAAGGGAGGTTCAACAGGTGGGGCATGGGCCAGAGACGGTCCTGCTGCAGGGGAGGGAGGTTCAACAGGTGGGGTGTGGGCCAGAGACAGTCCTGGTGCAGGGGTGGGAGGTTCAACAGGTGGGGCATGGGCCAGAGACAGTCCTGGTGCAGGGGTGGGAGGTTCAACAGGTGGGGTGTGGGCCAGAGACAGTCCTGGTGCAGGGAAGGGAGGTTCAACAGGTGGGGCATGGGCCAGAGACGGTCCTGGTGCAGGGGTGGGAGGTTCAACAGGTGGGGTGTGGGCCAAAGACAGTCCTGGTGCAGGGGAGGGAGGTTCAACAGGTGGGGCATGGGCCAGAGACAGTCCTGGTGCAGGGGTGGGAGGTTCAACAGGTGGGGTGTGGGCCAGAGACAGTCCTGGTGCAGGGAAGGGAGGTTCAACAGGTGGGGCATGGGCCAGAGACGGCCCTGCTGCAGCTGTGGGAGGTTCAACAGGTGGGGCATGGGCCAGAGACGGTCCTGCTGCAGGGGAGGGAGGTTCAACAGGTGGGGTTCAGGCCAGAGACAGTCCTGGTACAGGAAAGGGAGGTTCAACAGGTGGGGCATGGGCCAGAGACAGTCCTGGTGCAGGGGAGGGAGGTTCAACAGGTGGGGTGCGGGCCAGAGACAATCCTGGTGCAGGAAAGGGAGGTTCAACAGGTGGGGCATGGGCCAGAGACAGTCCTGGTGCAGGGGAGGGAGGTTCAACAGGTGGGGTGCGGGCCAGAGACAATCCTGGTGCAGGAAAGGGAGGTTCAACAGGTGGGGCATGGGCCAGAGACAGTCCTGGTGCAGGGGTGGGAGGTTCAACAGGTGGGGTGCGGACCAGAGACAGTCCTGGTGCAGGGAAGGGAGGTTCAACAAGTGGGGCATGGGCCAGAGACAGTCCTGGTGCAGGGGAGGGAGGTTCAACAGGTGGGGTGCGGGCCAGAGACAGTCCTGGTGCAGGGGAGGGAGGTTCAACAGGTGGGGCATGGGCCAGAGACAGTCCTGGTGCAGGGGAGGGAGGTTCAACAGGTGGGGTGCGGGCCAGAGACAGTCCTGGTGCAGGGGTGGGAGGTTCAACAGGTGGGGTGCGGGCCAGAGACAGTCCTGGTGCAGGGAAGGGAGGTTCAACAGGTGGGGCATGGGCCAGAGACGGTCCTGCTGCAGCTGTGGGAGGTTCAACAGGTGGGGCATGGGCCAGAGACGGTCCTGCTGCAGCTGTGGGAGGTTCAACAGGTGGGGCATGGGCCAGAGACAGTCCTGGTGCAGGGGAGAGATGTTCAACAGGTGGGGTGCGGGCCAGAGACAGTCCTGGTGCAGGAAAGGGAGATTCAACAGGTGGGGCATGGGCCAGAGACAGTCCTGGTGCAGGGGAGGGAGGTTCAACAGGTAGAGTGCAGGCCAGGGACAGTCCTTCTGCAGGGGAGAGATGTTCAACAGGTGGGGCACGGGCCTGAGCCGGTCCTGCTTCAGGGGAGGGAGGTTCAACAGGTGGGGCGCTGGCAGGAGACGGTTCTGCTGCAGGGAAGGGAGGTTCAACAGGTGGGGCGCGGGTCAGAGACAGTCCTGCTCCAGGGGAGAGACGTTCAACAGGTGGGGCACGCACCAGAGACAGTCCTGCTGCAGGGGAGGGAGGTTCAGCAGGTGGGGCGCGGGCAGGAGACGGTCTTGCTGCAGGAAAGTGAGGTTCAATAGGTGGGGCGCAGGCCAGAGACAATCCTGCTGCAGGGAAGGGAGGTTCAACAGGTGGAGCGCGGGCAAGAAATGGTCCTGCTGCAGAGGAGGGAGGTTCAACAGGTGGGGCGTGTGTCAGAGATGCTCCTTCTGCAGGGAAGGGAGGTTCAACAGGTGGAGCGCCGACCAGAGACAGTCCTGCTGTAGGGAACGGATGTTCAACAGGTGGGGCACCGGTCAAAGACGGTCCTGCTGCAGCGGAGGGAGGTTCAACAGGTGGGGCACGGGCCAGAGACGGTCCTGAGGAAGGGGCCAGGACATTATTTGTGTGTGAGCAAAATGACAAAAAAAAAAAAAAATCCAATCCCATTCCAGTTCATAGGCACCAATCAAGGGAAGTGGGGTGGGGTTTTTTTTGTCGTAAATTTTTAACTTTTTTCTTGTAAAATTGCAACTTTTTTATCAATTTACTTTTTTTTTTCTCATCAATTTGTAACTTTTTTCTTGTAAATTCTGCAACTTTTTTCTCAGGAATTTGCAACCTTTTTTGCAAAGTTGCACCTTTTTTCTCTAACTAACTAACTAACTAACCTGCACTTATATAGCGCTTTTCTAGTCACAAAGACCACTCAAAGCGCTTTCATTAATACTAACCCTCTATTCTGAGGGCCTATAGGAAACAAATATCTAGGGACAATTTAGAACAGCCAATTAACCTAACATGCATGTTTTTGGCATGTGGGAGGAAACCGGAGAAATCCCGGAGTAAACCCACGCAACACGGGGAGAACATGCAAACTCCACACAGATCACTGTTGGTCGGGGGCTGGGATCGAACCCACGATCCCACGATCCCCACAATCCCCCGGCCAAGGGTAAACTGTGCTGCCGCAGTGCTAACCACTGCACCACCGTTTTTACCTTTTTCTCATAAATTTGTGACTTCTTATAATTTGTGATTTTTTCCTGTAAATTTGCAACTTTTTTTTCTGTTAAATTTACTGAGGTTTTGTCGTAGATTTATGACTTTTTTCATGAATTTCCAACTTTTTTTTCTCATAAATTTGCAATTTTTTTTCTCATCAATTTGCATTTTTTCATAAATTTGTCACTTCCATCAATCCATCCATCTGCTACCACTTATCCAGGGGCATCAGTCCAGGCAGAGTAGCCCAGACTTCCGCCCAGTTCACACAGCACCATGATCACCATGATCCCTCTTGCAGGTGGTGATTCCACTGGTGGGAGGACCCATGTGTCTCCTCCGGGTACACTGGGTCCTTGATGTAACGTTTTTCATGGCGATCTGCCGGACTGCTCTCAGTCTGGCCCTTCACACAGGACCAGATTGCCTTGGAAGACCCTGGGCAAGTTGCCCCCGACAACACAGTTCCTGGGATAATTTGACACTCAAACCCTCCACCACGATAAGGTGGCGATCCACGGAGGCTAAATTTGTAACTTCTTTCTCATAAATTTGCAACTTTTTTCCTAAATTTGCAACTTTTTTCATTTTTAAATTGTAAATCACCATCTTTTATCATATTTTGCACCTTTATTCTTGTAAATTTGTCCTGAAATTACATTTACACTGTATACTAAATTGATGAATGTCCCCCCACAACCACTATCCCCTGTTAAAAAAATAAATCTGTTATGTCTGGAAACCCGAAATGACCAGCAGAGAGTGGTGTTGCTTTGAGCACAAACTTTATTACAACCAAGTAAACCAACAGCACAGAGTGTCTGTTATGGGAGGCTGTCATAAGACAGGAGAGAGCCAAGACAGACTCACCTTATATCAGCTCAGTGTGATGACATCACCAAACAGCTGCATCATCATGCCGATGCCGTCCAAACCTGTGGTATAACTGGTGGTTCTTTATACCACATTCACTTGGAAAAACAGAACAACATGCATTCAAATTAACCCTCCCCAATTTGGTACATATAAAACCCCCACAACTAGCTAGGTCCAGCGGGTAGACTACCGCGTAGCCCAGCGTGGCTGAGTGGGTTATTCTGCCACTGTCTGTAGGCAGCCGTGCCCCGAGCTAAACAGTCCTCTTTCTTTCTTCTTTTCCATGAGGAAGGCAGTTAAGTCAGAGGGGCCTTGTAGCGAGTCTGTGGCGGACGCACCCCTGGAGATGTGGGGGCCCATGGACCGGGATCGTCTCTCATGAAACCCCAGTCCGGGTCCCACTCCATGCGAGTCACCTGCCACAAAGTCCTGTCATCCGGAGTTGCTGTTCGATCCCGACAGAGACGATTGAACCATCTGCCAGTTTGAAGGTCGCTGTGCCCAGTTGCACAATGCTCCTGATGGGTGTCAGTGGTGGTGGGGATGGTGTTGAGGCTGACTGTGGGTCCGGCCGTTCAGTTCTGTGGACCCGAACCCAGTCCATCACTGCAAGTGGCATTTTGTTCGGCTGTACATGGCGTTGAGGCTGTGATGGTGTAGCTCTTACATCTGTTGCGGTGTTGATGTGTCACTGTCACCATTGATAGAACCTGTGCCAGGTTGTTGTGTTCCAGGGTTCCCGATAGACGCGGGCTCCCTCTCCTGCAATTCCGCAGCAGCTCCTGGAGGCTCATGCTGGGTGAGGATCTGAGGCGAGTCTGGTTGTTACCCCTTCTCCGGGCAGTCCTCCTCTTGTGAGCATGGGACGGCTGTACCCTCATCATGGTCATTGGGGTGTGTTGTGTCCCACTCATCACCATCGGTCAAATGGAGTCCGTTACTGTTGCAGATGGAGAAGCCCATTTGATAAAATAGGTCACATCCTAATATGTTGTCTGTCTTCATGCATGGCCACTTGAAAACAAAGTCAGTAACGACTCTTGATGCATAGCGGATCGTTAGTGTGATCATCCCTACGTTGCTGACTCGGTAGCCACCATGCCCATACAGCACCGCTGGGTTTTTTCTGATCAGGTGATTGGGAAAGAACTTCTTCACCGTGGCCCAGTTTAACATCAATCTCACTGCCGCATTGTCAAGCAGGAGCAGCAAGTTGACATTGTCCAGCTCCACCATGCAGAATGTGTACGCCATGCCTCCAGACCTCACCATGTGGATGGTCATCGCAGAAGAGTGACTTGAGTTGGCTACCGGCAGACTTTGACGAAGTGGTTGAATTTACCGCATCTTTTACATCATTGCCCCCTTGCTGGGCAGAAATGTGCTCTCTCTGGGTGTGTTGGGGAAACACAGTTGCCATAAGTATGAATAAGATGAATGACCCATCGGCATTTGTCAAGCGAAGAGCTGCTTAAATTCAAATGCCTCTGGCCACACAAATTGGAAACACCTGGGCGAGGTGCAGGAAAGATAATTACCGGGGCTGGGAACAGCCGATGGAACTAAGAGCGAGGGGGTGTGGTTGGACCGGTAGACTGTCAGCAGCGTGGGAGAAAATAGATCACAAATGCTGACTAACAGCTGCTGGTCAGGCAGTGGCTATGGTAGTGGAATAAATACAGAAATACACAAATGGCGCATAAACAATGACACCAAAACCCACAGAGAGATCGAGGTCGACTCAGCTCGTGACAGGGCCTCCCCTTTAAGGGGTGGATTCCCAGACACCCCAGGTAACACCAAGAAGACCCCCCCCCCCTCAACAGTTGCAACAACAACAAACTACACAAACCCAGGTGGGCGGTGGGGGGAACAGGAAGGAGGGAACACAATGCTCCACCCAGGGCCCACAATTAATCCCTCCAAGTCTACAGGCGTTGGGGCTCAGGAGGCTGCCCAGAGTCCCAGGCCCAGCAGAAGGTCCAGTGGACCGAGTCCGGCGGCCTGCCGGAACACATGAGCCACCTGACCCAGGGAGTCAATTCTTCTGGCGGCCGGCCCACATTGATTAGCCACCAGGACTGAAAGGGTGAAACAGGAGGTGGCCTGCCCACCAGAAGGCTCACTGGTGGATAACAGGACCGGAGAAAAGGGACCTCCACGGCGTCGGGCAGGGATAAGGGGACTACGGCACCCACAAGGTGGTCTGCAACTACACCCGCAGTGGACCCAGACCGGGCCGGCGCCGCTGCACCCACGGTGACCTCCGGCTGAGGCTCAGCTGTACCCATGGTGGACCCTGATTGGGCCAGAGCTGCACCCGCGGTGGACCCTGACCGGGTCAGCTCCACTGCACCCATGATGGACTCCAGCGGGAGCCTCGCTGCACCCACGGTGACCTCTGGCTGAGGCTCCGCAGCACCCGTGGTGGGCCCCGATTGGGCCAGAGCTGCACCCACGATGGTCCCGGTCTGGGAGGTGGCTGCACCCACGATGGGCTCCAGTTGGAGCACCGTTACACCAGCGGTGGCCTCCCCAGCGAGGGAGGTGGTGCTCCTAACGCCCCCTGGCGCTGGATCCTGATCTTCGGCAGCCTCTGGTGAAGTCAGCTACTCTCCAGCGACCCTGGCAGAGGGCTCCAACCCCAGAGGGAGAGAAAAAGAGACAGGGTCAGAGTCACCGGCAGCAGCAGAGCCCAATGAGACAGCCCCGACGGCTCCTACGAGCTGCCCCAGGCCCTCCTCGCCATGAGTCGGGCAGTGTGCCTCTAACATATACGGAATTGGCACAATGAAACACACTTGCCTGAACTCGGGCTCCACCGCCGTCCAGGACTCCGGCGATTTGGGGTGCGTCGCCTCCATCATCGCGCCTGGTGCTGTGCCCCCGTCGACCTACTCTGGGACCGCCAACCTCTCGTCATTGTCAGTTGCAACCCCGGTGATGGCAGCTCCTCTCCGGTGACCCAAGTGAGGGGCTCGACAGGCATGGGAGAGGAGGAAAGGTTAGGGTCGCCGGCAGTGGCAGAGCCCGGTGAGGGAAGCCCAGTTGCGGCCAAGAGCCATACCCAACTCTCATCCCCAAAAGCCAGACAAGATCTCTCAATTATTGGCAATTGAACTACAGGAGAGATAACTTGCCTGTGCTTGAGCTCCACCGACGTCCAGGACTCCGACACTGTCGACAATGATGTTCCGGGTCCAGTTGGCTGGGGGTCTGGCCCGGGGGATGACTCTGCTGCGGCGGTCCCCACAGCAGGAGTGATGGTGGTATTAGTCCTGGTTCTCTGACGCTCCTCCTCGACCCGGGTGTTGACTGTAGTGAGCAGGTTCGCCCCCTCCTCATCTGAAGATGAATCTGGGGGTAGAGCAGGAATAGGAGGTGGAACCCTCACAGCTGGGGAAGTGCGTCCTCAGACCCCCCTCTCACGGCGCTCTTCCTTGACCTGGCGGTTGACGAAGGCAAGCAGATTTGCCCACTCCTCGTCCGCCGGTGGGATTGCGGGGAAACACCTTTGTGCAGGTTCCTGGGCAGGATCATCCAGGGCTTCAACCTTCTCCATTGTCAGGTGGACCGGTTCTTGGACCGACAGGCCCACAGAAATTAAAGGAGGAGACACAGAGAGGGGAAGGAAACAATCATTAATTGCAGCTGGAGGAGAGGACCCAGTGGACTGCTGATACTGGGCCTCTCCCTCAGGAGACAGGCAAGATTCAGTGTTAATAAATGATTTAGAATGAAAAACTACTTGCCTGTCATCCCGGTTGATGACATCTGCAGCTGCAAAGGGCAGAAACTCGTCCCTCTCCGTGCCAGCGATGACTTGGACCCTTCCGCAGACTATTGGAGGAGCCTTTCTGACGATGGAGGTAGGCGTGGCCGGGGTGAATCCAGCGGACCTCTTGGCGGCTGAAATGATGATGGCCGCTGCTGAAGAGGGAGGTTTCTCCCGGCGTTTCCTTGTGGGACGACGCTCTCCTTTGTGTTCCAGGACAGACTGTGCTGAAACGAGTGGAGGGTCGAGCAAAGCGCCACGGAGGCTGACAGTTTGCTGGAAAATGGACCTCTGTCTCGGCATTGCAGGAAATGCCAGACCAGGGAAGGAACGCTGGAGCGAGCAGACTGTGGAGAGCAGGTCGGCGTACTGTGGGTAGAGCCATAACCCGGGATGCACCTCCAAGATGCCTACTGCTCTGTCCAAGTTTTCCAGCATCTCCTTAGGACCCCGGGCGGCAAGGGTGTCATTAACAAAGTCCTGAACGAAGTCCGCAGCCCATTCCTCCTCTACTGTGGGGAACCCTGCTGCTGTTCCTTTTCTTCGGCAAGACCGGGGCATGACTAACTCCAGCACAGGTTAGTCCAGAACAGAAAAACAGTTATAATGAAAAAAGGGAAAATGCTGTGTGGGTGAACCCGCTAAATCCTTTTTGTGGGTTGGGCCATTCTGACATAATGCACGGCTCAGGAGACGCACACACACAGGCTTAGAGTAGTTCAAAGAGTTTATTAACAGCAGGAGTGAATGAGTGCGTGTCTGCGGGAAGTAAATGTGTTGGTGATGGTGTCTGCTCCAGGCACAGAGGCAGGTGACCGTACAGCCGAGCAACCCTATGGAGAGAGCACAGGGAGAGGGTGATGGGCATACACCAACACAGGAGGGATTTATGGCGAGAGAAGGACTTACTTGGTGGGTCAGGACAGCTGGCACAACAAGGGGGCGAAGCCCGGAAGACAGCCACCTGGAGAGCTCCGTACAGCAGCGAGGATTGGGCGATGGAGTGGAGATGTCCGCCGCTGGGGAATCCACCTGTGCACAGGGGAGAAGACTGAAGAAGAGAGGTAAGCGATCTTCTTACCAAAAAGGTGATGCTGAAGAGAAGTATGCTCACAACGGTGAGGGACGAAGTCTGACGGCTTCAGGCCGAGCCTCCGGGCGAGACGGCCTTTATCCCTCGCCGCTGATGATTGTCAGGTGCGTGAGCAGGTGGCGCCGCTGATGAATGGCACGGCGTGACAGTACTCCCCCCTCTAGCAGCGCCTCCTGGCGATGGCTTATCCGGGTGCGCTCGGTGGAAGTCCGCGATGAGCGATGGGTCCAACACAAACGACGGGGGCACCCATTGTCGATGCTCGGGCCCATAGCCCTCCCAGTCCACCAAGTATTGCAACCCACGACCTCGGCGCCGGGAGTCCAGGATGGAGGAGACGGACCAGGCCGGATGGCCACCAATCATCCGGGGCGCGGGTTGCGCTGCAGGAGGAGGGCAAAGGGGGTCAGTGACTGCCAGTTTCACCTTCAACACGTGGAAAGTGGGATGGATGCGGAGGGAGGGGGGAATAGCCACGCGCACAGCCACCGGGTTGATGATCCGGGTGATGGGAAAGGGACCCATGAATCGCTGTGCCAGCTTCCTCCTCTCGCCTTTTAATGTGACGTCCTGGGTAGACACATACACGAGTTGCCCAACTCTGTACGCCGGGGCAGGTCTTCTGTGCCGGTCCGCCACGGTCCTGTTGCGCTCCGCTGTGCGTAAAAGCGCATGACGCGCGGCAGCCCAGGTGGAGCGGAACTGCCTAAGGTGCGCCCTAACAGAGGGGACAGTTACCTCGTTCTCCTGCGCTGGAAACAGCGGGGGGTCGTAACCCAGGGACGCCTTGAAGGGGGACATCCCCGTTGCAGAAGAGCGGGCGGTGTTGTGGGCATACTCCACCCAGGCGAGATGGTTGCTCCAGGACGTCGGCTTGGATCTAGTAACACAGCGGAGCGCAGCCTCCAGCTCCTGATTGGTCCTCTCACACTGCCCGTTAGACTGGGGGTGATGGCCGGAGGAGAGGCTCACCTTGGCTCCGATGGCGTTACAAAAAGATCTCCAAACCTCAGATGAAAATTGGGGGCCCCGGTCCGAGACCACGTCCACCGGAATCCCATGCAGCCTGACCACGTGTTGGACGAGGAGGCCCGCCGTCTCCAGGGCAGAAGGGAGACCTCGCAGGGGGATGGAGTGCGCCGCCTTGGAGAAACGGTCCACGATGGTCAGGACGGTGTCAAAGGAGTTGGAAACGGGGAGTCCGGTGACGAAATCCAGTGCGATGTGCGACCAGGGCCTGCCGGGGACGGGCAGAGGCTGGAGCAGACCCGCTGGGGGGGCATTTCCCGACTTGCTGGTGGCACAGATTGGGCAAGCCCGGGCGTAGTGGGCTGCATCCCTCCGCAGGCCTGGCCACCAAAAGGACCGTTGGAGGAGGCTGATCATCCGAGAGGTGCCGGGATGACAGGTGAGCCGGGAGGTGTGGAGCCAGTGGATGACCTCTCCCCGGACCGCAGATGGGACGAACAGTCTTCCCTCCGGTCCGCCGCCAGGATCAGGTTCCACCTCCTGCACCTTCCGGATCTTGTCTTCAATGTCCCAAGAGATGGCTCCGAGGACGCACGACCTGGGCAGGATAGTGTGGGGCGTCTCCTCAGCCTCCACGGGGGTGAACTGCCTAGAGAGGGCGTCAGGCAGGCCGTTTTTGGAGCCCGGCCTGAAGGTGATTGAGAAGCGGAACCTGGCGAAGAACAAAGACCAGCGCGCCTGGCGGGCATTCAGGCGCTTGGCAGATCGTAAGTACTCTAAGTTCTTGTGGTCCGTCAGGACCACAAACGGCAGGTCCGCCCCCTCTAGCCAGTGGCGCCACTCCTGTAAGGCGAGTTTAATGGCCAGGAGCTCTCTGTCCCCCACATCGTAGTTTCTCTCCGCCGGGGACAGGCGCCGGGAGAAGAAGGCGCACGGCCGTTTGGCGCCATCGTCAGGTGACCGCTGGGATAACACTGCTCCCACTCCCGTGTCCGATGCGTCCACCTCCACAATGCACTGCAGCGCGGGGTCGACCTGGCGAAGGACCTGGGAGGAGGAGAACTCCGCCTTCAGCGCCCTAAAGGCAGCAGCGACCTCTTCAGTCCACCGGAACGGGACCTTCGGGGACGTGAGGCGGGTCAGCGGTCCGACGATCGAGCTGAAATTTGGGACAAAGCGGCGGTAAAAATTGACGAAGCCAACAAACTGTTGCACCTGCTTCCGGGATGCGGGAGTAGGCCACTCCACCACCGCCTTCACCTTCTCTGGGTCTGGGAGCACCTGGTCTTGAGCGATGATGAATCCCAGGAAGGATGTGGTCCTAGCGTAGAATTCGCATTTCTCAGCCTTCACGTACAGACGATTCTCCAGCAGTCTTTGGAGGACCCGCCTCACATGGACCTGGTGCTCATCCCTGGACCTGGAGAAGATAAGAATGTCATCCAGGTAGACGAACACAAAAAGGCCGATGAAATCCCAGAGGACGTCATTAATGAGGCGCTGAAAGACGGTAGGAGCGTTGGTCAGCCCGAACGGCATGACGAGATACTCAAAGTGGCCGTTCGGGGTACGGAAGGCTGTCTTCCATTCATCTCCCTCCCGGATCCGGACGAGGTGGTAAGCGCTGCGTAAATCCAGCTTGGTAAACCAGGTCGCCCCCTGGAGGGAGTGAAAGGCAGTGTCCATGAGGGGCAGGGTGTAACGGTCCCTCTCAGTGATGTCATTTAGCGCTCGGTAGTCTATGCAGGGGCGGAGGGATCCGTCCTTTTTCCCGACAAAGAAAAACCCTGCCCCCACGGGTGACGACGATGGGCGAATAATCCCAGCGCTCAGTGATTCCTTCAGGTATGTATTCATGGTCTCCTTCTCCGGCGCCGACAGGCTGTAGAGCCGACCAGATGGCAGGGGAGCCCCCTGGCGGAGATTGATGGCACAGTCATATGGTCGATGCGGGGGAAGAGACATAGCTTTCGATTTACTAAATACCATACCCAGGTCGTGAAATTCTGGAGGCACCAGTGACAGGTCCGGAGGTGCTGTATCCGCCACAGGGGGAGCCGCGGACGGGGAGCAGGCAGCGGACTGAAGGCAGGTGCCCATACAGAAGGTACTCCATGCCGATACCCCAGCGGACCTCCAGTCCAGGACAGGGTTGTGGAGGCGTAGCCAGGGATACCCCAGGATGACGGGCGACACAGAGTTGGGCAGGACGTAAAATACCATCTCCTCCCGGTGGTTCCCTGAGATGATGACTGGGACAGGCATGGTTTGGTGAGAAACTCTCCCAAGGGAGGCACGGGAGAGATGGACCAGGGAGATGGGGTGTTTTAATGCCTGACAGCGGATGCCCAATCGGGTTGCCAGGCCTTGTGAAATGAAGCTTCCCTCTGCGCCCGAATCCACCAGTGCGTGGGTGAGGTGCCCAGTGGGATTGTGGCAAAAACGGATGGGCAGCTTTAATTGAGTGAGAGTGTCTAACCGGTTGGGATCCGCGAGGCTCCCTACAGCGATTCGCGGACCCCGCCGACTGGCTTTCCGCGGGCAACGCTCCACAGTGTGTTGGTCACCTCCGCAATACATGCAGAGGCCCAACTCACGGCGGCGTTGTCTCTCCGCAGGAGAAAGCTTGGTCCAGCCCATCACCATCGGCTCCGACTCCTCGGGGCACGATGCTGGCGGCGCCGCCAGGGGGCGAGCTTGGAACAGGTGCGGCGAGACTCCACGAGGGCGAGAAGAAGAAGACTTCCGCCCCGAGGATCGCTCGCGCAGCCTGTTATCCAAACTTATCGCTAAGGATGTCAGCTCCGCTAGCATCCCAGGGATATCCCGTCCAGCCAGTTCATCCCTCAGATCATTATTGAGGCTGCGGAGGAACAGGCCACAGAGGGAGCGTTCCTCCCAGCCCAATTCCTCCGCCGCTACCCGGAAGTCGACCGAGTAGTCCGCTGCCGACCGGCCTCCCTGCTGGAGAGCGAGAAGCCGATCGACCTGGACCGTCTCGGTTTGAGAACGGTCAAAGACCTCCAGAAAGCGCCTCACGAACTGGTCATAGGTGAGGGTGGCATAACTGGGCCTCGCCATTACGGCGTAGGTCCAAGTTAACGCACGCCCCTCCAGAAGATTCCCTATGTAACCAATCCGACTGTGATCCGAGGGAAAATCTCCGGGCACACGGTGGAATACGGACTCACACTGCATAATGAACCCCCGCGCTCCGCCGAGCTTACCGCTAAAGCGGGCGGGGGTCGGAATCGGTGTGAGCCGAACCGGTGCCACTGGAGCTGGCTGGACAGCCGCTGGAACGGCAGGAGCCGCGCCACCCTGACGAGCCGGGGGGAACAGCTGTTGAGGATCTAAGCGGCCCAACCGGTTAGTTAAGTTCAATAATTGATTGAGGATAACCTGCTGTTGATAAGCAATCTGATCCACTCTAGCCTCGAGAGTGGTAAACCGGTGTGCGAGCCCGCCGTCCGCCGAGCCGCTCTGCTGAAGCCGTACTGACATAATGCACGGCTCAGGAGATGCACACACACAGGCTTAGAGTAGTTCAAAGAGTTTATTAACAGCAGGAGTGAATGAGTGCGTGTCTGCGGGAAGTAAATGTGTTGGTGATGGTGTCTGCTCCAGGCACAGAGGCAGGTGACCGTACAGCTGAGCAACCCTATGGAGAGAGCACAGGGAGAGGGTGACGGGCATACACCAACACAGGAGGGATTTATGGCGAGAGAAGGACTTACTTGGTGGGTCAGGACAGCTGGCACAACAAGGGGGCGAAGCCCGGAAGACAGCCACCTGGAGAGCTCCGTACAGCAGCGAGGATTGGGCAATGGAGTGGAGATGTCCGCCGCTGGGGAATCCACCTGTGCACAGGGGAGAAGACTGAAGAAGAGAGGTAAGCGATCTTCTTACCAAAAAGGTGATGCTGAAGAGAAGTATGCTCACAACGGTGAGGGACGAAGTCTGACGGCTTCAGGCCGAGCCTCCGGGCGAGACGGCCTTTATCCCTCGCCGCTGATGATTGTCAGGTGCGTGAGCAGGTGGCGCCGCTGATGAATGGCGCGGCGTGACAATTCTGTCATAAACTCTCCGTGCACCTCTCCACAGCGCACATTGGAACAAAAGCTTGGATCGAGGGCTGACTTTCAATAGATTGCAGCTAGTAGCTGCTCTGCTTCACACAAGACCCTGACCCAGAATCAGGTCGTTTACGAGTTATTTAGCACCGGGTTCTCCACGAACACACATTTATTGACAAACGCTGTTCACATATACAGACGAACAAGTTGGTCACAATACAATATGAATGCGCTCAGAGAGAGGGGAAGACTACAGGGAGTTCAACTACTCGGGGGGGGGGGAATGCAAACAGGGCAACAGCCTAAGCATAGCAGTTACGCTGTGAGAGAAAACGCCACCTGAAGCATAGCAGAATCACTGCAAGTGGAAACGCTTCAGGTACAGCGTAGCAGCGACTGCACAGAGAAACACAACAGTTTACTCATGAGTAGGAACAGTCCAGAAAGTCCAATTCTCTTGGCAAGCGTAATCCAAAAGTCCTACTTGATGTGACGGTCAGGCGATGGAGAAAAACCAGCTGACCCATACAATGACCCATCGGCGTTTGTCTAGTGAAGAGCCACTTAAATCCAAACGCCTCTGGCCACACAAATTGGAAACACCTGGGCGAGGCGTGGGAAAGATAATTACCGGGGCTGGGAACAGCCGATGGAACTAAGAGCAAGGGGGCGTGGTTGGACCAGCAGACTGTCAGCAGCGTGGGAGAAAATAGATCACAAATGCTGACTAACAGCCCCTCATGGATCGTCACCTGATCGTGGTGGAGGGTTTGCGTGCCCCAGTGATCCCAGGAGCTATGTTGTCTGGGGCAGTTTGCCTCTGATAGGGTCACCCAAGACAAACTGGTCCTGGGTGAAGGGCCAGACTAAGAACGATCCAACAGACTCTCATGATAAATTCTAGATCAAGGATTCAGTGTACCTCGCCCGGTATGGGGTTATCGGGGCCCCACCCTGGAGCCAGGCCTGGGGGAGGGGCTCGATGGCTAGCGTCTGGTGGCCGGGTTTCCACCCATGGGACCCGACCGGGCTCAGCCCGAAGGAGTTACATGGGTCCGCCCTCCAGTGGGCTCACCACCTGCAGGAGGAAAAATGGGGGTCCAGTGCTATGTGGATTAGGCGGCGGTCAAAGGTGGAGACCTTGGCGAACTGATCCCAGGCTTTCTAAACTGGCTTTTGATACGTGGAATGTCACCTCTCTGGTGGAGAAGGAGCCTGAGCTGGTGTATGAGATTGAGAGAAACTGGCTAGATATATTCGGCCTCACCTCAACACACAGCTCTGGTTCTGGAACCAGTCTCCTGGAGAGGGGCTGGAGCTTGGCCTTTTCTGGAGTTGCCGCGGGCAAAAGGCGACAAGCAGGGGTGGGTATTCTTGTATCCCCTCACCTTGCTGCCTCTATATTGGAGTTTTTCCCAGTGGATGAAAGGGTTGCTTCTCTGCACCTTTGGGTTGGGAAACGGGTCCTGACCATCATTTGTGTCTATGCAGCAAATGATGTTTCAGAGTACCCACCCTTTTTGGAGTCTGTGACTGGGATGCTGGAGGATGCTTCTCTTGGAGACTCCATCGTCCTACTGGGGGACTTCAATGCGTATGTGGGCAACGACAGTGAAACCTGGAGGGGGGTGATTGGGAGGAACGGCCTGCCCGATCTGAACCCGAGTGGTGTTCAGTTATTGGACTTCTGTGCTAACCACAGTTTGTCCATAATGAACACCATGTTCAAGCATAAGGGTGTCCATATGTGCACCTGGCACCAGGACACCCTAGGTCGTAGGTCGATGATCGATTTTGTTATCGTGTCATCAGACCTGCGACCGTATGTCTTGGACACTCGGGTAAAGACAGGTGCAGAGCTGTCAACTGATCACCACCTGGTGGTGAGTTGGATCCGATGGCAGGAGAGGATGCCATTCAGACCTGGTAGACCCAAACGTATAGTGAGGGTGTGCTGGGAACGTCTGGCTGAGGCCCCTGTCCGGGAGGTCTTCAACTCCCACCTCCGGAAGAACTTCAACTACATTCCGAGGGAGTCTGGAGACATGGAGTCTGAATGGGCCATGTTCTCCACCTCTATTGTTGAAGCGGCAGCCCAGAGCTGCGGCCGCAAGGTGGTCTTTGCATCTCGTGGTGGCAACCCCCGAACCAAGTGGTGGACACCAGTGGTGAAGGGGGCCATTAAGCTGAAGAAGAAGTCCTATCAGGCTTGGATGGCTTGTGGGACTTCCGAAGCAGCTGAGGTGTACTGGCAGGCCAAGCGGAGTGCAGCTCGGGTGGTTGCTGAAGCAAAAACCCGGGTATGGGAGGAGTTCGGTGAGGCCATGGAACAAGACTTTTGGTTGGCCTCGAAAAGATTCTGGCAAACTGTCCAGCGGCTCTAGAGGGGGAAGCAGCTTCCTGTCCACACTGTTTATGGTGCGGATGGGGCGCTGTTGACTTCAACTGGGGATATCGTCAGGCGGTGGAAGGAATACTTTGAGGATCTCCTCAATCCCACTGATACGCCTTCAACAGAGGAAGCAGGGCTTGTGGCCGAGGGGGGTGGCTCGCCTATCACAGGGGCTGAGGTCACCAAGGTGGTTAAAAATCTCCTTGGTGGCCGGGCCCCGGGGGTGGACGAGATTCACCCTGAGTACCTCAAGGCCCTGAATGTTGTCTTTATTTTTTATTTTATTTGTTTATTTGTCAGGATTTTTTTTTTTTTCCAAGATGGCAACCAGGATGGTCACACTTTTTCAGCGCTGAGACCAACTCGCTGATTTCCCCATTAAAAGTACCTAAACAACAGCGATCGGCGATCATGACGGACACCCACGGGCTGAACTTCCACCTCCGTCAGAATCCCGTTGGAATGCCCCTTTAATCGGGTAGAACTGCTGCGCTCTACCAGAAGCGATTGCCAAGCTAACGCTAGTTAGCTTAACGCTGGCCCCAGTGCGCCACCTAACTCCGACACGAAGCGGCTCAGTCCCCGGTGAGGGCCTATCGGAGGAACCAATCGAGGCGGCAGTTGGGAGCTCGAGCGCGGCGTTGGTGAGAGACGGGGCCACCTGGACCCAGCAGGACAGTGGCCTGAGTCGGAACCCAGTTGCGAGGTCCAGCTGAGGAACTACCAGACTGACGGCGGCCGGTGACGGGGCCTAGCGGAGGTGCCACCCAGCCAGACGGCGGCGAGTGGCGGCGGTGATCGGTGAAGTTCGGCTGCGCCGGCGGTGTGCGGCATAACCGGCCAGGCAGACGGCGGCAGGCAGTGGCGAATGACAGGGGTGATCTGCGGAGCTGAGCAGCGCTACTTGGCGGAGGAGCTGTGCAGGAGCTGTTGCGGCGAGTTCAGCAGCGGCCGGGCTAGTTGAGGCCTAGCCGGATTCTCTGTTTACTTCTATCTACAGGTCAGTAAGATGCCACCAAAGAAAGAGGAAATGGAAAAAATCAAAAAAGCTCTGAGCTTTATGTCAGATGAATTGGCCAAATTGACTAACCAACAGGACAAAATAATAGGCCTAATAGAACAGGTACAAGCCCTAAATTTAAAAATTCAAGAAAAAGACAAAAAAATTATGGACCTGGAGCAACACGGGCGTCTTTTGGAGCAACGCGTCGAGGATCTTGAACAAGGTTCTCGCATTGATGACCTAGTTATAAGTGGACTAGACATCAGATATCAGTCATACGCCCATGCCACAGTAGGACTGAGTGGTGAAGATGCACCCATGAGTGAGTCAATGTCCTTAGAAAATCAAGTGCTTCAGTTCCTTAATGATAAAGACATTAAGGTAGAAGCCAATGCGATCTCAGCCTGTTATGCTTTACCGAAGAAAGATAACAAAACAAAGAAATCAATTGTGATGCGCTTTGTGAACAGAAGGGTAAAGAATAACATACTGAGGCAGGCCAAAAAGCTAAAGGAAACTCAAGTTTACATAAATGAACACCTGACAAAAAAAAAAACGCTGAATTAGCACGACAGGCACGGATGCTAAAAAAACAAGATAAGATACAAGCAACCTGGACAAGAAACTGTAGAATTTGGATTAAACTAAATGGAACACCTGAGCAAGCAAGAAGTATTATGATCAGAGATGCTACTGACTTAGATAAATACAGATGAACACTGATTAGAAAATTACGAGCCAATGATAATCCATACTCATACACACGATAAGAATAGTTCTTTTGATACACCATGCCAAAGTACTTTAATAAAAATAACCAAAACAAACAAAAACTTATGACCGACTCAAGTAGACATCAATTATCCCCAGTTGGAGCAAGTCATTTGACACAGAATGAGGAAACTCAAACTCTGAAAACATACCATTATGCTGAACATAAACCACAAGAGATGGAGAATGATATTGATCCTGATAACCACTTTTTCAACAATATTCATAACCACTGTGAATATTACACTGAAAAACAATTCAAAAGTCAAATGCAATTAGATGGTAAACTGTCAATAATACACTTCAATAGCAGAAGTCTTAACAAAAACTTTCCACAGATTCAGGACTATTTAAAACAGCTAGACAGAAAATTCACAGCTATTGCAGTCTCTGAAACTTGGCTTAACAAAGAACAGGCTTCCCTGATGGCAATAGAGGGATATCAGATGTTTTATATTAACAGAACTCAAAAAAAGGGTGGTGGTGTTGCACTGTATATTGATGACCTGTACAGGTGTAAGCTTGTAAATTAAATGTCCTCAGCACTACCAGGGATTTTGGAATGTGTTACTGTTGAGATTGACCAAGATAAAACAAAAAATCTAATCATAAGCTGCATATATAGAACGCCGGGAACTTGCATTGAGACATTCAGAGATAAATTAGTCGAGCTGTACAATAATATTACTAGTAAGAAAATGGTAGCAATTTGTGGAGATTTCAATATTGACTTACTGAATCCTCATCAACAAAATGTAGTTACAGAGTTCATGAACTCTATGTACAGCATGAGTCTATATCCCACAATAACACATCCCAGTAGAATCACAGTTCACTCTGCTACACTTATTGACAACCTGTTTGTCAATGTTTTCGATAAGAAAATAGAAAGTGGATTATTGATAAATGATATAAGTGACCACTTGCCAACCTTTGCACTTATCCATGGCCACACGGGGCCCAACGCAGAAAAAACTTCAAAATCGTTCAGACACAAATCACCAAATGCAATCAGTTCTCTTAAAGAGGACTTGCTGAAGCAAGACTGGACAGAAGTCTATGTATCAGATGTAAATGAAGCCTATGACACATTTATAAACATTGTAACCACTCTTTATGAAAAAAACTGCCCATTAGTAATAAAAAAGCTTAAACACAAATTTGCTAATAAGCCATGGTTAACCAAAGGACTACAAAAGGCGTGTAAAAAGAAAAATTCATTATATAAAGCCTTCCTAAAGAAAAGAACAAAAGAAGCAGAGCAGCGGTATAAAACATACAAAAATAAGTTAACATATATAATAAGATGTAGTAAAAGAGACTATTACAGTAAAGAACTGGAGAAAAACAGAGACAATATTAAAAATACATAGACAATACTCAACAGTATCCTTGGAAATAAAAGCAGAAATACAAGCTACCCAACTAATATTCCAAAAAATAATAAAACGACTCAGAGTGTGAATATCGCTTCACCTGCAGATGAATTTAATAATTTTTTTGTTAACATTGGACCTAAACTGGCCCGAGAAATACCCACTACGGTGCCAACAGGTGATACAATATGCAATAACACTGCTGTAAAAGACTCCATCTTCATAAAGAACACAGACGAAAGAGAGGTCATTGAAATTGTTAAATCGTTCAAAAGTAAAACATCTACTGACTGTGATGGTATCGACATGCTACTAGTCAAAACTGTTATCGAATGCATAGTAAAACCACTGACGTATATCTGCAACCTGTCTCTCCAATCAGGTATATTTCCCAATGCAATGAAAATAGCTAAAGTAATTCCGATATACAAGACGGGCGACAGAGGGGAACTCTCAAACTATAGACCAATTTCACTATTACCGCAATTTTCCAAGATACCTGAAAAAATATTCTATGAGAGAATTGACAACTTCATACTGAAGAATGATTTATTATGTGAGCAGGAATATGGGTTCAGACACAAGAGGACAACTGCATATGCCCTAATGGAATTTACAGAAAAAATATCAACAGCCATTGAAAATAAAGAGTATTCAGTTGGAGTATTCCTAGATCTTAAAAAAGCATTTGATACAGTAGATCATAATTTATTATTAAAGAAACTACAAAATTCTGGTATTAGAGGTGTAGCACTGTCCTGGTTAAGTAGTTACTTAAAGAATAGATATCAGTATGTATGTGTTAGCAACAAAAACTCAGAGTTGCTGAAGGTCACCTGTGGAGTCCCACAGGGTTCAGTTTTGGGACCATTATTATTCAATATGTATATAAACGATATATGTAAAGTCTCAGAAAAAATGGACTTAATATTGTTTGCCGATGACACTAATCTGCTATGCAGTGGAAACAATTTGGAACAACTTCTGGATACACTCGGGAAGGAATTAGGAAAGCTGAAACTGTGGTTTGATTCAAACAAATTAACGCTCAATTTAAGTAAGACAAAATTTATAGTCTTTAACAACCATCACAACAATCTGGTACCCAAACTCAGTGTAAATGGTGTAGAGATTGAAAGGGTATCTGAAACCAAATTCCTTGGAGTAATAATTGATAACAAACTGTGTTGGAAGTCACATATTAATTATATTAAAGGTAAAGTCTCCAAATCAATTGCAATATTACACAGAGTGAAATATTTGCTGAATCAACCCACACTATACACCTTGTATCATTCATTAATACTCCCATACATGACATATTGTAATGAAGTATGGGGAAATACATATAAAACAAACATATATCCAGTCTTTATGCTTCAAAAGAGAGCTATTAGAATAATAAACAAAGCAGCTTACAGGGAACCAACAAACCCACTTTTTCTTAAACAAAAAACTCTCAAGTTGAAAGATCTGGTTGACTTTAAAACCGCAATAATAATGTTCAAAGTGAAGAATTTATCACTGCCTGCAAATATCCAAAAGTTGTTCCAAACAAGGGAGAAACGATATCACTTCAGAGGAACATGTATATTTCAAAAGCCTACAGTGAGAACAACTACCAAGCAACACTGTATTTCAGTGCAAGGAGTCAGATTATGGAACGATTTTGGACCTGAATTAAAATCATGTACAAAGCTTGGACAATTTAAACAAAAACTAAAGGAAGAAATACTCCAAACATATTTACAAGACGACATGTAAACTCACATAAGGATTGACATTTCCAGCCTGTGTTGTAGCTTAGTTTTTTTTTTTTTTTCTCTCTGTGACATTCTGTCTTAGATTTGTCTCGAATAGTAACTGCTTAACTTAGCTTAGCTTTCTTTTTTCTTTTTTTTTTTTCTCTCAGTCACACTTTGTCTTAGCTTTGTTCTAAATTGTAATCACTCTTGTCTTGTTTACTCTTTTTTCTTTGAATTCCTGGATGGAATATGGGTGGGCAATATAAGCTGCGGCTTCAGCCATCACCCATTTCGGATAACTCACGTGGAATTGTACAGTAGAAGGAGTCTTTGTCTAATTTGACCTTGTTGTTATATTATACAGTTTCTTCAACCTGTACTGTATTATCCGAAATAAATTCATTCATTCATTCATTCATTCATTCAGGGACAGTGCAATAAACATAGACAAAAAAGAAAATCTGATGTGTTGCACAGAGAGTGTATAGCGTTAAGCTAGTTTGCAACTCTTGTCCCTGGATGGGCTTTAGAGAAAAGAAACAGAGAAAAAGAGAAAAAGATGAAGAAAAAACAAAATGAAAACAGTATAAACATTATCCACATACATCAATGCAAACAAAATTATAAATACACAATATAAAAACCTGATTCACATTTGCCTGTTACAGTAAAATGCCTGTTACACATTTGCCTTCCCTTCTTCACTCACACCCTGCAGACAATCATTTCATACATGGGGACATTCTTGTTTACTTTTCAGCCAGTTTTTAACCTTTGCAGTAAATGTTTTAAAATCCGTTATTATTTTGATTTCATTTGGCATTGTGTTCCAGATATGACTGCCCTTTATAGAGAAGGCTGTTTGTCCAAATGTGGTTCTGCGGTGGGATATTTTACAGTTATTGTTAACAGAACTCCTGGTGGCTCTGCTGCTGTCCTGTCTTTGGATGAATCCAACAAGTGGCTCTTGCCCTGATTTATGGAAACATTTGAAAATTAATTTCAGAAAACAAAGGTCAATGAAACTCTCAAAACTCAGTAGATTATATTTTTTTAGAATATAACAATGATGCCACCTAATGGGTGTTTTATCCAGAATTTTTAGAGTTTGATTATATAATGAACCTATATGTTTTATTGTAGAAGGAGCTGCTTGAGCCCAAACTATCAGACAGTATGATATATGCGAAAAAACCATAGAATGCATATACAGTACGGCTGCTTGGTGTGATATATAATGTCTAATTAATTTAAAGCAATTCAATTTTTTTTTTTACTGTTTTAGAAATCTTCTTTATGTGAAGATTAAATTTGAGTTGAGGATCTAGCACAATGCCAAGGTATTTGAATTCTGTAACTGAACTGATATCTTGATCATGTATATTAACTTTAAAATGTTGCAAGTTACATTTTTTGATTGAAAAGCACATCGAAACTGTTTTCTGAAGGTTCAGCAGTAGATGGTTCTGAATGAGCCACTCTTGGACATCAACCATGCTTGAAGACAGGACATCTGCAGCCTGAGCTGGAGTCTTAGCAGCTGTGTAAATAACTGCATCATCTGCATAAAGTTGACATGTTGCAGCTGAGCAGTGTAATGGCAGGTCATTAATAAAAATGCTGAAAAGTAAAGGACCAAGAATGGACCCCTGTGGGATACCCATACAATTATTTAAAAGGAAGGATTTATCCTGGTGAACTTTTACACACTGTTCTCTGTTCTGAAGATAAGATGCAAACCATTTTATTGTATTGGGAGAAAAGTTAAAAGATACCATTTTGGATAAAAGCAAGCTGTGGTTTACAGTGTCAAAAGCCTTTTTGAGATCCAGAAAAACAGCTCCCACCACATTACCCCTGTCCAAGGACTGTTTGACATTTTCAATAAGGCAGCAGTTTGCTGTTTCTGTTGAGTATCCTGGTCTAAAACCAAATTGGTGTGGATGAAGAAGTTGACCGTCTTGTAGATAGTCTATCAGCTGTGTAGCTACAACTTTTTCAAGAACCTTAGACAGGACTGGTAAAATAGAGATTGGGCGGTAATTACATATATCATCTTTACTACCCGATTTAAAAACTGGTATGACGACAGCTTTTTTCCAGTCAGATGGAAATGTACAGGACCTAATGGAGAGATTAATGAGATGAGTCAGTGGTTTGATTAATATTTTGCTGTGCGTTTTGAGAAAGGAAGTGTTCATATTGTAGATATCATTAGTTTTTGAGTTTGACAGTGTTTTAACAATGCCAGCAATTAAATCTTCATTTACCTCATTAATGTGAAAAGAAACTGTTGAGAGTATTGGTTTAGTATTGTTGAGCACATTTGGCAGCACAAAGTTTTTTGTTAATTCTTCCACTGACTCCACAAAATATGAATTAAATTTATTTGCCAATGTAGCATTATCACTGATGGTTTTGCCATTAATTCTAAGTTCCTTTACCCCCTTCTGATCATTTTTTTTGTTGGTTATTTAAATGCCTCCATAGGGAACTGTTGTTACCCTTTGCATGTTCTATCAATTTATTGTAATAAGATGCTTTTGCACACAGCTCTTGTACCACTTTATTTCTTAAACGTCGGGCTGTCATGGTTGACACGCCTCTGCAACATTGCGTGGAGGTCGGGGACAGTGCCTTTGGCATGGCAAACCGGGGTGGTGGTTCCTCTCTTCAAAAAAGGGGACCGGAGGGTGAGCTCCAACTTTAGAGGGATCACACTCCTCGGCCTCCCTGGGAAGGTCTATGTCAAGGTACTGGAGAGGAGAGTCCGGTTGTTGGTCGAACTTTGGATTCAGGAGGAGCAATGTTCGTTTTTGTCCTGGCTGTGGCACATCGGACCAGCTCTTTACCCTCTCAAGAATCCTCAAGGGGTCGTGGGAGTTTGCCCAAAACATGTGTTTTGTGGACTTGGAGAAGGCATTCGACCGCGTCACTAGTGGTTTTTTGTGGGGGGTGCTTCGGGAGTATAGGGTATCAGGCTTGTTGTTACGAGCTATTCGGTCTCTGTATGACCATTGTGAGAGTTTGGTTCGTATTGCCAACACTCGGTCGGACTCATTCCCAGTGAGAGTTGGACTCCGCCAAGGCTGCCCTTTGTCACCGATCCTGTTCATAATTTTTATGGACAGGATTTCTAGGCCCAGCCAGGGAATGGAGGGTGTCATGCATGGTGACCACAGGATCTCATCTCTGTTGTTTGCAGATGATGTTGTGCTGTTGGCTTCATCCAGCAATGACCTACAGTTCTTGCTGAGACGGTTTGCCACTGAGTGTGAAGCAGCTGGGACGAGAATCAGCACCTCCAAGTCTGAGTCCATGGGCCTCGGCCAGAAAAAGGTGGATTGTCCTCTCCGGGTTGGGGACAGGCTCCTGCCCCAAGTAGAGAAGTTTAAGAATCGTGGGGTCTTATTCACGAGTGAGGGGAGAATAGAGCGAGAGATTGACAGACAGATCGGAGCAGCATCTGCAGTGATGCGGATGTTGTACTGGTCTGTTGTGGTGAAGAGGGAGCTGAGTTCTAAGGCAAAGCTGTCCATTTACCAGTCAATCTGCGTTCCTACTCTCACCTATGGTCACGAGCTTTGGGTAATGACCAAAAGAACCAGATCGCGGATACAAGTGGCTGAAATGAGCTTTCTCCGTAGGATTGCTGGATTCACCCTCAGAGATAGGGTGAGGAGCTCAGTCATCCGGGAGAGGCTTAGAGTAGAACCGCTGCTCCTCCACATTGAAAGGAGTCAGTTGAGGTGGTTTGGGCATCTGATTAAGATGCCTCCTGGACGCCTCCCACTTGAGGTGTTTCGGGCACGTACCACTGGGAGGAGACCCCGGGGCAGACCCAGGACTCGGTAGAGAGACTATGTCTCCCAGCTGGTCTGGGAACGCCTTGGTATCCTCTCTGAAGAGCTGGAGCAGGTGGCTGGGAAGAGGGAAGTCTGGGCTTCTCTGCTTGAACTGCTGCCTCCGTGACCCGGACCTCTGGAAAAGCGGTAGAAGATGGATGGATGGATGGATGGATGCTGACTAACAGCTGCCGGTCAGGCAGTGGTTATGGTTGTGGAATAAATACAGAAATACACAAAAGGCACATAAACAGTGACACCAAAACCCACAGAGAGATCGAGGCCGAGCCGGGGAAAGCCAAATCGGCTCTGCTCGTGACACAGCTAAGCCTACAACAGTGTCAGCAGACACCAGCAGCTATGGGCTGGGGGTGTCTTGCTCCAGTTACACGGGGATGATTGGAAATCCGTGGCCTACTGTTTGAGACGCCTGAGCGACGCAGAGACAAGGTACGCACAGATTGAAAAGTGAGTGCTTAGCCAGCGTGTGGGCCTGTGAGAGGTTTGAGAAATATTTGTATGGACTGGAGGGTTTTAGACTGATTACCGATCATAAGCCCCTAGTACCCCTCATAAATAGTAAAGACTTGGATGGTGTTCCCATTAGATGTCAGAGACTGTTAATGAGACTTATGCGTTTTAATGCTACTGCCAAATATGCACCAGGCAAGACCTTAGCAGCAGCTGATGCACTGTCCAGGGGCCCAGAGCAGAGTGGGGGAGAGATAAGCTCTCATGACGACGTGGCAGCACACATCGATGCTTTTATGTGCCAGGTGCCAGCCACACGCCAGAGAATGGCAGAGTTAAAACAACATGCAGATGTTGACCCACAGCTTCAGACAGTTTTGGGTTTCGTCAGACAGGGATGGCCCGACTACATAGCTAAAGTGCCTGTGATAGCTAGAGACTTCTACCATGTGAGAGGAGAGCTATCAGAGCTAGATGGTTTAGTCATTAGAGGGAGATGTATAGTCATTCCTACTGCTATGAGCGACACTATGTTGGAGAGGATCCATGACAGACATCAAGGCCTAGTCAAAAGTAAAGAAAGGGCTAGACAGTCTATTTGGTGGCCCAAAATGTCAGAAGGTATTATGACCAAAGTGCAGCAGCGTGAGTTCTGCAGGGAAAACAGAAACACACAGAGAAAAGAGCCATTGATATCAAGTAAGCTTCCATCTAGGCCATGGCAGAAAATCGCCATAGACTTATGTGAGTTTCAAAATGCAGAACTACCTGGTAGTGTCGGACTATTATTCCAGGTATTTGGAGATTCTAAATCTGCCAGCTACTACTAGCAGTCATGTAGTAAGTAGACTTAAAGCTACCTTCGCACACTACGGCATCCCCAAAGCGTTAGTGAGTGACAACGGACCTCAGCTAGCATCAGAGGAAATGCAGAAGTTTAGCCGAGAGTATGACTTTAGTCACGTGACGTCCAGTCCACAATACCCTCAAAGTAATGGGCATGCAGAGAGGGCTGTTCAGATAGCCAAAAGCATACTGAAACAGGAAGATCCCCTCTTAGCCCTGATAACCTATAGAGCTACATCAAGTTCTTCGACTGGGATAAGCCCAGCAGAGCTCCTGATGGGAAGGAAAATTAGAACAACACTACCCACCTTGCTGTCTAACCAAGAACCTAAATGGCCTGACAAGGACAAAGTAAAATGGGCAGATGTTTCAGCTAAAGAGAGACAAGCCTACTACTACAGCAACAGAAACAGAGTGAGGCTTCTACCACCACTGAGCCCAGGAGACTCTGTGCTCATGAAGCTGGATGGACAGAAACAGTGGACTACACTAACCATTGTCCACAGGTAGTGGAGACAGCCCATGGTGAACAATATAGAAGGAATAGGCGCCATCTGTTGGCCGCGCCTAAAGTCCCAGATCCTGTCAACAAGGGCCCAGACCCAGTTTTACCCATGGAGAATAATGACACTGTGGTAGCTCAAGCTAAAGAAACACCAGCTGACCACACACAAGCAACTGTCACACGGTCTGGTAGAGTGTGTAAAAGAGTTGTTAAGTTGGATTTGTAAAACCATGGTGTAAGTCACTCTAAGAAGAGGGGGAAATGAATACATTGCTGAAATAATGGCACATAAAGGTGTTTCAGTTGTTCTAAAGAATAATATTACTGTTTGAGTTTAAAGCACTGAGTTTGTGCATAGGAATAATAATCAGCTGTAGTAAGCAAAGTGTCATCCATTCTGATAAAGTTCAGTGTAAGTGGACATTACCTCTTAAAAGGGGGAGATATAATGTATGGAGGTTGTCTCAGTGTGATGTATCCCAACAGGGGAGCACGCATGTGAAATCCACATGACGTATGTGGGTTCCTGTTCTTGTTGCTGATGGCGGTTCAAGTGTATTCTCCTGATGCTGGTAATAAACATGAGCGCAGGCTACAGAAGAAACCACATCGCCGGGTTATTGAGTCTCTAATTATCTTTTATGTCCTGTCGGATAAGTATCTACAGACATTACACTCTTCACCAGATGTTATGTCTGCAAACCCAGAATGACCAACGGAGAGCGGTGTTGCTTGGAGCACAAACTTTATTACAACAAAGTAACAGTACAGAGTGTCTGTTACGGGAGGCTGCCACAAGAGAGGAGAGAGTCAAGAGAGCCTAAGATGGCCAACCCTCACCTTATATCAGCTCAGCGTGATGACATCATCAAACGGCTGTGTCATCACACCAATGCCGTCCAAACCTGTGGTATAACCGGTGGTTCCTTGTACCACAAAATCCCCTACAGCAACAAATAATACTGAGACTTCGGACAATTAATACACTAACGCACCTGAGTGACTCTGACTGCCAAGCTAAGCTAATGTTTGATGTAGCACCACATTAAAAATATAAGAAAATAAGATTTGTTAACCAGGTGGAAACAGGGATGTCCGTTAGGGTGACAGAAATCTCAAGACAAAAACAATAAAACCACGCTTGGTAAATTAACTCCCTAGTAGCACTGTTAGCTCTGAAGCTACCTTTAACTCCTCAGTTTTATTAGTGAATGTGTTCAGTAAATCTGCTGTAATTCTCTGAGTTTCACCCACAGATGTTTTAGTTGTGATCATCAAACCGGTCCGTCAGCCTCGTGTTGACACACCCGAAGGAAAACAGGACGGAGCGGCTCATCATAGCTGACATAGTTTAGCCCGCAGGAGGGTCACGCCTAACAGCATCAGGCTACAGCTCAGCAAGTTTCGCTCATAACACATTCTTCCTCCTATCGTTAAAATGTAGCCAGTGTTCAGAGAGTGTACACCTCCACCGAGGCCATTTGTCCTTCAGTTAAAATGGGTGCTGTCAAAAATAACATGCTAGTAACAACGCACAACCCTGTTAAACGCTGCTGGGTTTTGACGCCTGATAAACACGCACATGCAGACGTATCTTTTTGACCTAGTTGGCTTTCCACACTTAAGGCCTTCTGCCTATGCTGCAGCAGGCCATGGGCGGCAACCCAAATAAGCAACTTTTTCCTTAAAACTTTATGACTTTTTTTATCATAAATTTGCTATTTTTTGTTTTGTAAATTTGCACCTTTTTTCTTAAAATTTTTCTAACTTTTTCTCATAAATTTGCAATTTTTTGCTTGTAAATTTGTAACTTTTTTGTTAAAATTTTGTAACTTTTTCTCATAAATTTGCAACTGTTTTCTTAAAATTTTGTAAATTTTTCTCATAAAATTGCAGCATTTTTCGCAAAAATTTGCATTTTTTTCTGTAAATTTGCAATTTTTTTCCTCATAAATTTGCAATTTTTTTTTAACTTTTTAACTTTTTCTTTGAAATTTGGAATTTTTTGTCATGAATTTGCGTTTTTTTCTTGTAAATTTGCAAATTTTTTCTTAAAATTTTGTAACTTTTCTTTCATTAAATTTGCAATATTTTTTATCATAAAGCTGCAATTTTTCTTGTAAATTTGCAATTTTTTTTTAAAAAAAATTCTAACTTTTTTCTCATAAATTTCCAATATTTTTCTCAAAAAACTTGCCATTTTTTTTCTTCTAACTGCAACTTTTCCTTGTAAATTTTGATTTTTTTTTTGTTTCATAAATTTGCAAAAAGGAAAATGATTGTAAATTTAGAAAAAAAAAATGAAAATTTGTAAGGGAAAAGTTGCAAGTCAATGAGGAGAAAAGTTGAAAAATTACAGGGAATAAAATGCAAATTCATTCATTCATTCATTCATGCAAATAAAATGCAAATATAAGAAGATAAAAGAGTTTTGCATGGAAGTGTGAAAAAATCGACAGATGTGTGGGACCGTGAAGGCAGCGTAGATGCAGCTGATGAATGTTAAAGGAACTCTGGAGCAGAAAGAGCCCACCTCCTCCTGCTCCTCCTCCTCCTCCTCCTGCTCCTCTGTAAATCAGCTCCTCCGTATCCTTCCGTCAGTCATCCTCCTCCTGCTGCTGCTGCTGCTGCTGCTGCTCCTCTGTTTCTTCCCTGGACTCGCTCAGACCTCTGTAAGTAGCTCAGAAAATCCTCCTGCTGCTCCTGTGAAGGTTCGGTTGCTCTTGCAGGTCACAGCTGTGTTTCTACGGACACGAGAAGTGAAGGTTTACCTGTGGAAACTTCCACTCAGACAGGAAAAGGTGTGTGGTGAGTTAGTGACGGTTCAAGAGTCGCTGAAGGTCAGAGGTGGTGGAGACTAGTTCAAGTTACTCGGGACGAAGTGGGGGTGAGCATCAGGTACAAACATATAAACCTAGAATAGCTACAAATTTGCAAGAATAACTGAGCAATAGTATTATAAAAGATGCTCAAAGTCCCAAATTTCTGGTTTCTTCAGCTAGTCAGTTTTCAGACTGCGTCCGCCATCATCTCCAGAAGAAGCCTGGTGCTCCATGCTCATCCTTGGAGATTTGAATCATTGCAGCTTGAGTAAATCCCTGACAGGTTTTTATCAATATGTCAAGTGTAGCACTAGGAACAATAATATCCTTGATAGGTGCTATGGGAACATCAAAGATGCCTACACAGCTAGAACCAGACCCCCCTTGGCAATTCGGATCATTATGTTATTCAGTTCCTCCTTACTGTAGTAGTAGATTAGTTTATTTGACAGGGACAGTGCAATAAACATAGACAATTAATCAAAGACAATCAATCTGATGTGTTGCACATAGAGTGTATAGCTATTAGCTAATTTGCAACTCTTGTCCCTGGATGGGCTTTAGAAAAAAGAATCAAGATAAAAAATATACACAATAACCACATACATCAATGCAGAAAAATTATAAATACACAATTATAAATATTATAAATATTATAAATACACAAATATAACAGCCTGACTCACATTTAACATAAATATTATAAATACACATATATTATAAAATATTATAAATACACAAATATAACAGCCTGACTCACATTTAACACATATAACATAACTCACATTTGCCTATTTCAGGCCTCCCTCCGTCACTCACTATAAACAAACACATTTATTCCTTCCCTTCATTCACTCTCACTTTGCAGACAAATAATTCATACATGAGTACATTCTTGTTTATTTTTCAGCCAGTTTTTAACATTTAACATTTTTAACATACTGATAGATCAGTTTTTAAGTCTAGCAAACCTGAAGTCCGCTCTGTTAAAGTGTGGTCAGCAGATAAAACAGAGGAACTGAAAGGATGTTTTTTTATGTATGGACTGGGATATTTTCGTCCAGAATGAAGACATCAACGCTGTGACAGGAACAATTACTGATTACATCTCCCTTTGTGTTGATTCTATCATCTCTATGAAAACCATTAAGAAATACCCAAATAACAAACCTTAGATCACTCGGAAAATAAAGGAATGTATTAATAGGAAGAAAAATGCCTTTAAATCAGGAGACATTGCAGGTGTTAGGGCTGCACAAAAGGACCTTAACCAGAGGATGAGAGCAGCTCAGCGGCAATTTAAGGAACAGACTAAACAAGATCTGTCTGGGTTGAGCACCAAGACACTGTGGGACTCTGTCCACAGTATGACTAACATGGACACAAAAAGCAAACCGGTGTTTGCCAGTGATGAGGTCACAAAAGCAAATGATCTGAATGATTTTTAAATGCGGTTTGAAAAAGATAATGAGGAGGAATGCAGGAAGACGTTAGAGGGGGTTAAGTGTAATGGACATGAGGATGGAATTTTAATCAACCTGCAATCAGTTATTGGGGTTTTTAAATCAGTGAATACTAATAAGGTGACAGGGCCAGATAATATGTCCGCTTTTATGTTAAAAACATTTGCAGAGGAATTCGATCCAGCTTGGCATCAAGTCTTCCACCTCTCTATTGACACTTATACAGTGCCTGAGCTTTGGAGAAGATCTTTTATTGTTCCAATTTCTAAGAAAGTATGGCCCCAGGTGAACAGTGATTTTAGGCCAGTGGCTCTTACCTCCAGTATTATGAAAGCACTGGAGAAATTGTTAATTCAAGGGCTTCGCATAGAGGTGGAGCCACACCTGGATCAATATCAATTTGTGTACAAAAAGAAATGGAGTATAAGTGATGCAATCTTAACTATAATGGATTTAGTTTTAAAAACACCTTGAGAGTCCCTCTGCATATGCCAGATTGGTTTTTATTGGTTTTTGTTCAGCTTTTAATTGTATTCAGTCACAGATCCTTCTTAAAAAATGATTCAGTTGTGTGTGAATTTGTTTTTAGTCAGGTGGTATCATTCTTTCTTGTCAAATAGGTCACAGCAGGTGAAGTTTAACTCTGTGTTCTCTGATACTGCATTGAGCAGTACTGGGGCCCCTCAGGGGTGTGTCAGTTCACCGTTTTTATTTACATTGTATACTAATGACTGTGTCAGCTCTCAGCAGGACCAACATGTGGTGAAGTTTTCAGATGATACTGTAATATTGAGTTTGTTAAAAACCAATGTCAATTTAAATAGTCACAGATCTGGGGTGGATGGGTTTATGAACTGGTGTGATGACCATCAGCTGCAGATTGAGACACAAAAGACAGTGGAGATGCTGGTGGACCCCAGGTCAGATGATCTTGTGGCCATACATGGTCATGATATCAAACAGGTTAAGTCATATAAATATCTTGGTGTTCACATCTGAGCTGGCACATGCAGGTGGCGAGTGTTTGTACCTGAATCCACCAACATTTGCACTTTCTTTGTTGGTTAAGACTGTTTGGCGTCTGTGGAAATATTATGTTGATTTTCTACAGGGCAACTATTGAGTCTGTGTTACGGTATGGTATTACTGGTTTACTGGTTTGGCAATTTAACAGCAAAATCAAAAGCTCAGATATTAAATCTGATAAGGATAGGAGGGAAGATAAGATAAGATCAGCCTTTATTAGTTCCACAATGGGGAAATTCCAGGATTGCAACAGCACAGGGACAGCAACACTCAGAGCAATAATTTAGAAGATAAGAAAATTAAAAAAAAACACAGATTCATCCATCCATCACAAATTTCATCCATCCATCCATCCACCCATCCATCCATCTTCTACTGCTTTTCCGGAGGTCCGGGTCACAGAGGCAGCAGTTCAAGCAGAGAAGCCCAGACTTCTCTCTCCCCAGCCACCTGCTCCAGCTCTTCAGAGACGATACCAAGGCGTTTCCAGACCAGCTGGGAGACATAGTCTCTCCACCAAGTCCTGGGTCTGCCCCGGGGTCTCCTCCCAGTGGGACGTGCCCGAAACACCTCAAGTGGGAGGCATCCAGGAGGCATCCTGATCAGATGCCCATACCACCTCAACTGACTCCTTTCAATGTGGAGGAGCAGCGGTTCTACTCTGAGCCTCTCCCGGATGACTGAGCTCCTCACCCTATCTCTGAGGGTGAGTCCAGCAATCCTACGGAGAAAGCTCATTTCAGCCGCTTGGATCCACGATCTTGTTCTTTTGGTCATTACCCAAAGCTCGTGACCATAGGTGAGAGTAGGAACGTAGATTGACTGGTAAATGGACAGCTTTGCCTTAGAACTCAGCTCCCTCTTCACCACAACAGACCGGTACAACGTCCGCATCACTGCAGATGCTGCTCCGATCCGTCTGTCAATCTCTCGCTCCATTTTCCCCTCACTCGTGAATAAGACCCCAAGATACTTAAACTCCTCCACTTGGGGCAGGAGCCTGTCCCCAACCCAGAGAGGACAATCCACCTTTTTCCAGCTGAGGACCATGGACTCGGACTTGGAGGTGCTGATTCTCATCCCAGCTGCTTCACACTCAGTGGGAAACTGTCCCAGCAAGAGCTGTAGGTCATTGCTGGATGAAGCTAACAGGACAACATCATCTGCAAACAACAGAGATGAGATCCTGTGGTCACCAAGCACGACACCCTCCATTCCCTGGCTGGGCCTAGAAATCCTGTCCATAAAAATTATGAACAGGATCGGTGACAAAGGGCTGCCCTGGCGGAGTCCAACTCTCACTGGGAATGAGTCTGACCGAGTGTTGGCAATACGAACCAAACTCTCACAACGGTCATACAGAGACCGAATAGCTCGTAACAACAAGCCCGATACCCCATACTCCCGAAGCACCCCCCACAAAAAACCACTAGTGATGCGGTCGAATGCCTTCTCCAAGTCCACAAAACACATGTTTTGGGCAAACTCCCATGAACCCTTGAGGAGGAAGTTGGAACACACCCTCCGTCACAAATTCTAAAAAGTCACAAATTTATTAAAAAAAAAATGAAAAATTTATGAAAAGTTACACCTGTATGGGAAAAGTAACAAATTTATGAGAAAAAAGTTACAAATTTATCTATAAATGAACAGAATCTGTGTGTGTGTTCCTCAGATATCTCTTGACCCGTTCCTTTGACTGACCTCAGGTTTGTGCTTTGCTGAGGTTACGAGGGTGTGCATCCCCGAGTATGGAGTTGTTCAGTCAAATTATGTAATTTTTATCAATAAAAGTTTAGCCACCGCTCTGTCACTGCTCTGTCTCTTCACGCCCTGGCTTCAGGAAGTGTGGGCGGGGTTTTGGATTGACTCCATACTGATTGGATAATACGTGGCATCACAACCAATCAGTCACCACAGCTTCATTGAACAAAACAAGGAAGTGAAAAAATGACAGATTTGACTAGAAAAAGATAATAGTGATGATTTAATGCTTAAAAAAATTATCCCATAAAGGTGCTGTGATTGTGTAGGTGTAAAGCATAATTTGGCGTATGTGGAGAACATGAGGCCCGTGAGCAGACTGGCCGGAGCGTCAGCGGGGACCGGGTCTGATAAAGAACACCGGTGTATCAACACAGAACATGCTGGGAGAAGCAGCGGCCCAACACGACCTGGCCCAAAGGCACGCTGGCAGACACATTCATCCAACAGGTCCCGTTATATGAACACGTACGCGTGTTTAGCTCTGTGTGTGCTGCAGGCAGCAGCACAGCTCTGTACGGGTTTTTCCTGTAAACCAACAGCTGCAGCTCCGCCATTATAAGATAGCTGTAAGTCAGAAACCCATTCAGTTACACATGGGCTCACAGAGTGTTACTCATATGTTAGAAATAATTTTTGGCTATGCTAGACATTAATCTCGACATATTTTGACTTTTGAGTAACTATGAGTCGCTGGCAAGTAACGTGTAAACAAACGCATAACTTCCCTACAACCTTTGCTCCGTGAATGCGGGACGTATCAGCCGTACGCTGGATACGTCTGAAAACTTTCAGCATGCGGAGAGGAGCTCAGCGAACTTCGCCGTGCACCACCGTGCTTCACCGTGCTCTTAACTTAGACAAAACTTAACCATAGCTGATGCCACGTATGCTAGCATACTGTCCAGATTTTTTTAGACATTTTGCAAATGCTGTCTAAATAATAATAATAATAATAATAATAATAATAATTCATCAGTCTTATATAGCGCTTTTCTAAATACTCAAAGACGCTTTACAAAGCAGCATAGGGACAAACATACAGAGAACGGGTAAACAGACAAGGTAGGTACACATAGGTAGAAGAGGCAGTCAGTTTTTATAGGTAGATTTGAAAAGATGGGTTTTGAGTTGACTTTTAAAAGAAGCAAGTGTGTTGGTGTTACAGGACCTAAACGCAGGACACAAAAATGGCCAAATAACGAAACAAATCATGTTTAAATATTTACTGACAAATGGGCAACACTGGTGCAGTCAAACGGCTCCTTCTGCCATGTATAATAATGTTGGGTGTTTTACAGTTAATTGGGTTTATTACAGTTTTAAAAAACCTTTTAATAACAAAATATTGCTAAAATATAAACTGATGCACTACAATGGGTCTGAAATATTTGTTAGCGTATCCTGTTATAGTACTGCATGAGTTTATTGATGATACACAGAAGAAATTCAATGTTCCACTGAACTCCATCACTGAACAGTGATAGAAACTAAAATAATTAGAGTGATGAAGATTCACTATCATGAATATAAGTGATAACAGGTCAGACGGATCAGTAATCTGACAAACAAGGATCTGAAACAGTCGCTAATATTGGCTGTCCCATTCATTTTCAATATTTAGGTATTCTGTAATTTAATATTCACACAGTCAAATAAATCTGAGTGCCATTTACTCCGTTTTATATGTGTCAGGGTCTAACATGTGACTGCGTACATGTCGGCTTCACCTCTGTGTTCCACTTTCAAACCCAACCTCCATCTGGGCCTGGAGAGCCTGACTGGGTCCCTGTTTCACACAGGAAGACTTGGTTCTACAATGTACTAGTGAGAACAAAGTTACACATTTATAAGGAAAAGAGTCACAAATTTATGAGAAGAAAGATGAAAATTTAGAGAAAGAGTTTGTAAATTTATGAGAAAAAAAAATTGCTAATCTTTTAAGATTTTGTAAAAAAAAAAATTCTAGCAAATTTGGAACATTTTTCCTCAAATTTAAAATCTTTTCTCCTAAATTTAGAACTTTTTATTTTGTAAGTTTATTCACAAAATGAAACAAGTTTGGCATGACTTGGTAAACGTGTGTTTATCGTGACATTGGACAAAATCTGTTAATTTTTCTATTTTATGTTTAAACTTTTGTTTTTTTCTTCTTTCAGATCTGAAAATGTTCCGAAGAATATTTGGGGGGATTATGGAAGTTGTCAGGTAAACACACACACACACACACACACACACACACACACACACACACACACACACACACACACACACACACACACACACGTTTTTTTTCTATTTTTGGTTTAAAAAAAAAAACCTGTGACTTTTGCAAATTGAAGCTTTTTGGGGGTATTTTTAAACTTATTTTCCAGTATTTTGCTCAAATTTGCAGATTTTTTTTTTTACCAATATGGAACCTTTTTTTTTTACTTTTAAATTTATGTCATTTTCTTCTTTTCCCCAAGCCTTTCTAGGATTTTTTAAACTTCTATGTATAGATAGCGTCCAGAACTCCTGTCTGTTTACAGTATGTCACAATTCAGTCATCATAGAAATGAATTCATCTTATTAGGTGATTTCAATGTAAATTGGGATGACAAAAAAAAAAAAAAAACCTCAGGAAAAATCTTCCAATCACTACAAGCTAACTCAACTAATTGATAAACCAGGGGTCGGCAACCTGGCCTGCACGAAGAGCTGCTGAGTGTTTTCTGTGTAAAAATGATGTGCAGGAGCCCAGAAATAATCTGAGCCTAAAACCCAGTAAAACAGCAGAACTGCAGCTCAAATCTGACCTGGCAATGTCACAATTAAGATTTTTTTTCTTGTAAATTTGTTACTTTTTTCTCACAAAATTGCTGCTTTTTCTGGCCAATTTTTAATAGCTTGTAAAAAGTTTGCCTTTTTTCTCATAAAATTTTCTGGGGGTTTTCCTTATTAAACTGGAATGTTTTGTTTTTTCCCCAAAAATTTGTTATATTTTTGGCATAAATATGTTTTGCATTTTTCTTTAAATCTGTGACATTTTTCCCAGTAAAGTTATAAGCTTTTTTCATAAATGTTGATATTTTTGGTATAATCTTCTGATTTTCTCATAAGATTGTCTGATCTGATTGTTACAGTCTTTATATAAATTTGCAACCATTTTCTAATTAAATTGTTGCTCTTTCTGCTGAATTTGTGACTTTGTCCTCAGAAAACTGCAACATTTTCCCTAAATTTCTAGTATCTTTGGCATAATTTTTCAGCTGTTCTCAAAAATTGTATCTTTCTTCATAAATTTATCAGCTTTCATGGGCAAAACTAGCATTTCTTATATAAATTGTGACTTTTTTCTTGCAAATTTGTAGGTATGTTTTCCTCAGAAAACTGCAAAAAATTGCTCTAAATTTGTGAGGGTTTTTTTTGCATAGATTATCAGGTTTTCTCATTTTCTGCTATTTAGGATTTTTTTTTTCTCATGAATGCGGCTGTCTTTTTTCTTGTAAATTTGTTTCTTCTTTTCTTGGAAATTGATGAGTTTTTTTTTTTTCCCTCAAGGCCTCAGGGAGCCTCTATCTATGGGCAAAGGAGCCACATGTGGGCCCAGAGCCGCAGGTTGCAGACCCTTGACATAAGCCAACCAGAGTCACAAACTAGTCCAAAACTGATTGACTTTTTACAAACAGTGCTGAAAGAATCTGATTCATAAGGTTTGAACAGGATTGTCTGACCACAATATAATATTAGCAACCAGAAAACTCCCGCAGAAACGGCTCTCACGTCCATTCAGAAAGTCGTCAGTTAACACGGCAGAATCCCCCAAAATCAACAACAAAATATAGCAGTGGCAATAAAGGAAATCACCTGTTCAACTCTGCCCTCCCTCTTATGTTAGTTAGCCATTAGCTGACTAGCTTCAAGCCTTTAGCGTTTAGCCTCCTTTTAGCTCGGATGAGCGGCACTGGTTCACTGATCCACAGTCAGTGGTGTATTTCCGTCACTCCAGCCCATCTCCCAATAACTTTGCCATGATTCCACAACAAATCACGTGCACCGGGCGGCCCCCCAATCACCACAACTGACCCGGCCCGGGACCCGAGACTGCTGACCAAGCTGAGCTGCTGAGCCATGGGATCTCAAAAGGCAGTGTCCCACTTTGCAGGACGCCGCTCTTCTCCCACAGCCAGCTGGGGGGACGTCCCATCATGAGGCGGCTCCCCTGTGCTGCCCACAAGAACAGAGTGGAGTCACACGGAGCCCCGGAGGACAGTGGGGGAGCTGGTCATGAGAGTCAGCAGCCTCGGGTTGGTTGCTGCGACTGGCGTGCTGGTACTGGCAATTTGCTGTGAAATCACGGCAAAGTTATTGGGTGACGCAAGGTATGTTATGGACTGTGGACTGATGAACCAGGTGGACTGGTGGCCCCTTTCCAGTAGCACCTACCCAGCCCGACTTGCCTCAACTCTACCCAGTTTGTAGGGTTTTCCATTAGTACCTGGTACTAGGTACTTTTTAGTACCTACTCAGCCGAGGTTCCAAGCGAGCTGAGTCAAGCTGAAAATGTGACATCAATAGACTGCAGGCCACTGATTGGCCAGGGCATAATATCACTGGATGAGTCATGAGAGCAACGTCTTCAAAAGAATCAAACCTCCCATTTGTAAATTTGGCAACAGCGAGCGTGAGCTTTTATTATCCCCCACCGGTCGAAGCCCAAAGGAGGATTACGTTATGGGTCGGTTGGTCGGTCCGTCTGTCCACTTCTGTGAAAAAAACTCCTCCTACAGTTTTGTTCCAATTGTTTTGATACTTGGTACCATCATACTTGGTATGATGCGCATATTGCAATTTCACTCTTATCAGATGACCTTGAGGTCAAAGGTCAAAGGTCAGAGGTCCGATTTTTCCCTAAATCTTCTAAACACAGTAACTACTGAAAGAAATGATGTAGGCAAATCGATACAGTAGTTGTGTCTAATACACATCTTGGATGATTTACACCCTCACCTAACTATGGGATTGGGGTCAAGGGGTCAAAGTTCAAAGTTAACATTGCAGTTGCACTATGGTAAATGCTACATTTACTATTACTATAAAACAAGTAAAGCTAGGGCCACCAAACCTGGTCCACAGGTTCACCTTGGAATCCTGTCTTCTGACTATGGGTTTGGGGTCAAAAGGTCAATGTTGGCATTCCCTATGCATTATTACTGTACAACAAGTAAAGTTGGAGTTATCAGACTTGGTCCGCAGATTCACCCTGTGACCCTGAAGTGTGACTATGATTTTAGGATCACAAGGTCAAAGGTCATTATCAAAATGGTTTATAAACTATATCTCAACAACAAAGAAAGCTAGAGTTACCAAACCTGTTACACAGGTTCACCTTGGGATCCTGACCTCTGACTATGGGTTTGGGGTCAAAAGGTCAAAGGTCAAGGTTAACATTCCTTATGCCTTATTACTGTACAGCGGGTAAAGTTAGGGTCACCAAACTTGGTACACACGTTTACCTTGTGACCCTGAAGTGTAACTATGGTTTTGGGATCGCAAGGTCGAAGGTCAACATCAAAATGGCTTATAAACTATATCTCAACAACAAAGAAAGCTAGGGTCGCCAAACCTGGTACACGAGTTCACTCTGACACCATAACCTTTGACTACAGGTTTGGGGTCAAAAGATCAAGGTTGGCACTCTCTATGATCTCTTACTATAGAACGTGTAAAGCTCTCTAGGGTCACCATACTTGCTACACAGATTCATCTTGGGATCCTGACCTACAACTGTAGGTTGTACACTTTGTTGTATATTCATGGATGATGGGTTTATCATAATTTGGTTCTGCCACAATAACTATATTGAAAAGTTGAAAACTGCTCTCCATCAGTAAGTACTGGCATCTTCAAAGAAAATGGAGGCGGGGGATATTGCACTCGCTTCAGAGTGCTCTTGTTATTTCTGTGATGATCAATGCGATAAATTACACACAAATCAACATTGAGGTCCAATGATGAGATGCGGACTCTTCTGTGCTTGGTGGCTGATGAGAGACTCCAGAGGGAGCTAGATGGAGTGACTCGAAATGGAAAAAGTATACCAGAAGGTCTCTGAGCTGATGGCCGCTCACGGGTACCACTGGACATTAAAAGCTTATTACCGGACCATCAAGGACCACAACGGCCGAAGTGATCCGAACAGAAAAGGCTGGAAGTGGTTCAACTAAATGGACGCCATTTACAGGCACTGACCGGCAATCAACTGGAGGGAGAGTGGCTCGACTTGGCCACAGCATTGTTGGAAACCGTGATAGAGGATGGTGAGTGTTTTGTGATTTTTAAACATCTTTTACGTTACTTATCCCATTGGTGACAAGTTCACTTTGAACAAACAAGGATATCACTGTTGTCTCCTGTATGCAGACAATGGCCTAGCTAGCTAGCTAGCTAGCAGTCAACACTAAACTCCGTGCTCTGCTTATATTTTGTACTTGCTGTCTCTTAAGTCTTCACTTCTGAGAGCAAAACGTCAACATGTCAGCAACATAGCGGGCCGCCTTGCTACAATGAACCCATCCACTTTGAGGTGGTACTCAGTTGTAATGGAAAACAACCGAAACCATGTTGGGGAGAGTAGAGTCATGGCGAGGCGAGCGGGGTGGATGCTAGTGGAAAAGGGCCATAAGATCTGAGGAAAATAATATAAACCGCACTTGGTGTGAGCCTCCTGCTACCAGTGTTAGCTGGTGGTGGTGGTGGTGGGGAGCTACCTTTAGCACCCCTTCCATCTGCATGACGGACAGCTAGTCGGGCCAATAATAGAGCTGTGGGCCTTTCTGGGAGAGAAAAATGAGATTAAAGCTGTGTTTTGTTTTGTTTTGTTTTTTAAGAGAATTGAGTGTTTTGATATTTTGATATGACAAAAAATTCAGATCACAATATAAATCATCTTATATCATGATAGCGATATATATCACGATATACAGTACATTTTCTGTAAATTCTACAGTTTAGATAATCACATAAAAATGACCATCTTTTTTTAAACTTTTTTTTACATATACCATTTTCCCTTATAATTTTTCAGTATTATAACAGTTTTGTAATATGCATTTGAGACTTGATTCTCATAAATTTCAGGTTTTTCTTCTAAATCATGTATGAATAAAAAGTAAACACCAATAAGTTAAATATTTCCTGAGCCAGAGGAGAATAGCAAAAAAAAAAAAAACCAAACAAAAAAACAGATAACATAAAAAAATGTCTGAAAATGAGAAAATTACCCATGGTTGTCAGCTACAGATATAAATTAGCTGTTAGTTTAAATCAGTGAAAATTTAAGTGTAGACCTGCATCCTGCTATTCTGGCCTGATTTAACCTGTTTGCTTCTTAGTAAAAATATTTCAAATTGGTCATGATCTGAAAATCAAAGACACAAAAGGTAATGTAATAAAATACGTGATGACTTGAACTTTATTCATTATTCATTCATTCATTCATCTTCTTCCGCTTAATCCTTTTCGGGTCGCAGGCGGGCTGGGGCCTATTCCAGTATCTTCAGGCGAGAGGCAGGGTACACCCGTTACAGATCGCCAGTCCATCGCAGGGCCAACACAGAGAGACAGACAACCATTCACTCTCACAGTCATACCTAAGGACAATTTAGAAGCCCCAGTTGGTGCCAATTAACCTAACTAACCTAACTTGCATGTTGTTGGCATGTGGGAGGAAACCGGAGAAATCCCGGAGTAAACCCACGCAGACACGGGGAGAACATGCAAACTCCACACAGATCACTGTTGGTCGGGGGCTGGGATCAAACCCAGGATCCCCCGGCCAAGGGTGAGTTGCTGTGCTGCCGCAGCGCTAACCATTCCGCCACCGCGCTATCCTTTATTCATTATCACTACTTGAATAACACTGGTCAACACCAAATTTATTGTCTTAAGTTTTTTTTAGCTGATTTGATGTGCTGAATCCAAAAATCTCATTGGTTTTGCTCAATCAGGTCAACTTTTTGAACTATGCCCACACGTTTTCTTACGTTTTTGTTTACATGTACAGGTATTTTTGCTTTATATGATGCAAAATTCTTTTTTATTTCTTGAAATTCTCTGAATTTTGAACAATGATGACGTAACATTTAGTTTACATGCACTTACCTTTATCAATGTCTACTATTCAATTTACAGTACAACTGCTTATAACTTAACATAAAAACTTGACCTGATCGAGAGAAACGGATGTCATTTTCGGATTCAGCGGTGCTGAATTGTCTTAAATCAGTTGAAAAAACACAGACAACTTACAAAAAAAATATTTTTGTTATGTTGTGTAATTAAAATGGTTCATCATCATCATAGCAGTCTGTCGTGGGCGACAATGACTGTTTAATTTAGGTCTGATCAGATTCCTCCACACAGCTCTGTCCTTCACCTTCCGCTGCCAAGAACTCCTGTCTGTATCCAACTTCTTCAGGTTTCTTTTTACAGTGTTTTTAAACTAGAGCTTTGGCCTACCCTGATTGTGTTTGTCCTCGCATAACTGTGAGTAGAGTAACTGCTGAGGGAGACGCTGGTGGTTCATCCTCTCAACATGTCCGAGCCATCTCAGGTTCATCTGTATTAGCATGTCCTCTATTGATGGTAGACCAGCTCGTTTCATTCAACACTTCTATGTTGGTTATCTTGTCTTTCCATGAGATGTTCATTATTTCTCAAAAGTGTCTCATCATGTACGCGGGGAGTTTCTTTACCTGCACCCTGTAGACAGTCCAAGTTTCAGCACCGTACAATAGAGTAGCCAGTACTGTCGCTCTGTATACTTTGCATTTCACATGGATAGACACATGTCAATCGTTCCAAAGTCTCTCCCTCAAGTTTTCAAATACAACACTCTCTCTTCCCATTCTGAGAGATAGTTCATCCTCCAGCCTAGCATTCTCTGTAACAGTACTCCCGAGATACTTGAAAGTCTTACACATGACTAGTGGCTCTGTACCAATGCTGGTCTCTTCTGGTAGTGATGTTGATAATTGGAACTTTGGTGGTTGATAAAGGCACTCTGTCTTCTTGATGTTGATTTGGAGGCTGAATTGGCTAGCTGCTCTTGCAAATTTCTCTACTAAAGATTGCATATCTTCCTCACTGTGTGCAACTAGAGCACTGTCGTCAGCAAAGAGCATTTCTCTTACTACCTTTATCAATGTTTTACTCTTGGCTTTAAACTGTACCACACTGAACAAGTCTGTTTCTTTCCTTGTTTGAATGTATACTCCTTCTGAAGTATCTTTGAAGGCCACCTCAAGCATGGCTGGCAGATATAGTGAGAAGAGTGTAGGTGCCAGCACACACCCTTGTTTCACCCCATTGCTTTCTGAAAAGTCTTTAGACACTGAACCACTCATTGCCACGTTTGCTTGCATACCTGTATGGAGTGCCTCAATCAGGTTGACAAACTTCTCTGTGCAGCCATATTTCTTGAGTACCTGCCAAAGTCTTTGTCACAATACAGTATCATAGGCTTTACTGAAGTCGATGAAGACTACATAAAGCGGCATGTTCTATTCAATACACGTTTCTTGAACCTGTTTCAAGCAGAAAATCATGTCCATTGTGCTTCTTCCACTTCTAAAGCCACACTGGGTTTCCGGTAGTACATTCTGCGAGATGTGTTCATTGAGTCTGTTCAGTGAGAGAATCTTGCCAACAGCGGCTAGCAGTGATATACCTCGGTAATTTCCACAATCTTTCCTGTCACCTTTCTTGAACAAAGGCACAACACTTGCATCCTTCCTGTCTTGAGGTACTTTCTGGGCATCCCATATCTCTTGGATGAGCTTGTGCAGGCCGTTGGTCAGCTGAACACCACCAAATTTCCACACTTCTGCTGGAATTCCATCCCTTCCTGGAGCTTGACCATCCTGTATTGTCCTGATAGCTGCCATTAGTTCATCAAGATTTGGTGGTTCATCCAGGCTTGATACAACTGATCACTGCACTAAAGCTTCTTTAGCCTCTTCAGCGAGATCTCCAGGGTTGTTTAGTAGTTGGTCAAAGTGGTCTGCAAATCTGTCCAGGATCTTGTCTTTCTCCTGCAAAACCGTTTCACCATCCATAGCCTTTAGTGGGATCAATCCTCTTGATTTAGGGCTGTAGATTTCTCTCAAACCTGTGAAGAATGTTTTCATGTCCTTCCTGTCTGCTGCAGTTTGAAGTTCCTCCGCTTTTTCATCCCACCAGTTGGACTTCATCTCTCTGGTGTACTTCTGTAGCTCACTCTGAGCCTTTGAGTATTTCTTCTTCTTCGACCTTGTGTTACACTGTAGGTTTTCCTGCCTTGCTGTATTCCTCGCTTCTAGTAGTTTCTTCAGATGTTCATCATGCTTATCAAACCAATCTTGATGTTTCCTCTCAGGGTGGCCTAAAACATCACTCGCAGTCTGATACACCGTATCCTTCAGCATTGCCCATTTCTCTTCTATGTCATTCTCTGAGCTGTTGCTGTCCCAGTCTTCTTGCTGTCCCAGTCTACTAGACCTAAATGAAACAGTCATTGTCGCCCACGACAGACTGCTATGATGATGATGAACCAGTCTACTTACATGAAAACTTACACAAGTTATCATGTGTAAGTTCTTCCTGCTTCTTTTGGCCTTTGAGCGCACTAGTGTTTAGTGTCCGTGGTGGCTTCGCACCCGCCCTGCAGTGTTGTTTTCATCTGCAAATCCTTAATCTAGATCTCAGCATAACATGATCAGTACCACAGTCCGTGCCCATTATTGCTCTGGTGTCCAATACATCCCTTATGTCTCTTTGCCTTACTATGATGTTGTCTAACAAGTGCCAGTGCTTGGATCTTGGGTGCATCCATGTCTTCTTGTGTGTGTCCTTGTGTTTAAATAGGGTGTTGGTTATCACAAGGTTGTATTCTGAACATAGTGCAAGTAGAAATTGTCCATCAGCATTGCACTTGCCTACTCCATGACTGCCTAGCACTCCTTTCCATTTCTCAGTGTCCGAACCAACTCTGGCATTAAAATCTCCAACGAGTATCAGCCTGTCATCAGTCGGTACATGCCTGATAGTCTCATGTAAATCACTGTAGAAGTCTTCCTCCGCCTCCTCTGTGTTGGTCCTTGTTACGATCAGAGTGCTGACTCTGTCCGCACTCGGGTGGTCCGGTAGTTCTCCGTTCTCTACTCTGGTTTACCATTGGGCCTTCGGGCTCTTATTGTGACAACGTCTCGGCGGGGCTTCTGGCTGTCAGAGCTGTGCTCCGCTGAGATGGCTGATTATCAATCAGCTGTCATTCTCATCAGCTGAGTCTTCTGAAGCCCTATTTATGGGAGCAGCTCAGGTTACTCAGGGCTGCGACCTCGTCGGATATTCCACGGTTTCATCCCGTTCTTGGATTCAGGAGTTTTCTCTCCTCTGTAAGTGTTTTCCCTTCTAGTCCGTTTCATAGTGCACTTTTCCCTTGTAACCTGTTATTTGTCACTCAAGTGTATGTTCATGTCGTTGCCCCACGTGGCTTATTATTTTGTACTGTTCCCTTGTGTTAATAAATTACGCAAACTTATCGGCGAGCTCTCGGCATCTCATTGATGGCTCATGAGGGCCATCGCATGACAGTAGGTCGCAGCCAGACTGAGACGCCGGTGACCGTGAGTTTTGCCTAAATTGGACTTATTGTTTTCCCTGTTTGGGTAACTGCATGCTGGGAGATATGTCGCCACTCAGGGGCCACGCTCGGAGCCTGGGCTACGAGCTGGTGGAGGCCCTCAACTACATAGATGGAACGCTTTTCACTGCAGGCGTCTATGACACTCCCAGCGATGCACGCCGGCACTTGGACCTCACTGAGGACATTATTCAGCGCCTTCCCCACTACTCCAACCACCCAGAAGTCACAGCGAGGAAGGCAGACATCGTTGCACACCGTGAGAGCCTCCGTGGGCTGGAGGGAAACTCCGGCAGGAAGCCGAAGGGAAGGCACCCTCGCTCCTTGCTTCAGGATCCCGTTCCTGTCCCTAATCCGGTCCAGGAGTTCGCACCACCCAGGGGTCATCCCCAAACGAGCGTGACGTCAGCCGGGATTCCCCCAGAGAGGTTGCAGCTGACAGCAATCTCCATCCGGGACCGAGTGGCTGCAGCTCGCTCCGCCGGCCACCCCACACAAATCATGAAGCATGTGACTGTGGCGGTCAGGCTGGTAGAGAGGAATCTCAAGCTGAGTGATTATCTGGAATGCTCTGACCTGCTCGCCTCTGTTTCCACACAGGGGCGGCGTTTTACGAACCTCACCTTCGCCTCATCATCAGCCAGTGAACGTCGTCGCCACACTCCAAACAAGCCTCAGCAAGAACCCTGTCTGGATCCAGTTCTGGGTCATCGGAGGAACTCTGCCTCCCAGCCAGCCGCTCCTTCAGTGTCACGTGAGGAGGGAATCCCCGCAGCCTCTCCCTGCAGGTCACCTGTTCCTGCTGTCCCGTCAGCCCTTCGTGCCCGGATCGCTTCAGCTGTCTTCCCCTCCTCGACATCTTCCCCGGCTGCTGTGAGTGCCAAGAGTCCTGCTTCGGCGAGGCCCATCTTTGATCCATCGCAAGCGGCTCCTCCTCATCTTCCCGGGGGTCCCTCCGTCACCATCCAGTGGGGGAAGGGAAGACTCAAGTCCACAGCGGCGGGTTCCATCAGCCCCCCGGGAATCAGGCAAGTGTCTATTCATTCTCTTCCTGTATTGAGTGGATTGCCTAGTTTGATTCCTGGGGGTGGAGTTTGGGGTTCACAGCCCCCCGAGCTTCCTCCACCTGCTGCAGAAATTAATGACGAACCTGCCACCTTTGTGTCTCCTTCCCCCGAGCGTCCTGCGGTGCCAGGCCTATGCCACCGGACGAGGAGGGAGCCTGCGGGCCTGGAGAGCCTGGTTCCAGCCTCGCAGCCACGTCACGGGCAGAGGAGGAGGGCGGACTACTGTTTGGAGCCTGCGCCGGCGATGAAGTGTCCCCGGGTCTCCATGGAGGAGCAGTCCGACCCAGCAGGTCAAGGATCTCCTGCCCCCACACCGTGCGGGTCGTCGGCGTGGTCGTCAGCGTTGGAGGATCCTCAGGCTGTGGAGACCATCATGCCGGCTACGGGGCCCGCCGTCGCCGAGTGGGAGCCAGAGGATGTCCTTCTTCGTCCTGAGCCCGGATCGCCGAAGTCCTGGACGGCGACAGAACCCGAGATCAGGCAAGTGCTCTACCTTGTCTTCCTTTTTTCTATTCTGGAGCATTTTTGCCTGTCTCTCGGGGAGACGAGCCAGGTGCAGCCGTCCGCTGCATCCGGGCCTGTCTCGCTGGGTTCTGTTGCTACCGGTGATCCTGATTCTGGTCCTTTTCTCTCTCCTGAGCCTTCTCCCAGGGTCGCCGGTGATGAGTTGGTCCTAGTCTCTGCTCTGGAGGATCTGGGTTCGGGGTTGAAGGTCGTTCTCGGTGCGGTTCCGACCCAGTCGGGGTCCATCCTGGGTGCAGCCGCGATCCAATCTGGGTCCATCATGGGTGCAGCTCGAGCTCACGTGGGGTCCGACGGGAGGACTGTGCCTAATCTGGTGAAGTTCGGAGGTGGAGCTGCAGATCCTCCACCGATCATAGCTGGACTGTCTCCTCGTTTTTCCTCCATTCCTCGTTTCCGTCCATCGGGGGCCGCTGGGACTTCCCGTTTTTGGTTCGGCTCTCCCTCGCTTTCCCTCTCCATAGGGAGGCCGTCTCTGAGTGCTCTCCTGCAGTTCTGGTGGCGGAATGACATGGGTCTGCCGCCTTGGACATTGCTTCGCCCGTTTGGCGTTCTGGGTCGGCCGTCCGACGGATTGACCTTTCTATTCGGGCGCCTGGTCCGGCCCCCAGAAGGACTGTTTTTCCGGGCCTGGGACTGGGGTAGGCCGCCCGAACTGATCCTCTTCCCCCCATTAGCGATCTGGACGCTAGACGCAGGCAGACCACCTGAACTTGTGGGTTTTTACTCCATTGCGCTCTGCCTGTTGTCATCCCTCTCCCCCTCCTCTCTCTCACCAGAAATTGAATATAAAGAAGCTAATTTGAGCTAATTATTGATGTAAATGTACTAATTCTAAGTTACACAACACTTTTCAAGAGGTATTTATATAATGTCTCCATCACCCAGTTCTATATCATATCTGAGGGGAAAATGTATGAATCAGCTCCATAGCTCTCGTTTATATATATATATATACACACACACACACACACACACACACACACACACACACACACACACTACCGTTCAAAAGTTTGGGGTCACTTAGAAATTTCCTTATTTTTGAAAGAAAAGCACTTTTTTTCAATGAAGATAACTTTAAACTAATCAGAAATACACTCTATACATTGCTAATGTGGTAAATGACTATTCTAGCTGCAAATGTCTGGTTTTTGGTGCAATATCTACATAGGTGTATAGAGGCCCATTTCCAGCAACTATCACTCCAGTGTTCTAATGGTACAATGTGTTTGCTCATTGCGTCAGAAGGCTAATGGATGATTAGAAAACCCTTGTGCAATCATGTTAGGTTTGCAATGCTGTAATTGCTGCAAATGGAGGATTCTTTGACGGAAGCAAAGTTTGAAGGAAAAAATTATTATTTCAAATACAAATCATTATTTCTAACCTTGTCAATGTCTTGACTATATTTTCTATTCATTTTACAACTCATGGTGGTAAATAAAAGTGTGACTTTTCATGGAAAACACAAAATTGTCTGAGGTGACCCCAAACTTTTGAACGGTAGTGTGTATATACAGTATATATATATATATATATATATATATATATAGTGGGGTAAAAAAGTATTTAGTCAGCCACCAGTTGTGCAAGTTCTCCCATTTAAAAGATGAGAGAGCTCTCCAATTTTCATCATAGGTATACCTTAACTATGAGAGACAAAATGACAAAAAAAAAAAAATCCAGAAAATCACATTGTCTGATTTTTAAAGAATTTATTTGCAAATTATGGTGGAAAATAAGTATTTGGTCAATAACAAAAGTTCATCTCAATACTTTGTTATATACCCTTTGTTGGCAATGACAGAGGTCAAACGTTTTCTTTAAGTCTTCACAAGGTTTTCACACACTGTTGCTGGTATTTTGGCCCATTCCTCCATGCAGATCTCCTCTAGAGCAGTGATGTTTTGGGGCTATTGCTGGGCAACAGGGACTTTCAACTCCCTCCAAAGATTTTCTATGGGGTTGAGATCTGGAGACTGGCTAGGCCACTCCAGGAGCTTGACATGCTTCTTACGATGCCACTCCTTCGTTGCCCAGGCGGTGTGTTTGGGATCATTGTCATGCTGAAAGACCCAGCCACGTTTCATCTTCAATGCCCTTGCTGATGGAAGGAGGTTTTCACTCAAAATCTCACGGTACATGGCCCCATTCATTCTTTCCTTTACACGGATCAGTCGTCCTGGTCCCTTTGCAGAAAAACAGCCCCAAAGCATGATGTTTCCACCCCCATGTTTCACAGTAGGTATGGTGTTCTTTGGATGCAACTCAGCATTCTTTCTCCTCCAAACACGACAAGTTGAGTTTTCACCAAAAAGTTCTATTTTGGTTTCATCTGACCATATGACATTCTCCCAATCCTCTTCTGGATCATCCAAATGCTCTCTAGCAAACTTCAGACGGGCCTGGACATGTACTGACTTAAGCAGGGGGACACGTCTGGCACTGCAGGATTTGAGTCCCTGGCAGCATAGTGTGTTACTGATGGTAGCCTTTGTTACTTTGGTTCCAGCTCTCTGCAGGTCATTCACTAGGTCCCCCAGTGTGGTTCTGGGATTTTTGCTCACCGTTCTTGTGATCATTTTGACCCCACGGGGTGAGATCTTGCGTGGAGCCCCAGATCAAGGGAGATTATCAGTGGTCTTGTATGTCTTCCATTTTCTAATAATTGCTCCCACAGTTGATTTCTTCACACCAAGCTGCTTACCTATTGCAGATTCAGTCTTCCCAGCCTGGTGCAGGTCTACAATTTTGTTTCTGGTGTCCTTTGACAGCTCTTTGGTCTTGGCCATAGTGGAGTTTGGAGTCTGACTGTTTTTTTTTTCTCAGCCTTGTCTATACATATTGTTTATAATTTGCAAGCAACATATTGTGACGTTTGCAGGGTTCACACAAAGACAATGGAGCAGATGGTTGTGATCAACCTGATTTATTTTACACACCCCGACCCCCAACCTACTTCTGAGCACAGACAGAAGGGGAGGTCATTCTCCCAGACCTCCGTTTCAATCATGGTTACACACATGATACATCTTGCCCTAATCCTGCTAAACACTGCTGGGTCATTATAATGCAGTTATAATGACACAGCAGTATAACTCAGAAATAACACATTTAACACACACAGTAACGTTTCAAACTGGCAAAGCATGCTGGGAAATCCCTGGCCCCCTTAAAATGGCCCCGACGTTACACTGCCCCCCCCCCGGACTGGTTTCTGTCCCCAGAAAATTCAAAGTCCACTTTCAGAAATCCAACGCGAGTCAGCCCAGTGCTGGGGCGGCATGCACGGGCCATCTGAGTCTCGGTCAGAGCATCTGGTTGGGGTAGGGTTCCGGTTTGGCCATCAGCGGGCGGATGGATACATCTGACAGCCTCTGTAGGACCACGCACAGTCCCTTCCCTGGCAGCGGGAGTCCCAGGCCCGCCCCGGCCGACTCCCACCGCTGCCAGTTCTCCCAGGCGGCCGCTGGCCCGCGTCCATGCGTCCAGCCCTTGCCGCGCCTGGAAAATGACCGCATCTTTGTCCTGCTCGCTCCGCTGCGTCGCTCCTGCGCCGAGGGCCTCCGTGACGTTACCGAAAGGAAAAGCACCGGGTGGCGGTAGGACACGCACAGTTCCTCCTCTGGCAGCGGGAGTCCCATGACTCCCACCGCTGCCAGGACCTCCCAGTCGGCCGCTGGCCCGCGTCCAGGCGTCCAGCCCCTGCCGATCCCGAGAAAAGACCGGATCTGTCCTGCTTGCTCCACTGCTGCTGCGCTCCAAAGGCCTCTGTGACGTCACCTGCCGGGGGAAGCATCTGCAGGAGGCGGCTTTTTCCCCGTCCACGCCACCTCGCTCTAATTTAATGTCGGCGAGGGGCCAGTTTGTCGTGCGCTGTGTGCGGGGCAGTACTATGCCATGTACCCTGGCTCTGTGCAGCGGAAGCCGTCCTTCCTCGCGTCGCCACGGCTGTCTCCTTCGTGCACGCGCTGCTGTGATCTGCCGTAGCTCCTCCCCCACTCGCTCTCAGCACGGTGGTTTCCTCCGATGATCAGCGCGGCAGCCAACTCGACCTGGGCCAGGCGGTCATCCAACAGGTTCTCGCCGTTGTAGCGGGGAATCTTGGCCCGCTGCTGGATGGATGAGACTGTCATCTCCCGGTCGATTGCCGCTCCTAATCGCTCTGGAATCGCCAGCCCGTCCTGCCCTGAAAAGGGCGGGAAATGGGGCTGGTTTGCTCTGCTCCGTCCTTCGCGGCGAAGCTCTCCAGGGGCCGGCGTCTCAGCTCTACACTCCGTTCCCGGCTGAGCGATGAATCGCTCCGGCCGCTGTACCTCCGCCTGGATCATCATCTTGCTCCATATCCCACTCCTGACACCAGTGTGACGTTTGCAGGGTTCACACAAAGACAATGGAGCAGATGGTTGTGATCAACCTGATTTATTTTACACACCCCGACCCCCAACCTACTTCTGAGCACAGACAGGAGTGGAGGTCATTCTCCCAGACCTCCGTTTCAATCATGGTTACACACACATGATACATCTTGCCCTAATCCTGCTAAACACTGCTGGGTCATTATAATGCAGTTATAATGACACAGCAGTATAACTCAGAAATAACACATTTAACACACACACAGTAACGTTTCAAACTGGCAACGCATGCTGGGAAATCCCTGGCCCCCTTAAAATGGCCCCGACGTTACACTATCAATGTTATTGCATTGCTTCAAAGGTCTCCATTGAAAGTGAATGTTTGTTTTTTATATATATGTCTGGTTATATCAAATTTGGCACACAGTATAAAGTTGTTGTCATTTGATCTGCACTGCAGATGATTGCTTTGTACCTCAGAATGGCCCCATTTATGTGGTTTGTTCGAGGGCCGTTTTCTGTGTTGCCTGTGCATGTTTTTCTTCTGTACTGGTTGCCGTATTCTGGTTGGAGTTTTTTTTTTCTCTCCTTGATTTTGTGTCTTGCTTCTTGCCCACCTGGCCTCCCCCAGCCTCCCTCCCTGGGGTGGTCTTGTTGACCCTCGGGGGGGGCTTTGATGTTACATGGTGCCTGGAATTCGCCTTGCGAACGGGGGGCTACTGTTACGATCTGAGTGCTGACTCTGTCCGCGCTCGGGTGGTCCGGTAGTTCTCCGTTCTCTACTCTGGTTTACCATTGGGCCTTCGGGCTCTTATTGTGACAGCGTCTCGGCGGGGCTTCCGGTTGTCAGAGCTGCGCTCCGCTGAGATGGCTGATTATCAATCAGCTGTCATTCTCATCAGCTGAGTCTTCTGAAGCCCTATTTATGGGAGCAGCTCAGGTTACTCCGGGCTGCGACCTCATCGGATATTCCACGGTTTCATCCCGTTCTTGGATTCAGGAGTTTTCTCTCCTCTGTAAGTGTTTTCCCTTCTAGTCCGTTTCATAGTGCACTTTTCCCTTGTAACCTGTTATTTGTCACTCTAGTGTATGTTTGTGTCGTTGCTCCACGTGGCTTATTATTTTGTACTGTTCCCTTGTGTTAATAAATTACGCAAACTCATCGGTGAGCTCTCGGCGTATCATTGATGGCTTGTGAGGGCCATCGCATGACAGTCATTGCTGGGGCATACACGCTGATGAGCGTGTATGCCCCATACATCTTCCACTGTAGTGGGAGTCTCATAGTCATTATCCTGTCATTGATTGGCAGCGGTTCCTCATCAAGCATTGCTGCTATCTCCTTTCTAACTGCAGAGCCCACTCCTGCTTCTCTCCTTTCTTGAGTTGATCTCCCACTCCAAAAGAAGATGTACCCATGGTCTTCCAAGCTGTCATATCCAGGCAATCTTGTTTCACTAAGTGCAGCTATGTCTACATCGTACCTGTTCATTTCCAAGGCCACAAGCGCGGTCTGTCTTTCTGGGCGCTATGATGTTGATTTGTCCAACAGAGTGCATACATTCCATTCTGCTACACACAAGGCTGCTGTTTTCCTCTTCTTTTGTCTTCCTGCTCCTAACTTACTTTTCGCTGCCTGTCAGAGTATGAACAGATCAGCTCAGACCTTGTTAATCCGGGCGACGTCCGAGTTGGTATGAGTTGCTTTCTGATTGACCATTTCATGAAACTGCTTGCAAAGTATTTGAGTACTCCTAGCTTTTGCTGGACTAGCAGCACATTCTTGGCAGATAGAGGTATTATCAGTGGCAAGGACAAGCCAGGACAAACTGACTCCAGTATCTGTTGCAGTGACTGACCAGATGATAGGTTTGTTTATCTCTGCTCTTTGTGTAGTGCATGTCATGATGCACCGACTGGCACAGTCCACCACAGACCTTGCAACAGATGTGTTGATTATCTGCCAGGATGTCCAGTCTCACCCCGTGTAACTGGGAGTGGTCCACCACAGACCTGTGGCAGATATTGTTTTTAGTTCTGCCAAGATGCCCTGTTTCACCCTCCACACCCTCGGAAGGGTGGGGTTGCCGATTGAGTCGGCAATGGCCCAACCCATGAGACAGGTACTCCTGGTTTTCATGGTTATTCAGTAGCTAGCAAGCCAATGCCTGACCTGACAGAACAAATTAAAACGATTAGAAATCAAATAAATTATATTAAGAGCCAACTTGCTCCTTCAACCCATTTTAATGTATTTATTTATTTTGCATGTATGTGCCACCATCATGCACTTTTGCAGCTTTAACAAAAAATTTTCAGACAAAACCAAGAAACTCAGCAGTAATTTGAACCAAAGAAACAATGGTCTGCTACATTCCATTTCCAGTTAGCACAACTTAGCATCGTCATTTAGCATTTTATAATTAGACATGGTGTTAATGTTACTTACCTCCTGTTAAAACGAGGTTAGCAAACTATCCTCTTTGATGCAGCATGATGGAAAACAGTCCCACATCCCTGACAAACAGGAATAGCAGCTATCTGAACTGGTAGTTTGGAGTTAGCATTAGTAACCACCGGGCTGAAGCCTAGTCAGTAGCCACCCACTACACGCCTGTTCCACTGTGCACGCTGCAGAGGAGAGATGGGGTGCTGACAAGTAGCGGTGAGGAGCTTTACTGAATAAACGGGAGCTTGTGCATTTTAAATAACGGTATAAACAATAGAGTATTCTATGAAAAGATAGACATTTTTATATTGTCCTCCGATATATATGGTCATATCGCACAGCCCTATACGTGACCAACAGACACATGTGACCCATGCTGGCAAAATGAGTCAGAATGCGTACTGCGTCATTACGAGCTGCAGGCAGGAGGAGTCATAAATCATGATTCTGTCTTTGTTTGCTAGCTGCAAGTCCCGGGAAAACTCCCGTGAGTGCCTGGTATCATTGTAAAGCTAAGAGATCGTACTTTCTAAAAATACATACTGTATGTTTTGGTGGAAGACGTAACTCCCAACCAATGGAACATGAGTTTTAAACATAGCCAAAATATAAACAAATTGGCTTTTTCCGGGTCCATTTTTGCGCACTTCCTACAAATTAAATATCATTTTGAAGGTCTTTCAATACAGAATATGGAAAAAAACGTGACCTCAGTTTTGATAATTTCCTCAAAGTCACTCATTTTGCCAGCACACGTCACACATTTCAGACAGTTGAAACCTACAAACACACCATTTTTACTCAATGACCCCTTTAACATTTGCACTTTATACAATTTTTATTACAAATGTCCTTTTCGTGTATTAGAAGAAGAAGCCATCTCTGTTGTCATTCAGTCCATACAGCCAATCATGTACAGTAGAACAAAATTGCCTTTCTCCTATCTACAGTGGTGTGAAAAAGTGTTTGCCCCCTTTCTGATTTCTCATTTTTTGTATGTTTGTCACACTTAAATGTTTCAGATCATCAAACAAATTTAAATATTTCACAAAGATAACACAACTAAACACAAAATGCAGTTTTTAAACAAAGATGTTCATTATTAAGGAAAAAAAATCCAAACCTACACGGCCCTATGTTGAAAAAGTGATTGCCCCCTAAACCTAATAACTGGTTGAGCCACCCTTAGCAGCAACAACTGCAATCAAGCGTTTGCGATAACTGGAGGAATTTTGACCCACTCATCTTTGAAGAATTGCTGTAATTCAGCCACATTGGAGGGTTTTTGAGCACGAACCGCCTTTTAAAGGTGATGCCACAGCATCTCAATCGGATTCAGGTCAGGACTAGGCCACTCCAAAGTCTTCATTTTGTTTTTCTTAAGCCATTCAGAGGTGGACTTGCTGGTGTGTTTTGGATCATTGTCCTGCTGCAGAACCCAAGTGCGCTTCAGCTTGAGGCCATGAACAGATGGCCTCAACATTCTCCTTCAGGATTTTTTGGTAGACAGCAGAATTCATGGTTCCATTTACCACAGCAAGTCTTACAGGTCATGAAACAGCAAAACAGCCCCAGACCATCACACTACCACCACCATATTTTACTGTTGGTATGATGTTCCTTTTCTGAAATGTTGTGTTACTTTTACATTGGATGTAATGGAACACACGCCTTCCAAAAAGTTCAACTTTTGTCTCGTCAGTCCAAAGAGGATTTTCCCAAAAGCTTTGGAGATCATCAAGATTTTTTTCTGGCACAACTGAGATGAGCCTTTATGTTGTTTTTGCTCAGCAGTGGTTTTCATCTTGGAACTCTGCCATGCAGGCCATTTTTGCCCAGTCTCTTTCTTATGGTGGAGTCATGAACACTGACCTTAACTGAGGCAAGTGAGGCCTGCAGTTTTTTTAGATGTTGTTGTGGGGTGTTTTGTTTGTTTTGTGTTGTGGATAATGGTTCTCACGGTGGTTTGCTGGAGTCCCAAAGCTTTAGAAATGGCTTTATAACCTTTTCCACACTGATAGATCTCAGTTACTTTGTTTCTCATTTGTTCCTGAATTTCTTTGGATCGCAGCATGATGTCTAGCTTTTGAGGATCTTTTGGTTGACTTCACTTTGTCAGACAGGTCCTATTTAAGTGATTTCTTGATTGAGAACAGGTGTGGCAGTAATCAGGCCTGGATGTGGCTAGAGAACTTGAACTCAGCTTTCCAAAGATGTGATAAACCACAGTTAATTTAGGTGTTAATGGGGGGGGGGGCAATCACTTTTTCACACAGGGCCATGGAGGTTTGGATTTTTTTTTTACTCTTAATAATAAACACCTTCATTTGAAAACTGCATTTTGTGTTTACTTGTGTTTTCTTTGTCTAATATTTAAATTTGTTTGATGATCTGAAACATTTAAGTGTGACAAACGTACAAAAAAATGAGAAATCAGGAAGGGGGCAAACACTTTTTCACACCACTGTACAATGTTAACCACATGTAGAATCAGAGGGGTCGCTGCCACAAACAACTTCTCCTTCCCCCATTCTATTATGCTGAGCACCAAGCTAGAAGGTGGGAAGCACCATTTTTATATGGTCTTTGGCATGACCCGACTGAGACTTGAACCACCGACCTCCCGGTTGTGGGGCGGATGCTCTAACACTAGGCCACCGCTCCAGTGCTGTAATGGGTTGTTTCTGTGTTTTTCTGACATGCCAAATGACTACAGATGTCATTTAGCAGTTTTGATAAATCTGGCATATTTACATTTATATTAACGTTCATTAATATGCAGTGTTCCTTTCAAAAAAACATTAAATAAAACTATGAGAAATTTGGGCTTTTTTTCCTCCCAATAAACATTTTTCTCATATTTTTCTCACGATTTTTTCCCATTATTTATGATGTATTTTTTGTACATTTCCAACTTTTTTCCATGCACATTCACACCTTCATAAGTATTTTTTTCCAATAAATTTTTATTTCCCCTCATATTTCCATATTTTTTCTTAAGGATTTATAACATTTTTAGGACTGTGTGTTTTTCACTTGTAAATTTGAATCTTTGTTCCCTGCAAATTTTTATTTCAGTGAAAATATGCAGAAGTTTTTCTCGCAAATATTTTTTCCATATTTCCATTTTTTCCTCATAAATTTTTGACATTTTTCTCCTGAAATGTCAAACTTTTTTTCTGGTAAATATTTTGACTTTTTCACTGAAAATATTGGACTTTTTTCTGATAAACATTTTTTGTCATAATGTTTTTTTTAACCAAAACTTTGCTTTTGTTGACTTAAATTTCCTTTTTTTCCTAGAAAATTTGCAACATTTTTCACATAAAATTTCAGCCTTTTTCACTGTAAATCAATGACTTTTTTCACATAATTTTCCCACATAATTTAGCGGGTTTTTCTCTGTAAGTTGACAGGTTTTCTCGTCAATTTCCAATAAATTTTCTGTTCTAATTGTGACTTTTTCCCTGTTGTCTGATCTTTCTGGGGTTTTTCCAACAGTCAAATCGACATAAAGGATTTCTTCCCCAGTGATCCTGTAAGTACTGAAAACATCACAACTTCACTGGTGAATAAAATCATTGAATAAAAAAATGTTTAAATGTAAAGTTGGCAGCTTCTGGTGCAGAAAATATCCGAGCCTTGAAACGAACCAAAAACAGCCCAGTTAGCAGAATAGTTTTAGCTTTACAAGTGTTTTTTTTTCTTAGTAAAAATGTGACTTTTCTCTCATAAATTTGCACTTTTTTTCCTGTAAAATTTCAGTTTTTTTCTCAAAAATTTTCAACTTTTTTTCTCAACATTTTTGCAGTTTTTTTTCCTCAGAAAAACTAAAAAACTTTGTTCTTGTAAATTTTCATTTTTTTCTCATAAATTTATGATTTTTTCTCAAAGATTTCGTCCATAAATTAGTAATTTTTTCTCATAACTTTCTTGTAACTTTGCAACTTTTTTCCACATAAGTTAGCCTTTTTTCATCTGAATGTGCAATTTTTAAGTGTAAACTTCAAGCTTTTTTACTTATAGATTTGCAACTATTTCCTCAAAAATTTGACTTTTCCTTGTCAGTTTGCATAAATATTCATCAAAAAAAATCCAACATTTTGTCAATATATTTGGAACTATTTTTCTTGCAGGTTTTGTGTATTTTTTGTTTGTAATTTCTGCAGTATTGGCAGCTTTTTTTCTAGTCATAAACTGCTGAGGTGTGTCCTGTAACGCTACATAAATGCTGTCGGTGTGCTCACCCTAACAGCAGCTCCATGTTTGTGTTTGCAGCCCGCCCCCTGCCCGTTCTTCGCCCGCACTGATGAAAATGAGACAGAAGAGGAGAAGCAATTCCGGCAGATCTTCCATCAGCTGGCTGGAGATGTGAGTCTGCTTTTAATCCAGAATTTTCTGACGTCCACGTTGCACTCGCCGTTTAGAGAACACAGGTGGGAATACCAGCCCCCCCGGAGACTTTTCCCACCCGCCGTCCTCATTAATGTCAGAATTTTCACACACTTTTCCCGCCAACTCATCAGTTTGTGAGTTGGTGGAACCAGCTACACGCTAGCCACTCACACCCCCCCCCCGGTTCTAATGATGCTTTATAAGGCGTTCTACATTATCTGCACATGAAGGGTTGAAAGGGAATGACTGTGCAGATGTAACTGAGGTCATCCTGCGCAGTTCGCCCTACTCGGGACACGAACCCGCGACCTACCAGTCAACTACACAGTTCGAGTGTGACAGAGATCATCCTGCGCAGTTCGCCCCACACGGGACACGAACCCGCGACCTCTCAGTCAACTACACAGTTCGAGCATGGGAGACACAGCACGATCGCGCTGAGCTAAAGGTCTGACCGATAGCTCAGCGCTACCGATACTGTATGAGGCTTTGGGAGGGAGGTTTTACTAACGTTCTACGCCGAACAGTACTAGTTGGCATCCGTTACACTCTCCCCCTTAAACCTCACTCCCATGCCGGGTTCACGGCACCAGTGTGACAGAGATCATCCTGCGCAGTTCGCCCCACACGGGACACGAACCCGCGACCTCTCAGTCAACTACACAGTTCGAGCATGGGAGACACAGCACGATCGCGCTGAGCTAAAGGTCTGACCGATAGCTCAGCGCTACCGATACTGTATGAGGCTTTGGGAGGGAGGTTTTACTAACGTTCTACGCCGAACAGTACTAGTTGGCATCCGTTACACGAGCATGGGAGACACAGCACGATCGCGCTGAGCTAAAGGTCCGACCGATAGCTCAGCGCTACCGATACTGTATGAGGCTTTTCGGGAGGGAGGTTTATTAACGTTCTACGCCGAACAGTGCTAGTTGGCATCCGTTACACAGACAAATTAGCAAAAAGCACTCTTGGAAAAGAAATAACTATACCATTGTCTCTTGGAAAAGGTGAAGGGAAAGCAGTAATCAAGAAAAAAGGAACTGAGCTATGGCAAAAAAGATGGGATGACGATCATAAAGGTAGATCGTATTACAAAATACAAAAATCTATTGCAATAAAGAATTTCATAACAACCAAAAGGAGGGAAGACATCATTATGGCAAGACTCAGACTGGATCATACAGGTTTAAACGGCACTTTATTCATCATGGGGAAAAGCTTAAGTGACAAATGTAGAGAATGTGGAGTAAAAGAAAATGTCGAGCACATCTTACTGCACTGTCACAAATACGGAAATGAAAGACAGACAATGGAAAATGAAGTTTGAGAGGCTGGTAGGGAATGGGATTTAACTGGGATTCTGGGAACAGATGGAGAGGCAATAAGAATCACGAGAAAGGCTCTTTTCTCTTTTTTAAATAACACAGGATTAAGTCATAGAATTTAGGGGTCGGGCTCAGATGACATAATGTTACACACTCTTGTACAGTAGGTGGCGGTATGCACCTTTCAGCTGTTTGCTATCCACCAATAACTGAGAGAAGAAGAAGAAGAACACATTGGCTCAGACTGTTGTTGTCATGGGAACCACTGGCTAACCAGCTAATGTTAGCTTCAACAACAGATGAAACAACAAAAGAGGGAAGGTGTGTCAACATGTGGAAGAAGGACAAGTCCAAAACACTTTAAACTGGCTGACTGTTAGCTTATTTAGCCTAGCGTGAGACTGACAGTGCAGTGTTTAGGCTAACAGTAACAGCTGTGTACTTTGGCTTACTTATCCTAGCATGAGACAGCTTTCGGGCTAACAGTAACAGTTGTGTACTTTATCTTATTTAGCCTAGCAGGAGACAGTGTTTGGGCTAACGGTAACAGTTGTGTACTTCAGCTTACTTAGTCTAGCGTGAGACAGTGTTCAGGCTAAGAGCTGTGTACTTTAGCTTCTTTAGCCTAGCGTGAGACAGTGTTCAGGCTAATGGGAACAGTTGTGTACTTTAGCTTCTTTAGCCTAGCGTGAGACAGTGTTCAGGCTAACAATAACAGATGTGTACTTTAGCTTCTTTAGCCTAGCGTGAGACAGTATTCAGGCTAACAGTAACAGCTGTGCACTTTAGCTTACTTAGCCTAGCATAAGACAGCGTTCAGGCTAATGGTAACAGCTGTGTACTTTAGCTTCTTTAACCTAGTGTCAGACAGCGTTCAGGCTAACAGTAACAGATGTGTAGTTTAGTTCACTTAGCCTTGCGTGAGACAGTGCTCAGGCTAACTGTAACAACGGTCTACTTTAGCTTCTTTAACCTAGCATGAGACAGCGTTCAGGCTACCAGTAACAGCTGTGTACTGCAGTAACGACGGTACACATTCAGAGGAATGACAGACATTGGTCCACGCCCCGTGAGCAGCAGCTTTTAGTTTCCTGGTTGTGGAGCAGGTTTGGTGGACTTGTTCTGACTGACGGTTGGTAGTTGTCGTTTCACACCCATTTTCATTCACATTTGTGATCCTCCACCCTCCTCTGTCACCTCTGGTTTTTTGTCTTTAGTTCACCGATCAGGTTCTTCAGCTTCAGTCGGTTTCACGCTCACGCCAATTATTTAGTTAAAAAAACTCATAAATGTGGAACTCATTTCTTATACATTTGCACCTTTCTCTGATTGTTTATTTTATTCAGATTTTTCTCATTAATTTGGTTCTCATAAATTTCTTGCACGTTTCTGATCTTTTAATCCGCCACATTTATCTGTCACATTTAGTCTCTTGTCCCTCGTCCGCCTGCACCATGTTTAGCTGTGGTTGCTTCTGACGGCGCCGTCTCTGCCATCCCGCTGAAGTCGTACCTTTCCCCGGGGCGTGACCACGGCTCCACATTCCTGCCATTGTCTGGCTCTGTGAGCATTTCTGAGGTTTTCGGTGACTCAGACGGCGGCGGGGGGGGGGGGGGGCGGGGTTGCTCCGGTCCGACCAGGTCTCGGAGGGCGGCGGTTACTCCCAGTCACCCACAGCAGAATGATGCGTTCAGGCGTTCAGGAAAACTGGAAGCTCAGTTTGCTTTAGTCAGGGACCCGTGTCAGTTACAACAGTGTGTGTGTGTGTGTGTGTGTGTGTGTGTGTGTGTGTGTGTGTGGCCTCTCCCAACTGGAACATTAAAATATCAACTTGGCTCAGTCAGGGCTGTCATTTTCATCCTGCTCCATATCAGTTGCTGTTCTTCATGCTTGCGCATCGATTCAGAGTCCTTAACATCCACAAAATAAAATGATTAGTTCCCCCGTCCCTAATGGAACGTGTGTGTGTGTGTGTGTGTGTGTGTGTGTGTGTGTGTCGTTAGGACATGGAGGTGTGCCCCGAAGAGCTGATGAACACGCTGAACAACGTCGTCTGCAAATGTGAGTCATGAACATTCATACAGGTTCCTGCTGGAGGACCTCCACGTTTCTGACCTTGGTTCTCTCCATCCAGGTTCGGACCTGAAGACGGACGGCTTCAGCATAGAGACCTGCAAGGCCATGGTGGCCGTCCTGGACGTATCCTTCCACACAAACTAGTGACGTGTGTGTGTGTGTGTGTGTGTACACTGTGTTGTGCCTTTGACTCCGCCTCCTCAGCGTGACTGCACAGGTAAACTGGGCTTCCATGAGTTCAAAGCCCTGTGGAACAACATCAAGAGGTGGAAGGTGAGAAAACGAGATTCAGATTCATTTTATTAAGTGTCCCAGAAGGGCAGTTTGGTTTGCAGCAGAATGAGGAACCACAACCATACATACACAGTAATATAAAACGTGTCAAGGAACCTAATTGTGAGAAGATGCATGCAGAACAATTGAGTGCAAATCATCATATAGTTTCATAGGGAGCATGCCACAGTAAAGAAGTCATAATGAGTGCAGGACTTAGTTTTCTGGCACCGTGCCGGATTTCCAGCATGGTTTTTTTTTTTTTTGGTTGCAGGGCAGTTTACTTCCTTCTGTATGCAGAAACACTTTTTGTCCAAGCTGTCTGCAATGGTGGATGAATAATGCTCAAAATAACCGGTCAGTTCTGCATAGTTTGCAGTTCTTTTAAGGTATTTAGAGCGGTGAGTATAGTATTTGGCATAGCGGAATGTACTGAGCTTGCATGCTCCACTGATCTCTATAGAAAACCTGGATAGCTCACGCCACATTAGCGAGTACAAAGCCAAGTGAAGCCATCTGGCCACCATATTAGGGAGGCAATCGAGTTGGCATTATGTTTAGCAGCCATTGATTTCTATAGTTCACCAGTTGCGCAAGAATATAAGCTATGTCTCCGTACCAAGAAGTTCAAAATCTGTTAACTTTTTGGGAAGTTATTGAGATAAAACTGCCACCATTCACTACTAAATCCATTTATTCTCCATTGACTCGCTGAGTGTATTAATATGGCGGCCAGGTGGCTTCACTTCTGGTGGCCAATGATCCATCCAGTTTTTCTATAGAGATCAGCGGCGCGCTCTTAATCGTAGTGACAGCAGAGTGAGTAACTGGAAACGCGAGTGTTTCATCCTTCAGCATACAGAAAACCTTTCATACATTCTGTAGGATGGAGAATAAGTTTTTGAAGCCTGGGGAAGATGTCCTGATTGACAAAGGACTTAAAAACAAATGGCACTGGGTGTGGATCGAAGAAATGGACAGAGGCAGTAAGCCTTTTGGTGGCTGGTGTAAAAAAATTAAAGAACCAGGAGCTGGTTTCTGCATGTTGTGCTTGAAATAATACAATTTAGAGTATTATATACAGTTCACTGTTGCTGTTTACAATTTGTTATTAAAAATACATGATGCAAATGTTGCACATTTCATTACAAAACAGTAAATCAGTGGCCTTTTCCACATAGCCTTTGCTGAATGGTCGCTAATCAAATCTTATTCCACCAGTGAATTACTTGGCTTGACTGAGTTTCACAAACCCTTATTCATAAATGTCATGTTATAGATTGTAGGTCATCCTGTACATAATTTATATACTGTTACTTGATAGCAACAGCATCCTAAATGTTAGATGTTTGCACCGTATTAGAGTGAGATGGAGTACTGCTGCCACCTACTGACCTTCATTGGTATTGCTGTTTCAAACAGTCCACCATAATCTAGTCTGAATTTATCAACAGGTATGGCAGATATGTTGCTAGCTAGTTTCAAGGAAAATTATTTATATATAATATATATACACTACCGTTCAAAAGTTTGGGGTCACCCAGACAATTATTTTGTGTTTTCCATGAAAAGTCACACTTATTTACCACCATGAGTTGTAAAATGAATAGAAAATATAGTCAAGACATTGACAAGGTTAGAAATAATGATTTGTATTTGAAATAATAATTTTTTCCAGATACTAACCTGCTCAAAGGAAGGTCAGTTTTATAGCTTCTCTAACCAGCTAAACTGTTTTCAGCTGTGCTAACATGATTGCTCAAGGGTTTTCTAATCATCCATTAGCCTTCTGATGCAATGAGCAAACACATTGTACCATTAGAACACTGGAGTGATAGTTGCTGGAAATGGGCCTCTATACACCTATGTAGATATTGCACCAAAAACCAGACATTTGCAGCTAGAATAGTCATTTACCACATTAGCAATGTATATTAGATATTAGAGTGTATTTCTGATTAGTTTAAATTTATCTTCATTGAAAAAAACAGTGCTTTTCTTTCAAAAATAAGGAAATTTCTAAGTGACCCCAAACTTTTGAATGGTAGTGTGTATATATATATATATATATATATATATATATATATATATATACACATGATATATATATGATAATATATATCATGTTTATAGTCAGCTTCATGTGTGCCTGTGTTTGTGTCTATGTTGAATGTAATTGTGGCTTGTAAATATGGATGTAACCAGACTGCAAAACAAATCTACCTACGGGTACAAATAAAGTAACCTGAACCTGATATATATATATATATATATATATATATATATATATATATATATATACTGTATATATTCAATTCAACTTTATTTATATAGCGCCATTTCACAACAACAGTCATCTCATAGCACTATCAACTGAAGGGGGGACCCCCACAGTTGCAGAAAGACCCCAGCAATCAGGCGATCCCCTGTGAGCAGCACTTGGCGACGGTGGAGAGGAAAAACTCCCTTTTAACAGGAAGAAACGTCCAGCAGAACCAGGCTCAGGGAGGGGCAGTCATCTGCTGCGACTGGCTGGGGGGTGAGGGGATAGAGAAGAGGAAAAGAACAGACATGTAGAGAGCAAACAGCACGATGGGGACTCAATCTATGGGAGAGAACAAACAGATGTTAATGACCAGCAAAAAAAAAAAAATATTTCATTGAGAGTGAAGAAAGGAGTGAAGCCCAGTGCATTACTGGAGGTTCCCCGGCTGACTAGACCTATTAGCAGCATAACTAAGGGAGGGTTCAGAAACACATGATCCCTCCCTAATTGTAGGCTATATCAAAAAGGTAGGTTTTAACCCTATTCTTAAAAACAGAGATCGAGTCTGACTCCCGAATCCAGATTGGCAGCTGGTTCCACAGGAGAGGAGCCTGATAACTGAAGGCTCTGTCTCCCATTGTACTTTTGGAGATTCTAGGTATTACAGTAATCCAGCATTTTGGGAGCGTAGTGCTCTGTTAGGATAATAGGGTAGTATCAGACCTTTTAAATAAAAAGGAGCCTGATTGTTTAGAGCTTTGTAAGTAAGAAGGATTTTAAACTTAATTCTAAACTCTATGGGAAGCCAATGAAGGGAGGCCAGAACCGGAGAGATATGATCTCTCTTTCTAGTACCTGTTAAAACTCTTGCTGCAGCATTTTGGATCAGCTGAAGACTTTTTAAAGATGTTTTAGGACAGCCTGATAATAAAGAATTACAATAATCTAATCTCGAGCTAACAAAAGCATGGATCAGTTTCTCAGCATCACTCTGAGACAAGATGCTCCTAATCTTCGCAATATTACGCAAATGATAGAAGGCAGTCTTAGAAACAAATTTAATATGTGAATTGAAGGACAGATCTTGATTAAAATATATATATACATCCAGGCACTCACAGGAGTTAAAGCAAAAAAAAAAAATCCGGAGCCTGAACTTTTTTCCCCAGGGGCAGGTGTATATACACTGTTCAAAAAAATAAAGTGTTCCCTTTATTTTTTTTGAGCATATATCTATCTATCTACGTATATATATATATATATATATGATGTGTGTGTGTGTGTGTGTGTGTGTGTGTGTGTGTGTGTGTGTGTGTGTGTGTGTGATAATAAAGGATGTGTGTGTGTGGCACGCGTGTGTCCACACCTGAGAACCTGCCCCTGGGGAAAAAAGTTCAGGCTCCGGATTTTTTTTTTTTTGCTTTAACTCCTGTGAGTGCCTGGATGAATAAAAAATGACAATAATTTATAGATTAAGATCGCAAGGATGGGTAAAATGGATGAGAAATGGATAAAATGGGTTAAATGACAAACAATAATAAATAATATAAGAGCAACAAATCAGTACACACAACTCACAAAAAGTTAGGGATAGCCGGCTTTCAGGTAAAATTTCAGGATGCACCTAAAATGCACTATAACCTTTCCAGGTGAACTTAATTTGACCTTCTGTAACCTTCTGAATGCACATGTCCAACTGTTCAATGTTTCAGTACTTTCTGCATAACTTGCTGTTCTCTAACAAGGTGCTTAATGACAAAATTCACAACAGGTGTTTGATCCATGAATCGACCAATAAATTTTCTGGTTCAATTAGAGTTGGTATTTAAACAGTCCTCTTCATCATGCTGTTGGCATGTTGACATCATGAGACCAAGACGACACCTAACAATTGATCAACAGTACCTCACCATTGCAAGGCTTCAAACAGGATGTTCTCAGGGGGAAGTGGCCACTGAGCTTAGAGTGTCACAGAGTGTCATCAGCAGGTTGCAACAGAAATACAGAGAGAGTGGAAGAGTCACAGAAATGCATAGAAGTGGACACGCTTTGGCCACATCCCACACTGATGACCGCTTCATTGTGAACAGTGCTCTGCAGAACTGAATGATGAATGCCACTCAACTCCAGGCACATTTAAAGGAGGTGAGAGACACCCAAGTGTCACAGACCATTCAAGACTGTTTACATCAGTGTAGTCTGCGTGCTAGACGACCGGCAAGGGTACCTGACCACACCACCAGGCACAGGCGTCATCGTTTGCTTGGGCCAGGGAGCATTTATCCTGGACAAGGGACCAGTGGGCCTCAGTGCTGTTCTCTGATGAAAGTTGATTCACGTTGAGCAGAAATGATGGCCGCCATTGATGTTGGAGACGTCAAGGAGAGCACTATGCATCAGCCACTGTTGTCACCATGTTACAGTCTGGGCAGGTGTGTCTAGTCCATACAGAACTGCCCTACACCTTGTGAATGGTAGTATGACAAGCCAATACTACCTGAATAACATCATTAAGGCTGCGTGTCCACCAGATGCGTTTTTTCCGCTCTGGGAGACGGTTTTCTATTCATTCTCTATGTAGTCCAGCGTTTACAGCGCTGAGACGCTTTGAGCGGTGGCCGTTTTTTGTCGCGGCGCTCAGCATTGAAAAAAGTTCAACTTTTCAGACTGCAGCTGAGCTTGTCAGTGTCTGACCTTTCTAAGCAGCCAATCAGAATTAAGGAAGGGCGGGACATAGGATACCGATTCAGTCTCTACTCAGACTCCTGCTTTCCATGTCATCATATTTTACATCCAAAGCTGCTAGAATACATTTCCTGTCCATTGTTATTTAGAGACTGCTACTAAAAAACAAGTAGAAAGTCTGACCATAGGAAAAGCGGAAGTGCTGAGCTGAGAGTGACAAGCTGTTGCTGGGATACAGGGCACAGACTTTTTTTTTTTCCCAGAGCACAGCGCACAAACGCTGAAAAAAAAAAAAAAAAAACGCTCAGGGCGGTCGGGCGACAGAAACGCGTCTGGTGAACGTGGAGCCTAATGCAGTCATTGTGCCCCTGCATGAACAACACAGGCCTAATTTCATCTTCATGGATGACAATGCTTCAGCTCATCAAGGTTGCATCATTAGGGAACAGCTGCTGGAGGCTGGGGTACTTCAGATGGAGTGGCCTGCACTTTCCCCAGACCTGAATCCCATAGAAAATCTATGGGATTCAAGAAGAGTGGAATGCCATGCCTCAGTAGAAAATAAGTCGACTTGTGAACAGCAGGAGACGTCGTTGTCAAGCTGTAATTGATGCTCAAGGCCACATGGCAAGTTATTGAGACACTGACATTTTTTGTTGTGATATACCCACCACTGTTGTTGACTTTTGTTTCAATAAATTGTTTGAGATGAGGAAATCACCATTGCATGCTTCTACTTAAATGCCCTACTTTCATGGTGTAATATCACTGTAGCGTGAACTTTTTACGTTTTCCATAAATTTCACCCGAAAGCCAAATATCCCTAACTTTTTGTCAGTAATGTGTGTGTGTGTGTGTGTGTGTGTGTGTGTGTGTGTGTGTGTATAAATTTCTCCCTTTTTCGGATAAATTATCCTTAATATGAAAGCATTTTCACTAAATTTTGTCCTTTTTCTTGTAAATTGACCGTTTCACCACTTTATTTAATTACAGTAGGACTTCAGTCATTTTTTTCTTTTCCTGTAAATGTTGAAGTTTATTCATTTATTTTTGGTCACTCTTCTCCCACTCATTTCTGCTGACTTTTCTGTTGTGAGTTCGACTCCCATCATGTTTTCGCGTGTGTGTTTGTTGTTTTTAGGGATGCTACGTGAACCATGATGCGGACTGCTCCGGTGTGGTCTGCTGTAAGGAGCTGCCCGGTACCTTTAAGGAAGCAGGTAACAAACCCAATCCACCGACCTGTCTTTAAACTTGTAGATCGGTCTTGCATTCAGAGCCATTTCTGCCTGTAAACCAGAGTACGTAAATGCTCCAGCTGCCTCAGCCACTAGGGGGCCTCCAAGATGCAAGTTCATATATTTTTCTTGCAAATTTTAAACTTTGTTCTGATACATTTGCAACATTTTTCTCATTGAAATTAAAACTTTTTGTCTGATACATTTGCTACTTCTTATGTTTCCATTTTTTTCTTTTTTTCATAAAATTTTAAACTTTTTTCTCATAAATTTGGAACTTTTTTAAATTTGGGGACTTTTTGGTAAATCTGGGACTTTTTATTTTTGGGGTCTTTGTAAATTTGGGGGGATTTTTTGTAAATTTGGGACTTTTGTAAATTAGAGACCTTTTTGTAATTTTTTGGGACTTTTTTGTAAATTTTGTGGCACTGTTTTGTAAAATTTTAGACTTTTTTTGTAAATTTTTCGACAGTGTTTTGTAAAATTTTAGACTTTTTGTAAATTTTAGGGCACTATTTTGTAAAATTTCAGACTTTTGTAAACTTTGAGGGGCTTTTTTTTATTTTTGTAAATTTGGGACCTTAGGTAAATTTGGGACATTTTTGTAAATTTTAGGACTTTTTGTTATTTGGGACTTTTTTTAATAAATTTGGGGGGGGGGGGCATTTTTGTAAATTTTGGGACTTTTTAATAAATTTAGGGACTTTTTGGTAAATCTTGGGACTTTTTGTGAAAATGTCCGCCATTTTGTAAATTTTGGGACTTTTTTAAATTTGGGAAGTTTTTAGAAATTTGGGGGAAATTTTTTTATATTTTTGGAGGACTTTTTTGTCAATTTTCTGACTTTTCTGTAAATTTTGGGGGACTTTTTTTGTAAAACATGAGACTTGTAAGTTTTGGGGACTTTTGTAAATTTTGTGACTTTCTCAGAAAATGTTTAACTTTTTGTCTTGTAAAGTAACCATTTTTCTTACAAATTTTCAACTTTTTTCATTAATTTTCAACAATGTTTCTACTCTTTATATCGTAAATTTCTACTGTTCATATGAGTGTTGGTTAAATGCTTATTCTGTATAGTATTTTTCAATTCATGTAGATAATGGCCCGAGTTTGTTTTTACTGTCTTTGTGGGGGAGGGGTGGATTTTTTTTTTTCCATTTTAAAGGGTTTAAACTCTTCCCCGTTAGAAACACAGAGAGCCCTACAAAACACAATCTTGTATTGAAAACCCAAAAACCTAGAAACGTCCCTGGTTATATTAATTAGTTGTTGTTGTTTTTTTTTAGGTTTTCCCCTCAACGATGACCTCGTCAAACTGCTCAAACGTCGCTATGGTGACGAGCATGGTGACATGGACTTTGATAACTTCATTGGCTGCATTGTGCGCCTGGACTCCATGTGCAGTGAGTGTTACATGTTAAAATTAATATTCATGCTGTAATTCAAGTTACAGAGCTATATTACAACATTGTGTATTTTGCTTTTATATAATAGTTCCGCAAACACAGTTTATAAGTTTATATATGAAGTAAGATTATAATTATTTTTGTTTATTTAATGTTAGACAAAACCAGGTAGTTTCCAGTGTGTTGTTAGCTAACACAAACACTGAGCATAACGTAGAACAGAACAGGAAAACATGGGAGAAAGTCACAAATTAACAAGACGAGTACGCTGTAAATTCATTAAATTGAGGGAAAATGTTGCAAATAGCAGCAAAATATCAGAAATATAGAAGAAGAAGTCAACTTTATTGTCATTCAGTCCATCATGTACAGTAGAACCAAATTACCTTTCTCCTATCTACAATGTTAATCACATCTAGAGTCAGGAGGGGTCGCTGCCATGCAAGGCGCTGCCACAACTTTTCCTTTCCCTGTTCTATTATGCTGAGCACCAAGCTAGAAGGCGGGACGTACCATTTTTATCTGGTCTCTGGTATGACCCGGCCGGGGCTTGAACCTATGACCGCCTGGTTGTGGGGTGGATGCTCTATCAACTAGGCCACCGCTCCGGAGACTACGAGACTGTGGTAAAAAATTTTACAGGAGAGGAAAATAAAGAGAGGTGCAAGGGGAGTCCCAGGTTTAGTGACACATTTAGGAAACTGTGGGGAAAAGTCACAAATTTACTGTACATCTCTGTGTATTTTCCCATAAACTCTGTAGAAATAGATATTTACAAGACCAAAGAGACCAGTGCAGAATTATCACTTTACCTGGTTTTATTGTTTTTTCGTTTGTGTTTGAGTAAAATGAACAATTTTGGTTTTTTCTGTAACCTACTGATAACTCACCCAAATTCAAAGTGACCATTGTCGTCATTTAGAGCATTTAGTCACAGGAAATCACAACTGGCCAAAACAAGAAAAAGATGCTGCTTTTACATCAAATAATGCAAAGAAATCGTCATCCTTTTTCCCACATGGCACATGACTGATTTTGAGGCGCTGCTGATAGAGGGAACCTCACATCTGTCACCATGGTCTTCCTAGCCTGATGGAGATCTTACCTGGCCACTTAAGTGGCCGTTGCGGCCAATTGTCTGAAGGCAGGGCGATCTTGGGCTTGGGCATTGAGGTCAGCCAGAGGTCTTATCATTACAGGGGCGGACGAGCGCTGGCGGAGAGGGCCTGATTGGCTGGTGTCCCGTCTTCCAGCCTAGCCACATGACTGAGGAGCTGCAAGATGGAGCTGTGTAGGTGGAGATCTACACCCAATGTTGTCCAACATAGTTCCATACTTTGCTGAGCGTTCTGACATCACAAAGCTCCTGCTTTTGAAGTGCATCATCTCTAAGTCGGCATATGTGTCCGATATATTTGAGATGTTGACGGTAGCAGAAGTCTCGAATGGGTAGCGTGTTGGTGGTCATACAAAGGGCTCTGTTAGGGATTTTAAAACTCCAGTCCAGCTCTCTGTCCACCTGGGTGATCAGTCCATTTTTACATTCATATCCACCTTTCACCATTTTCCTCAAGAACCTGTGTCGTACGATTTCTATTTTATCCAACTCCCTTTCTGTCAAAGTCTGTGCTTGAATACAAGAAGAGGAGAGCACACATCCATCAGAAACGTCATTCTTGTTGGCAGCTTTATTCGATAGTCTGTTAGCACATGTTTTAGCTCATTCCATTTCTGGAAAGCGGCTCCGATCCTGGCACACAGAAGATGAGAGGACTTCACTTCTTCATGTGTTATGGTGTATCCAAGGTATATAAAGGTTTGCACATTCTTGATTTTATTATTATTACCGAGAGCTATCAAGCTCTCCTGGTTCTTGATTTCATCACCAGCATTGAAAGCCATTGTTTCTGTTTTGGAACATGACATCTTTAACCCAAAACGTGTGAAGGTTTGGTCATAGATTTCAAGGATGCTCTTCAACTCTTTGTCTGACTTTGCCTCATCATCGGCAAATGGGAATTCGGTAGTCTGGGTAACTCCACGTGTGGAGCTTTCTTACGATATTCCTGTGGTAATAATTCATTGGGTATGCAATCTTCTATTCTCACGCCTGCCTGTGGGGGCTTTTTTTGAACTTCATAACATGCGACTCACACTACAAAGTCCATGTAAATGTTAAAGAGGAGGGGGGATTCTAGTGCTCCCTGGTGACACCCCACCAGTGTCTCAAAGAGACGTATACGTCCCGTAATTTAGGCCTTTGTGCCAGTGCATAGTGCACATAGTACGGATATCAGATGTGGGCACTTGAGTCGGCTTTCTAAACACCTAAAAAGCGCCTCCCTCGGTATCCAATCATAAGTGGCTTTGAGGTCCACAAAGGCTACAGTATATAAGTAGCTTATATAGAATCTATATAGCATCTGATGTTGATCTGTTAGCTCCAAAGCCAAACTGGGATTGTAACAGAAAGTATTCCTAAACTCCCCTAATCCTCTCAACGATAATTCCAGATAGCACTTTGGGCACTGTTGCAGCTATGTTCAGCCCTCTCTAATTCTCTGCAAGTGACTTGAGACCGCTCTCATATGAGCTACCTTGATGGGACTTGAACATGGGACCATATTAGACCAATCAGAAATAGGATATGGCTCTGCAGTCGCATTGACCTACAATATTTTAGCTGTTGTGCATATATCTTATCAGTCTCCTGACATTTGCATTTCTTCAGTCTTTCAATACTTTTCTCAGTTTCTGTGCAGTCTGGTTCCATGATGCAAAGAAGACAAGTTCGTGTTCATTCTAAAGCACCACAGTACTTCAGTTTGAACTCAGAAATCTGCATTTGTGCAGTGACTGATTATTATTCACAACTTTCATGTGTCTTATCATGCTGACGTGGTCAACTTATCAGTAGATTAATTGCAGTTAACTAGTTAAAATATTTTAACTGTGATTGAGATCAGTTTTTGTAAATAGGTGAAATTAATTAGTTTAAAAAAATTTTAATCAATACCCAGCAATTATATATATTATTTATGAGGTTGTGCTAAAATTTATTGTTGACCTTCATTTTGACGGATAATGCATAAGTGTGTGTGTGTGTGTGACTCCGCAATCTTTAGTCTTGATGATCCAGTCGTGTTTTTTTCAGCCTTTGGTTTGGGTGCAGTTGCAGAGCAGCGCCTCCAGGGGGCTTCACGGTACAGTGGGCGTTTATTAGTAGTAGTAGAAAAATCAAAGCAGATCTGCACACCGAAAAGCTCCCATTTCATCTCATGTCTGCTTGTCGGTGTGCGGATCTTTTTTGGGGGATCCAGCACCCGACTAAGTGGATCATGTGATGTGCGTATCATCTTTATAATTTTTTTACAGTGGACGTTTATGCCAACAGTAACATTATGGGTAAAATCATATAATTTGTTATTTGGGTGTTTTTGGGTCCCGTTGGGGGCCGTTCATTGTTCAGTGAAACCCCGTATAAACACCTGGAGTATCAACTCCACTGAGAGGGTTTTTCACCTGCAGTCCACGCGCCGTGTTCCGGTCACGATGCACACCAGCACCGTATGTTCCGGTTTCTCCATCCGATGACACTCTACTGTGACTGATCATCGTCCCACGACACTGTCAGCGGTGTGGAGACAGAGCCGTGGGGAGACAGCAAGAGCAGTGCGATGTGCAAGATTGGATCTGGGGTGCGCTTGATTCCTCCCCGGTGTCCACCTCCACCAGTAAAGGCCGATTAAAAAAAAGTCACCTTTGACCTCTTTTATAGTCAAAGCGATCAGTGACACCATGTCAGGGTCACTCTTCGGGTATTGCTGCATCGCCGTGCATAATGATGAGAACCCGCGGCCCAGTGGCCTCTGAGTCAGCAGGGGGACAAAGTTTGCCACGTACATACACACATACACACCCACACCGCAGAATCTCCTTTATATGGATGGATGTAGATTTAATTGTTTTCAAAATCGCATTTTTTTCATAAATAAATCTTAAAGTTTCCAGCACATTTGTAAGATTTTTGTGTGTTTTCCTTGTAAATGAATGACTTAATTCTTGGAAAGTTTTTTTTTTCCATAGTTTTGTAGAGGATGCCTTCACAAACGAGACTGAGTTTATTTCTCAGGAAAGGTTTATTGAGAGTCTACATCCTCTAACAAGCAAGTATCTCAACAAAAGAGAGAGAACAATTATTCAACACAGCTCTTATACTCTCCAGAGACACAAAACACCCCCAACATCAAATATTACATTCCCAGCCCACAGTCCTTCAGTAAGCATATAGCTTCCGAGGCTCCTTGGCGTCACTATTGTCTTTCAACACCTCAGCCTCGGGGGCTCCTGCTGGGACATTCTCTCTGACTTCCCGTCTGCCAAGAAACCACTTCACACCTCCCAAGGTCTCCGCCGGGCCAGAACTCCTTGGCCGTTTAGACGGGAAGTTTCCAGAGTATGCACCGTCATGCCTACTAAATATATGTGAGGGAAAATGCATACCATACATGCATACTATATATGGGCCCTAAATGCGCACCATATAACCCCCCCAAACGTCTAAATAAGGACAACTTACACCCCAGATGCATAGAATCATGACATATTACACAGAACGAAAATGCAAAAAAAAAATTTGGCACACATATCATACATCCAACTGCTTGGGCTTCAACCTCCTGCCATATCTGCTGTGAGCAGGTCTCGCTCTGCCTGTGGCTGTCTCTTGCATCTGTGGATCAGAGTCATTAGCACATTGTTGTGAAAGCTTAGCAGAGTGTCTCCCCCGTGGCCTGCCACGACGGGGGGCCCTGGCTACCTGCACTTGGTCATCAGCTAACACAAAAGCGGGTTTGAGTCTGTTAATGCAGACTAATTCCCTCCTGTCTCCCAAATCGAGCAAAAAATGCTTTTCCCCGGTTTCTAACACTCTGAACGGTCCATCATAAGGTGGTCTTAAACCTAACCTTTGTGCGTCGTGTCTAACAAAAACGAATTCTGCATTCTTTAAGGCTTTAGGCACAAAATCGCGTGGGAAACTGTGATGAACTGGGCCGGGGAGGGTGTGTGATCCCGCGTCGCTCTGCAGCAGCTGAGCGGGGGGGCGATCTGGTGCGGGGTTCTCAGGAAGGAATTCTCCCGGTAACCGGAGAGGTTGGGCGAAGACTAGCTCGGCCGGAGAGGCTTGCAAATCTTCTTTAGGTGCCGAACGCAACCTTAATAAAACCCATGGAAGCTTATCAACCCAATTTGTGTCCGTGAGAGCCGCTCTGAGAGCTGCTTTCAATGACCGGTGAAAGCGTTCGCACAAACCGTTGGCCTGGGGGTTATACGCAGTGGTGCGATGAATTTTCACCCCCAGGCTGAGTGCCATGGATGACCAGAGCTCGGAAATAAATTGGGGTCCTCTGTCAGACGTTATGTCTGACAGGACTCCAAAGCGCGCGACCCAAGCCGTTAAAAAAGCGCACGCAACGTCTGCTGCTGTGGTTGACGCCAGGGGAATCGCCTCTGGCCAGCGCGTAGTGTGGTCCACCATAGTTAGAAGGTGTGTGAACCCCTGTGACAGCGGAAGGGGTCCCACCAAGTCCACATGCACGTGGTCGAAGCGTTTGGCTGGGATGTGAAAAGGTTCAAGAGGGGCCCGCGTGTGCTTGTGTACCTTTGCCCTTTGACACGCTGCGCAGGCTGCAGCCCATTCTTTGACCTGTTTACGCAGCCCCGGCCAAACAAACTTCTCTCCCACCATTTTGTCGACGCGGGAACGCCCGGATGTGCCAGCGAATGTATTAAGTCAAAAATGCGGCGACGCCATGCAGCTGGGACCACGGGGCGGGGGCGCCCCGTGGAGATATCACAGATTAGGGGGGGGCATACCTCTTTGATGCACCCTGTGCTCCAGCCTTAGCCCTGTTGGCCCAGACTGGAGCACGCGCACGTCCGCGTCGTTAACCTGCTCGGCGGCCATGGCTGCATAATCTAACCCAACGCAGACCGGGGCTGTGAGCGTTTCCGCGCCGCAAACCTGGCCCGCGTCTACAGCCGCTGAGTCTGCCCCCTGGGGGCCTGGCAGTGCAACTGCGCGCGAGAGGCAATCTGCCACGACATTGTGTTTGCCCGCCACGTGTTGAATGTCGGTGGTAAACTCCGAAATCGCAGCCAGCTGTCTCTGTTGTCGGCCCGACCAAGGCTCTGAAATTTTGGCCATTGCAAATGTTAATGGTTTGTGGTCTACAAAGGCGGTGAAACGGCACCCCTCCAACCAGAACTGGAAGTGGCGGATGGCCAAATGCAGGGCTAAAAGCTCCCTATCAAACGCGCTGTATTTACGCTCGCTATCGCGCAATGTTTTGCTGAAAAACGCAAGTGGTTGCCAGCTCCCTGCTACGAGTTGCTCGACCACCCACTGCCACGTCGGAAGCGTCCGTAGTTAGCGCCATGCGAGCTGCTGGCACTGGGTGTGCCAATAACGCAGCGTTCGCGAGGGCCGATTTGACTTGTGAGAAAGCGTGCTCCCGGTCCGGGGACCACTCGACCTTAGATGCAGGTTTTTGCTTCTTCAGTGCCGCGTACAATGGGTGCATGAGCCGTGCCGCGTTGGGGAAGAAGCGGTTATAAAAATTGACCATCCCCAAAAATTCTTGCAGTGCCTTAACTGTCTGCGGTTGAGGGAAATCCGTTATCACGCGCACTTTATCAGGCAGCGGGACCGCGCCTTCTGGAGACACGCGGTGCCCCAAAAAATCGATTTGCGCTACCCCGAACTGGCATTTTGCTGGGTTAATTATCAGCCCGTGTTCTGCCAGCCTCTGAAAAACGGCTGTGAGGTGGCGCTCGTGTTCGGCTTCAGATGTACTGGCTACCAAAATATCATCCAAATAAGCGAACACGAAAGGGAGGCCGCGCAGTACTGCATCCATCATGCGTTGGAACGTCTGCGCGGCGCCTTTGAGGCCGAAAGGCATGCGCAAAAACTCGAAGAGCCCGAAAGGGGTTATAACTGCCGTTTTGGGTATGTCTTGCGTGCGGACTGGGACTTGGTGATAATCGCGCACCAAATCTATTTTGGAAAAGATGCGCGCCCCCGCCAAATGTGCCGAAAAGTCCTGGATGTGCGGAATCGGGTAGCGGTCGTGTGCTGAAGCATTATCTAATCTGCGGAAATCACCGCAAGGGCGCCACGAGCCGTCAGCCTTGGGCACCATGTGCAGGGGTGACGACCAAGAGCTGTTCGAGCGCCTAACAATGCCCAGTTTTTCCAAGTTGGCAAATTCCTCGCGCGCGATGGCCAGTTTAGCTGGGTCCAAGCGCCGAGCTTTTGCAAAAACAGGGGGGCCAGAGGTAGTTATGAAATGCTCGACCCCGTGTTTGGCAACTGACGCTGAAAATGTTGGGACCGTGAGTGCTGGAAACTGATTGAGTAGTGCATGAAACTTACCACCCGCAGCTGTGACATTGGGATGTGCAGAAGGCAGGGCCACCCGAGCTGTACAGGAGATAGAGTAAAAAGACAGTGCATTTACAATATGTCTATTAGCAAGATCAACTAATAAACTGTTTGAGCATAAAAAGTCAGCACCTAGCATGTTGTTGCTAACTGCGGCCACGACGAAGGTCCACTCGAAGGTGCGGCCGTGGAGAGATAGGAGGAGCGTCTTCTCCCCATAGGTTTTGATCGTGGAGCCGTTCGCCGCTAACACCAGGGGTCCGCTGGCAGGCATCAGCATGTCTGCGTAGGCAGGCTAGACAAAACTCAGCTGGGAGCCTGTGTCCACCAGGAATTCTTTCCCCGAATTTGCGTCTGTCACGAAAAGCAGCTTGTTCTTCGTGCCGAGAGTCGCCGCTGCTACCGGCTCCCGGTCCTGGCGTTTCCCTGGCGCTGGTATCGGCACGGTGGGGCGCATCTGCGCGCTCTCTCGGTGAAGCGTCGATGGTAGAAACAGAGGGTGTTGTCAGCCCCGCTTCTCCTGGCCTCTGCCGCTGCCGACGTCAGTGGATCCGGTGCTGCAGCCTCTGGTCTCCCCTCGTCTCGTGGGGGTGCGTTCAGCTCTGCTGCTGCTGTCGTGGCTGCGTGTTGTCTATGGGCGTCGACGAGCCGCTGCGCCTCCTGGCCCAGCTCGTGGTAGTCACGGTTGTTGAGTAGCTGTGAGCTGGCCAGGGTGACTCTCACTGCTGGCGGTAGCGTTCTGAGAAAGAGGTGGGCGAAGATAAAGCTGTCGTCATCCTCGCCTCTCAGGCTCATCATCTTCGCCATCAGATCTGCCGGCCTGTCTGCTTCCCCTTCTGTCAGCGCCAGGAGCTTCTCTGCTCGCTCTCCCAGCGAGGGAGTGAAGGCTCGAATGAGGGCGGCTTTCAGTGCGCCATACTTGTCGTCTTGGGGCGGGTGGTTGGTCAGGCTCTTCACCCGCTGCACTGTGAGGCTGTCCAGCTTCGCGACGACATGGTAGAACCTCGTTGCATCCGCTGAGATTCCCCGAAGGTGGAACTGCGCCACCACAGTGGTAAACCAGGAGCGCGGGTTATGTTGCCAGAAATCGGGCAGCTGTAGTGCGGTAGCTGCGTTAACCCGGTTGGCTCCTGAAGAGTCCGGTGCGGAAAGCTCACCGTCACCGGCCATGGTTTGTTGTAGGTCACCAGTGTAGAGGATGCCTTCACAAACGAGACTGAGTTTATTTCTCAGGAAAGGTTTATTGAAAGTCTACATCCTCTATCAAGCAAGTATCTCAACAAAAGAGAGAGAACAATCATTCAACACAGCTCTTATACTCTCCAGAGACACAAAAACCCCCCAACATCAAATATTACATTCCCAGCCCACAGTACCTCGTTAATTTTAATCCAATCATCTTTGCGTGGCTGCAGCTTTAATTGTGCGTCTCTGTGTGTGTTTTTAGGAGCCTTTAAAACGCTGGATCAGGACGACTCAGGCTCCATCGACCTGGACATCACAGAGGTAAAAACAGATTTTATTACAGCTGATGGACAAAGGTTAAAGGTGCACAAACTGCTCTGAATGGGTAGATTAGATTAGAACCAAGTATATTAGATTAGACTGTAATAGATTAAATTAGATTACAACAGATTAGATGATTACAAAAGATTAGATGAGATTACAGCAGATTAGAATGATTAGATATTAGAACAATTAGATTAGAATGCATACATTTGGTGATTGTATTAGAACAGACTAGGTTAGATTAGAGCACTTAGAATAAAACAGTTATATTAGAATGATTAGATTACAATGATTACATTTGCACAGTTTTATTAGAATGATTATATGAGAACAGATTACATTAGAATATATTATAACAGATTATTTTAGAATAGATTAAATTGGATTAGATCAGACTATATTAGAACAGATTAGAATAGAACCATTTGACTATAATATATTAGAACGATTAGAATGGATTAGAATTAGATTTGCGTGACTGTATTAGAACAGATTAGATTAGACTGCTTAGATTAGAACAGATTAGGATAGATTAAAATTAGATTAGAACAAATTTAAAAAAAAACCCCATTAAATTAGATTAGAACAAATTAGAAGAGATTAAATTAGCTTGGAACAGATTAGAATAGAATGATTAGGTAATATTATGTTAGAATGATTAAATTGGATTAACCCGATTAGACCAATTATATTATAATGGATTAGAATAGAATGATCATACCGGATCGGTTGAGGCCCGGGTTAACAACGACGACCACCGGTACTGTTAACTGACAGGGTGCTGGTGGAAGTTGGGCTACTGTTGGTGAAGGATCGAGGAGGAGGAGGAGTGAGAGAGAAGGAAAGGTAGAAGTATGGAAGTGAGAGTAGGGACATTAAACGTAGGGACTGATTATTGATGATTGATTGGTAAAGGCAGAGAGTTGGCTGATATGATGGAGAGAAGAAAGGTAGATATACTGTGTGTTCAAGAAACCAGATGGAAGGGAAGCAAGGCTAGGAGCAGTGGAGGTGGATTTAAACTGTTCTACCATGATGTAGATAGGAAGAGAAAAGGAGCAGGAGTAATATTGAAGGAAGAGTATGTGAAGAGTGTTCAGGAGGTAAAGAGAGTCAGACAGAATCATGAGTTTGAAGCTAAAAGTCAAAGGTGTGATGTTGAATGTTGTCAGTGCGTATGTCCCACAAGTTGGATGTCAGGTAGACGAGAAAGAATTCTGGAGTAAGTTGGATGAAGTGGTAGAGAGTGTTCCCAGGGGAGAGAGAGTGGTGATTGGAGCGGACTTTAGTGGACATATAGGTGAAGGGAACAGAGGTGATGAGGAGGTCCTGGGTAGGTATGGTCTTAAGGAGAGAAATGTGGAGGACAGATAGTTGTGGATTTTGCTAAAAGGATGGAAATGGCTGTGGTGAACACATACTTGAAGAAGAGAGAGGAACATAGGGTGACTTACAAGAGTAGAGGAAGGTGCACACAGGTGGACTACGTCTTCTGCAGAAGGAAAAATCTGAAAGAGATAGGAGACTGCAAGGTGGTGGCAGGGGAGAATGTAGCTAAACAGCATCAGATGGTAGTCTGTAGGATGACTTTGGAAAGCAAGAAGAGGAAAACTGTGAAGGCAGAACCAAAGATTAAGGCTGTGTGTCCACCAAACACGTTTGTTTCAGCTGTGGGTGACTATTTTCTGTTCATTCTCTATGTAGTCCAGCATCTACAACACTGAGCGCCCTTGGTGCTGAAACGCTCTCGGCGGTGACCGCTTTTTGTCGCGGCGCTCAGGGCTGAAAAAAAGTTAAACTTTTTAGACTACAGCTGAGCTTGTCAATGTCGGACCTTTCTAAGCAGCCAATCAGAATTAAGGAAGGGCAGAACATAGGACGTCGGTACAGTCTGTACCCAGACTCCTATTTTCCTTTCCGTGTCATCATATTTTGCATCCAGAGCTGCTACCAATGCCAGAATACATGTCCTGTCCATTGTTATTCAGAGACTGCTATTAAAAAATAAATAGAAAGTCTGACCATTGGAAAAACAGAAGTGCTGAGCTGTGAGTGACAATGTTGCTAGGATACAGGGCACAGACTTTTTTTTTCCAGAGCGCAGGACACAAGTGCTGAAAAAAAGACGTTCAGGGTGGTCGGGCGACAAAATACGTGTTTGGTGGACATGCAGCCTAAGTAGGGGAAGTTACAGAAGGAAGAAGGTCACACAGAGTTCAGGAAGAAGTTGATAGAGGCTCTGGGTGGTAGGGAAGAATTACCAGATGACTGGGAAAATACAGCAAAAGTATTGAGGGAAACGGGTAGAAAGGTCTGTGGTGTATCCAGTGGACAGAGGAAGGAAGACAAGGAGACTTGGTGGTGGAATGAGGAGGTACAGGAACGTATTCAAATGAAGAGGTTAGCAAAGAAAAAGTGGGATAGTTAGGGAGATGAAGAAAGTAGACAGGACTATTTGGAATCTAGGTGCATGGCAAAGAGAGAGGTGGCAAAGGCAAATGAAAAGGCATGTAGTGAGTTGTATGAGAGGCTGGACACTAAGGAAGGAGAAAAGGACTTGTATCGACTGGCTAGACAGAGATGGAGCTGGAAAGGATGAACAGCAGGTTAGGCTGATTAAGGACAGAAATGGTAATGTACTAACAAATGAGGAGAGTGTGTTGAGAAGGTGGAATGAGAACTTTGAAGAGTTGATGAATAAAGAAAATGACAGAGAGAGGAGGATGGATGAAGGAAAGATGGTGAACAAGGAAGTCCCGAGGATTATCAAGGCAGAAGTGAGGGCAGCTTTGAAGAGGCTGAAGAATGGAAAGGCGGTTGGTCCAGATGGCATACCTGTGGAGGTATGGAGATGTTTAGGAGAGATGGCAGTGGACTTTTTAACCAGATTGTTGAACACAATCTTGGAGAGTGAGAGGATGCCAGAGGAGAGGAGAAGAAGCGTTTTGGTACCAATTTTCAAGAACAAAGGAGATGCTCAGAGCTGTAGTAACTACAGAGGCATAATTATAATGCATCGGATTTATATAGTCCTTTTCATAGACGCTTTACAATGGATACATTATTCATTCACTCCATAGACAGTGGTAGTGGTAAGCTACTACTGTAGCCACAGCTGCCCTGGAGCAGGCTGGCGTCCTCCATACAGGAGACAATGGCGATATCCTTGTTTGTTCAAACTGAGCTTGCCACCAATGGGATAAATAATGTAAAATATGTTTAAAATCACAAAACACTCACCATTTTCCCTATGATCAGCCATCAACTCAGAGACCTCCTGGTAGTCTGGTATTATCCATTTCGGGTCACTCCGCCATCTGACTCTTGTGAAGATGCTGCTCTCATGATTCATTCAGCGATGTTACACCCTGGCCAGTTAGTGGCCTGCAGTCTGCTGATGTCACATTTTCAGTTTGACTCAGCTCGCTTGTAACCTGAAATGAGTCGGTACGAAAAAAGTACCTGATAACAGGTACTAGGTATGAATGGAAAACCCTTCAAACAGAGTAGAGTCAAGGTGAGTTGGGCTGAATAGGTGCTGGTGGAAAAAAGGCTTATGAAGATATGGGAAAGGGTTCTTGAAGCCAGTTTAAGAGGAGAGGTGGCAATCAGAGAGCAGCAGTACGGTTTCATGCCAAGAAAGAGTACAACAGATGCAATGTTTGCTCTAAGTGTGTTGATGGAGAAGTATAGAGAAGATCAGAAGAAGTTGCACTGTGTCTTTGTGGATCAAGAGAAAGCAGATGATAGGGTGCCAAGACAGGAAGTGTGGTAGTGTATGAGAAAGTCAGGAGTGGCAGATAAGTATGTGAGGGTGGTGCAGGACATGTATGAGGACAGTGAGACGGTGGTGAGGCATGCTATAGGAGTGATGGATGGATTCAAGGAGGGGGTGGGATTACATCAGGAATCGGCTCTGAGCCCCTTCTTGTTTCCATGGTGATGGACAGGCTGACAGATGAGGTCAGGCAGGAGTCTCCGTGGACCATGATGTTTGCAGACAGCATTGTGATCTGTAGTGAAAGTAGGGAGCAGGTGGAAGAGAACCTGGAGAGGTGGAGGTATGCTCTGGAGAGAAGAGGAATGAAAGTCAGTAGAAGCAAGACAGAATACATGAGTGTGAATGAGAGAGAGGCAGGTGTAGCAGTGAAGATGGGAGTAGAGGTAGTGAAAGTAGCTGAGTTTAAATACCTGGGGTCAACCATCCAAAGCAATGGAAAATGTACAAGAGAGGTGAAGAAGAGAGTGCAGGCAGGGTGGAGTGGGTGGAGATGAGTGTCGGGGTGATTTGTGACAGAAAGATAGCAGCTAGAGTGAAAGGGAAGATTTACAAGACGGTAGTGAGACCTGCTATGATGTATGGTTTGGAGATGGTGGCGCTGAAAGAAGGACAGGAGATTGAGATGGAGGGGGCAGAGTTGAAGATGCTAAGATTTTCATTGGGAGTGACTAGGAGGGACAAGATTAGAAATGAGTCTATCAGAGGGACAGCTCAGGTTGAGCAGTTTGGAGACAAAGTAAGAGAAGCAAGGCTGAGATGGTTTGGACATGTGCAGAGGAGGGATAGTGGAGATACTGGACAAAGGATGTTGAAGATGGAGCTGCCAGGTAGGAGGAGAAGAGGAAGACCTCAGAGAAGACTGATGGATGTAGTGAAGGAGGACATGGAGAGGGTTGGTGTTCCAGAGGAAGATGAAGGGAGAGGGAGGCAGATGATCTGCTGTGGAGACCCTGAAGGGAGGAGGAGGAAGAAGATTAAAATGATTAGATATGCGCGGTTGTATTAGAACGATTATAGTAGAACAGCTTAGGTTAGTTCAGATTAGACTAGAACAGTTAGATGAAAATAGATTTGCAAAATATAATTGTCACATTTTAAATTAATATCTAATTGCATTTTGTATTTATTGTAGTTTCAGTACTCTAAACTATTGACATATTTTGTGTATTAAAACTAAAAACCTCATCAGTACGATAAATCAGCATTTATTTATTATTTATTTTAGTTTATGATGATTTTCTATGTATTCATTAAACTCTTTTTTCCCTTCCACAGTGGCTGGAGATAACTATGTACTCCTGAAGAACTTATCCTTCTTTTCTAAAATTCATCACTGATGTCCAGTTGTGTTTTTAAGAACAATCCCTGTCTCCATGGTAACGGGACCAAAATTGAAGGCTAAACGGGAGGAGAATGGGGGGCCAGATCTGATGTGCTGCTGTTAAGAGTTAAAAATGGTGAAACTGAGATTTTTGTGAAGGTTTAAAATGAAAAAAAAAATTAATAAAATAAATAAACTCTTAAAAAAACCACATTAAAGAGGTGCTGAATCAGTCATTTTAATTCTTTTTTTCTTCCTGTTTTTGTTTTTATTTTCCAGAATAATTCAGAAGTCATTAAAAAACTGTTCCTAACAGCCTAGTTTAACCTCAGTGACCCTTCAAGTATTAAGGTGCGTTCACACCAAATGCGAACGGGCGGCGCAAATCCATACAAAGTGAACAGGAAGACGGGAGTACGCGCGAATTTGCGTCGTCACGCGTCCACGTCTGCTAGTAGCTAGCTAGCTAGCGGATGGAGTAAAATTATCACCCTTGCCGAGTAAACTAGTTGGAAAATGAAACTCACTCACCAGGAGACAGGAGGACTGGGAACTCTTCAGCTGAAATGGGATTTTGGAGTTATTTACCCACGGTTTCCGGCCAGGGGCGTCCTAACAAGCTAGCAACATAAACACCCATCATCTGTGAAGTTTTGGAGGCTTGAGACAACATTTTCAGGTGAGCCCCCGGTCGGATAATGTAAACTTAAGCATGATGTTATTTTGGGAATTTTCACCGCAGGTTGAACACAGCTGCAGAAGTTTTAAAGACAACTTCGCCTGTCTGCATCTCACTATTCATGTCTGTTCACGTGTTTACAATGATTTATGCCATGCCCCGCTACGAGAGCGCCTTCAGAGAGATTAGCATGATGCTGTTTACTGAGGCGTGGCTAACAGAACTAGCAACACATGCTAACATCAAACTGGAGGGTTTCCACACAATACGTGCAGACCAGACACCAGACAGTGGGAAGGCAAGGGGCGGAGGAGTGGTCATGTATGTGAACAACGAATGATGCAAGCCTGGGCATATTACGGTTAAAGAGCAACACTGCAGCAAAGACATTGTGTTGCTAGCTGTTAGCATGCGGCCTGTATACCTCCTTAGGGAATACTCACATGTGATCTGCATTATTTATGCAAATGTGAACGCTGGGGCAGCACGTGACATCATCCACTCAGTCACTTGCAGGCTCCTGACAGAACACCCAGATGCTCTTCTCCTCATCTCAGGCGATTTCAACCATATTTCACTGTCCTCCATTCTACCCACGGTCACCCAGTATGTCATGTGCCACACCAGAGACAATAAATCACTGGACTTATTCTATGCTAATACTAAGGAGGCGTACACCTCATCACTACTCCCCCCACTCGGGAGATCGGATCACAACTTGGTTCATCTCTTGCCGGTATACAAAACCCTAGTTCACAGACAACCTCTGGTTACGTGCACGGTGAAGATATGGTCTGAGGAGGCGATGGATGCTCTAAAGGACTGTTTTGAAATCACTGCCTGGGAGCAGCTCTACGATCCACATGGTGGGGGCATCGATGGCCTCACTCACACCATCACGGACTACATCAACTTCTGTGTGGACAACACCGTACCCACCAAGACCATACGGTGTTGCTCAAACAGCAAACCCTGGATCAACCCCGACTTAAAGTCCCTACTGAGAGAAAAGAAGAGGATCTTCAGGTCAGGGAACAGGGAGATGCTGAAGTCCGTACAGAGGGAGCTAAGGAGGAAGATCAGATGGCAAGGACAGCTTCAGGAGGAAGATGGAGGACAAGCTGCAACAGAGCGACATCGGTGGGGTCTGGAGAAACCTCAAAACCATCTCTGGGCTCCAGAATACCTCCTCCCAGGCCACAGGGGGCAGGGAGTGGGTGAACAATCTGAACCTGTTTTTTAATAGGTTTGACCAACCGCTCTCCCTCCCCGCCTGCACACCAACCACTGCTGCCTCTACAGTCATCAAGACCTGCTGTCCACCCCCCCACACTCCCAGCACACAGCCCCCCTGCCCCAACCTGCCCCTCCCTGTGACCCAGGTGAGGGCGGAGCTGAGGAAGATCAAGGCGAGGAAGGCCTTGGGTCCAGACTGCATCAGCGCAAAGCTCCTCAAGTCCTGCGCAGACCAGCTGTGTGCGATTGTGGAGCACATCTTCAAGCTGAGCCTGAAGCTGGGGAGGGTACCACAGTTGTGGAAAACATCTTGTGTGGTACCCGTACCAAAGACCTGAACAGCTACAGATCAGTGGCCCTGATGTCTCACATGATGAAGACCCTGGAGAGACTGCTCCTTACTCACCTCTGCCCCCTGGTGGGACCAGCGATGGATCCATTCCAGTTCGCCTACCAGCATGGCATTGGGGTGGAGGATGCAGTGATTTTCCTCCTTCACCGTTCCCTGTCCCACCTGGAGGAGCCCGGGAATGAGGTGAGGATCATGTTTTTTGACTTCTCCAGTGCTTTCAACACCATCCAACTGATGATTCTGAAGGACAAGCTGCTGTGCGCAGGGGTGGACCAGCACCTGTCATCATGGATCCTGGACTACCTCACTAACCGGCCACAGTTTGTGAGAACTCGGGATTGTGTGTCCGACACTATCATCTGCAGTACGGGGGTCCCCCAGGGAACAGTTCTGACTCCCTTCCTGTTCACCCTTTATACTGTGGACTTCTCACACAACACAACACACTGCCATCTACAGAAGTTCTCTGATGACTCTGCGATTGTCGGCCTCATCTCCAACAGAGATGAAGCTGAGTACAGAGGACTTATCAAGGACTTCATGGTGTGGTGGACACACATATGTGAACCTGTTTTGTGACTCACATTTTAGATCAGAGCAAAAGCAGAGCTTCCTTGGTGATTACAGGAAGCTGCAAGAATCTTAGCTTTGGTATGCAAGGCTTGAGACTGTGGGGGTATAATTAAAGGATTAAAGAAGGGATGCAGGGGAGACAGTGGAAGTGATATCATGGAGTGAGGATGCATTGTTACTGTCTTTATAATGCAACGTGGTCTGTTATACATGTGACCTGTGAACTGTAAGAGTCCTGATATTTAAGGACGAGAGTTTCCTGTGTGGCTCTCTTTTCTGCTTTGAGATGATGGTGATGTGAATAAAGCTGACTTGAGAGAGAACTCTGCCTCGTCATTCTCACATCTCCACACTGGTGACCCGAGACGTATCATGAAAGAGGAGAATTCCCCCGGGCCAGCCTCGTCAGGAGCCCCCAGCCAAGCGAATGCTGCCACAGTCCAGCTACCGGACTTCTGGTAGAACAATCCATGCTCCTGGTTCAACACGGTTGAGGCGCAGTTCAACCTCCGGGGGATATCGGTAGATGCCACAAAATTCTACCACGTAGTCGCAAAGCTGGACAACAACATGGCCCAGCATGTGGAGAGCCTGATCGACCAGCCACCAGACAGCGACAAATACGGCATGTTGAAGGCTACACTCATCCAGCAATTCACCCCCTCGGCGGAGGAGCGAGCAGAGAGGCTCCTGGCGCTGACGGAGTTGGAAAATGACATGCCCGCGAACCTGATGGAGAAGTTGTTGAGGTTGAAAGACTCTGACGACGATCACTTCATTTTCACCCACCTTTTCCTCAGGACTCTACCGTCAGCAGCGAGAGCGACCCTGGCCAGTTCGCCACTGATGACAGGGGGCCAGAGGCAGTGGTACCAGACTCACCGACGACGGCGGCGGCAGGGGCCAGGGAACGCGGATCGGACGCCCTTTGTTTCTACCATCGCCGTTTCGCAGAGAGGGCACGCAAATGTGTACCACCGTGCCAGTTCAGGCGTTAGGGAAACGCCAAGACCGGGGGTCGGTAGCAGCCGCGGCCCTCGGGGAGGAGAACAAGCTGCTCTACTTGTCAGACGCACGCTCAGGGAGGCAGTTCCTCATCGACACAGGCTCCCAGTTGAGTTTCATCACACCTTCCTACGCGGACAGACTAGCTGGTTCCGGGGGTCCCCGGGTGACAGCAGCGAACGGCTCGGAGATTAAGACCTTTGGTGAGAAGACTCTGCTTCTGTCTCTACACGGCCGTACATTTGAGTGGACTTTTGTTGTAGCAGCAGTAAATTTCAATATGTTGGGGGCTGATTTTTTGTGCTCACATGGTTTGTTGGTTGATCTCGCTAACAGGCGCCTGGTTAATGCATTTTCTTTTGATTCTATCCCCTGTACAGCGCGAGTGGCCCCACCAACAGCACAAGCCAACATCACAGCTGCAAGCGGTAAGTTCCACACACTGCTCACTCAGTTCCCAGCACTCACAGTCCCCACATTTTCGGCAACAGTCGCTAAATACGGGGTGGAACATTTTATTACCACTACCGGACCGCCCGTTTTTGCAAAAGCTCGGCGCTTGGATGCAGTTAAGCTGGCCATAGCGCGCGAGGAGTTCGCCAACCTGGAGAGGTTGGGCATTATCAGGCGTTCAAACAGTCCGTGGGCTTCCCCGCTACACATGGTCCCGAAAGCTGACGGATCATGGCGACCTTGCGGGGATTTCCGCAGGTTAAACAACGCTACAGCGCACGACCGCTACCCAATCCCGCATATCCAGGATTTTTCCGTTCATTTGGCGGGGGCGCGCGTTTTTTCTAAAATAGACTTGGTCCGCAGCTACCACCAAGTCCCAGTGCGCGCTGAGGATATACCCAAAACAGCGGTAATAACTCCGTTTGGCCTATTCGAGTTTTTACGCATGCCATTCGGACTTAAAGGGGCTGCTCAGACGTTCCAACGCATGATGGACGCGGTGCTTCGCGATCTCCCTTTCGTGTTCGTCTACTTGGACGATATTTTAGTAGCCAGCGCATCCGAAGACGAACACGAAAAACACCTGGCCACAGTTTTCCGAAGGTTGGGAGATCACGGGTTAATAATCAACCCAGCGAAGTGTCAGTTCGGGGTGGCGCAGATCGATTTTTTAGGACACCGCATCTCCCCCGAAGGAGCAGTTCCGCTTCCTGACAAAGTGCGCGCGGTGGCAGATTTTCCCCGGCCGCAGACGGTCAGGGCGTTGCAGGAGTTTTTGGGAATGGTGAATTTTTATAACTGTTTTCTCCCCCGCGTGGCGCAACTCATGCAGCCGCTGTATGCCGCGCTCAAAAAAAAGAAATCCGCGGATAAGGTCGAGTTGTCCCCGGAGCGGGACCAAGCGTTCTCGGAGGTGAAAGCAGCCTTGGCAAAGGCTGCGTTGTTGGCACACCCAGACCCAACGGCCCGCATAGCGCTCACCACTGATGCGTCAGATGTGGCCATAGGGGCGGTCGTGGAGCAACATGTAGCCGGGGTTTGGCAGCCCCTCACATTTTTCAGCAGGACCTTGCGCGATAGCGAACGTAAATACAGCGCGTTCGACAGGGAGGTGCTGGCTCTCCATTTGGCCATCTGCCACTTTCAGTTCTGGCTAGAAGGACGCTCTTTCACCGCATTCGTTGACCACAAGCCGCTAACATTCGCGATGGCCAAGGTTTCTGAACTGTGGTCAGGCCGGCAGCAGAGACAGCTGGCCGCAATATCAGAGTTTACCACTGATATTCAGCATGTGGCGGGCAAACTCAATGTAGTGGCAGATTGCCTCTCGCGCGCCGTGGCAGCCCCAGTCAGCGTAGGAGTAGATTACGCAGCCATGGCCGCGGAGCAGGTTGGTGACGCGGATGTGCGCGCGCTTCAGCCTGGACCAACAGGGTTAAGGCTGGAGAGCAGGGTGCTGCAAGACGGTACGCCCCCCCTAATCTGCGATGTCTCCACTGGACGGCCGCGTCCAGTAGTACCGGCCGCGTGGCGCCGCCGTGTTTTTGACTCGGTTCATTCTTTGGCGCACCCTGGAGTGCGCGCGTCGGTCAAAATGGTAGGAGAGAAATTTGTGTGGCCGAGCCTCCGCAAACAAGTTAAAGAGTGGGCAGCAGCCTGCACGGTGTGTCAACGAAGCCAAAATACACAGGCACACGAGGGCTCCTTTGGAGCCGTTTCACATTCTGGCCAAGAGGTTTGATCACGTTCATGTGGACCTCGTGGGCCCCCTCCCGCTGTCACAAGGGTGCACACACCTTCTGACAATGGTGGACCGCACCACGCGCAGGCCTGAAGTGGTCCCGCTGGCATCAACCACGGCCGAAGAGGTAGCGCGCGCGTTTTTAACAGCTTGGGTGGCGCGCTTCGGCGTTCCGTCACACATTACGTCCGACAGAGGCCCTCAATTTGTGTCCGAGCTTTGGTCGACAATGGCCCGCAGCCTGGGTGTCACAATTCACCGCACAACCGCGTACAATCCGCAGGCTAACGGGTTATGCGAACGTTTTCATAGGTCATTGAAAGCGGCTCTCAGAGCGTCACTATTATGCAAATTGGGTAGACAAGTTACCGTGGGTGTTATTGGGGTTGCGTTCTGCGCTTAAAGAGGACTTAGAAGCCTCCCCAGCGGAGCTCGTGTTTGCGCAGCCACTCCGACTGCCTGGGGAGTTTCTCCGAGATAACCCTGCGCCAGACGCCTCCCCGTCTCAGCTGTTGCGGAGTAACAGAATCAAGCACGCTGCCCGGCCCCGCGCACCACAGTTTTCCGCGCGTTTTTGTGCCTAAAACCTTGAAGAACGCAGAGTTTGTTTTTGTCAGACACGATGCGCATCGAACCCCGCTGCGACCGCCTTATGACGGACCGTTCAGAGTGCTAGAAACGGGACAAGCAGTTTTTGCTAGATTTGGGGGGTAGGAAAGAGAAAGTTGGCATAAACAGACTCAAACCCGCTTTTGTGGTGGCAGATGAGCAAATGGTGTTGGCGAGGGCCCCGCGGCGAGGTAGACCACCGCGGGGGGCTTCACAGAGTAATGTTTCCCCAGAACACCCACAGGTGCTGACAAAAGGTTTCCACCCCCAGACAGCAAACCCCCAGCGTGACAGCGCCACAGAGACGTTGAATCCCAGCTACAGCAGATACGGCAGGAGACTGAAGCCTAGACAGCATGTGGACTGATGTGTATTGATACTGTCACAGCATGCATGTTGTTATTCTCTTGTTTGTTCTAAAATGTTGGGGGGGCTTTGTGTGGTGGACACACATACGTGAACCTGTTTTGTGACTCACATTTTAGATCAGAACAAAAGCAGAGCCTCCTTGGTGATTACAGGAAGCTGCAAGAATCTTAGCTTTGGTATGCAAGGCTTGAGACTGTGGGGGTATAATTAAAGGATTAAAGAAGGGATGCAGGGGAGACAGTGGAAGTGATATCATGGAGTGAGGATGCATTGCTACTGTCTTTATAATGCAACGTGGTCTGTGATACATGTGACCTGTGAACTGTAAGAGTCCTGATATTTAAGGACGAGAGTTTCCTGTGTGGCTCTCTTTTCTGCTTTGAGATGATGATGGTGTGAATAAAGCTGACTTGAGAGAGAACTCTGCCTCGTCATTCTCACATCTCCACATCTCCACTGGATTACAGAGATAGTAAAAAAAACATTCCGACCTAAGAGTATTGAATGCAAAAGACGCAACAAACTTGCACAATAAAGGTCCTCTTCAGTATAAAACTAGGACAATATCAATCACTATGGAGGGTGACAACTAGGCTGATTCAAATACATAATATGCTGTATGGGTACATATTTATACTATGTGGGGTAAATAAATAGACTGTTATGTTTATTCCATCTAGCGACAGTGCTCCGCACTGTGTATATACTGTATATTTATGTATACATATGTTTATTCACTGCTCTTATTATCTTCTTAATTATTGCTCTGAGTGTTGCTATCCCTGTGCTGTTGCAATCCTGGAATTTCCCCACTGTGGGACTAATAAAGGCTTATCTTATCTTATCTTATCTTTATAATGTAATCGTGCTGAGCGAAAACTTCTCCTGTTCGCGTTTGGTGTGAACGCACCTTTAGTCACACTTGTACCACTAAGCACAAAAAATGTGCTTTTTATAAAGACTTTTTTGTAAATTTGCCCCCTTTTGTTCAATTTGGGATGTTTTTGTAAAATTTTGGGGACTTCTTTTGTAAATTTGGAACTTGTTTTGTAAATTTTAGGGGACTTTATTTTAAATTTTGGACTTTCTGGTAAATTTTGGGGAACTTTTGTAAAATCTGAGACTTTTTTGTAAAAATTTGAGACTTGTAAATTTTGGGACTTTTCTTAATGTCACAAGGTAGCTATAAAAATATGCTCTCCTTTCATTGAGCTTATTAGCTTAACCTACATGGGCAGCTCGGTGGAACAGTGGTTAGCACTGTAGCAGCACAGTAAGAAGGTTGTGGGTTTGATCCCACCCCCTGACCATCGGTGACCCTTCTGTGTGGAGTTTGCATGTTCTCCCCAGGCACTCTGGTTTCCTCTCACAGGCCAGAAACATGCAGTTTTGGTTAACTGGAGACTCTAAAGTGGCCCTAGGTGTGAAGAGACTGGCGCCGCACCGTGGCTGCCCTGAATTTCCCTCTGGGGATCACTAAACTATAAAAAGTACAAAAAAAATCAGATATAATTATTGATATGAAAAAATAGTTTGGGGTTTTTTTTAGATTTAAACCCTTTAAATGCCAGGTTTTTGTCCTCATCCCCCCACCTCCATGTTTTTAGATGGGGAAAAAATAGAAAAAAAATATTTTCAATATTTTTTTATGCTGCATTATTACAGCCTGATTTGGCAGTGATAAGTAGCAACACAGATTTTATGCATTGTGATAGTGCCATCTAGTGGAAATAGCATGTTATTTCTGCCAAATATGGTCAAATGGCGCCATCTGGTGGAGAGTAGTAAAAAGGATCAATTCCAAGTCAAAAGCCCAGATTGACACCAGATATAATAAAGTGCATCTACTGTAGTTTAACAGAAAAGTGAGATCAAAGATTGCAGTTTGAATGGGTTTCAAAGGCACATTTTTTTATGTCTAACAGTACGAGTGTATGAGAGAGGGCTGAAAAGTTCATAGGCAGACCATGATGCAGTGGTGAAATTTGACCCACTGTGGTTTATTTTTCATCTACAGGATCCAAGCGCTGAAAAATAAACCACATTTGGTCAGATTTGACCACTGCTTCATGGTCAGCCTATGAACTTTTCAGACATGAACTTGGTGCTCAGCATAATAGAATGGAGGAAGGAAAAATTGTAACTCACAGAGAACAGATGGAAATTAGCCACTGGCTACAATCTGGCAAGTTTACATTGACTGATATCAATATTCGTCAACTTGCACTGTCCTTAAAACCCCCCAAAACACAGCAACAGCAATTCAGCCCCCCCCCCCCCCCCCCCCCCCGGTAACATTTTCTTGTACACAGTATTTTGGACGAACGCTGGATTTATGCACCCTTATCACTGTTATATGTTAATAGCACCTTCGCTCTGCTTGTTATTACCCAAGTTATGGACATAACATTTGGTGACGAGGTAAAAGGAGTGGAGTTTTTCCTGTTTTTGGCTATTTCTGGAGGTCCTGGGCAAGCTGCCCATCCCTTGGGAGAGATGGCTCGCGGCTTTCCAAAACTACCTGGTGGCCCTAAACCTCTGTGAGTTGGAACAACAGCGTGCAAGAGCTGTTCTGGTCCATAACCTTGGCATGGAGGGTCAGCGTATCCTTAGCACAATGGGTGCTAGCGATAGCTTTAACGATGTGGTGGGGCTAATGGCGCGCTATTTTCACGCCTCTGAGAATGTGGCTGTGAAAAGAATTCGGTTTAGGCAGCGTCGCCAGCGAACAGGACAGTCAGTTTAGCGGTTTGTCGCGGATCTGCGTCAACTGGTGGTGGAGTGCCACCTTGGAGCTTTGGAGGACGAGTTGGTCCATGATCAGCTAGCGGAGCACGTTCTTTGCTCGGCGGCGCGGTCAAGGCTCCTGACATACATGGGTGAGATGACATTAGCCACGGCAGTCGAGAGTACCCGACAGTTTGAAACTGCAGAAAAATTATTGCAGAATTTGAGCGAGAAGGGTTCACTGGGGCATATGGAACCGCGAGTGAAAGCGCTGGCTGTGGACCCGGACAGCGAGGACAGCAGAGATGAGGAAGACTATGCTGCCGCTGTAAAGATTAGGTCCGCCCCGGGTTTGCCAAGATGCTATGGCTGTGGGTCCATGAGGCACCGGTACAAGGCAAGAGAGCGTCCGGTGAAAGGCAAGCACTGTGGCAAGTGTGGTCTTCTGCGTCACTTTGCCAGGGCCTGCAGGAATTTCAAGCGGGAGGATGGAAGACATGGAGCAGATTCCTCAGCTGTGGTTTGTTGTGTATGTAAACCGGCTGTATTACTAAGATGGCGGCCGGGTTGGTCATGGGTTAGACCGGGGTGGCTACTGTCGGTTTCTGGTGGTGACGCCACCCCTGGTATAAGAGTGTGGGCAGAAGAGGCTCTGCCTCTTTGGTTGGGGAGCCACCTGGTCAGCGGGCATGTGCCTAAGCCTCTTTAAATACATATATAACCTATTTATTTGTAATAAAGCTCCATAAAACCTGCAAACAACAACGTGCTCATTTCCACCAGTTATGGACATAACATTTGACAACGAGGTAAAAGCGGGAATGGATGTCATCTGTGCTGAGCTTCGGCCATTTCTCGAGGCCCTGGGCACGCCGCCCGTGCCATGGCCTCGCTGGTTCTCATCTTTTACCAACTACCTTGTGGTCTTGGACCTCAGCGAGCATGAGAGGCTTCGTGCGAGGTCAGTGTTAATCCACATGTTGGGCACTGAGGGGCAAAAAGTGTTGGACAGTTTGGGTGGGGCCGACAGCTACGACGGCATGGTGCAGCTAATGGTGCGCCATTTTCACGCTTGTGAGAGTGTCACGGTCCGACGCATCCATTTTCGACAATGCCGCCAGCGTCTGGGGGAGTCGGTATCAGCATTCGTGGCTGCATTCTGCCGGCTGGCGAGGGGATGTGAGTTTGGACGCCTGGAGGAAGAAATGATTCGGGACCAGCTAGCGGAACAAGTTTGCAGTGAAGCGCTCCGGTCCAGGTTGTTGAGCTTCCCAGGAGAGTTGACGTTATCCACGGCTGTTGAGCTTGCCCATCATTACGAGGCAGCGGAGATCATCGCGTGGAGCCTGCCTGACGAGGCTCTTCGGAGTGAAGATGATGCTCGCATTAAGGCACCACATTTGGACCCAAGCGATAGCCATGCCAGAGGTGATTCGTACACCACAATAGTGAAGATACGGTCCGACCCTGGCACTCCCTGTTGTTACGGGTGTGGGTCCCCTGATCATCGCTATAAAGCCAGAGTGTGTCCAGCGGCAGGAAAGCGGTGTGGCAAGTGCGGTCTGCGCGACCACTTCGCCAGGACATGCGCCAACTTTATATGCAGGAGCCGAAGGAGATACCCAGGTGCTGCAAAGAAGTCTCCCACCGTCGTGCATACGGTCTCCCCAGCGACTACGGGGAAGATCGGTTGTGATGTCATGCTTGATGGTGTCGTCGTTCCACTGTTGATCGACGCAGGAGTGGTCATATCAGTGTTGAACATGGCGACCGTGAACAGTCTGTTTCCTCATCGTGTCATCCATCCACCAGAGAGAGACTATTATGGCTATGGACTGGATAGACTGGCTGTGATGGGCTTTATGGAGGTACGAGCCCGTTACGGATTGGTCGTGGTGCCCCAAGCCCGCATTCATGTCACTGCTGCTGGTGTTAACCTTTTGCGCTCTGTTGTACCGCGGACGGGCAAGTCTCTGCGTCCTAGAGCGCACGAGGGCGCTCTCGTGCGCCCTCGTGCGCTCTCGAACGCATGATGGAGATACTGATGGTGGTGATGTAGGTGGTGATGGCGTCCAAGTGCGCACTGAAAATAAAAGCTGCAGACACAGCCGCGAACAGATTAGTTCATCTGATTGACCTCTCATTCGACTAATAAGAGCCTTGAATTGGGTTTCTGAAACCTTGAAGAACCAATGACTGAAAACCTAGCCAGAAGGACCCGCCTCCCAACGCTGTGAATGCAGTGAGCCAATTGAAGCAGAGAAGTTCGCGAGCTGGTTTTTTTTTAAGGCTGGGTGAAGACTGGCTGCTGCAGCGGATCAAAAAAAGACCCGCAGGAAGAACCCCACAGACCCAGCAGCACGGAGACCACCCACAAATGCAACCTGTGTGACAGGGAGTGCCATTTGCTGATCGGCATGTTCGGCCACAGGCGGTGCTTATTTTGTTTTGGTTCCAGCAGAGTAGACGTTATGATTTCTTCCATGGTAATCATAGACCGACGGAGGATGACGACAAAGGCTGAGTGACACACACGCCTTCGCCAGTCTTTTTTTAATTACTACTGTTATTTGTTTTGGAAAATTGTTCGCCAAAAACCGCAATCATGGAAGCACAAAACCGCAATAATGGAATTATGTTTTGATCAGGTCGCGAGACCAGAACCACGAGCGGACCAGCATCGCGTCGTCTGACAGTGAGGAAGAGAAGTTGGCCAGGACAATGTGGCTGTGAAGAGGTAAGGTGTTATAAGCTAAATTATTATTTATCCCTGAAAATTGTAATCCAAAATGACTTTTGACCGATCGGTAAATTACAACTGTGCGGCGCGGCGCAGTTTGTGCGCCGTGGTACAAGGGGTTGTTCGCTGCGTACAGACCGTGAACGCCCCCCCCCCCGCTATTCTTCTGTAGCGAGGGGGGGGGGAAGCCGCGGTGACTGCGCTGCTGTCCCACATCGCCACATGAGGCTAATCTGTTGTGTAGCAATGGCCGATGGCCATCCTCTGTAGCAAGGGGGGGGACAACCCCCCCCCACACACACACACACAGACAGCCCTGAGTGACCTTTCATTAGAGCCCTAAATGAAGCTTCTACATTGAATCATTCAAAAGTTACAGACGTTTTTTCAAACTGTGCCATTTGGCACAATTTGGCACAGTTCCAAAACGCCTGGGAACTACCTGAGTATAAAGCTGTGTAATATATTCATTTTTTGTGGTATTGTTACAAAATTTGGACCTCGGCTGGATAACACTTGGTTCTACATTTCTGTTGCATTTTCCAGCCCGGATCTGAAGCTGTGTGTTATTTGCAAGCATTTGTATCCAAAAAAACACCCAGGCCAAATTTATTTTCTTCAAGTTCACTATGTTTAGATGACTGTTACTCAGTGGCCGGAGCACTTAGAGAGATTATGACTGTTTTGCCAAAAAATTCAAAGTGTTTTCTTTTAAATGAGACCAACCCCATGAAGATGCTGCAAAGGGTTGAAGAACAGATTTTGATTTAATTTGGGCACGTTAATTTTTGGCGTTTTTAGGGAAATTGACCAGAGTGCAAGGGGTTAACATCATGGGTGCAACCTATTTTATAGCCTGGGTTTCTTGGTTGCCAACGTGTTGGGTGAGAAGTGGTCGGGCTGCGGACTGTGGAACTGGCCGACGTCGCCGACGGATGATGTGGAAATGGAGGATTCGGACTGGTTGGACATGTGTCAAGAAGGAGAGCATGTTCGGCGCGACGCAAGGATGCCGTTAATAGCACCTTTGCTCTGCTTGTTATTACCCAAGTTTTGGACATAACAATCACATCAAACACCATTACTGACGTTCAATGCAGTGATCAGCAGTTTTTTCTTGTGTTGGTGAAATGTGTTGTTCCGTTACCAGAACGGGTTTCAGTCGATGTGTGTAGTGATTTGTGTTCCTTGTGTGTTTTTGTTTATGAAATGGCGACGGACAAGAGCAGATTGTGGTGGAGATGGAGCTAAAAAATGTTTAAAAAAGCAACTTTTCAAACGATCATTGAACTGAAAAAAGAGAAGTCGGAGAAAATGGTGCATGCGACCACCGCTACTGGTATTTGACAATCTGTGTAATTACTGGGTTATGATGAGCCACGAAATGTTCTGCATGTGCTGACTGGCTCAGTATTCTTTTGAATGTGGACCCCTGTTTAACCGACTTGCCTTGGAAGTTGTGCTGCCATGAACAGGCAGAGCGGAGCAGCGGTGAGAACCAGGAAATGCGAAGGAAGAGACAGAGTGGGTCATAATTCCTTATGCACCATTGCGCAGCGCACGAGGGAAGGAATAAAAAAACCCAGTAGCTGGAGTAGAACGTGCCATTTATTAACATAAACTACAACAAAATAACAAGTCCACTACGATCACGCTAATACAGTGGATGATATGATGAGTTAAAGGCCACCAGACATACAGGGATGCCAGTCAGATGTTCTACAGCCAGGGAAGAAGCCTAGTGCCGCCATACAGTGGGCACAAAGAGAAAGGCAAACATAACTTATGGCGAGAACAATCCGGAGCTGTCCGTGCAGTCTGGTGGATGAGGGAGAGAAGCAGAATCAGCTGTTAACACCAAGGGATTAACCGTCTTCAAATGTCAGGCTGAAAAACACGTAGGTAGTGGAACAACATATGTGGAGGAGCACACTGCCACGTATGAAGGTGAATGCCCCGACGATCTTCCTACTAACCCCTCATTTAAATAATAATAATCCTAACAATGGAAGAGATCGCCGGTGTGAGAATGCATGGGCTGGACATAATGAACCCCAGGTGTGCATGAGTGAGTGTCTGGGCGTGTGAATGAGAATGAATGGAGTATGTGAGTGTGTGTGTGTGTGTGTGTGAGAACACCCGTAATGAAGCACAGCTGATGGCACTGACAGAAGGAGGGGGCATGCCTGAGCTATCAGGGAGCGAAGGCCCAAATAGCTCCCTGAAGCGCCTGGTGGAAAATACAGCGAAATATAACCATAAGTCAGAACTGGGTCTGGAACTCCCAAACCCAGATTCATGACAGAGTGGACCAATCACAGCTCGTACGGCCTGTGTCACGACACAATAGCAATGGACGATGCTGCTGCATCGGTGCTGCGCTGAGTCGACGTGGGTGCATAACTTGCATTTAAAGCTGGAATTATGCACCTGCGTCAAAGCAACATGGTGTTGACGCAGTATCCCCCTGCGTAGCCTGTGGCATATTGGAAATACCACCATGCACGTCACGGACGTGGGACGCACATACGTCATGACGTCATCACGCCGTGACTATATTAAGGGACTAACGGTGGGAGATGATCTCTTTGGTGTGCCGCCTCCAAGCCTGCCAGAGCCTGTACTAGTTTGAGGTTAGCTTGTTTGCTATCTGCTGTAGCATGTGTTGCTAACAGTGTGTGTAATAAAGTTATCATCCAGTACAACTCCTGTCTCTGCTGTCCCATTTCCAAACGCAACAATTGGGGACAAGGAGAAAACTTAATCTTCTGGAGGAAAACTAATGATTTTCCTGAAGAAGGAAACGTATATAGAAGCATGTCTGGAAGCGTATTGGGCACCCCCGCTGTCGTTCCTTGCCACCCCAGGTGAGCCACCCATTCCATGGCCTCGTTGGTTCGAGGCCTTTGAGTCATGTCTGTCAGTTATGGACTTAGCTAAGGCTAACAAGTGTCAACTATGCGCCATGCTAATACGTAGCCTCGGCAGCAAGGGACAGCAAGCGTTCAGATCACTGGGCCCGGCGGACACCTACAGCAAATGCACCGTCTCATGACGCCCAAGAGTGTCGTGGCACGAAGGACTAAGTTTTGCCTATGCTGAGAGGGAGCGGAGAGTGTGACAGCTAGACGACTCAAGTTTCACCAGCGTCAACAGTAAGCAGGAGAGTCAGTCCAGCAGTTTGTTGCCGACCTCCGCTGTTTGGCTAGTATGTGTGAGTTTGGACGCTTGGAGGATGCGTTGGTGTGAGACAAGTTGGTGGAGCACGCCACAGATCCAAAGCTGCGGAAGAAGCTAATGACAGCACTGAACGGCCTGATGCTGACCGAAGCACTGGAGATAGCATCCCAGCTAGAGCGATAAGAGGCTGCCCAGTTAGCATCACAGCTAGTGGGCCCTGGCCCGCAATCCACACAGTCAACTCTGCTGGTGTGGATGGTTGCCCCGGCTGCTAAGCCCGTCGACCCCGCGTCTTCTCAGGAGGGCCCTGGGTAGACGCCACGGGACGGCAGGGCACCACAGCACGCCGACTCAGCGGTAAACTCAGTTTGGACGACAGCGGTTCGAGTCCGCTGCACTCAGACATGGATGCAGCCAACCCCTGCCTTGCACCGCATGCCAAGCAGAACCCAGCAGAACCAGAGACACCACAGGAGCCCCAGTCCACAGCCACACAGGACCCAGAGACGGTCCTCATGCAGCACAAGCGTTCTCGAGCTGCAGCCTCATCGTAGGAGAGAGAGTATGATTCCCAGGACATGGGTACCGCCATTCCAAGCATGACGCCACACGAAGAACACAGCACGGAGAGAGAACGCAGCATGGAGAGAGAGCACAAACCGGACTTGCCTCCGATCCTTGCCCAGCATGAGCCTCAAGAAGCCACCGTAGTGCTGCAGGAGAGGGAGCTCATGGAGAAAGGGGCCCCTGGTGAACCATGGTGACTGGGTGTGCATCCTGTCGCTGGTGGCAGCAACACATCACAGTGACCACAACCAGCACCAGGAGAGAGGGGCCAGAAGCCGATGTCATCTCATATCCTCACTCAGCATCAGCCTCAGGGAGCTGCCGCAGCACAGCAGGATAGAGAGTGCGTGGCCCAGCATGACCCAGCAGAGCAGCGCCAACCGAGGGCACATCCTGCCGTCAGAGTGAAAGTCACGCCATCACAGCAGCAACCAGCATCAAGGACAAGACAGCAGCAGTGCCGAGTGCAGCTGAACAGATCGCTGCTAGCACAACTTCACTGGGTTTGGGTCCAACGATCCGACCGGCTGGACCCACAGACGGTCCCGTCATTGCAGATGAGAATCACCGCACAACTGAGGCCAGCTGCCATCCAGATCAATCAATCAGTCACTTTACTCATAAAGCACTTTAAAAACAATGACAGCTGACACAAAGTGCTGTACATCGACGATAAATAAAATATAAAAACAAAAAACATAAGAACAATAAAAACAATAAAATACAGCTCAAAAAGTACAAAACAGCACAAACAAAACAGTAGTCATACAATGGAGACAATAAGAACAAATAAGATCAATGTCTCAAACTGGGTCAAAAGCCACAGAATAAAAACGGGTTTTAAGATGAGTTGGACAGTGAAGAGGCCTGTCTGATGGACAAAGGCAGATTATTCCACAGTTTAGGAGCAGCAACAGAAATGATGGCCGATGGTTCGAGATGTCACACCAGCCATCTGTGAAGGGTAAGAGCAGCTGCCTTGGATAAAGACACAGGGCTGGAGCCGAGCCAGCTGGTGTGGGACCCGGGCAGGGACATTGCTGATGAGCAAGCCGTGACTCCAGCGAGATGGCACCCAGGCCTGCTGCAGCCGGCGCCTCCAGGGGCACGCCCACTGCGGGCTCGGTTGAGGCCCCTGAAGGTGAGCTGTGGAACGACTCTGTTTTGAAAATGTTTAGACAGAGCATGGCTGACAACAGTGGCAGAATAACCCACTCAACCATGCAGGGTGTAACCAGCAGCCTACCAGGTTGCCTAGGTTCATATTGGTTTAAAATAATGGTTTTGGTACCATAAATGCACCTAGATTCCAAATACTCCTGTCTACTTTCTTCATCTCCCTGACTATCCCACTTTTTCTTAGCTAACCTCTTCCGATGAACACTTTCCTGTACCTCCTCATTCCACCACCAAGTCTCCTTGTCTTCCTTCCTCTGTCCACTGGATACACCACATACCTTTCTACTGTTTCCCTCAATACGTTTGCTGTACTTTCCCAGTCATCTGGTAATTCTTCCCTACCACCCAGAGCCTGTATCAACTCCTTCCTGAACTCTGTGTGACCTTCTTCCTTCTGTAACTTCCCCCACTTAGGCTGCATGTCCACCAAACGCGTTTTTCTCACCCGACTGCACTGAACGTCTTTTTTTCAGCACTTGTGTGCTGCACTCTGGGAAAAAAAAGTCTGTGCCCTGTATCCTAGCAACATTGTCACTCACAGCTCAGCACTTCTGTTTTTCCAATGGTCAGACTTTCTACTTATTTTTTAATAGCACAAATAATGTGACCATAGGGACATGTTCAACCAAGATGTGTCCTCTAATTAACATCACAGGTGTCTACAAACTTGTAATCAGTCAGTCGGCCTATTTAAAGGGTGACAAGTAGTCACTGTGCTGTTTGGTGACATGGTGTGTACCACACTAAACATGGACCAGAGGAAGCAAAGGAGAGAGTTGTCTCAGGAGATTGGAAAGAAAATTATAGACAAGCATGTTAAAGGTAAAGGCTATAAGACCATCTCCAAGCAGCTTGATGTTCCTGTGACTACAGTTGCACATATTATTCAGAAATTTAAGATCCACGGGACTGTAGCCAACCTCCCTGGACATGGCCGTAGGAGGAGACGAATAATACGAATGGTAACAAAAGAGCCCAGAACAACCTCTAAACACATTCATGGTGAACTCCAAGGTCAAGGTACATCAGTGTCAGATCACACCATCCGTCGTTGTTTCAGCCAAAGTGGACTTCATGGGAGACAACCAAGGAGGACACCACTGTTGAAAACAAATGATAAAAAAGCCACACTGTTTCTTTAAAGAAGATACTTAAAAACTTTTATCAGTATGTCTCCTGCCCAACCAGGCGAAAAAAGACATTGGACCTGTGCTATGGATCCATTGAGAGGACCTATAAATCACTCCCCCTTCCTCCTTTAGGATCCTCAGATCACAACTGTGTACATTTGCTGCCCACTGAAGCAGCAGATAAAATTAAGGCAGCGTTGAGAGAGTTTTAAGCAGGTTTATTAAATCATACCACCGTCACAAAGCTCGCCCAATGGGCGGCTCAGAGGCTCTCCAGCAAAAGGACACAGAGTATGTGTGTCCAGCAGCAGTTGAAGTGAGAGAGAGAGAATGAGCATGAAAATCAGACAGCTTATATACTCAGCTCAGACAATACATCAAAGACATTCACAGCAGTCGATCTGGGCATTTGCATATGAGAGGCACAGACAGTACAGGATGCATGAACACAATGCATGAGTGGGACATTAACATCACAGCAGTGAAACCATGCATGAATGGCAGATTACTTCACAGCATGCAGCGGAAAAAACCAGAAGAGCGAGCTGTCTGTCCCTGTTTGTTGTGGGGGTTGTACCAACCCGCCACACCCACATATAAAACTGCTCTCAGAAGAGGCAAGGTGGAGACCAGAGACATTGATGTGTGGACAGAGGATTCAGTGCACTGCCTCCAGGAATGCTTTAACTGTACGGACTGGGAGGTTTTCACACTGTCCTGCGGGGATAATTTGGACTCTTTGGTGGACGTCACATGCTCATACATGGCTTTCTGTAAAAATATGATCGTTCCACGTAAACGTGTCAAAATATATCCCAACAACAAGCCATGGGTTACAAAATCAGTTAAATCCTGCTTACAGAGGAAAGCACTTGCCTTTAAACAGGGGTCTGTTTCTGAGCTACAGGTTGCCACAAAAGAGCTGAAGTCCGAAATTTTAAGAGCAAAACAGAATTATAAATCAGAATTGGAAAGTAAGATGGCAACAAAGAAACTTGGTTCAGCCTGGGCCAGTATGAAAAATATTGCAGGCCTTCAGAGCACAGAGCACAGTAATCGTGTGTTTTTAGATGGTTTTAATTCAGACACAGAGCTGGCTAATGCTCTTAATTGTTTTTATGGTCGTTTTGACTCCTTTGATTTTAGCACTGAAACCCAAGATTTGAAACAGAAACTCAAAGACAATCAGCACTTTAATATTGAGATGCAGGATGTTAAAAGGGCGTTCTGTGTTGTAAAAGTGAACAAAAGTCAGGGCCCTGATAATATATGTGGGCGCTTGGTAAAGTCCTATGCACATGTAACCCAGCTGAGAAAATGGGCCTTTTTCTCAGATTTCATTTGTATTAATGAAAGTGTGTGATTTTATTTTGAAAAACGGTTATTTTGGGAAGAGGAAGTGTGATCCTCGTTATCCAACTTTTAAATTCCCGTTTCATGGTCACGTTGGGTGATCTGGGTCTTTTCATTCGTTAAGAGCGATATTAGCCCCGCCTTCCGACCAGAGTGCCGAGGCGCTCTGCTGGTCGTCAGTCTTTCACGATCTGAGAGCGGACGAGAGAGGTTGTGGGCGGTCTGGTTCACACTGATACCTCTTCTTGTTGATGGGAGCACGAGCTTGAGAGGCCGTGAGGCTGTGACTTTTGCTGTGTTCACACTGATACCTCATCTTGGCTAGGTTTTTTTGGTTGCCGATCAAGAACCTTCTGGATCCTGGATTCTCTCCGAATGGAGATGGCGAGCCTGACCCGAGACTGAACCGAGATTGAACCAAGATCTAACCAAGATCTCGAATGAAGAGCATCCTTCCTCTCTCCAGTGCCCAAGATTCAAAGTGGTAACAACCCAAGTCGCCGCTTTAAAAGAGGAAAAGAAACTTGAGTCTGGCGATACAAGATATCTTGACTGGTCAAACGACTAAACCGAAAGGACAAAGAAACACTGAGCTCAGTCGGACGTCTTTGGGGTTTTATTTCATACCGGCTGTTGTTATATTTGTATAGTTGTAAATTGTCTGTATATATTGCTCATTTTATCCCTACAAATAACAACCATTATTGCTCATTTCTTGCCTCCAGCTATTTCATTCCACACTCATTTTAATTCCCTATTGTAACCCTTACGAACCTAGCAACTGGTCTACACTTAATAATTTCCCTTACCTAATTAACATAAGGCAAGGGTTACACACATGAACTGAGTCCTGTATTTCATTACATTTTCAACAAGTCCTTACAGACACAACATGTGCCCAAGATCTGGAAAGATGCCGTGGTTGTTCCCGTTCCAAAATCCAGCTGTCCTAAAACGTTAAACGACTTTAGCCCAGTTGCTTTGACTTCAATTTTAATGAAAATTTTTGAAAAACTGGTCAGATGTGAGGTCCTAAAGCAGACTGAACATGCATTGGATCCTCTGCAGTTTGCCTATAGGCCTCACAGAGGAGTGGAGGATGCCACTGTCACTCTGTTTAACATGCTTTTTAAACATCTGGATTTTAATGGGACACACGCCAGGCTTTTATTTGTGGACTTTTCCTCCGCCTTTAATACAATCCAACCTCATATTTTAGTTGAAAGGCTCCTGCAACAATTTGATTTGAGCAATAATCTGGTGGGTTGGATTCTGGATTCCTTAACCAACAGGATGCAAAGAGTAAGGGTCAATGGTACATTGTCTGACCTAAAGTGCTCTTCTACTGGCTCTCCTCATGGGTGTGTGTTGTCACCACTACTCTTCATCCTGTACACAAACATGTGTCGGAGCAGACATGATAACAGACACATTATAAAGTATGCTGATGATTCAGTTATTGTCAGTCTCCTACAGGATGGTGAGAGTGGCCACGGCCCAGTAGTTGATGATTTTGTTCACTGGTGTGAGGATTCCCACCTGCAGCTAAATACGACAAAAACTAGAGATATGATTATTGACTTTAGGAGGAAAACTCCCAGGCACAAAGTCACCGTGCTAAAAGGTCAGACTGTAGGAGTCAAGAATTGAGGAGACTGGATGATTTTTCCAGTATCTACTTTAATTCTCACTCATCCTATGTCCTCTCTCGATCGGAGTGAAAAGAGACAGGACGCAGTCACACACATACATTTATACACTCATCTCTAACAATACATCACACAAAAGTCTCAATACTCAGCTACATCCTTTCATCTGTAATAGAACACCCAGAGTCCTTCTGTTCTCCTTTCTAACCCCCAAAGGTCAGGCCGGGTAATCTTCTCCTCTCTCCTGAGCCCCCAGGGAGTGCAGACACGTCTTCCTCTTGAGGTGTGAAGTCAATACACATGGCTAGCTCAAAGTCTCTCTTGGCTGAATTCAGCCAGCCACATGTGAGTCACATAGGTTACAACTATGGCCTCCACAAGACCACTGAATGTGTACAATCCTACAAATATCTTGGGACGATTATTGATAGTAATTTAAACTTTGAAGAGAACTGTGAAAGGGTGTGCCTCATCCTAGGTGCACAACCGAGAGGTTTTGCAGGTCCTTCCTACCTACGGCGGTCAGACTGTACAACCTAAGCAGGGCTGCTCGCAGAGAGAGCAAAAAGACGTGACAACCTAATAGTATTGAATGCAAAAGACGCAATAGACTTATACAATGGTCCCCTCCGGTATACAACTAGGAAAATACCGGTCGCTATGGAGGGTGAGAATATGTATGGGTACATAATCATACCATGTAGGATAACTAAGTAGACGGTTATGCTGTTTCATTCCATCTAGCTACAATGCTCCGCACTGTGTGTGTTTATATATTTATATATTTATTCCATCTAGCGACAATGCTCCACACTGTGTGTTTATATATTTATATGTACATATGTATACTCGCTGCTCTTGTTTTTTCTTGTCTTCTGATTGTTGCTCTGAGTGTTGCTATCCATGTGCTGTTGTGGGAATAATAAAGGCTTATCTTATCTTATCTTAAAAAGGGTCAGCAACATTTGCATTGCTTGAGGAAACTTGCACGCTTCCAAGTTGACCGAACCATAATGACAATGTTTTATCGGGCTTTTATTGAATCTGTTTTATCCTTTTCTTTAGTGTCATGGTTTGGTCAGATAAAACTGAAACAGAGGAAATCCTTGGATCAGGTAGTTAGATGGTCCAGTCGTTTGCTTGGTGAGTCACAGCTGAGCCTGACATCCCTGTACACCAGACAGGTGCAGAGGATGGCTACCTCCATTTTAAATGATGACTCCCACCCTTTGCACTGCCACTTTCAGCTTCTTCCCTCAAGATGGAGGTTTGCTGTCCCAAAAAGCAAAAGCCAGCGCTACAAAAACAGCTTTGTTCCTGCTGCTGTCAAAGAGTTGAACAAGTTGTAACAATATATTGCACATAATTTAGGTACCTATTTATTAACTCCATTTTATATTTACTTATTTTTGTAGGATTTTATTTGGGTTCTAAATATTTTATTGGGTTTTAGACCTTTGAGTTTTTAACCTCTTTGACTAGTCTTTAACTTTTTAATATGACCCTTCTCTCTTATCTCTGGTTTTTCTCTCATCTCTTTGTCTTTATACCCTGATTGATGGAGCCTTGAGTATTTTTATCATGTTTATAGTCAGCTTCATGTGTGCCTGTGTTTGTGTTTATGTTGAATATAATTGTGGCTTGTAAATATGGATGTCACCAGACTGCAAAACAAATCTACCTATGGGTACAAATAAAGTAACCTGAACCTGAACCTGAACACTGGAATTTGCCAAACTGCATGTTGACAAGCCACAAAACTTCTGGGAGAATGTCTTATGGACAGACGAGACAAAACTGGAACTTTTTGGCAAGGCACATCAGCTCTATGTTCACAGACGCAAAAATGAAGCATACCAAGAAAAGAACACTGCCCCTACTGTGAAACATGGAGGAGGTTCTGTTGTGTTCTGGGGCTGCTTTGCTGCATCTGGCACAGGGTGTCTTGAATCTGTGCAGGGTACAATGAAATCTCAAAACTATCAAGGTATTCTAGAGAGAAATGTGCTGCCCAGTGTCAGACAGCTTGGTCTCAGTCGCAGGTCATGGGTCTTGCAACAGGATAATGACCCAAAACACACAGCTAAAAACACCCAAGAATGGCTAAGAGCGAAACATTGGACTATTCTAAAGTGGCCTTCTATGAGCCCTGATCTAAATCTTATTGAACATCTGTGGAAGGAGCTGAAACATGCCGTCTGGAGAAGGCACCCTTCAAACCTGAGACAACTGGAGCAGTTTGCTCATGAGGAGTGGGCCAAAATACCTGCTGAGAGGTGCACAAGTCCCATTGACAGTTACAGAAATCGTTTGATTGCAGTGATTGCCTGAAAAGGTTGTGCAACAAAATATTAAGTTAAGGGTACCATCATTTTTGTCCAGGCCTGTTTCATGAGTTTGTTTTTTAAAATAATTCTGTTGAACCACAATTCAAAAGCATTGTCTGATTTTCATTGGTTAATTTTCATAGACTTTTTATTTATTACCACTTTTGTCAGATTCAAGTTATTTCTGTGACCATTGTGGGTTTTTCTTTCATGAACAGAGGGGTACCAACAATTTTGTCCACGTCTGTAAATGCAAGATAATGGAAAGGATGATCACAGAAAGGGTAACCTATAAACTTGAGAAGGCAGGAATGCTGACAGACTACCAAAGCAGGTTTAGAAAAGGGAGAAACACCATGAATACAATTATAAGGTTAGAAACAGAAATAAGAAAGGCTCAGGCTAACAAAGAGTCAGTTATCACAGTATTTTTTGATATTGAAAAGGCCTATGATATGATGTGGGAAGAGAGGTTGCTACTCAAACTGTGTAAGATGGGGATTGGTGGAAGAAAGTATAACTGGGTTAAAGATTTTCTGTTTGGCAGGAAGATCCAAGTATGCATTGGGGTGGAAATGTCCTGCCAGCATACAGTGGATAACATAATATTATAATGATAATATAATGATAATGATAATCTTGACATTATCAAGACCACTGACTCTGTAATTGGTCTCAGGCCGAAGACCACTGAGATTGTGGTGGAGAGGAGGACACTAATATGTTGGACTTAATGGAACTTTGTTGCCGAGGTTTAGATCTTATTTATCTGATAGGTTCCAGTTTGTTCATGTCAGTAATGAGTTTTCTTTCAACTCAAAGCTCAGTCATGGAGTTCCACAGGGATCTGTGCTAGGCCCTACTCTTTTTAGTTTATATATGCTTCCATTAGGCAACATTATTAGAAAGCACTGTATACATTTTCATTGTTATGCAGATGACACACAATTACACCTGTCAATGAAGCCAGATGATAGCAATCAATTAGCCAAGTTAGAAGCCTGTCTTAAGGAAATCCAAGCTTGGATGACTTGCAATTTCTTGCTATTAAATTCAGATAAGACTGAAGCCATTCTTGTTGGTCCAAAAAACCTTAGAAATACCTTTCCAAATCAAACTTTTAGTTTGGATGCTTTTACTCTTTCTCTTAATAGTTCTGTAAGGAACCTTGGAGTTATTTTTGATCAAGATCTGTCTTTCAATTCACATATTAAATTTGTTTCTAAGACTGCCTTCTATCATTTGCGTAATACTGCCAAGATTAGGAGCATCTTGTCTCAGAGTGATGCTGAGAAGCTGATCCACGCTTTTGTTAGCTCAAGATTAGATTATTGTAACTCTTTATTATCAGGTTGTCCTCAAACATCTTTAAAAAGTCTTCAGTTGATCCAAAATACTGCAGCAAGAGTTTTAACAGGTACTAGAAAGAGAGATCATATCTCTCCGGTTCTGACTTCCCTTCATTGGCTTCCCATAGAGTTTAGAATTAAGTTTAAAATCCTTCTTCTCACTTTCAAAGCTCTAAACAATCAGGCCCCTTTTTATTTAAAAGATTTGATACTACCGTATTATCCTAACAGAGCACTACGCTCCTAAAATGCAGGATTACTTGTAATACCTAGAATCTCCAAAAGTACAATGGGAGGCAGAGCCTTCAGTTATCAAGCTCCTCTCCTGTGGAACCAGCTGTCAATCTGGATTCGGGAGTCAGACTCGATCTCTGTTTTTAAGAATAGGGTTAAAACCTTCCTTTTTGATATAGCCTACAATTAGGGAGGGATCATGTGACCCTGAACCCTCCCTTAGTTATGCTGATAATAGGTTTAGACAGCCGGCGGACCTCCAATAATGCACTGGGCTTCACTCCTTTCTTCACTCTCAATGAAATTTTTGTTTGTTTGGTTTTTTTTGCTGGTCATTAACATCTGTTTGTTCTCTCCCACAGATTGAGTCCCCATCGTGCTGTTTGCTCTCTACATGTCTGTTCTTTTCATTTTCTCTGTCCCCTCACCCCCCCAGCCAGTCGCAGCAGATGACTGCTCCTCCCTGAGCCTGGTTCTACTGGAGGTTTCTTCCTGTTAAAAGGGAGTGTTTCCTCTCCACCGTTGCCAAGTGCTTGCTCACAGGGGATCACCTGATTGCTGGGGTCTTTCTACAACTGTGGGGGTTGCCCTACAGTTGAAAGTGCTACGAGATGACTGTTGTTGTGAAATGGCGCTATATAAATAAAGTTGAATTGAACTGAATTGAATATGTGAAATGATAGACAGCTTTCAGAATTTTTAGTCATTGGTAGAAAAATTCTGTCGAAGGACAATTTTCAGTGAACAAAACCTCTGAGCTATACACAGTCGTGAAAAAAATAGGACGCCCTGTATAAGCCTGTGTTGTTGGTTTTTTTTTTACATATTTGGACATATGGATATTTAATATCAATGATAACTAACTAACTAACCTGCACTTATATAGCGCTTTTCTAGTCACAAAGACCACTCAAAGCGCTTTCACTAATACTAACCCTCTATTCTAAGGGCCTATAGGAAACAGATATCTAGGGACAATTTAGAACAACCAATTAACCTAACATGCATGTCTTTGGATTGTGGGAGGAAACCGGAGCCCCCGGAGTAAACCCACGCACCACAGGGAGAACATGCAAACTCCACACAGAAAGGTTCCAACCCCTGCCAACCTGGGGATTTGAACCAGGAACCTTCTAGCTGTAAGGCAACAGTGCTAACCACTGCACCACCGTGCTGGGAGATTCATGTAATACAACTAAACAATGAAAAATGGATTAAATACTTTTTCTGTAAAGTGTAATTCTAAACAAACAGTGAGGAATAAATTAGGGCACCCCCATCTCTTTTACAACACCCCCACATTCATTCCCACTTAAAATGTCTAAAATAAATGTTAAAAAAATGCAAATAAAACAAAAACAAGGTTAGACACAGATATGGAAACATTTCATAATAAAGAACTGAATATTTAATGGGGTGTCCTATTTTTTTCACATGCCTGTGTGTAGAGAGAGAGAGACAGATGGGAAAATCTATGTTGTGGAACATCAGGGAACTTGCTGGTGCTTCTGCAACTGGGGAGTGTTATTGAATTGGGAGTATTTAAAGCAGGGGTGTCCAATCATGTGCCATGGAGGGCCAAGACCCTGCAGGCTTTACCTCCAACCAGTGTCTTCAACAGCAGATTCCACTGAACTGCTTCCCACTGATTGCTGATCAGTGAAAACACCTGCTGAAGAGACTGGGGAGAAGAGAGGACCTGCAGGGTCTTGGCCCTCCATGGCACATGATTGGACACCCCTGGTTTAAAGAGTTTTATTGACAAAAGAAGCATTTCAACAGTGTGTGGTTTCAGTCTGCTCCTCTTGTGGCTGACTGCCTCTCCAGCTTTGGAGAAGATGCCCTCACTTAGCACTGATGCTGCTGGCATGTGGAGATACTTTTTGCCACCTTGTAAAGGTTTGGCTTTATGGTTTTGCGTGTTGTCCAGTAACACAGTGGGTCTTCTCCTCTGGAGAAGTAGGGCTCAGATAAATGACGTTGAACTTCCACTGTGGTACCTGCTGTTCAATTCAATTCAACTTTATTTATATCGCACCATTTCATAACAACAGTCATCTCATAGCACTTTCAACTGTAGGGGAACCCCCACAGTTGCAGAAAGACCCCAGCAATCAGGCGATCCTCTGTGAGCAGCGCTTGGCGACGGTGGAGAGGAAAAACTCCCTTTTAAAAGGAACTCCAATTATATTGGCATGTTAGCTCTATATGCTTTATTTTGATTTTAGTAACATAACTAGTTCAGTCTATTTGACTGAACAAGATAAATTTATAGCATCAGGTACCATCAGGTACCGCCATCCAACATGAGCAGCTCTAGCTTCCTCGTGGCTGCTGTCTTCATCCTCAAGTCCATTTTCACTTTGTGTGTCTTCGTCATTGTCTTTATTGCTTTGGCTTCGCACTGGTTCGAACTGAAAAGGCTGAACAGAACAGCTCATCGCTGTTTACAGACTGCTGCTGCTACCGGGCACCCCCAACCTACGTCACTACCCAGAATGCATTGCGACATAAACAAAAATGGCGATTTACATCGTAATAAAGTTTTTTTTAAAAATATAAAACTGGGAATTATTTTCAAAAAAATTATATTATAGTTATGTTACTAACATCAAAATAAAGCATATAGAGCTAACATGCCAATATAATCGGAGTTCCTTTTAACAGGAAGAAACCTCCAGCAGAACCAGGCTCAGGGAGGGGCAGTCATCTGGTGCGAGTGGCTGGGGGGGTGAGGGGACAGAGAAGAAGAAAAGAACAGACATGTAGAGAGCAAACAGCACGATGGGGACTCAATCTGTGGGAGAGAACAAACAGATGTTAATGAGCAGCAAAGATATTGCACTTTGAGAGTGCTGTGTTTCACCTAAACAAAAAGAAAAAAACAAAAAAATCCCAAATGTAATTAGCAATCTTTTTTAATAAGAAAATGATGCTTAAAGTAATGACATACAAACCAACTCTGCTGTCCCAAAGCTCCCACAAGTTGTCTTCTGCTGAAGGCCCGGGTTCTTCCTCTGCTGCTGACTGATGGAGTTGAGAACATTTTAACACATGTGGCTGGACAGGTTTGGAAAACACAATAATGATATGGAATAATAAATGGTTGCCTGTGATGCTGACAGCATTGTCCTCTCCATCCTCATGGTTGCAGCACGTGCAGCAGTCAGTTCTGACGTGGCCTCTTGTGCACGTGTTTCATTGCTAAAGACTTAATGTTTTAAATTGTGGGTCCAAAAATGAAGTTTTCCTCCATGTTCCTCCTTTACTTCACTTACACACACGCACGCCCTCACTCATTAACTCACTAAAGGCGCTTTTCCACTAGCCCCGCTCAGCCCCGATTGAAACCCGGCTCTACTCACTTCGGTTCAGTTCAGCCTCAGTTGCTTTTCAACTACTGCTGGCGCACCTGCTGTGGGTGGGATTTGTTGAACAGCAGGCGGCGCCACACCCTCGTGACGTGAAACACGCGACTGAATCCTCCACAACAAACATGGCTGACGACGAGGAGAGAAGGAGAGAGGAATGACTGTGACATGAAACTGGTTAAATCTATGGTGCTGACTTGTTGTGCTCTGCGCAATCTGTGTGAGAGTCATGGAGAGACGTTTGACACTACATTGGATGATGCAGTAGATGAACCAGTGGTGGCAGCGACACAGAGAGCAGAGGAGCAGGGTGGTGATATTGTAGCGAACTCAATATAAGCACCCTACTTGGCTTGACAAGTGGGTTGACCCTATTGGCGACACAGGTAGAGTGCGGGACTCCGGAGCGCGAGGCGTGAGTTCGAACCTCCCGGTGGGACATCAAGCTGCACGTTACAATATAATACGAGATGCTGTGATGCAATACTTGTCTATTTTGTCCACATTTATGTGCATACATATTTCAAAAATGTTTTTTGTAAATAAAATGTTGTGCATGGTCCATCTACCTGTCCTCTTGTTCATAACGCTTATCTGCTAAGAAGGTGCGAAGCCATCAGCCTAATGATGAGTCCACACTTCTCACTGTAGTGATAATAGCTCATGCTGAGCGCTCTGCCAGCCCCGTACGCTGTGGGGGTCACACACGACATGTTCCTCCCCACACTCTCAATTTTTTTTCCCGTATATTTTTCTCTTTGGCGTACAGAAATGGCAATACGCCCGTATTTGCTAAAACTGCATTTTCCCCGTATTAAAATACGGCGAAACCGTATCACTTGACAGGTATGTAATTACATGCAGAAACACCGCACAGGCCATCTTCACAAAAATCCAGCTCGACAAGCCACTTTTGCTTAGGTGGAAATGCAAATTGAACTATAAATCATGTGCTGATACATGTCATATTTTCCCATGTAAAGGTCTCCCACTTTTACTTACAAATTGATTTTTAATTTTTGGGAAAAGGGAATATAAATTTTGCACTTGCTGGTAACAACAGTTGTGTGCAACAAAAACACAGTTGTGTATCATTGTCCGATTTGTCTACTGTTATTAGCGCCAAATTTTTGCTAGATTCCTTCTTAATTTATTAAATTTTGACTGGTGATGCAACATTCAACTTACACGTATTTACCTTTATCAGTGTCTACAAGTTCAAGCACACCTGTACAACTGCTTCTAACCTAAAAAATGTACCCGTTCAAGAGAAATGGATTCAGCATTGCAAATTTGTTTAAAATAAAAAAAAAAAACCTACCAAGACATTACGTTTCGTTGCGTTGTTAAAAATTAAATTACCATTAGAAGGCTATAAACCTGACCTGATGAGCAGCAGCATGTGGAGTGAACAGAGAATGGAATGTGTATGTAATTATTGGCTTTTCTCATACGGTGTCATAACAGATAAACCAGACTTTTGATGCAAACAATACAATTTTATTCCAGAAGCAAAATTTACAAACAAAAAAACAGACTGGGCGATGACATCTCTGCGAGCTCTTCCCTTCGTAACGCAGCGTCCTGCTCCAGGGCTTCATGCGCATCTGCCCGCACATCTGCGGCCACCTGTCGCAAATGCTGCATGTACTCCTGATTCTTGCCGCTGGTCATGTTGCCGTTCCAAGAGCCGCATCTCTTCGTCATGCATGTTGACCATCACTAATGTAAGGTCAGTGATGGGAGTTGTCTGTTTTCGTCTTGCCTAGATGGAAAGACAGAAAGGCATGGTCGTTAAAGCTGGATCACTACATATATTATGGAATTACACAGGTGAAAGTCTGTGGTGGAATGTCACTATTATATTATGCTTCATTGCTGTATATAAGCTGAACTGTCATGTTGCTGCCGCTCAGTAGAGCAGATTTTGCAACACGCAGGGTGCTGTCTTCGGCTGCAGCCCCCCTGCAAAACTAAAAAGGATTAAGATTAAGAATATGGATGGATGGATGGGTAATGTTTAAACTAGTTGCTTGTAGTGTGGCCGCAGAAATCTGAATGGGTTAATACAGTCAGCTGACGCGAAGCATTTCAATGAAGCATGTTGATTTCAACGGCAGTTCATGAGCTTTAGTTGTTTTTCTAAAACAGGAGTTACAACAGCACTTCAATCACCACGCCTAAAAATGGTTGTGGAACACCGATAAGTGAAGACCAAAGAATAACCTTTTTGCACATTTAAAAAGACATTTTCAATTAATTAATATGCAGCTACAGGAAATTGCATTAATCAATTTGGTACATAACTTGTTAGGATCCAGCCCCCCCGCGACCTGTGAAGGATTAAGCGGTAGAAGATGGATGGATGGATGGATGGATTTTCGACCCTGGTTTCCGCTGGACCTGTTTCAACCAAAAAAAAAAAATCGTGGTTATTGTGCCTTACCGGCACTTGAACATGATCCAGATGGAGCTGGTGATGTGGAGCTGATCCAGCTGGCGCTCCAGCAGACGCAGACGCAGCGCCAGGAGAGTCCACTGTGTCCATCATGTCCACTGAGGTGGACCCCTGTGATATGAACTGCGATTCTAGAAAGAAAATGCACGCAATTTAAAACTTAACACCAAAGTGCAACATGTACACAACACTCTAAAGTTTTTAACCGGAATACAATAAGCGTAATTCAGCGTTTTGTTCGCGCTAATACTTAACACAAAGCAAGCGTGAATCTGCAGTTGGCTGCAAAACAATAGGCAAGCCTCAGTAACAACCATTACCCACAATCTAACAACCTTCCTATTTCTTAAAAACAGTGAGCTTGGCACAGAAAGGATCAAGTGGCGAAAAGATGCGCAATATCAAAACAACACTCACCATCCACGGTTTCCAAGGCCGTGACCGTGACCGTGACCGTGTGGAGCCCAATGTCTCTCAGCGAACCACTTCCACTCCTTCCGATCCGCTGAACTTCGAGCAATGTGGTCCTTCACTGCTCGGTAATCGCTTTTCAGCTTTTTCAGCTTCTCCCGACACTGTTTGGCAGTACGGATGTGCCCTTGGGAAGCCATCTGCTCGGACACCTGCATTTCAAGTAGATCCGTCCAACTCGCGCTGGATGCGATCGTCGCCTAATATAGAAAGAAAATTGCGCACCTCCTAATATATAATATTAGGAGTATATTATTATATAAGTATATTATACAGTATATTAATATAATATACCGTATTAAAGGGGCGCACTGTGTTCACTGGCTGAACAATTACAAATGGCGGTCGTGGAGTAAATTCAGCAGAAAAAGTCGCTTTCATGACATTACGACCTGACCAATCAGCGGCGACCAGTCTCTTAAAGTCATATCACAGCCATACTCAGCCCTACTCAGCCCGGTTAGACCCTGCCCTGGATCAGGTACGAAAAAAGTACCTGCTAACCGGTGCTGGGGCTAGTGAAAAAGCGCCTAAAGCGGGCTGAGTGGTGCGGTGTAGGGCTAAGTGAGGCTAGTGGAAAAGACCCTTAAAACACACCTTACACTCTCAGAAAACACTCAACCACACAAAAACTCATCCATCCATCTATCTTCTAGTGTTTGTGTGAATGAGTGTGTATGTATGTATCTGTGTAATATTTAGTAAATGTGATGTATTTTAGTTTAATGTTACTGAACCTAAACCTAATTCTAACTTGTGTAATACTCTCCCTGACTTATATTCAAATACCAAACCCTCTCAAACTTCCCACGAGCTCTTGAGTCACGTGATGTGACCGACATAACGAGGCCTCGTTTGCTACGGTCACGTGACTGTGGGCGTGCTGAAACAGCGCTCAATGCACTGCTCACGACACTTCCGCTTTATGTTGCTCGAATCAGTGTCGAGTGGGCGGTGTCGAGCGTAACATCACTATGGCGAACTCTGACTATGCTAATGTAAGAGGTAATTTTGGAAAAGGCTTTTATTATGAAGGAGGAGTGACGGAAGTGAGGTGGGGGGATGTTTTTGTAAATAGAACGTTGGGTGCAGTTATGGCTGGATATTAAAGTTATGGGAAGAGCTCACATGGTCTCGTTCTTGTGGCAGAAGGACTAACCTTCATCTATCACCCATGCAAGCTTCCACCGGTGGCAGCGGTGCTGGTTTTTGAGGACTCGTCTCAACTTGGTGAGCCTATTTAACAATCTGACAGTTGGAGGCTAACTACAAGCTAAGCTAACGGCTACGTACAGGGAGCTAGTCGCCGCCAATTCTGTTTCATTGTTTGTAGCTCAGTGTTATTAGGCGTCACGTACCTGTTGCTTTCTCCTTCTGGAGTGGACACCACGCCACTATATCTGACAGGGAGTCACCAGGCACCAGTATCAGACAACACAGCAGGCAGTCTGCCCCGATTTCACCTGCAGCAGTGCAGGATCCACCCGGAGGAATTTCGCTGCCCCCGCCATTCTGCAATGATGGTCTGAGTCCTTCCAGTTATGGGCTTGCCGCTATGAGGTAATTCAGGCCGCCCGGTACAAGGATTGCAGTGTTGATTTGGATGCAGTGTTGGCATTGGAGCTGCCCACAAGACTGCCGCCTGAACTGGTTATTGTACGGGACGACCTGCCTTCCACCACACAGCGTTCCTATGCAGATACAAAGCAACATCTTCAGGCTGCTTTTGGTCAAAAGGACGTTATCGCTTCTTTTCAGACATTCCCAAATGCCCGCAGTAGGAAACCAAATGAGGCCATGGAGGTTTATGCTGCGGATGTGTGCAGACTTGTGAAGGAGGCTTTCACTGATTTTGAACACAATGCATCAGAGTACCTGAATACGTCACGCTGCATTGCTGGGTTGGATCAGGAGCTCCAAATTAAGTGTCATGAGAGAGGAGTGAAAAGTTTTCAAGAGGCTGTGGAAGTAGCCGCTCTAGCTGAGCTCGCCAGGCTGCAAGGTTAGTGACACCAGTCTGCCCACATAGTGTCACTACCAGAGATGTTGGCAACACAACCCAGTCAGTTAATTCTGTGACTGATAATGACACATATGTGAGAACGGCTGTCCAGGACCTCACAGCCACCGTCCAACATTTGAGCAAAGATCTTGTTGCACTGAAGATAAAACTGGAAGAGCAAAGCAGAACGTACCAGCCAGAAACGCAGGGCTACAGACACTCTCGTTGTCGAACGGCCAGGTACAGGAAATCTTTCCTGCCACATGCAATTTCACTGTACAATAACTCACTATGATGTTGTATTCTGGTCACAGCTATGCTGCCACACTGCACCTTACAGACTAACTGGTACCTCACATTTCACTCTGCTCCTGATAGTCCTTCTTTGTGCAATGGGATGATTCATGTGTTTATACGGGTCATCATCATATATTAAGCTATGATGTATATAGGTTCTATAGTCGTGTTAGCTGAAATACTCATCCACGCCTTCATCACCTCCAGACTTGATTACTGTAACAGCATTCTGTATGGACTTCCTTCCACCATCCTCCAAAAACTACAGTATGTCCAAAACTCAGCCACCCGCCTACTTACTCACTCCCGCTCCAGAGACCACATCACTCCTCTCCTCCGTCAGCTCCACTGGCTCCCCATTCAACAGCGCATCAACTTCAAGACCCTCCTCATCACCTATAAAGCTCTTCATAACCTCGCCCCCTCATACCTAACGGACCTTCTGTCTCGTCATTCCCCCACTCGTCTCCTCCGCTCTGCTGACGCTCACCTTCTTACCCCCATCACCAAGACAAAATTCCGCACCCTGGGTGATAGATCATTCGCCATCGCAGCACCAACCCTCTGGAATTCCTTGCCCCTTCACATCTGGTCTGCCAACACACTTGCTTCCTTTAAAAGTGAACTCAAAACCCATCTTTTCAAATCTACCTATAAAAATCTATAAAATCAAATCAAATCTACCTATAAAAACTGACTGCCTCTTCTACCTATGTGTACCTACCTTGTCTGTTTACTCGTTCTCTGTATGTTTGTCCCTATGCTGCTTTGTAAAGCGTTGTTGAGTATTTAGAAAAGCGCTATATAAGACTGATGTATTATTATTATTATTATTATTAGTTTCTTTTTTACTTTCCATGGGTAATCCCTTTGTCTGTCGTGTGTGTTTCTGTTGTTTGGCTGTCAACTGTCATGCTGCTGTTACACTGCAATTTCCCAGTTTGGGATCAATAAAGTACATCTATCTATCTATCTATCTATCACAGGTCTCCTTTACGTTATGGGCGTAGTCCAGCTAGATACACTGAGACCCACAATGCACGTCTCTCCTCAAGACGCTCTCCCTCCTCCTCACCTGAATTTAACTATCGGCATTCACCAACCCACAGTTACAGAGCTGAAAAATACCAACGCTCGTATAGCCCAAATGCAGCAACATATTCAGCGGACAAGTCACGTAGCCAAGAATCCTATTATTCTCCCCAACAGTATGATAACAGAAGTGGAGCTCACCGCTCTCTTTCAGGGCCCCTTTGAGTTTGCGTCAGAGGAGCCCAAGTCCCCGCCGTAAACATGTTTCATTCCAGCACCATCAGAGGGGCAGCCATGGATTCCAACACCTGGTTCGTGGCCATCAGCAGCACTCAAACTATGACTACCTGGGCCCACAAACCTCTCATCAGGGAAACAGGTGCTAGCTGAAGACGTGAAGCACTCTTCAGCTGGGCCCTTAGGAGCCCCAAATGAAATTGATAAATCTGCACCACACATCAGTACTGCTTTGCTGCCCTCTAGTGACAACAGAGGTACTACATTGTCCCCGACTGAAAATCAAAACGCTGTTGCAGTGGTAAATGAGATCCCCTTTTCTTCATATGTAAATTGACTTGTTGAGGGTACAGATGCACACATTCTGTTAGATTCAGGCTCTCATATCTCATTTATCAGTGAAGCATCCAGAATGTCCATTTCAGTACTGGCCAAAAAGCCTCTTATGAAGCACTACATTCTGTCTAAAGCAGTAACTGGGCACAGTTTAGATGCTTTGGGCACCATTGATGTGGCTCTGAAATTAGGCTCCCATACGTTCCACCATAACATGCAGGTGATAAGAAATGTTACTCAGAGCACACTGTTGGGCCTAGACTTTCTTCAGCTCCATAAGGTCGCCTTGGATATGGGCAAGGGTGTATGTAGTCTTTATGGGGAGGAACAGCCGCTGTTAAAAACTACACAGCTGGCCCTGATAACTACGGCAAAGGTTATGGAATGCACAACTGTACCCCCATGTTGTGAAATGAACTGCAAGATCACATTAAACCCTCCCACAATCACTGCTGGCATCCCAGACAACTATGATGGCTGCTTAGAGCCACGCCAGATGGACACTGAGGGCATCGCAGTGGCGCACACCTTGACAACGGCAGTAAATGGTGTGACTACAGTGCACCTTCTGAATCCAACGGATAGTCCCATCACCCTGCAGCCAGGTATGCACATAGGACAGTTCATCCCTGTGTCACAAGATGACGTAGTGTCAGAGTCTGCCCCTGTATGCAATGTATCCAACTGCCCTTTACCATCACACAAGGCAACAAACAGCCCAAATCTCTGTCAAACTGCCATCTGATGTTCAGTGTGGTGCTCTGGCTGCCTCTGAGAGGTCTCAACTGACCGCACTGCTCCTGTGTTATCATGATGTGTTCAGTAAAAGCCCTACAGATTTTGGCAGAACTGACATTGTCAAACACAAAATCCACACAAATGCTTCACCCCCCGTTAGAAAACATGCCTATCGCACCTCACCCCAGATGCAGGAGGTGATTCAGTCACAGGTGAACGACATGTTAGACAAAGGACTTATTGAAATCAGCCATAGTCCCTGGGCAGCCCCTGTTGTAATGGTGTGAAAAAATCAAATCAAATCAAATCAACCTTTATTGTCATATTGCTGTACATACAACTGTAGTGCAGGCAAGATGAAATTGCGTTTCTCTCGGCATCCATATAAGTAAAAGAACAGGATTTAAGACGCACTCACACATACCCTCACCCCCCACTCCACCACAGCCATTCACACTTCCCTGAGACATACTTGAAAGCTAACCAGAACTATAATATACAAATAATATACATAATGTCCGTAGGTGCAGTAGTATGTATGAGAGATTCCAGATCAACTGTTCAGCATCCTAACAGCTTGTGGAAGGAAGCTGTTAATCAGTCTGGTGGTTCTGCCTCTAATGCTCCAGAATCGTTTGCCAGATGACAGAAGTTCAAAGTGTTTATTCAGAGGGTGAGAACGGTCCTTGACAATGTTCAGTGCCCTGCTCCTACAACGGTTCTGAAAAAGTTCTTGGACAGAGGGGAGGGAGACTCCAATTACCGTCTCAGCTCCATTAACTATCCTCTGAACAGTCTGCCTTTGACTGCCTTCACCATGCCCTAACTCACACACCCATCCTCTCCTACCCAGATTTCTCACAAGAATTCCTGCTCTTTACGGATGCATCCAACACAGCCACTGGGTGTGTGTTATCACAGGTTAATGACTGTAATATGGACAAAGTCATTGCCTATGGTAGCCACGTCCTGACACGGACTGAGAGACGCTGGTCCACCTATGACAGGGAGCTGTGGGCTGTTGTGTGGTCTATTCGTCACTTTCACCAATATTTGACTGGACACCATTTTCGCATCATCACGGATCACAAACCTCTTCTTGGTTTGCGAAAAATGACCCTGGATTGTGACCCAACAGGACATAGAGCAAGGTGGGCTCTTGAGATAGACCCCTATGATTGGACGGTTGAACACAGGGAAGGCAGTAAACATGCTAATGCTGAGTCTATGTCACGTCGACCATCATCCACAAGGGCCATTGAATCTGTAAAGGCACAGTTCTGTCCAGCTCAAGCAGTCCCACAGGAAAAAGCACCTGAGCAGGTGTCCAGTCCCCTGACAGCTAACCCTGCAGCAAGCCCTTTAAGCACCGTTTCTGCTGACACACACACTGATCAAACACCCACATTCCCAAAAACATCACAGTCTGAGCAGGTGGTAAATGTGGAGCCTGAAATGGCCACCAGTTATTCCTTCCTAAACAGGGACCGTAGCCGTCTCATCCAAGCTCAGCGAGATGACCTGGTATTAAAAACTGTCATTGAGTGGGTGCTGACAAATTCCAAGCCACCATTTGCTAAACTCAAGCACACTTCGCCTGAGCACAGACATTTTTGGAGAGCGTTCCCGAAGCTTCCTGTTGCTGACTCTATTCTGTGTAGAAAAGTAAGACACCCTCCAGGTGACCCAATCTTACAGACTGTGATCCCGAGCAGCTTACAAAGAGAAGTGTTTCAAACACTACATGGACATTCACTCACTGGCCATTTTAGTGCTGAAAAGACATTGCAAAGTGCCCAGGGTAGATGTTATTGGCCATATATGGCACGTGACATAAATGAATGGTGCCTGCAGTGTGTTGCCTGTGAAGCACGGAGGCCACAGACTCCACAGCAACAAGCCCCTATACATCCTTGTCATAATGGACTGATCGTCGGCCTCTGTCGGTCTATGATGACCATGGAAGAGAATCCTAGATGTCTACTCTGCTGGAACAGCACCGCCTGTGGCTGAACAGGCCGATGCGCGAATGGCAGTCCCTGTCACACAGGTCGCACTTGTGGGTGGTCTCCGTGCTGCTGGGTCTGTGGCGGTTCTTCCTGCGGGTCCTTTTTTCATCTGCTGCAGCAGTCAGTCTCTCTTCACCCGCCTTGAGCTGTCTGGTCAGGGTGCCTCTCCATTTGGAGCGGTCCGTTGCAAGGTCCTCCCAGCGCTCTGTGTTGATCTCCAGGGCCTTCATGTCTCTCTTGCAGACGTCTCTATGGACTATTTCACAAAATATCGTAACCTGTATGCCCTCCCTGATCAACGAGCAGTTACTGTGGCAAAATGTTTGTTCAAAGACTGTATCAGCTGCCATGGTGCGCCACAAAGCCTGCACACTGACCAAGGACGCCAGTTTGACTCAGATTTGGTAAAATGTCTCTGTTCACTTTTGGGCATTCACAAAACAAGAACTTCTCCATATCATGCTATGTCAGATGGCATGGTGGAACGGGCTAACAGATCCATAAAGGATCAGTTAGCAAAGTATCTTTTCACCAAAGGTGGAGAATGGGATGAGCATCTTAAACAAGTTGAGTTTGCTGATAACACCACTGTCCACTCCTCCACCAAACACACGCCCTTCTTCTTAGTTCATGGACGAGAGGCTCGTCTACCCACTGACCTCCTCCTTGGAGAAACCCCTGGAGCTTCAGGAAACACACAAGATGCGCCACACGATTATGCTCACTCTATTGTGAAAAAACTGATTCGTTCCACTCTGCTGCACATAATATTGCTGCTGCAGGTGCTCAGCAGAAGCATTACTATGATGGTCGCAAGAGACACATGGCTGATGAAGCAGGGGACCTGATTTGGGTTGATCTACCCTCTCTTGCTAGGCACAAATTGTCTCCCAGATGGACAGGCCCTTTCAAAGTCTTACGGAGGCTGGACTTTGGTACAGATAACAGTGGTGTGGTCTATGAGCTGTTGGATATGTTAAACCCCAGAGGCAAACCAAAAGTCATTCACTACAACCGTCTCAAGCCGTATCGATCCCCATGGTCTGCACTACAGTCACCGCCCCAAGCCTCGGAACCAGCACCACCTTCTGCCTCTAGTCCATTTACACCACCACTCACTGCTCTCTCAGGCTCGAGACCTTATGTGTGTCAACACCCAACCCCTGCTTCACCTCCAGTACCTGATGTTCCCCACGTGCAGCAACCCCGATATGGACATGTTCCAGTGAGAAACGATTCACCAGCTGTGCCTCCACAACAGCCACCTGTTGTTGTTCAACCTCCCTGTCACGGGAAGACCAAGTCAGGACGTTGTGTTCGACGGCCACAGTGTTACAGAACTGATACTTTCACTGTTTAGCGTTCACCATTGACCTCATATGCAAACATGAGCAGACTGGACTTAAAAAAAACTGTACACCCCAGTTCTTCTCTAACAGTTTGGAAGTTTTCCCTAACAGATATGTAGTACTAGATTGTCTTTTTGCTGTTGCTGTTGTTGTTGTGAAGCGAGGACGCTTCTTTTGTGAAGGGGGAAGTAATGTGAGAGGTAATTTTGGAAAAAGGATTTTATTATGAAGGAGGAGTGACGGAAAAAGGTGGATTGTCCTCTTTGGGTTGGGGACAGGCTCCTGCCCCAAGTGGAGGAGTTTAAGTATCTTGGGGTCTTATTCACGAGTGAGGGGAAAATGGAGCGAGAGATTGACAGACGGATTGGAGCAGCATCTGCAGTGATGCGGACGTTGTACCGGCCTGTTGTGGTGAAGAGGGAGCTTAGTTCTAAGGCAAAGCTGTCGATTTACCAGTCAGTCTACGTTACTACTCTCACCTATGGTCACGAGCTTTGGGTAATGACCGAAAGAACAAGATCGCGGATACAAGCGGCTGAAATGAGCTTTCTCCGTAGGATTGCTGGACTCACCCTCAGAGATAGGGTGAGGAGCTCAGTCATCCGGGAGAGGCTCAGAGTAGAACCGCTGCTCCTCCACATTGAAAGGAGTCAGTTGAGGTGGTATGAGCATCTGATTAGGATGCCTCCTGGACACCTCCCACTTGAGGTGTTTCAGGCACGTCCCACTGGGAGGAGACCTCAGGGCAGACCCAGGACTCGATGGAGAGACTATGTCTCCCAGCTGGTCTGGGAACATCTTGGTATCCTCTCTGAAGAGCTGGAGCAGGTGGCTGGGGAGAGGGAAGTCTGGGCTTCTCTGCTTGAACTGCTGCCTCCACGACCCGGACCTCCGGAAAAGCGGTAGAAGATGGATGGATGGATGGAGGAGTGACGGAAGTGAAGTGGGGGGATGTTTTTGTAAATAGAACGTTGGGTGCAGTTATGGCTGGATATTAAAGCTATGGGAAGAGCTCAAATGGTCTCGTTCTTGTGGCAGAAAGACAAACCTTCATCTATCACCCACGCAAGTTTACACTAATATCTACACCACAACATGCCCAATCGATTTTTGAACGCATTCACAAAGGCTGCAGCAACAACATGCTCAGGGAGCCAATTCCAAGAGTTCACTGTCCTTATAGTCAGAAAAAGTTTGTCATATTTTCCATCGTATAATTAATTAACTGGTTAATGAATTAGGTGGTTTGCTAGCTTGTAAGGATGCTCATTGTTTAGTTAGTTAGCTTGTTTTTCAGGCAGACCATTGTTTGTATGTTACGTCATTTGCTTGTTTGTAAATTGGTTCATTGTTGAATAAATTAGTTGGGTAGCTTTCTTGTAATGTAACTAATCATTTAATTAGCTAGCTAGCTTGTAAGATGACTAATTATTTAGTTAGCTAGCTAGCTTGTAAAGTGACTAATTATTTAGTTAGCTAGCTAGCTTGTGCTGTAAGATGTGTCTAACTCATGTGTTTAGATAGGGCAGCTCAGTGCGTGAACGTGAGTGAGTGAGTGAGTAAGTGAGTGAGTGAGTGAGTGCGTGCGTCAGCCGAGGCGCGCCCCCACCCCTGTGTGAATGGCCCTGCGGAGCGAATGGTGTGTGTGAAATGTGCGGGTGAGTAGAGAGAGAGGCGACCGGAGCAGGTAGAATTGCTGTTTTTAACGGTACAGTCTGATAATAAAGCCCCAACTCTTCAGCAAAACGGCCTGTTCTTCTGTGTACCACCATACTGCTGTTAACAACCGTGAAGTTTACTCGGGAGTTGACCCCGGAGGAAAAACTGCCTCCGGCCCTGGAGAAGACAGATCTCCCCTGCGTCCCCCAACCACGGTTAGGAGACCAAAAACAGGAAAGGTTAACACTGGCGACCACGAAGGGACTCTCACGTTGTTAAGAGGGTGGTGAGTACTAAAAGCAAAGGACAATAACAAAGGCTGGGCCGAGTGACTGTGATAGCAGCTCAGCTAATGCGACATGGCGGCCGCTCGCTATCCCGCCGATATTTACAAACAAGAAACTAACTACTCAAACCCGTTCATGTCGCTAACTAATAATCAGGAATACAGACAAGGTACTGTGGAAGCTCATGAACGTCAGGCTGAGACAAAGTGTGGACATTATAACCCCTTTCTGTGTGATGAAAGCTGCGCAAACACACTTGTTGATGGAGAAGATTTGTTCGCGCCATTCGGCAGCCCCGCTCAGATTGCCCTCACAAATCCCTTTTTCTGAGCCGACAGTCAAAGCCACGGCCCCGTGGGAGGCCTAGATATTTACGTGCCCCCGAATCCTGCTCCAAATGCATCGTTAAAGTTGTATTATGCAGATACAAACCCCTTTACCACTGCTCACATGAGAAGTTTTGTACATAGCACACCAGCTACTTCCAAACCAGAAGCAGGTACGCTTCCCATGTTTACTCCTTGAATTAATCCAGAGGAGACTGATAAACAGGGACATTCCCCATTGAGCCGTCCCTGTCACTCGCATACACATAAGAGCCGCTCTGCGCCCCATCAGCCTCTTACATCGGACAGTGATGAAGACTATGATCCCAAAGAGAGAGTCCCCACTCTATGTCCAGGCCAGTACAATGGCAGCACACCATGGAGAGAGTTCCTGCACAGATTTGAGAGTTGCGCGGAGGCAATTCACTGGTCAGAAAAGACAATGGCTATCCAGCTGAAATTCTGCCTTGTTGGAGCTGCAGGCGCCATCATCCACAGAAACCCTCGTTCATCCAAATGGGACTACCGCCGCCTGCTGGAGGAACTCGAAACTGCATACGGCCCTTCCTCATATCACTCAGCGGCTGTAGCAGTGGAACTGAGGCAAAGAGTCCGCAAATTTGGTGAGGCCCTTCATGTGTTCAGAGATGACATTTATGGGAAAGTAGCTGTAGCTTATGGAAACTGGTCAGAGGTCGAGCAAGATGCTATAGCTGTTGAAGTTTTCACAAATGGCCTGGGCGATGCAGAGCTAATCCAAAAACTGTTAGAAGAACGTCCAGCCACACTAGCCAGAGCTTACGAGATAGCCCATCGCCATGAAACCACAAAGAGAGCTGCATCCTATATCACTAGCGTCATGCAGCCAGGGGCCCGTAACCTCACTGAACGCAGGCCCCGGGCCACTGTTGTCAGAGAAAGAGACGAGAACGAGACTGTAACTGCCACTACACCTGCAGCTAGCTCCTCACCCAATCGCTTTGCCCCACACACGTCTGCAAAAACACCAGAGCAACACAAGAACTTTAAAAGGGGTGACATTCGCTGCCATAACTGTAAGGGCTGGGGTCACAAACAGAGCCAGTGCTCATCCCCTCAAAGAAATGCAAAGACTTTCATTCCGAGCACTCCCCAGGGAAGCCTGCAGGCCACTGTACTCCACTTTAAAGGCCAGAGTCGTGACATGAGCATCCACTTGTGCATATATGAACTGGAGGTGTGTGCAGTCTTGGACAGTGGAGCGCGGACGAACGTGCTGCCCCTTCACCATTACAATGCCGTTCACCAAGACATGAGATCCCCACTACGGTCATCCATCGTAGAGACTCTGCTCGGGGTGGGACCAGGAGACGTGCTGGGGCATGGTGAGGCCAAAATACCCGTCAGTATTAACAGCTGGCAAGTTGAAGTGGACTTCCTCGTGGCGGACATAACGGGCAATGAAGTACTGCTAGGCCACCCATTCCTCACCCAAGCCGAGGCCCGCCTTGATTTTGGTAAGCGCCGCATAGTGCTGTTTGGAGAAGAAGTGTCATACTTTCACCCAGAGACTGTCCCAAAGTTGCATGCTGTGAGAGTAGCCAGAACTGTCATGGTTGAACCTGGACAAGAGTACCTAGTCAAGGGCACTGTGCCTTGTGGCAAAGCAGCTCAGGGAGACATGATGCTCAGCCCCACAAAAGACTTTGTTGAGAAGCACAAAATACTCATTGCCAGGGTCCTAGTCAACGCTCAGCCCACTAATGTTGTTCCACTACGCCTCTTTAACCCTGGCAACAAGGCCGTCACTATTAAAGAAGGTGCCATTGCAGGCCTCTTCCAGCCAGCTGAAGCTCTTCCCCCGCCCAGTGCCTCCACAGCGGCAGACTTCCCAGCTAGCTCCCCTGCGGTCCCAGAGCACCTCCAGGAGCTCTATACCCAGAGTTCCACTGAGCTTAATGACAATGAAAAACTTGAACTGTCTAACCTGTTGTGTGCCTATGAAAATGTGTTTTCCAGAGGAACAAGTGACCTGGGACGGACCAGTCTCGTGCAGCACAACATCATAACCTGGCCTGGAGCTCCCGTGAAGCAGCCCCCTCATCGCATGGCTGGGGAAAAGCAGCAACACGCAGACCAGCAGATCCGTGAGATCCTCCAGAACGGCCTTGCCACCCGCAGCCACAGCAGTTGGGCCTCACCGATTGTTATGGTACGTAAAAAGGATGGGACTTACAACCTTTGTATAGACTATAGAACACTCATCGACCGCACCATCACTGACGCGTACCCACTACCCCGCATCCAAGACACATTAGACACTCTCACCACTGCCAAATGGTTCAGCACCTTGGACTTTGCTTCAGGTTATTGGCAAGTCGAGCTGACTCCAAGAGCCCGCCGCGCAGCCGCCTTTTGCACCCGAAATGGACTATTTGAATGGAACGTTATGCCGTTTGGGTTATGCAATGTGCCAGCGACGTTCCAACGCCTTATGGACCGCGTCCTTGCCGGCATGCAGTGGGAGACCTGCCTCGTCTACTTGGATGACATCATTGTGCTGGTCAGGGATGTGTCCGGGATGCTGCAGCAGCTGAGTCAGGTTTTCCAGAGACTTAAACACGCAAACCTCAAACTAAAACCAGCCAAATGCTGCCTCTTCCGCCGCCAAGTTGCCTATCTAGGTCACATTGTGTCCGAGCACGGCGTAGCCACTGACCCCAATAAAGTCCACAAAGTCCAAGCTTGGCCCACTCCCACATCAGTCCAAGAGGTCAGATGTTTCATTGGCCTCGCCTCCTACTATCGCAGGTTTGTGAAAGACTTTGCCTCCATTACCGAACTGTTACGCAACCTGACAAGGAAAAACGCACATTTCCAGTGGCACGCTGAACACCAAGCTGTTTTCAACACGCTCAAGCACCGCCTCACCACAGCCCCTGTCTTAGGCTACCCACTGGACCATGGTGAAATGATCTTGGACACCGACGCTAGCGACACAGGCATCGGCGCCATCCTCTCGCAGATGCAGGATGGCGTGAAACGTGTGTTGGCATACGGCAGCCACAAACTAACCAAAGCTGAACAAAACTATTGCACTACAAGACGAGAGCTGCTAGCCATTGTCGATTTCACGTCACATTTTCAGCAGTATCTACTTGGGCGGCCTTTCAAAGTACGTACCGACCACAGCAGCCTGCGTTGGTTAACCCGAATGAAAGAGCCAGAAGGTCAGTTAGCCCGGTGGCTTGAGAAGCTAGCAGAGTACGAGTTTGAGATCATTCATCGCCCAGGTCGCTTACACACTAACGCTGACAGTCTCTCCCGCAGGCCCTGCCGCCAGTCCTGTCCCTGTAAACTGCAGGACCCCTCCTCACAGCCGAGAACCACAAGTCACCAAGCCATCTAGTGTGAATTGGACTCCGACACCAGCTCCCTGTCACTGAGTCCGGTGGGGGTAGAGACATGCCCTACAACTACAGCTGTGAGTCCGGTGGGGGTAACTGCAGACAGCTTTACCAATACAGACACTTTAAAACTAAAAGAGACAATTTATGTGACTAATACAAATGAGACCACACTGTTTCCTGGCTGGACTATGGAGGAGTTGTGCCAGGCCCAAGCCGCTGATACAGACATTGCACCAATAAAAGCTTGGTTAGAGGCCAGCAGTGAGCGCCCTCCCTGGACCACAGTCGCCTCTTGCAGTCCAGCCACCAAAACATACTGGAGTCAATGGAAAAGACTGTATTTCCGAGATGGAGTTCTGGTCCGCCGTTTTTACTGTTTGGATGACACACAGTACTTCCCAAATTGTCCTGCCACGCAAAATGCAACCTGACGTCATGCGCCAGATGCACGAGGGGCCAATAGGTGGACATTTTGGTATTGAACGGACTGTGGCCAGATTTCAAACCAGATACTACTGGTACCACATGAGAGAAGACGTGGCCCTCTGGTGCCGGACTTGTAACAACTGTGCATGCAGAGCCAGACCCCACAAAATGCCACAAGCGCCCATGGGAACTGTCAGGGTCGGAGCCCCCATGGAACGCATTGCACTGGACATTATGGGCCCACTCAATGAGACAGAACGCAAAAACAGCTATGCGCTTGTAATAAAGGAGTATTTCACAAAATGGGCTGAAGCATTTCCTATCCCAGACGAAAAGGCTGTCACCGTGGCACGCGTTGTTGCAACAGAATGGGTGTGCCGCTTCGGAATGCCTCACTCTTTGCACAGCGACCAAGGGTGCAATTTTGAATCAGAAGTGTTTCAAGAAATGTGCCGTCTGTTTGGCATTGTGAAAACCCACACTACGCCATTCAGACCACAGTCAGATGGCCAGGTTGAACGTTTCAATGCCACACTTCAAAAGATCCTGGCCTCTACTGCAGAACGCTGTCACTGGGATTGGGACCTGATGACCCCATATGCAGTTATGGCCTACAGAGCGACCAAGCACAGTGCTACTGGTTTCACCCCCAACTATATGATGTTCGGACGTGAAATAAATGAGCCAGTGGACCTTGTAGCTGGTTTGCCCCCGGACTCTGACCATGCACCTTCAGCCCCAGAGTACATGCAACAAATACGCGAGCGGCTGGAGCTGGCTCACAACATTACTCGAGAAGCCCTTGGTGAGTCAGTCACACGTGCAAAAAGACAATATGACAAAAATGCTTGCCACACACAGTACAAAGTCGGAGACACAGTGTGGTACCTCATCAAAGGAACATGGCATGTCAAAAACAGAGTCAAAAAGTTCCTCCCCTCCTACGAAGGACCCTTCTTTGTTATGGGACAGTTGGATGATCTAGTCTACCGGATCCAAAAGAGCCCCAGAGCCAAAGTCAAAGTCGTCCACCATGACCAACTGAAACACTACCGCAGCCGTGAGCAGCTGGACAACACTTGGGTCCTGGACCAAGCCCAGAACTGGACACCTTCTGAGATCTTGCCACCGGCTGTGGACAGGGACCCAGCAGACCAGGACCTCAGCCTGTACAACTTGTTTGCCACTGCCTCCAGTGATGGCCCCAGCAATCCCCGGCCGTCTACTCCACCTGCTAATGTTCCCAATGTGATCGGGTCTCTTCCATCCACTCCTTCCCATGTGATATTTGACCATGGTGGGGGTGCGGTGGGACAGCCACGCCATCAGGCTCAGCACGTGTCACGGCCCAAACGTTGGCACAGAGGACCGGACCGTTACGGGGACTGGGTTACTGAGTGAGCCAACTGTAGCAGTTCATATTTGCACTAGAGACTCTCCAGTTTACATTTTTAGACTCTAGTCTAGTTATAATGTTCTATACGTTTGTTTAAAAAAAAAAAGCTGAAGAGACAATGCTTTCATATACCTACATGCACTTTATTTCATTTGAATGTATTGTATTCTGATTAGTTGGTCAGTATTTACTGATTTCTTAGCTGATTTAGTGCTGAAATCTGATAGAATAATTATAGTAGGGGACTTTAATATACATGTGCATGTAAATAGTGACTGCCTTAATGTGGCATTTAATTCAATATTAGACTTGATTGGGTTTTCTCAGAAAGTAGGAAATTCTACTCATTACCTCCACCATACATTGGACCTTGTTCTGACATATAGCGTAGAAATAGAAAATCTTGTAGTGTCTCCTCATAACCCTGTACTGTCAGACCATTGTCTGTTAACCTTTGATTTTACTATTTCTGACTATTTCAGAATCAGAATCAGAATCAGAATCAGGTTTATTGCCATTGTTCATGTAGTACACAAACTAGGAATTTGTCTCGGTACAATGCTGCAACATTAAACATGATAAGATAAGAGAAATAAACTATACATGTAATAAAGTGTAGGATAAGATTAAGTGATACTGGTCAACAGTTAAAATATATATTATTTGGCTCCTAAAGAAAAATATTATTACAGTAGATGCCTCTCAGATGATGCTGTTACCAAATTTATGCAGATTGTTTCCTCTATGCCATGTGTCAACACAACAGAAATAAGCTATAGACAGCTTGCTTCTTCTGTAATTGATAACATGGTGGATAGTGTTTCAGCTTCTCTGCATCAGACTCTAGACTTGGTGGCCCCCTTAAAAAAGAAAAAGTCTAATCAGAGATTTCTAACTCCTTGGTTCAACACAGAAACTCGTAGCTTAAAACAGAAGACTCGTCAATTAGAAAGAAAATGGCGCTCCACTAATTTAGATGAAATCTATTTAGCTTGGAGAAATCATCTTTTAATTTATAAAAAATCTCATAGAAAAGCTAGAACGAGTTATTACTCTGCATTAATAGAAGAGAACAAGAATAATCCCAGGTTTCTTTTCAGTACTGTAGCCAGGTTGACAAAGAGTCAGGACTCTGTCAATCCTAGCATTCCCTTAGAGCTTACTAGTCAGGACTTTATGAACTTTTTCAATAATAAAATTTCATCCATCAGAGATAAAATCAATCAGATTCTTCCCACAGTTAACTTAAATACTGTAACTACTATAACTCCTTCTATTGATGTCTGTCTTGATGAGTTTACTCCAATCGATCTTTGTGAGTTAGACAAAATAGTTTCCTCATCCAAACCTTCAACTTGTCTTTTAGACCCTATTCCTACCAGGTTATTTAAAGAAGTCTTCCCACTTATTGGTAGCTTTATTCTTCATATAATCAATTCTTCATTAACTTTAGGCCATGTACCGCAGGCTTTTAAAACGGCTGTAATTAAACCCTTACTCAAAAAGCCAACATTAGATCCAGGAGCTTTAGCTAACTATAGACCAATCTCTAATCTCCCTTTCATTTCAAAAATCTTAGAAAGAGTTGTTGCTACGCGATTATTTGACCACCTGCCGGGAAATGGTTTACTTGAAGAGTTTCAATCTGGGTTTAGAATCCATCATAGTACTGAAACAGCCTTAGCGAAGGTCACTAACGACCTCCTCATCGCATCTGATAATGGACTGGTTTCTGTACTTGTCCTTTTAGACCTTAGTGCAGCTTTTGATACTATTGATCATAATATTCTACTTGATAGATTAGAACACTATGTTGGACTTAATGGAACTTCGTTGCAGTGGTTTAGATCTTATTTATCTGATAGGTTCCAGTTTGTTCATGTAAATAATGAGTTTTCTTTCAACTCAAAGCTTAGTCATGGAGTTCCACAGGGATCTGTGCTAGGTCCTACTCTTTTTAGTTTATATATGCTTCCGTTAGGCAACATTATTAGAAAGCACTGTATACTTTTTCATTGTTATGCAGATGACACACAATTATACCTGTCAATGAAGCCAGATGATAGTAATCAATTAGCCAAGTTAGAAGCCTGTCTTAAGGAAATCAAAGCTTGGAAGACATGTAATTTCCTGCTATTAAATTCAGATAAGACTGAAGTCATTCTTGTTGGTCCAAAAAACCTTAGAAATTCCTTTCCAAATCAAACTTTCAGTTTGGATGCGGTTACTCTTTCTCTTAATAGCTCTGTGAGGAACCTTGGAATTATTTTTGATCAGGATCTGTCTTTCAATTCACATATTAAATTTGTTTCTAAGACTGCCTTCTATCATTTGCGTAATATTGCCAAGATTAGGAGCATCTTGTCTCAGAGTGATGCTGAGAAACTGATCCACGCTTTTGTTAGCTCGAGATTATTGTAATTCTTTATTATCAGGCTGTCCTAAAACATCTTTAAAAAGTCTTCAGCTGATCCAAAATGCTGCAGCAAGAGTTTTAACAGGTACTAGAAAGAGAGATCATATCTCTCCGGTTCTGGCCTCCCTTCATTGGCTTCCCATAGAGTTTAGAATTAAGTTTAAAATCCTTCTTCTTACTTACAAAACTCTAAACAATCAGGCTCCTTTTTATTTAAAAGATCTGATACTACCGTATTATCCTAACAGAGTACTACGTTCCCAAAATGCAGGATTACTTGCAATACCTAGAATCTCCAAAAGTACAATGGGAGGCAGAGCCTTCAGTTATCAAGCTCCTCTCCTGTGGAACCAGCTGCCAATCTGGATTTGGGAGTCAGACTCGATCTCTGTTTTTAAGAATAGGGCTAAAACCTACCTTTTTGATATAGCCTACAATTAGGGAGGGATCATGTGTTTCTGAACCCTCCCTTAGTTATGCTGCTAATAGGTTTAGTCAGCCGGGGGACCTCTAGTAATGCACTGGGCCTCACTCCTTTCCTCACTCTCAATGAAATAATTTTTTTGCTGGTCATTAACATTTGTTTGTTCTCTCCCATAGATTGAGTCCCCATCGTGCTGTTTGCTCTCTATATGTCTGTGCTTTTCTTCTTCTCTATCCCCTCACCCCCAGCCAGTCGCAGCAGATGACTGCCCCTCCCTGAGCCTGGTTCTGCTGGAGGTTTCTTCCTGTTAAAAGGGAGTTTTTCCTCTCTGCCGTCGCCAAGTGCTTGCTCACAGGGGATTGCCTGATTGCTGGGGTCTTTCTGCAACTGTGGGGCTTCCCCCTACAGTTGATAGTGCTATGAGATGACTGTTGTTGTGAAATGGCGCTATATAAATAAAGTTGAATTGAATTGAATTGAATTATTACTCCCGGTCGCCAAGGAATAGGTTTTCAAAGTGTAATGTACTCCTTGTTTAATTAGAAACAATTGTATTTCAATGTATTTGTCCCTCATGTTTTCACTGCTGAATGAGCTAATTTTATCACTGCATAGACACTCGTAACCTACCTACCTATTTGGATTCACATTATATATTGGGCACTGCTACTGCTACTGCTAGGCCTACGAATGTAGAGAGTGTGTACCAGTTTTATATTATTTAAATGGAATGGAATTAATGTTAATTGCCAGTCCATGGTGGGGGTAGTATTGTAAGATGTGTCTAACTCATGTGTTTAGATAGGGCAGCTCAGTGTGTGAACGTGAGTGAGTGAGTGAGTGTGTGCGCGCAGCCGAGGCGCACCCCCACCCCTGTGTGAATGGCCCCGCGGAGCGAATGGTGTGTGTGAAATGTGCAGGTGAGTAGAGAGAGAGGCGACTGGAGCAGGTAGAATTGCTGTTTTTAACAGTGCAGTCTGATAATAAAGCCCCAACTCTTCAGCAAAACGGCCTGTTCTTCTGGGTACCACCATACTGCTGTTAACAACTGTGAGGTTTACTCGGGAGTTAACCCCGGAGGAAAAGCTGCCTCCGGCCCTGGAGAAGATAGATCTCCCCTGCGTCCCCCAACCACGGTTAGGAGACCAAAAACAGGAAAGGTTAACACTTGTAAGGTGACTAATTAATGGGTTAAGTTTGCTCGGCTGTAAGGTTGCTCACCGTTTGGTTAGTTGGGTAGCTTTCAAGGTAAAATGGTAAATGGCGTTCACATATATAGCACTTTTTCTTCTCATCTAGGATGACCAAAGCGCTTTATAGATCCTGCAATCCACCCATTCAAACACTGATGGCGGCAGAGCTGCCATACACACAGGCGCTAACCAGGCCACCAGGAGCAACTGGGGGTTCAATTTCTTGCTCAAGGACACGTCGATAAGCGGACGGCAGACAGAGCAGGAATCAAACCCATGACCCTCCAATCAGTAGTCAGTCACACTACACCTGCGCCACCGCCACAGTAATGACCCACCCCGAGGTGGGTCATTACTCAGTTACATTGTTTAATAGTTTGTAAGTTAGTTCATTGTTTACTAAGTTGGTGTAAAATGTGATTAATAGGTTAGTTAGTGCACTAGTTTTTAAGGTGGCTTGTAATTAGTGAGCTAGCTTGTGGGGTGGGTCAGTCAGTCAGTCAGTCTGTTAGTAAAAGGGACGAATTCCTCAGATAGCTTACTAGTTTGTTAGCTCATTGTTCATTTAATTAGCTAGCTAACTTGTTAGGTGGCTCAGTCTTTAGTTAGTTTGCTAGCTTGTAAGGTTGCTCAGTTTAGTGGCTTAGCAAGCTTTTGAAGTGGGTCATTGGTTAGTGAGATAGATTGTTTGCTAGTTTGCAAGTTAGCAAGTTGTTTAGTGTTAGCTAGCTAGCTAGTTTGTAAAGTCACAAAGTCTTTAGTTTGTGTACAAGTTTGTAAAGCAGCTTTTTGGTTGGTCGGTCAGTCGGTCTTGGTTGTCATATATGTAAGTTAGTTGGTCTGCTGGTTATTTAGTTAATAAATTCCATTGATAAGATGGTTATTTAGTTTGTAGTTATTTAATTTCTGGGTTCCGCATTGTATCCTTTCAAAAATTTGGTGTCTGATCAAGTTCTCCAGGATTGAGACCACCTCTGTCTGGGTTCTCAGTCCAGGTTAGTGTGACTCCTGAGTTCTGAGCCGACTGAAATAGAAAACCTGAATAGTTCCACTGAAGCAGACTGAGAGCCTGTAAGTGTGACAGAACACTGCAACTCTGCTCTTGGGGATCCGTTAACGAGACGGCTCCAACATCCAGGATGATGAACTGAAACAGCACATCAGCTCTGACCGTCATCGACAGTATTTATGGTTCTGTCTCACACAGGATGTATTTGTCTGGCATCTGTTTCCTTGTTCTAATGATACTTCCTTTGTTTACCTCTAATTACTGCAGTAACAGCCTTAAAACATCCATTAGGCAGCAGCTTATTGTTCTACAATTTCTGTAGTGCAGCAGCAGGTGTAGCTCTGGTGTAGAATAATGTTTGTCTGTGTGGAGGAGATCCGTCTCTGTCAGGGTGGACTGTAACTGCCTCTGACGAGCCTTCATAACTCTGGTTTTTTTGTTTGTTTCACCACCAAAATAGGCCAAACGCGGCGGTGGAGACGATCACAGGAGAGTTACTGATGCTCCAGAGTGTTTGTGATGGAAATGTTATGAATCAGTTCTAGTAGGAAGGCTCTGATGGGTCAGAGGATACTGCAGAATAAATCATCAGAAAAATATGGAATTATTAAAGGTTCAGTGAGATTATTCAACGCCAAATATGAAAATAAGACAGAACTAACAGACCAGTTAACTAAACCATCTGCTAACTAACCTATCTACAGAATACCGTACCTAGCGAACATCCAATGACCCACTGACTTTTAAGTTATCTGGCTTTTTTTTTTTTTTTTTCCGGTTCCGGTTCCACCGGACCGGCGGCGCCACACGAGTTGGCTGCCTTTTGCAACTGCCTTTTTCTTATCTTCCTTCTTCTTTCTACACCTTTCACTCTATATATATATCACGGACACACAGATCGCCCCAAGGGTCTCCCGAGTCGGCGGACAGAGCCACTGTTTGCAGCGGGGGACGATACAGCAGGGCAGCCACCCAGTGCTAACGGAGACTGCCACTCGCTGCTAACGGAGAAGCTCAACATGCCGAGGAACTGTGGCAAAAACGACGCGGGTGCTGGGCTGGAGTTTAGGCGGCGTGCAAGAAATATAAGACAGAATAATAAAGAGTGATGGCAAGAACCAAGCAGACCGCCCGTAAATCTACTGGAGGAAAAAGCCCCCCAGGAAGCAGCTAGCCACCAAGGCTGCTCGAAAAAAGCGCTCCGGCCACCGGCGGAGTGAAGAAGCCTCACCGTTACAGGCCCGGTACCGTGGCTCTGAGAGAGATCCGTCGCTACCAGAAATCCACGGAGCTGCTCATCCGTAGGCTGCCCTTCCAGCGCCTGGTGAGGGAGATCGCTCAGGACTTCAAGACCGACCTGCGCTTCCAGAGCTCCGCTGTCATGGCTCTGCAGGAGGCCAGCGAGGCCTATCTGGTGGGTCTCTTCGAGGACACCAACCTGTGTGCCATCCACGCCAACAGGGTCACCATCATGCCCAAAGACATCCAGCTGGCCTGCCGCACCCACGGAGAGAGAGCTTAGACTTTCTGCTGCACATTCATTCACCAACCACAATGCCCCGCACTGTGTCTCTCTCTCTCTCTCTCTCTCTCTCTCTCTCTCTCTCTCTCTCTATATATATATATATATATATATATATATATATATATATATATATATATATATATATATATTTTATTTTTGTTACTTATTTGTACCCGTAGGTAGATTTGGTTTGCAGTCTGGTGACAAGCCACCGGCTGCCGGTCGCTGCGTGCGCGAGCGCCCTAAACCTACATGTTTATGGTATGCGGGAGGAAACCGGAGAAATTCCGGAGTAAACCCACGCAACACGGGGAGAACATGCAAACTCCACACAGCTCACTGTTGGTCGGGGGCTGGGATCGAACCCACGATCTCATGATCCCTGCGATCCCCCGGCCGAGGGTAAACTGTGCTGCCACAGTGCTAAACCACTGCGCCACCGTGCAGCCCTATATATGTATATATATATATATATATATATACAGTATATATATATATATATATATATATATATAGTAATATGTACATATGTACACTAGCTGTTCTTGTTTTTTTTCTTGCCTTCTGATTGTTGCTCTGAGTGTTGCTATCCTTGTGCTGTTGCAATCCTGGAATTTCCCCATTGTGGGACTAATAAAGGCTTATCTTATCTTATCTTATCTTATCTTATCTTAATGAGCCACCCTACAGATTAGCTAGTTAAATTAAGTTTTAAGCTATCTAGCTAATGAGCCACCTTACAGGTTAGCTAGTTAACTAACTAAATTTTAAGCTATCTAGCTAACTAGCCTCTAAGTGTGCACTAAATTTGCATTTCTTCCCAAACATAAGATGTTAAGCTTTGAAAATATGATCATGTATGATCATGTATGCAAATATACAGTTGATTTTTAAAATTATGCATGGTTCTGCACCCCCACCTTTTAAGACTTTTGTGTACCTGACCTCTGAACAAAATAGAATAACAAGGACTTCCTGTAGGTGGCACTGTTGCATCCTCCTATGTAAAACTGCTTTTGGACAATCAGCCGTTGATATAAGGGGTTAATCACAAGTAGCAGCGTGATGTTGCAGCCGGCGGGTGCCGTCATCATGCCGACCTATATAAGAGAGGTGTCGGCCATCTTATGCTCTGTTTGCCGGCTTTCTCACTACATGCAATAGTTAGGAGTAAATGTTTGTTCATGTGTACTGTATTATTAAGAGTTATTGTAATAAAGTTCAGTTCCAGCAGAGCTCACTCGTCTGTGGTCATTCCCAAGTTTGTGGACATAACACAGCCTTCTCATACAAAGTTATAACGGAATGGAACAAGCTCCCCACTGCTTTGAAGACCAGAACAAATTACAGAGACTTTCCACAGAGACTAAAAAAATGGATTTTAAGTAATCAAGCCTGCCATCAGTGACTCTCTCCATGAAATGGGATTTGAAATTGTACTCTTAAATTGTTTTTATGTGTGCCGTCTCTCTTACGTCTTTACCTTTAAACTTACTCCCTGCTTGTTTCAGAGTCAACAGTTCCTGAAAGCCGACCTGAATTGTTTTCTATATGTGCTGGTTTTCTTTTGCTGCCTGCCTCAGGGACGACAGATGGAAATGAGTGAGAACGCTAGAATCTGGTACAGAGCATCTTTACCCTGTGGTTAAGGTTTTTTCTGTCCACGGTCCCTGACAAAGAAACCAATGAACTAAACTAAACATAATTTTGTGGCTTTATTCACATAAATTCATCATGGGGGGTGTAAAACCTAGGGAATAAATAGGAAAAATTGGGAAAACCTCAATAAAAAAAACTTGCTTGAACATAGAAAATAAAACAGTAAAAATAAAGAAAAATACAACAAAAAATGGAAAATGAGTAAAACGAGACAGAATGGTGAAATCATGTTTTTTCACTTGTTTTTACCGTTCAGTAATCATTTCTTCTGTAACTTTTATTTTCTTACTTTACTGATTGTTTTCATTTATGGTAAATTTCTAAGATTTTAGTCTTAAATTTTGAGCTTTTTTCATGAATGTGAGACCAAACTGCTGTAAACTTTTAAGAGTCTGTTTATCACTAAATGTGTTTATCTGTGATAAGATAAGATAAGCCTTTATTAGTCCCACAATGGGGAAATTCCAGGATTGCAACAGCACAGGGATAGCAACACTCAGAGCAACAATCAGAAGACAAGAAAAAACAAGAGCAGCGAGTATACATATGTACATATAAATACAGTGGGGCAAAAAAGTATTTAGTCAGCCACCAATTGTGCAAGTTCTCCCACTTAAAAGATGAGAGAGGTCTCCAATTTTCATCATAGGTATACCTCAACTATGAGAGACAAAATGAGAAAAAAAAGTTCAGAAAATCACATTGAAGGATTTTTAATGAATTAATTGGTAAATTTCGCGGTAAAATACGTATTTGGTCACCTACAGACAAGCAAGATTTCTGGCTCTCACAGACCTGTAACTTCTTCTTTAAGAGGCTCCTCTGTCCTCCACTCGTTACCTGTATTAATGGCACCTGTTTGAACTCATTATCAGTATAAAAGACACCTGTCCACAACCTCAAACAGTCAGACTCCAAACTCCACTATGGCCAAGACCAAAGAGCTGTCAAAGGACACCAGAAACAAAATTGTAGACCTGCACCAGGCTGGGAAGACTGAATCTGCAATAGGTAAGCAGCTTGGTGTGAAGAAATCAACTGTGGGAGCAATTATTAGAAAATGGAAGACATACAAGACCACTGATAATCTCCCTCGATCTGGGGCTCCACGCAAGATCTCACCCCGTGAGGTCAAAATGATAATGAGAACAGTGAGCAAAAATCCCAGAACCACACGGGGGGAGCTAGTGAATGACCTGCAGAGAGCTGGGACCAAAGTAACAAAGGCTACATCAGTAAAACACTACGCCGCCAGGGACTCAAATCCTGCAGTGCCAGACGTGTCCCCCTGCTTAAGCCAATGCATGTCCAGGCCCGTCTGAAGTTTTCTAGAGAGCATCTGGATGATCCAGAAGAGGATTGGGAGAATGTCATATGGTCAGATGAAACCAAAATAGAACTTTTTGGTAAAAACTCAACTTGTCGTGTTTGGAGGAGAAAGAACACCATACCTACTGTGAAGCATGGGGGTGAAAACATTATACTTTGGGGCTGTTTTTCTGCAAAGGGACCAGGACGACTGATCTGTGTAAAGGAAAGAATGAATGGGGCCATGTATCGTGAGATTTTGAGTGAAAACCTCCTTCCACCAGAAAGGGCATTGAAGATGAAACGTGGCTGGGTCTTTCAGCATGACAATGATCCCAAACATACCGCCCGGCAACGAAGGAGTGGCTTCGTAAGAAGCATTTCAAGGTCCTGGAGTGGCCTAGCCAGTCTCCAGATCTCAACCTCAGAAAATCTTTGGAGGGAGTTGAAAGTCCGTGTTGCCCAGCAACAGCCCCAAAACATCACTGCTCTAGAGGAGATCTGCATGGAGGAATGGGCCAAAATACCAGCAACAGTGTGTGAAAACCTTGTGAAGACTTACAGAAAACGTTTGACCTCTGTCATTGCCAACAAAGGGTATATAACAAAGTATTGAGATGAACTTTTGTTATTGACCAAATACTTATTTTACCGAGGAATTTACCAATTAATTCATTAAAAATCCTTCAATGTGATTTTCTGGATTTTTTTTTTCTCATTTTGTCTCTCATAGTTGAGGTATACCTATGATGAAAATTGGAGACCTCTCTCATCTTTTAAGTGGGAGAACTTGCACAATTGGTGGCTGACTAAATACTTTTATTCCCCACTGTATATAAATATATAGACACACAGTGCGGAGCATTGTAGCTAGATGGAATGAAACAGCAGAACCGTCTACTTAGTTATCCTACATGGTATGATTATGTACCCATACATATTCTCACCCTCCATAGCGACCGGTATTTTCCTAGTTGTATACCGGAGGGGACCATTGTGTAAGTCTATTGTGTCTTTTGCATTCAATACTATTAGGTTGTCACGTCTTTTTGCTATCTCTGCGAGATAGTAGTTTACATTTAAAAGGACAAAAATGGAAGAAAAGCAGAACAAAAACATTGTAAATGTGTTGATGTGACCGCAGCGGTTCACAGTCGGACGTCTCTACAGCAGCGTTAAACGGTTCCACTGCACGGTTATAGCACGGTCAAGCGTGGGCCGTTAAAGTTCAAACGGCGGAACTCTCCAACTGAAAGCGACTCGACTCTCCGCTGAGTGACGGTGGCACCACCGCACCGGAGTGGTGACGTTTCAGCCGTGGTGGAAAAAACCCGGCGTGGGAGTGCTGAGCTAGCATTATGTAAGGTGACATATGCCTTAGCCGTCCTCTTCAAACGTCCACCCACACCGACGGTTAATAGACCCTTCCATCATGTTTGTGTAAATATGCAGAGAAATTTGGAGCAAAAATGATCCAGATGTTTCCATGATAGTTGACCTGACCAGCATGAAGATACAGTTGATATCACCAGTCTGTCTGTCTGGTCGGCTCTGAAATCACCGTTCAGCCTTCAAACGTTGGCTTTACTGCTAGTGCTTCACTGTTTGATTGAGGTAGAACCTTATAATAAAGGCCCCAAAATACAAGGTAAATTCAGGGGAAAAAGAATTGAAAATGGGCAAAAAAAGGGGAAAAAACGGGGCAACAACAGAGTAAAAACAGGGCTAAAAAGTAAGGTAAAAACTGGTTAAGTACTACATACAAACAGGGGGATAGAAAAGTAAGGTAAAAACAGGGTAAGTACCAGGAACATGGGGGAAAACAGGGTAAGTACAGGGGAAAAAGCGCTATGAAGAGAGCAAAAAAGGGGGGGAATGGTTCAAGTACTGGGTAAGAACAGGGTAAAGCACAAGGTAAAAACATGGTAAGAACAGACTAAACCAGGGAGAGAAAAGTGAGGTAAAAGCAGGGTAAGTACTGGGGAAAAGGTAGAAAACATGGTATGCACAGGGGAAAAACAGGCAAAACGTGGAAAAACTGGGTCAGTGGCAGATGACAGTAAAAATGGTTTTGAAACAGGATAAGACCAGAGTCAAAATGGGGGAAAGCAAAATAAAACAGGGTAAGTACCAGGAACATGGGGGAAAACAGGGTAAGTACTGGGGAAAAGGTAGAAAACATGGTATGCACAGGGGAAAAACAGGCAAAACGTGGAAAAACTGGGTCAGTGGCAGATGACAGTAAAAATGGTTTTGAAACAGGATAAGACCAGAGTCAAAATGGGGGAAAGCAAAATAAAACAGGGTAAGTCCTGGGTAAAAGCAAGGTAAAGAACTAGGTAAAACAAGGAAAAAAACACAAGGTGAAAACAAGGAAAGCACAGGAGGGAATGAGGAAAAAGTGGTATGAATAAAGCAAAACGGGGTCAGTAATGGGTAAAAACAGAGGAAAAAAATGGAAAAAATAAAACAGGAAAAAAACAATAGCAGAGTAAAAACAAGGATAAAAAGCAAGGTCAAAACAGGGTAAAACCAGAGGGGAAAAGCATAAGGTATGAACAGGGTAAGTGTCGGGAGAAAAGGGGGAAAACATGGTGAACGCTGGGGAAAATTAGGGAGAAAAAGTGGTAGGAACAGAGCAAAAATGGGGCGGGGTGGGGGGAGGGAACAGGGCTAAACAGGGTCAGTACCACTTAAAAACAGAGTAAAAACAGGAAAAACGAAGGGAAAAAATATAAAAATGGGGAAAAACAGAATAAGAACAGTTTAAAAACAGGGACAGAGCAGAGTAAAAACAGGCATAATAAAAAGGAAGGTAAAACAGGACTGGTACTGGGTAGAAACAGGATAAAGAACAAGAAAAAATGTTTTAGTTTTTAACCATTCATGTCTTTAAATGGTGTGGTTAGTGTACGGTTGAACTTTGACCTCTAGCATGACTCTGAAGTCACGTGAGAGGTGGATGAGAAACCGATGGAAAGGGTAATGAGAATCCTGCGGACTGTTAGCGTAGGCCATGAGAGGTCGTCACAGTAACGACAGCTGAGGCTCCAGCACGTCTGCTTTAACAAGTGAGGCGGTCGAGACACGTCAGACGCTGAGACGCCTCCTACAGCGCTGCAGTAAACTGCCTTGCTTGAGGACCACCTCTTCTTCATCAGATCTTCAGAAGTCTCATCCTAACAGCTAGCTACTCAGTTGACCGAGCTAATGCTAGCTACTAGCATGTACTTAAAATTTGGTGACTTTTTCCTCATTAATCTGCAAATTTTTAACTGTAAATTTTCTGCTTTTTATTTTCAAACTTTTTTCTTCTAAATTTGCTTTTTTCCTTAGGAATATGACTGTCAATTTTTTCTTGTAAATTTGTAACTTTTTTGTTAAAAATTTGACTTTTTCTGATTATTTTGCAACCTTTTTCTTGTAAATTTGCATGAAAAATTTGACTTTTCATCATAAATTTGAATTTTTTTTTCTTGTAAATTTGCAACTTTTTTCTTAAAATGTAAATTTTTTCTCATTAATTTGCACATTTTTAATTGTACATTTGCAGCTTTGTAGTGTAATTTTTCCAACATTTTTGTCATAAATTTGCATTTTTTTCTTAAAAATTTGTGACTTTTTTCTTATATAGTTTTTTCTTTTAAATTTGTAACTTTGTAAAGGTAAATGTTCAACTTTGTTCTTAAAAATTTGGGGGTTTTGGTCATAAATTTATGAATGAATGAATGAATGAATGAATGAATGAATCTTTATTTCGAATAGATTAAAAGTACAGGTTAAAAGAAACTGAATAATATAACAAAGGGGGAAAGAAAATCCAACAAGGTCAAATTAGACAATAACTCCTCTGATTATACAGTTCAACATAAGTTATCCGAAATGGGTGATGGCTGAAGCCGCAGCTTATATTTCCCACCCATATTCCATCCAAGAATTCAAAAGAAAAACAAAACAAAAGCGATTACAATTCAGAACAAAGCTAAGACAAAATGTGACAAAAAACTAAGCAACAACACAACACAGACTGGATATGACAATCTTTATGTGATTTTACATGCCATCTTGTATATATGTTTGGAGTATTTCTTCCTTTAGTTTTTGTTTAAATTGTCCAAGCGTTGTACATAATTTTAATTCAGGTCCAAAATCGTTCCATAATCTGACTCCTTGCACTGAAACACAGTGTTGTTTGGTGGTAGTTCTCACTGAAGGTTTTTGAAATCTACATGTTCCTCTGAAATGATATTGTTTCTCCCTTATTTGGAACAACTTTTGGATATTTGCGGGCAGTGATAGATTCTTCACTTTAAACATTATTACTGCAGTTTTAAAGTCAACCAGATCTTTCAACTTGAGAGCTTTTAATTTAAGAAAAAGTGGGTTTGTTGTTTGTCATCCGGGAGAGGCTCAGAGTAGAACCGCTGCTCCTCCACATTGAAAGGAGTCAGTTGAGGTGGTATGGGCATCTGATTAGGATGCCTCCTGGACGCCTCCCACTTGAGGTGTTTCAGGCACGTCCCACTGGGAGGAGACCCCGGGGCAGACCCAGGACTCGGTGGAGAGACTATGTCTCCCAGCTAGTCTGGGAACGCCTTGGTATCCCCTCTGAAGAGCTGGAGCAGGTGGCTGGGGAGAGGGAAGTCTGGGCTTCTCTGCTTGAACTGCTGCCTCCGCGACCCGGACCTCCGGAAAAGCGGTAGAAGATGGATGGATGGATGGATGGGTTTGTTGGTTCCCTGTAAGCAGCTTTGTTTATTATTCTAATAGCTCTCTTCTGAAGCATAAAGACTGGATTTATGTTTGTTTTATATGTATTTCCCCATACTTCAGTACAATATGTCATGTATGGGAGTATTAATGAATGATACAAGGTATATAGTGTGGGTTGATTCAGCAAATATTTCACTCTGTGTAGTATTGCAATTGATTTGGATATTTTACCTTTAATATAATTAATATGTGACTTCCAACACAGTTTATTATCAATTATTACTCCAAGAAATTTAGTTTCAGATACCCTTTCAATCTCTACACCATTTACACTTACATTTTTACATTTTCCGGCGGTACTTCCGGTGCTGCACTTGTAATGCTTGATATGAGCCGAGAATTTTAAGCAAAACCATCAAAATAAGGACTTCTGTTGGCTACCAACAAACGTGGGGAATACCCTTACGACCCAGTGCTGACCTGGTGAAGGTTCTGGTAGATCTGGCTCCGTTTCGCCCCGTTTCCGACCTCTAAAGGCTCGCCTCTGATGCTAACCCAGATGCTAACCCAGAGTAACTGCAGCAGTGAGAAGGTATTCTTTACATCTGGCCATCTGGAGCCGAGGAGAGAAGGATTTAAAAGGAGGACGAACCAACCGAGGCGGCGATTGGGAGCTCGGGCGCGGCGTTGGTGAGAGACGGGGGCCACCTGGATCCAGCAGGACAGTGGTCTGAACCGGTGCTCAATTGCGAGGCCCAGCCGAGGAACGACCAGACTGACGGCGGTCGGTGACGGGGCCTAGACGGGGCCCAGCGGAGGAGCCGCCTAGCCAGACGGCGACGAGTGGCTGTGATCGGTGGATTCCGGCTGCGCCGGCGGTGCACGACACAACTGGCCAGGTAGACGGAGGCAGGCGCCGGCGATAGACGGCGGTGATCTGCGGAGCTGAGCAGCGTCACTCGGCGGAGAAGCTGCGCAGGAGCGGCGGGTCCAGTAGTGACCGAGCTAGTTGAGGCCTAGCCGGATTCTCTGCTTATTTCTATTCACAGGTCAGTAAAATGCCACCCAAAAAAGAGGAAATGGAAGAAATTAAAAAAACTCTGAACTTTGTGTTAGATGAACTGGCCAAAGTGACTAGCCAGCAGGACAAAATATTAGACCTAATACAGGAGGTACAAGCCCTACATTCAATAATAAAAGAAAAAGACAAAAAATTATGGACCTGGAGCAACACGGGCGTCTTTTGGAGCAACGCGTTGAGGATCTTGAACAAGGTTCTCGCATTGATGACATAGTTATAAGTGGACTAGACATCAGATATCAGTCCTACGCCCATGCCGCTACAGGACTGAGTGGTGAACATGCTTCCATAAGTGAATCAATGTCCTTAGAAAACCAAGTGCTTCAGTTCCTTAATGATAAAGACATTAAGGTAGAAGCCAATGCGATCTCAGCCTGTTATGCTTTACCGAAGAAAGATAACAAAACAAAGAAATCAATTGTGATGCGCTTTGTGAACAGGAGGGTGAAAAATGACATACTGAGGCAGGCCAAAAAACTAAAGGAAACTCAAGTTTACCTAAATGAACACCTGACAAAAAAAAACGCTGAATTAGCACGGCAGGCACGGATGCTAAAGAAACATAATAAGATACAGTCAACCTGGACAAGAAATTGTAGAATTTGGATTAAACTAAATGGAACACCTGAGCAAGCAAAAAGTATAATGATCAGAGATGCTACTGACTTAGATAAATACAGATGAACACTGACTATGAAACACAGAGTGAGGAAACTCAAACTCTAAAAATATGCCACTATGCTGAACATAAACCACAAGAGATGGAGAATGATATTGATCCTGATAACCACTTTTTCAATAATATTCATAACCACTGTGAATATTACACTGAAAAGCAATTCAAAAGTCAAGTGCAATTAGATGGTAAACTGTCAATAATACACTTCAATAGCAGAAGTCTTAACAAAAACTTCTCACAGATTCAGGACTATTTAAAACAGCTAAACAGAAAATTCACAGCTATAGCAGTCTCTGAAACCTGGCTTAATGCAGACCAGGCTCCCCTGATGGCAATAGAGGGATATCAGATGTTTAACATTAACAGATCTCAAAAAAAGGGTGGTGGTGTTGCACTGTATATTGATGACCTATATAGATGTAAGCTTGTAAATGAAATGTCCTCAGCACTACCAGGGATTCTGGAATGTGTTACTGTTGAGATTGACCTAGACAAAACAAAAAATCTAATCATAAGCTGCATATACAGAACGCCGGGAACTTGCATTGAGACATTCAGAGATAAATTAGTCGAGCTGTACAATAATATTACTAGTAAGAAAATGGTAGCAATTTGTGGAGATTTCAATATTGATTTACTTAATCCACATCAACAAAATGTAGTTACAGAGTTCATGAACTCTATGTACAGCATGAGTCTATATCCCACAATAACATCCCAGTAGAATCACAGCTCACTCTGCTACACTTATTGACAACCTGTTTGTCAATGTTCTCGATAAGAAAATAGAAAGTGGATTATTGATAAATGATATAAGCGACCACTTGCCAATCTTTGCACTTATCCATGGCCACACGGGGCCCAACCCAGAAAAAATCTCAAAATCGTTCAGACACAAATCACCAAACGCAATCAGTTCTTTTAAAGAGGACTTGCTGAAGCAAGACTGGACAGAAGTCTATGTATCAGATGTAAATGAAGCCTATGACACATTTACAAACATTGTAACCACTCTTTATGAAAAAAACTGCCCATTAGTTAAAAAAAAGCTTAAACACAAATTTACTGACAAACCATGGCTAACCAAAGGACTACAAAAGGCGTGTAAAAAGAAAAATTTATTATATAAAGCTTTCATAAAGAAAAGGACAAAAGAAGCAGAGCAGCGGTATAAAACATACAAAAATAAGTTAACATATATAATAAGATGTAGTAAAAGAGACTATTACAGTAAAGAACTGGAAAAAAACAAAGACAATATTAAAAATACATGGACAATAATCAACAGTATCCTTGGAAATAAAAGCAGAAATACCAGCTACCCAACTAACACTCCAAAAAATAATAAATCGACTCCGAATGTGAATATAGCTTCACCTGCAGATGAATTTAATAATTTTTTTGTTAACATTGGACCTAAACTGGCCCGAGAAATACCCACTACGGTGCCAACAGGTGATTCAATATGCAATAACACTGCTGTAAAAGACACCATCTTCATAAAGAACACAGACAAAAGAGAGGTCATTGAAATTGTTAAATCGTTCAAAAGTAAAACATCTACTGACTGCGATGGTATTGATATGCTACTAGTCAAAACTGTTATCGAATGCATAGTGAAACCACTGACGTATATCTGTAACCTGTCTCTCCAATCAGGTATATTTCCCAATGCAATGAAAATAGCTAAAGTAATTCCAATTTACAAGACAGGCGACAGAGGGGAACTCTCCAACTACAGACCAATTTCACTATTACCGCAATTTTCCAAGATACTTGAAAAAATATTCTATGAGAGAATTGACAACTTCATACTGAAGAATGATTTATTGTGTGAGCAGCAATATGGGTTCAGACACAAAAGGACAACAGCATATGCCTTAATGGAATTTACAGAAAAAATATCAACAGCCATTGAAAATAAAGAGTATTCAGTTGGAGTATTCCTGGATCTTAAAAAAGCATTTGATACAGTAGATCACAATCTATTATTAAAGAAACTACAAAATTGTGGTATCAGAGGGGTAGCACTGTCCTGGTTAAGAAGTTACTTAAAGAATAGATATCAGTTTGTATGTGTTAACAACAAAAACTCAGAGCTACTGAAGGTCACCTGTGGAGTCCCACAGGGTTCAGTTTTGGGACCATTATTATTCAATATGTATATAAATGATATATGTAAAGTTTCAGAAAAAATGGACTTAATATTGTTTGCTGATGACACTAACCTGCTATGCAGTGGAAACAACTTGGAACAACTTCTGGATACACTCGGAAAGGAATTAGGAAAGCTGAAACTGTGGTTTGATTCAAACAAATTAACGCTCAATTTAAGCAAGACAAAATTTATAGTCTTTAACAACCATCACAACTACCCAGTACCCAAACTCAGTGTAAATGGTGTAGAGATTGAAAGGGTATCCGAAACTAAATTCCTTGGAGTAATAATTGATAACAAACTGTGTTGGAAGCCACATATTAATTATATAAAAGGTAAAGTATCCAAATCAATTGCAATATTACACAGAGTGAAAAATTTGCTGAATCAACCCACACTATACACCTTGTATCATTCATTAATACTCCCATACATGACATATTGTAATGAAGTATGGGGAAATACATATAAAACAAACATATATCCACTCTTTATGCTTCAAAAGAGAGCTATTAGAATAATCAACAAAGCAGCTTACAGGGAACCAACAAACCCACTTTTTCTTAAACAAAAAACTCTCAAGTTGAAAGATCTGATCGACTTTAAAACCGCAATAATAATGTTCAAAGTGAAGAATCTATCACTGCCCACAAATATCCAAAAGTTGTTCCAAACAAGGGAGAAACGATATCACTTCAGAGGAACATGTATATTTCAAAAGCCTACAGTGAGAACAACTACCAAGCAACACTGTGTTTCAGTGCAAGGTGTCAGATTATGGAACGATTTTGGACCTGAATTAAAATCATGTACAAAGCTTGGACAATTTAAACAAAAACTAAAGGAAGAAATACTCCAAACATATTTACAAGACGACATGTAAACTCACATAAGGATTGACATTTCCAGCCTGTGTTGTGTTATAGCTTAGTTTTTCTTTTTTCTCTGTGACACTATGTCTTAGATTTGTTTTTGAATAGTAACCGCTTAACTTAGACTAGCTCAGTTTTCTTTTTCTCTCAGTCATATTTTGTCTTAGCCTTGTTTTAAATTGTAATCGCTCTTGTCTTGTTTTCTCTTTTTTCTCCTTTGAATTCTTGGATGGAATATGGGTGGGCAATATAAGCTGCGGCTTCAGCCATCACCCATTTCGGATAACTCACGTGGAATTGTATAGTAGAAGGAGTCTTTGTCTAATTTGACCTTGTTGTTATATTATACAGTTTCTTTTAACCTGTAATGTACTATCCGAAATAAATTCATTCATTCATTCATTCATTCATTCATTCATACACTGAGTTTAGATACTGAGTTGTTGTGATGGTTGTTAAAGACTATAAATTTTGTCTTACTTAAATTGAGCGTTAATTTGTTTGAATCAAACCACAGTTTAAGCTTTCCTAATTCCTTTCCGAGTGTATCCAGAAGTTGTTCCAAATTGCTTCCACTGCATAATAGATTAGTGTCATCGGCAAACAATATTAAGTCCATTTTTTCTGAAACTTTACATATATCATTTATATACATATTGAATAACAATGGCCCCAAAACTGAACCCTGTGGGACTCCACAAGTAACCTTCAGTAACTGTGAGTTTTTGTTACCAACACATACGTACTGATATCTATTCTTTAAGTAACTACTTATCCAGGACAGTGCTGCCCCTCTAATACCACAATTTTGTAGTTTCTTTAATAATAAATTATGATCCACTGTATCAAATGCTTTATTAAGATCCAGGAATACCCCAACTGAATACTCTTTATTTTCAGTGGCAGCTGATATTTTTTCTATAAATTCCATTAGAGCAAATGCAGTTGTCCTCTTGTGTCTGAACCCATATTGCTGCTCACACAATAAATTATTCTTCAGTATGAAGTTGTCAGTTCTCTCATAGGATATTTTTTCCAAGTATCTTGGAAAATTGCGGCAATAGTGAAATTGGTCTATAGTTTGAGAATTCCCCTCTGTCACCCGTCTTGTATATCGGAATTACTTTAGCTATTTTCATTGCATTGGGAAATATACCTGATTTAAGTTATAATTTTTTTAATAGAAAATTATAACTTTTTTCCTGTAAATTTTCAAGTTTTTTCTCATAAATTTTCAACTTTTTTCTTAAAAATTTGTCTTTTTGAACTGAGCAAGGCCCTTGACTCCCTTGCCACTGGCAAAGCCCCCGGGAAGGACGGCATCCCTACCGAGGTTCTGAAGTGCTGCAAAGGGTCACTGATCACGGAGCTGCATGAAATCCTCTGTCTGTGCTGGAGAGAAGGCGAAGTGCCGCAGGACATGAGGGACGCCAACATCGTCACACTATATAAGAACAAAGGTGACAGGAGCGACTGCAATAACTACCGTGGCATCTCTCTTCAGCATCGTTGGGAAGCTGTTCGCTCGTGTTATCCTCAAGAGGCTTCAAGTTCTGGCAGAGAGAGTCTACCCCGAATCGCAGTGCAGGTTCCGAGCCAACAGGTCTACAATCGACATGGTGTTCTCTCTCAGACAGCTGCAGGAGAAATGCAGGGAACAGAGGCAGCCACTCTTCATAGCCTTCATTGACCTGACGAAGGCTTTCGACCTTGTTAGTAGGGATGGCCTCTTCAAAATCCTCTCCAAGATCGGATGTCCACCCAAGCTGCTCAGCATCATCCGATCATTTCACGATGACATGAAGGGCACAGTTGTCTTTGACGGCTCAACTTCATCTGCCTTCGATATTAGAAGCGGAGTGAAACAGGGATGCGTTCTCACACTGACTCTGTTTGGAATCTTCTTTGCCATCATGCTGAAACACCCCTTTGGTTCTGCCAAAGAGGGCATCTACCTTAGAACCAGATCGGATGGAAAGCTCTTCAACCTCTCCAGACTAAGAGCAAAGTCCAAGGTCCAGCTAAAATGTCTGCGTGACTTCCTCTTCGCAGATGATGCAGCAATCACCGCCCACTCAGCCGAGGACCTTCAGCAGCTCATGACTCGTTTTAGCAAGGCTTGTCACGACTTCGGACTCACCATCAGCCTGAAGAAAACACAGGTCATGGGACAAGGCGTGGATTCTCCACCCAGCATCAGTATCTTTGATCATGAATTAGATGTTGTCCATGACTTCGTCTACCTGGAATCCACTCTCAATGACTCCCTCTCTCTCGACCCGGAGCTCAATAAGCGCATCGGCAAAGCAGCTACGACCATGTCCAGACTGACAAAGAGAGCGTGGACCAATGGCAATCTGACAGAGCATACCAAAATCCAGGTCTACAGAGATTGCATCCTCAGCACCCTCCTGTATGGCAGCGAGTCCTGGACCCTGCGAGCCCAACAGGAAAAGAAGCTCAACGCATTTCACATGCGCCGTCTCCGTTGCATCCTACACATCACCTGGCAGGACAAAGTCACAAACAACAGTGTCCTAGAGAGAGCTGGAATCCCCAGAATGTACACGCTGCTGAAGCAGAGACGCATGCGCTGGCTGGGGCATGTGATACGCATGGACGATGGCAGGATCCCCAAGGATCTCCTCTACGGTGTCCTAGCTCAAGGCAAACGTCCGTCAGGCAGACCCCAACTGCATTACAAGGATGTCTGCAAAAGGGACTTGATGGCCATGGATGTCGACCTCACCATGTGGGAAGCTGTAGCCTCAGACCGGACGGCCTGGAGGCAGATTGTGCAGAAAGGCCTGTCCAGCTTTGAACAGTCACTTGTACAGCAAGCTGAGGCGAAGCGACAGAGGAGAAAGCCCCGAGGCCAGGCAGACCGACCAGCAACGGACTTCACCTGTGTCCAGTGCGGCAAGGATTGCCACTCCCACATCGGACTTTTCAGTCACACCCGACACCAACGCTGCATCAAAACCACCCAGAGCCTCCCGAGACTGACGGATGCCAGAGAGGATAAACTTTTTCTTGTAGATTTGCAACTTTTTTATCATAAATTTGCAATTTTTTCTTAAAAATTTGTGACTTTTGTCTTATAAATTTTCAATGCTTTTGTCATCATAAATTTGCAAAGTTCGTCCAGATCCTGATTAAATGTTTATTCTGATTAATTACTTTGTCATTTGTGACTTGTTTAATTTTTAAATTGGCATCTTTTTTTTTTTTTTTTTTTTTTTTTTGTTACTTATTTGTACCCGTAGGTAGACTTGGTTTGCAGTCTGGTGACAAGCCACCGGCTGCTGGTCGCTGCGTGCGCGAGCGCCCTAAACCTACATGTTTTTGGTATGCGGGAGGAAACCGGAGAAATCCCGGAGTAAACCCACGCAACACGGGGAGAACATGCAAACTCCACACAGCTCACTGTTGGTCGGGGGCTGGGATCGAACCCACGACCTCATGATCCCCGCGATCCCCCGGCCGAGGGTAAAACTGTGCTGCCACAGTGCTAAACCACTGCACCATATCTTATAACACATTTGCAATTTTTTTCAGTAAATTTTAAAATTCTTCTCACAAATTTGCAACATTTTTCCTATAATTTTGCAACTTTATTCTTGTAAACGTGTTCCTGATTTACATTTGTTCAATTGTACCTCATGATAAATTGGTTAAAAATACCAGATCAGCTCCTGACTGCATGAATCCACAAACTGTAATTGACGAGGCATGTTTGTCTCAAGTTAGTTTATTACACGTCTCCAACATGAGCAAAGTAGAAAGAGGACATCACAGAAAAAACTCGTCCCTTATATACCCAGGTCTCCCCACAGCTCACAAGTCACATTGCAATCAAATCACAAGTAACAATGCATTTCCTCTTTAATCCCTTAGCATCCCCCTCACAGTCTTTGGCCCACAAAGGATCCTCCAAGCAGTCTCTTGCATACCAAAGATTACACTTTCACAGCTTCCTGTTATCTCCAAGGAAACTCTGCACTTTGTTCTTATCTAAGATGTGAGGCATTATGTAAGGCATTAAGTAAATCACATGTGTGGCTACAACCTAATCAAACCTTAACTCATCATCTGGTCAGATTGGTTTAAAAGTCAATTAAGAGACCAAACAAACGACCAATTAAAAGCCAGAAATGTAATCCTAAGGAGGAATGATGATCCATTAAGCTGCACAGATGTTTTAATTGTCCCTATTACACACGCAAGCTTTTTTAATGCTACAGGAATATTAAATGGAAATGTTCTATTAGCTTCAGCTTTAATAAAGCTGATAAACCATTGAAATACTAATAACTCAGGTGAGAAGCAGAATTCAGTTTAAACTTCTGCCTGAAACAAAAAGACTGTTGTTTCATGTCTTTGTGCACCACTTTTTCCTTCTGTATTTAATGAGAACACAGCTTTAATCTTGAAAACAATGAGACGAAGAGAAAACCCGTCATGCTCAGGGTCATGCCTGAGCATGATTGTCGGCAGTGGGTTAATTATTACTTTGTAGGAGCATGCTCAAATAACGAGGCTGAGTTTCAGTCATAAACCAGCTTTATTTGACAGAACACAAGCTCCTAGCATTCTCAAAGCAGGAAAGAGAAAGAATCATATCTCAACACCCCTTTTATACATTTCCAGCATCAGGATTCAAGTCACATGGTGTCTTCAGTAAACATACAGTTACAAAGCATCCCTTTGAAGCTTCACCCATTGTCTCTCACTTCCTGATGAACCGGAATTCCCTCCGGGGCATCTTCTGTGGGACAAAGAGACAAATCTCGCACTTCCTTGTCATCTACTGCAGATTCGAGTCCTCTTGTCCTTGCAGACGTGACACCCCACAATACACATACAGTCCTGTCTCTGTGGCAACGTGAGCCCACAATGTGTGTCGGCCACACTACCCCCCCACCCAAACGTCTAGTAAGGCAGAACCTGCATGGCATAAAAAAAAAAAAAAAAAAGAAAGACACAAAGCACTCCATACATCGCTAATCAATCCACCAACTGCCTAGGTTTTAACCTTATGCCGAATCTGCTGCAACTTGGCTTGGCTGCCTCTGCAACATCTCTCTGCACCTGTGGATTAAAGCTGTTAGCACCTTTCTGTGAAGACTCTGGAGACTGTCATCTCGGCAGCCTGCCCCGGCGGGGGGGCCTCGCGAGCTGCACCCCCTCGTCAGCCAGAACAAAAGCGGGTTTGAGCCTGTTAATGCAAATCAGCTCCCGTCTGCCCCCTAAATCTAGCAGAAAATGCTTCTGCCCAGTCTCCAGCACTCGAAACGGTCCATCATAAAACGTCCGCAAACTTGGACGCTGGGCGTCATGTTTAACAAAAACAAACTCTGCATTTTTTAAAGCCTTGGGCACAAAAACGTGTGGGAAACTGTGATGGACTGGGCCAGGGAGCGTGTTTGCTCCTGAGCCGCTCTGCCATGGCTGAGCGGGGAGGCCATTAGGTGCGGGATTATCGGGAAGAAATTCCCCGGGCAAACGGAGCGGTTGAGCGAACACCAATTCAGCCGGGGAAGCGTGCAAATCTTCCTTAGGTGCAGAACGCAACCCTAATAAGACCCATGGAAGTTTGTCTACCCAATTTGTATCCGTCAGCGACGCTCTGAGGGCTGCTTTCAATGACCTGTGAAAGCGTTCGCATAAACCATTAGCCTGGGGGTTATACGCGGTGGTGCGATGAATCTTCACCCCCAAGCTGCGGGCCATCGATGACCATAGCTCGGAAATAAATTGGGGACCCCTGTCGGACGTTATGTCCGACGGTACACCAAAACGCGCAACCCACGCTGCTAAAAATGCTCGCGCAACTTCTTCCGCTGTGGTTGATGTCAGAGGAATCGCCTCTGGCCAGCGCGTGGTGCGGTCTACCATCGTCAAAAGATGTGTGTGCCCGTGTGATAATGGAAGCGGGCCGACCAGGTCAATATGCACATGATCAAAACGCTTAGCGGGGATGTGGAAAGGTTCTAACGGGGCCTTAGTGTGTCTGTGTATTTTGGCTCGCTGACACGCTACGCAGGCTGCTGCCCATTCCTTAACCTGTTTGCGCAACCCGGGCCAAACAAATTTCTCCCCCACCAATTTGATCGATGCGCGCACCCCTGGGTGCGCGAGAGAATGGACCAAGTCAAAAACACGGCGACGCCACGCGGTTGGCACCACAGGGCGGGGCCGTCCCGTGGAGACATCGCAGATTAGCGGGGGCATACCGTTTTGTTGCACCCTGTGCTCCAGCCTTAACCCTGTTGGTCCAGACTGGAGCGCGTGCACGTCCGCGTCGTTAACCTGCTCCGCAGCCATGGCAGCATAATCTAACCCAACACAGACCGGGGCTGCGCGCGCTCCCGCGTCGCTGCCCAGGCCCGCGGCCATGGCTACAGAGTCTGCCCCTATGGGGCTTGGCGGTGCTATTGCACGCGAGAGGCAGTCTGCCACCACATTGTGTTTACCCGCGACATGCTGAATATCAGTAGTGAACTCTGATATTGCGGCTAGTTGCCTTTGTTGCCAGCCTGACCAGGGTTCCGAAATTTTGGCCATCGCAAACGTTAGCGGTTTATGATCCACAAAAGCGGTGAAACGTCGCCCCTCTAACCAGAACTGAAAATGACGAATGGCCAAGTGTAGGGCCAAAAGCTCCCTGTCAAACGCGTTGTATTTCCGTTCACTATCGCGCAAAGTCCTGCTGAAAAACGCGAGGGGTTGCCAGGTACCTGCCACAAACTGTTCAACTACCGCCCCCACCGCTACATCGGAAGCGTCAGTGGTGAGCGCCATGCGGGCCGTTGGAACTGGGTGCGCTAACAAAACTGCGTTTGCCAGGGCTGATTTGACCTGGGCAAAAGCGCGCTCCCGCTCCGGAGACCATTCGACTTTATTTGCGGGCTTTTGTTTTTTTAACGTGGTGTACAATGGCTGCATGAGTCGTGCTGCGCTTGGGAGGAAACGGTTGTAAAAATTAACCATCCCTAGAAACTCCTGAAGCGCCTTAACCGTTTGAGGTTGCAGAAAATCTGTTATGGCACGCACTTTATTTGGAAGGGGAACTGCTCCCTCTGCCGAAACGCGATGTCCCAAAAAATCAATCTGCGCCACCTCAAACTGGCATTTCGCTGGGTTCACTATTAACCCGTGCTCTGCCAACCTCTGGAAAACTGCTGTGAGGTGTTTTTCATGTTCGCCTTCGGACGTGCTGGCTACCAAAATATCGTCCAAATAAACGAACACGAAAGGCAGGTCGCGTAAAACTGCATCCATCATGCGTTGGAAAGTCTGCGCGGCCCCCTTGAGGCCAAAAGGCATGCGCAAGAACTCAAAAAGGCCGAAAGGAGTTATGACCGCTGTCTTGGGTACATCCTGCGCGCGCACTGGAACCTGGTGATAGCCGCGCACCAAGTCTATTTTAGAAAAAATGCGCACCCCCGCCAAATGAACAGAAAAATCCTGAATGTGCGGAATCGGGTAGCGGTCATGAGCTGAAACGTTATTCAACCTGCGGAAATCGCCGCAAGGCCGCCACGAGCCGTCAGCCTTTGGGACCATGTGTAACGGCGAAGCCCAAGCGCTCTTGGAGCGTCTAACAATGCCCAGTTTTTCCAGATTAGTGAACTCCTCACGCGCGATGGCCAGTTTAGCTGGGTCCAAGCGCCGAGCCTTTGCAAAAACGGGAGGGCCTGAGGTTGTTATGAAATGTTCTACCCCATGTTTGGCCACCGTTGCTGAAAAAGTGGGGACTGTGAGTGCTGGAAACTGAGCAAGCAGAGTGTGAAACTTACCACCCGCGGCTGAGACGCTGGCATGTGCAGTTGGTGGGGCCACCCGAGCTGTGCAGGGAATAGAATGAAAGGACAGTGCATTAATCAGACGTCTATTAGCAAGGTCAACCAATAAACCATGTGAGCACAAAAAATCAGCCCCTAACATGTTGAAACTGACTGCTGCTACAATAAATGTCCACTCAAATGAACGGCCCTGTAAGGACAGAAGCATGGTCCTCTCACCAAACGTTTTAATCGTGGAGCCGTTCGCTGCTGACACTGAAACCCAGGGGACTTTAGAAGGCGAGAGCCGTTCCGCGTAGGTGGGTGTGACGAAGCTCAGCTGAGAGCCCGTGTCCACGAGGAACTGTTTCCCCGAGCGTGCATCCGTCAGGTAAAGCAGCCTGTTCTCATTGCCGAGAGTCGTGGCTGCTACCGGCCCTCGGTCCTGGCGTTTCCCTGGCGCTTAAAATTGCATGGTGGGACGCACCTGTGCGCCCTCTCTGCAAAACGGCGGTGGTAGAAGCACGAGCCGTTCTCCGCTCCGCGTCGTCTGGCTCCGGTCGCCGCCGTTGTTGGTGCGTCTGGCGCCGCGGCCGCTGGACCCAAGCTGTCTCCGGATGCCGTTCCCGAACTAGCCGCCGCGGCCGAAACCGCGTTCCGCTTGTGGGCGTCGACCAACTTCTGCACCTCCTTGCTCAGCCCATGGTAGTCTCGCTTGGCCAATCGGGGTGACTCTGCCAGGGCCACTCTCACTGCTGGTGGTAGGGTTCGAAGGAATAGGTGGGCGAAAATGAATTCGCCATCCTCAGAGGCTTTGAGCTGCAGCATCTTCACCATCAGGTCCGCAGGTCTATCGTTTTCTGCCTCCGTCAGCGCCAGGAGCCCCTCTGCTCTTTGTTGGACTGAGGGGGTGAAATGGCTGATCAGCGCGTCTTTCAATGCGCTGTACTTGTCGCTGTCTGGTGGATGATTAACCAAATCCTCCACTCTCTGGACCGTGTCGCTGTCCAGCTTCGCTACCACGTGGTAGAATCTTGTGTCGTCGTTGGAGATTCTCCGGAGGTTGAACTGCGCCTTGATGGCGCTAAACCATGAGCGCGGGCTGTGCTGCCAGAAATCGGGCAGCCGGAGCGTGGAGGCGGCAATCAGGCTGGCTTCCACCGAGCCCCGCTCGGGAGAATTCTCATTGCTCGTTCTCCGTCGTAGGTCACCAGTGTAGGAGCATGCTCAAATAACGAGGCTGAGTTTCAGTCATAAACCAGCTTTATTTGACAGAACACAAGCTCCTAGCATTCTCAAAGCAGGAAAGAGAAAGAATCATATCTCAACACCCCTTTTATACATTTCCAGCATCAGGATTCAAGTCACATGGTGTCTTCAGTAAACATACAGTTACAAAGCATCCCTTTGAAGCTTCACCCATTGTCTCTCACTTCCTGATGAACTGGAATTCCCTCCGGGGCATCTTCTGTGGGACAAAGAGACAAATCTCGCACTTCCTTGTCATCTACTGCAGATTCGAGTCCTCTTGTCCTTGCAGACGTGACACCCCACAATACACATACAGTCCTGTCTCTGTGGCAACGTGAGCCCACAATGTGTGTCGGCCACAACTTGTTAATTTCCAGCTGGCAGATTGAGCTGGCTCTCCTCCAGTCCCACAGCCATGCATCCCTCTCACCAGGCGTCCACCAGTAGTAGGTTCACCACATTCTCACTCACACACTCATACTTGCACACACACATTCAGTTACACTCTTATGCTCACACACACGCATCCATACACTAGTTCAGTCAGTCACGCACCTGTTGCCACACGGCTGGTCTGCCTGCTGTCATTAGGGCTGTGCATAAATAACAGGGCAGTGAGTCCAACCGATGTGGCAGCTTTGTTGTGTCAATGACTTGGACATCCAGACTCGCTTGGGTTGGTTCTTCCCTTGGACTTTAAAGTGTGTTGTTTTCCCAGAGTCTTGCGACTCTGACTCCTAGTAAGTCATCTGTTGTGCCTTTTCTCTGCTCCTGTTTATTTGGAGCGCGTTCCGCACACCCTGAACCATTTAAGCTTGTAGCCTGGTGTCTTTCCTACTGTGACTGTTTTTGGACTGTAAATACATATTCACCCATTGTAAATAAACACGTCACTTGCTCTGCATTTCAGGCTCGCTGCCATTTAATATGTTCGCTGCAGAGTTACACAGCCGAACATGACAGAAAGCTGCCATCAACAGGGCCCGAGCGAGTAAGTAACGTGTTACTCATTTTTGCTTTTTTTCACTTACCTGTTCGGAGCATGATGTCTCGGTCCAGCCGACGTGGATGGCCAACGGGACATCCCAGTATGGAGGATGTATGGGCAGCTGCGTCCATCCGGGCCTTTCTGCGCGCCGCTGAGGACGCCTATGGCCTCGGGGAATGGTAGGACTGCCTCACCGAGGCTCAGGATATTCTGGCAGCTCATCCAGGCCTCTGGAATAATCCCCAGTACGCCGAACTACTGTCCTCTATCTGCACGCTCGAACAAGCTTTCCCTGACCTGAAGAGAAGGGCTCTTCGGACAAAGCTCAAACAAAGACGCCCTTCTACGCTGGCAGCCATCTTCTCTTCTCCTCTGTCCACCGCTCCAAGACGGCGTCCACCAGGTCGGCAGCGTCAACGTCACCCGGATTCCCAGAGGATAAATCCATCCCCGCCAACTGCTCCCACACCGAGCCCGGTTACCTCCGCAGCGGATCGTCTTCAGTCCCTAGCAGTTCCATCTGCAGGACTCCCTTCTGCATCTGCAGTGAGGTCATCTTCCCCAGCTTGTTCTCCAGCAGCAGTGGGGCGGTTGCCTTCCTCACCGGAGTCTACCGTCCCTGAGGCGAGAGGGGCCGCTCCCAAATCATCTTCTAAGGAGCCAGACACCGCCTTTCTCGGACGGACGGGTGGAGACGCCCAAACAGCAGCAGTGGCGAATCTGACCATCAATAGAGGAAAAAGGCAAGTTTCTTTTCATTTTACTCACATTAATAATGAAATGTCTTACCTGATTCATGGTAGGGAGGCTCAGGGTAAGCAGTCCCCTGAGCTCTCCCCGCCTGCTGCTGTTAAGAACTGTTCACCAGCCCTCTCTCCTCTTTCCTTGGTGGCCCTGCCAGAACCGGAGCCGAGCCATTTGGATCAGGAGGAGCCAGAGGTCCGGGAGGGGGATCCCCTCGCAGCTTTGGTGAACCAGGACCCAGCTCCCACGCCAGAGGAGTCACCAGCGTGGATCATGGCAGCTGGGGACATTAAGACTGCTGAGACCATCATGCCTGCTGTGGAGGCTGCCACAGAAGAGTCAGCACCCGAGCGGAACCTCGTGGAACCAGGACCTGAGGAAACATCGCCCAGCTCATCGAAGTCCTGGACAGCGGTAGAGCTTGAGCTAAGGCAAGTGCTCTCTTTTGACTTTCTCCTTTCCATAATTGAGCACTTTTGCCTAGCTTTAGGTGAGGAGAGCAGCTGCATCTAAGCTCTCCTTGCCGGGCTTTGCCGCTGCCGGCGACTCTGACCCTTCCCTCTCTCTCTCTGAGTCCATTTCCAGAGTCGTAGGAGAGGGTCTCCCGTCGCTGGACGAGGCTGCGGATCCAAGTTTGCCACCGGAGGTCACTGAGGTTCCGGACGAGGTGGTTGTCGGGGGCACCCGGCCCCAGTCCAAGGTGCCAGTGATCAACCATCTTGCTCATACGGGTTGGCTGGACATGGCCAAGATAAGATAAGATAAGATAAGCCTTTATTAGTCCCACAACGGGGAAATTCCAGGATTGCAACAGCACAGGGATAGCAACACTCAGAGCAACAATCAGAAGGCAAGAAAAAAAACAAGCAAGCAAGAGCAGCTAATAAACATATGTACGTATTACTATAAAATATATATATATACACACACACACAGACACACAGTGCAGAGCATTGTAGCTGGATGGAATAAATATATGAATATATGAACACACAGTGCAGAGCATTGTAGCTAGATGGAATAAATATGTAAATATATAAACACCCACAGTACGGAGCATTGCAGCTAGGTGGAATAAATATGCAAGTATATAAACACACACAGTGCGGAGCAATGTAGCTAGATGGAATAATATGTAGATATATAAATATATAAACACACCCAGTGCTGAGCATTGTAGCTAGATGGAATAAATATGCAAATATATAAACACACACAGTGCAGAGCATTGTTGCTAGATGGAATGAAACAGCATAACCGTCTACTTAGTTATCCTACATGGTATGATTATGTGCCCATACATATTCTCACCCTCCATAGCGACCGGTATGTTCCTAGTTGTATGCCGGAGGGGACCATTGTGTAAGTCTATTGCATCTTTTGCATTCAAAAAACTATTAGTTTGTTACGTCTTTTTGCTATCTCTGCGAGCAGCCCTGCTTAGGTTGTACAGTCTGACAGCCGTTGGTAGGAAGGACCTACGAAACCTCTCGGTTGTGCACCTGGGATGATGTAGTCTGCTGCTAAATGAGCTCCTCAGTGCATTCAGTATGTCCTGCATAGGGTGGAACTCGGACTCCAGCAGAGATGACAGTTTAGCCACCGTCCTTCTCTCTCCTATCTCCTCCATCGGATCAAGGCGCTGCCCCAGGACAGAGCTAGCTTTCTTAATCAGTTTGTTCAGTCTCTTCCTATCGGCTGCAGTAATGCCACTGCCCCAGCAGACCACTCCAAAAGTGATGGCTGATGCCACCACCGTGTCATAGAATGACTTCAGCAGCGCCCCTTGTACACCAAAAGACCTGAGTCTCCTCAGCAGGAACAGCCTGCGCTGTCCCTTCTTGTAGAGTGCATCAGTATTGTGTGACCAGTCTAGTTTATTGTTCAGATGAATACCCAGGTACTTATAGGATGTCACCATCTCGATGTCTGTTCCCTGTATATTTACTGGTACTGTGAGGGGCTGCCCATGCCTGCGGCAGTCCACCACCAGCTCCTTAGTTTTCCTTGCGTTGATCTGGAGGCAGTTCCGATGGCACCAGTCCACGAAGTCCTGGATAAGCCCTCTGTACTCAGCTTCATCTCCATTGGAGATGAGGCCAACGATCGCAGAGTCATCAGAGAACTTCTGTAGATGGCAGTGTGTTGTGTTGTGTGAGAAGTCCGCAGTATAAAGAGTGAACAGGAAGGGAGCCAGCACCGTTCCCTGGGGGGCCCCCGTGCTACTGATGATCGTGTCGGACACACAGTCCCGGGTTCTCACAAACTGAGGCCGGTTTGTGAGGTAGTCCAGGATCCATGATGACAGGTGCTGGTCCACCCCTGCTCGCAGCAGCTTGTCCTTCAGGATCATCGGTTGGATGGTGTTGAAAGCACTGGAGAAGTCAAAGAACATGATCCTCACCATATTCCCGGGCTTCTCCAGGTGGGACAGAGAACGGTGAAGGAGGAAGATCACCGCATCCTCCACCCCAATGCCATGCTGGTAGGCGAACTGGAGTGGATCCATCGCTGGTTCCACCAGGGGGCGGAGGTGAGCAAGGAGCAGTCTCTCCAGGGTCTTCATCAAGTGGGACGTCAAGGCCACCGGTCTGTAGCTGTTCAGGTCTTTGGGGTGGGAAGTTTTTGGTACAGGTACCACACAAGATGTTTTCCACAGCTGTGGTACCCTCCCCAGTTTCAGGCTCATGTTGAAGATATACGTCACAATCCCACACAGCTGGTCTGCACAGGACTTGAGGAGCTTTGCGCTGATGCCGTCCGGTCCCGGCGCCTTCCTCGCCTTGATCTTCCTCAGCTCCGTCCTCACCTGGGTCCTGGTCAGGGTCAGGATGGGGGGCTGTGTGTTGGGAGTGGGGGGGTGTTGGTGGAGTGGGGAGTGGGCAGCAGGACTTGATTTCTTTAGAGGCAGCAGTGGTTGTTGTGCAGTCAGGGGGGAGGGCGGTTGGACAAATCTATTGAAAAACAGATTCAGGTTGTTCGCCCACTCCCTGCCCCCTGTGGCCTGGGGGGAGGTATTCTGGAGCCCCGAGATGGTTTTGAGGTTTCTCCAGACCCCGCTGATGTCGCTCTGTTGCAGCTTGTCCTCCATCTTCTTCCTGAAGCTGTCCTTGCCTTCTCTGATCTTTCTCCTCAGCTCCCTCTGTACGGACTTCAGCATCTCCCTGTTCCCTGACCTGAAGATCCTCTTCTTCTCTCTCAGAAGTGTTTTTATCTCAGGGTTGATCCAGGGTTTGTTGTTTGAGTGACGCCGTATGGTCTTGGTGGGAACGGATTTGTCCACACAGAAGCTGAGGTAGCCCGTGAAGGTGTGAATGAGGCCATCGATGTCCTCACCATGTGGATCGCAGAGCTGCTTCCAGGCGGTGGCTTCAAAACAGCCCTTTAGGGTGTCCATTGTCTCCTCAGACCATAACTCCACAGTGTGCATGGCCGGAGGTTGTCTGTGCACTAGGGGTTTGTACACCGGCCGGAGATGAACCAAGTTGTGATCCGATCTCCCGAGTGGGGGGAGTTGTGATGAGGTGTACGCCTCCTTAGTGTTTGCGTAGAATAAATCCAGTGTTTTATTGTCTCTAGTGTGGCATGTGACATACTGGGTGAACGTGGGTAGAATGGGAGACAGTGAAACATGGTTGAAATCGCCTGAGATGAGGAGAAGAGCATCTGGGTGTTCTGTCTGCAGCCTGCTGGTTACTGAATGGATGACGTCACGTGCTGTCCCAGCGTTCGCCGTCGGATTTGCATAAACAACAATGCAGATCACGTGTGAGTGTTCTCTCGGGAGATATGTAGGCCTCATGCTAACAGCTAGCAACTCAATGTCTTTGCTGCAGTGTCGTTGTTTAACAGTGATATGTCCCGGTCTGCACCAGTTGTTGTTAACATACATTATCACTCCACCGCCCCTAGCCTTGCCACTGTCTGGTGTTCGGTCAGCTCGTATCATGTGAAAACCCTCCAGCTCAATGTTAGCATCTGCTGCTAGTTCAGTTAGCCACGTCTCAGTAAACAAAAGGAGAGAGCACTCCCGGTATGTGCTATCATAACGGGAGATAGCCGCTAGCTCATCTAACTTTCCCAGTATCGACCGTACATTTCCCATGACAACAGATGGAAGGGAGGGTCTGTACCTTATATTTTTGTCCTCCGCCTTACTCCAGCCCGGCAGCCGCGGCGTTTTCGCCTCAGTTCTCTCGGTATGTCGAGTTTTTCCAATGGGACCGGGTGGCGGTTGAATGCTAGCAGCTGTTCTCTGCTGTATCGTATCCTGCTATAGACAGTGGCTCCGTCCACCGGCTCAGGAGACATTTAGGACGATCTGTGTGTCCGTGATATAAGTGGGGTGAAAAAAAAAGACGGATCAAAAGAGAGAGGAAGGGAAAAAGACTCGGAATCGAGCCGCTGTTGCAAAAGGCAGCCGACTCGTGTGGCGCCGAGAGAAAAAAAAAAAAAAAAAAAAAGAAATCGAATCAACTAGCCCTGAAAATGGATGGCGCTGGAGCGTCGGGCCCATACCCGGCCGTCGCCGGCACTGAGAGCCGCGAGGGCTAGGCCGCGACGAGTAGGAAGGACGCCGCGGTGCGCACGGAAGCCTAGGGCGTGAGCCCGGGTGGAGCCGCCGCGGGTGCAGATCTTGGTGGTAGTAGCAAATATTCAAACGAGAACTTTGAAGGCCGAAGTGGAGAAGGGTTCCATGTGAACAGCAGTTGAACATGGGTCAGTCGGTCCTAAGGGATGGGCGAACGCCGTTCGGAAGCGCGGGGCGATGTCCTACGTCGCCCCCGGCCGATCGAAAGGGAGTCGGGTTCAGATCCCCGAACCTGGAGGTGTGGAGATAGGCGCCGCCAGGCGCCCAGTGCGGTAACGCAAACTGGTGTTGGGGTCAGCAGTGGCCCAGCCGGGTCCCACCGCGGGTGCAGCAGGGGTCCAGCTGGACTCCATTGTGGGTGCAGCAATGGCTCGGTCGGGGTCCATTGTGGGTACAACGTTGTCCCAGGCCCGGACCACCGCGGACGCAGCCATGGCCCAGCCCGGGTCCACTGCGGGTGCTACTAAGGTTTTTCCTTCATCTGGACCACCGGGGGTGCCATGGGACAGTTTGGGAACACTGGGGCCATCCTTTCCCGTTTGGAGGCCCTGTGGGTATTCCTTCTCCTTCTGCCGGGCACCATCGGGGTCCTCCTCCCTTTGCCGCCAGTGACCGCAGGGGTCTCTCTTTCCCTGTTTGGTCACCCACTTCTTAGCCTTCCTGTTGGTAGACCACTGCCTCGTCTGCCCTTCCTGTCCTGCTGGCCTAATTGTGTGGGGAGGCCTCCCGAAGGATTTGGTTCCCGGGGCAAATGGCCCCTTTTCTCTGGCAGGCCACCTGATACTGTTCTGCAGGCCGCCTGCTGGCCCTGGGATTTCGGTCGGCCTCCTGAACTTATGGCAACCTGCTGGGCCTTGGACTCTGGTCGGCCCCGGAATTGTGGGACTCTTGGGGGTGGGGTGGGTTAGTTTAGTTTTGGGGTTTGGGAGTGTTGTGTTGTTTTTGTGGTGATTTGCCCATTATGTTCTGGCCCTCCTAACCTGTTTTTTCCCCACCTCCCACCATGGGTTGTTGTGTGTGGGTTTTTTTGAGTGGGGGAGGGGTAGATTGTGTTTCTCTTGGATGGTACGGTGGGTGTCTGGTAACCACCCCTTGGGGGGGGGGGCACTGTCATGTTCAGGGTCGTGACCCTGAGCATGATTGTCGGCTGTGGGTTAATTATTACTTGTTAACTTCCTGCTGGCGGATTGAGCTGGCTCTCCTCCAGTCCCACAGCCATGCATCCCTCTCACCAGACATACATCAGTAGTAGGTTCACCACATTCTCACTCACACACTCATACTTGCACACACATTCACACACATTCAGTTTCACTCTTATACTCACACACACGCATCCATACATTAGTTCAATCAGTCACGCACCTGTTGCCACACGGCTGGTCTGCCTGCTGTCATTAGGGCTGTGCATAAATAGCAGGGCAGTGAGTCCAGCCGATGTGGCAGCTTTCTTGTGTCAATGACTTGAACATCCAGACTCGCTTGGGTTGGTTCTTCCCTTGGACTTTAAAGTGTGTTGTTTTCCCAGAGTCTTGCGACTCCGAAGCCTAGAAAGTCTTTCGTTGTGCCTTTTCTCTGCTCTTGTTTATTTGGAGCGCGTTCCACACACCCTGAACCATTTAAGCTTGTAGCCTGGTGTCTTTCCTACTGTGACTGTTTTTGGACTATATATACATATTCACCCATTGTAAATAAACACATTACTTGCTCTGCATTTTGGGCTCGCTGCCATTTAATATGTTTGCTGCAGAGTTACGCAGCCGAACATGACAAAACCATGAAATGAAAATCTGGCACACAAAGGACGTCAGAAACTGGGAAAAGCGAACAAATGAAGCACATTAAATAAAGGAAAGTGGAACAATAAAAGCCGCGTTCTTTAAAGAATGAAATGACAACGTTAGCGTCGTTTTTGGCGGTAAATGATAACGGTGGAATCAGCATCCAGACAGGACAGAAATAATGAGTTTATTTAGAGGAGACTGATTTTTCTGCAGTCACAGGACGGATCCTGCACTCAAAAAAGGAACTAAGGTTATTCTTAATTATACATTCATGATTCGATTTAATTTGACTGAAAATATACATGTTTTCTGACTTAAAATGCATTTTTCTAATGAAGTTAATGTAATTATTGTTATGTCTTAATCACGGGAGATATGAGCCATGTTGAACTGAGCAACGAACTGACCTTTATTGAGATTTACACAGAATACACATACCGACCGTAGCCCGCCTGACGTCACCACGTCAACCCTCTGGCATCAGCTACAGCAAGCTCCAGGGGCCAAATCCCTATATCACCCCCCTTTTACAAAATGTGAAAGGCACCATAGAAAACAGAACCCCCACCCCCGCCCCCGCCCCCCATTAAGGTTAGCATGAGAGAACCCCACAGAACACATGCAATACATGCACTGTACTTTTTCCACTTTAATTTTTACCGAACAACAGGCCTAGTGAGCTAAATGGGAACCTGGGTAGACTGCCAGGTTACCCTCCTGCATTGGGGTGGATTATTCTGTCGCCCACGCCCAACACACTTCAGCTAAGGCTACTCCTACAACAAAGTCATTGAGGTGTCTGGGCCTCTGACGCATCCTAGCTGAGCGCCTCACCAGAGGAGGTCCTGCTCCAGGCTCCATCGGCCGCACCTGAGAGTCCCTAACCCTCATCAGTCCAATCCACCACAGCTCTCGGACCCTGGGCTGGCAACGACTTCCTGAGCCGGCTGGAATGCCAGTGTGATCCGTCCGAGAGCTCAAACATGTCCCGGCCAAGCTGCCTTACAATCTGTAGGGGCCCCGTCCAGAGAGACTGCAGTTTATGTGTGCGGCTGGGATGCTTAATCCAGACCCAGTCCAACACATCGAGTCCATGGACCTTCACTCTGTGCTTTCTGTCGAAACGTCATTTCATTTTCTGCTGCTGGGCAACAACCCAGTCTCGTGGGGGGTCTGTGTCCCCTGAAGGGGAGGTTGTGGGGGGCCTTAACTGCTCCAGAGGCAGATGGAATTCACACCCCAGCATGAGTTTCGCCAGGGAACACCCTGTCGTGGCGTTGACCGTTGCCCTGTAGTGGAGGAGCGTGTTCCAGAGGGCATCAGGGAACATGAAGCCGTCCACCAAATGGGCTCTCAGACCATTTTTCAGAGTCTTGTTGAAACGTTCCCTGCCCCCATTGGCTTGGGGGTGGTGGAACGCGGTTCTGATGTGCTCCACGCCCCTATCACCCAAAAACTCCTCAAACCCACCAAAGGTGAACTGTGGGCCATTGTCTGTTGTGATGGCATCCAGGACCCCCATCTAGCAAAAAGCGATGAGAGGAAACCCGTGACCACATCTGTCATGACTGAATTAGTGGGGAACCCCTCTGGCCATTTGAAGAACAGATCGTAGACCACTAGCAAAAAATGGCTATTTGGGGGAGCTGTGTGTAGTTCACCACAAATGTCCAATTGGATGTGCTTTCAAGGGCCCTCTGGGTACGGTAATGGTTGCGGGGGTGGGGGTGGGGGGTGGCCCGTCAGTCTTTCCACTCTCCAAACAAGGAACTCAGTTCTTTACAATAGTTTCAATGTCCTTATCAATGCCAGGCCATCAAACTGAATCCCTGCAATGCTGCTTCATCCTGACCACACCCAGGTGACCCTCGTGGAGCATTGCCAGAACTTGCGAGCTCAGAGAGACCAGAATTAATTTGCAGTGCCCCCTTGCCACACACACACCATTCCAGCAACTCATTTCATCTGTAAACTGGTGAAAAGGTGCCAGATTGCTCTGTACTTTTGTGGGCCAACCCTCCCTGATGACCGAGCATAGTTGTGCCAACATAGGGTCCTGTTCCGATTCTACCTGTAGCTCCTGGAGGGACACCCTGTCCCAGAGGGGTCTGTGACAGAGATCATCCTGCGCAGTTCGCCCCACACGGGACACGAACCCGCGACCTCTCAGTCAACTACACAGTTCGAGCATGGGAGACACAGCACGATCGCGCTGAGCTAAAGGTCCGACCGGTAGCTCAGCGCTACCATCTGGGGCTCACAGCACCACTTTTTTAACTAACTGAGGTCATCAGCGCAGTTCGCCCTACACAGGACACGAACCCGCGACCTCACAGTTAACTACACAGAGACACACACAGCACGATCGTGCTGAGCTAAAGGTCCGACCGATAGCTCAGCGCTACCGATACTGTATGAGGCTTTGGGAGGGAGGTTTACTAACGTTCTACGCCGAACAGCACTAGTTGGCATCCGTTACAGGTCTGTGCAGCACGTTGACCAGATCCGCCTCCATGTGGTCATCATCGTCTGGTTGTGTGGTGTTGTCCGTGGCATGGGACAGGAGATCCGCCACTACGTTCTCTTTTCTAGGAGGGAACTGGGTAGTAAAATTGTAGGCTCACAGCTGCTCAATCTACCTGTGGATCTGTAGGGGCCTGTATCCCTAGCCTGTCATCTCCAGCAGTGTCGTCAGTGCTCGGTGGTCCGTTCACAGGGTGAAATGGCGTCCGTAGAGGTAAATGTGCCATCGTTCGCACGCCCAGACACAAGCGAGTGCCTCTCTCTCACCAATGGCGTATTTCTGTTCAGCCGCTGAAAGGGACCTTGACACAAATGCCACTGGGCACTCGGTACCATTTTGCACTTGAGACATAACCGCCCCCACCGCCGAACCAGACACGTCACAAGTCACAAAAGTCAGCCATTTTGGATCAAAGTGGGCCATCACTGGAGGGGAGGGGAGTTGGGACTCCAGCCTAGTGACCGCTGCTGAGCCGGCTGAGGTTCACAGCCATGACGTGTCCTGCTTCAGAAGGGCTCGGAGTGGTTCGATAGTCTCTGAATAGTGGGGAATGAAATGCCCGTAGAAGTTCACCATGCCCAGGAACGAGGAGATTTGTGCGGGTGTTGTGAGGTCAGGGAGACGCAGGACCACCTCCACGTTCGAGTGCAGGGGGCTCAGGCCCTCGGCCGCCAGCCGGAATCCCACAAACTCAATGGAATCCACCGTGAAGATGCACTTTTCCCCGTTCAACGTGAGTCCGTGCTCCAGCAGCACCTCCATCATTCGTCTCAAATGACTGTCATGTTCCCCCCACCCCGACCACGATGTCATCCAGGTACACCACTACACCCCTGAGGCCGACGAGAATTGTAGACATAATTTTCTGAAAACAACTTGTGCTGAGCTCAGACCAAAAGGCGTGCGGGTGTACCTGAAAACTCCCATGTGGGTCACAAACGCCGTCAGCCGCTGAACATGGTGGTAAGTTCCTCTATCGTGGGAAGCGGGTATTTGTCCGGGATGATCACTTTTTTAACTATCCTGAGGTTAACAGGTATGGCTGAATGCCACCCGTCTTCTTCTTGGCCACCATGATATTCGATATCCACGGCAAGGCATCCACTTTCTCGATGATGCCGGCTTTAAGCAGTTTATTCAGTTCTGCCATGATGTTGTCTCGCAGGGCGAGGGGGTTCTGCCGTAATGGTTGGCTCTTGGGTGTCACACCTGGGTCAATAAGCGGGTGATGGTTAAACACTTTAATACATCCCAGGCCCACAAACAACGCTGGCTAGCGGGCATGCCATTCGGGGGACACCGCCAGCACTGTTGAGCCCGCTGGGTCCGTGAAGGAGAATCCTAATTTGCCCAGCAGATCAATTCCCAACAAGTCGGCCCCCTGGCGTGAAACCTGGAAAGTAAATGTGGGAATAGTCCTTGACCCGCATGTTACCGAGAAGCTGGTTCTGCCTGCCATGCCAATTCTAGTGTGACGGTACCCAAACATTTTCACCGCCACTGCTTTAATGGCTTCGCCTGGAAAAAGTCTTTTCAATGTGCCCATGCTCAATATGGATTTACCAGCGCCTGAGTCCACCATAAGCGGCACATCGATCCCGTTAAGTTGCAAGATGTACCACTTTAACGGCCATTTCTTAGCACTCGCCACACACACCAACGTCATGTTTTTGAGCTCTGAAGCTGTTGGTTTATTGGCCGTGGTGCAGACCCTGGCCCAGTGATTAGAACGGCCACAGTTGTAGCACTTCTCTCCTCTGGCGGGGCAAGTGAACGTGCGTGCCCACCTGGTGACAGGGATAGCCACAGCCGCCACACAGCCCCCAAGCTCCCGCCCCTGCCCGTGCCACAGTCCGCTGCCTTTTAGGGGTCTGCCCTGAGGATTTAGCTGCACTGCTAGTGGTGGCTAGGTTCTCTTTAGCTAGCACTAGTAGACCTAGCTGGGTAGCTTCAGCATGATGATGGCCGTAGCTTGCATTAGCTTTTCTTTGAGCCACTTGTTGCTCATACTGTGTGCTAGCTTGTGACGGACTGGCTCTTCTTCAATAGGCCTGAAGGCGCACGTGCTGGCTAGGCTACGGACTTCCATTAGGAAATGTTGGGTGGACTCACCAGCTCGTTGTTGGCAGTCAAAGAACCTATGTCTTCACGCTGTAATGTTGTACTGGTCCATAAAGAAATTGTCCATTATGTCCAAACACTCCTTCAATGAGCCTTTGCCATCCAGCGCGCGAAACACCCGTTGGCCTTCCTCACCGAGGCAGTGCACCAGCAGGCTCTTCCATCTCTTTTCTTTGGCACCGCCCAGGCCAGCTGCAGCGATGTATTCCTCAAACGCCTCCAACCAGTGGCACCATGGTGTGGCTGGCACACCCAGAGACTCTAAAAACGGAGGTGGTAGTTTTATGCATGCTCCCACGGTTTAATCCGACGTCACCAAATGTTATGTCTTAATAACAGGAGACATGAGACATGTTGTACCGAGCAACGAACTGACCTTTATTGAGATTTACACAAAATATACATACCAGCCATAGCCCGCTTGGCGTCACCACATTGACTGTCTGACGTTGACTACGGTAAGCCCCAAGGGCCAAATCCCTACTGTGTATCACAATTATGTCTCATCTTAACTGTACACAATAGTAGTGTATTGTTCAATCGCAAATCTTTTAAGTTAACAAGACTAAAGATACCGCTCACATCCAGATGGTGGCAGTAATGAAACTCATGCTGCCAGGAACAAAAATAGCTGTGATCAATAACAGAAATGTAAACGTGTTCTATCTGGTAGGAGATTTTTTTTTTTTGGGGGGGGGTCCCAAATGTTAGCAAAATGATCCAAAATCACTCCCCCTTGTTAACCTGGATTGTTAACCTTGGATTCACACTAAAACGTTTGAACCAACATTTACCAACGTTTAGGCAAATGTCTGGCTCTGCTAGCAGAAGTTGGTAAAAGTTAATGACAACTGATGTTTGCTGGCGAACATGCTTTCAACATGCTGAAAATTGACTTATTGAAGTAAACGTTGGTGAAAGTTATACTTTTGTAGAAGTTGCTGAGCACTGGGCTAGGTTGTGCAGAGCTAGCCTAAGTTGGCCTAAATTGGGCTCCATTGGCGAACGTTGAAACGCTGGCAGAAGCAGAAGTTTTTAGACAAAACTCACTTTTCAAACGTGCACAGACACAGATGAACGCACAGCGAATGTGTGAAAAATCAGGAGAAATGCTGAAGCAGTGTCGCTGTCCATGATGCCAGAATGCCAAAAAATCCGAAAGGGGAATAAAAAAAAAAGAAAAATTACATTTAATCCCCCAAAATGTGACAGCCCAAAAGTAAAAAATAATCTCTTGGTTGTGAAATTTACTGTTTTCATTTTCTGCTCCGTGCACAATCCTCCAGGATTTATTGGTTCAGTTTCAGTTGTGGGGATCAAAAAGTGCTGATCTGATGTCAAAAAGTAAATGACATTTAACCACAAAGAAAAAAACACTGTGCATCATATTATATTTCCTTGAGGCATCATTTTATATAAACTCTTTCTCACGTCAGTGAAAATATTCGACTTATACCCCATGTAGGCCGTTCAGTCTCTCTGTCATAGTTATAGTTTATTAGCTTATTAGTCAGGGACCATGTACAGAAAAACGGTAAACACAGGGTATAGATGCTCTGTACCAGATTATAGCGTTCTCACTAAAGCCACTTTTCCATTAGCACCTACTCAGCTCGACTGACCTCGACTCTACTCGACCTGACACAGTTTAAGTCGTTTTCCATTACAACCAAGTACCACCTCAAGGTGGGTGGGGTCATTACAGGAAGGTGGCCCGTTATCCCATTATGTTGTTGACATGCTGACGTGTTGCTGTCAGAAGCGAATACTTATTACAGCAAGTGCAAAATACAAGCAAAGCACGGAGTTAGCATCGATGGCTAGCTAGCCCATTGTCTGCATACAGGAGACAATGGCGACATCCTTGTTTGTTCAAAGTGAGCTTTCCACCAATGGGATAAATAACGTAAAAGATGCTTAAAATCACAAAACACTCACCATGTTCCCTGTGAGCAGCCATCAGCTCAGAGACCTGCAGGTATTTTATTTCAGGTCACTCCGCTGGCGGCGGGGCTGAAAAGTTCGTAGTGGTCAAATATGACCAAATGTCATTTATTTTTCAAGTGCAGGGATCCGAGCGCTGCAACACTGATGGAAGAAGTGTGTGGACCAAAAGGGGAGACTGTTGAAAAATAACCATATTTGGTCAAATTTCACCACTGTATGAACTTTTCAGCCCCATAGCTGCCTCTGAATTATCTCATCAGCCACCAGCACAGAAGAGTCCACACCTCGTCATTGGACCACGTTGATGATTTGTGTGGAGCCATTTATCTTGTTGATTATCACAGAAATACAGTAATAAAAACTCATGACCAAATTTACAAATGGCAGTTTGGAATCTTGTGAAGACGTTGCTTTCATCCACTTACATTACACCCTGGCCAGTCAGTGGCCTGCAGTCTGTTGACATCACATTTTCAGCTCGACTCAGCGTGGTTGGAATCCAACTGGAGCAGGTACCAAAATAGTACCTAGAACCTGGTCTTGCGTATGGCAAAATACTTTGGGTGAAGGATGAGGCAAGATGACTGGAGGAACACAGCTTTATCAAAGATCTTGAACAGTGGTAACACGGTAGGCACCAGGCAGAGGGCACCGGTCAAAGAGGCTGCAATATGGATGCCCTCCGCTATATATAGGGCGGTGTAGTGACGTGACAGGAAGTGCACGTCACTACACTGCACTTCACAATAATGTGCCAGAACACTACATTACATTCTCCCCCCCTTAGAAAAGTCCAAAACCACACACACAATTGAAATCCACAACAAATTTGGGACCCGAATCACACACTAACCTAACGAAAAACAATGTACTAAAATGGCCAAACACATTCACACAACATAACCTTAAATAGGGCTGACGGGTGGACTACCGTGCTGCCCGCACGGCGGGGTGAATTATTCTGCTACCTAATAAACTAAGAGTCTGTACATAAACTGCAATTACACGCCGTGTTCCTAAACTAAACAAAATACACAAAATAATCCCATTTTACAGCATATATGCATTAAAACACAAGAACTATAAACACATAATATTTACAGCACTGTTCCTTGGGCAGGAGGAGTAGAACCGGCATGGTGGGGGGGGGGCAGCCCCTCAGCAAGCACGCCCCTGGAAGCAGCAGGCCCCTGGGACAACAGCTGATCTTCCGGACGATAGAGCTTCTTCACCACCGACTCTGACTCTCGTCCAGCCCAGTCACCTGAAGTCTCTTCCCGGACACACCAAAGCTGATTGATGTGCCTCGCCAAGCCATCGGACAACCTGAAGTATGCTGCACCTAGCTCAGCCACTATGCGCAGACACCCACACTGTTTAGCTGGTTGTCTTCCAGCCCATCTTCGCCGTGGACGTTCTTCACCCCAAACCTGAACCAAGTCCAAAACCCTCAGTGGGGCCCTTCTCAGCCTGAAATGGTGCTGCTGAGCATGCGGTTCATCCATGCTCGTTGGTCTGGCCCCGACCTCTTCTAAGACCGTTGTAGTGTTCACCATCGTAGCTGCAGACCCTCCATCCCCCTGCGGTCAAGCTCCGGAGGCATCTGGGGCGAGCACATCAGTGTCACTCGCCGGCACAGGCGACTCACCGCCACGCTTGGTACCTCCCTCTACTGTTTCCCGAGCACCGGCACTGAGACCCTCCTACGCCGAACCTGAGTGAAGCTGGTCCTGCTTGACCACTGTAGTATCCGTTAGCTCTTTGTCCCGCACAACGTCCTCATCGACCACTGGAACCGGAGAGTTCCACTGGCCACAACCCGACCATTTGTTCCCAGCATCGTCTTTTCTGGCAAAACCCAGCATATAAAACAAATCACAGCCCATGATGTTATCATGGCTTGTCTCAGGTACAGAAGCAGTCCAGTACCTCTCCGGTGTTGCTGGTTGAAACGGACCTTCCACCTGCCAACTCGGTCACTCCCACTACAGCCTGCCGAGCGCGGACACCAAAGCTGTCCAGCTCCTCCACTGAGCTGCTCTCCTCCCAAGAGCATGAAGTGTGCGCTTCAATGTCGGTTGTTAAAGCGGACTCTTCAACTGTCCACTCGGTTGTAACCTCCGCTGTTTGTTGGGCGAGGGCATGGGAGCAGTCCGGTTCCTCTTCTTTGTCATCTGAAGTGCTCTGCTGTGCCACACCATGCGTTGTCTCTGTACCCAGCTGCTGCCACTGTGCTTCGGGGCTCTCAGCATGCTCATGCTCCCCTCCCACTGCTCCGACTCTGGCTGCGGGGAAAACGGGACCGAGTCTGATCGCTGCTCTCCCTCCGTGCCATCTTCGCTATCTGCGCTGTGCTCACCCACAGTACTGCAGTCACTCTCTGTGCTGTATTCTTCCTCTGCGCTGTGCTCACCCTCTGTGCTTACTGTGCTAGCTAATGCCATCTGTCCAGATAACTTACGTGCTTGGCGCCCATCTAGCTCCACGACTAACTTCTCTGTTGCTACTAGCTGGGATGTTAGCTCCTCCGAGCTAGCTAGCTTCGTGCCTTTTTGCGCCATTAGCATATCAACCCACAGCTTCGTGCTACCTGTGTGTTCAGCAAAGTAGCTAGCAAGAAGTTCAACAGCATCTGTATATGACTCCATCTCCCCTTACGCGTGGAAAATTGTCTGACCTTCTACACCGAGTTGGCAAACCAAAAGTGCTCGCTTCGTTGAGTTTACCCAGGCCCAATGCTGCAATGTACATCTCAAACACAGCCAACCAGCGAGGCAACACGACTGCTGGTTCCCTTTGGGTACTCCAGAAGTGGCCGTAGAGGTGCCCCGCATGCCTTCATGAGTTAATTGTCAGTCGCCAAATGTTATGTCCACAAAACCCAGAATGAGGCACAGAGAGTGGTGACTTCTTTGAACATGAACTTTATTACATGTTGTCAGTATAATACAGGCTTACTGCACTCACTGGACCCCCTAGATCGCTATGAGTTGAGAGAGCCCTGAAAAGGCAGACCCTCTCTCTATATGGTCTGGCAATGACCACACCAGCTGGCTGTGTCATCACGCCGCTTCCTGTTGTTAACCCCTTCACAACACCGTCATCTCTTCTTCACCTCGCCCATAATAAATATCATACGAGGTCAAGTGAATAGATCAAGTTCGTCATCCCCAATACCTCTACTATTTTTTGGCCACAATTCCTTTCGCTTTGCAGCAGCAAATGATTGGACCAATCTACAAAATACCATTAAACTCACAACTGTGACAACTCTTACCACTTTAAGTTTAAACCCTAACAGATTATAATTGACTGCTGCTCTTGCTGATCGTCCTGGATCACATTTGTGAGCATACACACATAATGCGCGCACACACACACACACACACACACACGCACACACACATTCCCTCTCTCCTGTTAATGCTAGCTGATTTCTGCTTCTGCCATTTATTCTGCTCTTTGATTTACGTGCTTGTGCCATGACGACCTGTGTATTTTTGTTTGTTTTATGCTAGGTATGTTTATGTCTGTATGTATCTACTGTATGTACTTATGGTTGTTTTCTTCTTCTTCTCTACTGGGGCATCTTGTCATGTTTGTAAATGAGAATTGGTTCTCAAACATTTTACCTGGTAAAACAAAGGTCAAATAAAAATGTAAGAAACCACAGATGGGGCCAACATGGAACCTGCAGACAAACCTGCATGGACCCATAAGACAGCCCAGATGTAATCCTTGGTGGAGCCTGTTATGTCTGGAAATAGGACAGTGGAGGCAGGAGTTGAACCGAACACAAACTTTATTACAAACACCGAGATGTTACACATGTTGCATTAATACAGTAACAAGCTAACTTATAGCTGACATAGGCTCTGGCTTCTGATAGAGGCGGACCGCCAAAGACCCTGATTCCCACCGTCACGCCTCCTAATATAGGCACGGCGTGATGACCTCAGCCGTGCCTGCGTCCTCACGTCCGTGCTGCCTGTTGTTAATATTGTTAATATGGGGACATATGGACATGGACATGCTAGCGGGGCAGGAGGAGAAATGCTGAAGATTTCAGAGAATTCTGAGTCTAGGCCCAGACAAACGTAAAACAATTTATTATAGCACCTGCTGTGGACACAGGGCCTTGATTTTGGCTCTGTGAGTACTGGGGAGGATTTCAGACCAAACTGTGCAATTTCTTGTTTCTATGTGTTGCCATGTTTGCACTTTTAGCAGAGAAGAAGAAGAAAAACAAGGTGAATCAGGAGAAGTTTGCCGTCACATTGTTGCACAAGAAAATAATATAAAAGTAAATAATTTTACAATAAAAGTACACTACTCTTTCTAGTTGTTAAAAGTAAAAGCAGTGGCCTGTTTTTATGAACTCCTTCAATCAAAGTTTAAGTTAACTTTGTTTTCCATGAAAGTTTGAGATTTTTGTCTCATAAATCTGTGACTAAATTTGAACAAATTTGATTGTTTTTCTTATAAATAGTTTTTTTTCTTATCCCTATGTAAAACTTAGTTTTTTAAGTCTTAAGACCCATTTTTACTTCTTGGCCTTCAACCCAGCCTGAAACATTGATTATACTTGTTTTATTGTTTTTATTGTATGATCTTTGAATTCTTGGATGGAATATGGGTGGGCAATATAAGCTGCGGCTTCAGCCATCACCCATTTGGGATAACTTATGTTGAACTGTATAATCAGAGGAGTTATTGTCTAATTTGACCTTGTTGGATTTCCCCCCCCCCCCCCTTTGTTATATTATTCTGTTTCTTTTAATCTGTACTTTTAATCTATCCGAAATAAAGATTCATTCATTCATTCATTCATTTTCATATTTATTTGTCTTGCTTTTTACTATTTTAGCTGTATTTTATTGTCTTTTGTTTTGTTTGACGTTTCTTTTATATTTTATTTATCTGTGATGGAGAACTTTCTGTCAGCTGTAGTTGTTTTTAAAGTGCTTTAGAAATAAAGTTGGATTGGAAAAAAATAATTTTTACTGAGGAGATTTTTCTTCCCTTTTCCTGCAGTTTTGAGGATGTATTTGGCAGGTCGTCAGTGCCCGTGTGTAGCCCCGGAGCCACAGGTTGCAGAGCCCTGTTGTGTGTTTAATGAGGGGCGGGTGGATCCAGAGGAGGAGGAGCAGGAGTCTGCTGCAGCTGATGAGGTTTGGAGCAGAAAACCGGCATAAAACCAGTCGAATCTGAGGAGCATCTGATGACAGGTAAAACGACTCATTTATAAAGGCTGATTAACCTCGTGGAGGGTGAAATGTCGCGAGATTTGATTGTGAACACACCTGCGTTAATGAACAGGTTGGTGGAGGAGAAGCAGAGATGGAGACGCGCCTAAAAATGTTCAGCTGAAACATCAGGCGGTCAGACTAAATTTGAGGAAACAGTTTTGCTAAACTTGATTTTCTTCTAACCAAATTTCAATCGTTAACTTATACATTTAAAAGTATTTTTCTCATACAGTACGCTTGATCACCCATTGATGACATTAGTATAGGGGTGTCAATCATGTGCCATGGAGGGCCAAGACCCTGCAGGCTTTACCTCCAACCAGTGTCTTCATCAGCAGATTCCACTGAACTTCTTCATACTGATTGCTGATCAGTGGAAACACCTGCTGAAGAGACTGAGGAGAAGAGAGGACCTGCAGGGTCTTGGCCCTCCATGGCACATGATTGACACCCCTGCATTAGTCACTAGGCCAAAATATTTCTGATCCTGTAGAACTCTGATTCGGACTGGGTAACCCTTTTTCCTGTTCAGATGTTACACCCAGCAGGCTGCTGATCTTCAGCCAGGGATCTCTATAATATTTCTTTGATGGCAGTGCAAATAAAGCCTTTTTGGTAAGACTGGTGTTTTCACCCCTGCACACATGGGCAGTCCACTTGAGATACTGCACAGTGACAAAATCTTTGACGGCCACAGTCTTTGTCAGTTTCAGAATATCTTCATTGGAATAAACAAAATGAAATGCGTCTTCCTCACCATCACAAGCCTTCCGGCGCCAGCCACCTTTCACCGTACTGCTCAGGCATTGTGTCCAGCATACTTGTACCCTGTGTTCAGTTGACAAAACAGTTCGCCGAACATAGTTTGCAAGGCGAACTGACCTAAATGAACAGGCAGTTCTCGGCAAATGGTTTTTCTGTTTGGCTCGCTCATTCTGTAGTTGTGTGGATCTATGGTCCTCTGTCAGCCGGTAGAGGACCCTAGTAACTACGGCGTAGACTGTAGCCTACTTCAGCTTCATATTACCTAAGAATTCTCTCTTATGCCCCCACCAAAAACAATATTTTATGCACAATATTGTTTTACTTACAAAATGCCATAACCTCTACTCTTAAATTGATGGAATTGTTCCGAAAATAAATGAAAACAAAAGAATATTGTGACCTATCTTACCTAGCTGCCATCTTTGTTCACTACATGAGTCACCTCCAAAAACATTCAGCCAAAGAGAAAACGGTTCACAGTGACCATGCCGTTCAGTTACGGAAGCAAACGAACAGTTCCGAACAATTGCAAACTGTTTTGTCAACTGAACGTGCCCCAAGTTTGGCAGCTTGCCTCTCATTAGGGAACCACACTTGAGTGCCATAGACAAGTCTAGACAGAACCCTTGCTTGTACGATCTTTCATCACATGTACATTGAACTTAGCTGCTACACTGGTCACACAGTGTTTGGTAAAGCTTCCGTCCTCCACATTGGGAACAGTCTGACCAAGATAGCAAAACTGTCATATTCTCAATGGCATGACCTTCTATAGAAAACAAGGTTGTTTGCTTTGCAAGGCATTGGTCGTTGAACACTTGAGTTAGTTTTCTTGAAAGATATTGTTAGCCCAAAATGCTTGTACATCTCGCTGAGGATACTCAAAGGTTTTTCAGCCTCATGGGTGGACTTGGAGAACAGAGCAACATCGTCGGCATACAAGATCCACTTCACAACTTCTGTCACCATGTGGCTTTGTCCACGGCTTCCATGTTGGCACCATCTGTGTTTGCCCACACGGACTTTACCTATTTTCAACTTATTTTCTCTTACATTTGCTATTTTCTTGTAATATGTAACTTTTTTCCCCATAAATTTGAGATATTTTTCTGGAAAATTTGAAACTTTCTCATAAATTTGCAACTTTTTACTGTAAAGTTGTAACTTTTTCTTGTGAATTTATAATTTTTTTTCTTGTAAATTTTCAATTTATGTATGCATATATTTGCTACTTTTTTAAAATTGCAACTTTTTAAATTTTTTTCCTGATAAATCTGACACTTTTTTAAATTTGCAAAATTTTTTCTTGCAAGTTTAACTTTTTCCAAGTAATTTTACATTTTTTTGTTGCATGTTTGCAGGTTTTTCTTGTAAATTTTCACATTTTTTTTCTTGCAAATTTGAGACTTTTTTTCTCATACATTTGCTACTGTTTTTTTTGTAAATTTGTGACTTTTCTCATAAACTTGCAACATTTTTCTCATAAATTCTCAGTTTATTTACTCATATATTTGCTACTTTTTTGTTAATTTGCAGCTTTTTCAAAATTTTTTCCTCATAAATTTGTCACTTTTTCTTGTAAATCGGCAAAGTTTTTCTTCTAATTTTTCACTTTTTCTTGTAAATTTGTGACTTTTTTCCTCATAAATCAGCTGCTGTGTTTTTGAACATTTGTCACTGTTTTCTTATACATTTTCACTTTTTTTCTGACAAACTTGGCTTTTTTCGTCCTAATGTTGCCTGTGGCGTCTGCTCAGCCTCTTTGAACCCAGGCGGGTTTGAAGCTGCTTACCTGCACCACAGCTGAAGTCCATGTGGGCCAACGTGGAACCCACAGACAAACCCACATGGGCCCATAAGACAGCCCAGAATGAACCTATGGTGGGGCCCACATGGACATGCTGTAAGTTTGCTTTAAAAAAAAAATCTGGAGTAAAATTTAGACTTTTTGATGCAAATTAAATGTTTTAATCATTTATTATTGGTCGTGTCAGCGGTGTGATCAACGCAGCAGCGACACAAACATTACAGCGTTAATCATTCACCACTAAGAATATATTACTGGCAAATAATTATACCTTTGACTTTTTTCTGATTCATTTGCTATTTTTCTTTTTTTTTTTGTCAATTTGTGGCTTTTTCTTCTTAAATGTTGTTTTTGTAGTTTATGGAATCTGGAGTTTTATTTTTAAAAATTAAAAAAAATTAATATGTATCAGAATTTTTTGTGGTTTTCTTGTAAGTTTCAAAAACTCATTTTCTAGTAAATTTGTGGCTTTTTTATTTTTAAGCTCGTCTGATAGATTTGATTTTTCTCCTTCATTTTGAGGCTTTTTAATTTCCATTTTTCCAGTCGGCCAAAACCCTTTTCCCACCCGTTTCTCTCAGCTGTGATCAAGACTTTGTTTCCTATCGTCTCATCTCCCTTTTCTTCGTCTCGCTTCTTCATCTGATTTATTCCAGCAGGTGCTCCTTAATGACCCGGATTATGAGGATGGAAAAAGTCCAGAAAAGAAAGCTGTGTGAATAATTAATCAGTCTTTGCTGTAAAAGTTAATTTAATTTTGAAGCAGACTCACAGATCATGAAGGTTCAGATTTTCTCCTGGATCTTACAAGAGCTGCAAAATTTACAAGAAATGTGTCACAAAATTGCAGGAAAAGTGCAGCAGTGTTTTGAGGAAAATATAAAAATGACCACAAAAAAATGGAATTTTTAAAATTAAAAACAATAAATTTATATAATAATAATAAAGCTACAATAATAATATAATACAATAATAAAGCTACACATGATGTGTGCTATGCATTAGGTTTTAAATGTGCAGAAGAGATATGCTGCAGTTCTGCAGAACGAGACTTGGCCAGCAGGATTTGAACCTTCTTGGCAAGGACAGCTTCAGGAAGAAGATAGAGGACAAGCTGCAACAGAGCGACATCAGCGGGGTCTGGAGAAACCTCAAAACCATCTCGGGGCTCCAGAATACCTCCCCCCAGGCCACGGGGGGCAGGGAGTGGGCGAACAACCTGAATCTGTTTTTCAATAGATTTGACCAACCGCCCTCCCCCCTGTCTGCACAACAACCACTGCTGCCTCTAAAGAAATCAAGTCCTGCTGCCCACTCCCCACTCCACCGACACCCCCCCCACTCCCAACACACAGCCCCCCATCCTGACCCTGACCGAGACCCAGGTGAGGACGGAGCTGAGGAAGATCAAAGCGAGGAAGGCGCCGGGACCGGACGGCATCAGCGCAAAGCTCCTCAAGTCCTGTGCAGACCAGCTGTGTGGGATTGTGACGTATATCTTCAACATGAGCCTGAAACTGGGGAGGGTACCACAGCTGTGGAAAACATCTTGTGTGGTACCTGTACCAAAAACTTCCCACCCCAAAGACCTGAACAGCTACAGACCGGTGGCCTTGACGTCCCACTTGATGAAGACCCTGGAGAGACTGCTCCTTGCTCACCTCCGCCCCCTGGTGGAACCAGCGATGGATCCACTCCAGTTTGCCTACCAGCATGGCATTGGGGTGGAGGATGCGGTGATCTTCCTCCTTCACCGTTCTCTGTCCCACCTGGAGAAGCCCGGGAATATGGTGAGGATCATGTTCTTTGACTTCTCCAGTGCTTTCAACACCATCCAACCGATGATCCTGAAGGACAAGCTGCTGCGAGCAGGGGTGGACCAACACCTGTCATCATGGATCCTGGACTACCTCACAAACCGGCCTCAGTTTGTGAGAACCCGGGACTGTGTGTCCGACACGATCATCAGTAGCACGGGGGCCCCCCAGGGAACGGTGCTGGCTCCCTTCCTGTTCACTCTTTATACTGCAGACTTCTCACACAACACAACACACTGCCATCTACAGAAGTTCTCTGATGACTCTGCGATCGTTGGCCTCATCTCCAACGGAGATGAAGCTGAGTACAGAGGGCTTATCCAGGACTTTGTGGACTGGTGCCATCGGAACTGCCTCCAGATCAACGCGAGGAAAACTAAGGAGCTGGTGGTGGACTGCCGCAGGCATGGGCAGCCCCTCACAGCACCAGTAAATATACAGGGAACAGACATCGAGATGGTGACAGCCTATAAGTACCTGGGTGTTCATCTGAACAATAAACTAGACTGGTCACACAATACTGACGCACTCTACAAGAAGGGACAGCGCAGGCTGTTCCTGCTGAGGAGACTCAGGTCTTTTGGTGTACAAGGGGCGCTGCTGAAGTCATTCTATGACACGGTGGTGGCATCAGCCATCACTTTTGGAGTGGTCTGCTGGGGCAGTGGCATTACTGCAGCCGATAGGAAGAGACTGAACAAACTGATTAAGAAAGCTAGCTCTGTCCTGGGGCAGCGCCTTGACCCAGTGGAGGAGATAGGAGAGAGAAGGACGGTGGCTAAACTGTCATCTCTGCTGGAGTCCGAGTTCCACCCTATGCAGGACATACTGGATGCACTGAGGAGCTCATTTAGCAGCAGACTACATCATCCCAGGTGCACAACTGAGAGGTTTCGTAGGTCCTTCCTACCAACGGCTGTCAGACTGTATAACCTAAGCAGGGCTGCTCGCAGAGATAGCAAAAAGACGTAACAAACTAATAGTTTTTTGAATGCAAAAGATGCAATAGACTTACACAATGGTCCCCTCCGGCATACAACTAGGAACATACCGGTCGCTATGGAGGGTGAGAATATGTATGGGTACATAATCATACCATGTAGGATAACTAAGTAGACGGTTATGCTGTTTATTCCATCTAGCAACAATGCTCTGCACTGTGTGTGTTTATATATTTACATATTTATTCCATCTAGCTACATTGCTCAGCACTGTGTTTTTATATATCTACATATTATTCCATCTTGCTACATTGCTCCGTACTGTGTGTGTTTATATATTTACATATTTATTCCATCTAGCTACAATGCTCCGCACTGTGTTTTTATATATCTACATATTATTCCATCTAGCTACATTGCTCCGTACTGTGTGTGTTTATATATTTACATATTTATTCCATCTAGCTACAATGCTCCGCACTGTGTTTTTATATATCTACATATTATTCCATCTAGCTACATTGCTCCGTACTGTGGGTGTTTATATATTTACATATTTATTCCATCTAGCTACAATGCTCTGCACTGTGTGTTCATATACTCATATATTTATTCCATCCAGCTACAATGCTCTGCACTGTGTGTCTGTGTGTATATATTTATTTTATAGTAATATGTACATATGTATATTAGCCGCTCTTGCTTGTTTTTTTTGGGTTTTTTTTCTTGCCTTCTGATTGTTGCTCTGAGTGTTGCTATCCCTGTGCTGTTGCAATCCTGGAATTTCCCCGTTGTGGGACTAATAAAGGCTTATCTTATCTTATCTTATCTTATCTTCTTCTCACCTTAATCAAGATGTCACACCACTGCTTTGGGTCACACACAAACAAAACGTTCCATTGACAGGACAAAGGCTGACAGACATTTCATAAACATCATTTTTGGAACATGAACTGTATGAAATTTGGTGTTTTGCTGAAGAATATTGTCGTGATTCAGTGTGAAATTTCATCAAGTTTGGATCACTCTATGAGAACAGGAATGGGAACGTGCATGCCGAGGAGAAACTGTATAAGCTCATTTGCCTGTCAAAACAAAACGGATTGACATTTTTGCAGAAAAATTGGTGTGTTTCTAAAGAATCCCACTGTGACGGTGAGTGTGAAGTTCCATCAAGTTTGGGTCACTACATCAGAAGTTAGGGCCAAAAATATACAACAAAGACAAACTGGACAACTTGACTGGCCTATAACATCAAAACGGATTGACATTTTTGGATCATTTTAACGCCTTTTCATTATCAATATCTGTAAATGACTTCTGCTTAATTTGGAGGAATTCACTTTTTGAAAATCTAGAGCATAAAACATTTTAGAGCATAAGACCGGTGGAGAAAAGTTGTGGAAGATTTCAGAATGAATTATGTAGAGATATTTTGCAATAACATAACGGTTGATTTTAGCGCCACCTATGGATGCAGTACCTTGATTTTATACCTGAGTAGTGGGGAAGAGTTTCGGCTCAGACTGGAACAGTTCATGTTTCTACGTGTTACCGTTTTTGCTCCCCATGCACTTTTAGCTGAAAAGAATGATAGAAAAAAGAATCAGAAAGAAAAAGGAAGAATTATAATCGGGGAACCCCAGTAATGACGGGGAAGAGGTTGGAAAAGTACAAGAAAATAGGTTTTAAAAATAAGTCAAATTTGCACAAATCATGTCTCAATCCTGCAGGAGAAAAATAACTGTTTCCAGAAAAATAACCACAAATTTGTAAGAAAAATATCACGCAATGACGGGAAATGAAATGCAAGACCAAATCAGGAATTTACAAGAGAGAAAAAAACGTAAAAGTTTAAAGAAATGTCACAAAGCATAAAAATAAAAAATAAGAGATTAGAAAATTCAAAAATTTACAAGAAAAAATTTAAATGGCAGAAAAAATAAGATTTTCAAGAAATGAGCTACAAATTTAAGAGAAAAAAACTGAGTCACAAATTTACAAGAAAATCTCAAATTATATTAGTTTCATATTTCAGATTAAGTTGTCATAAATTTGCAGCTTTTTCTCAGAAATTTGTGACTTTTCATGAGAATTTATGACTTGATCCATCAACATTTTTATTTTATCTCAAAAAATTCCTTTTCAGTTGTAAATGTTTTCTTCCCCTGTAGATTCATGTTTTTTTTTTATATAGATGTGCAACTGTTGTTTCAAATTAGTGTTTTTCCTCATAAATTTGCCCTTTTTCACATTTGGAAATTTATTTTTCCAAATCTGAAACTTTTTTTTCCTCATAAATGAACAACTTTTTCCATGTAAATCGGCATCATTTATTTTAAATGTTGTTTAAGCTGCTAACTGTGGTGTGTTTGCTGCGGGAGCGGCCCTCGTTAAGCTCCTTTAAACACAATGGTGGTGTCATGTTGTCTCCACAGGTGTAACAACAGGCCTGACCACCCGAGACTGAACACACACAGCCACAGACGGTGATGGCTGCCGCCGGCGCTGACCCCCCCATCCTCACCGAGCAGGAGAAGCTGCAGAGGAGAGCCAATCAGGCCACAGATGAGGTCAGTCTCTCGCTCTCTCTTTTAATTACGGCAGCACAACTGAAGGTGTCAGGGAGAGCACTGCTGCAAATGTCCAGAAAAGTTTCAGATTTATGACTGCATACATGTAAATCTGTGTGGAAAAAGGGAACAAATTGATCACAAAAAATGACAAATTTATAGTAAAGTACAAAATGGAAAACTCACAAGTAGCTCGACTCTGTTCATTTTGTCTTCCTCTTCAATTATCAGCTTTTTATTCTTCGTATTTCAGACAAGAATAAAAAGGACATGTTTTTTTTCTTCTTTTCCCGTTGTTCTGTCAGGCAGCTCGGCAAGCAGAACAGGGATCTGTCACCCTTATTGTGCCTAAAAAGATTTACTTTGCCAAGAGGAGCTTATACAGTACCTAACTGTGTGTTGTATATTGTTGTAAACTCCTCCTGTAACAACTTTTAATACTTTATTTTAATTATTTTACCCATGGAAGACCCAACAGGATGGGGAAGAGGGAAAGGAAGTGTGTGGAGGGGGAAAGAAAAGGGAGGGGAACAGACAAAAAACCCCAAACAAACCAACAACTAAACCAAACAAAAGACAAACTGCTTCTTCCACCAAAGATGTCTCAACACGAGTCTGGTTTCTGCACCTGTTAAAGGAGAGACACTTGTGCGTGTACGTCTGCATGCATATATATAAGAATACGCACAAAATAGGTGTGTGCATGTGAGTGGTTTGTCAGGAAACATATGAAGCAGAGGGCCGGTTGCAGCAGCTCTCACCCCGGCAACCCCGAGCAGGCAAGGCAGCGCCACCAACCCCCACAGGGCACAAACGTCCGAGGTCAGCAAGCCCCAGGAAAGCCAGGCATCCGCCCCCGGAGGGATGATCAAGGGAGGCCAGGCTGCTCGGCGGCTGGTGCAGCGAGCCCACACCCCCGGACCTGCCCAACGCCGCCCCCCCCTTCAGCAGGGCCAACGCCCATCCCTGGGCCCCAGGCACCAGGAGGCCAGCGACCCCACCCCCCGGGGCGGAGACCAGCCCGCGCCCCACGGCATGAGCCCCCCCCAGGCACCCCCACAGCAGGACTGCCCCAGTACCTCTGTTGCACACCCCGGGGACCCCCATGCCCAAAGAAGTCTCCCCCCCCTGCTCAGGGGAGGCCACGTTGCCGAGAGGCACTACCCCCCCTTAACCCAGCACCTCCCGACTCGCAGACACCCCCCCACGCCTTCACACCCACATGGTCCCATGTGCACCCATATGCACTAACTCCCTCCCACTCACCCAGACCAACCCATTCTCCCTCACTCCTGTACCCATTCAAACTCACCCCTCATTCACCCTTGTTTTCATAAGGTGGCTGCGAAGCAGATGCAGCAAGCCTGAACACGCACCAGTGGACATGTTTTTACCTTGACATGTTTCGACTGTCAACTGCAGTCTTCCTCAGAAGTGTCAGCTAATCGCTGTGAAGTGTCATTTCTCAGCTGTTTTTCCTAGGTGGGGCCAGCACAGCAGAACTGTCAGATCCAGTGGGCTGGCCCCACCATCCGATGGTGTCTGGAGAATGTAGTCCCAGCTGTGGGAAAGCATAAATGCCCCGTCATCCCGATTCATGCCGTCTTTGCCCCACTTCCTGATTTCTGTGGCCTCCTTGATCCAGCGTTTGTGTCTGTTACTCAGTCAAAATCATTGGATCAGAGAGTAACAGACACAAACGCTGGATCAAAGAGGCCACAGAAATTAGGAAGTGGGGCAAAGACGGCATGAATCGGGATGACGGGGCATTTATGCTTTCCCACAGCTGGGACTACATTCTCCAGACACCATCGGATGGTGGGGCCAGCCCACTGGATCTGACAGTTCTGCTGGGCTGGCCCCGCCTAGGAAAAACAGCTGAGAAATGACACTTCTGAGGAAGACTGCAGTCGAAACATGTCGAGGTAAAAACATCTCCTTTTTATTCTTGTCTGAAATAAGAAAAACAAAAAAGCTGTTAATAGAAAACTCACAAATTCGCCCAGAAAAAGTTTCAAATTTTTCAGAAAAAAGTTAAAGTTTTTTCTGAAGACTTCCCACCCCAAAGATCTGAACAGCTACAGACCAGTGGCCTTGACGTCCCACATGATGAAGACCCTGGAGAGACTGCTCCTTGCTCACCTCCGCCCCCTGATGGGACCAGTGATGGATCCACTCCAGTTCGCCTACCAGCATGGCATTGGGGTGGAGGATGCAGTGATCTTACTCCTTCACCGTTCTCTGTCTCACCTGGAGAAGCCCGGGAATGCAGTGAGGATCATGTTCTTTGACTTCTCCAGTGCTTTCAACACCATCCAACCGATGATCCTGAAGGACAAGCTGCTGTGCGCAGGGGTGGACCAGCACCTGTCATCATGGATCCTGGACTACCTCACAAACCGGCCTCAGTTTGTGAGAACCCGGGACTGTGTGTCCGACACAATCATCGGTAGCACGGGGGCCCCCCAGGGAACGGTTTTGGCTCCCTTCCTGTTCACCCTTTATACTGCGGACTTCTCACGCAACACAACACACTGCCATCTACAGAAGTTCTCTGATGACTCTGTGATCGTTGGCCTCATCTCCAACGGAGATGAAGCTGAGTACAGAGGGCTTATCCAGGACTTCGTGGACTGGTGCCATCGGAACTGCCTCCAGATCAATGCGAGGAAAACTAAGGAGCTGGTGGTGGACTGCCGCAGACAAGAACAACCCCTCACAGCACCCGTAAACATCCAGGGAACAGACATCGAGATGGTGACATCCTATAAGTACCTGGGTGTTCATCTGAATAATAAACTAGACTGGTCAGACAATACTGACGCACTCTACAAGAAGGGACAGCGCAGGCTGTTCCTACTGAGGAGACTCAGGTCTTTTGGTGTACAAGGGGCGCTGCTGAAGACATTCTATGACACGGTGGTGGCATCAGCCATCACTTTTGGAGTGGTCTGCTGGGGCAGTGGCATTACAGCAGCCGATGGGAAGAGACTGAACAAACTGATCAAGAAAGCTAGCTCTGTCCTGGGGCAGCGCCTTGACCCAGTGGAGGAGATAGGAGAGAGAAGGATGGTGGCTAAACTGTCATCTCTGCTGGAGTCGGAGTCCCATCCTATGCAGGACATGCTGAATGCACTGAGGAGCTCATTTAGCAGCAGACTACATCATCCTAGGTGCACAACCGAGAGGTTTCGCAGGTCCTTCCTACCTACGGCTGTCAGACTGTACAACCTAAGCAGGGCTGCTCGCAGAGATAGCAAAAAGATGTAACAACCTAATAGTTTTGAATGCAAAAGATGCAATAGACTTACACAATGGTCCCCTCCTGTATACAACTAGGAAAATACCGGTCGCTATGGAGGGTGAGAATATGTATGGGTACATATTCATACTATGTAGGATAACTAAGTAGACGGTTGTGCTGTTTCATTCCATCTAGCAACAATGCTCCACACTGTGTGTGTTTATATATTCATATATCTATTCCATCTAGCTACAATGCTCCGCACTGTGTCTATATATATACAGTATATTTATATGTACACTTGCTGCTCTTGTTTTTTTCTCTTGCCTTCTGATTGTTGCTCTGAGTGTTTCTATCCCTGTGCTGTTGCAATCCTGGAATTTCCCCATTGTGGGACTAATAAAGGCTTATCTTATCTGATCTTATCCTTCTAAAAAAAAAAAATGTTGTTTGTAAGAAAAAACTCCAAATGGATTTAATAAACATTCTTGTAAACTGCAAATTTGTAATGTTTTTCCTTATGAATTTGGAACTTTATTATAAATGTTTGACACTTTTTCTGTAAATTTGCATTTTTTTCCTCAAAACTTGACTTTATTTTTGTAAATTCTTTTACTTTTTCTAAATTTGCTTTTTCTCATGAATTTGCAACCTTTTCATATAAATTACCTTTTTCCTAAAAGTATGTTTTTACTTCATGAGCCTTTTTTGCCTCACAAATTTGTGACTATTTTCCTCATAAATTTGACTTGTCAAAAATTAGCAACTTTTTTCTTGTAAATTGAGTTTTTTCCTGTTTTTTTTTTTTTTCCTTTTGCACCTTTTCCTCATAAATTTGTTACTTTTCTTATAAATGTGCAAATTTTTTCATGTAAATTTGCAATTTTTTTTCATGCAAATGTGAATTTTTTTTCCTCAAATTTGCACCTTTTTTTTTTTTCAAATAGGCTGCTCGGTAATGGGTTGATGCTAAACAGCTGCTGGAGCCCAGGTGTGTGGTTCAGGGTCCCCTCGGGAGTGTAGGAGAAACCTGTACAGGGGAGGGAAGAGAAAAAAAAAAAGTTCCTGTCTTCTTAGAGGAGAGAAACACCTTTAATACATGTCACACCCCCTCCCATCAAGATAACAAACATTGTTTACTTACAATTGACCCTCATCATTTTCCCAAAGGAAATTTGCTAAGACTACACTCTAGATCACAGGTGTCAAACTCATTCCATGGAGGGCCAAGACCCTGCAGGTTTTACCTCCACCCAGTGTCTTCAACAGGTGATTTCACTGAATTTCTTCCCACTGACTGCCGATCAGTGAAAACACCTGCTGAAGACAAAGGGTAGAAGCAAAACATGCAGGGTCTTGGCCCTCCATGGAATGAATTTGACACCCCTGCTCTAGATAAAGCATCAGCAACTATGTTATCTGTACCCTTGTGTCTGATTTCAGTGTTGTACTTTTGAACCAGCAATGCCCAGTGTATCAGCCTCTGGTTATGGTTGTACATGCGACTGAGGAATACCAGAGGATTGTGGTCGGTGAAGATAACAATGGGGTCTGTAGTGGAGCCAACATAAACTTTGAAATGCTGGAGAGCAAGGAGCAGAACTAAAGTTTCCTTCTCAGTAGTAGAGTAGTTAATTCAATTCAATTCAACTTTATTTATATAGCGCCATTTCACAACAACAGTCATCTCATAGCACTATCAACTGTAGGGGAAACCCCCACAGTTGCAGAAAGACCCCAGCAATCAGGCGATCCCCTGTGATCAAGCACTTGGCGACGGTGGAGAGGAAAAACTCCCTTTTAACAGGAAGAAATCTCAGGCAGAACCAGGCTCAGGGAGGGGCAGTCATCTGCTGCGACTGGCTGGGGGGTGAGGGGATAGAGAAGAAGAAAAGAACAGACATGTAGAGAGCAAACAACACGATGGGGACTCAATCTATGGGAGAGAACAAACAAATGTTAATGACCAGCAAAAAAAATATTTCATTGAGAGTGAGAAAAGGAGTGAGGCCCAGTGCATTACTGGAGGTCCCCCAGCTGACTAAACCTATTAGCAGCATAACTAAGGGAGGGTTCAGAAACACACGATCCTTCCCTAATTGTAGGCTATATCAAAAAGGTAGGTTTTAGCCCTATTCTTAAAAACAGAGATCGAGTCTGACTCCCGAATCCAGATTGGCAGCTGATTCCACAGGAGAGGAGCTTGATAACTGAAGGCTCTGCCTCCCATTGTACTTTTGGAGATTCTAGGTATTACAAGTAATCCTGCATTTTGGGAGCGTAGTGTTCTGTTAGGATAATACGGTAGCATCAGATCTTTTAAATAAAAAGGAGCCTGATTGTTTAGAGCTTTGTAAGTAAGAAGAAGGATTTTAAACTTAATTCTAAACTCTATGGGAAGCCAATGAAGGGAGGCCAGAACCGGAGAGATATGACCTCTCTTTCTAGTTCCTGTTAAAACTCTTGCTGCAGCATTTTGGATCAGCTGAAGACTTTTTAAAGATGTTTTAGGACAGCCTGATAATAAAGAATTACAATAATCTAATCTCGAGCTAACAAAAGGGTGGATCAGTTTCTCAGCATCACTCTGAGACAAGATGCTCCTAATCTTGGCAATATTACGCAAATGATAGAAGGCAGTCTTAGAAACAAATTTAATATGTGAATTGAAGGACAAATCCTGATCAAAAATAACTCCAAGGTTCCTCACAGAGCTATTAAGAGAAAGAGTAACCGCATCCAAACTGAAAGTTTGATTTGGAAAGGAATTTCTAAGGTTTTTTTGGACCAACAAGAATGACTTCAGTCTTATCTGAATTTAATAGCAGGAAATTACAAGTCATCCAAGCTTTGATTTCCTTAAGACAGGCTTCTAACTTGGCTAATTGATTACTATCATCTGGCTTCATTGACGGGTATAATTGTGTGTCATCAGCATAACAATGAAAATGTATACAGTGCTTTCTAATAATGTTGCCTAACGGAAGCATATATAAACTAAAAAGAGTAGGGCCTAGCACAGATCCCTGTGGAACTCCATGACTAAGCTTTGAGTTGAAAGAAAACTCATTATTTACATGAACAAACTGGAACCTATCAGATAAATAAGATCTAAACAACTGCAATGAAGTTCCATTAAGTCCAACATAGTGTTCTAATCTATCAAGTAGAACATTATGATTGATAGTATCAAAAGCTGCACTAAGGTCTAAAAGGACAAGTACAGAAACTAGTCCATTATCAGATGCAATGAGGAGGTCGTTAGTGACCTTCGCTAAGGCTGTTTCAGTACTATGATGGATTCTAAACCCAGATTGAAACTCTTCAAGTAAACCATTTCCCTGCAGGTGGTCAAATAATTGCGTAGCAACAACTCTTTCTAAGATTTTTGAAATGAAAGGGAGATTAGAGATTGGTCTATAGTTAGCTAAAGCTCCTGGATCTAGCGTTGGCTTTTTGAGTAAGGGTTTAATTACAGCCGTTTTAAAAGCCTGCGGTACATGGCCTAAAGTTAATGAAGAATTGATTATATGAAGAATAAGGCTACCAATAAGTGGGAAGACTTCTTTAAATAACCTGGTAGGAATAGGGTCTAAAAGACAAGTTGAAGGTTTGGATGAGGAAACTATTTTGTCTAACTCACAAAGGTCAATTGGAGTAAACTCATCAAGACAGACATCAATAGAAGGAGTTGTAGTAGTTACTGTATTTAAGTTAACGGTGGGAAGAATCTGATTGATTTTATCTCTGATGGATGAAATTTTATTATTGAAAAAGTTCATAAAGTCCTGACTAGTAAGCTCTAAGGGAATGCTAGGATTGACAGAGTCCTGACTCTTTGTCAACCTGGCTACAGTACTGAAAAGAAACCTGGGATTATTCTTGTTCTCTTCTATTAATGCAGAGTAATAACTCGTTCTAGCTTTTCTAAGAGATTTTTTATACATTAAAAGATGATTTCTCCAAGCTAAATAGATTTCATCTAAATTAGTGGAGTGCCATTTTCTTTCTAATTGACGAGTCTTCTGTTTTAAGCTACGAGTTTCTGTGCTGAACCAAGGAGTTAGAAATCTCTGATTAGACTTTTTCTTTTTTAAGGGGGCCACCAAGTCTAGAGTCTGATGCAGAGAAGCTGAAACACTATCCACCATGTTATCAATTACAGAAGGAGCAAGCTGTCTATAGCTTATTTCCGTTGTGTTGACACATGGCATAGAGGAAACAATCTGCATAAATTTGGAAACAGCATCATCTGAGAGGCATCTACTGTAATAATATTTTTCTTTAGGAGCCAAATAGAAATAGTAAAATCAAAGGTAAACAGACAATGGTCTGACAGTACAGGGTTATGAGGAGACACTACAAGATTTTCTATTTCTATGCCATATGTCAGAACAAGGTCCAATGTATGGTGGAGGTAATGAGTAGAATTTCCTACTTTCTGAGAAAACCCAAACGAGTCTAATATTGAATTAAATGCCACATTAAGGCAGTCACTATCTACATCCACATGCATATTAAAGTCCCCTACTATAATTATTCTATCAGATTTCAGCACTAAATCAGCTAAGAAATCAGCAAATTCGGATAAAAATTCTGAGTAGGTTGATGGGGGACGATAAACTATGGCAAATAAAATTGGGTTTAACCTAAAATTGCTAAAGGGCCCAATACTGAGGGCCAGGCCCTCAAAGGAATTATAACATGTTTTTTGCTTTACATTAACTAGTAATTTGGAATGGTAAATTGTTGCTACTCCTCCTCCACAACCAGAACTTCTGGGATTTTGACAGTTTAAATAACCAGAGGGAGTTGATTCATTTAAACCAACATAATCCTCTTGCCCTAACCAAGTCTCTGTAAGGGAAATTAAATCAATCTGATGATCAATTAACAGATCATGGACTAGCAGAGACTTGGGAGTTAGAGACCTAATATTTGAGTGGAAATGTGGAAACAATTTGGAACAACTTCTGGATACACTCGGAAAGGAATTAGGAAAGCTGAAACTGTGGTTTGATTCAAACAAATTAACGCTCAATTTAAGCAAGACAAAATTTATAGTCTTTAACAACCATCACAACTACCCAGTACCCAAACTCAGTGTAAATGGTGTAGAGATTGAAAGGGTATCCGAAACTAAATTCCTTGGAGTAATAATTGATAACAAAGTGTGTTGGAAGCCACATATTAATTATATAAAAGGTAAAGTATCCAAATCAATTGCAATATTACACAGAGTGAAAAATTTGCTGAATCAACCCACACTATACACCTTGTACCATTCATTAATACTCCCATACATGACATATTGTAATGAAGTATGGGGAAATACATATAAAACAAACATATATCCACTCTTTATGCTTCAAAAGAGAGCTATTAGAATAATCAACAAAGCAGCTTACAGGGAACCAACAAACCCACTTTTTCTTAAACAAAAAACTCTCAAGTTGAAAGATCTGATTGACTTTAAAACCGCAATAATAATGTTCAAAGTGAAGAATCTATCACTGCCCGCAAATATCCAAAAGTTGTTCCAAACAAGGGAGAAACGATATCACTTCAGAGGAACATGTATATTTCAAAAGCCTACAGTGAGAACAACTACCAAGCAACACTGTATTTCGGTGCAAGGAGTCAGATTATGGAACGATTTTGGACCTGAATTAAAATCATGTACAAAGCTTGGACAATTTAAACAAAAACTAAAGGAAGAAATACTCCAAACATATTTACAAGACGACATGTAAACTCACATAAGGATTGACATTTCCAGCCTGTGTTGTGTTGTAGCTTAGTTTTTTCTTTTTTCTTTTTTTTCTTTGTGACACTATGTCTTAGATTTGTTTTTGAATAGTAACCGCTTAACTTAGACTAGCTCAGTTTTTCTTTTTCTCTCAGTCACATTTTGTCTTAGCTTTGTTTTAAATTGTAATCGCTCTTGTCTTGTTTTCTCTTTTTTCTCCTTTGAATTCTTGGATGGAATATGGGTGGGCAATATAAGCTGCGGCTTCAGCCATCACCCATTTCGGATAACTCACGTGGAATTGTATAGTAGAAGGAGTCTTTGTCTAATTTGATCTTGTTGTTATATTATACAGTTTCTTTTAACCTGTAATGTACTATCCGAAATAAAAAAAAAAAATTCATTCATTCAATTCATTCATTCATTCATTCATTCATTTAATAAACCACATTTAATTTTTAAATTATGAGGAGGAACAGAGGCCAAATCATTCAATTTAGAGGCTTTATGTTTAATTTGAGTTTTACCAATATTTTGCTTTATCACTTTGGGATGCTTATGCATTATATTTTTATTTACTTTGGAGGGAGCAGACAACGATTCTCTGATGGGGAGGACAGGGGCTAAGTTGAGGGGTGGCGGATGAAGAGGAGCTGCAGAGAGGCGTGTAAGACTGCGACTCTGCTTCCTGGTCCCAACTCTGAGTAGTCAGGGTTTTGGAAATTTGGATAAAAAAGATGCCAGATTGTTAGATAAATGAGAAGCACCATCCAAAGTGGGATGAATGCTGTCTCGTCTCATAAGACCAGGTTTTCCCCAAAAAGAGCTCCAATTGTCAATGTAGCCCACGTCATATTTAGGACACCACACAGACAGCCAGCGGTTCAAGGATGACGAGCGGCTAAACATGTCATCACTGGTCAGATTGGGGAGGGGCCCAGAGAATACTACAGTGGCAGACATCGTTAAGTTGATGTTACTTAAACATAACTGAGAACTATGATGCAGGATAGCTGATGTCTTCTGTTCCATCTTGCAGTAGCACTGCTCCAGCTCCAGTAGCACTCGCATCCACTTCAATCTTAAAAGGTTTTGTGAAGTCAGGGGCAGTCAGTAGAGGAGCACTACAGAGAAGAGACTTGTCGCAATCAAAGGCATGTTTACATTCTGGGATCCACATGGAAGGTTCTTTTGGGCTGCATAACTTAGTGAGGGGAGCTACAACCACTGAAAAATTGCGGCAAAAACACCTGTAATAACCAACCAAACCTAGGAACCGGCAAAGCTCATGTCGGGTTGCTGGGCACACGAAAGGACAAAATGGCCTCCACCTTTGTAGTCAAGGGGCATACTTCAGTGTCCAACTTGCTTCCCCAGGTATGCCACAGCAGCTTTCCCAAACTCACACTTTGCCAAATTCAGGGTCAAAGAACCTTGGGCTAGACAGGCAAAGACAATGGTTGAGCTCATGATATGCTCAGACCAGTTAGATGAATAAACCACAACATCATCCAAGTATACATTCCAGTCAGGAATCCCACTTGGCACATATTCATCAATCTTTGGAAAGTTGCTGGTGCATTACGCATTCCAAAAGCCATCACAGTATACTGGAGAAAATTATCTGGTGTGACAAAAGCTGAGATTTCAGAAGCTCTTTGAGTGAGGGGAACCTGCATATACCCTTTTAACAAGTCAAACTTTTTAACGTATGTTGCGCCCCCTATATTGTCAATACAGTCTTCCATATGTGGTAAAGGGAATGAATCTGGTACTGTGACTGCATTCACCTTACGGAAGTCTGTGCAAAACCGTGGTGTACCATCTGACTTGGGCATTAGCAGGCACGGCGAACTCCAGGCACAATGGCTAGGCTGGGCCAAACCATTCTGCAACAAGTACACTGCCTCTTTCTTCATCAGCTCTCTTTTCTGTGGAGGGCACTGGTAGGCATGCTGCTTGATGGGGGGTGGTGTTCCCAACATCTATATCATGTTCCGGTACAGTGGTGCAAAAAGGCACATCTCCAAAGAGAGCAGAATAGGACCTAATCAGATTCTTGACATCCTCCTTTTGATCATCTGAAAGGTCAGGGAGGTATCCAGGTTATTCAGAATTGTAGAGTTTGGTAGCCTGCCACAATTAAGGTCATCACAGAGCTTCAACCCATCGTCATGGTCCACTGGGATAGACAGCATAGAGGCAGAGAACATAGTAGGGTTAATCCCATGTTGTTGGTCAGGTGAACATAACGTTTCTTGCTCATTTTCTCTGACACCTCCGGTCAGGAGTGTGGATGATGTAGTTTGAATCATTGACTTTATTTTTAACTACATATGGTCCAGAGAACTGGGCAGAAAGGGCCGGACCAGATGTAGGCAGTAACACAAGAACTTTATCACTGGGCTGAAAATTGCATTGAGTTGCTTTTTTGTTGTTTAGCTGCTATTTTTCTGAGACCTAGAAAGGACTTCCTTGGCTATGGAACAGGCATGATGTAAATGTTCATGACACTGCGTGACAAAGTCCAGAACATTGGCTTTATGTGACTCACCAATTGACAGAAATTGCTCCTTCAGCATTTTAAGTGGCCCCCGCTCACTATGCCCAAACACCAACTCAGCTGGACTGAATCCCAGTGATTCCTGTTTTGCTTCACAGGCTGCAAACAAAAAGGGAAGCCCCTCATCCCAGTCTCTCTCTGTTTCCAGGCAGTATTTGCGCGTCGTCGCTTTGAGGGTCTGATGCAACCTCTCCAATGCTCCTTGTAACTGAGGTGTAGTGTTGTTCTTAGGACTTATTGTGTGACACGGCGGTGGCTTCACCTTCTGGTTCTGCCGTCACCCAAAGTATAAGAGTGCTGTGAGGAGGGGGGTAGGTGGTCTCTTTGACCACCTCTCAGCCTAGCGAGAGCACTTCTGTGTAACCTGTGAGTCTATAATAAAGTTTTGTTTAGTTCCACCTTAAGTCTTGTTATTCACCCTCAATTACAGACATAAGGGTGATATGGGTTAAATACCTCATGTTCAATACCCAGTGACTGCAATGTTTGCTTAAACAACTTTGAGTGAAAGTTGGTACCCTGGTCTGTCTGTACCACTTTAGGAAGACCAAAAATTGTAAAGAATTTAAGCATGGCCTTAGTTACAGCATTGGCAGTGAGTTTCCTGAGGGGGACAGCCTCAGGGAAACATGGCTGTACACATTAAAAATAGGAATTGATTACCAGCCCTTGATTTGGGTAGTGGACCCACACAGTCTATGATTAACCATTTAAATGGTTCCCCCACTGCAGGTATTGGATTAAGAGGAACAGGTGGCACAGGTTGATTAGGCTTACCAGCAATTTGACAAACACTGCAAGTTCTACAAAACTTTGCCACATCTTTCTTCAATCCGGTCCAGAAGAAATGTTGGAGAATGCGGTCATAAGTTTTTGTGACCCCCAACTGGCTAGACCATGGATGTTCATGTGCTAGCTGTAATGCTTTAAGATAAGATAAGATAAGCCTTTATTAGTCCCACAACGGGGAAATTCCAGGATTGCAACAGCACAGGGATAGCAACACTCAGAGCAACAATCAGAAGGCAAGAAAAAAACAAGCAAGCAAGAGCAGCTAATATACATATGTACATATTACTATAAAATATATACAGTATATACACACACACAGACACACAGTGCAGAGCATTGTAGCTAGATGGAATAAATATGTAAATATATAAACACCCACAGTACGGAGCATTGCAGCTAGGTGGAATAAATATGTAAATATATAAACACACACAGTGCGGAGCAATGTAGCTAGATGGAATAAATATATAGATATATAAATATAAACACACCCAGTGCGGAGCATTGTAGCTAGATGGAATAAATATGTAAATATATAAACACACACAGTGCAGAGCATTGTTTCTAGATGGGATGAAACAGCATAACCGTCTACTTAGTTATCCTACATGGTATGATTATGTGCCCATACATATTCTCACCCTCCATAGTGACCGGTATTTTCCTAGTTGTATGCCGGAGGGGACCATTGTGTAAGTCTATTGCATCTTTTGCATTCAAAAAACTATTAGTTTGTTACGTCTTTTTGCTATCTCTGCGAGCAGCCCTGCTTAGGTTGTACAGTCTGACAGCCGTTGGTAGGAAGGACCTACGAAACCTCTCGGTTGTGCACCTGGGATGATGTAGTCTGCTGCTAAATGAGCTCCTCAGTGCATTCAGTATGTCCTGCATAGGGTGGAACTCGGACTCCAGCAGAGATGACAGTTTAGCCACCGTCCTTCTCTCTCCTATCTCCTCCACCGGATCAAGGCGCTGCCCCAGGACAAAGCTAGCTTTCCTGATCAGTTTGTTCAGTCTCTTCCCATCGGCTGCAGTAATGCCACTGCCCCAGCAGACCACTCCAAAAGTGATGGCTGATGCCACCACCGTGTCATAGAATGTCTTCAGCAGCGCCCCTTGTACACCAAAAGACCTGAGTCTCCTCAGCAGGAACAGCCTGCGCTGTCCCTTCTTGTAGAGTGCGTCAGTATTGTGTGACCAGTCTAGTTTATTGTTCAGATGAACACCCAGGTACTTATAGGATGTCACCATCTCGATGTCTGTTCCCTGTATATTTACTGGTGCTGTGAGGGGCTGCCCATGCCTGCAGCAGTCCACCACCAGCTCCTTAGTTTTCCTCGCGTTGATCTGGAGGCAGTTCCGATGGCACCAGTCCACAAAGTCCTGGATAAGCCCTCTGTACTCAGCTTCATCTCCATTGGAGATGAGGCCAACGATCGCAGAGTCATCAGAGAACTTCTGTAGATGGCAGTGTGTTGTGTTGTGTGAGAAGTCCGCAGTATAAAGAGTGAACAGGAAGGGAGCCAGCACCGTTCCCTGGGGCGCCCCCGTGCTACCGATGATCGTGTCGGACACACAGTCCCGGGTTCTCACAAACTGAGGCCGGTTCGTGAGGTAGTCCAGGATCCATGATGACAGGTGCTGGTCCATCCCTGCGCGCAGCAGCTTGTCCTTCAGGATCATCGGTTGGATGGTGTTGAAAGCACTGGAGAAGTCAAAGAACATGATCCTCACCATATTCCCGGGCTTCTCCAGGTGGGACAGAGAACGGTGAAGGAGGAAGATCACCGCATCCTCCACCCCAATGCCATGCTGGTAGGCGAACTGGAGTGGATCCATCGCTGGTTCCACCAGGGGGCGGAGGTGAGCAAGGAGCAGTCTCTCCAGGGTCTTCATCAAGTGGGACGTCAAGGCCACTGGTCTGTAGCTGTTCAGGTCTTTGGGGTGGGAAGTTTTTGGTACAGGTACCACACAAGATGTTTTCCACAGCTGTGGTACCCTCCCCAGCTTCAGGCTCAGGTTGAAGATGTACGTCACAATCCCACACAGCTGGTCTGCACAGGACTTGAGGAGCTTTGCACTGATGCCATCCGGTCCCGACGCCTTCCTCGCCTTGATCTTCCTCAGCTCCATCCTCACCTGGGTCCTGGTCAGGGTCAGGATGGGGGGCTGTGTGTTGGGAGTGGGGGGGTGTTGGTGGAGTGGGGAGTGGGCAGCAGGACTTGATTTCTTTAGAGGCAGCAGTGGTTGTTGTGCAGTCAGGGGGGAGGGCGGTTGGTCAAACCTATTGAAAAACAGATTCAGGTTGTTCGCCCACTCCCTGCCCCCCCTTGGCCTGGGGGGAGGTATTCTGGAGCCCAGAGATGGTTTTGAGGTTTCTCCAGACCCCGCTGATGTCGCTCTGTTGCAGCTTGTCCTCCATCTTCTTCCTGAAGCTGTCCTTGCCTTCTCTGATCTTTCTCCTCAGCTCCCTCTGTACGGACTTCAACATCTCCCTGTTCCCCGACCTGAAGATCCTCTTCTTCTCTCTCAGAAGTGTTTTAATCACAGGGTTGATCCAGGGTTTGTTGTTTGAGCAACACCGTATGGTCTTGGTGGGAACGGATTTGTCCACACAGAAGCTGAGGTAGTCTGTGAAGGTGTGAGTGAGGCCATCGATGTCCTCACCATGTGGATCGCAGAGCTGCTTCCAGGCGGTGGCTTCAAAACAGCCCTTTAGAGTGTCCATTGTCTCCTCAGACCATAACTCCACTGTGCGCATGGCCGGAGGTTGTCTGTGCACTAGGGGTTTGTACACCGGCCGGAGATGAACCAAGTTGTGATCCGATCTCCCGAGTGGGGGGAGTTGTAATGAGGTGTACGCCTCCTTAGTGTTTGCGTAGAATAAGTCCAGTGTTTTATTGTCTCTAGTGTGGCATGTGACATACTGGGTAAACGTGGGTAGAATGGGAGATAGTGAAACATGGTTGAAATCGCCTGAGATGAGGAGAAGAGCATCTGGGTGTTCTGTCTGCAGCCTGCTGGTTACTGAATGGATGACGTCACGCGTTGTCCCAGCGTTCGCCGTCAGATTTGCATAAACAACAATGTAGCTCACGTGTGAGTGTTCTCTCAGGAGATATGTAGGCCGCATGCTAACAGCTAGCAACTCAATGTCTTTGCTGCAGTGTCGTTGTTTAACAGTGATAAGTCCTTTCTGTCTGTGATTAGCATTTCCAACATTTTTCAACAGAGGCCAGGAAGCCCATTGTCTCATTAACAGACCCTTGTCCAAGTAGAAGCAGTGAGCCTTCTTTTTATTTGACAATTCAGACATTCATGCAAAAAAACTGGTTAGGGTAACGTCAGATTTCTAGTCTTTAATCAAGGACTCACGCGATGTAAGTGATGACGAGGACTCAGTGGGAGCTGTTGGAGTTAGTTCAGGAGGCACAGTTTTCTCAGGGTTACCTGGGAGAGGTTTATCTTCTGAAAAGGTAGGTGCCAGTACAGAGTCAGCCAGTTACTTCCTCCAGCCTGCGAGCCTGGGATCTGGTAGGGGACACTAACAGAAAATACTTCCGGATGGGTCTTCAAAACCTCATCTGTATCAGGTGAGAGATTAGGAGTGTTCAGTACTTCAGGGTTAGACAAAACCTGCCCACCAGCTAAATCATTCCCCATAATGAAATTAATCCCTTGCATAGGAAATGAATGACAAACAGCAACGTTGAAAAATCCTGATACTAACTTTGACTGGACATGAACACGATGAAGTGGAGCATGTACATATCCTATACCAATGCCACGAATAATGGTACTTGCATTACAATCAGAGGCAGCATTGAGAGGCAAAAGGTTGGCAAGGATGAAAGATTGAGATCCACCTGTGTCTCTCAATATCTTTGCTGGTCTCTGGTCATTTTTCACTCCTGACAGTGACACAAATCCAGCAGAAATAAATGGCTTAAAACATTCATCAGGCTGCCCCTTAGCTAAGGGTTGAGGAGAGCTCACAGTTTTGATCAGATTAACACTTAACAACTATGACTGTTGCTTCCTCTTCAAGATCAAGCAATCAGAAACATGACCATTTTCACAGTAGTAAAAACACAGTTTTTGAGAACTTGGACTGGAGGGAGCGCCAACCCAACGTTACCATTTGTCACTCATTTCCTATGCAAGGGATTAATTTCATTATGGGGAATGATTTAGCTGGTGGACAGGTTTTGTCTAACCTTGAAGTATTGGACACTCCTAATCTCTCACCTGATACAGATGAGGTTTTGAAGACCCATCTGGAAGTATTTTCTGTTAGTGTCCTTACCAGCTCCATTGTCCTACTGGGGGACTTCAATGCACACGTGGGCAACGACAGGGAAACCTGGAGGGGGGTGATTGGGAGGAACGGCCTGCCCGATCTGAACTCGAGTGGTGTTCAGTTAATGGACTTCTGTGCTAACCACAGTTTGTCCATAACGAACACCATGTTCAAGCATAAGGGTGTCCATATGTGCACCTGGCACTAGGACACCATAGGTTGCAGGTCGATAATCGATTTTGTTATTGTGTCATCAGACCTGCAACCGTATGTCTTGGACACTCGGGTAAAGAGAGGTGCAGAGCTGTCAACTGATCACCACCTGGTGGCGAGTTGGATCCGATGGCAGGGGAGGAAGCCATTCAGACCTGGTAGACCCAAACGTATAGTGAGGGTGTGCTGGGAATGTCTGGCTGAGGCCCCTATCCGGGAGGTCTTCAACTCCCAACTCCGGAAGAACTTCAACCACATTCCGAGGGAGTCTGGAGACGTGGAGTCTGAATGGGCCATGTTCTCCACCTCTGTTGTTGAAGCGGCGGCCCAGAGCTGCGGCCGCAAGGTGGTCGGTGCATCTCGTGGTGGCAACCCCTGAACCAAGTGGTGGACACCAGTGGTGAGGGGGAGCATTAAGCTGAAGGAGTCCTATCAAGTTTGGTTGGCTTGTGGGACTTCCGAAGCAGCTGAGGTGTACCAGCAGGCCAAGCGGAGTGCAGCTCAGGTGGTTGCTGAAGCAAAAACCCGGGTATGGGAGGAGTTCGGTGAGGCCATGGAACAAGAGTTTCGGTTGGCCTCGAAGAGATTCTGGCAAACTGTCCGGCGGCTCAGGAGGGGAAAGCAGCTCCCTGTCCACACTGTGTATGGTGCGGCTGGGGCGCTGTTGACTTCGACTGGGGATATCGTCGGGCAGTGGAAGGAATACTTTGAGGATCTCCTCAATCCCACTGACACGCCTTCCACAGAGGAAACAGGGTTTGGGGATGAGGGGGATGACTCGCCTATCACAGGGGCTGAGGTCGCCAAGGTGGTTAAAAATCTCCTTGGTGGCCGGGCCCCGGGGGTGGATGAGATTTGCCCTGAGTACCTAAAGGCCCTGGATGTTGTAGGGCTGTCATGGTTGACACGCCTCTGCAACATTGCGTCGAGGTCAGGGGCAGTGCCTTTGGCATGGCAAACCGGGGTGGTGGTTCCTCTCTTCAAAAAAGGGGACCGGAGGGTGTGCTCCAACTTGAGAGAGATCACACTCCTCAGCCTCCCTGGGAAGGTCTATGCCAAGGTACTGGAGAGGAGAGTCCGGCCATTGGTTGAACCTCGGATTCAGGAGGAGCAATGTGGTTTTCATCCTGGCCGTGGCACATCGGACCAGCTCTTTACCCTCTTGAGAATTCTCGAGGGTTCGTGGGAGTTAGCCCAACCAGTTTACATGTGTTTTGTGGACTTGGAGAAGGCATTTGACTGCGTCCCTCATGGTTTTTTGTGGTGGGTGCTTCGGGAGTATGGGGTATCGGGCTTGTTGTTACGAGCTATTCAGTCTCTGTATGACCGTTGTGAGAGTTTGGTTCGTATTGCCAACACTCGGACGGACTCATTCCCACTGAGAGTTGGACTCCTCCAGGGCTGCCCTTTGTCACCGATCCTGTTCATAATTTTTATGGACAGGATTTCTAGGCGCAGCCAGGGAATGGAGGGTGTCATGCTTGGTGACCACAGGATCTCATCTATGTTGTTTGCAGATGATGTTGTCCTGTTGGCTTCATCCAGCAATGACCTACTGCTCTTGCTGGGACGGTTTGCCGCTGAGTGTGAAGCGGCTGGGATGAGAATCAGCACCTCCAAGTCCGAGTCCATGGTCCTCAGCCGGAAAAAGGTGGATTGTCCTCTCTGGGTTGGGGACAGGCTTCTGCCCCAAGTGGAGGAGTTTAAGTATCTTGGGATCTTATTCACGAGTGAGGAGAAAATGGAGCGATTGACAGATGGATTGGAGCAGCATCTGCAGTGATGCGGACGTTGTACCAGTCTGTTGTGGTGAAGAGGGAGCTTAGTTCTAAGGCAAAGCTGTCGATATACCAGTCAATCTACGTTCCTACTTTCACCTATGGTCACGAGCTTTGGGTAATGACCGAAAGAATGAGATCGCGGATACAAACGGCTGAAATGAGCTTTCTCCGTAGGATTGCTGGACTCACCCTCAGAGAGAGGGTGAGGAGCTCAGTCATCCGGGAGAGGCTCAGAGTAGAACCGCTGCTCCTCCACTTTGAAAGGAGTCAGTTGAGGTGGTATGGGCATCTGATTAGGATGCCTCCTGGACGCCTCCCACTTGAGGTGTTTCGGGTACGTCCCACTGGGAGGAGACCCCGGGGTAGAGCCAGGACTCGGTGGAGAGACTATGTCTCCCAGCTGGTCTGGGAACGCCTTGGTATCTTCTCTGAAGAGCTGGAGCAGGTGGCTGGGGAGAGAGAAGTCTGGGCTTCTCTGCTTGAACTGCTTCCTCCACGACCCGGACCTCCGGAAAAGCGGTAGAAGATGGATGGATGGTTGGAGGGAGCACTTTTGTTGCCATTAGGGTTTTGCTGTGGTAAACTAGCGGTCTTCTGGGGATAATTAGGGATAGGCATTTCTTGTTTACCAACCAAGATGTTTGTGTGTTAAGGTGAATTCATCTGCCAGGATTGCGGCTTCCTGTAGGGTGGACACTTTCGGTTCATTAAGGTACATTGCAGTTTGGTCTGGGAAACTTTTTTAAAATCCTCCACCAACATTAGCTCCCTTAATGAAACAAAATCACAAGCTTTGGTTGAAGAGCACCATCTATTAAAAAGTATTTCCTTTTCTCATGTAAACGCATCAAAACTCTGAGAGAAAGGTTTCTTTTTATTGCGAAAGCACTGCCTGTATGCTTCAGGAACCAATTTATATGCTCTGAGGATTGTGCTTTTAAGAGTTTCATAATTAAGACCATCCTCAATAGAAAGAGATGCACATGCTTATTGTGCCTTACCAACCAGTTTGCAATGGAGGAGAACAGCCCAGGCATTCTTAGGCCACTGTAAGGTGATAGCAACCCGTTCGAAGTTGTTGAAGTAAGTTTCCACCTCAGTCTCCCAAAATGGAGGAACCAGAGAAATGTACTTGCTGATATTGAATGCTGGAGGAGTTGAGGCTGAGGAAAGAGATGAGGAACTATTAACATCAGATTATAAAGGCACCAAAGAGGGCTCAGTAGCTTCTTTCTGAGACTCTAACTCACGCTGCTTGAGCCTGATGGCGGTCTCTGCTTCAAGCCTACAATAGTTCAGCTGGAACTCGTATTCCTCTTTTCTTGCCTTATCCTTGGCCTCAATTTCAAGGCGAGCAAGACGTACCTTTAACCGGGCACCTTCAGCAGACATGTGGGAGGACTCCCAAGAAAATGGCTCAAACCGTGACGTGGTAACAGGTGGTTTTGTGTCACCTTCATTTACTTTGGTAGGAGTACTTGTCCCTCCTTGGAGGCCTGGGGAAGAACTTCAGTGCCAGACACATCCACTCCTAAAGCCACAACCCCTTTATCCACCAAACCCCTGAAGACAACAGACTTCAATTCTCGTTTAATGAGGGATTTAATGACAGGGAGGTCATAATGAGCAGCAATTGAAAAGAAATCATCCTTCCCACAATAATCAAGCTGCTCATGAGTGGGACCATTAACAAAAGTTTCTAAACTAAACTGGGCCATTTTTTCAAAACCCACCATCAGAAACACTGCAACCAAAAACTACCCTGGGTAATTAATTGATTAATTAATCAATCCTGGATGTGCAACCACTTATGTTACAACCTTACTGACCAAGATTGCTAGGGGAGACTAAAGGAAGTAACATACAACTGGTTGCAGCACAAAAAAAAAAAAAAAACAAAAAACAAAAAACCCCTCACAAATAAAGCACCAAGGGACTGCTGTTTGTCAAAATAATAAGTGCAGATTTATTTACAAGTGAGAACCAAAACTAACAGAGAGGAGAACTCAGAATAAGGAGGCGACGACAACAGCTTCAGGGTTCTCCCAGGCCAAAGTAATAAACTAACCCTCTGTAGAGGAGCTTGGAAATGAAGAGGCGATTTGGTTTATAAGCAAAGTTTTAATATTCAGCTCTTCTAACAAGTCTCATCTGGTGCAGAGAATGGCAGAAGGGAAAAGAGACAGAATGTCTCCAGCTCACTGACTTTGTACTGGCACACAACAAAAGACATGCATAACAAAGGCTGACATCCCTCATTATCTTAATCCCCCCATTGTCTTGGTATTTCCTCTCCTCGCCTTAGGGGGTGAGGGTGGCTCCTCCGGTCTCCTCCGCCGCGTCCGGGAACGTCTTTGTTCTTCACTTGGCGGGTGAGAGTCCTTTGTCCTTTCAGAGGTGTGAAGTCCTTTACATATGTAATCACCAACATTTCCACATGCTTCAACATATGTAGGTTATGGAATATATGGTTAATATAGACCACAGGCCCACCAAACAACTAAGAAAGGACAACAGGAAGGTTCACAGTCTAAGATAGTTATTATGACATACTAAGTGTTACATCTGTTGCCACGGAAGAAACTTTCTAGCAGCCATGCTCCTAAGAGAGTTCAGTGGTAATTATAACAGCATAGTAAAATCATAAGTCAGTCCTAAACTGTTGCAGCACAATTAGTGAAAAATTGTAGAGTGGTTTGCATCAGTCCCTGTGCTGTCTGGGTTTTAATATTCTCCCAAAACTGCTGTAGGTTGGTTTAGGCGCCCTGCTGGGACCTTCTTGAGAGGGATCTGCAGTGTGGGAAGGAGAGAGGTTATTTGTTCCCTGCCTGGGGGCTGAGTCTTTTCTCTTGGGGGGTCTACCCCGCCGAGGTGCTCTCGCCAATTGTGCAGGCTCGTCTTTCAACAAGAAGGCAGGTTTAAGTCTGTCAATGCTGACTGTTTCTTTTCTGTCCCCAAAATCAAGCACAAAGTGTTTATCACCATGTTCCAGCACTCTGAATGGCCCATCGAATGCTGGGTGAAAGGTAGGTTTTAAAGCTTCATGCTTAACAAAAACAAACTCAGCGTTTTTTAAAGCCTGAGGGACAAAAGCCCGTGGGAAGGAGTGATGAGCTGGACCAGGGAGAGAGGTCGGTCCGTTGTTGCCTAAAAACCTTGGGACTGGAAGGCGCCCTGGCTCTGGGTTCTCTGGTAAAAATTCACCTGGGAGCCTGAGAGGTTGTGCAAAAACTAATTCTGCGGGAGAGGCATCTAGATCCTCTTTAGGTGCAGCACGCAACCCCAATAAAACCCAGGGAAGTTTATTTACCCAATTTGTGTCCGTTAGTGAGGCTCTGAGGGCGGCCTTTAAAGACCTGTGAAAACGCTCGCATAACCCATTAGCCTGAGGGTGATAAGCGGTGGTGCGGTGAATTGTTGCCCCTAAGCTGTTGGACATGGCTGACCAGAGCTCTGAGACAAATTGAGGCCCCCTATCGGACGTGATGTCTGATGGGACGCCAAAACGTGCCACCCAGTTTGTCAAAAAAACGCGAGCGACTTCCTCCGCTGTGGTTGCCGCTAGAGGGACTGCCTCTGGCCAGCGTGTGGTGCGGTCTATCATTGTTAACAGGTGTGTGAAACCCTGGGAGGAAGGTAGTGGCCCCACGAGGTCGACATGAACGTGGTCGAACCTTCTAGCAGGGATTGGAAAAGGCTCCAGAGGGGCTTTTGTGTGTCTGTGTATTTTGGCGCGTTGACAAGAAATGCAAGTTTTTGCCCATTCTTTTACGTTTTTGCGCAGGCCAGGCCACACAAACTTTTCGGCGACCATTTTAACCGAGGCGCGCACACCTGGGTGCGCGAGGGAGTGAATTTCGTCGAAAATACGGCGGCGCCATGTAGCTGGTACTAACGGGCGAGGTCGGCCGGTTGAAACATCGCATATTAGGGGGGGGCACGCCGTCGCGTAAACCCTTTTTCTCTAGCCTTAACCCTGTTGGTCCAGACGGGAGCGCGCGCACGTCCGCGTCACTGCTCTGTTCCTCTGCCATGGCTGCATAATCTATCCCTGTATGGATAGGTGCTGCGTATGTGTCTGCGTTAGTGAAGAGTTCTGCTGCTGAGGCAGTATAATCTGTCTCCCCGCGCTCTGGTGGTGTCACAGCGCGAGAGAGACAGTCCGCTACTACGTTAAGTTTGCCTGCCACGTGTCGAATGTCTGTGGTGAACTCTGAAATCGCAGCTAGCTGTCTTTGTTGCCTGCCTGACCATGGTTCTGAAATTTTAGCCATAGCAAAGGTGAGCGGTTTATGGTCTACAAAAGCCGTGAAACTCCACCCTTCTAGCCAGAACTGGAAGTGGCGGATGGATAAATGAAGCGCCAGCAGCTCTCTGTCAAAAGTGCTGTATTTACGTTCAGTTTGGTTTAGCGATTTGCTAAAGAATGCTAAAGGTTGCCAGACCCCGCTGACAAGTTGTTCTACAACTGCCCCTATAGCTAGGTCTGAAGCATCTGTGGTTAGTGCGATGCGGGCCGAGGGATCTGGGTGAACTAACAATGTGGCGTTAGCTAGGGCGCTTTTTACTTCCGCGAAAGCGCGTTCGCGCTCCGGGGTCCATTCGACCGCGTTGGAAGCTTTCTTTTTTTTGAGGGCGTCATATAGGGGCTGCATGAGCTGAGCTGCGTGGGGGAGGAAGCGGTTGTAAAAATTAACCATCCCTAAAAATTCCTGTAGCGATTTGACCGTTTGTGGCCATGGAAAACTTTCTATCGCGTGAACTTTGTCTGGAAGTGGCACTGCCCCCTTCGGAGAGACTTTGTGTCCTAAAAAATCAATTTGTGACACGCCGAATTTGCATTTGGCTGGATTGATTATTAGCCCGTGCTCTTCTAGCCTCTGAAAAACCGTAGTGAGGTGCTGCTCGTGTTCTTCCTCAGACGAGCTGGCTACCAGCATGTCGTCGAGGTAGACGAAGACAAAAGGAAGGTCGCGTAGGACCGCGTCCATCATTCGTTGAAAAGTTTGAGCAGCGCCTTTGAGGCCGAAAGGCATTCGCAGGAATTCAAAAAGGCCGAAAGGGGTTATTACCGCTGTTTTAGGAACGTCTTCTGCTCGGACTGGGACTTGGTGATAACCGCGGACTGTCTATTTTTGAAAAAATGCGCGCACCCGCTAGATGTAGTGAAAAATCTTGAATGTGAGGAATTGGGTAATGGTCATGCGCTGTAGCGTTGTTTAATCTGCAGTAATCTCCGCACGGTCTCCAAGAACCGTCGGATTTCGGAACCATGTGAAGTGGTGAGGCCCAGGGGCTCTTCGAGCGTCTAACAATGCCCAATTTTTCAAGAGTTGTAAATTCGTCCCGTGCTATGTTGAGCTTGGCCGCGTCTAAGCGGCGAGCTTTGGCAAAAACGGGAGGTCCCGTTGTGGGAATGAAGTGTTCAACCCCGTGTTTAGCCACAGTGGCTGAGAATTTGGGAATTGTGAGTGCTGGAAATTGGGTGAGGAGTTGCTCAAACTTACCTCCTGCCGTGGTGAAGTTGGCCTGCACAGGTGGTGGAGAAACTTGGGCTGAGCATGGAATAGAAGCAAAGGACAGTGCATTAACCAGGCGCCTATTGGCTAGATCCACTAATAACCCATGTGCACACAAAAAATCTGCGCCTAATAAGTTAAAACTCACCGCCGCTACAACAAATGTCCATCTGTAGCTGCGGCCGTGGATGAGGAGGTGCAGGCTCTTTTCGCCGAACGTGTCGATGTTAGAGCCGTTGGCTGCCACGGCTCCGTTGCCCCGGGTGCCCGTGGCTCGATCTGCGTGGGAGGGCATGACGAAACTCAGCTGGGCTCCTGTGTCGATGAGGAACTGCTTGCCTGTGTGTCTATCCGTCACGTACAACAGCTTGTTTTTCTCGCCGAGAACCGCTGCTGTTAACGGCTCTAGGCTTTGGCGTTTCCCGAAATCGCAAAATTTGCAGGGGGGAACGCATTTGCGGGCCTTCTCAGCGAAGCGGTGGTGATAATAACAGACGTCGCTCTGTCTGTTACGTCTTGGCTGTGTCGCTGTCACCGTGGGCTGGGTCTGCTCCGTGGGTTGCGGTTCCTCGTGGCTCGGGGCGTCAGCTTTGAGGTCTGCGGATGCTGCTGTGGGTGTCAGCTCTTTGCAGGCGTTGACGAGCCGATGAGCTTCATTGGCCAGCACGCGGAAGTCTTGGTGGTTGTTGCACTTCATGCTGGCGAGTGTCCCTCTCATGTGTGGCGGTAGCGTGCTGAGGAAAATAAACTGGAAGAGGAAGTTGTCATTGTCCTCTTCTTTGAGCTGTAGCAAATCCTCCATGAGGGCCTTTGGTTTGCACCCTCTGTGGCCGTAGACCGCCAGGATCTTCTCGGCTCTCTCTTCCGCTGATGGGACGTAGTTTGCCACGATGGTCGCTTTGAGCGTCTCGTATTTGTCCCGGGCCTGTGGTCGCCGGATCATGCTCCGCACACACTTCGAAGTGGCGGCGTCGAGTTTGGAGACGATATGATAAAATTTGGTATCGTCAGCCGTGATGCCCGCCAGTGTGAACTGGGCTTCAGCCTGCTGAAACCAAGAGGCGGGGTCTTCTTGCCAGAAGTCTGGCAGCTTGACAGCGACGGCATTCGTGCGCACCATCACTGCTGTGCCCGCCGGGTGAGAGTGCCCTGCCTCGGCTCTCACGGCGGTGCTGGTGCTCGGTTGAGCCCTCTCAATCTCTTCTGCCGGGGGGAACAGTTGTCCATCTGTTCCCTCGTCTGCGTGGCTGCTGGCGTCTGCCTGGGTCGCCATGGATGAGTCGCTTGCGGGGGAATGCCTCCGGTCCATACTCGCGTCAAGGTCACCAGTGTAGAGGAGCTTGGAAATGAAGAGGCGATTTGGTTTATAAGCAAAGTTTTAATATTCAGCTCTTCTAACAAGTCTCATCTGGTGCAGAGAGTGGCAGAAGGGAAAAGAGACAGAATGTCTCCAGCTCACTGACTTTGTACTGGCACACAACAAAAGACATGCATAACAAAGGCTGGCATCCCTCATTATCTTAATCCCCCCATTGTCTTGGTATTTCCTCTCCTCGCCTTAGGGGGTGAGGGTGGCTCCTCCGGTCTCCTCCGCCGCGTCCGGGAACGTCTTTGTTCTTCACTCGACGGGTGAGAGTCCTTTGTCCTTTCAGAGGTGTGAAGTCCTTTACATATGTAATCACCAACATTTCCACATGCTTCAACATATGTAGGTTATGGAATATATGGTTAATATAGACCACACCCTCCACACTTTCTAGAAAAGAAAGGAAAACTACCCTAGTGAAACAAAATACAAAAGCTTGCCTACCCGGCTCACTGCAAACAGGAGAAAAAGTGAATCAAAAAGAAAAGGCAGAGAACCCCTACAGTCGCTTCTTTTACAGTAAACACTTCAAAGTGCAAAGGCACTAGACAGACTGGCAGATACTGAAGCCTAATGCAGTGGTCAAAAACTACACCAAAACAGTCCTCACACTCTAAAGCCCAGTGGCCAAGTGGCCAAATGGCCACGAACACTGGATGCAGGATCTTCAAATAGGCGGCTTGGTAATGGGTTGATGCAAAGCAGCTGTAGAAGCCCAGGTGTGTGGTTCAGTTCCCTTCAGGAGTGTAGGAGAAACCTGTACAGGGGAGGGAAGAGGGGAAAAAAGAAAAAAAAAAAAAAAAAAGAGTGCCTCTCTTCCCAGAGGAGAAAGACACTGTTAATACACGTCACAGTTGTAAAGAACTGAAAATGGTCATTTGTTGAATTTGCAGCATTAGGAGGTCATATTTACTGAAATCAAAAGCCATTTCAATCAAAAACATCTTAACAGGCCAAGTTACAAGTTAATATAGGACCCCTTCTTTGATATAACCTTCGTAATTCTTGCATCCATAGAACTTATTTTTGGCTTGATTTTTAAATTCTTTTTTTCTTTTGTCAGAATGTTCAAATAAATAAAATCAATCAATCAATCAAACTTGTGAGTTTTTGGAGCGTTTCTGCTTGAATTTCTTTGCAAGATGTCAGAATAGCCTCCCACAGCTGCTGTTTTGATGTGAACTCCCTCCCACCCTCATAGATCTTTTGCTTGAGGATGCTCCAAAGGTTCTCAATAGGGTTGAAGTCAGGGGAGGATGGGGGCCACACCATGAGTTTCTCTCCTTGTATTCCCATAGCAGCCAATGATACAGAGGTATTCTTTGCAACATGAGATGGCGCATTGTCATGCATGAAGATAATTTTGCTACGGAAGGCATGGTTCTTCTTTTTGTTCTTTTGTTTTCTTCTTTTGTTGTGGTCAGTCAGAAACTCTATACACTTTGCCAAGGTCATTTTCACACCTTCAAGGACCCTAAAGGGGCCTACCAGCTCTCTCCCCATGATTCTGGCCCAAAACATGACTCCGCCACCTCCTTTCTGATGTCGCAGCCTTGTTGGGACATGGTGGCCATCCACCAACCATCCATTACTCCATCCATCTGGACCATCTAGCATTGCGTGGCACTAATCAGTAAACAAGACTGTTGGAAAATTAGTCTTCATGTGTTTCTGGGCCCACTGCAACCCTTTCTGCTTGTGAGTATTGGTTAGGGGTGGCCAAATAGTAGGTTTATGCACAACTGCAAGTCTCTGGAGGATCCTACACCTTGAGGTTTGTGGGACTCCAGAGGCACCAGCAGCTTCAAATACCTGTTTACTGCTTTGTAATGGCATTTTAGCAGCTGCTCTCTCTCAATCCGATGAATTTGCCTGGCAGAAACCTTCCTCATTATGCCTTTATCTGCACAAACCCATCTGTGCTCTGAATCAGCCACAAATTTCTTCACAGTACGATGATCACACTTAAATTTTCATGAAATATCTAATGTTTTCATACGTTGTCCAAGGCATTGCACTATTTGATGCTTTTCAGCAGCAGAGAGGTCCTTTTTCTTTCCCATATTGCTTGAAACCTGTGGTATGCTTAATAATGTGGAACATCCTTCTTAAGTAGTTTTCCTTTAATTGGGCTCATCTGGCAAACTAATTATGACAGGTGTCTGAGATTGATATCAGTGATCCAAAGAGCCCTGAGACACAATACCATTCATGAGTTTAATTGAAAAACAAAAAAATGAATGCTTATGACACTAAAACCTTATTTGCATAATAATTTGGAATGCAATGTATGTTCTTGGATGTTCTGTTAAATTCTAACTGAAGGAATTTTTTGTGTGTTCCAGTCCCTGGAGAGCACCAGGAGGATGGTTCAGCTTGTGGAGGAGGTAAAAACACGTCTGATGCCTGATTTAAGTTGTTTGAAACACCCAAAATTTGGTCCATCCCTGATATTTTTGGAGTTTTCTCTCAGTTCTTACGCTCAGTAGTTCTTGGTGTTTTCTCTGTTGTTCTTGGTGTGTTCTCTCAGTAGTTCTTGGTTTGTTCTCCCAGTCGTTCTTAGTATTTTCTCTCAGTAGTTCTTGGTGTTTTCTCTCAGCAGTTTGTGGTGTTGCCTGTCAGTAGTTTGTGGTGTTGTCTCTCAGTAGTTCGTGGTGTTGTCTCTCAGTAGTTCGTGGTGTTGTCTCTCAGTAGTTTGTGGTGTTGTCTCTCAGTAGTTTGTGGTGTTGTCTCTCAGTAGTTCGTGGTGTTTTCTCTTAGTTTGTGGTATTTTCGCTCAGTAGTACTTAATATTTTTGCTCACTAGTTCTTGGTGTTTTCTCTCAGTAGTTTTATTTCATTTCAGTGAACCTGTAACCACGTGACTATGATCCTCAGGACAGGAGCATTATACCAAATTAATCACACCTGTGGATACACACCTTATATATACCCCTTGCATCCACCCATTCTTCCTCTTTCTATCCTCCTGGTCGATAGCAGCTTATTCCAGTCTGTTTAACATTGTGTTTTTTGTGCTGTTTGGTCTGCCTTACCCTGGATACCCCATCGCTGTCATAAAATTATGTTTTCTGCTGAATGAGAGAATGATTGCAGCGGCTGTGCAGCGTGATGTGCACTGTCTGTACCTGCTTGGAGGTATGTAATATACACTTGCCTTCTTTTCAGCCGGAACTCTTAACAGTTTAGCAGCGGGAGGTATGTCTACCCTTACCTGCTTAAGGTTTGTGATGTATTTTTGTGCCTTCTCTTCAGGCAGAAAAACTGTTTAACAGCTTAACAGCACGCAATATGCTTTGTCTGCTTGGGGCATGTGGTATATTTTGCCTTCGTCAAGCAGGAATTGCTTAACAATTTAACAGCACGGTAATGTTGTGTGGAGTGTGTGTGCTGCTGTACCCACCCACAGTGTGACGTAAGGAGGGCACGGTCATTTGTATATAGTTCTAAGCTCTGTTAATAAAGGGGAGTTTGCTGCATGACAGAAGAGACTCCAGTCCCTCATTCCTCATACATAACATTTTGGTGACGAAAGAGAAATTATGGGAGTGTATGGGCTACCTCCATCCCTGCTACCATTTCTGGAGTACACGGGAGAGCCAGTAATCCTGTGGCCATGTTTGAGGATTACATCGGGGCGCTGGGCCTAAGTAGACTCGACAGGAGATAAAGATGAGCACTTCTGGCCCACCATCTCGGCACAGAAGGCTGAAGAATTCTCGTTACGTTGGGTGATGCTGTTGAGCGGCTGGCTGAGTACTTTGCCGAGCAGGTAAGCACCATGAAGCTGTGGGTGGCGGGAGTGTTGGCGCCAAATGGAGCTAGGCTAGTTTGCTCGGAGAAGCTAACGGCCCAGTCAGTGTCTATGTGCAAGTTAGACACAAAGCTAACTGTGCGCCAAAAGCAAGCTCCAGGCTATTGGCTAAGCATTGAGGTGGGACCAGGGCCGCGAGTGGAGGAGTCCCCGGTCACTGAAGACGGCGGGCCAGCCAAGGAGCGCAGCACAGTACAGGACCGCAGCACTGGTGAGTTTGACAGCGTGGTGAGCAACGACAGCAGAGAGGGAGAGCAGCGACAGGAGTCATCCCCGCAGCTGAGGTTGGGCAGCGGGACAGCGGGAACATGCAGGCTGAGAATCCCCAGAGGCAGGAGCGGCAGTCAGGCACAGAGACAATACAGCGGCGCTTCTTGAACGAGGGTGCTGGGAGCAGCAATGAAGCGCCTGGGTCGGAGAGTGACACAGACGAGAGCGAAGCTGAGAGCCCCGGGAGGGAGCAGCAACAGCCGGGCATGGATACAGTGCAGCGGAGTGCCTGGGAAGAGGATTCTGGGAGCATTGTCGAAGTGCCTGGGTCAGAGAGTGACGCCGACGAGAGGGACGCTGAGAGCTCTGAGAGACAGCAGAGATAGCCGGGCATGGAGATGGTGCAGCAGAGCACATTGGATGAGGGTGCTGGGAGCAGCGATGAAGCACCTGGGTTGGAGAGCGATGCCGACAAGAGTGACCCTGAGAGCCCCAGGAGAGAGCAGCAACAGCTGGGCATGGAAACAGTGCAGCGGAGTGCCTGGGACGAGGGTGCTGGGAGTGGCGGCTGGGTGCTTGGGTTGGTGGGTGACGCTGGCGGGAGTGACGCTGGGAGCCCTGGGAAAGAGCAGTGACAGCCAGGTGCCACAGAGGTCGGGCAGGATCTCAGTGCCAGAGCTCAACGCGCCCTGGACAAGGGTGCTGGGTGTTATGGCGAGGCGCCCAAGACAGCAAGTGGCATCGACAAGCGAGCTTCAGTTTTCCCCGGAGTGCAGTCACAGGGGGCTGGAGTGTTTGGGGCAACGATGGCAGCTGCAGTGGTGTGGAAAGCAGTCGGGAGCGGACCGACGAGCATGGAGGAATAGCGTGCCAGACGGCAGCACTGCGCGTCCCGAGGAGTGAGGCAGTCCATGGTGAAAAGAGACATTTTCGCAGGAGAGGTCGGTTTTGATCCTGGAGGTGGACGGTGGCCAGGGGCGCACATGTCGTGGGGCTGCCTTGGGCGTCCGAGCTGGTCTTTTCTTCAGTGGCCAGGGTCATGCATGCTTTGGTGCTGCCCTGGGCCCCCGGGCCAGTTTTACCTCTGGCTGCCGGTGGACATACAGTAGGTGGTACTTAAATATTGTTGATGTAAATATGTATATACTCTGCTGGTGTGCATGTGAGTATGTATGATGTGGGATTATATTTTTTTTATATATTTTCAGAGATCTGGTCCAGTTTTAGTTGTTTTTGTTTTTTTTTTGGAATGAATCGGAATCAGAATCAGAATCAGGTTTATTGCCATTGTTCATGTAGTACACAAGCTAGGAATTTGTCTCGGTACAATGCTGCAACATTAAACATGATAAGATAAGAGAAATAAACTATACATGTAATAAAGTGTAGGATAAGATTAAGTGATACTGGTCAACAGTTAAAATATATATTAGCCAGCAGCAGATACTGTGGAGACTGTGTTAGGTTATTTTTGTTCACTGTTCCCCGTTATTTCCTTGGCGTATGATTTGGGTCCTAAATTGGGGAGGGTCTCGATTGTGTGTGTGTGTGGTCTTCCACTTTTGTAAGGGGGAGGGGAATGTTGTGTGGAGTGTGTGTGCTGCTGTACCTGCCCACAGTGTGACGTCAGGCGGGCACAGTCACTTGTATATAGTTCTGAGCTCTGTTAATAAAGGGGAGCTTGCTGCATGACACAAGAGACTTCAGTCCCTCATTCCTCATACATAACGGGTACAATCTGCCATTAATTCTGTATTCTTTTTTCGACTTGACAGTCGTCTTCTTTATAAAAAAAAAAAAAAAAAAAGGGAAATGTCTTCTTTGTCTGGGTACTGAGCGCTCCTGTGCTTGGTGCACTCTCACCACCTTTTGTGGAGGAGCGGTACTGCATACAGATAGGAACACAAAAACACTTCCGGCTTTCAGAGAGAGCAGACGCTTCTCCCCTCTCTCCTTTCCTTCTCCCGAATGTTTCCCTGCTTGCGATGTCCTGTCTGTGTCTCGCTCTACTTCTGCTGAATCGACCCAAATGGAAACTATGGAAATTGGATTGTGGCTTAATGCTATTGTCACCACTTTTCAACAAGAACCGGGCCAGGGGGAAGAATTGGAACCTGCGTGATTCGACTGAAGATTGGCATGATCACAGGATTTTCTGTTTGGCCCTGGAGTTCCTGATGTATCAAAATTATATTTGGGTGAGCTAATCAAAATGCGGACCCCGGTGTAGCTCCCGCAACAATTTCCAGCTGGGGGGAGCACGGATAGCGGCAAATGGGATTAACATGGAATTTACCATCTGGCATGCATTGAAGAGAGAATGGACTCTCTTGGACATGTTACCTATGTTTCGGTAGGTGGATAACATCTGGACTTGCTGAGTGCTTTCCAGAGAATGACTTTAAAGCCTGTAAATTGTGATGCCCAATCGCTGAGAGATGAAATTTTTTTTTTACTCTAAGTGAACTGTGCCTTTCGACCTTGATTCGGCGCCCTTGAAGACCTCATTCATTCCTCCTGGGAAGATAAGGCTGAAGGGAGTCTGGCTCTTAACCCAAACAATCGACAATTGCTGTTGTTTCAGCAGACCGAGCTCCAAGGACAGCGTTACCATGTGTCTGGACTATAGAACACATGACTGAATAATATCTATCTGTTGCCAGAGGGTGCCCTCTGCTGTTCACTAGCAATGACACACCTACACTACACACTGCTGCATTCAACATACACGACTGATTCATTTACACTGATGTACATATACACTCACTGCCTCTCTCTGCTGTCTTTGTAATGTGTGATCTATTGTCTGCTAATTGTGCATAGAGGGTTTTTTTTCTGTGTGATCATAATCTGGCTCATTTGAGCTTATATGAGCTTATATGAGCTTATACGAGCGTTATTCTGATAACTGTTTTTTTCTCTCCGCCTATTGTGTTTTCCCTGACCCTTGCCCTCTTTACCCTCCTGTTCGACTGGCGCCTTCGGGCTGCCGCGGCTATGGGATGCGCTTACAGAAGCGCGCCCAATGTCAAGTCAAATTACAATTCTCCTGTATGTATTGCACGTATGGTAGTATTGACAAACCTTTTTCATTCATTTCATAAACCTTTTTCGAACTGAAATCTGATATTGGTTCAGGTTCAGGTTACTTTATTTGTACCTGTAGGTAGATTTGTTTTGCAGTCAGGTGACATCTATATTTACAAACAATTACATTCAACATTAACACAAACACAGGCACACATGAAGCTGACTATGAACACGATAAAAGTACTCAAGGCTCCACCAATCAGGACATAAGACAAAGAGACAAGAGAAAAAACAAAGAGATAAGAGAGAAATAAGAAGAAAATCCATACTGATGGAACCAAAGACCTCTTTGTTTTATAGTCCACAAACAATTCAAGGACAAAAACGGCACAGAGAATTACGTTAAAACATATTAAAGTGCATAAAAACAGAGACTAAGACGCCAAACTTTTTCACCCACTGCCGGTCGCTGCGTGCGCATGCGCTATGTTGTCTTCAGACTAGCGCACTTGTACTTCATGGAACAGCCCTTTGGCCTGTTTATAATGACAATAATAATAATAATAATTGTCTTGGTTTCTCTCCTATTGTTCTCTTGGAGGAATAATGGCTTCTGTGGGGAGTGAAGGAGGGGAAAATAGCCCGGACACTGGTATGCCACCAGCCCAGGGCTCCATCCCTCCAGGTTTAAGTATTCCAGCTGGAACTGGGAAGGCCAGTAGAAAGCAGAAGCAGATTGAAGGAAGCCAGCCTCGCGATCCAGCAGGTGGATTTCATACAGAGCCAATTGGAGGTACTGCTTTTGGGTATGCCACACCAGGCTCCCGTATGTGCCCTGAGACCACATCCTGATGCAGTGTCTCTCATGGCCTCTGATAACTTGAGTAAGACCATCGGCTCTGGCTGTGGCACCATTGGGAGAGTGGATGTCTCTCTGAGGATGATGATGAAGTCGACGGTGACTCTCCAGTCGGGAAGACCTCCCTGAGCCCTATAATATATCTGTTAGGGCATGGCTCTCTGGGGCAGCATCAGCTGCTGAGCTTTCTCCCCCATCTTCTCTAGAGCTTCAGCTTTGGACAGAGGTCCTACAACCCAGAGGTGGGTTCCCTTGTCAGTTTATTCTGACTGTGTGGAATATCAGCAGAAGTCATGGGCTTGGCTAAGGAGGCTGCTGCTCCTCATTCTAGACTCAATATTTTGAGTGGTACTGCAGCACAAGGCTTGGATGGTGCATTAAAGGTGGGCTCTACCTTTGCATTGCTGGCTGGAGCTCCCCCCACACGCAACAAGTCTATATGCCATCCTAATGACAAGTGTTGTGCCACTGATGGGTTAGTGGCTAGCACCTACCAGTCTGTGGCTATAGCCTCTAGGCTGGCAAACACTAATAAACTTCTTTTAGTGTATCTAAAAGGTCTGATAAGGGACCTGGAGTCAAAAGCGGAACTGACCTTCCACCAGAGTTGTAAGGATTGTGGACATTGTGATTCAAGGAGCTAGTTTTCAGGCTACATCACTTTGGAATTCCTTGACCAGCTGACCTTGGCCAGTGGCATGTGTGGTTGAGCCAGTCTGGATTGGTGGATATGGACAAGGCTGCTGTTTTGGAGGCTGCAGTAGCACCTAGTGAGGTCTTTGGGCTCGCAGCAGAGGCGGTGTTGGATGAGGTGCAGAAGGTGAGACTGCGCATGCAGTCCTTTCATCGGCCAGGACCATCCAGGTCGAGTGTCCAGAGGCCTCTTGAGGGGTGTGAAAACCCACAATGGCTTTGTTTCACAGAGCCAGGTTCCTTCAGAGTTTGGGTCACACGAGGCAGAGGGCCTCTCGGCAGCGGGTGCAGGTTCAGCATCACTCACGTCCGCGCTTTCAGGAGCGTGTAAGCCATGGTCCTGTCAAGCTCCGCCAGTGTCTTGGACAGTATGCTTCCCCTGACGTCAACCTTCTCCGCAGCGCACCTCATGAGTTGGCATCGGTGCACCTCATGTTCATGGGTGATTGATACACTGGAGTGTGGATACCCCCTACAATTCAGATCTCCTATCCCAACTTCAAAGAGTTTTGGAAGCGAAAGTAAGGAGGACTCTCTTTCCGTGGTTCCGGGCAGCGAGGTCTCTGCCCTGCTGGGAAAGAACGTAATATGGTCTCTGTCTCCAGGAGAAGAGAGGTGAGGCTTTTTACACTGCCCATTTCTTGCCTCCAAGCGAATTGGTGCGTAGCGCACAGAGCTATCAGAGGACTGACAACCCCCCCCCCCCCACTGTAGTTTTCACTACTTACAGTGGCTGTGTGGCCTAAGGTCAGAGAAACAGAGATAGGCACTGCCCTATACACCGTATGGTGTCCCACATGCTATGGGAAGGAATTAACTAACTAAGCAAACCGGGGGTCTCTATCTGGATCTGAGGCGGTTGAACAGGTATCCCAAGGTGCTCCCTTTTCCGGTGCTCAGGCTGGGGACATTATTCAGGCCATAGGGCCAGGCAATTGGTTCACAACAGTGGACCTTCGCGATGCTGATTTCCATATTCCCATAAATCTGGCCTACATGAAGTTCCTCAGGTTTCCTTCAGGGAAAGCCTTCGGTTTTACAATGTCCTGCCTTTTGGTCTGTCCCTGTTGCCTCGGACGTTCACTAAATACATGGACGCTGCATTCACCCCACTGCGGCAGAGGGGCATTCGAGTTCAGTTATCTGGGCGATTGGCTGGTTTGTGCACCATCAGAAGCCGTAGCGAGGAGCCATATGGAGACTATAATAGCTCACCTGGCAGCACTTGGGTTGCATTTAAATGCGGTGAAAGGCTGCCTGGTTCCAAACAGGGTTGTTGAGTACTTGCCATGAGATCATCCCTGACTCCAAGAGAAGACATACAGTACCATCGGGGAATGCATCAAGAGCTGCACTTCACAAAGGACTGTATCAGTGCAGCAGTGCCAGAGGATCTTGGGTCTCTTTGCTGCAGCTGCCCAGGTGGTGTCACTGGGTCCTTTACATACTCGTCCCCTTCAGTGCCGCGTTCAGAAGGTGGTTTTGCCCAGAGACAAAAGGAGGAGGCTAGTTCTTTCCGAAGGAGCCTCCTGGTTCTCAGGTGGTGGAGACATTCCTCAGCAGTCCGAGATGGTGTTCCCCTGGGTCAGGAGGGCTGCAGGGTGACCATTACAACCAACGCCTCCCTAACAGGCTGGGGTGCAGTCTGGGAGGGCAGGTTTGTTTGGGCACATTGGGCTCCAGCTCAGCAGTCTTGGCATATAATAATCTCGAGATGGAGGTGACTGCATCCAGAGATAGTTGAGCAGATTTGGCTTCAGTTAGCCAGGCAAAAGCAGAGCTGTTTGCGATGGTGGAGGACACCCACTGTGCTCGCTGGGTCTCGATGCACAGCCTGCCAGGTCCATGAGGTGCATGTGCTCTGTGTTGCCCGGCCTCCAGTGAAACTGTTTGCAATTCCACTACTGCTTCTTCTGCCAGCTTTCCTTGCAAAGGTGAGGATACAGTCTGTTCAAGTAATTTGATGGCCCCAAATTGGCCACAAAGACCATGGATGGCGGAGATCCATGAGATATTGATGGGCCATCCTTGGCCTCTCCCAGTCAGACGCAATGTGCTCTCACAGGCGCAGGGCAGGATTTGGCATCAGAATCCCCAGCTCCTGAGGCTTCATGTATGGCTCTTGAATGGGAGCAATTGTGTAACTTGGTTAGACGAGGAGATTAGGCACTGTGCAAGCTTCATGGCCCGTCTACCCAGTTGCAGTGCAGTGTGAAGTGGAGAATGTTTTGAACTGGTATCGGACCAAAAGTGAGAGACCCTTGACATGTCACATCTCTGTCATCTTGTTTTTTCCTCCAGTACCTCTTCACCGAGGCTGGGTGAAGTCAACTATTGGGGGCTGCGTGGCAGCAGTGTCAACTGCCCATGAAGAATGGATGGCTTCTCGCCTTGGGCACATTCCTTGGTTAAGCAATTTTTGTGAGGAGTGAGACGGAGCGGCCCATCCCGGCATCCTTGCTGCCCACTTGGGGCCTCTGGACAGTTCTCAGGGCTCTGTGCTTGCCCCCTTTTGAACCACTCTCCATTGCTGACTTTCGTCTGATCTCTGAGAAGACTGGTGTCTCTTGGCGATTGTCTCAGTCAAGAGGGTCAGTGAATTGAAAGCGGTCTCTGTGGACACAGCATGTCTTGGGTTTGAGGGTGATTGGGTGACCCACCTGCGACCCAACCCAGATTTTCAACCTAAAGTGCTACTAGTGGGTTTGTTTTCCCACCCTCTCATGCTTTGAGCTTTCTACCCTCCCCCACACAATTCTTGGAGGCTGAGAGGCTCCTTTGTTGTGCCGGTAGGGCCTTTTTGGTTTATGTTGACAATACGAGGTCTGTCCGCTCTTCAGACAAGCTTCTTGTGTTCTATGGGGAGTCCACAATGGGCAGGCCTATCTCTAGCAGCACCTGTCCCATTGGATAGTCGCCCTGATTGCCTTCGCGTATGTACGGGTTGGAGTGGAACCATCAGTTGGGCTGGTGGCTTGCTCAGGGATTGGCCACTGCATGGGCATTGTTTAGGGGTGCACCCCTGGAGGATGTATATGCAGCCGCTGGCTGGGCTTCTTCCTCAATGTGTTCCCGTTTCTATAGGCTCAACCTGGCCTCATCAGTTGTCCCCCCCCCCCATCTGTTCTGGGGGTCACAGCGGGTTATTAAGTTGCATCTTAGTTTTCCCTCGTGTAAGCCAGCATGTGTGCCTTGTGCTCAAAAGGTTTTTGTTTCAGCTCCGGTTACCTGAAGGAACCGGCTTAACTTGTACGCACTCAGTTAAGTACAATAAAGGAGCCACACTCATCTGATTGTGTTTGTGCTTAGTGGTGTGATTGGGGCATGGTGCTCCTTCAGCCTGTGGGTGACACCACCACCATCCTCCTCAGGACTCATTTGGTATACGGTTGCCACATGGTTACAGGTTCACTGAAATGAAATAAAACGTATGTTTATGGATGTAAATGTGGTTTTATGAATGAAAGTGAACCTGTAACCATTCATTGTCCTTCCTCAGTGGAGGTACTGTAGGCTCCTCCCAGTCATTAGAAAGAGGAGGAATGGATGGGTGGATGCAAGGGGTATATATAAGGTGTGCATCCACAGGTGTGATTAATTTAGTATAATGCTCATGTCCCGAGGATCATAGTCACGTGGTTACAGGTTCACGTTCATTCATAAAACTGTATTTACATCCGTAAATGTACATTCTTAGTGCTTTCTCTCAGTAGTTCTTGGTGTTTTCTCTCAGTAGTTCTTGGTGTTTTCTCTCAGTAGTTCTTGGTGTTTTCTTTCAGTAGTTCTTGGTGTTTTCTTTCAGTAGTTCTTGGTGTTTTCTTTCAGTAGTTTGTGGTGTGTTCTGTCAGTTATTCTTGGTGTTTTCTCTCAGTAGTCCTTAAGTTATTTTCTCTCACTAATTTGTAGTGTTTTCTCTCAGTAGTTTGTGGTGTTTTCTGTCATTCGTGGTGTTTTCTCTCATTAGGACTTGGTGTTTTCTCTCAGCAGTCCTGTGTTTTCGCTCAGTAATTCTTAGTGTTTTATCTTAGCAGTTCTCTATAGGCGCTTTCAGACTGAGAAGTTCTATAAACTGTTCTAAGAACTGTTTAGTTCTAGGGACTACTCTCCCCGGGAGGAACCTTTTCATTTTGCACTTGCACAGGCAGTGAGGGGGCGTGGTAGGGACTGGTGCGATGCAAGGATTTGCGACAGTGATGTGTACTTAAGTGCCACACTCAACAACAAAGAAGCCAGCATGGAGAGTGATGAGGCTACAGCGTTCATGTTCTTCATCGCGGTATTCTTTTGGACTGCCAAATGGGGCGTCTAATGTTGAGGCTGGAGGAATTCAGAGTGAGTTCAAAAATGAAATGAAGAATCCAATGGCAGGCGGCCCTTCTTTGTTCCATGGAGGAAGAAAGAGCAGCGCTGCAGACAAAAGTCTACTATTAAACATGTGCCAATTGTATGCGTGTCATATGGGTAAATATTTCTGATGGCATTTTACTCTTGTCGAACTGATAATAATAATTGAATATTTCAGATGGTATTTTAACATGTACTGTTTGCATTTCAGACATTGCTGCAGCTCACTGCACAATGCTCCTCACCATCCGAGTCCGGAGCAGAGTAGAAAAAAGGTTGAACTGGTACAAAAAAGGCTGAACAGTGAACAAAGAATTTCTCTGTCCAGAGGGACATTTCAATATGTGTGTCGCCGCCTGAAGCCTGCACTGGAAAGAATGGACACAACTTATGTCTGGCTGTACAGACACCTGCTGCAGATAGGAGATGGAGTGTGTGCAGCCTGGATGTGTTACCTCACGCCTTCCAACTAATCGCAACACACATTTTCACAATAAGCGTTGAGCATTTTTGTCATGTATTGTGAAATAAAGATTTCCTGCCTTTCAGCTCTGTGTGCATTATAAAATCTATCAGTAGCACATCAGTAGTAAACTTTAAAGGTTAAGAATTAATCAGTGACTGAAGGGGTTATTTGTGGTTTAAAAATGTTTAATTATGAGGGGATACTGTCACAATATATATGATCAGTATGTGAGGGTTAAAATTTGGAAGGAATGTGATGAAATATTTGCTTTACTTTTAGTGGCCACAAGTGCATCATGTGACAAAATCAGGTCGCCCTGTATAAGCCAGTGTTTTTAAACCTATTTAGACATATGGATATTTAATATTGTTAATGCTGGGAGATTCATGTTATATAATTAAACAAAACATAAGTCTTTAAAATTTCATTAAAGAAACAGTGAGGAATAAATTAAGACACTCCCACCTTTATTCCCACTTAAAATGGCTAAAATAAAAAAAAAATACATTGGTCATCGACATGAACATTTAATAATTAACTGAATATTTAATGGGGTGTCCAAATTGTATCACAGACTTTTTGTTAAACATGATAAACTCGGTGCATTTTAAAAAGAAGTTTATTTTTTTTCTCTCTCTCAGCAGTTCCCTGTGTTGTCTCTCAGTACTTCTTGATATTTTTTCTCAGTTGGCCTTAGTGGTTTTTCTCAGCAGTTCTCAATCAATCAAACTTTATTTCTAAAGCATTTTAAAAACTACAGCTGATACAGAGTGCTGTTCATCAGGAATAGATCAAATAGAAGGACATGTAAGACAGAAAAATACATGAGACAATAAAATGCAACTAAAAAGGTATAAAATAAAAATGACAACCATATAATAAAAGCAATAAAATAAGTAAAACCAATGTCTCAAGCTGGGTTGAAGGCCAAGGAGTAAAAATGAGTCTTAAGATAAGTTTTAAAAGTGGACAGTGAAGGAGCCTGTATAACAGGCAAAGGAAGACTGTTCCATAGTTTAGGAGCAGCAACAGAAAAGCTCTGTCCCCTCTGAGCTTCCTCTTTGATCTTGGTATCTCCTGGAGCAGCTGATCAGCTGACCTGAGAGACTGAGCAGGAGTGTAAAAGTGAAGAAGCTCAGAGAGGTAAGGCAGGGCAAGGCCATTTAATGATTTAAAAACAAATAAAAGAATTTTAACCCCTTGCACTCTGGTCAATTTCCCTAAAAACACCAAAAAATAACGTACCCAAAGTAAATCAAAAGCTGTTCTTCAACCCTTTGCAGCATCTTCATGGGGTTGGTCTCATTTAAAAGAAAACACTTTGAATTTTTTGGCAAAACAGTCATAATCTCTCTAAGTGCACCTGCCACTGAGTAACAGTCATCTAAACCTACTGAACTTGAAGAAAATAAATTTCGCCTGGGTGTTTTTTTGGATACAAATGCTTGCAAATAACACACAGCTTCAGATCCGGGCTGGAAAATGCAACAGAAATGTAGAACCAAGTGTTATCCAGCTGAGGTCAAAATTTTGTAACAATACCACAAAAAATGAATATATTACACAGCTTTGTTCTCAGGTTGTTCCCAGGCGTTTTTGAACTGTGCCAAATTGTGCCAAATGGCACAGTTTGGAAAAACGTCTGTAACTTTTGAATGATTGAGTATAGAAGCTTGATCTTGGGCTCTAATGAAAGGTGAAGGGCTGTGTGTGTGTGTGGGGGGGGGGGGGGTTGTTTATTCATGAATGAATGAATGAATGAACAAACAAGCCCCCACACACAAAGAAGCATGCCACGTAAAAAATGTGGCTTTTTTTTCTTTTTTTACAAGAAAAGATAACCTACAGTACACTAAAAATTATACTAGAATATTTGTAATGTAGAAGATAACAACTCCCACCCCCCACCCCCCCGCTACAGAGGACGGACATTGCCCATTGCTACATGACGGAAAGCGGTGACGGTGCGCCGCGGTCTACTACGCACAGTTGCACTAAAATATCTGCAATATATCTGCAATCCGCTACAGAAGAGTAGCGGGGGGGGGGCATTCACAACATGACGGGGGGGGGGGGCGTTCGCAACATGACGGACCCGGAGCGGTCCGGGTCCGTCATGTTGCGATAACGCACAGTTGTAATTTACCGATCGGTCAAAAGTCATTTTGATTACAATTTTCAGGGATAAAGAATAATTTAGCTTATAACACTTACCTGTCCACAACAGCAGTCTCGCTAGCGAACTTCTCTTCCTCATTGTCAGACGAACATGACGCTGGTCTGCTTGTTACGGACTCGTGGTTCTGGTCACGTGACCCGGTCAAACCATAATTCCATTATTGCGGTTTTGCACTTCCATGATTGCGGTTTTGGTGAACGATTTTTCAAAACAAATAAGAACAGTAGTTAGAAAAAAAGACTGGCGAACGCCTGTGTCACCCAGCCTTACACAAAACAGCTTTCGAACTTCTGTGCTTCAATTGGCTGGCTGTATTCGCAGCCGTTGGTAGGCGGGTCCTTCTCACTAGGTTTTCAGTCATTGGTTCTTCAAGGTTTCAGAAACCCAATTCAAGGCTCTTATTAGTCAAATGAGAGGTCAATCACATCTAAACCAATCAAAGCACTCCTTTGGCTTTCTGTTCACGGCTGTGTCTGTAGTGGAAGAATGGAAATGCAGCTTTTTTCTTCAGAGCGCTCTAGGACGCAGCGCCCTCGTGTGCGCTCTAGGACGCAGAGACGTGTCCGCCCGCGGTACACCGGAGTGCAACAGGTTAAAGTGAATCCTAAAATGTACAGGCAGACAGTGGAGGGAAGTTAAAATAGGTGTAATGTGGTCCCTCTTATGTGTTCCAGTTAAGACGTGCAGCAGCATTCTGAACCAACTGGAGATATGAGAGGGAAGACTGGCTGATTCCAAAATAAAGTGCATTACAGTAATCCAGCCGAGATGTGATGAAGGCATGGATTACTGTCTCAAAGTGCTATTTAGAGAGAATGGGTTTAGCCTTTTGGGGCGGCAGTGGCTCAGGAGGTTGAGCAGGTCGTCTAATAACCAGATGGTTGGCAGTTCGAATCCCGCTCTCCCCAGATATCCTGCCGTTGTGTCCCTGGGCAAGACACTTCACCCGCATTGCCTCCAGTGTCCATAACACTGGGTATGAATGTGTATAAATATATAAAAATGTTTGGTGGTGGCCGGAAAGGCCGTTGGCGCAGATTGGCTGCCACATTTCTGTCAGCCTGCCCCAGGGCAGCTGTGGCTGCAGAAGTAGCTTGCCACTACCATTGTCTGTCTGGAGTGAATGAATAATGTACCTATTTGTAAAGCGTCTTTGAGTATATATGATAAAGCACTATATAAAATCGATGCATTATTATTATTTACCAGTTGCCTTAAATGAAAAAAGCTGCACTTCACTACTGCAGCAATTTGACGATCCAGTCTAAAATCAGTGTCCAGCTTAAAACCCAGATCAGTAACAGTAGGTTGGACAAACCCTGTCAAGGGCCAAAGGTCAACAAGGGGGGACTCACAGGAGCCACTGGGTACAAACACAATCACTTTTGTCTTCTTTTCATTAAAACTTAAGAAGTTCGCTGCCATCCAATTTTTAATGTCGTTAAGGCATTCAAGAAGTGATTTGATTGACAAAGCCTCCTTCTGCCTTATTAGAACATAAACCTGACAGTCATCAGCATAACAGTGGAAGGAGATCCTATGCTTTCTAAGAACTGAACCCAGTGGAAGCAGATAAAGTGGAAAGAGCAGAGGCCCTAAAATTAAGCCCTGTGGTACCCCACATGATGGGGAAGCAGAGGAGGATTCAGAACAAGCAAGGCTTACACACATAGTTCATTCATTCATCTTCTTACGCTTAATCCTTTTTGGGTCGCGGGGGTGCTGGAGCCTATCCCAGCATCTTTGGGCGAGAGGCAATGTACACCCTGGACAGATCGCCAGTCCATCGCAGGGCCAACACAGAGAGACAGACAACCATTCACTCTCACAGTCGTACCTAAGGACAGTTTAGAATCCCCAGTTTTTGATGCCAATTAACCTAACTATCAGTTAAATAGGACCTAAACCATTCCAATGCAGTACCAGAAATACCCACAAGATGCTGCAGGTGAGAAATTAAAATTTCATGGTCTACTGTACCAAAAGCTGTGGTTAGGTCTAGCAGAACAAGAACCACATAAACACTGGAATTAGACATCATAAGGATGTCATTAAAAACCCTTAATAGTGCTGACTCTGTACTATGTAGGGTTTTAAAACCAGATTGGAACACCTCCAGGACATCACGTTCATCCAAAAAAGCCTTCAACTGGAAATAAAGTATTTTCTCCAATATTTTTGAAATAAAAGGCAGCTTGGAGATTGGCCGAAAATTAGTCAACACAGTGTGGTCAAGACCAGATTTCTTAATCAGGGGTTTAACTACTGCATGCTTAAAATGTGCAGGAACCACACCAGAAGTTAAACTGTTGTTTAAAATGGTTCAAACTGATTGACCTATGCTAGGAAAGACTCCTTTAAATAATCGAGGAGGGAGAGCATCATAAGGGAAGCCTGAGGGCTTAATATGATCAACCACATCCTGTAATTGTTGCAAGGTCACAGGCTCAAACTGATTAAAAACAGCAGAGCAAGGAACAGACACAGAGGGGTCAGAGGCAGGAGGTGGAATAAGAGCCCTAATGGTGGTGACCTTATAATAAAAAAATGTAAAAAGTCATTGCATGTTACAGATGACGCTTCCATACTGACAGACTGTGAGGCATTAAGAACAAAATCAATAGTTTTAAATAACACACGTGGATCATGACAGTTTGCTGCAATAATATTAGTCAGATGTTCCCTTTTAGCCTCTTTAACGCAATTTTGGTAGAGATGCCAACCGTCCTTTAAGATGTGAAATGATACCTGCAGCTTGTCCTTCTTCCACCTGTGCTCAGCTTTGCGGCATTCTCGTCTGGCTGCCCGAGTTCTGTCATTAAACCACGGCTCGTGTTTGGCTCTGGGCTGCTTAATTTTTAATGGAGCCACAAAGTTCAGGACAGTTTGGCAAGAGGAGTAAAACCAGGAACTGAGGTCCTCCATACCAGAAAAAGTAATATCCGGGGGAGCACAGAGCTGGGTAAAAGCAGCAGAAAACTGGCCAGCAGTGGAGGGGTTAAAAATTCTACAGTGGCGAGCAGGAGCGCAGGGTTTAACTTTGGTACGGGATAGACCAACATCAAATAAAATGGGCATATGATCAGTTCTCTGTGTTGTTCCTCAGCAGTTCTCAGTGTTTTTATTGTTTGTCCTCCAGAGTAAAGACGTTGGGATCAGAACTGTGGTCATGCTGGATGAACAAGGAGGTAATCTCTTCTCTTTTATCTCTATAATAATCATCATCAAAGCTGCTCGCCACCATGTTTTTAAACTTTTTTTATTAACATTTATTCTCAGACTTGTGTTTATATAACCAGCCTGGCCCCGCCTACCTTTTCCAGGCCCTCCTCTTGAACCCTTTGGCCCTGGTCTATTGCTTGGCAACATGATGACACTCCATTGCATCACTAAGGCTTATAGGCGCGCGTCATCATCTCGTGTCTTCCTGACACTACTGCATGGGCTCTGGTTCCCAGTTGTCCTCTGGCTTATTTTATTACCAACTTATGGGGCAGCGTTGCTAAATTCTTGCTGCTACTACCGTTAGCTTTGCTCCTCAACAGTTAGCTTCCCTACAGTGACCCGAGTGAGTGACCCAAATGGAAGAGCTTGTTCTCGGTTGACTGCCTGCTGGTAGTATCTTGTCATGGATTTTCTTCATATTCAAAAAAGTCCCTTGTGAATCTGGTGAATGAATAAAGTGCAGAGTCAAAGAGGCCTTTCTGTACTATTTATTCTTGATCAAGAGGAAATGATTTCATGCAGCAGAAATGTTCACAGTCAAAATGGTGCTGGCAGAGTTTATACCTTGAAACAAACAACGATACTATGTTATGAGAATGTTCTGTGCGAGTACGATCCCTAGCCATCTCCTGGAACTGACCTTGACAGGCCGGAGTCTTGGTGTCTAAGGAAGAACCATGATACGTTGTGTCCAGGAGCATAATGACAGGAACACAGTGCAATACTAATTGATAAAATAAGGAAATCTCCCACAATCTCATCATCACCCTCTGGGGATGATGACGCTGTGACGCAACAGAGGAGGAAGCAAGTTCTGTGCATAGCACCCCAGGGCTAAAGTTGTTAGCAATTAGCTTAGTGTAACCAAAGCTTTATCCTAAATACTGCTGCATGGCCTCTAATGAATGTGTGAAACAAACATACCTGACTCCCAGCTGCTGTTGTCATATTTTAGTTATTAACTTACGTGCACAGCATCCATCAGTTATTGCTGTTAGCGTTACTGTTAGCGTCAGGAACTGACACCCATCAGGAACTCTCTTGCTCATTCCTCGCCAGCCTCTGCCATCTCTGGTGATATCTGGTTCCCCACTGGCGCCACCTGAACTTCACAGTGAACCTGACTGGATGGCAGAGGTTGGGATGGAACCTCAGGAACCTCCCCGGGCAGGAACAGAAGACCCTGGACTGGCAAAAGGCAACAAACCTTGCACTTGCAGTTAGCTGTTAGCAAGAACTCTGCTAACTGCTAACTCCTCTGCTATGAGGAAAAAGTCAGATGATGCACCGTTATCGCAGGTGTTAGGAGGAAACCTGACCAAGCTACACCTTTGTGTTTGAGGGCGGAGCTCTAGTGGTGGAGAAAATCCCGACTGCTGCCGTAAAAACATCTCGTCACCATGCCGGAGGTGAATTTTCAGCTCGGGAAGTTAACCTGATCGCAGTTCTCAAAACTCTTAATGAAACCCCTGAGAAACGCGTGGTCAAAACATTCCAGGGATTAAAGGCTACAGCACTAGAATTCCTGGTGTGAGTTTTCTGACTGACCCGCCAATCAAGTGACGCCGCCGCTGTCCCTCACAGAGCAGCTGGAGCAGATCGAAGAAGGAATGGACTCCATTAACCGGGACATGATGGAGGCCGAGAAGAACCTGACTGACATGGCTCAGTGCTGCGGCCTCTCCTTCTGGCGAATCAGGAAGTAGGTCTGATGGTCTGCATCTGGCCAATCAGGAAGGAGGTGTGGTTTACAGCTGCAGCGCCCAGTTCCAGCCAATAAGATTTGAGCAGAGGGTTTATGGGAGTTTTGTTATTAATTAATAGTAAATTTATACATTTTTGTTTATGTTTCCATTTATTTAATATCTGTCTGTCATCACCGTCTTCATGGTGATGAAGGAAACATGCTTTAACGCAGGGGTCTGCAACCTGTGGCTCTGGGGCCACATGTAGCTCATCTGTCCATAGATAGTGGCTCCCTGAGGCCTTGTGGGAAAAAAAACCTCATGAATTTCCAAGAAAAAACAAAATACATTTACAAGAAAATATTGCATCATTCATGAGAAAAATATACTAAAAATCTCAAAATGAGAAAACCTGAAAATTTATGCCAAAATTCTCACATATTTGGGGGAAAAAAAATATCAATTTTCTGAGGAAAACATGGCCACAAATTTGCAAGAAAAATATAATAAATATAATATGAGAATAGTTGAAAATTTATGACAAAAGCGCTTGAAATTTAGGTAAATGTTGCAATTTTATAAGAAAAAAACCCCAACTACAAATGGTTCAAAAAAGTCACAAATTTACCAGAAAAGCAACAATTTTATTAGAAAAGGTTGCAAATTTATATGAAAAGGACAGCATTTTTAGATTAAAAAAGGTAGCCATCAGATGAGACAAGCATGAGAAAAACTGAAGATTATGCCAAAAAATACCAAAATTTATCTAAAAAACATAACTTTATTGGGACAAATATCACAAATTTACATTGAAACAGCTTCAATTTTACTTGATAAAGGTACTAAATTTGCAATGAAAAATATGGCAAATTTTGGAAAAAAGCAAAAATGTTACATATTTTAGAAAAATTAAAAATTAAGGTTTTCTGAGGAAAACGCCGACACAATTTTGCAAGTATAAAAAGAGACGAACTTAACAAATAATCAAAAATCTACCAGAAAAAGTAACAGTTTTTTGAGGGAAAAGGTAACAAATTTACAACAAAAAAGCTGCAAATTTATAAGAAAAAAACCTCTTAATCCTGATGTTATACCAGACTGTACTGGTAATTAGCTGTTTTACCGCAGTTTTATATTTTGCAGTTCCACAGAGATAATTTGCAGACAAATCACCGAAGTGGCTCTTGGTGTGGTGCAGGTTGCCGACCCCTAGTTTACTGGAACTGGTCCCTGTGGCTGCAGCTCCGACTGGGATTTTGTCGTTGATTTTATTTAATTTTAGAGTTTTATTTTTCAGTTGCTGCTCACTGGCTCTTTAGTTCATCTGTGCAGCTTTTTTGGCCCAGTATTTGTCGATTTATGTTGTTTTTGTGGTTTGGCTTTTGCTGTTTCCGCCTCAGAGCAGCTGGAGCGTATAGAGGAGGGTCTGGATCAGATCAAGTGTGACATGAAGGAGGCAGAGAAAAACCTCACCGACCTGGCCAAGTGTTGCGGACTCTGCAGCTGTGAGAAGTAGGTGGTGCGCAGCTTAGGAGGAGGAAAAATGTGCCACGTTTCTGCAGAAATCCTTCATTTATCAGGAAATAAGGCCTGCATTTTCAAAGGAAAAAATGAACCGTCCATTAAGGGCAAAAAGCCAACATTTTAAAGGAAATAAAATCCAAGAATTTCAAGGAACAAATTTCAGTGTTCTAAGGGGAAAAAAATCAAAATGTTTAGAAAGGGTCCAGAAAAGGGGGGAAAATATCAGAAATTTCACTCAAAAAAAATCCAGCATTTTAGTGAAAATAAGTCCAAAAATTTCATGGAAAAAATTTCAATATTTTAAGGAAAAAAAATGTTTTTTTAGGAAAGGTCCAAAAAAGGGGAAAAAATTTCAAGGGGGAAAAATTTTTTTTTAAAGGAAATGAGTCCGAATTTTAATTGCAAAAAAAGAAATTTCAAACTGTAAAAGTGGGGAAAAAATCAAATTTATAATGAAAAAAAATTAATTTATCACAAATGCTCAAATTTATAAGAACAAAAGTGTCAAATGTACAAGGGAAAAATGTCATTTACCGGAAAGAAAATCTCAGATTTGTCAAAAATTTCCAAGTTTACAAGGAAAAAATTCTTAAATTTCTCAGAAAAAGCTTTGAGTTTGATATGAAAAACTCATTAGAAAAATTCTAAAATTGATATTTAAAAAGTGCAAATTTACACAACAGGTTAAAAAAAGACTTTAAAAAAGTGACTTTCCTATAAATTTGCAATTTTTAACTCGTAACATTTTTCTTAAAATTTTGCACCTTCCCACTGTGTATTTTTTAAATATAAATTTGCACCTTTTTTCTAACAATTTTTGACCTTTTTTGTTGTGAATTTCTGACTTTTTTCCGTTATGTTGTGAGTTTTGTTTGTAGTTGTCCAGTCTGTTTCAGGTACTTGAACCAAAATTTTCTAAATAACTGAGATTTATATTTAACATTTAGTTTTATATTGAATTTTAACATTTATTGTAAATATTGTATACTTTATTAATCCCAGAGGGAAATTCAGGGCATCCGTGTGGACGGACGAGGCAGAGAACATGCAGACTCCACACAGAAGGGTCACTGATGGTCAGGGGCGGGATCGAACCTACGACCCTCTTACTGTGCTGCCACAGTGCAAACCACTGTGCCACCGAGCTGCCCAAGGAGGAGATTTAGATTTAACATTTGGATTTAACGTTTGACATTTGGATTTGCTATTTAAGCAATATTACACGGGACAAAGTACGGTATCGTGACTATAGTAAGTCCGGCTGTGGTATGGCTGATGCCCTGCGTGTACTGGAGCACAGCAGACTGTCACACCCGGAGTTACTATAGTCATGATACTGTGATGATGTTGAGTGTAATATTGCTTTTATAAAATGGCTCCGGCAAGCACAACTTATTAAATGACAGCAATACTGGACAAAATATTATGATTTGTTTGTTTAAGCAGTTATTTTGCGCAGCTGAGAAAAACTAGTCCCTTCTAAATGTAGCCAGGAACTGTTGCGAAACATCTCAGTCAGCATGAAGACGTCTATTGTCATTCCACACACATGAAGACAAATTAAATTGTCAAGTGCAAAAGTAATAAGTGTTTATGAAACATACCTGTTGAGTCTTACTGCAGAAGACCAGAGATCAAAACGCCGGTTGCCAGAACACTGGTAGTTAGCCTGTAGCTAGTAGTTCGCATGCTAGTGATTTAGCACCCTTTGTTCATGTTTCTTTGCATTTTCAGATAAAACAAAGAGTCCATCACCACAAAGGTATAGGGGATTGTTAATCAAGACAATAACTCAAACTCTAGCACTGCCTGTTTTTGATAGACGTGAAATGGCTTAATGAGCTTGTTCCTGGGACCAATGGGGTAGACACAGACCTTAATGACGGAAGCGTAGACGAGTAAACGGCAACATTTTTTTCAAAAGGGTGGGGGTTCTGGGTCACGGATGCAAACCATCAAAACCGGATGTATAATTTCTTGTCAAACAGCACCTCACGGTGGAAATTAAGGTATCCAAAACAGTACTGCAATTGTCAGACTTGATAGTAAATTACTGTTAGTAATTAATGGTTACATGAACATCTTTGAAGTGGAGTGATACATATCCAGTGAAATTGGAGTGCAGTTATTGAGGAATATAGTAACTCCTGGAATCCCTAGTGTCCAATCAAATTGCTTGGTCAGAACTAACTGTTGTATAATTAGAGTTAACATTTATTATTATATATATTATTAAACGCAAATTATTGTGTCCCTTCCCCATGGACACGATGGCAGGATGTCTGGGGAGAGCGGGTTTCAAACCGCCAGTCCTCTGGTTATTGGACGACCCGCTCTACCTCCTGAGCCACTGCCACCAACATTTCCCTCCTCCCTCCCATTTTTGTTGAGCACCAAGCGGGACAGCAGGAGGTTCCTTTTTATATGGTCTTTGGCATGACCCAGCCGGGACTTGAACCCTGACCTCCCGGTTGTGGGCGGATGCTCTACCTCTAGGCCACCACTCTGGTCTTATAAAAATAACAAGACGACTGAGTGGAATGTGGTCATTGATTTTTTTTTTTTTAACTATTTCACTGATGTGAGAAATTTGAGCTTAAAAAGTTTTCAATTTAACTTCCTGACAGCTGCAGAAACACCAAATCAGCCAAATGTGCTTTTCTTTGTCGCTGTTTTCATTTTCTGTTGCTGCTTTTTCTGCTGCTGTGATGTCGTCTTAAATTGTGACCCGTGCTGGCAAATGAGTCGGAATGCGCACCGAGTGATCACGAGCTACCGGCACAGGAAGTCATAAATCATGATTCTTTCTTTGTTTGCTGGCAGCAAGTCCCGGGAAATCGCCCCTCAGTGTCTGGTATCTTTGTAAAGCTTGGAACTGCTACTTTCTAAAAATACGCACGTTTCTGCAGAAGACGCAACTCGGGACCGATTGAACGTGAGTTTTCAAACCAGCCAAATATAAACAAAATCGGCTTGTTGCTGGTCCGTTTTTGCACAGTTCCTACAAATTAAATGTCATTTTGAAGGTCTTTCAATACAGATTATGAAAATAACGTTACCTCGGTTTTGAAAATTTCCTCATTGTGACTCATTTTTCCAGCACGGGTCACAATTGCTCATTAGTTCATCATGAAAATCTGTCAGGTTTGTGTGGTATCACAATATTCTCATACTGTAAATCTGAGTTTTTCCTACAAGTATCAGCAGGAGTTTTGGCTTTTTTCACTGTTCAAAGAGAGAGAATGACCAGTTTATTAGTGTAGTTCTTTTAGAAAGTTGTTTGCAACTATTAGTTTAAGGGTGTGCAGACTTATGCAGAAGCGCTCTCTCTCTCACTCACACACACACACACACACACACACACACATGCGCACACACACACACACACACACACATATATATATATATATATAATCTTTTTAAAAATATATTTTCCTTAACAGGTTTTTGTTCTTTCAATTGATGTAACATTTAGATTTACATTCAGTATTTAATATTCAACATTTAACAGTTAATTTTACATTTAAATTTATCATTAGATTTAACATGTCACATTTAAAGGTAAAGCAGCTTTATTATCATTCAGTCCATCCAGCCAATCATGTACAGTAGAACAAAATCACGTTTCTCTTATCTACAATGTTAATCACATCTAGAATCAGAGGGGTCTCTGCCAGGCAAGGCGCCGCCACAAATTTCCCTCCTCCGTTCCATTGTTGCTGAGCACCAAGCTGGATGGCAGGAAGTTCTGCTTTTTTATATATGGTCTTCGGCATGACCCAGCCGGGATTTGAACCCCGGAGGTGCGGGCGGATGCTCTACCAACTGAGCCACCACTCCGGTTAGATTTAGCATTTCACATTTAAATTGAGATTTGACATTTCGATTTAACATTTATTTATTTTAATGGTTTAATTTTACAGGGACAACACCCATTACTAAACATTTCTGTAAATGTGCCACTTTAGCCAACTGGCTCATTTTCAACTGCAGCCCCTGGGCAGGTAAAACGCACAAATTCAAGGGACATCAACTCTGCACATGTAACAGGACACATTTCAATATCCTAAAGAACAAGGACAACGCCTGCATAAAAAACGAGACAATGGTAAAACAATAAAACACCAAAACACACTTCAGATCACTGATATTACACAGAACGGTCACATGTTTGATTGTGTTTTAACCATGATTTTAAGTTCATTCTAAAAGAATGGTCGGTGTCACAGTCTCTAACAGCCGTTGGCAGACTGTTCCAGGTGTGAAATGCTCTCACGGAAAAAGCTGAGTGGCTTGAGTGCTGTACAGGAAGCTTGTTAGGCAGTATGACAGATGTGACATCATCAAGGCATTGAAATATAGCGTTGCTGCCTTGATGGTTAAGCAGGTTCCAATATGGTGAAAATTTGACAAATTAAACTTTATTATATTTGCTTACAGTTTTAATTTGTTTTTTTGAAGGTAAAATTTGATTCAAGAATTATACAAGATAGTTATGGTCCAATACCACCGTTGGCTTTTCCCCTGCAACATATAGACATCAGGCGTGTCATTATCTGTTAACCTTTTGGCAAAGAACATACAGCCTGTTTTCTTTATGTTAAAGTCAAGACAGGATTTGTGAAGCCATTGTGTGACATTGGCCTTTACCGGAGTGAGTTTACGTGCAACTTGCTGTTTGTTTATTGCATGTACTTAGATGACAGTATCATCTGCATACATTTGGATTTCACAGCCCTGGCATATGTTAGATCATCTATGTGTAGCGTTGAGTCCTACAATTTGTGAATATCATTATTAATTATTATTAATAATTTAATAATTAATAATTTAAAGCTTATTAATAATGCTTGTAATACCACATTTGTAACACTAGGTGGGGCACCACTCACATTTTTTTAAGAGTCGTGAGAACTCTGTTAAGAATCCACTTAACTTAGGAATTTGGCAATTAATAAGTTAAGCATTAATTAATAATTAGTAATGTTTGATCATTTTCTTAGTCTGGAGGGAGAATTCTTGATGCTGAGTTGTTACAATAATGAACAAGGTGAAATCACACCTTCTAGCTTTAGTAACCCCTCTTTATTAAACTCAGTGGAGTGGCACAAACATACGGCATTTAAGATCAGCAGAAAAAAAACATGGTGCGGCGGCATGAAAAAATAAGCAGCGATGCTGAGGTTTTAAGTGGAGTTTATTAAATCATACCGCCATCACGAGCTCCGCTCCCGGCGCCATGCATGCGCGCCGGGAGCGAGCCCAGCGGCTCTCAGAGGAGGAGATACAAAGTGCGTGTCTCCAGCAGCAGCTGAAGAGTGAGTGAGAGAGTTTGAGTTACAGAGTTGCAGCATATATACCCAACTACAACAATACATCAAAGAGCATTCCCCAGCAGTTGGTATGATCAAAGAGATTGCAGAACAGGCATGAGACATTTGCATTTGAGAGACATACATCACAATAGGCAGATTTGCTAGACTCTGCTCCAGCTGCAGAACAAAGAGGTTACAAGGCACATCTACATATTGATCTCAGTCTCTAGGTCACAGTAAGGACAGGACACATGAACACAATGCATGAAAGGTGACATTAACATCACAGTAGAGAGCCAGAAGAAGCGGGGCTGCCTGTAGACATTAATACACACATTTCACTGTTCTGTTAATTGCTCTAGCCGAGCACTGTGTCTGTCCAGTCTGTTTGTGGGGGTTTACACCAAACCGCCACAATGGCAATAATTGGGGTTACTTGATTGCATGAAATATGAACATACCATACACTTAAGATCACCATATTATTATCATGATTAAGCTGGAGTACTTAAAGGTCTGAGCTGTGCAGTCACCCTGAGATTAAAGAAGATTTACCGAGTTCTAATGAAAAATCACTGCAAAAATTTAGTGTAGAATTTGGATTCTAATAGATTTAAAGAGAGGGAGAGAGAGGGGATGCGCGGAATCAGGAATGTACCTGAGACCAAGCACCGTCGCAGTCTAACTGATGGCCCTGCAGCTGCTTTTCTGATGGAGCGAATTTAAACCAGCATGACCACCACAACAAATGAGGTGAAAAAGGTGAGTGCCTACCGTGGATATGAAAACCTGGCAATGGTTGTTCCAGGCTGAGGGAAAGGGGCCTTCCTCGGTGCCTCGGAGGGGATTTTGGCCCGCAAAATTGATATGGCTTCACTCTAGGTCACTCAAGGCAGGCTTGCTTCAGGGAGAGTGGGGATAACTGGTCCTGGGTCTCAACCCGCTGATATGCTGGATAAGAGCAGCTGGTCTGGATACAAGGCTGGTATGCGCAGTCTTCCGCTGATCGGTGGCTAAGCTAGGTAAGTTCTAGAAATACAAAAACTACTACAGGCTTTAATTCCTAGATCTAACAAAGGTGAACTCTACAGAAAAATGTGAACTACAAAAATCTACAAAACAGTAACTAGACAACACACGCAGTTGCCTGGGCAGAAAAACTTAAAAGAGAGATGCAAAAATAGTGTGGCAGAAGACAGAGGAGACGTGAACACCAGCAGGGTCAGAAAGAGAAGAGAGAGCTCTTCTGTGGGTCTTCTGTGGTTTAAACTTCCCTCCCCACATGCTGGAAGGGAGGGAATTAGGATCTCTCAAGGACTCAGTGAGTGAGAAACTGCACAGAGGCTGGCTTTGTTACTATGATTACCCAACAATGAAAGACAGAAGGGGTGGGATGTGATCCACTGAGCTGAGAGAGAACAAAAGACAGTGAGCACATCATATTAATATTATAATTAGTCTTAAGGCACCTTTGTCTACAACTAAGTAATTTGCATTGCATGTTCTGCACCCCATGCAGGATATGCTGAACGCAAAGAGGAGCTCATTTAGTGGTGATGTTCGTCCTTCGTGCTCGAAGATGACCAATGACATCAATTTAACGTTGAGCTGCTGCGGTGAGCCCGGAGGTGGCTGGTGAGGCCAATCTGGGCAACGAAGCAACGAATCCTCTCCTACAAGTAGGACAGAAGTGGGAAGGGGTTGTGATGTTGGTGCTAGTTGCTCTGCCCTTCGGCATCTGGCGTTTCTGCTCTGCATGCTGTACACACTGCTTCTCTGCTCTTTGGGCTCCTGTTGTGATAGCACTGTGCCAGGAGGGGCGATCAGCAGCAAGCGTCTCCCAGGACTCTGTGTTAATGAAGAAGTCTTTAAGGTTAATCTTCAGGTTGTCCTTGAAGCGCTTCTTTTGTCCTCCGACTCTGCGTTTCCCTTGGGCGAGTTCCCCATAGAAGAGCTGTTTTGGGATGCGGTCGTCTGACATACGGGAGACGTGGCCTGCCCATCTCAGCTGAGCCTTGCACATGGTGGTAATGGTGCTGGGGATGTCTGCCTGCTTCAGCACCTCCGTGTCTGGAACTTTGTCTTGCCAGCGGATGTGGAGGAGGTTGCGAAGACACCTGAGATGGAAGTGGTTGATCTGTCGCTTGTGCCTTCTGTATGCAGTCCATGTTTCGCAGCCATAGAGTAGTGTGGTTAGGACAACTGCACGGTAGACCTTCAGCTTTGTTGTGAGGCTGATCCCTCTCCTCTCCCAGACATTTTTTCTGAGTCTCCCAAATGCGCTGCTTGCTTTGGCGATCCTGTTGTTGATCTCAGCGTCGATGGTGGCATTACGGGAGAGGGTGCTACCCAGGTAGGTGAAGGTCTCTACCACCTGGAGGGTCTGTCCATTTACCTGTATCTGTGGCTCGTGGTACTGGTTTCCTGGGGCTGGCTGGAACATCACCTCAGTTTTCTTGGTGCTGATGGTAAGGCCAAAGTTGTCACAGGCTGAGGAAAATCTGTCCATCTGCGACTGCATTTCCTGCTCGGCACCAGCATTGAGTGCACAGTCATCAGCGAAGAGAAAATCTCTGATGACAGTCTCCTTCACCTTCGTGATGGCTTGCAGATGCCTGAGGTTGAAAAGTTTTCCGTCACACCTGTACCTGATGTCGATGCCAAGCCCACAGTCTCTGAAAGCATCTGAGAGCTTTGCCAAGAATATCATGCTGAACAGTGTCGGGGCCAGAACACAACCCTGCTTGACTCCATTGGTCACTGGAAAGGCTTCGGATGGTTCACCATCATCCAGGACTCTGGCTGTCATCCCATCGTGGAATTGGCGGACAATTGCAATGAACTTGCAGGGGCAGTCAAATTTTTTCATGATTATCCAGAGTCACAGACTGACTGTGTCGAAGGCCTTGGTCAGATCGACAAAGGTTGTGTAGAGGTCGTGGTACTGTTCCATGCATTTCTGTTGGAGCTGGCGGGCGGCAAAGATCATGTCGGTGGTCCCTCGACATGCACGGAAGCCACATTGACTTTCAGGGAGGAGACCCTGCTCCAGGTGTTCCAGCAAGCGGTTGAGGAGGATGCAGGCCAGGATCTTGCCTGCTATGGACAGAAGGGATATTCCTCGGTGATTGTCACAGGACTGGCGATTTCCTTTCCGCTTGTAGATGTGGACAATTGTGGCATCTCTGAGCTCTTGTGGTAGCTGTTCCTTGCTCCACTTGGACTGGTACAGGCTGGTGAACTGTCTAAGGGTGGTTGGGCCGCCTGTCTTGTAGACTTCTGCAGGGATGGCATCAGAGCCTGTGGCTTTCCCAGTGGAGAGCTGTTTGATGGCTTTGCTGACCTCATCTTCTGAAGGTGGGATGTCCAGCTCGTAGTTTATTGGCACCTGGGGAAGGCAAGCAAAGGCTTCGTGGTTGATCTGTGCAGGCCGATTGAGCACACTACAGAAGTGTTCCACCCATCTCTCCAGGACCAGCTTCTTTTCTGTCAGCAGGGTAGAACCATCAGCACTGAGAAGAGGGGATGATCCGGAGGACTGAGGTCCATAGACAGCTTTCAGGGCATCATAGAACCTCTTTTTGTTGTGCCTGTCAGCAAAGCATTGAATCTCGTCGGCCTTGGCACTGAGCCAGGAGTCCTGCATGTGGCGTAGTTTGGCTTGAATTGCACTGCGGATGTTGGTGAAGGCTGCTTTCTTTGCCATGCAGGTAGGGTCATTCTGGTGGGCCCGCAGCAGTCGGTGTTTCTGATCTAACAGCTGCTGAATTTCTGTGTTGTTTTCGTCAAACCAGTCCTGGTGATTTCTGGTTACTGGGCCTAGGCATTCGAGGGCAGCCGAGTGAGCGGTGTCCCTGAAGGATGCCCATTGGTCCTCAGTGCTTGGCTGATTGAGCTGGAGATCTGACAGGCGGCTGTGCATGTGATCTTGAAACTCTTGTACCTTCTTGGGGTCTTTGAGTTTCATGACGTTCAGCTTCTTTGTCACTTTCTGGCCTTGTGGTCTTCTTTTGGGCTGGATGTGGAAGTTCATCTTTGAGATGATCAGGCGATGGTCAGTCCAGCAGTCGGCACCGCACATGGCTTTGGTCACTCTCACGTCCCGCCTGTCCTTTGCCCTGATGATGACATAGTCAATGAGATGCCAATGCTTAGAGTGAGGGTGCATCCAGGATGTCTTGTTCCGTGTAGGTAGGCGAAACATGGTGTTGGTGATGGCTAGGTCATGAGAGGCACACATTCTGAGCAGGAGGTGTCCGTTGCTTTTAGATTTTCCAATGCCGTGTTTTCCCAGTACTCTCTGCCAGGCGTGGTGGTCGGCCCCTACTCGAGCATTGAAGTCACCGAGGATGATGAGCTTCTCAGATTTTGCTGAAGCAATGAGGGAATCTAGTTCCTCATAAAACTTATCTTTGGTCTCTTCGGGGTTTGTCATGGTCGGAGCATAAGCGCTGATGACGGTTGCATTTGACTTCTTCCCAAGTGGGAGGTGCATTTTTGTCAGGCGGTCGTTCAGACCCTTGGGAATGCTTGCTAGTTTCCGCACGTGAATGGATTTGATTGCGAAACAAACACCTGCCTTGCACCTCTCCTCACTGCTGCGCCCACTCCAGAAGAAGGTGTAGCCACCACCGGTTTCTGTCAGCTGGCCATTGTCTGAAGAACGTGTCTCGCTGAGAGCAGCGATGTCGATGTTGTAGCGAGCTTGTTCTTTGGCCACTAGTGTAGTTCGTCTTTCTGGTCTGTTCACTTTGGCATTGTCGAGCATAGTCCTTACGTTCCATGATGCTAAGGTGAGCGCCTTTGCTTTATTTCTCTTTGTGTTTCAACCGCTATTTGGGGATCCCCACCAGCCGCGGTGTGCTGACCAGGGTGAGGTGAGACCAGCTATGTTTGGGGCACCTTTTCTAGCCCCGTCCTCTTGCTAAGGAGGCGAGCAGAGCGGTCCTGAAAAGGGCTGCTCGGTCGCTCAGGAGGCTGCCGAACTTCACTGCTGTCTCGGTTCAGTGGAGAGCGACCACTTGTCCTGAACCGCCTGTGTGCAGGTTTGCGACTACAGCTTCCAGTGTATCCTCACCTGCTGCTTCACCACTCTCCCATCGCCACAGGGCTTAAAGTACTAGGCGGTGATGTCATGACTTGCGCGGAACTTTGATTAAAGTGAGGGAGACTTGCGCAGGATCAGCCTCACTCTCTTGTCCTGAGACACCGGATCCAGTGGCAAGACAGAGTCAAGACGGCTGGGGGCGGATCAGGATGCAGGAGCTGCCGGAAGGTGACAGTTATGCCAGTCGACCGCCTTAGGAACTCCACTCCGGATTTTCTGTCAGGGTTTACTCCCTTAGCCTTTCACTTTTCCCAAGACACCCTCAAGGCAGTGGGGCTATTTACCCATAGCTAGGACTGAGACAGGTTGTACTGGGTTACAGTTTACCAGTAGCAGATAGAATCTGACCTGACAGAATCTGGTCCTTCCTACCTACGGCTGTCAGACTTTATAACCTAACGAGGGCTGCTCGTAGAGGTCGTATTAAATGTACTAAACATAACAACTTTTCACAATAGAGATTGTCCCCTCCAGTATACAACTAGGCAGTAACAATTATTATAGAGGGTGGCAACAACACTGTTGATTCAAATGTGAAATATACTATGCATGAAGATTAGAATTCTGACAGTCAATGACCTAGTTTCTGTGACTTTGAGTCCTTATTTCCAGTTGTCCTGTGGCAGTGTGTGGGTGTTAACCCTTAGTCAGTGTTGATTGCATGAATGGATAGCGCCACCACTGTGACGCCTGTCATATGATGTTATGTGACATGCCAAACACTCCCCAGTTGTACTAAGAATTCTACCTCACAAGGTGGTAGACATGTATAACTTACTGCTCTTGCCTTGGAGGACTTATGGCAGACATAGAGGCACCCTTATTTACACGAGAGAGGAAGAAATCTTTAGACAAACACATATGGACGTTACCGATCGCTGTGGACGTACTTGGTCTCGGACGGAGAAGCATTTGCTCCCAAATTTGCCAACTATGATACAAAAAAGAGATTATTTAGCTTATGAAGGTAAATGTTTACATTTTGTTAAAACAGAGGGTGGGCGAAGCTGCCTAATGTCTATCCTGCTGCCCCCCCCCCCCGCCAGCACCATGTAACTAGACAACAATCGAGCCTGTTCCATGTCATCGTATAAAAAATGGTGGCGAAATAAAAGCGAAATTGAGGTGGGATAATCATACCAGTTTCTGGATGTGGGAGAGAAAGCAAAAATGCCTGACAGAAGAGAAAATAATGGCCAAGATGCCACTAAAAAGGCGAAGCGAACCACCTTCGCCAGCGGTAAGTGACGAATGTCTGTGTTCGTTTATTGTTTTGTTTACATTGTACTGCATTGTACTGATTTTCTGGTTCATATACTTTGAAGATAAGATAACAAAATGCCCAAAACAAGAAACGGTGACAAAAAGCAAAACCATTCTTTGTGTAAATATGTCCAAAGTTCACTTTTGACTGAAAGTTATGTAATTCGATATGGCTGCCGCAGCATTATGCAAATTAGATGCGTAAATTTACTCCTATCTCAAACTGTGGATCATATTCTTCATCTTTCTAATTGACAGTAAGCCATTATGTCTTACCACTGTCAAGTTATAGCTTTGGAAATCTCTGACATCTGAACCGAATATTTTCTTGAAAAAACCTTCACCACTAGGGGCTGAGTCAATAGGTTAAGAGAAGAAAAAAACAATAAGCCTTTTCTGTTTGAAGGGCTGTGAGAATGAGTTGGGGGTTGGTGAGCAGAAGGACAGTCAAAGTTCCTTTGGTCTCATTGTTGCTGAGGGTCCCTGTGTCAAGATAAGATAAGATAAGCCTTTATTAGTCCCACAATGGGGAGATTCCAGGATTGCAACACTCAGAGCAACAATCAGAAGGCAAGAAAAAAAAAAACAAGAGCAGTGAGTATACATATGTACATATAAACATAAATATATAGACACACAGTGCAGAGCATTGTAGCTAGATGAAATAAATATATAAACACCCAGTGCGGAGCATTGTAGCTAGATGGAATAATATATGAATATATAAACACACCCAGTGCGGAGCATTGTAGCTAGATGGAATAAATATGTGAATATATAAACACATACAGTGTGGAGAGTTGAAGCTAGATGGAATAAATATATGAATATATAAACACACAGTGCGGAGCATTGTAGCTAGATGGAATAAATATGTAAATATATAAACACACACAGTGCGGAGCATTGTAGCTAGATGGAATAAATATGTAAATATATAAACACAGTGCAGAGCATTGTAGCTAGATGGAATAAATATGTAAATATATAAACACACACAGTGCGGAGCATTGTCGCTAGATGTAATAAATATATAAATATATAAACACACACAGTGCGGAGCATTGTAGCTAGATGGAATAAATATGTAAATATATAAACAGTGCAGAGCATTGTAGCTAGATGGAATAAATATGTAAATATATAAACACACAGTGCGGAGCATTGTCGCTAGATGTAATAAATATATAAATATATAAACACACACAGTGCGGAGCATTGTAGCTAGATGGAATGAAACAGCAGCATAACTGTCTACTTAGTTATCCTACATGATATGATTATGTACCCATACATATTGTCACCCTCTGTAGCTACCGGTCTTTTCTTAGCTGTATACCGGAGGGGACCGGTCAAGTCTGTCTCCCTGGTACTGGTCCCGCTACATATGTACAGGCTAAACAACATTGGCCCGAGAATTGACCCTTGGGGAACACCAATGTCACAACATACCCGTCAAGTGATACGGTTTCACCGTATTTTAATACGGGGAAAATGCAATTTTAGCAAATACGGACGTATTGCCATTTCTGTACGCCAAAAAGAAAAATATACAGCGAAAAAAAAAAAAATTATTGAGAGAACCTAAAATCAACTGAACAGTAATTCGATGCCTGACGAAATTGAGCGTGTGGTGACCCCCACAACCTACGGGGCTGGCAGAGCGCTCAGCGTGAGCAATTATTAGAACAGTGAGAGGTATGGACTGATCATTATGCAGATGCGCCTCGCACCCTCTTTTGTCCTGCAGCTCCGGAACAGAGAGGAATTCCGGCGCCAGTAATCCTGCAGCTGATATGTGTGACTCTAATGCAAATGTCCATGCTTTCCTGCTGTATACTGTGATGCTAATGTGCCATGCATGCATTGTCTGTAGCCGGGTATATAAGTTGACTGCATATCTCTTGCTCTCGCTCTTTTTGATCACTCGCATTGCTTGTTGCTGACTTTGAGACGCAGGGCTCGCTCCAGCGCGCTGCCACAGCGCTGGGTGAGCCTCGTGATGGAGGATGAATAAAGGGAGCACCCTTTTAAACTTCAGTTCACCGTGTCTGCCTGCACTTATTTCGATCCTCCACAAGCGCACCTAAGCAGTCTTTTTGTGATTTTCAAAATGGCTTCATGCAGCGCGCCGTCGGCGAAGAAAACAAAGCTTGAAGAAAAGGGAAATCGAGGGACTGGACATCACCGAAAAGAATGGGAGAGTCCGAGCTTCGAGAAGGGAAAATACGCTGGATGGATAAAGGCTTCTCCAGAGGGCCCTACACACTCCTTCTGTGTTCCATGTAGGAAGAGCATAAAAGTGACTGCATCAGGGATTTTCAACCTGAAGTCGCACTTCGCTACACAGGGCCACAAAAACTGTGTAGTCAAATCGAAAACATATCAATCGATGGATGAAGCTACTTGGAACTATAACAAGCAGCATCAGTGAACATTTTCTTGTTTCAAGTTCATCCAAGTGCATTAGTGGAACAAAGCTGACAATTAAAAACTCTTTAATTCCAAGTGTATATATCTAGCTGACAAGAACTATATTCAGAATTATTCTTATTGTGTACTTTCCAAATTAAGCAGTCTACCTTGTACTAATGTAAATTTGAAAAATATTTTTTATTTATTTATTTATTTTTATTTATTTATTATTATTATCATTTTTAAAAAAATTTATTTATTTTTATTTTATTTTTTTGTGCTACTTGGCTTATTATTTTCACATTACCAAAAAGTTATGGCTCAAGATTGTGTCCATATAAGTGTACATTTGAATAAATATGTTTGAAATAGTTCATGTTGCAATTGTTGTTTGTCTGGTTTTTGTTTGTTTTTGGTTTTTTTTGCTTCAGTTTTCTTTCATCTGCCGATAAATACAGTTTTTAAGTACTCAGTACAGGTGTGAAAGCCCCCCCAATAAGGGAGGCATGAGGTATGCCTTGACAGGTATGTCACAACTAAGGGCTGATGACAAAAAATCTAAAATGACAACTTGCCATTTATCCTAACCTGTGTTCTACCTTCCAAGTAGGACTGAATCCATGTGATAGCATTATGGAAAAAAATTAAACCTTGAGAACTTAGCCAAGAGAACACCATGGTCAGCAGTGTCAGATGATTATTTTTTTTTTTTTTAAATCTAAGAATACAGCCCCAATGACTCCTCCCTGATCTAATTTAGATTTGATGTTCTCTAAGAGAACACAGGTTGCGGTTTCTGTTAAATGATGGGGCCTAAAGTCAAACTGCATAGGATGCAATTTGAAAGGACTGATTTTAAGATGATTAATTCAACTTTATTTATATAGCGCCATTTCACAACAACAGTCATCTCATAGCACTTTCAACTGTAGGGGGGACCCCCACAGTTGCAGACAGACCCCAGCAATCAGGTGATCCCCTGTGAGCAGCGCTTGGCGACGGTGGAGAGGAAAAACTCCTTTTTAACAGGAAGAAACCTCCAGCAGAACCAGGCTCAGGGAGGGGCAGTCATCTGCTGCGACTGGCTGGGGGGGTGAGGGGATAGAGAAGAAGAAAAGAACAGACATGTAGAGAGCAAACAGCACGATGGGGACTCAATCTATGGGAGAGAACAAACAAATGTTAATGACCAGCAAAAAAGAAAATATTTCATTTAGAGTGAAGAAAGGAGTGAAGCCCAGTGCATTATTGGAGGTCCCCCAGCTGTCTAAACCTATTAGCAGCATAACTAAGGGAGGGTTCAGAGACACATGATCCCTCCCTAATTGTAGGCTATATCAAAAAGGTAGGTTTTAACCCTATTCTTAAAAACAGAGATCGAGTCTGACTCCGGAATCCAGATTGGCAGCTGGTTCCACAGGAGAGGAGCTTGATAACTGAAGGCTCTGCCCCCCCATTGTACTTTTGGAGATTCTAGGTATTACAAGTAATCCAGCATTTTGGGAGCGTAGTTCTCTGTTAGGATAATAGGGTAATATCAGATCTTTTAAATAAAAAGGGGCCTGATTGTTTAGAGCTTTGAAGGTGAGAAGGATTTTAAACTTAATTCTAAACTCTATGGGAAGCCAATGAAGGGAGGCCAGAACCGGAGAGATATGATCTCTCTTTCTAGTACCTGTTAAAACTCTTGCTGCAGCATTTTGGATCAACTGAAGACTTTTTAGAGATGTTTTAGGACAACCTGATAATAAAGAGTTACAGTAATCTAATCTCGAGCTAACAAAAGCGTGGATCAGTTTCTCAGCATCACTCTGAGACTAGATGCTCCTAATCTTGGCAATATTACGCAAAAGATAGAAAGCAGTCTTAGAAACGAATTTAATATGTGAATTGAAGGACAGATCTTGATCAAAAATAACTCCAAGGTTCCTCACAGAGCTATTAAGAGAAAAAATGACTGCATCCAAACTAAAAGTTTGATTTGGAAAGGTATTTCTAAGGTTTTTTTGACCAGGTTCAGGTTCCTTTATTTGTACCCGTAGGTAGATTTGTTTTGCAGTCAGGTTACATCCATATTTACAAACCACAATTACATTCAACATGAACACAAACACAGGCACACAGGAAGCTGACTATAAACACGATCAAAGTATTCAAGGCTCCACCAATCAGGACATAAGACAAAGAGATAAGAGAAAAGAAAAAAAACCAAAAACCTAAGAGAGAAGGGTCATATTACAAAAGTTAAAAACTAAGTCAGAGAGATTAAAAACTCAAAAGTCTAAAACCCAATAAAAGATTCCTCCCCCGAAAAAACCCCTACAAAAATAAATATAGAATAAAGATTAATAAATAGGTAACTAAATTATGTGCAATATATTGCTACATCTTGTTCAACTCTTTGACAGTGGAAGGAACAAAGCTGTTTTTGTAGCTCTGGGTTTTACATTTTGGGACAACAAACCTTCATCTTGAGGGAAGAAGCTGAAAGTTGCAGTGCAAAGGGTGGGAGTCATCATTTAAAACGGAGGCAGCCATCCTCTTTACCTGTCTGGTGTACAGGGATGTCAGGCTCAGCTGTGACTCACCAAGCAAACGACTGGACCATCTAACTACCTGATCCAAGGATTTCCTCTGTTTCAGTTTTATCTGACCAAACCATGACACTAAAGAAAAGGATAAAACAGATTCAATAAAAGCCCGATAAAACATTGTCATTATGGTTCGGTCAATTTGGAAGTGTGCGAGTTTCCTTAAACAATGTAAATGTTGCTGACCCTTTCTGCACATCCTTTCACAGTTCTCTTCAAAGTTTAAATTACTATCAATAATTGTCCCCAGGTATTTGTAAGATTGCACGTATTCAGTGGTCTGGCCTTTTAGTGCAGTGACTTTGTGCCTGGGAGTTTTCCTCCTAAAGTCAATAATCATGTCTTTAGTTTTTGTCGTGTTCAGCTGGTAGGAATCCTCACACCAGTGAACAAAATCATCAACTACTGGGCCGTGACCACTCTCACCATCCTGGAGGAGACTGACAATAACTGAGTCATCAGCATACTTTATAATGTGTCTGTTGTCATGTCTGCTCTGACTCATGTTTGTGTACAGGATGAAGAGTAGACCAACAAGAATGACTTCAGTCTTATCTGAATTTAATAGCAGGAAATTACAAGTCATCCAAGCTTTGATTTCCTTAAGACAGGCTTCTAACTTGGCTAATTGATTACTATCATCTGGCTTCATTGACAGGTATAATTGTGTGTCATCTGCATAACAATGAAAATGTATACAGTGCTTTCTAATAATGTTGCCTAAAGGAAGCATATATAACTAGAAAAGCACTCATAGAGCGCATACCTCCGCCAAGGCTCCTTCCGTTTCTCATGGATCACCTCCAAAATATAATGGGCTTGTAGGTAGGCCTATTGCCACTTGTGGTGAAAATTGCATCCAAGTCTGTCTATTAGTTTTGGAGTTTTGTGACTTAGTTTTTAACTTTTGTAATATGACCCTTCTCTCTTAGGTTTTTGGGTTTTTTTTTCTTTTCTCTTATCTCTTTGTCTTATGTCCTGATTGGTGGAGCCTTGAATACTTTGATCGTGTTTATAGTCAGCTTCATGTGTGCCTGTGTTTGTGTTCATGTTGAATGTAATTGTGGTTTGTAAATTGACAGGTATAATTGTGTGTCATCTGCATAACAATGAAAATGTATACAGTGCTTTCTAATAATGTTGCCTAAAGGAAGCACATATAACTAGAAAAGCACTCATAGAGCGCATACCTTCGCCAAGGCTCCTTCCATTTCTCATGGATCACCTCCAAAATGTAATGGGCTTGTGTGTAGGCCTATCGCCACTTGTGGTGAAAATTGCATCCAAGTCTGTCTATTAGTTCTGGAGTTTTGTGGCTGACACACTGTGAGAAGAGCCTTGGCTGAGGTATGCATTCCCAGATCATCCCCAAAATGTAATGGGTTCCTCTCTAGGCCAAGAACCACCTCTGGTGAAAATTTCATCCAAATCCATCCAGTAGTTTTTGTGTAATCCTGCTGCACAAATACAAACAAAGCCCTTGGTGGAGGTGTGCACTGTCAGATCATCACCAAAATCTAATCATCTGTTCCCTGTGCCATTACACACCTTTCCTGAAAATTTCGTCAAAATCCGTTCATAACTTTTTGAGTTATGTTGGTAATAGACAGACAGACAGACAAACAGACAAATGCCAGTAAAAGCATTACCTCCTTGGCGGAGGTAATAAACTCAAGTGTCGCTGTTGTGTCCATCTCCTCCATCTCCAAACTCCCAGGCTGCGGGCGTTGCAATTCATCGCACAACCGCGCCAACCCACAGGCCAATGGGTTATGCGAGCGTTTTCATAGATCACTGAAAGCAGCACTCAGGGGTTCACTGACGGATGCAAATTGGGTAGACAGGTTGCCATGGGTTTTATTGGGGTTGCGCTCCGCGCCAAAAGAGGATTTGGAAGCTTCCCCGGCAGAGAGCTTGTTTTTGTGCAGTCCCTATGGCTGCCTGGGGAATATTCTGCCAAATAATCCCGCGCCGGACAGCTGCCCGTCTCAGCTTTTGCAGCGTAGCGCAAACACAGGCACGCTGCCGGGCCCAGCCCACCACTGTTTTCCGCGTGCTTTTGTGCCTAAAACTTTGAAGAACGCGGTGTTCGTGTTCATCAGACACGACGACCACCGTTCTCCATTGCGCCTGCACACATGTTGAAAATGGCCCTATCTCACAATGTTAAAGAATCCTTTAAAAAATTCCTGGATCCAGACGGTGATCCGGATCATCCCCAAAATTTAATCAGTTCTTCCTTGTACCATTTCCAACAACGCCTGAAAGTTTCATCAAAATCCGTCCAAAACTTTTTGAGTTATCTTGCTAACCAACAGACAGACAGACAAACAAACAGACAAACCCCGGCAAAAACATTACCTCCTGGCGGAGGTAACTAAAGAGAGTAGGGCCTAGCACAGATCCCTGTGGAACTCCATGACTGAGCTTTGAGTTGAAAGAAAACTCATTATTGACATGAACAAACTGGAACCTATCAGATAAATAAGATCTAAACCACTGCAACGAAGTTCCAATAAGTCCAACATAGTGTTCTAATCTATCAAGTAGAATATTATGATCAATAGTATCAAAAGCTGCACTAAGGTCTAAAAGAACAAGAACAGAAACAAGTCCATTATCAGATGCGATCAGGAGGTCATTAGTAACCTTCACTAAGGCTGTTTCAGTACTATGATGGATTCTGAACACAGATTGAAACTTTTCAAATAAACCATTTCCCTGCAAGTGGTAAAATAATTGCGTAGCAACAACTCTTTCTAAGATTTATGAAATGAAAGGGAGATTAGAGATTAGTCTATAGTTAACTAAAACTCCTGGATCCAGCATTAGCTTTTTGAAAAAGGGTTTAATTACAGCAGTTTTAAAAGCCTGCGGTACATGGCCTAAAGTTAATGAAGAATTGATTATTTGAAGAATAGAGCTACCAATAAATGGGAAGACTTCTTTAAATAACCCGTTAGGAACAGGGTCTAAAAGACAAGTTGAAGGCTTGGATGAGGAAACTATTTTGTCTAACTCTAAAAGGTCAGTTGGAGTAAACTCATCCAAACAGATATCAGTTGAAGGAGTTGTAGTAGTTACTGTATTTAAGTTAACGGTGGGAAGAATCTGACTGATTTTATCTCTGATAGATGAAATTTTGTTATTAAAAAAGTTCATAAAGTCCTGACAAGTAAGCTCTAAGGCAGGGGTCTCAAACTCATTCCATGGAGGGCCAAGATCCTGGAGGTTTTACCTCCACCCAGTGTCTTCAACAGACGATTTCACTGAATTTCTTCCTACTGATTGCTGATCAATGAAAACACCTGCTGAAGACACTGGGTGGAGGTAAAACCTGCAGGGTCTTGGACCTCCATGGAATGAGTTTGAGACCCCTGCTCTAAGGGAATGCTAGGATTGACAGTGTCGTGACTCTTTGTCAGCCTGGCTACAGTGCTGAAAAGAAACCTGGGATTATTCTTGTCCTCTTCTATGAATGCAGAATAATAACTCGTTCTAGCTTTTCTAAGAGATTTTTTATAAATTAAAAGATGATTTCTCCAAGCTAAATAGATTTCATCTAAATTAGTGGAGTGCCATTTTCTTTCGAATTGACGAGTCTTCTGTTTTAAGCTATGAGTTTCTGTGTTGAACCAAGGAGTGTAGAAATCTCTGATTACACTTTTTCTTTTTTAAAGGGGCCACCAAGTCTAGAGTCTGATGCAGAGAAGCTGTAACACTATCTACCATGCTATCAATTACAGAAGGAGCAAGCTGTCTATAGCTTATTTCTGTTGTGTTGACACATGGCATAGAGGAAACAATCTGCATAAATTTGGTAACATCATCTGAGAGGCATCTACTGTAGTAATATTTTTCTTTAGGAGCCAAATAGTCAGAAATAGTAAAATCAAAGGTTAATAGACAATGGTCTGACAGTACAGGATTATGAGGAGACACTACCAGATTTTCTATTTCTATGCCATATGTCAGAACAAGGTCCAACGTGTGGTGGAGATAATGGGTAGAATTTCCTACTTTCTGAGAAAACCCCATCGAGTCTAATATTGAATAAAATGCCAAATTAAGGCAATCACTAGCTACATCTACATGTATATTAAAGTCCCCTACTATAATTATTCTATCAGATTTCAGCTCTAAATCAGCTAAGAATTCAGCAAATTTGGATAAAAATTCTGAGTAGGTTGATAGAGGACGATAAACTATGGCAAATAAAATTGGGTTTAGCCTAAAATTAAATTAATTTTAGGCTAAACCCTAAATATTAATTAATATTTAATTAATATTAATTAATAAAAAAAAACAGCCAGTCGCAGCAGATGACTGCCCCTCCCTGAGCCTGGTTCTGCTGGAGGTTTCTTCCTGTTAAAAGGGTGTTTTTCCTCTCCACCGTCACCAAGTGCTTGCTCACAGGGGATCGCCTGATTGCTGGGGTCTTTCTGCAACTGTGGGGGTTCCCCCTACAGTTGATAGTGCTATGAGATGACTGTTGTTGTGAAATGGCGCTATATAAATAAAGTTGAATTGAATTAAAATTGCTAAAATGCCCAATACTGAGGACCAGGCCCTCAAAGGAATGATGACTTGTTTTTTGCTTTACATTAACTAATAATTTGAAATGGTAAATTGTTGCTACTCCTCCTCCACGACCAGAACTTCTGGGATTTTGACAGTTTAAATAACCAGAGGGAGTTGATTCATTTAAACCAACATAATCCTCTTGCCCTAACCAAGTCTCTAACAATTGTGGAGTATTTACAGTTACTTTTAGCCAGCATTTTCAAATTTGACTTGATGTTGCCTGCTCTGGCCCCAGGAATGCATTTGACTATGCCCCCTGGAGTCTCTAGGTTCACGTTTCTGACTGCAGAGTCGCCAATGATCAGAGTTTTTTCCTCAGCGGGTGTGTCGCTGAGCGGGGAAAAACGATTAGAAACATGAACAGGTTGGTGGTGTACTGGGACTTTGCGACTAGGCTTCCTTCTCACCGTCACCCACCCAGTCTTCAAACTGCTGAGGAGGACTGGAGGACCGCTAGCAGGCCACCCTATGCTAGGGAGCAACGCTACAGCTAAGGGGCGTCCGTCATTATTAACTGGTGCAGACGGTGTTTCAATGCAGCGGAGCCGGGATTCCAAATCAGACAACCTCGCCTCGAGCGCCTCAAAAAGACAACATTTATTACATTTACCGTTATCACTAAAAGAGGCAGAGGTGTAGCTAAACATCTGACAGAGAGAGCACACCAGAGGAGGAGAGGAAAGAGAGGTAGTAGCCATAGCTAGTGGCTAACCTGAAGCTAACAAAAACACAGATGAAAGGTGAACAGAAGGCTAAAGAGGGTGATTAGATGATACTGAGTGTGCATACAGATGCAAGAGGCTTGATAAACAGAAGTGAGAGCTAACAGTAGAAGGAAAAAAGTGATTAAAATACAATTAAAGGCAAAATCCTCAGGAGAATGAGAGCTAACCAAAGAGTAAACCACAGACAGCCAGCAACACAGGAAGCGACGATACGTTACCACAGGAAGCCTGTGGTAATTAGTGAGTTGTTCTGCAACATATCTTTCAATTACCTTTGACACAACAGGTACAGTATTAATTGGCATGTAATTGCAGACCTCTGTAGAATCACCTGTTTTGTAGATGAGTTATCGCAGTCTTTCTTGGAAAAACACACTCATTAATGGACCTGATAGATGTACTTTATTGATCCCAAACTGGGAAATTACAGTGAAACAGCAGCATGACACAGACAGCCCAACCAACCAAAAAACACACAGCATAATAGAAAAGGAGTTACCCAGGGAAGTAAAGTAAAAATGCTTAGATAACTTAATATACAACATAGGCTACTACTAGGTTAAATAGATGATGATCCTTATGAGTCTATGGATAGTACTGACTGTACAGAGAAGGATTATAAGCAGGGTTTCCTCTGGTAAACCCTGGTAAACCCTTTTTTTTTTCTTTTGGTTCCGCCGGACCGGCGGCGCCACACGAGTTGGCTGCCCTTTGCAACTGCCTTTTTTTTTTTTTTTAATCTTCCTCCTCCTTTCTACACCTTTCACTCTATATATATATATCACGGACACACAGATCGCCCCAAAGGTCTCCCGAGTCGGCGGACAATACAGCAGGGAAGAGCTAGTGCTAGCTAGCACTCAACTGCCACCCGGTGCTAACGGAGAAACTCGACATACCAGGAACTGTAGCGAAAATGACGCAGGTGCCGGGCTGGAGTTTTGGCGGTGTGCAAGAAATATAAGACAAAATAATAAAGAGCGATGGCAAGAACCAAGCAGACCGCCCGTAAATCTACTGGAGGAAAAAGCCCCCCAGGAAGCAGCTAGCCACCAAGGCTGCTCGGAAAAAGCACTCCGGCCACCGGCGGAGTGAAGAAGCCTCACCGTTACAGGCCCGTGGCTCTGAGAGAGATCTGTCGCTACCAGAAATCCACGGAGCTGCTCATCCGTAAGCTGCCCTTCCAGCGCCTGGTGAGGGAGATCGCTCAGGAGTTCAAGACTGACCTGTGCTTCCTGAGCTTCGCCGTCATGGCTCTGCAGGAGGCCAGCGAGGCCTACCTGGTGGGTCTCTTCTCTTCGAGGACACCAACCTGTGCGCCATCCACGCTAAGAGGGTCACCATCATGCCCAAAGACATCCAGCTGGCCCGCCGCATCCGCGGAGAGAGAGCTTAGACTTTCTGCTGCACATTCACCAACCACAATGCTCCGCACTGTGTGTCTATATATATATATATAGAGAGAGTAATATGTACATATGTATACTAGCTGTTCTTGTTTTTTCTTGGCTTCTGATTGTTGCTCTGAGTGTTGCTATCCCTGTGCTGTTGCAATCATGGAATTTCCCCATTGTGGGACTAATAAAGGCTTATCTTATCTTAACATTTCCGGGTGGCGGCCCACCACGCTTGATTTTTTTCCCGCCACTCTATGTGGAAATATACACTATTCAATTCAATTCAATTCAATTCAACTTTATTTATATAGCGCCATTTCACAACAACAGTCATCTCATAGCACTATCAACTGTAGGGGGACCCCCACAGTTGCAGAAAGAAAAAACTACCGCTCAAAAGTTTGGGGTCACTTAGAAATTTCCTTATTTTTGAAAGAAAAGCACTTTTTTCAATGAAGGTAACTTTAAACTAATCAGAAATACACTCTATACATTGCTAATATGGTAAATGACTATTCGAGCTGCAAATGTGTGGTTTTTGGTGCAATATCTAGATAGGTGTATAGAGGCCCATTTCCAGCAACTATCACTCCAGTGTTCTAATGGTACAATGTGTTTGCTTATTGCGTCAGAAGGCTAATGGATGATTAGAAAACCCTTGTGCAATCATGTTAGGTCTGCAATGCTGTAATTGCTGCAAATGGAGGATTTTTTGAAGAAAGCAAAGTTTGAAGGAAAAAATGATTGTTTCAAATACAAATCATTATTTCTAACCTTGTCAATGTCTTGACTATATTTTCTATTCATTTTACAACTCATGGTGGTAAGTAAGTGTGACTTTTCATGGAAAACACAAAATAATTGTCTGGGTGACCCCAAACTTTTGAACGGTAGTGTAAATTTAAGAAAAAAATATTAAGGAATGACGGCCTGCAAGCGCGCACATGAACAACATGCGTGACCGTCATCTGCACGGAGTTCAGGAGCACCCCGCTCACGTGACTGCTCCAGTCACCAGGCAGATATGACTCGTCGGCCTCTGTCGGTCTATGATGACCATGGAAGAGAATCCTAAACGTCTACTCTGCTGGAACAGCACCGCCTGTGGCTGAACAGGCCGATGCACACCGGTGTTCTACCTTCCAGCGTTGGGCATTGATAGGATTCAAGCCTGGGCAGGAAGATATTTTTTTTTTGTTTGTTTGTTTGTTTTTTTGTTACTTATTTGTACCCGTAGGTAGATTTGGTTTGCAGTCTGGTGACAAGCCACCGGCTGCTGGTCGCTGCGTGCGCGAGCGCCCTAAACCTACATGTTTTTGGTGTGCGGGAGGAAACCGGAGAAATCCCGGAGTAAACCCACGCAACACGGGGAGAACATGCAAACTCCACACAGCTCACTGTTGGTCGGGGCTGGGATCGAACCCACGATCTCATGATCCCCGCGATCCCCCGGCCGAGGGTAAAACTGTGCTGCCACAGTGCTAAACCACTGCGCCACCGTGCAGCCCATATGATGAGATATGGAGGACAAGATGTTACCCATGCAGCATGTCCCCCCTCTCCACGTCACTGATGAATCCAAAGGAACAGCAGGGCTGCTATAGTTTGGCACCAGTGCCATCGCAGGAGCTGCCAGAACGATGTTGAGCACAACAGAGAACTGCCTTAGGGGCTCCGACTCCGGATTTTTCCTCAGGGTTGACTCCCGAAGCCTTTCCCGTGACCGGGTGTGCCGCAAGGCAGCGGAGGTTTGAAATCAGGGTTTACCTTCCCCTAGATGGGCTACCTTCCCAGGTTGACGAGCCACCATCTACCCGAAGCATCTGGTTTTAAGGTGCCAGAGAGCCGCCCTCGCCCCTTCTCCTATTAGTAAAAGCAGTTCCACCGGGCTTTGAGACTAAACCACACGGGCAGGCTAGGAGTTGGACTTAGTTGTCAGAGGCTTTTTGAGACGCACGCCATAAGGAGCATTTTATGAGCACTGGGAGCTTAACCCCAGTGCCGCTCCTGGCTATGACAACACCAGGCAGATATGACACTTTGATAAAATGCAAAGTTGTCAGTGTACAGCTTGTATAACAGTGTAAATTTGCTGTCCCCTCAAAATAACTCAACACACAGCCATTAATGTCTAAACCACTGGCAACAAAAGTGAGTACACCCCTCAGTGAAAATGTCCAAATTGTGCCCAATTAGCCATTTTCCCTCCCCGGTGTCATGTGACTCGTTAGTGTTACAAGGTCTCAGATGTGAATGGGGAGCAGTTGTGTTAAATTTGGTGTTATCGCTCTCACACTCTCATACTGGTCACTGGAAGTTCATCATGGTACCTCATGACAAAGAACTCTCTGAGGATCTGAAAAAAAGAATTGTTGCTCTACATAAAGGTGGCCTAGGCTGTAAGAAGCTTGCCAACACCCTGAAACTGAGCTGCAGCATGGTGGCCAAGACCATACAGCGGTTTAACAGGACAGGTTCCACTCAGAACAGGCCTCGCCATGGTCAACCAAAGAAGATGAGTGCACGTGCTCAGCGTCATATCCAGAGGTTGTCTTTTGAAAATAGACGTATGAGTGCTGCCAGCATTGCTGCAGAGGTTGAACGGTTGGGGGGGGGGGGGGTCAGCCTGTCAGTGCTCAGACCATACACCACACACTGCATCAAATTGGTCTGCATGGCTGTCGTCCCAGAAGGAAGCCCCTTTTAAAGATAATGCACAAGAAAGGCCACAAACAGTTTGCTGAAGACGAGCAGACTAAGGACATGGATTACTGGAACCATGTCCTGTGGTCTGATGAGACCAAGATAAACTTATTTGCTTCAGATGGTGTCAAGCGTGTGTGGCAGAAACCAGGTGAGGAGTACAAAGACAAGTGTGTCTTGCCTACAGTCAAGCATGGTGGTGGGAGTGTCATAGTTTGGGGCTGCATGACTGTGAGAGTGAATGGTTGTGTGTCTCTCTGTGTTGGCCCTGCGATGGACTGGCGATCTGTCCAGGGTGTACCCTGCCTCTCGCCCAAAGATGCTGGGATAGGCTCCAGCCCCCCCGCAACCCGGAAAGGATTAAGCGGAAGAAGATGAATGAATGAATGAATGAATGAGTGCTGCCAGCACTGGGGAGCTACAGTTCATTGAGAGAACCATGAATGCCAACATGTACTGTGACATACTGAAGCAGAGCAGGATCCCCTTCCTTTGGAAACTGGGCCGCAGGGCAGTATTCCAACATGATAACGACCTCAAACACACCTCTAAGACGACCACTGCCTTGCTAAAGAAACTGAGGGTAAAGGTGGTGGACTGGCCAAGCATGTCTTCAGACCTAAACCCCATTGAGCATCTGTGGGGCATCCTCAAATGGAAGGTGGAGGAGTACAAGTTCTCTAACATCCACCAGCTCCGTGATGTCATCATGGAGGAGTGGAAGAGGATTCCAGTGGCAACCTGTGAAGTTCTAGTGAACTCCATGCCCAAGAGAGTTAAGACAGTGCTGGAAAATAATTGTGGCCACTAGGGGTGTAATGGTACATGTATTTGTATTCAAATTTTTCGGTATGGAACTTTTGGTTCATTGTAGAGGCATACTGAGTTTCCACACGGCCCATGTTGAGTGACTGACATGAAGTGTAACTGCCTCATGCCATACATGTGAACAGTGCATCTTGTTGCTGCCCTACTAGTGAATGTCGTGGCTGGCTGTACGGAAAAGCCAGAAATATGTGAACGGACAAAGATAAGTGAATAAGACAAAAACAGCATCGGATATGCTTTTGGCAGTATGTTGAACTTGTAAACTCATTTGAAACGGCACTATGCAAACATGAATATTCATTGTAGCACAAAAAAAAGAAAAAAACCTAGCACGGTACAAGTGCGGCTTCCAGCGGCATTTAGACAGCCTCTCGGGGCTTTTCAGATCAGGCCAAAGTAATAACAAATGCCTTTGGTGTTTTTATAGCAGCGGATCTAAGGCCATATTCAGTTGTTGAGAACACGAGGTTTAAACATATGCTGAAGCTAACTGAGCCCGGTATGAAGTTTCTTCTTGTGCCCTCTTCAGCCAGTAAATAATACCATCCTTTTAAGAACAAGCTAAATCTGTTAATACTGCACTTTAGGTCCGTGTTTTTCAAGGGAGCCCTGGTATGTTCCTTCTTAATTGTCCAAAAAATTGCAAATAATTTGCTGTTGTTGTGCATGGGTGCTTTTGACTAATTAACAAGTGAAATTAGATAATTAACTTCACATAGAAACCTGAACATACCAGAGGACCCTGGTTAAAATCACTGCTTCAGGAAATAAGGAATAAAAGAATAATTCAGACTATTAAAACTTCTATTGTTGCACTTGCCTACATTGATCATTTGCTAAAAAGAGAATTTATTGATTTTATTGTATACATTTTATTTATTGGTGACCTGACTGCTGGCAGTTTGCTTTTTTTTTTTTTTCTCAAAGCAGTCCCTGCTTATACAAAAGATAAGCAGTTTTATGTTTTGCATTTTGTTTCCTAACTGAACTGAAAATGAACCGAACCGTGACCTTAAAACCAAGGTACGTACTGAACCGTGATTTTGCGTACCGTTACACCCCTAGTGGCCACACAAAATATTGACATTTTGGGCACAATTTGGACATTTTCACTGAGAGGTGTACTCACTTTTGTTGCCAGCGGTTTAGACATTAATGGCTGTGTGTTGAGTTATTTTGAGGGAGCAGCAAATTTACACTGTTATACAAGCTGCACACTGACTACTTTACAGTGTATCAAAGTGTCAGATCTGCAGTGTTGTCCCATGAAAAGATATGATAAAATATTTACAAAAATGTGAGGGGTGTACTCACTTTTGTGAGATGCTGTAATGTGTGGTTAGGAACTCAAGTAGGTTCATTTTGTCTTCTTTTTAATTATTAGTTTTTTGTTTTTCTTATTTCATACAAGAATAAAAATGTTTTTATCTTTACCTTAGTTAATATTAACTAATTTATGTTAATCATTATGTACCTGGCAAGTTAAGATGACCGAAATTCACCAAGTCAATGACTTTAATCTGTCAGCAGCCTTCAGACAAACTAAACGTGTCATTTGGATTTCAGAATAAGGGAGGTTTTTCCTGCTGTCTGGGTGGTGAGGAGAGTTCTAAAAAAAACTATATATAGAACTATTATAACAAATAACTGCATCTTTGGTCATTTAAGTTAATTTCATTAAATACAATTTAATATTTTTTCGTTGAAATCAGAGTTAAATTGTTGGTCAGTTAATGGGAGTCTCGGCTGCTGCCTTACCTGTGTGCCGGTGATGTCATTGCGGCACCATGGGTTCCTGACAGCGGAGAAACCCATGAGCACCTTGTGTTCTCTATGGCGAATATATCCATTAGACCTACGCAATTTTATGGTATATAGCGGCTCCATACTCGTGGATGCACACCCTCGTACCCGCAGCAGCAAAGCACTTCTAAAATGTTTGTTTGCAAAGCGTTGTGGTGACTGACAGGTCGTGATGCTGTGTTATCCAACCGGCATGGCCGTGATGTGGCGTATTCTCCAATGAGCACGGAGGCAATCTGAAACCCCGCCCACACTTCTTGAAGCCAGGGGATGAAGACATAGAGCAGTCACACAGCAGTGGCTCAACTTTTATTGATAAAAACTACATATTTTGACTGAGTGACTCCATATTCAGGGATGCACACCCTTGTAGCTTCAGCAAAGCACGTTTAAAATCTTAGGTCAGTGTGACCAACAGTTTGAGAGATGTCTGAGGAACACACACAGACACACAAGACAGACACACAGACAGACAGAGCTTGAATTTATAGATAGATGCTGGTTAGATTGTTATTGTCATGGTTAAAATTTTCCATTCATCTGGACAATGAGTTTATTTTACATATGGAATGATATTTTTTCTTGTGTATTTTTGTTGATACCACCCAGTCCTGCATTGATGTTATTTATGTGAGGCTGCAGGGTGGAGTCATATTTCTTTATCATGTATTTAGTTATTTTTTTATCAGCAGGCTGAAGGCTTTTAAGGAGAGCAGTGCCTACAAGGCAGTTTGGGGTGGAGCCTCCGGTCAGGACGGGGTGGTTTCCAGTCAGCTGCCGCCGTCCAGGGTGGTGGACGAGAGGGAGCAGATGATGATGAGCGGAGGGTACATACGCAGGTGGGCACGGTTGCCAGTTCTGTTCATTTCCTGATGATAAATATGAGCATTCTCAGGTTGTTTTGGTCTCACTTTACTGCATTTGGAGGACTATATAAAAGTTATAAATCTGGCCAAACCTTTTCTCACTTCCCAAAGATTCCAACCACCCTTGCAAAAAAAGCATAATTTGTTGCTTTATCAAGTACAGTGGTGTGAAAAAGTGTTTGTCCCCTTCCTGATTTCTCATTTTTTTGTATGTTTGTCACACTTAAATGTTTCAGATCATCAAACAAATTTAAATATTAGACAAAGATAACACAAGTAAACACAAAATGCAGTTTTTAAATGAAGGTGTTTATTATTAAGGGGAAAAAAATCCAAACCTACATGACCCTGTGTGAAAAAGTGATTGCCCCCTAAACCTAATAACTGGTTGGGCCACCCTGAGCAGCAACAACTGCAATCAGGCGTTTGCGATAACTAGTGTTGGACAAGTTACTAAAAAATAGTAACTAGTTACAGTTACTAGTTACTTCTTTCAAAAAGTAAATGAATTACCTTTGAGTTACTGCATGATTAAAGTAAGTAGTTACTTGGAAAAGTAACTTTCACATTACTTTTAAATGCAAACTTAAATCATCTTGCACACACAGCAAGATCAAGGACTCCTTGTTCTCATCAGAAAAAAGAAGAAAAAGAAAACTGATGGGAAAAAAGTGTCATCTTACAAAGAAAAATGTCTCAGACACACAAACTATTGTAATCAGTAGAAAGTCAGAAATTTACTAGAAATAAAGCTGTGAATTCACAGAGAAAATGTTGGACCCCCTGGTGAGCTGTTTTTGGCCCACAAGCCATATGTTTGACACCCCTGGACCAGCCCATTAAAAATGCATATTTAGAGGATTTACTTCCATGAAATAGTTGCAGATCACAACAGCATGTAAATGAATGAGATAAAATAAAACAGAAAGCACAGATAAATGAAAGCTCACTGCTTAGAAGAAGCTGTTCTTTACTGTAACAAATCAGTCATTTTTTCTCTGTGTGTAAGAAAACTTTAAATGCATTTAATGCGGACATTAAATGCAAACTTCTTGCTCAAAAAATACTCATGTTTAACCACAGAAGTAGGAGCTGTTGGGGGCTACTCACCATTCGGACAACAGGTGATCAAGGCTTGATATGAGTAGTCGCCACCGCCACGGCATTTCTTCACCGGGTTGTGATGTGAACTGGGGCAGGACAGGAAATGGACCTGTGGAGGAGACTGTGTGACGGCTGTGTCAGTTATGGTAGGGGCAGTTTGTATTTTTTTGCTTATTTATTTGCTTGCCTTTGGCATGGCAACCTCCAGTGGCTTGCGGCCGCTGGTGGTGCCGTGGATGGCAGTTGTCCCGCTGACAGCCACCGAAGCTGTGTATTCATCCCCAGTTGGCAGCTGATGAGGAGGGTGTCTAGCAACTGCAAGTTGTATGATCGTCTGTTTGCGCTAAAAATATCTATCCATATTAATAAAATGAGTAACGCGAGTAATGCATCTGATCAGATTTCAGTAACTGTAACGCATTACTGAATTTTTAAACAGTAATTTCGTCACACAGCACATTACTGCAAAAGTAGTGGCGTTAAAGTAACACATTACTCCCAACACGTGATAACTGGCAATGAGTTTTTACAGCGCTGTGGAGGAATTTTGGCCCACTCATCTTTGCAGAATAATTGTAATTCAGCCATATTGGAGGGTTTTTGAGCATGAACCGCCTTTTTAAGGTCATGCCACAGCATCTCAATCGGATTCAGGTCAGGACTTTGACTAGGCCACTCCAACGTCTTCATTTTGTTTTCTCTTAAGCCATTCAGAGGTGGACTTACTGGTGTGTTTTGGATCATTGTCCTGCTGCAGAACCCAAGTGTGCTTCAGCTTGAAGTCACGAGCAGATGACCGGACAGTCTCCTTCAGGACTTTTTGGTAGACATCATTCATGGTTCCATTTACCACAGCAAGCCTTCCAGGTCCTGAAGCAGCAAAACAGCCCCAGACCATCACACTACCACCACCATATGTTACTGTTGGTATGATGTTCCTTTTCTGAAATGCTGTGTTACTTTTATGCCGGATGTAATGGGACACACACCTTCCAAAAAGTTCAACTTTTGTCTCGTCAGTCCACAGAGTATTTTCCCAAAAGTCTTGGGGATCATCAAGATATTTTCTGGCAAAACTGAGATGAGCCTTTATGTTCTTTTTGCTCAGCAGTGGTTTTTGTCTTAGAACTCTGCATTGCAGGCCATTTTTTCCCAGTCTCTTTCTTATGGTGGAGTCATGAACACTGACCTTAACTGAGGCAAGTGAGGCCTGCAGTTCTTTGGATCTTGTTGTGGGGTCTTTTATGACCTCTTGGATAAGTCGTCGCTGTGCTCTTGGGGTAATTTTGGTCAGCTGGCCACTCCTGGGAAGGTTCACCACTGTTCCATGTTTTCGCCATTTGTGGATAATGGCTCTCATTGTGGTGAGACACAACCCGCACGGCATGGTGGATTATTCTGCCACCAAATAACTAAAAAGTCCTTTATTAAAGTAAAAATCACAGCTGTGCTCCTAAACTAAAACAATAATACATATAAACAACCCTGTAACATAACATGCACACACAGAACTATAACTAAAGTGTTACCACACAGTCACTTGGGTGTGAAAGCTGGAACCGGCATGGGGGGCCCCGGGCAGCCCCTCAGCAGGTGCACCCCTGGAGGCAGCGGGCCCCCCAGAGCGATGGCTGATCTTCTGAACGACGGAGCCGGGATCACACACCGCCATCACTGATTCCTATCCAGCCTCGCCACCCGGAGCGTCCTCCTGGACACGCCACAGTTGGTTGGCATGCCTCATCGAGCCGTCGGACAACCAGAAGCACGCTGCTCCCAGTGTCGCCGCTATCCGCAGATGTGCTTGATGTTTTGCTGGCTGTCATTTGGCCCATCTTCGCCATGGACGTTCATCACCCTGAACCCGAACCAAATCCAAAACCCGAAGTGGAATTTTACTCGGCCTGATGAGCTGCTGCTGAGCATGTGGTAACTCCACGCTTGTCGGACTGGCTCTGTCCTCTTCTATAAACATTGTAGTGTTCACCATTGTAGCTGCAGAACCCCCACCCAACTGTGGCCAAGTACTGGAGGCATTTGGAGCTAGTGTGGTGTCGCTCATCGGCATGGGTACCGACACTGGGCGAGTACTGGTCGACTTGAAAGCGAGGGTATCCGTTAGCTCTCCATACCATTCGCTCCCGGTGTCCATCGGGGGCAGGCGGGGTGATTTCTCCCGTGGGTTCCCCAGGTAAGACAAACGGCACACCCTGGCATAGTGTTTCAAGCGTCCCCATCTACTAAGATAAGATAAGATAAGATAAGCCTTTATTAGTCCCACAACGGGGAAATTCCAGGATTGCAACAGCACAGGGATAGCAACACTCAGAGCAACAATCAGAAGGCAAGAAAAAACAAGCAAGCAAGAGCAGCTAATATACATATGTACATATTACTATAAAATATATATATACACACACACACACACAGACACACAGTGCAGAGCATTGTAGCTGGATGGAATAAATATATGAATATATGAACACACAGTGCAGAGCATTGTAGCTAGATGGAATAAATATGTAAATATATAAACACCCACAGTATGGAGCATTGCAGCTAGGTGGAATAAATATGCAAGTATATAAACACACACAGTGCGGAGCAATGTAGCTAGATGGAATAATATGTAGATATATAAAAACACAGTGCGGAGCATTGTAGCTAGATGGAATAAATATATAGATATATAAATATAAACACACCCAGTGCAGAGCATTGTAGCTAGATGGAATAATATGTAGATATATAAAAACACAGTGCAGAGCATTGTAGCTAGATGGAATAAATATGTAAATATATAAACACACACAGTGCAGAGCATTGTTGCTAGGTGGGATGAAACAGCATAACCGTCTATTTAGTTATCCTACATGGTATGATTATGTGCCCATACATATTCTCACCCTCCATAGCGACCGGTATGTTCCTAGTTGTATGCCGGAGAGGACCATTGTGTAAGTCTATTGCATCTTTTGCATTCAAAAAAAAAAAAAAAAACTATTAGTTTGTTACGTCTTTTTGCTATCTCTGCGAGCAGCCCTGCTTAGGTTGTACAGTCTGACAGCCGTTGGTAGGAAGGACCTACGAAACCTCTCGGTTGTGCACCTGGGATGATGTAGTCTGCTGCTAAATGAGCTCCTCAGTGCATCCAGTATGTCCTGCATAGGGTGGAACTCGGACTCCAGCAGAGATGACAGTTTAGCCACCGTCCTTCTCTCTCCTATCTCCTCCATCGGATCAAGGCGCTGCCCCAGGACAGAGCTAGCTTTCTTAATCAGTTTGTTCAGTCTCTTCCTATCGGCTGCAGTAATGCCACTGCCCCAGCAGACCACTCCAAAAGTGATGGCTGATGCCACCACCGTGTCATAGAATGACTTCAGCAGCGCCCCTTGTACACCAAAAGACCTGAGTCTACAATGTTTTCCGCTTGTCGGGCACTCTTTCACTTTATGGCGGTGCGTCGCGGACCCACAACCCCTGCAACAGGAGTTTCCCGGGGCAGACCTTCGGCTGGCAGCATTGATTTCCCAATAATCTTCATCCAAGCTATCCTCACTATCAGGGTCTGCAACATTAGCTGAGGTGGGCTGCTCCGGCGGCTTCTGTGGCTGGTGCCAATTTAGCTCCACAGCTAGCTTATCAATGGCTTCCAACTGGAGAGCTAGCTCAACTGCTTCAGGTAATGTCAAGTCATTAGGCACCACTAATAGCCTAGCACGCAGCTCAGCATTGCACATGTGCTCTGCTAGTTGGTCGCGTACCATCTCGTCCTCAAGCGGTCCAAAGCAACATTCGCTAGCTAGCTGCTTCAAGTCAATGACATACTGGTGGATAGGTTCACCTACACGCTGGTGTCTCTGGTGAAAACGAATTCTTTGAACAGTCACACTGTCTGGGGTGGAGAAACGTTTAGCTAGCAGCTCCACGATGTCCTCATACAAGCCCGCTGTGCCGAGCATCCATGAGACCCTCCAGCCTTCAATACCCTGGTTGTAGATGAGAAGCGCCCGCGCCCTCACCTTATCGAGCTTCCCGAGGTCCAGTGCCGTAATGTACGTTTGATAGGCCTTCAACCAATGCGGCCATGGAACCGGTGGCTTGCCTGGGAGCTGAAGGAAGGGACGGAGTGGTGTTATGCACGCCTCCATGCGTTAATCCGACATCGCCAAATGTTTTGTATGGAAATACCTGGCTGATGAATGAGGCAAGATGAAGTTGGCGAAAACGGCTTCATTCATGAACTATGTACACAGCAGTACATGGCAGGCACAAGCGTGGGCATCCAGCATAAAGAGGCCATAACATGGTGGCCAGCCCACTATATAGGGCAGTGCGGTGACATGACAGGAAGTGCACATCACCACACTGCACTTCACAATAAGGTGCCCCTTTTCCATATACCACAGCAGGTCCATTTTAAGTGGGTTTTCTTGATTGAGAACAGGTGTGGCAGTAATCAGGTCTGGGTGTGGCGAGAGAAACTGAACTCAGCTTTCCAAAGATGTGATAAACCACAGTTAATTTATGTTTTAACGGGGGGGGGGGGTCACTTTTTCACACAGGGTTATGTAGGTTTGGATTTGGAAAAAAAAAAAACAAGATGGCGACCGGGATGGTCACACTTTTTCAACGCTGAGACAAAGTCGCTGATTTCTTCCCATTAAAAGTACCTAAACAGCGATCGGCGCTCGTGACGGACACCCACGGGCTGAATTTCCACCCCCGTCAGAATCCCGTCGGAATGCCCCTTTAATCGGGCCGAACTGCTGCGCTCTATCTGAAGCTTTTGCCAAGCTAACGCTTGCTAGCTTAACACTAGCCCCAGTGCGTCACCTAATTCCGACACGAAGCGGCTCAGTCCCCGGTGAGGGCTTACCGGACGAACCAACCGAGACGGCGATTGGAAGCTTGGGCGCGGCGTTAGTGAGAGACGGGGGCCACCTGGATCCAGCAGGACAGTGGCCTGAGTCGAGGCCCAGCCGAGGAACTACCAGACAGACGGCGATCGGTGACGGGGCCTAGCGGAGGAGCCACCCAGCCAGACGGCAGCGAGCTGCGGTGATCGGCCACCGATCGGCAGCGGTGATCGGTGGATTTCAGCTGCGCCGGCGGTGTGCGGCATAACTGGCGGTGACGGGGCCCAGCGGAGGAGCCACCCAGCCAGACGGCGACGAGTGGCGGTGATCGGTGGATCTTGGCTGCGCCGGCGGTGTGCGGCATAACTGGCCAGGTAGACGGAGGCAGGCGGCGACGATAGAAGGCGGTGATCTGCGGAGCTGTACAGTGTCACTTGGCGGAGAAGCTGCGCAGGAGCTCCATTGCGACAGATCCAGCAGCGGCCGAGCGAGTTGAGGCCTAGCCGGATTCCCTGTTTATTTCTATTCACAGGTCAGTAAAATGCCACCCAAAAAAGAGGAAATGGAAGAAATTAAAAAATCTCTGAACTTTGTATTAGAAGAATTGGCCAAAATGACTAACCAACAGGCCAAAATAATAAACCTAATTGAAGAGGTACAAGCTCTACATTCAATAATAAAAGAAAAAGACAAAAAAATTATGGACCTGGAGCAACACAGGCGTCTTTTGGAGCAACGCGTCGAGGATCTTGAACAAGGTTCTCGCATTGATGACCTAGTTATAAGTGGACTAGACATCAGATATCAGTCCTACGCCCATGCCGCAACAGGACTGAATGGTGAACATGCTTCCATAAGTGAATCAATGTCCTTAGAAAACCAAGTGCTTCAGTTCCTTAATGATAAAGACATTAAGGTAGAAGCCAATGCGATCTCAGCCTGTTATGCTTTACCGAAGAAAGATAACAAAACAAAGAAATCAATTGTGATGCGCTTTGTGAACAGGAGGGTGAAAAATGACATACTGAGGCAGGCCAGAAAGCTAAAGGAAACTCAAGTTTACCTAAATGAACACCTGACAAAAAAAAAACGCTGAATTAGCACGGCAGGCACGGATGCTAAAAAAACAAAATAAGATACAGTCAACCTGGACAAGAAATTGTAGAATTTGGATTAAACTAAATGGAACACCTGAGCAAGCAAAGAGTATAATGATCAGAGATGCTACTGACTTAGATAAATACAGATGAACACTGACTATGAAACACAGAGTGAGGAAACTCAAACTCTAAAAATATGCCACTATGCTGAACATAAACCACAAGAGATGGAGAATGATATTGATCCTGATAACCACTTTTTCAATAATATTCATAACCACTGTGAATATTACACTGAAAAACAATTCAAAAGTCAAGTGCAATTAGATGGTAAACTGTCAATAATACACTTCAATAGCAGAAGTCTTAACAAAAACTTCTCACAGATTCAGGACTATTTAAAACAGCTAGACAGAAAATTTACAGCTATTGCAGTCTCTGAAACCTGGCTTAATGAAGATCAGGCCCCCCTGATGGCAATAGAGGGATATCAGATGTTTAACATTAACAGATCTCAAAAAAAGGGTGGTGGTGTTGCACTGTATATTGATGACCTATATAGATGTAAGCTTGTAAATGAAATGTCCTCAGCACTACCAGGGATTTTGGAATGTGTTACTGTTGAGATTGACCTAGACAAAACAAAAAATCTTATCATAAGCTGCATATATAGAACGCCGGGAACTTGCATTGAGACATTCAGAGATAAATTAGTCGAGCTGTACAATAATATTACTAGTAAGAAAATGGTAGCAATTTGTGGAGATTTCAATATTGATCTACTTAATCCACATCAACAAAATGTAGTTACAGAGTTCATGAACTCTATGTACAGCATGAGTCTATATCCCACAATAACACATCCCAGTAGAATCACAGTTCACTCTGCTACACTTATTGACAACCTGTTTGTCAATGTTCTCGATAAGAAAATAGAAAGTGGATTATTGATAAATGATATAAGCGACCACTTGCCAACCTTTGCATTTATCCATGGCCACACGGGGCCCAACCCAGAAAAAATTTTAAAATCGTTCAGACACAAATCACCAAATGCAATCAGTTCTTTTAAAGAGGACTTGCTGAAGCAAGACTGGACAAAAGTCTATGTATCAGATGTAAATGAAGCCTATGACACATTTATAAACATTGTAACCACTCTTTATGAAAAAAAACTGCCCATTAGTTAAAAAAAAGCTTAAACACAAATTTGCTGACAAACCATGGTTAACCAAAGGACTACAAAAGGCATGTAAAAAGAAAAATTTATTATATAAAGCTTTCCTAAAGAAAAGGACAAAAGAAACAGAGCAACGGTATAAAACATACAAAAATAAGTTAACATATATAATAAGATGTAGTAAAAGAGACTATTACAGTAAAGAACTGGAAAAAAACAAAGACAATATTAAAAATACATGGACAATAATCAACAGTATCCTTGGAAATAAAAGCAGAAATACTAGCTACCCAACTAATATTCCAAAAAATAATAAAACGACTCCGAGTGTGAATGCAGCTTCACCTGCAGATGAATTTAATAATTTTTTTGTTAACATTGGACCTAAACTGGCCCGAGAAATACCCACTACGGTGCCTACAGGTGGTACAATATGCAATAACACTGCTGTAAAAGACACCATCTTCATAAAGAACACTGACGAAAGAGAGGTCATTGAAATTGTTAAATCGTTCAAAAGTAAAACATCTACTGACTGCGATGGTATTGACATGCTACTAGTCAAAACTGTTATCGAATGCATAGTGAAACCACTGACGTATATCTGTAACCTGTCTCTCCAATCAGGTATATTTCCCAATGCAATGAAAATAGCTAAAGTAATTCCGATTTACAAGACAGGCGACAGAGGGGAACTCTCCAACTACAGACCAATTTCACTATTACCGCAATTTTCCAAGATACTTGAAAAAATATTCTATGAGAGAATTGACAACTTCATACTGAAGAATGATTTATTGTGTGAGCAGCAATATGGGTTCAGACACAAAAGGACAACAGCATATGCCTTAATGGAATTTACAGAAAAAATATCAACAGCCATTGAAAATAAAGAGTATTCAGTTGGAGTATTCCTGGATCTTAAAAAAGCATTTGATACAGTAGATCACAATCTATTATTAAAGAAACTACAAAATTGTGGTATCAGAGGGGTAGCACTGTCCTGGTTAAGTAGTTACTTAAAGAATAGATATCAGTATGTATGTGTTAACAACAAAAACTCAGAGCTACTGAAGGTCACCTGTGGAGTCCCACAGGGTTCAGTTTTGGGACCATTATTATTCAATATGTATATAAACGATATATGTAAAGTTTCAGAAAAAATGGACTTAATATTGTTTGCTGATGACACTAATCTGCTATGCAGTGGAAACAATTTGGAACAACTTCTGGATACACTCGGAAAAGAATTAGGAAAGTTTAAACTGTGGTTTGATTCAAACAAATTAACGCTCAATTTAAGCAAGACAAAATTTATAGTCTTTAACAACCATCACAACAACCCAGTACCCAAACTCAGTGTAAATGGTGTAGAGATTGAAAGGGTATCCGAAACTAAATTCCTTGGAGTAATAATTGATAACAAACTGTGTTGGAAGCCACATATTAATTATATTAAAGGTAAAGTATCCAAATCAATTGCAATATTACACAGAGTGAAAAATTTGCTGAATCAACCCACACTATACACCTTGTATCATTCATTAATACTCCCATACATGACATATTGTAATGAAGTATGGGGAAATACATATAAAACAAACATATATCCACTCTTTATGCTTCAAAAGAGAGCTATTAGAATAATCAACAAAGCAGCTTACAGGGAACCAACAAACCCACTTTTTCTTAAAAAACTCTCAAGGTGAAAGATCTGATTGACTTACTGCAATAATAATGTTCAAAGTGAAGAATCTATCAATGCCCGCAAATATCCAAAAGTTGTTCCAAACAAGGGAGAAACGATATCACTTCAGAGGAACATGTATATTTCAAAAGCCTACAGTGAGAACAACTACCAAGCAACACTGTATTTCAGTGCAAGGAGTCAGATTATGGAACGATTTTGGACCTGAATTAAAATCATGTACAACGCTTGGACAATTTAAACAAAAACTAAAGGAAGAAATACTCCAAACATATTTACAAGACGACATGTAAACTCACATAAGGATTGACATTTCCAGCCTGTGTTGTGTTGTAGCTTAGTTTTTCTTTTTTCTTTTTTCTCTGTGACACTATGTCTTAGATTTGTTTTTGAATAGTAACCGCTTAACTTAGACTAGCTCAGTTTTCTTTTTCTCTCAGTCACATTTTGTCTTAGCCTTGTTTTAAATTGTAATTGCTCTTGTCTTGTTTTTCTCTTTTTCTCCTTTGAATTCTTAGATGGAATATGGGTGGGCAATATAAGCTGCGGCTTCAGCCATCACCCATTTCGGATAACTCACGTGGAATTGTATAGTAGAAGGAGTCTTTGTCTAATTTGACCTTGTTATATTATACAGTTTCTTTTAACCTGTAATGTACTATCCGAAATAAATAAATTCATTCATTCAATTCATTCATTCATTCATTCATTCATTCATTCATTTTTTACCCTTAATAATAAACACCTTCATTTAAAAACTGAATTTTGTCTTTACTCGTGTTATCTTTGTCTAATATTTAAATTTGTTTGATGATCTGAAACATTTAAGTGTGACAAACATACGAGAAATCAGGAAGGGCAAACACTTTTTCACACCACTGTATATGTCAAGTGTATAAAGTAAGTATAATTAAAGCTGAATATTTCATCCAAATCTGTGCAGAAGTTTTTAACAGACACATGGACAAACACATCCCTTGGTGGAGGTATGGATGTGCTGGATGACCTCTATTTGTAAAACTACAGTGACAGTCACCCCAGTGAGAGGATGTGGGACTGATGGAGAGTCTGAAACCTGACATCAGTTATCGGTTTGCAATTTGTTTCTCATAAATTTGTGATTTTTTTTAAAAAAAATTGCATACCCCCCTTCCCCCGCCAAAAGATCGTCACCTTATCGTGGTGGGGGGTTTGCGTGCCCTAGTGATCCCAGGGGGTCACCCAAAATAAACTGGTCCTGGGTGAAGAGCCAGACCAAGAACGATCCAAAAGACTCCCACGATGAATGAAAGACCAAGGATTCATTGTACCCCGCGACGTGGAATGTCACCTCTCTGGTGGGGAAGGAGCCTGAGCTGTTGCACGAGGTTGAGAAATAAAGGCTAGATATAGTCGGCCTCACCTCAACACACAGCTCTGGTTCAGGAACCAGTTTCCTGGAGAGGGGCTGGAGCTTGGCCTACTCTAGAGTTGCCCCGAGCAAGAGGCGGCAAGCAGGGATGGGTATTCTTGTATCCCCCACCTTGCTGCCTCTATATTGGAGTTTTCCCCGGTGGGTGAAAGAGTTGCTTCCCTGCTTTGGGTTGGGAAATAGATCCTGACCATCATTTGTGCCTGTGCACCAAATGATGGTTCAGAGTACCCACCATTTTTGGAGTCTCTGACTGGGGTGCTGGAGAGTGCTCCTCTTGGAGACTCCATTGTCCTATTAGGGGACTTCAATGCGCACATGGACAATGACAGTGAAACCTGGAGGGAGGTGATTGGGAGGAACGGTCTGCCCGCTCTGAACTCGAGTAGTGTTCAGTTATTGGACTTCTGTGGCAACCACAGTTTGTTCATAATGAACACCATGTTCAAGCATAAGGACACCCTAGGTCGCAGGTCATTGATTGATTTTGTTATTATGCCATCAGACCTGCGACCGTATGTCTCGGACACTTGGGTAAAGAAAGGTGGAGATCTGTCAACTGATCACCACCTGGTGGTGAGTTGGATTTGATGGCAGGGGAGGATGCCACTTAGACCTGGAAAACCTAAATGTGAGGGTGTGTTGGGAATGTCTGGCTGAGGCCCCTGTCCAGGAGGTCTTCAACTCCCACCTTCAGAACAACTTCAATCACATTCCAAGGGAGTCTGGAGACATGGAGTCTGAATGGGCCATGTTCTCCACCAACATTATTGAAGTGGCTGCCCAGAGCTGCAGCTACAAGGTCGTTGGTGCATCTCGTGGTGGCAACCCTCGAACCAAGCGGTGGACACCAGTGGTGAGGTGGACCATCAAGCTGAAGGAGTCCTATCGAGCTTGATTGACTTGTGGGACTTCCAAAGCAGCTGAGATGTACTGGCAGGCCAATTCGAGTGCAGCTCGGGTGGTTGCTGAAACAAAAACCCGGGTATGGGTGGAGTTCGGTGAGGCCATGGAACAAGACTTTCAGTTGGCCTTGAAGAGATTTTGGCAAACTGTCCGGCAACTCAGAAGGGGGAAGCAGCTCCCTGTCCACACTGTGTATGGTGCAGATGGGGCACTGCTGACTTTGACTGGGGATATCGTTGGGCAGTGGAAGGAATACTTCGTGGATCTCCTCAATCCCACTGACACACCTTCCACAGAGGAAGCAGGGCTTGTTGACAAGGGGGATGACTCGCCCATCACAAGGGCTGAGGTCACTGAAGTGGTTAAAAACCTCTTCGGTGGCCGGGCTTCAGGGGTGGACGAGATTCACCCTGAGTACCTCAAGGCCCTGGATGTTGTAGGGCTGTCATGGTTGACACGCCTCTGCAACATTGCATGGAGGTCAGGGACAGTGCCTTTGGCATGGCAAACTGGGGTGGTGGTGCTGCTCTTCAAGAAAGGGGAACAGAGGGTGTGCTCCAACTTTAGAGGGATCACACTCTTCAGCCTCCCTGGGAAGGCCTATGCCAAAGTGCTGGAGAGGAGAGTCCGGCCATTGGTCAAACCTCGGATTCAGGAGGAGCAATGTGGTATTCGGCCTGGCCGTGGCACATTGGTACAGCTCTTTACCCTCTTGAGAATCCTTGAGGGTTTGTGGTAGTTTGCCCAACCAGTTTACATGTGTTTTGTGGACATGGAGAAGGCATTCAACCGCGTCCCTTGTGGTTTTTTGTGGGGGGTGCTTCGGGAGTATGGGGTATTGGGCTTGTTGTTATGAGTTATCCGGTCTCTATACGACCGCTGTAAGAGTTTGGTTCGTATTGTCAGCATTCGGTTGGACTCATTCCTAGTGAGAGTTGGACTCCGCCAGGACTGCCTTTTGTCACCGATCCTGTTCATAATTTTTATGAACAGGATTTCTAGGCGCAGCCAGGGAACGGAGGGTGTCATGCTTGGTGACCACAGGATCTCATCTCTGCTATCTGCAGATGATGTTGTCCTGTTGGCTTCATCCAGCAATGACCTCCAGGTCTTAGTCAGTATCAAACCATCCCACTAGGAAACGGCTGGGATGAGAATCAGCACCTCCAAGTCCGAGTCCATGGTCCTCCTCTGGAAAAAGGCGGATTGTCCTCTCCGGGTCGGGGACAGGCTCCTGCCCAAGTGGAGGAGTTTAAGTATCTCAGGGTCTTATTCACAAGTGAGGGGAGAATGGAGCGAGAGGTTGACAGGCGGCTTGGAGCAGCATCTGCAGTGATGCGGACGTTGTACTGGTCTGTTGTGGTGAAGAGGGAACTGAGCTCTAAGGCAAAGCTGTTGATTTACTGGCCAATCTACGTTCCTACTCTCACCTATGGTCATGAGCTTTGGGTAATGACCAAAAGAATGAGATCGTGGATACAAGCGGCTGAAATGAGCTTTCTCCGTAGGATTGCTGGACTCACCCTCAGAGATAGGGTGAGGAGCTCAGTCATCTGGGAGAGGCTCAGAGTAGAACTGCTGCTTCTCCACATTGAAAGGAGCCAGCTGAGGTGGTATGGGCATCTGATTAGGATGCCTCCTGGACGCCTCCCACTTGAGGTGTTTCGGACACGTCCCACTGGGAGGAGACCCCGGGGCAGACCCAGGACTCGGTGGAGAGACTATGTCTCCCAGCTGGTCTGGGAACGTCTTGGTATCCTCTCTGAAGAGCTGGAGCAGGTGCTTGGGGAGAGGGAAGTCTGGGCTTCTCTGCTTGAACTGCTGCCTCCGTGACTCGGACCTCCGGAAAAGCGGTAGAAGATAGATGGATGGATGGATGCAACTTTTTTCTTATAAATTTGCATCTTATTTTGTTTGTAATTTTGTATTTTCTTTTCCTGTAAATTTTCATCTTGTCTTGTCGTTTCTCAAAAAAACTGCAGCTTTTTTTTATAAAGTTGGAATTCTTTTTTTACTTTTTTCCTGAAAATTCACTTTTTTCTCAAAAAATTGACATTTTTCCTGTAAATTTTTATCTTACTTGTAAATTTGTGACTTTTTCTCTTTTTTTGCTGTACATTTTCCAACTTCTGCAACTTTTTTTAAATCAAAAATTTGTAATTTTTTTATCATAAATTTATGACTTTTTCTCAAAAAGTTGCAACTTTTTCTGTAAATTTTCCATTCCTTTCTCATAAATTTGTATTGTTTCCCTTTAAAGTTTCATGCTTTTCTCAAGTGTTTTTTCTCACAAGCTTTCAACTTTTTTGCTGTAAATTTTTCTACTTTTTCCGACAACTTTTTTCCCTCCTAAATTTTGTGACTTTTTTCCTGCAAATTTTCATCTTAATTTTCTTATAAATTTGCAACTTGTTTTCTTGTAAATTTTCAATTTTTTTCTTTGTAGATTTGGAACTTTTTTCTCCAAAATGTGTGATTTTTTTCCTCATAAATTTGCCACTTTTCCCCCTGTTTTCAGTTGTAGGTAGAGGAGGGTTTTCTGATGTCTGTGTGAGGTGGCAGCTGCAGCTCACGTCTGTGTTGCTCTACAGCAGCAGACTGACATGTGACCACGTGATGATGTGGTGATGCTCTCAGACAGCTGCTCAAACACAAACTGAGGCGCCACATTCACTGATGTTTACTGTGGGCGTGTCCGTGCCTTAGGTTGACCGACGACGCCCGGGAGGACGAGATGGAGGAGAACCTGGCCCATGTGGGCAGCAGCATTGGGAACCTGAAGAGCATGGCGCTGGACATGCGCAATGAGATCGACTCTCAGAACGACCAGATCGACCACATCAAGAAGGAGGTACGCAAGAGTTTCATCATCTGTGCGTGTTGGGAGGGCACTGTGAAAACATGACCGAAAAACAAATCAGGGGTCTGCAACCTGCAGCTCTGTGTTCAATATATGGGAAAAATAGTTTTAAAAAAACAAGCTAAAAAGTTGCCAATTTATATGAAAAAAAAAGTTGTATATTAATCGGAAAAAGTTGCAAATTAGCGAGACAAAAGCTGCAAATTAATGAGAAAAAAAACGCAACTTAAGAAGAAAATGAATGAGGGGAAAAAAACAGCAAAGAAGAAAAAATTTACAAATACATGAGAAAAAAGCTGCAAATTAATGATAAAAAAGCTACAAATCAACGAGACAAAAGCTGCAAATTAATGAGAAGAAAAGCCACAAATTAAGAAGAACAAAGTTGCAAATTAATGAGGAAAAAAGATGCAAAGTAATGTGAAAAGTTAAAAATTAATGAGAAAAAAGTTGCAAATTAACAAGACAAAAGATGCCAGTTAATGAGAAAAAAGTTGCAAATTAAGAAGAAAAAAATTGCAAATTAATGAGAAAAAAGCTTCAAATTAAGGAGAAAAAAAGCTACAAATCAACAAGACAAAAGCTGCAAATTAATGAGGAAAAAAGATGCAAAGTAATGTGAAAAGTTAAAAAATTAATGAGAAAAAAGTTGCAAATTAACAAGACAAAAGATGCCAGTTAATGAGAAAAAAGTTGCAATTTAAGAAGAAAAAAATTGCAAATTAATGAGAAAAAAGCTACAAATCAACAAGACAAAAGCTGCAAATTAACGAGAAAAAAGCCACAAATTAAGAAGAAAAAAGTTGCAAATTAATGAGGAAAAAAGATGCAAAGTAATGTGAAAAGTTAAAAATTAATGAGAAAAGTTGCAAATTAAGACAAAAGATGCAAATTAATGAGAAAAAAGCTGCAAATTAATGAGACAAAAGCTACAAATCAACAAGACAAAAGCTGCAAATTAACAAGAATAAAGCCATAAATTAAGAAGAAAAAAATTGCAAATTAATGAGAAAAAAGCTGCAAATTAATGAGACAAAAGCTACAAATCAACAAGACAAAAGCTGCAAATTTACAAGAATAAAGCCATAAATTAAGAAGAAAAAAGTTGGAAATTAATGAGGAAAAAAGATGCAAATGAGAAAAACATTGCAAATTAAGAAGAAAAAAATTGCAAATTAATGGGAAAAAGCTGCAAATTAATGAGGAAAAAAAGCCACAAATTAAGAAGAAAAAAGTTGGAAATTAAGAAGAAAAAAATTGCAAATTAATGGGAAATAGCTGCAAATTAATGAGAAAAAGCTACAAATTAATGAGAAAAAAGCCACAAATTAAGAAGAAAAAAGTTGCAAATTAATGAGGAAAAAAGATGCAAAGTAATGTGAAAAGTTAAAAATTAATGAGATAAAAGTTGGAAATTAAGACAAAAGATGCAAATTAATGAGAAAAAAAGTGCAAATTAAGAAGAAAAAAATTGCAAATTAATGAGAAAAAAGCTGCAAATTAATGAGACAAAAGCTACAAATCAACAAGACAAAAGCTGCAAATTAACAAGAATAAAGCCATAAATTAAGAAGAAAAAAGTTGGAAATTAATGAGGAAAAAAGATGCAAATGAGAAAAACGTTGCAAATTAAGAATAAAAAAATTGCAAATTAATGGGAAAAAGCTGCAAATTAATGAGAAAAAGCTACAAATTAACGAGAAAAAAAGCCACAAATTAAGAAGAAAAAAGTTGGAAATTAAGAAGAAAAAAATTGCAAATTAATGGGAAAAAGCTGCAAATTAATGAGAAAAAGCTACAAATTAACGAGAAAAAAAGCCACAAATTAAGAAGAAAAAAGTTGCAAATTAATGAGGAAAAAAGATGCAAATGAAAAAAACGTTGCAAATTAAGAAGAAAAAAATTGCAAATTAATGGGAAAAAGCTGAAAATTAATGAGAAAAAAGCTACAGATTAACAAGAAAAAAGCCACAAATTAAGAAGAAAAAAGTTGCAAATTAATGAGGTAAAAAGATGCAAAGTAATGAGAAAAAAGTTGCAAATTAAGAAGAAAAAAATTGCAAATTAATGAGAAAAAATCCCCAAATTAAGAATGAAAAAGTTGCAAATTAATGAGACAAAAGTTGCAAATTAATGGGAAAAAAGTCGCAAATTAATGAGACAAAAGCTGCAAATTAAAAAGAAAACACCCTGCAAGTTAATGATAAAAGCTGCAAATTAACAAGACAAGTTGCACATTAATGAAAGAAGCTGCAGATTAATGAGAAAAGTTTCAAATTAATGAGATAAAGCTGCAAATGCAGAAGAAAAAATTGCAAATTTACATGAAAAAATTGCAAAATTATGAAGAAAAAAAAATCACAAAGTTACAAGAGAAAAATTCTGATTTACTAGACAAAAACTTTCAATTTTACTTGAAAATTTTGGGGGTTTTGCTTGAAAGTAGTCACTTTTTTATAGAAAAAAGGAGGTTGAATTTGTGAAAAATGTTGCAAATTTACAAGAAAAAAAATCAAATTTATTAGGGGATAAGTTTAAGTTAAATTTATGAGAAAAAATTGCAAATTTACCAGAAACATTTTGGATAAATTATTTTAACACATCTCATTTTTAAGGACAAAAGTTTGCATTTATGAGGAAAAAATGCTGCAAATTTACAAGAAAAAAGGTGCAAATTTATCCACTTTTTAAAAAAAAAAAAGTTATGTAAAAAGTCTTCAATTTAGCAGGAAAAAAATTTGCAAATTTACGTGGGAGAAAAAGTGAAAATTTACAGAAGTTGTAAATTAACCCAAAAAGTTTTAAATATAGAAGAAAAAACTTGTGTGGAAAAAATGTTGCATTTTTCTGAGGGAAAAGTTTTAAATGTTGTGATTAAAAAAAAAAATGTTTTTTTTTAATTCAAAAAGTTTGAATTTACAAGAAAAAAAATTTTGTCAAATTTACCAAAAATGCTACAAATTTAAAAGGAAAAAAGTTGCAAATTTATGTGAAAAAGGTGCAAATTTACATAAGTCAGAAATTATCCCCAAAAAGTTGCAAATATCAAAGAAAAAAAATGCCAATGTATGTGGAAAAATGTTGCATATTTCTGAGGAAAAAGGTCACAAATTTACAAGAAAAATTTTCCAAATGTACAGGAAAAAATAGATTTATGAGGAGGAAAAGGCTGCAGTCTTATTAAAAAAATAATGAGTAAATTACTTTAAAATCACATTTTTTAAGGAAGAAACTTTGTATTTATGAGGAAAAAATGTTGCAAGTTTACAAGAAAAAAGTTGCAAATTTACCAAAAGATGTCACAAATTTGTGTGAAAAGTCACAAATTTAAGAGAAAAAGTTGCAAAATGTACATGAAAAAGTCTCAAATTTACAAGTGAAAAGTTTAAAATTTAGATGAACAAGTTCATGACGTTACAGGGGAAAAAATTTGCAAATTTATGTGAAAAAGGTACAAATTTACACAAGAAAAATTCTAAATTACCCCAAAAGTTGCCAGTAGAGAAGGGGAAAAAAACAATTTACATGAAATAATCCTGCAAATTTTTGAGGAAAAAAGTTGGAAATATTTTTTGGGAAAAAAGTCACAAGTTTACAGGAAAAAGTTGCAAATTTACATGAAAAAAAATCAGATTATTAGGCGATAAGTTTTAAATTTATGAGGAAAAAATGCAAATTCACAAGAAGCATTTGGGTAAATGACTTTAAAAAGCCCCATTTTTTTTTAAAGAAAAAAGTTTATATTTGGGGGGAAAAGTTGCAAATTTACAGGTGCATCTCAATAAATCAGAATGTCAACAAAAAGTTGATTTATTTACGTAATTCAATTCAAAAAAATTAAACTTCTATATGATTCACCGATCTGTCCAGGGTGGACCCTGCCTCTAATTATTGCGGTTTTAAAGTCGATCAGATCTTTCAACTTGAGAGTTTTTTGTTTAAGAAAAAGTGGGTTTGTTGGTTCCCTGTAAGCTGCTTTGTTGATTATTCTAATAGCTCTCTTCTGAAGCATAAAGAGTGGATATATGTTTGTTTTATATGTATTTCCCCATACTTCATTACAATATGTCATGTATGGGAGTATTAATGAATGATACAAGGTGTATAGTGTGGGTTGATTCAGCAAATATTTCACTCTGTGTAATATTGCAATTGATTTGGATACTTTACCTTTAATATAATTAATATGTGGCTTCCAACACACTTTGTTATCAATTATTACTCCAAGGAATTTGGTTTCAGATACCCTTTCAATCTCTACACCATTTACACTGAGTTTGGGTACTGGGTAGTTGTGATGGTTGTTAAAGACTATAAATTTTGTCTTACTTAAATTGAGCGTTAATTTGTTTGAATCAAACCACAGTTTCAGCTTTCCTAATTCCTTTCCGAGTGTATCCAGAAGTTGTTTCAAATTGTTTCCACTGCATAGCAGATTAGTGTCATCAGCAAACAATATTAAGTCCATTTTTTCTGAGACTTTACATGGATGGATGGATGGATGGATTATATAGATTCATTACACAGAGTGTGAAATATTTCAGGTGTTTATTTATTTTAATTTTGATGATTATGGCTCACAGACCATAAAAACCCCAAATTCAGTTTCTCAGAAAATTAGAATATTACATAAAATTAATTTAAAAAATAGATTTTTAATAGAAATGTTGTCCGACTGAAAAGTCTGTCCATGTACCACTCAATACTTGGTCGGGGCTCCTTTTGGATTAATTCCTGTATCAATGTGGCGTGGCATGGAGGTGATCAGCCTGTGGCACTGCTGAGGTGTCATAAAGGTCCAGGTTGCTTTGATAGTGACCTTCAGCTTGTCTGCATTGTTGGGTCTGGTGTCTCTCATCTTCCTCTTGACAATCCTCCATAGATTCTCTGTGGGGTTTAGGTCAGGAGTTTGCTGGCCAATCAAACACAGTGATGCCATGATCATTAAACCAGGTTTGATACTTTTGGCAGTGTGGGGGGGGGGTGGTGGCAAGTCCTGCTGGAAAATGAAATCAGCTTCTCCATAAAGCTTGTCAGCAGAGGGAAGCATGAAGTGCTCTAAAATTTCCTGGTAGACGACTGCGCTGACTTTGGTCTTGATAAAACACAGTGGACCAACACCAGCAGATGACATGGTTCCTCAAATCATCACTGACTGTGGAAACTTCACACTAAACCTCAAGCAGCTTAGATTCTGTGCCTCTGCACCCTTTCTCCAGACTCTGGGACTTTGATTTCCAAATGAAAGGCAAAATTTACTGCTGGTGTTGGTCCACTGTGTTTTATCAAGACCAAAGTCAGCGCAGTCGTCTACCAGGAAATTTTAGAGCACTTCATGCTTCATGAAGATGAGAGACACCAGACCCAACAATGCAGACGAGCTGAAGGTCACTATCAAAGCAACCTGGACCTTCATAACACCTCAGCAGTGCCACAGGCTGATCACCTCCATGCCACGCCACATTGATGCAGTAATTAATCCAAAAGGAGCCCTGACCAAGTGTTGAGTGGTACGTGGACAGACTTTTCAGTCGGCCAACATTTCTATTAAAAAACTATTTTTTAAAATCAATTTTATGTAATATTCTGATTTTTTGAGAAACTGAATTTGGGGTTTTCATGAGCTGTAAGCCATAATCATCAAAATTAAAATAAATAAACACTTGAAGTACATCACGCTCTGTGTAATAAATCTATATAATATATAGAAGTTTAATTTTTTTTCATTGAATTACCTAAATAAATGAACTTTTTGTTGACATTCTAATTTATTGAGATGCACCTGTACAAGAAAAAAGCTACAAATTTGTGTGAAAAGTCTCAAATTTAAAAGGGAAAAGTTTAAAATTTACATGAAAAAGTTGATGAATTTACAGGGAAAAAAGTTCCAAGTTTGCCTGCAAAAACTCCCCAAATGCTTCTTTGTCGTTAGTCAGCGGCTTGTCGGAGCGCCTAACGAAACTGGTGACGGAGACTCCGTGGATGTCAGCAGTGAGACCACAGCCATGGGGCCGACAGCTTTGAAATAAATCAGGGGGTTAACGTGATTATCGCAGAACTAATGAAACGTCTTGTGTCTCTCCAGGCCCAGCTGACCGTGTCCCGCATCAGAGCAGCCAATCAGACGGCCAGTAACCTGATGAAGTGACAGCACCGACCCTTTCTGTCACACTCTCATTTTTCAACCGTGTGCTGTGTGTGCGTGTGTTTCCATGGTTACCGCTCGGAGCACCGGGCCGTCCCTGTGAGGTTTATGGAGGACGGTAGCTGTTGTCAGGTTATGGGCTGTTTGCAGGTCCCAATCCTCAGGTCACTTTGTTCCATCCAGGTTTTAGTGACATCTGTTGGTCACTAAATGAACCGCAGCTTCCTTCACTCCATTAATTCAGTTCTTCTCATTAAGTAGGACACATTTATGCCATTAATTTTAATGAATTAGATTTTACCCATTCCTAGTTTCTATTAGCAACGGCTACGAGATGCGAGCAGGACAGTAGCTACGGTCCACCGAGCCGCCGGCAGCAGAGACACTGTGATTATATATGTGACGATAAAAACGATCCAGATGTCAAACAGCCCAGCCGGCATGGCCATGTGGGCCCCATCCCTGTTTGCCCACATGCACTTTAGCTGTGGTGCAGGTGGGCCCCACATGGCTTTAGCGTGGGTGAGCAGGTTTCAGTGAGACGCTGCGCTGAGCAAAATTAAGCAAAAAACTCAGAAATCTTCACTTTTTTCCTCATAAAGTTGTAAAAAAATAAAAAATGGGGACAAATTTGCAAACAAAGTTGAAACTTTATGAGAAAAGTCACAAATTATTAGAAAAAAGTCACAAATTCACTAGAAAAAAGTTGCAAATTTATGAGGAAAAAAGTGAAAATTTGAGAAAAAGTTGCAAATTTCAGGAAATTTTTTTTGAAAAAGTTGCAAATGACCAAAAAATGGTACCAAATATATGAGTAAATTGAAAATTTATGAGAAAAAAGTCCCAGATTTATGAAGAAAAGCTGTACATTTACATTAAAAAAGTTGAAATAAAAAAAACTACAAATTTACAAGAAAAATGTCACAAATTTTTGAGAAAAAAAATCACAAATTTACATGAAAGTAGCAAATTTACAAGGAAAAGTGACAAATTTATTTGGAAAAAGTTGTAAGATTACAGTAAAAAACTGGCAAGTTTATGAGAGTTCCAAAATTTACAAGGAAAAGTTAGCAAATATGCAAGAAAAAAACCACAATTTTACATGGAAAACAAACAAATTTATGAGAAAGTTGTAAGTAAAAAAAAAAAAAAGGTTGGAAATTTATAAGAAAGTTTCAAATTTTCAATAAAAGTGTATCAAATTAGGGGGAAAAGTTGCAAATTTATGAGAAAATCAGTTGAAAACAGGTATAAGTCCATGTGGGCAAAGGTCTGGAGCCAACCCACATGGACCTGTAAGACAGCCCAGATGAGCTGTGGTGGGACCCACATGGACATGCTGGCTGGCTGGACCTCTGAATCCACAAAATGAGCCGGCAGTCAACTGGCACCAGCTCTCTTTAACCGTGTGTTGATTGTATTTTTAGGTGCTTTCACTGTCTACTTCATTCTTTTACTGCTTTATGTGCCTGTATGTTTATTTGCTTTGTTTACCATGTTAAGCACTTTGCAACTGTCTGTGAAAAGTGCTCTATAAATAAACTTATTAACTGACATCTTAAAAAGCCTCAGTATGTCACGCTGAGATGAGACCCCCTGATTGCTGGGGTCTTTCTGCAACTGTGGGGGTTCCCCCTACAGTTGATAGTGCTATGAGATGACTGTTGTTGTGAAATGGCGCTATATAAATAAAGTTGAATTGAACTGAATTGAATGGTGGAAGAGGTCCACTACACCTTGGGGACCGTTGGTCACGTCCTGTTAACCAGTCAAACCACACAACACTTTTCTTATAATGCTTTGTTTGGTTAGCTAGCTAGTTTGCTACCGGGGTGCGAGCTAAGCAGCTAACGTTAGCCATCCTGTTTATCTTCAGCCTCAGAGGTCAGCAGTGATAAAAGGGGGCGGGGTCAGCTGCGGCTCGTTGGCACTGGAAACCAAATCGTCCAGAACGCGCACTCCTTCCCCGTGTGTAGAATGTGCTGCAGTGATGAAACCCTGAGGTGTTCTCCGTGTGGACAAGAGCAGAAGAGGAACAACGCCGCCGGACGGAAGGAATGGCCCTGGAACCCAATCACTGAACTCCTCTGTGGTGTTTCACTGCTCTGTCACGTCTTCTGTCTCCTCAGCCTCACATTAACCCCCATATTTCCTCATTAAAGTTGAGCCTGGGACTTGTGTCGCTGTTTTATTGACGTGCAGAAATCTCATTGACTCTTTTACGATCACGCTGATGTGGAGCCTGAACGGTCTTGACATTAACAGCCTCCCAGCTGCAGGGAGGTGTGCGGCCTGCTGCTGCCACCTCCGCATCCAGCTGCTCAAATGCAAATTTTAGGATTATTTTGGACTGAAAAATTAAAAAAAATTGTACAGTATATTTTTGAAGAATGCAGGGACTTTAATTCAGAACCTTTCCTGAACATTTTATTATTTTTCATAAAATACAGTCTAGTTCACCTTTAAAAAAATACCTTAATTATAATTAAATAGTAATTAATATTGACTAGAGGAAGAGGCGGTTTTCCATAGTGGAGGATCTGTGGCGCCACCCAGCGGCCAGACGGTGGAACTGCCTCATCTGTCGGCTGCCGTTAAAAATCGGTGCCGAGTTCAGACAAAATGTTGAAATATCATCGGACATGATTGGGTTTAGATGAAGACATGATTTTTGTGCTTCTTGGGTCCGTTTTCCGACCACAGGTGCTGGAAAATCCAAACGACTTTAAGTACCGTTACCTGATAAGTACACTAATTACCAAACGTTACTTTAGTTTTCGGTAAATTTGACTCAAAATTTAAAATATATTTACTACTCTTTCTGCTATACAGTTTCCTGCAAATCTGCAATTTTTCTGTCACACTTTTTCTTTAAGTTCATAATATTTCTCGTAATTTTCCACCTTTTTTCCTGCTAAATTTGCAGGGTTTTGACTCTGTTGTAATAAATGAAGCCATGAATTTGCAGCTTAATCCTCATAAATCTGGAACTTCTTTTCCTTGTAGATCTGAAACTTTTCCCACATAAACCGCCACTAATTCCCTCATGTTTCGCCGCCATTGTTCTTCCTCAAACTTATTTCACAGAAGTGTGCAATCTTGATGCAAATGTGCACGTTTTTACACTTGGGAAACTTTTCACATAAATTTGCACGTTTTTTTTTTTTCTTGTAAATTTGATGCTGGACACTCAAAGTGCCATTAAATTTAAGAAAATCCTGTTATAAATCCACAGCTTTTCCGTCCTGAAACTGTGTTCTATACAAAAAAAAAAGTTGATTTGGGTTCTGTCATTTTCTCCGGTGAACATCTGCATCATTTTTCACGTTTTTCTGCAATTCTCACGCCCAACAGCCGCTAAACATCTGTCATCATGTGGCGCATTTATTACACATTTCCATGAAAAAGGCCAATAAATGCGACCACTGAGCGTTTGAGAAACTGTGGCCATTAATAATTGAGGCGGTTTAATTGCGGGATCAGCCTGAAAACTTTCATTTGTGTCAAAACTTCCTTTGGTGTTTGGCGCTCAGTGCACGTGAGGGCGCAGGTGGGGCCACGTGACTCGCGTGTTTTAACACACATTTCTTTCATGTAAATAACAGCAGCCGATTTAAATGGAAACTTTGCCATTTTATTATTTTTAAAATCTTTTTTTAGAAAACTTTGAGCATTGGCGCTCAGTGCACGTGAGGGAACAGGTGGGGGCGCGCGACCGTTGCAGGAAAGGGAAAAAAAAACCCGTTGGAGCGCACGAGCCCCGCCGCGCCGAGTCTGCGCATTTGTGACGTCACCGCGAACTTTCGGGAGAACCACGGAGGAAAAAAAGGAGGAAGAGGACATCGCCATTTTTAAAAAAAATCAAGGTAATTCTTCGCCGCTTCAACGCGCGTTTTTAAAACCCGCACGTTTACCGGTGTTCTCGGTAGGAAGCAGTTTTACGCGTAAAAACCGTGCGAGGAAGCTACGATGCGGAAACGGGAGCACGGCGGCGGCCGCGGAGCTAGCCGACGTTCCCCGTCCGTCCTCCGCCCTCCTCCGCTCCGCCGAGAGTCGCGTAGTCGCGTAGCTGCGCCCGCAGACAGCCCTCCGCTTCCCCCGCGTCTTTTCACCGTTAAACCCGCCGCTCCGGTCCCGCCGCGACCAACGGTCCCGGTTCAGGAACGCAGCGACGCTTCGGAGCGGCCGAAGTGACGGAAATGGCGGAGTGAAATCGGTGGAGTGGACCAGCAGGGCACGAGGCTCAACAAAGACACCCGAGCACGGCCGCTGATTGGTCAAGGCGGAGCACGTGACCCGCGCTGGACGCGATGTTCAACTCATTAAGATGAGAAGTTCTGGAGACGTCTCCATGGCAACACCGTACTAGCTTAATGAGGAAAGCGGGCAACGACAAACTAGTGAATATATCAGCGATAATAAGAATGGCGGAAACAGGAGAGGAAGCAACTTTTTGGATTGGTTTATTCGTCGTTTGAAATAACATTGTAGAAAAGATGCAACATATTAAAAACAATGATGAGACAGAAAAGTGCGCACACTTCCGTAAAAGCAACACGTAATCAGCAGAGATGACGGCAGTGAAAGAGTCGAGGCTAACAGTCAAAATGAATAATGCGGAAGAGGATTTGGCGCTTCCTCATTGACGTGTGCTGTAATGTGTTTTGCATATATTAAAATATATACTGCTCCAAAAAATTAAAGGAACACTTTGAAAACACAAGATTTTAATGGGAAAAAAGAAGTTGGATAAAATCCGGATTAAAGGTTAAAAAGTGTTGCTTTATTTTATTAAAGGAACACTTTTTAATCTGAGTAAGCTGGACTAGCCTGCCACAATTTCTATCCAGCTTATTTTTTCCCATTAAAATCTGAGGCGTTTTCAAAGTGTTCCTTTAATTTTTTTGAGCAGTAAAATTAAAATGTTTACGTCAGTTTAAAGCTTCTAAAATGATTTGAATGGATTAATTGTAGGTTTTTAGTCTTAAGTTTAATTTCAGAAACTTGATATTTAAGATACCATTTCCATGTGATTTTTTTTTTTTTTTAAATTTTGGTTATATATGTACAGAAAAATAAAGGTAATAATAACGAATCACCAAAGTGTTGTGATCTACCGTGGCTGCAGAATCGATCAAAATCACTACGTCACTTATGTTAATGCCACAGAATGCTGCCAGTAAACTTCAGTAATGTACACACTTATATTTTTGTTTTTTATCCAACTGAATATTTGAGTTGGCTAATATTTCATAATGACCATGTTTACATGGTCATGAGTAAACTGTCATGTAAACAAAGTAATCCGACTGCCTTTATCACTTAAAGGCCATTATGGGTTTATGAGAAAAGGGATTAACACACCTAGTTTATTTGCCCAGTAAACTCAGTAAACCGGTTACTCGGTGCATGTGAACACCATAAGCTGTTCATTACCTTTACCAGTTTACTCCTGACCTTGTAAACAGGTCAGTGTGGTCACTGACTTTTTACCATTTCACTATTTTGGCATCTGAAATTTGATTAAAAAGGTCTTAAAATTTAATTTTTTTCCATTTTATTATTAAAAGTTTATCATAACAGGAAAACACAGCATAGTAACACCTTGTTGAAACCATCTGCCTTGAGACAAACAGTAAAAACCATGATTGTTATCACTAAATAAAACATAAGTTAAATGTAGAACTCATCACTCCTAAAAACAAGTTCTTACTGTACAGATTAAAAGCACAAGGAATAAAAGAGAGTTCATGTCTTTTGGTTTTACTCCTGGGTACAACAAGTTCTCCAGGCCACGAAGAGGGCGAACATGTGGAGGGCCAGCAGACAGGAAGCGGTGCAGAGCTGTCCCTCAGGATGGCGGTGAAGGACGGTAGGCTCATCTCGCCGCTCACTGAAGGTGGGAAGACAGGAATGTGGGATGCCAGTTATTCTCCAGCACCGCTTCTGTACCCTCCTTAACTCTTCAGAGAGACCATTTGTCAGACCTCCTCAAACTGGACTGGCATATTCCAGAACCAGACAAATGAAGGTCAGATGGATCTGTTTTAAGACGTCAGGTGGGAGGCCAGCTCTTTTAGCCACACAAAGGTAGTGAATCCTGGGTCTTGCTTTAGAGAGCATGTAGTTGACATGAGCATACCATGACAAATCAGATGAGATCTGAATTCCAAGCAGCTTGAATGTGGAGACTGAAATGTAACATCCTGACGGCTGTAGAAACCCAGGATGTAAATGTCTTTAAATCTGTGTTTCTGTCATCTCTCTACAGGACATCAGGCCAGAGTTCTCAGCTGAGTTGTCGTTGGCTGTGGAGCCATGTCGGCCATGTCGGCTTCGTTCGACCTGTCAGCCATGTCGGCCTCGGCCCTGGAGGACACACTGCATGAAGATTTCCAGGTGGGAGAAGTCCAGGGAGTCCCGATGAGGCCCAAACCGAGGTTCTCCTTCAAGGAGGTCAAACTGCTGCTGGAGGCGGTGAAGAGAAACCGATATGTCATCCTCAGTGAGTTCAGTCCCGGAATAGTTGTCATTATGCGGTCGCCACAATGATTTACTGTAGTTTAAGGCCCAGACACCGTACTGGTCGCTGCATGTGCAAACTATGATCTCACAAAAGTGCTGTTGCCTTTTATAGCCACACTTGAGGCCCTTTTCTCCCTGAATGACACTCATTTTCATTAAAAACAAGTACATTTGTGGAGATTTAAAGAGCCCCTCTTCTGCTCTTGTTCATGATTGATTGTGACATGATTTGGTCAGAACACCTCAGGGTTTATTTAATTCAATTCAGTTCAACTTTATTTATATAGCGCCATTTCACAACAGTCATCTCATAGCACTTTCAACTGTAGGGAAAACCCCCACAGTTGCAGAAAGACCCCAGCAATCAGGCGATCCCCCGTGAGCAAGCACTTGGCGACGATGGAGAGGAAAAACTCTGTTTTAGCAGGAAGAAACCTCCAGCAGAAGCAGGCTTAGGGAGGGGCAGTCATCTGCTGCGACTGGCTGGGGGGTGAGGGGATAGAGAAGCTCCATCTTAGACACGGGGAAGGAGCACTCCTTTAAATAGTGTTTTTATGGCTTATTACTTCACCCCACCTGTTGTTTCTCTGAGGTTTATGTTATGATGATGACGCTATGTTTGAGGCTAATGTTAGCTTTTAGCTTGAGCTGTCAGACTAAAAAATATTGGCTGAATGCTCGAGTTTAAGATAAGATAAGATAAGCCTTTATTAGTCCCACAATGGGGAAATTCCAGGATTGCAACAGCACAGGGATAACAACACTCAGAGCAACAATCAAGAAGACAAGAAAACAAGAGCAGCGAATATACATATGTACACATATATATACACAGTGCGGAGCATTGTAGCAAGATGGAATAAACAGCATAACCGTCTACTTAGTTACCCTACATAGTATGAATATGTACCCATACATATTGTCACCCTCCATAGCGACCGATATTGTCCTAGTTGTATACTGGAGGGGACCATTTGTGTAAATCTATTGCGTCTTTTGCATTCAATACTATTAGGTCGTCACGTTTTTTTGCTATCTCTGCGAGCAGCCCTGCTTAGGTTATACAGTCTGACAGCCATAGATAGGAAGGACCTGCGAAACCTCTCGGTTGCGCACCTAGGATGATGTAGTCTGCTGCTAAATGAGCTCCTCAGTGCGTTCAATATGTCCTTCATAGGGTTGGACTCAAGACTCCAGTAGAGATGACAGTGTAGCCACCATCCTTCTCTCTCCTATCCCCTCCACTGGATCAAGGCGCTGCCCCAGGACAGAGCTAGCTTTCTTAATCAGTTTGTTCAGTCTCTTCCTATCGGCCGCTGTAATGCCACTGCCCCAGCAGACCACTCCAAAAGTGATGGCTGATGCCACCACCGTGTCATAGAATGTCTTCAGCAGTGCCCCTTGTACACCAAAAGACCTGAGTCTCCTCAGTAGGAACAGCCTGCGCTGTCCCTTCTTGTAGAGTGCGTCGGTATTGTGTGACCAGTCTAGTTTATTGTTCAGATGAACACCCAGGTACTTGTAGAATGTCACCATCTCGATGTCTGTTCCCTGGATGTTTACTGGTGCTGTGAGGGGTTGTCCTTGCCTGCAGCAGTCCACCACCAGCTCCTTTGTTTTCCTCGCATTGATCTGGAGGCAGTTCCGATGGCACCAGTCCACGAAGTCCTGGATAAGTCCTCTGTACTCAGCTTCATCTCCGTTGGAGATGAGGCCGACGATCGCAGAGTCGTCAGAGAACTTCTGTAGATGGCAGTGTGTTGTGTTGTGTGAGAAGTCTGCAGTATAAAGGGTGGACAGGAAGGGAGCCAAAACTGTTCCCTGGGGGGCCCCCGTGCTACCGATGATCGTGTTGGACACACAGTCCCGGGTTCTCACAAACTGTGGCCGGTTAGTGAGGTAGTCCAGGATCCATGATGACAGGTGCTGGTCCACCCCTGCGCACAGCAGCTTGTCCTTCAGGATCATCGGTTGGATGGTGTTGAAAGCACTGGAGAAGTCAAAGAACATGATCCTCACCGCATTCCGGGGCTTCTCCAGGTGGGACAGAGAATGGTGAAGGAGGAAGGTCACTGCATCTTCCACCCCAATGCCATGCTGGTAGGCGAACTGGAGTGGATCCATTGCTGGTCCCACCAGGGGGCGGAGGTGAGCAAGGAGCAGTCTCTCCAGGGTCTTCATCATGTGAGACGTCAGGGCCACTGGTCTGTAGCTGTTCAGGTCTTTGGGGTGGGAAGTCTTTGGTACAGGTACTACACAAGATGTTTTCCACAACTGTGGTACCCTCCCCAGCTTCAGGCTCAGGTTGAAGATGTGCTCCACAATCCCACACAGCTGGTCTGTGCAGGACTTGAGGAGCTTCACGCTGATGCCGTCCGGTCCCAAGGCCTTCCTCGCCTTGATCTTCCTCAACTCTGTCCTCACCTGGGTCTTAGTGAGGGTCAGGTTGGGGGGCTGTGTGTTGTGGGGGGGTGTTGGTGGAGTGGGGTGTGGGCAGCAGGACTCGATGTCTTCTGAGGCAGCAGTGGTTGTTGTGCAGTCGGTGGGGAGGGCGGTTGGTCAAACCTATTAAAAAACAGGTTCAGATTGTTCGCCCACTCCCTGCCCCCCGTGGCCTGGGGGGAGGTATTCTGGAGCCCAGAGATGGTTTTAAGGTTTCTCCAGACCCCACCGATGTCGTTCTGTTGCAGCTTGTCCTCCATCTTCTTCCTGAAAGAAAAAAGCCCATCTCAAGGATTCTTAGACATGGGGGGGGGTATTGTGTGAGTGGTTGCTAGCCTATGACCGGCTCCTGGGGTAATACATGCACAGAAACAACCCTGAGTGAGTGAATAGCTAACTCTGCTAACAGCAGCTAGCCAGTGCTGATCTAGGTGGTGTCTAGTGTCTGGTCCAGGGTATCTTCTTCTTCTTCCAGCTGCTCCCTTCAGGGGTCTCCACAGTGGATCATCTGCCTCCATCTCACCCTCTCCCTTCATCTTCCTCTGTAACACCAACCCTCTCCATGTCCTCTTTCACTACATCCATGAATCTTCTCTGTTCTCTTCCTCTTTTCCTCCTGCCTGGCAGCTCTATCTTCAGCATCCTTTGTCCAGTATCTCCCAGTGTTTCCTCTGGCTTAAAGACCTTGACGCTGTGGCAACATATTTTTCCGGGAGGAGAGGGCAGAAAACACATGACACTATTGTAACCGGAATATGTTAATTTTATACTGTTTATTTCTTTTTTAATTTTGCACAGTAACTTTGCATATGGAATTTACCATTTGAAGTATTGTACAACCAAGGTTTGAATGTTGTAATATTGGGCCAGTTGGGGTCCCACTCAGACGTCCTGTGTTTGGACTTTTTACTGGTGTCATCCTTCTGTCCTCCCTCTGCTCTCACCTCTCCTGGACCCTCTGCCTGAACACTTCCCTCTCCTTGGCTCCTCTCTTCTGTCTCATCATTTTCCTCTCTGAGCTCTGTCTAATTCAGCTTCTCTCTCTGTCTATGGTGGGATACAAACAGGTTTGAAAATATCAAGTGTCATGTTTTATCCTGCAGGATTTTTTGTCATGGTTTACATAAATGACAAAAACATGTATTTTTTGTATTTTTATTCTAGTGTTTCTTTTTTCCATTGAAAGCACAGGGAAGGGAAAAAAAAACAACCATTCATAATAGTAGTGTACTCATGCATACTAAATTATATGATCAGGTGGGTATAGTAGCCAGAAATTCTACTCATGTAAAAGCAGTGCTTTGAAATTAATAATTAAAAGTAGACAACCAAAAATTTTGTACTTGCGTTAAGTTTACAAAGAGCAGCCACTTAAAAACTTGAGTAATGACTTCAGTCTTTAAGGTTTGAGGTTTTTCTCCAAAATGTATAACAATTTTATTATAGTTTTCTACTTTTCTCTGTAAATTTATCTAAATTTGAAACCGTTTTCCTCAAATTTGTAATTTGCTCTTGTAAAATTGACTTTTCTTGTACATTTGAGACTTTATTATAAATTAGTGAATTATTTTATGGCTAATTTTTATCGATTTTTTTTTTTTAAATTACTGGTTTTTTAATAAATTTGAAACAGACTGTGGTCATTTTTTAAAAGTTTTTCTTATAACAATTTACATTTTTGACCATAATTTTGCAGAGTCAGAACAGAATAATTTAACTGATTTCGAAGAAAAAATATTAAAATTGTATTTAATGAAATAAGTTAACTTAAATGACCAAAGATGCAGTTATTTGTTATAATATTTCTACGTATTTATAGTTGGGTTTTTTTTGTTTTTTTTAGAACTCTCTTCACCACCCAGACAGCAGGAAAAACCTCCCTTCTTTTGAAATCCAAATGTTGGCGTGTTTAGTTTGTCTGAAGGCTGCTGACAGATTAAAGTCATTGACTTTCTGAATTTCGGTCATCTTAACCTGCCAGGTACATAATAGTGAACATAGAGTAGTTAATAGATATTGTAGTGGCTGGTGAAGTAAATCCTCAGCGATTCAGTCGCTCTTGCCTTTCCCTGTATATGAAGCCTGACCACACGTATTAGCTAAGCGACTCTTCATTATTGTTCCTGTTACCAGTGGGTTAAAACCACCGTAAATGCCTCCACTGCTTACATACCTCTTCTGATTTTTTTCCATGTTTGAAGTACTTTAATAAGCTTGTGCTTCTGTCAGACAGTGATGCTAGAGCAGGGGTCTTCAGATGTTTTTTTTCCAGTGGGTCAGCGGTCCGGAGCAGTGCCAACACGGTGCATCAGCGGATATTTCATTTTGATTTTGGGAGTTATTGCCTGCACAATATCCTGAGCAGTGCATGCTGTTAGCTGAATGATGCCGCCGAACACAGTTTTATAGTTGACATCATTTTCCTCCCTGTATTTAATATACAGTATATGACTAGCATTTTGTGCACTGTTATGTCTGTGCCCTCATCTGCTATCAGGGTATGCCAGGGTGTATTTTTAACATTGCACATCGTCTCATTCTGCACTCTCCCATTGATTGAGTTCACAAATTCAAAGGTATAGTTTTTTCTTTGCCAGCTTTCTGGTATACTCACATACTTTTCCATGTGATCATTTTTTTTTTTATTACTTATTTTGTACCCGTAGGTAGATTTGTTCTGCAGTCTGGTGGCAAGCCACCAGCTGCCGGTCGCTGCGTGCGCAAGCGCCCCTTATCCCTAACCTGCATGTTTTTGGCATGTGGGAGGAAACCGGAGAAATCCCGGAGTAAACCCACGCAGCACGGGGAGAACATGCAAACTCCACACAGATCACTGTTGGCCAGGGGCAGGGATCGAACCCACGATCTCACGATCCCCGCGATCCCCTGGCCGAGGGTAAACTGTGCTGCCACAGTGCTAACCACTGTGCCACCGTGCAGCCCATGGATCATGGATTTGTTGAACCGACAGCATCGATGTGTTCATTTTGATGGCGAGTAGAATATTATCAATGAGAACTTTAACTTGCTCGGGGTCGGATTTCTTTTTGGGTGATAGCTCGTTCCTCTTCTCTCAATCTTTTGCACTCTCCCAAAATAATGTACCGATCCCCTTTCCCATCTTGCATCTTCGTACAATTCCAACAGCATTCAAATGACTTTTCTGCTGAATGTGACGCTTGAGACAGTCCAACTTCCATTCAGTCCACACTTTTCCCTCTGAAAACTCGCTTACTATTTTGGCTTCGCAGCATGTTTTGCAGAGCAGACCTTTCTCATTCGAAAAAGAAAAAAATCTCACCCAGTTTCACCACTTGCTCTTCTGTTTGCATGTACTCCGACAGCCATTCCATCTTAAAATAACCGCATTTCTTTTTTACTTTGGTTTGGTGAGTGGATGTGCCGCTGCCCGTTCGTTTCGCCATAATAAGCATTTACGTCTCTTAACTCTGCGGCACTGTTAGCTAGCTAACCTGCAAAACACCGGCACGTATGGGCATGTAAACATAAACCCCTATCAATGACATTGATTGGCTGCGTAAGTAAATACGTGTGGACCGCATCATATCATTGGCTGGACAGTGTGGACACATGCTGTCTATTGTTCAGTGTTCACTACGATGTGTTTATTTTATTTACAGTTCAGGTTGGATTTTGTTTTATGCGCTGCGTAGATTTTCTGTGTGCGGAGAACGTGGGAGCTTTGCACGATTGTGCAAGCGCACAGCTTAGAGGGAACATTGGTCATAGATTTGACCGTCTGGAGCTTAATATGAAGATTTCAGCGGAGCAAATTTGTCTGACCTCACCTCAGTATTCAACAACCGTATCACTGCAAATCAGCCACACTGGTTTTATGTTGGACTCTGGCAGAATGAGGGCATATTTTTGTCCATCCCTCTTTGAATTCTCGATTTTTCTGACAATCTTTCCCTTTTTTTTTTTGCTAGCACCAACTTTGAAAGCGACATGCCGTTTGGTATTGGCTGCATCACGGCGGCAGTTGCAGAACATTACTGCATGTACTGTACCTGCACCGGCGTTGATGGGCGCACATACACGACAAGCAGGCGCATTCACATACGAGCAGTGAGCGTCACATGCGAGCGATGGCAGCTGTGCAAGATGGGGGGCCAACTTCATGCAGGTCTCAGCATACTGGTAGTAGCGTTTGGCATTCCTGCTATATTTGGAAGTGGGCTGAATGCGCACGCATACACACACGGACAGGCGCGTTTTGTGCAACGGTGTCGCACAATGCAGCACTCAGGCAGTGCAGCAAAGTTGGTGAGAAACGCACATAATATGACACACGTTCGGGTTCGGACTGACTTGTGATTGGGTCCGTCATTTGAGGAGCCCCACGCTAGAGAGACACTGCCTGCTGACTGGAACAGACGCAAGCGGCGCGCTTCTGAACTCCATGTGGATGACGGTCACGCACGTTGTTCGTGTGCACACTTGGGGAGCGTCATTTCTACATATTTCTTTCCTTAAACTCATATTTCCTTAGCGTGACATCAAAAAAATAAGGATGGTGGCCCGCCACACAGAAATGTTACCAGAGGAAACCCTGATCTCCACTATCCCTCCTCTGCACATGTCCAAACCATCTCAGCCTTGACTCTCTTACTTTGTCTCCAAACCGCTAAACCTGAGCTGTCCCTCTGATATACCCATTTCTAATCTTGTCCCTTTTAGTCAGTCCCAATGAAAATCTTAGCATCCTCAACTCTGCCACCTTCAACTCCACCTCTTTTTGTCAGCGCCACTGTCTTCAAACCATACATCAGTCTCACTACTGTTTTATAAATCATCCCTTTCTCTCTAGCTGCTACCTTTCTATCACAAATCACCCCTGGCACTCGTCTTCACCCACTCCATCCGGCCTGCACTTTTCTTCACCTCTCTTGTGCATTTTCTATTGCTTTGGATGGTTGACCCCAGGTATTTAAACTCATCTACTTTCACTACCTCTACTCCTTCCATCTTCACCAGTGCACCTGCCTCTCTCTCATTCACTCTCATGTATTCTGTCTTGATTCTACTGACTTTCATTCCTCTTCTCTCCAGAGCGTACCTCTGCCTCTCCAGGTTCTCGTCCACCTGCTCCCTACTCTCACTACAGATCACAATGTTGTCTGCAGACATCATCTTCACAGAGACTCCTGCCTGACCTCATCTGTCAGCCTGTCCACCATCATGGCAAACAAGAAGGTGCTCAGAGCCGATCCCTGATGTAATCCCACCTCCACCTTGAATCCAGCCGTCACTCCTACAGCACACCTCACCACTGTCTCGCTGTCCTCATACATGTCCTGCACCACCCTCACATACTTCTCTGCCACTCTTGACTTCCTCATACAATACCACACTTCCTCTCTTGGCACCTTATCATCCGCTTTCTCTAGATCCACAAAGACACAGTGCAACTCCTTCTGACCTTCTCTACTCCTCCATCAACACTCTTAGAGCAAACATTGCATCTGTAGTAGGGATGGGCATAATTTACCGATTAACCGTTAATTGATCATTAAGAATTTCACCGAGGAAGTTCATTTTCGTCGACAAACCGTTTTTTTTTTTTTTTTTAAACAATCCGAGGTTATTAACGCCTAGTGCACGGCCGTCCTCAAACAATGCAATGGCAAAATTTGGGCACCAGGGGGCAACATTACACCATCGCCGTACCCTGGCGTGCCTCCGTTGATACATGCGGGCTTCCGTAGGGCGATCGCCAAATCATGAGGCGGTTACGGCGAAGTGTTGCGTGGGACCATTTCAATTTAAAAAATGACCAGGTGTACTGCAATCACTGCAATGCAGCATACAAATATACCTCATCGACAGGGTCCATGGAACACCCTTATTACGCGAAGAAACCGCCAACAGTGGTTGTGCGCTGAGTAATGGCGGTCGTGAAGATTCTTTTTTTTTTTTTTCAGAAACTTTATTGAGAAGGTCATGAAGATTCGGTGTACACACGTCGAGCGAAGCTGCAGGAGGCGGCGTAGTGCCTCGACAGGAAGACTATTTCGCACAAAATGGCACAAGAGAACAGCAAAAAGTTCCACGCGGCTAGACTAAGCAATACGAGCGATAGAGCAATGAATGCGGTCTTCGTTTGTTGGGTGGCCGCTCGGCAGGGAGAGAGAGCTGGGTAAAACGTCTCGGCCAATCAGCTTGCGGGGTGAAACGTCTCGGCCAATCAGCTTGCGAGATTCCCGAGCCGAGCAAACACGAGAACAGAGAGAGAGAGATTTGAGAGAGAGAGGTAGATTTGAGTTGTGCGGCTCTCCGTGCCCTCCGTGCTGATACCTGATGTTCTAATGCAGTCTACCTACCTAAAAATGTTAATGATTAACCGATTATTAATCATTAATTCTCCCGGCGATCGGTGAAGAAAATTTCACCGAATGCCCATCCCTAATCTGTAGTACTCTTTCTTGGCATGAAACCGTACTGCTGCTCACTGATTGTCACCTCTCCTCTTAACCTGGCTTCAACAACTCTTTCTCATATCTTCATAGTGTGGCTGATCAACTTAATGCCTCTGTAGTTACTACAGCTCTGAGCATCACCTTTCTTCTTGAAAATTGGTACCAAAACACTTCTTCTCCACTCCTCAGGCATCCTCTTACTCTCCAAGATTGTGTTAAACAGTCTGGTTAAAAAGTCCACTGCCATCTCTCCTAAACATCTCCATACCTCCACAGGTATGTCATCTGGACCAACCACCTTTCCATTCTTCAGCCTCTTCAAAGCTGCCCTCACTTCTTCCTTGATAATCCTCAGGACTTCCTTGTTCACCATATTTCCTTCATCCATCCTCCTTTATCTGTCATTTTCTTTATTCATCAACTCTTCATAGTTGTCCTTCCACCTTCTCAACACACTCTCATCATTTGTTAGTACATCACCATTTCTGTCCTTAATCAGCCTAACCTGCTGTTCATCCTTTCCAGCTCCATCTCTTTGTCAAGCCAGTCGATACAAGTCCTGTTCTCCTTCCTTAGTGTCCAGCCTCTCATACAACTCACTATATGCCTTTTCCTTTGCCTTTGCCACCTCTCTCTTTGCCATGTGCCTAGATTCCAAATAGTCCTGTCTACTTTCTTCATCTCCCTAACTATCCCACTTTTTCTTTGCTAACCTCTTCATTTGAATACGTTCCTGTACCTCCTCATTCCACCACCAAGTCTCCTTGTCTTCCTTCCTCTGTCCACTGGATACACCACATACCTTTCTACCCGTTTCCCTCAATACTTTTGCTGTACTTTCCCAGTCATCTGGTAATTCTTCCCTACCACCCAGAGCCTGCATCAACTCCTTCCTGAACTCTGTGCGACCTTCTTCCTTCTGTAACTTCCCCCACTTAATCTTTGGCTCTGCCTTCACTCTCTTCCTCTTCTTGCTTTTCAAAGTCATCCTACAGACTACCATCTGATGCTGTCTAGCTACATTCTCCCCTGACACCACCTTGCAGTCTCCTGTTTCTTTCAGATTTCTCCTTCTGCATAAGACATAGTCCACCTGTGTGCACCTTCCTCCACTCTTGTAAGTCACCCTATCTTCCTCTTTCTTCTTGAAGTATGTGTTGACCACAGCCATTTCCATCCTTTTAGCAAAATCCACAACTATCTGTCCTCCACATTTCTCTCCTTAAGACCATACCTACCCAGGACCTCCTCATCACCTCTGTTCCCTTCACCTACATGTCCATTAAAGTCCACTCCAATCACCACTCTCTACCCCACAGGTGTCAAACTCATTCCATGGAGGGCCAAGACCCTGCAGGTTTTACCTCCACCCAGTGGCTTCAACAGGTGTTTCCTCTGAATTTCTTCCCACTGATTGCTGATCAGTGAAAACACCTGCTGAAGAGACTGGGTGGAAGTAAAACCTGCAGGGTCTTGGCCCTCCATGGAATGAGTTTGACACCCAGGGGGTAGAGTCTACCCCCTGGGAACACTCTCTACCACTTCATCCAACTTACTCCAGAATTCCTCTTTCTCTTCTACCTGACATCCAACTTGTGGGGCATATGCACTGACAGCATTCAACATCACACCATTGACTTCTAGCTTCAAACTCATGATTCTGACTCCGTCTTTACCTCCTGAACACTCTTCACATACTCTTCCTTCAAGATTACTCCTACTCCATTTCTCTTCCTATCTACACCATGGTAGAACAGTTTAAATCCACCTCCAATGCTCCTAGCCTTGCTTCCCTTCCATCTGGTTTCTTGAACACACAGTATATCTACCTTTCTTCTCTCCATCAGCCAACTCTGTGCCTTTACCAGTCATAGTCCCTACATTTAACCTCCCTACTCTCACCTCCACACTTCTACCTTTCCTTCTCTCTCTCCCTCCTAACACGCCTTCCCCCTCTCTTCCTCCTCAATCTTCGACCAACAGTAGCCTAATTTCCACCGGCACCCTGTCAGTTAACAGCACTGGTGGTGGTCGTTGTTAACCCAGGCCTCGACCGATCTGGTATGCAAGTTTCATTCATTATGATCCACGTTTGATTTGGCAAAGGTTTTACATCGGATGCCCTTCCTGACACAACCCTCCCCATTTACCTGGGCTTGGGACCAGCACTAGGAGTACACTGGCCTGTGCACCCCCTGTGGCTGGGCTCTGGGTTTGTCCAGTTGATAATAAACAATAATACAATAACATCTACGAATTAAATTCAGCTTACCCTTTATCAACAGAGAGCCATAAATTGCTAACTTAGCCACGCTAATAGTCCCAGTATCCATAAGAAAACAGTCCAGAATGAGGTGAGATCTGTTCTGGACTGTGGACTAACCCAAGATTTCCACTGACTCTGGATGTGGTCCGTTACAGCTGTGATCCAGTCTCCGCAGCTAATAGTTCCCATTCTAATTAATGTTCTAATCCCCACCTGGTTTGGATCACTGCGGAGCCGGATTTGGATTGCTAAAAAGATCAGTCTTTGTGGAAATTCCAGACATTCCAAAAATGTGCAAGGAGTCTATTTTTGATGAATGCCGGATGCAGTCCGCAAGGAAAAGCCCCAGTATCTACTGTATTTAACAACTTGTGGCGTAACATTATGTAGCTCACATATTCCTTGGCAGAGACCCAGACATGAGGGAACTTTGAGCTCGCAGTGTGTATTGACATCACGCCTCAAACGGACATTGAGTCTGGACCCCCTGCGGACTAGAGGAGAAGTGAGAAGATCTGAGAGTGAACCTGAAGAGACTGTCTGACTCCTAGGGTCAGACAGAGAAGCCGAGAGGACAATAGGAGGATTAGATATGAATGGAATTCTGTGTTTGATGTGAATGTGATTTGTGTCTGATGTAACAGTATAAAGGTATGTGGTTTACCTCAGCTAGCCCTCTTCATTCCCTGTCTGAGAGAGGAGCTGTAGGACTTGAGATGGAATAAACCAATACTGAAAAATCATTCAGTCTCTTCAATTTGAGTTTCCTACATTGGTGACCCACACGTGAGAAATATGGAAAGGCTTGGAGGTCGTCTCTCCGACTCCGAACCTGATTCACCGGAGACCGCCCACACCGGTGTAAACTCCATTAGACTCCCCGAGTTCTGGCAAGAGGACCCGCACTCATGGTTCCAACACGTGGAATCACGGTTTGTGCTTAACGGGGTATCAGAGGATGACATTAAGTTCCACAATGTCATCGCAAGACTCGACAGCCGCACAGCCCGGTGTGTGCGGAGCCTGGTGCAGCAGCCGCCCGCTGCTGGCAAATACGACGCCCTGAAAGCCGCCCTCATTCGGAGCTTTGTGCCATCGGCCGAGGTGAGGGCCAGAACACTCCTGGACCTGCGCGACAAAGGAGGACGCAGGCCGACCGTCCTCATGGAGGACATGCTGCAGATGATCGGGGCAGACAGCGATGCGTTTTTATTTAAGCACATCTTTTTGAGGACCCTTCCAGCGCACATGAGAGGCTCCCTGTCCAGCATGAGGTGTTTGGACCGGCAGGACTTCCGCGCGCTGGCTTTGGAAGCGGAGCGGCTCTTGGACGCATGCGGCGAGCAGGAGACGGCAGTGACAGCAGCAGACCTCGGCGCGGCGGCCCAGGGCGACGGAGAACCGGTGGCAGCAGAGCCGACCCCAGCGACAACAGCGGCAGCGCGGTCCCGGAGCAGAGGAGAAGATGAGATGTGTTTCTACCATCGACGATTCGCGCACAAGGCTCACAGATGCATCCAGCCATGCAACTTCAGGAAGCAGGGAAACGCAAGAGCCGGAGGTCGTTAGCAGCTTCGACCCTCGGCGAACGGAACAAGCTGCTCTACCTGACGGACGCAAGCTCCGGACGGCAATTCCTCGTTGACACCGGAGCACAGAGGAGTTTCATCACCGCAACCTACGCGGATCAGGCGGCCGGTCCCCGCGGAGATGGAGCAACAGCCGCAAACGGCTCGTCGATCAAGACGTTTGGCGAAAGAACTCTGCGCCTGTCCTTGCACGGCCGCAGCTATGAATGGCCCTTCATAGTAGCGGCGGTGAGTTTCAACATGTTGGGCGCCGATTTTTTGTGCTCACGTGGCTTGTTGGTAGATCTGGCTAATAGACACTTGGTTAATGCATTCTCTTTTTGTTCTATTCCCTGTGCAGCGCGAGTGTCCCCGCCGTCAGTACAGGCCAACGCCGCTGCAGCAGGAGGTAAGTTCCACACTCTCCTAAACCAGTTCCCAGCACTCACAGTTCCCACGTTTTCAGCTAAGGTGGCGAAGCACGGGGTGGAGCACTTTATAACCACATGTGGCCCACCGGTTTATGCGAAGGCTCGGCGCTTGGATGCAGCTAAGCTCTCCATTGCGTGTGAGGAGTTCGCCAACCTGGAAAGGTTGGGCATAATTTTCCGCTCGAAGTCCGCTTGGGCTTCCCCCCTCCACATGGTTCCCAAGGCGGACGGCTCGTGGAGACCGTGCGGCGATTATCGCAGGTTAAACAATGCCACAGTGCAGGACCGCTACCCAATTCCGCATATCCAAGATTTTTCGGTGCATTTGGCCAAGGCACGAATTTTTCTAAAATAGACCTGGTCCGCGGTTATCATCAGGTCCCGGTCCGATCAGAGGACATTCCCAAGACAGCGGTAATAACCCCTTTCGGGCTTTTTGAATTTTTACACATGCCGTTTGGCCTTAAAGGCGCTGCGCAAACCTTCCAACGCATGATGGATGCCGTTTTGCGTGACCTCTCTTTTGTTTTTGTCTACTTAGATGATATTTTGGTCGCCAGCGCCTCTGAGGAGGAACACGAAAGTCACCTCAGAACTGTTTTTCAGAGGTTGGGAGCGCACGGGTTGATAATCAACCCAGCCAAGTGCCATTTTGGCGCAGCACAGATCGATTTTTTAGGGCACCGCGTCTCCCCAGAGGGTGCAGTTCCGCTGCCCTCCAAAGTACGCGCAGTGGCTGAGTTTCCCCAACCACAAATGGTCAAAGCGTTGCAAGAATTCTTAGGTATGGTAAATTTTTACAACCGTTTCATACCTCACGCGGCGCAGCTCATGCAACCGTTGTACATCGCGCTAAAAAAACAGAAGCCCTCCAATGCGATTGAGTTGTCCCCTGAGCGGGAGCGCGCATTCACTGAGGTTAAGAAAGCACTAGCGAACGCAGCACTGCTGGCTCACCCAGACCCGGCAGCCCGAATAGCGCTAACCACAGACGCGTCAGATGTGGCCATAGGAGCCGTGGTAGAACAGCAAGTCGCCGGAGCTTGGCAACCACTCGCTTTTTTTAGCAGGTCCCTACGCGATGCTGAGCGAAAATATAGCGCGTTTGACAGGGAACTGCTAGCGCTCCACCTGGCCATTCGCCATTTCCAGTTCTGGTTGGAAGGGCGGCGTTTCACCGCGTTTGTCAACCACAAACCGTTAACCTTTGCAATGTCCAAAGTCTCTGAACCATGGTCAGGCCGACAGCAGAGGCAGCTGGCCGCAATTTCAGAATTCACCACCGATATACAGCACATAGCCGGTAAATTTAATGTGGTGGCGGACTGCCTCTCGCGAGCGGTAACAGCGCCTGTCCGTGCGGATGGGGGCTGTAGCGCCGCAGATGCGGAGCTCGGTAACAGCGCAAACGCGCACGCGGCTCCGGTGCACGTAGGGATAGATTACGCGGCCATGGCAGCAGAGCAGGGCGAGGACACAGACATGCGTGCACTCCTGTCTGGACCAACAGGGTTAAGGCTGGAGAATGTAAAGGGCCTTTTCCACTAGCACGCTTTAGCGCGACACGGGACGGCTCAGCACGCTTTGTACACTTTTCCACAAGCCCCAACACGGTTTAACAGCCGCGATTCTCAGCCCCGCTCCAGGGCAGGGTACAGCAGTGCTGAGCTGTGCCGTGTTGTGACGTTAACAGACTGGTCGCCGCTGATTGGTCAGGTCGTAACCGGCGCTGATTGGTCAGGTTGTAACCGCCCCTCTCCTCCTCCTCATCTACCAAATCTTCACGACCTTCTCAATAAAGTTTTTGGAAAAAAAAAAAAAAGAATCTTCACGACCGCCTTTACTCAGCACGCAACCACTGTTGGCGGTTTCTTTTCAGTGTATTGCTGTGCTATTTTCATTTATTCTCTATCAAAAATGGCTTCGCGTAATAAGGGTGTTCCATGGACCAATAAGGAGCTGCAGTGTCTGCTCACTGCATTGTCAGACGAACGTATTCAGCGCGAGTTAGATGGAGCCGCCCGGAATGAAAAAATATACCGGGAGGTCTCGACATCGGAGTCCTTTAACGGTGAGTTTTAATTTTTTTTTTATTGTGCGTTTTTTCGCAAATATATTCGGTAAGACGCTCAGTTTATTTATGCAATAAAAAAGCTGTTCATTTGTGGATGGATCACTGCTTTATTGCAGCACACTGCGGACTAAAGCTTTTATTTTAATTATTCATGTGAACAATACGCTGAAATAAGCTTATGTATTCTTGTTAAAAACTATTGTCTTTTCTGTATATATTGCACTTTCGTGCTGTATTTTATTGTGTGCATTTTCCTTGTAGAATCATCCCACGTGTCCACCGCGACAGCCCGCACGGATTATTCAACCGAGCCTTCCTGAACCACAGCTGGCAGAGACGGATTAATTCAACCGAGCCTCAGCACTCAGTGGTCGGCGTGTATAAAATGTCGATTAACCTTCATGTTGTGTTGCAAATTTTTTTTTTTATTTTAATATTTTGTATATAATAAAATGGAATTGTTTTGGAAAGTGTGGTTTGTCTGTTATAACACTGAATTATAAAACAGTATAATTACATAGAAATTCCATTGCCTAGTCTGATCAAAATGATGCTGATCTTCCTGTCAGGGGTCAACCATTGTAAAGGTGATGTAATTTTTAACTAGACCAAAAAAGAAATCTTTTTGTAAGCTTTCTGTTCTTTTTATTGAAATATCATAAAAAATTAGCACCAAGTCAAAGTAGGTACAAGTATATGTAAATTGAATGTTCTATCGGCATTCCAAATTCAGAGAATTACAATACTTCAGAAGGAGTGTAGCATCATCTAAACGGAAAATAATACCGTTGTTCCAAACGTTGACCTGAAGGTGAAAAACATGAATTTTTTGAATTCAGTACATCCAAAATGCCCTAGGATGTAAAAAATAATACAATTTGGTGATGGCCAGTGTGCCACCGTCTCATTATTTAATACGAATAAAAACAAGTTTCAGCTCATTATTTCTAGGTCATTTGGCAGTTAATTCAAAACAAAAGTGACTTGTGTTGTTGCAGCTTAATTATGAGATAAAATTAATTGTGAGATAAAACCACAGAGCGAGCAAGGCAATAATCCTTGGATCCTTTTTTGTCTCGTGTAAATAAGGACTCAGTCGGGTGCATAACGTCACGGGAGTGTGGCCCCGCCTCGCTGAGAATCTGCTGCTGCCCCGCTTCTAAAACCTCCTAACACAAACCATCACAGCACAAGCACAACACCGTGCTAATGGAGACAGAAGCATTCCAAGCCGTACTGAAGTGAATCGAGCCGTACCGAGGTGTGCTGGGCTAGTGGAAAACAGGCTTAAGTTTACAAACCGGTTCACCCCCGCTTATTTGCGATGTATCCACCGGGCGACCTCGCCCAGTGGTACCGGCCACGTGGCGCCGTCGGGTTTTTGACGCGGTGCACTCCCTAGCACACCCGGGAGTACGCGCTTCGGTGAAAATGGTAGCAGAGAAGTTTGTTTGTCCGAGCCTGCGCAAGCACGTGAAGGAGTGGGCGAGAGCCTGCATGTCCTGCCAGCGGGCCAAAGTTCACAGACACACAAAAGCCCCTTTAGAACCTTTCCACATCCCGGCTAAGATGTTTGATCATGTGCACGTAGATCTAGTGGGACCCCTGCCGCCCTCGCAGGGGTTCACACATCTCCTGACAATGGTGGACCGGACCACGCGTTGGCCGGAAGTGGTCCCATTGCAGTCTACCACAGCAGCAGAGGTGACTCGCGTTTTTTTAACAGCCTGGGTAGCGCGGTTCGGAGTCCCGTCGGACATTACGTCCGATAGGGGTCCACAGTTCGTTTCAGAGCTATGGTCAGCCATGGCCAGTGGCTTAGGGGCAACAGCTCATCGCACCACCGCTTATCACCCACAGGCCAACGGTTTATGCGAGCGTTTTCACAGGTCGTTGAAGGCAGCCCTCAGAGCGTCACTCACGGATACAAATTGGGTAAACAAACTACCATGGGTTTTATTGGGGTTGCGTTCGGCACCCAAGGAGGATTTAGATGCCTCACCTGCTGAATTAGTGTTTACTCAACCTCTCAGGCTGCCAGGAGAATTCCTGCCAGCCCATGCAGCACCCGAGCGCCCCCCGGTGCGGGGACCTGTACGCGGCACAGAGGCAGAAATGCTCCCGGGTCCCGCTCATCACACTTTTCCGCGGGTTTTTGTTCCCAAGGCTTTGCAAAACGCAGAGTTTGTTTTTGTCAGGCACGACGCCCAGCGTCACAGTCTCCGCCCACCTTACGATGGTCCGTTCCGAGTGCTGGAAACCGGGGAGAAATATTTTGTACTGGACTTGGGGGGCAGGAAAGAGACAATCAGCGTTGACAGATTAAAGCCTGCTTTTGTGTTACGTGACGGACCTGTACGGCCGGCGGGGGCGCCTCGACGCGGCAGGCCTCCCAAGGGACAGCCCCTAGTTCCCCAGCAGGGGGTAAATAGCCCTTCTCCCCCTCATTCCACAGGCGCAACACAGGCTGCGAAGCCTGCGTTCAGCAGATTTGGGAGGAGATTGAAGCCTAAGCAACGGGCAGAGTGATGTGTATTTTGATCAACCCGTGTAAATTGTGCTGTAGATCCTGCAAAGGGGGGGGGGGGATGTAAGGGTATAATGTGTATGACTGCCCATTATGGACATGAAGGCGGTGTGTGTGTCCTTTCTTGACATAGTGTGTATGACTGTCCATTATTGACTTAAGGTTGGTGTATGTCCGTTCTTGGGCGTTTCGGAGGGAGTGATGTGGCGTAACATTATGTAGCTCACATATTCCTTGGCAGAGACCCAGACATGAGGGAACTTTGAGCTCGCAGTGTGTATTGACATCACGCCCCAGATGGACATTGAGTCTGGACCCCCTGCGGACTAGAGACGAAAGGAGAAGATCTGAGAGTGGACCTGAAGAGACTGTCTGACTCCTAGGGTCAGACAGAGAAGCCGAGAGGACAATAGGAGGATTAGATATGAATGGAATTCTGTGTTTGATGTGAATGTGATTTGTGTCTGATGTAACAGTATAAAGGTATGTGGTTTACCTCAGCTCACCCTCTTCATTCCCTGACTGAGAGAGGAGCTGTAGGACTTAAGATGGAATAAACCAATACTGAAAAATCATTCAGTCTCTTCAATTTGAGTTTCCTACACAACTGTTCATTAAAAACTACGTAAGGATGGTCTGTTATTGTCTGAGATCTGCTCCTCCACCACTGTGTCAGAGAAGGTAAAAACTTTGACATAACATACAAACAGTTCACAGAATTAAAATGAACAGGTTTTTATTAGAGCACAGAAATCCAGATGGGAAACCGGTACATTATGCTTCTGTGTTGTTAACACACGATCGCAATCAGTCTTCCTCAGTCTTTCTACAGATCTCGTGTTAGTTTATATAATTCTCACACGATCTTGTATTTCAAACTCTGTTCTAATCCATGCTGCTTCAGAACACAAACAGAGCTGGTAGGGATGGACGTAAGGCTCCGTCGGCAGTGCATCTGCATCAAACTGCATCCAGAGTCATTGTAAATCCTGGATAATGAAGGAGCTGGACCACTGACATCTAGTGGGGCGACTAGAATTTATAGAGAAGAGCTGAGCTAACTCGCTAGCTACACGGTAACTGTGCTAGCTCTGAGGCTCAGTGGGAAACTTCTGTTTTCCTCCTCATAGAGGGTGTACCTGACTGTCCAGGATCAGGTCTGTTCAGTAATGATGTGATGACCTCACAGAAAAGAACAGCCAATCAGAACGAGGTGTTGCAGACAGCTCTGTAGTCCTAGATTCTGTGGGAGAGGAGAATGACACAGAAATCCTACAGAACACACTAGAATGAAGGGAGAACCCTAAAAGCAGAACAGGAGAACTTTATCCTTCAACTGGTTTTGGTGTGTGTTTTACTAACTCTGTGTGTGTGTGTGTGTAGAGAAGCTGAACCAGGGTGTGTCGGCTGAGACCAAAAAACAGACGTGGACCCAGATCACCAACGAGATCAACGGGCTGGGAGAGAACCACAGAGAGGTCAGACGCCACTGCTTAATTAATCACCCAGATGAAAAAACGCCAATTAAAGGCCGTTAATGAGACATTCTATGGTCACAGGTACGTCAGATCATGAAGAAGTGGGCGGATCTGAAGTGCGATGCCAAGCGGAGAATCGCGGCTCTGCGGGGAGAGAACAGCGGGACCCTGAGGAAGAAGAGGCTGACCCCCGTAGAGAGGATGGTCCATAAGATCCTCATGATGGGACCCGGGACAGGTAGGACCAGGAGGCAGGCCTTCGAAGTAATGACATCTGCCCACAACCCTCCCTGTAACCTCGTTGTCTTTTGTTGTTTTATCCTCCCGGTCCTCAGATGTGGAAAGTGATCTGGACTTTTTTGAAGATGGCGACTTCTCCAATCTCTACAGTAAAAGTTTGTCCCCGACGCCATCGTCCTACTCCTACATCAGCGTGAACGACGGCTCCTACACTTTACCGGGAGACATCACTCCACTGTCGTCCCCGGACAAAGATGTCAGCGGTAAATTCATTCATTCACATTTCTCCCTGAAAATGAGTTTGGAATCTTAAAACCTCACAGACGTGATGAATGTGACAGGCGGTTTTATCGTGGTTATGGGCTGGAGTCTTCGGAACTTGAAGCTACAGTCACAAAGATTCTTACAAACGATGGGTTGGTAAGAATCTCCCAGTTCCTACAAATTCTGGAGTTTGCAGACATTCGTGGAGGGGGGCATAGTTTCTTATGGCTGTCCTTTCTAAGAGCAACCTGAGGCCTTCTTGAGAGATGGATAGGTAGATAGATGGATGGATAGATGTACTTTATTGATCCCAAATTGGGAAATTACAGTGTAAATTGTAAATGAGGTGCTTTTCTGTCTTACGATGGCCCTAGAGTTCTTAAGTTCTTTGTAAGGGTGCCTTCCTACGGCATACAGTTGTGTTCATAAGTTTACATACCCTGATGGAATTTCTGATTTTTTTTTTTTTTTTTTTGGTAATTTTTCAGGGAATTCATTCATTCATTCATGTTCTTCTGCTTAATCCTTTTCGGGTCGCGGGGGGAGCTGGAGTCTATCCCAGGATCTTTGGGTGAGAGGCAGGGTCCACCCTGGACAGATCGCCAGTCCATCGCAGGGCCAACACAGAGAGACAGACAACCATTCACTCTCACAGTCACACCTAAGGACAATTTAGAATCCCCAGTTTGATGCTAGTTAACCTAACCTGCATGTTTTTGGCCTGTGGGAGGAAACCGGAGAAATCCCAGAGTAAACCCACGCAGACACGGGGAGAACATGCAAACTCCACACAGATCACTGTTGGTCGGGGGCTGGGATCGAACCAGGATCCCCGGCCAAGGGTGAGTTGCTGTGCTGCCGCAGTGCTATGAATGATAATGCAAAACCTTTTCTTTCACTCATAGTCAGTGGTTGGGTGAAGCCATTTATTATCAAACAATTGTATTTGCTCTTTTTAAATCATAATGACAACAGAAACTACCCAAATGAGCCTGATCAAAAGTTTACATACCCTGGATGTTTTGGCCTGATAACACACACAAGTTGATACACATGGGTTTAAATGGCTACTAAAGGTAACCATCCTCACCTGTGATTTGTTCCTTGTAATTCATGTGTGTATATACAGGTGTAGCTCAATAAATTAGAATGTCATTGAAAAGTTAATTAAATTCAGTAATTCAATTCAGAAAATGAAACTTCTATATTATATAGATTAATTCCACACAGAGTGATGTAGTTCAAGTGTTTATTTCTTTTAATTTTGATGATTATGGCTTACAGCTCAAGAAAACCCAAATTCAGTTTCTCAAAAAATTAGAATATTACATAAAATTAATTTTAAAAAATTGATTTTTAATAGAAATGTTGGCCTACTGAAAAGTCTGTCCATGTACCACTCAATACTTGGTCGGGGCTCCTTTTGGATTAATTACTGTATCAATGTGGCGTGGCATGGAGGTGATCAGCCTGTGGCACTGCTCAGGTGTTATGAAGGTCCAGGTTGCTTTGATAGCGGCCTTCAGCTCGTCTTCATTGTTTGGTCTGGTGTCTCATCTTCCTCTTGACAATCCTCCATAAATTCTCTATATGGTTGAAGTCAGGCTAGTTTTATGGCCAATAAAGCACAGTGATGCCATGGTCATTGAACCAGGTTTTGGCAGTGTGTGCAGGTGCCAAGTCCTGCTGGAAAATTAAATCGGCATCTTCATAAAGCTTGTCAGCAGAGGGAAGCATGAAGTGCTCCAAAATTTGCTGGTAGACGACTGCGCTGACTTTGGACTTGATAAAACACAGTGGACCAACACCAGCTGATGTTTTGGGGATGTATGAGTTACAAAGGCACAGGGACCTTGGTCACAATTGATGGTAAGATGAATGCAGCATATTAGAACAGAATAGGCTTTATTGTCATTGTACAGTGGTACAGTACAACAAAATTGTGGGAGCTCCACCAGGCTACTGCGCAGTAAAGTAAGAGAGAAGAATCAGATAAAACACGGTTACAGAACACACGATTAAACACACAACTGAAATAAAAATGGCCCAGGATTATGGAAATATACACAGGTATGGTGGTGGCTTCACAGATGGAACTATGTACATGAGTGTGGTGTGCAGAGCACACAGTTGAGTAAAATGGCCCAAGGATTATGGAAAATATACACAGTAGTGGTTTCACGGATGGGTCAACATACATGAACGTGAGGAGTGCAAAGACAGGTGAGTTATTGTGAGAATTAAAAAGGTCCTCGGTTCTGAGCGTGACAGTGTTCGGGGGGCTCTGACTGTTTGCAGTCCGGATGGCCCAGGGAAAGAAACTGTTTGTCACTCTGGAGGTGTGGGACCTGATCGATCTGAACCGTTGTCCAGAGGGAAGCAGGTCAAACAGGTGGTGGGCGGGATGTGAGGGGTCTCCTGTGATGGCCTTGATCCTTCTGAGACAGGAGGATCTGGAGATGTTTTCCAAGGAGGGCAGAGGGCTGCCAATGATTTTTTGGGTGGTGTTGATGACCCTCTGCACAGCCTTCCTGTTCTCGGCCATGGAGCCGGTGTACCACACAACCAGACAGTAGGTGAGCACGCTCTCCCCTGAGCAGCAATAGAAGGCCAGACGCAGCTTCTGGTCCAGGTTGTTCTTCCTCAGGACACAGAGGAAGTGCAGCCGCTGCTGGGCTTTCTTCACCAGGGCCTTGGTGTTGACAGTCCAGGAGAGGTCAGAGGAGATGTGGGTGGCCAGGAACCTGAAGGTGGGGATTATCAGAAAGCACTGGAAGAAAATCTGCACTCATCATCCCAGAAGCTGCACATGGGACACACTTGGGCATTCCAACATGACAATGATCCAAAACACAAGGCCAAGTCAAGGTGTCGTTGGCTACAGCAGAAAAAAGTGAAGGTTCTGGAGTGGCCATCTTAGTCTCCTGACTTCACTATCATTGAGCCACTTTGGGGAGATCTCAGAGGTGGAGTTCATGAAAGACAGCCCAATAATTTACAGGAACTGGAGGCTTTTTGCCAAGAACAATGGGCAGCTTTACCAGCTGAGAAAATAAAGAGCCTCATCCACAACTACCACAAAAGACTTCAAGCTGTCATTGATGTTAAAGGAGGCAATACACGGTATTAAGAACTAGGGTATGTAAACTTTTGATCAGGGTCATTTGGGCAGTTTGTGTTGTCATTAGGGTTTAAAAAGAGCAAACATTTGTGTGATAATAAATAGCTTCACCCAACCACTAACTATGAGTGAAAGAAAAGTTTTTGTATTATCATTCATATTCTCTGAAAAATGGCCAAAAAAAAAAACAAATTCTGCCAGGGTGTGTAAACTTATGAGCACAACTGTAATTGCTGCCATCTCACGAAAATTTTTGTGCATCTCACGGTACTCTCAAGTCATTGGTAGGAAGCTCTTACAGCTTTGGGCACATTTTGTCAGCACAAATGTCGCACGAATGACGTACTTCCGCTTTATGAGCACCTCACTACTGCCTTACATGTATACAAATCTCCATACAAACGGGGATTCGTGTGGTGTTTCCTATGACCGCTGTAAGAGGCCCTCAAGGACCACTTAAGGTGTCCTTGAGGCATACTTATGGCCAACATCTTGAGTAGTTCTTACATTGTTCCTATGGCATTCGTACGGCTGCCCTATGATGAGGGGTTTTCGTGGGGCATTCATAGAAATCTTGAACAAGACCATCAACCTGGCCACGAGCTTTCGGTCTATGAAAGCTGGATTCTCCTATGGCCACCTTAAGAAAGCCGCATGAAATGGTCCAAAAATGGTTTGGATGGTGTTCTCAGCCATTCTTAAGGGTATTTGTGGCCATAGCTTTAGTGAATGTGTCATCACTGTTTTCTGATTTTTACATAACATAAAATGAGTGGAAGAAACAGTAATTTGTCATAAATTTGTTGTTTTTTTCTCATTAATTAGTGACTTTTTTCCAGATAAATGTGTCACTTCTTTCTTGTGATTTTGGAACATTTTAGTGACTTTTTATTCTCAGAAGTTTCTTTTTTCCCGTTCAGTACTAGTTGTGGTAGATGGCGGGTGGTCAGTTATTCACCGCCATCATGGATCTGTGGACGTTCACGTTTCATGAGCTCACTGACGTTTCACTGATGTGAGGTTTTAGACTTGATCCAGGGGCCTTGGTCTTAAATTTAATATCCTGTTAGATGAAGGTTCGTTTTCCTGCTGCCAACTTCTCTGACGTCATGTGACTTTTTTTGCTTTTAGGAGACCCATTCCACTCGTCGTCAGAGTTTGACCTGGCTGATGGAGGTAAGAATGGTTCTGATATAAACTGACTTTTCCTTGTAAAATGATGAAACTTTTATTGTTTTTTTTTAACTTTTGCTTTCCCTCAGATCTAAATTTCTGATTGTTTTCCCTCTTAAATATTTACGTTTTGTTACTTTTTGTCATGCAAATTTATGAAACTTGGGCAGAACATTTATCTGGCCTATGTATATTTTCCCCAATGAATGAATGTGTGTTCAAGAAACCAGATAGAAGGGAAGCACGGCTAGGAGCATTGGAGGTGGATTTAAACTGTTCTACTATGGTGTAGATAGGAAGAGAAATAGAGAAATGGCCCACCTGAGGCCGCAGGTGAAGACGTGGCTGGACCCTCTGCAGTTTGCATATCAGCCTCATTTAGGAGTTGAAGATGCTGTTATCTACCTGCTGCAACGAGCCCATCTGCACCTAGATGGTGGAGGAGATACTGTGAGAATCACTTTTTTTGATTTCTCCAGTGCTTTAATACCAGCCAGCCACTGCTGTTGGGTGAGAAGCTGCGGGTGATGGGGGTTGATAGCTCTGTGATCTCCTGGATTACTGACTACCTGAAAGGCAGGCCACAGTTTGTCCGGCTGGGCAGTGTCTTGTCTGGAGTGGTGGCTAGTGATACGGGAGCTCCACAGGGGACTGTGCTCTCTCCTTTTCTCTTTACTTTATACACCACTGACTTTCAGTACAACACAAGAGTCATGCCACCTGCAAAAATTCTCTGATGACTCAGCTGTTGTGGGGTGTATAAGAGGAGGAGAGGAGGGGGAGTACAGGGGACTGGTAGACAGATTTGTGGAGTGGACGGAGCAAAATCACCTGAGGTTGAATGTCAGCAAGACCAGAGAGATGGTGATTGACTTCAGGAAGAGGAAGGCTCCTTCTCAGCCACTGCAGATTAGGGGGGAGGATGTGGGAGTGGTTGAGGACTACAAATATCTGGGTGTCAGGATCAGCAGCGGATTGGACTGGAGATCCAACACCGATGCTGCGCACAAGAAGGGGATGAGCAGACTCTACTTCCTGAGGAAGCTGAGATCCTTCAATGTGTGTAGCAGGATGCTGGAGCTTTTCTACTAGACCGTTGTCACCAGCGCCATCTTCTTTGCTGCTGTCTGTTGGGGTAGCAGTATCAGGGCCAGAGACACCAACAGACTTGACAAGTTTATCAAGAGGGCTGGCTCTGTAATTGGTCTCAAATCGGAGACCTTTGAGACAGTGGTGGAGAGGAGAATACTAAATAAACTGCGATCCATCATGGACAATCCTGATCACCCCCTCCACCACACACTAGACAGACAGCGAAGCACTCTTTCCAGTAGACTACTACAGCTTCGCTGTCGAACGGCCAGGTACAGGAAATCTTTCCTGCCACATGCCATTTCACTGTACAATAACTCACTATGATGTTGTATTCTGGTCATAGCTATGCTGCCACACTGCACCTTACAGCCTAACTGGTACCTCACATTTCACTCTGCTCCTGATAGTCCTTCATTGTGCAACAGGATGATTTACACACGTGGACAAAATTGTTGGTACCCCTCTGCTAATGAAAGAAAAACCCACAATGGTCACATAAATGACTGGCTGTATGGACTGAATGACAACAGAGATGGCTTCTTCTTCTTAGAAGAGTGGAGGAAGGTGCACACAGGTGGACTACATCTTATGGAGAAGGAGAAATCTGAAAGAGATGGGAGAATGCACGGTGGTGTCAGGGGAGAATGTAGCTAGACAGCGTTGGATGGTAGTCTGTAGGATGACTTTGGAAAGCAAGAAGAGGAAAACAGTGAAGGCAGAGCCAAAGATTAAGTGGGCGAAGTTACAGAAGGAAGAAGGTCTCACAGAGTTCAGGAAGGAGTTGATACAGGCTCTGGGTGGTAGGGAAGAATTACCAGATGACTGAGAAAGTACAGCAAAAGTATTGAGGGAAACGGGTAGAAAGGTATGTGGTGTATCCAGTGGACAGAGGAAGGAAGACAAGGAGACTTGGTGGTGGAATGAGGAGGTACAGGAAATTATCCAAAGGAAGAGGTTAGCAAAGAAAAAGTGGGATAGTCAGGGAGATGAAGAAAGTAGACAGGCACATTTGGAATCTAGGTGCATGGCAAAGAGAGCGGTAGCAAAGGAAAAGGCATCAGCCGTGGACAAAATTGTTGGTAACCAATGAAAATCAGACAACGCTTTTGAGTTGTGGTTCCAACAGAATTACTTTAAAAAACAAACTCATGAAACAGGCCTGGACAAAAATGATGGTACCCCTAGAAAAGATTGAAAATAATGTGACCATAGGGACATGTTCAACCAAGATGTGTCCTCTAATTAACATCACAGGTGTCTACAAACTTGTAGTCAGTCAGTTGGCCTATTTAAAGGGTGACAAGTAGTCAGTGTGCTGTTTGGTGACATGGTGTGTACCACACTAGACATGGAGCAGAGGAAGCAAAGGAGAGAGTTGTCTCAGGAGATTAGAAAGAAAGTTATAGACAAGCATGTTAAAGGTAAAGGCTATAAGACCATCTCCAAGCAGCTTGATGTTCCTGTGACTACAGTTGCACATATTATTCAGAAATTTAAGATCCACGGGACTGTAGCCATCCTCCCTGGACGTGGCCGCAGGAGGAGATGGATAATACGAATGGTAACAAAAGAGCCCAGAACAACCTCTAAACACATTCATGGTGAACTCCAAGGTCAAGGTACATCAGTGTCAGATCGCACCATCCGTCGTTGTTTGAGCCAAAGTGGACTTCATGGGAGACGACCAAGGAGGACACCACTGTTGAAAACAAATGATAAAAAAGCCAGACTGGAATTTGCCAAACTGCATGTTGACAAGCCACAAAGCTTCTGGGAGAATGTCCTATGGACAGATGAGACAAAACTGCAACTTTTTGGCAAGGCACATCAGCTCTATGTTCACAAACGTAAAAATGAAGCATACCAAGAAAAGAACACTGTCCCTACTGTGAAACATGGAGGAGGTTCTGTTATGTTCTGGGGCTGCTTTGCTACATCTGGCACAGGGTGTCTTGAATCTGTGCAGGGTACAATGAAATCTCAAGGCTATCAAGGTATTCTAGAGAGAAATGTGCTGCCCAGTGTCAGACAGCTTGGTCTCAGTTGCAGGTCATAGGTCTTACAACAGGATAGTGACCCAAAACACGCAGCTAAAAACACCCAAGAATGGCTAAGAGCCAAACATTGGACTATTCTAAAGTGGCCTTCTATGAGCCCTGATCTAAATCCTATTGAAGATCTGTGGAAGGAGCTGAAACATGCCGTCTGGAGAAGGCACCCTTCAAACCTGAGACAACTGGAGCAGTTTGCTCATGAGGAGTGGACCTACAGAAATCGTTTGATTGCAGTGATTGCCTCAAAAGGTTGTGCAACAAAATATTAAGTTAAGGGTACCATAATTTTTGTCCAGGCCTGTTTCATGAGTTTGATTTTTCAAATAATTCTGTTGAACCACAATTCAAAAGCATTGTCTGATTTTCATTGGTTAATTTTCATAGAATTTTTATTTATTACCACTTTTGTCAGATTCAAGTTATTTCTGTGACCATTGTGGGTTTTTCTTTCATTAACAGAGGGGTACCAACAATTTTGTCCATGTGTGTAGTGAGTTGTATGAGAGGCTGAACACTAAGGAAGGAGAAAAGGACTTGTTAATTAGCTAGACAGCGAGATGGAGCTGGAAAGGATGAACAGCAGGTTAGGCTGATTAAGGACAGAAATGGTAATGTACTAACAAATGACGAATGTGTTGAGAAGGTGGAAGGACAACTTTGAAGAGCTGATGATTAAAGAAAATGAGGGAGAGAGGAGGATGGATGAAGGAAAGATGGTGAACAAGGAAGTCCTGAGGATTATCAAGGCAGAAGTGAGGGCAGCTTTGAAGAGGCTGAAGAATGGAAAGGCGGTTGGTCCAGATGACATAACTGTGGAGGTATGGAGATGTTTAGGAGAGATGGCAGTGGTCTTTTTAACCAGATTGTTGAACACAATCTTGGAGAGTGAGAGGATGCCTGAGGAGTGGAGAAGAAGTGTTTTGGTACCAATTTTCAAGAAGAAAGGTGATGCTCAGAGCTGTAGTAACTACAGAGGCATAAAGTTGATCAGCCACACTATGAAGATATGGGAAAGAGTTGTTGAAGCCAGGTTAAGAGGAGAGGTGACAATCAGAGAGCAGCAGTACGGCTTCATGCCAAGAAAGAGTACTACAGATGCAATGTTTGCTCTAAGAGTGTTGATGGAAGAGTAGAGAAGGTCAGAAGGAGTTGCACTGTGTCTTTGTGGATCTAGAGAAAGTGGATGATAGGGTGCCAAGAGAGGAAGTGTGGTACTGTATGAGGAAGTCAGGAGTGGCAGAGAAGTATGTGAGGGTGGTGCAGGACATGTATGAGGACAACGAGCCGGTGGTGAGGTGTGCTGTAGGAGTGACGGATGGATTCAAGGAGGGGGTGGGATTACATCAGGGATCGGCTCTGAGCCCCTTCTTGTTTGCCATGATGATGGACAGGCTGACAGACGAGGTCAGGCAGGAGTCTCCATGGGCAATGTTTGCAGACAACATTGTGATCTGTAGTGAGAGTAGGGAGCAGGTGGAAGAGAACCTGGAGAGGTGGAGGTATGCTCTGGAGAGAAGAGGAATGAAAGTCAGTAGAATCAAGACAGAATACATGAGTGTGAATGAGAGGGAGGCAGGTGTAACAGTGAAGATGGAAGGAGTAGAGGTAGTGAAAGTAGATGAGTATAAATACCTGGGGTCAACCATCCAAAGCAATAGAAAATGCGCAAGGTGAAGAAGAGAGCGCAGGCAGGGTGGAGTGGGTAGAGACGAGTGTCAGGGGTGATTTGTGACAGAAAGGTAGCAGCAAAAGTGAAAGGGATGATTTACAAAATGGTAGTGAGACCTGCTATGATGTATGGTTTGGAGTCGGTGGCGTTGACAAGAAGACAAGAAGTGGAGCTGGAGGTTTCAGAGTTGAAGATGCTAAGATTCTCATTGGGAGTGGCTAGGGGGGACAAGATTAGAAATGGGTATATCAGAGGGACAGCTCAGGTTTAGCGGTTTGGAGACAAAGTAAGAGAGGCAAGGCTGAGATGGTTTGGACATGTGCAGAGGAGGGATAGTGGAGATATTGGACAAAGGATGTTGAAGATGGAGCTGCCAGGCAGGAGGAGAAGAGGAGGACCACAGAGAAGATTGATTCAATTCAACTTTTAACTTTATTTATATAGTGTGGAAGATGTGAAAATGACGAGGCAGAGTTCTTTCTCAGAGTCAGCTTTATTCACATCTCCATCATTTCAAAGCAGAGAAAAAAGAGAGTGAAACAGTAAACTCTCGTCCTTAAATATCAGGGACTTCACACCTCATAAATCACATGTCACACAGACCACCTTGCATAATAAAGACAGTCACAATGCATTTCTCTCCATGATATCACTTCCACTGTCTCCCATGCATCCTTTCCTTAATCCCTTAATTGACCCCCCACAGTCTCCAGCCTTGCATACCAAGGCTAAGATTCCTGCCTTTGTTCTGACCTAAAATGTGAGTCACAAAACCGGTCCAACAGGTCCCATGTGTGTTCACCACAATAGTGCCATTTCACAACAAGAGTCATCTCATAGCACTTTCAACTGTAGGGGAAACTCCCACAATTGCAGAAAGACCCCAGCAATCAGGTGATCCCCTGTGAGCAGCGCTTAGTGACGGTGGAGAGGAAAAACTTCCTTTTAACAGGAAGAAACCTCCAGCAGAACCAGGATCAGGGAGGGGCAGTCATCTGCTGCGACTTGCTGGGGGGTGAAGGGATATAGAAGATGAGAAGAATAGACATGTAGAGAGCAAACAGCACGATGGGGACTCAATCTATGGGAGAGAACAAACAGATGTTAATAACCAGCAAAAATATTTGAGAGTGAAGAAAGGAGTGAAGCCCAGTGCATTATTGGAGGTCCCCCGACTGTCTAAATCTATTAGCAGCATAACTAAGGGAGGGTTCAGAGACACATGATCCCTCTGTAATTGTAGGCTATATCAAAAAGGAAGGTTTTAACCCTATACTTAAAAACAGAGATTGCAGGGATGGCAATTTTCCGCCGATCCGCGGATTTCCGCCGATTTATTTTCAAGTTGATCATTTCTGTGAATTGTCTAAATCTGTTGAGAAAATTTTAGGGAGGGTAAGGTACCTTATTGTTTTTTTTTTTTCCACAATATTTTTTATTGAACCTTTTTTACAAACATAACACAAACGATCAAACACTAACACTAAAGTGATTAAAAAAAAAAAAAAAAAAATTAAAAAAAAAAAAATATATATATATATATATATATATATATATATATATATATATATATATGTACTAAACACACCAACAACCACTAACAAAAGCAGGTCTTCAACAGTGCTCCTCTGTTTAGTCTAGGTACTCCATTACATAAATATACATATTACACATTGACCAGTTTGGAATTTACAAGGTCCACACACATCATTCACCTTCTTCTTCAAAAGTTATGTTTAAATTCTTTACATAATCAATGAAAGGTCTCCATATATTCTCAAACACAATTTCCTTTGTTTTCAGTATGTATGTTATTCTTTCTAGTGGAAGGTTTGTTAACATCTGTCTTAACCACTGAGTCACATCTGGTCTATAAGTCTTTTTCCACAGTAGTGCAATACATTTTTTGGCGTTAAGCAAACTGAGGTCTATGAATGCTCTTTCACTCTTATTAAAGTTATGTTTTTCTGGATACAGACCCAACAAAAACAGTTTAGGATTCAATATGATTTGTTTTGAAATTATTTTTTCAATTGTTACCCTCACCTCTTCCCAAAACATTCTAATTTTTATACATTCCCATAAACAATGAAATAGGGTTCCTTTACTTTCCATACATTTTGTGCACGTATCTGGTATGTTTTTGTTATATCTATTTAACTCCACCGGTGTAACATACATCCGCATTAACCATTTAAAATGTGTCAATTTAAGACGTACATTTATTGATTTGGTTTGAGCTTCTGTACAAGCCAATTCCCATTGTTCCTCTGAAATTTCAGTTTGCAGGTCTTCTTTCCAATAATTCAGTCTTTTCTGTGAGTTTTCACTTGAGGATAGTGTCAATGAGTTATAAAACTCTGAAATAATACCCTTTCTCTTACTATCTTTCTTCAAGATTTTTTCCAAGGATGAATAAGTAGGTCGGGTGAGAGCATTATTTTGATTTGATCGAATAAAGTTCCTAAGCTGAAGATATTTTAAAAAATGTGTTCTATTAAGATTAAATTTGATCCTCAGTTCTTCAAAAGACATTATGTTGTCTGGACATGACAAATATAAGTCTTGAATCTTTTGAATCCCTTTTAAATTCCATACTTTAAATACAGCATCTGCTCTCCCTGGTTTAAAATATTGATTACCCCATATTGGGCTAAATTGTGACAATAAGTGTGGTTCTTTTAAATATTTTTTGGTTTCACACCATATTTTGATCATATGCTTTACAAATGGATTTTTAACTTGTTTCTGTAATTTTTTTGCCGAGTCTGAGTATATGAATATGGGAAGAGGTAAAGGTAAATTGTATGATTCCATTTCAGTCCAGTGAGGGAGATCATTTGATGAAAAATAATATGTCATAGACCTCAGTTGTGCTGACCAGTAATACAACATAAAGTTTGGACATTTCAGACCTCCACGATCAAATGGTAAATATAGTAAGGACAGACGTAATCTAGCCTTCCTATTGTTCCATATAAATTCCACTAACTTTTTTTTAATTCTTGAGAATAGATCTGAAGGTGGTGGTAAAGGAATGTATTGAAATAAATAAAGTATCTTGGGTAAGATATTACTTTTAAGTATATTAATTCTCCCAGTCATCGACATTGGTAGTGACATCCATCTCTGAAGTAACTCATTAATGTCTGTCATTAAGGCTTCATAGTTGGCACTGGCGACTTGATTCTAGCTTAGGCACAATTTGAATTCCTAAATATTTAAACTGATTTACAACTTTGAATTGATTTACCTCAGGAGCTGGGTGATTTCTCTGGGTCTCATTTAGCATTAATATTGAAGATTTCATTTTATTTATTTTATATCCTGATATTTCCCCAAAATTCTTTATTAAATTCACCAAGGTCGGAATTGATTTTTTAAGATTAGACATAAAATTATGTCATCGGCATACAGGGAGATTTTATGTTCTGTTGGTCCTACTCTAATTCCATTTATTTGTGGATGTAAATGTACTGCCATCGCTAAAGGTTCAATTGCCATAGTAAACATTAAAGGTGAAAATGGACAGCCTTGTCGACATCCTCTATTGATATTTATTGATTTTGAGATATTGCTGTTTAAGATAAGCCTTTATTAGTCCCACAACGGGGAAATTCCAGGTTTGTTAGGATTTCTGCTGTAGCATTATTGTATATTATCTGAACCCATTTTATGAAATTATTTCCAAGTCCAAACCTTTGTAGGACTTCAAAAAGAAAGGGCCATTCGACCCTATCAAAGGCCTTTTCGGCGTCCAATGATAGGAGAGCTGTATCCGGTGCTTCTTTATTAGAATAGATAATATTAACTAGTCTTCTTACATTACGGAAGCCTTGTCTTCCCTTTATAAAGCCATTCTGATCTTGGTTAATAATATTTGGTAATATTTCTTGTAGTCGTCTTGCTAAAATTTTACAGATTATCTTAAGGTCAGCATTTAATAGGCTTATTGGTCTCATATTTTCACATTTATTAGAGGGTTTACCTGGTTTCGGCAACAGTATAATTAAGGCATTATTCATATATAGTGGTAAATTACTATTTTGAAATGCTTCTAAAACCATTTCCAAAAATGGCTTTATTAATTTATTCTTAAATTTTTTATAGAGGTCAACTGGAAGACCATCTGGTCCCGCACTTTTTCCTGATTTCATATTATCAATGGCTAGCCCAACTTCTTCTTGACTAATTTTAGACTCCAGTATCTCCCTGTTTTCATTTGGAATACACGGTATAGATAATCCGTCCAAAAACCCATTTAGTTTTGTTAAGTCAGTTTCATTTTTTGTATCATATAGTTTTTCATAATAATCTCTAAAGGCACTGCTAATTTCTAAAGGATCTACAACTGCCTGTCCGTTACTTATAATACTGGTAATGGGTGTTTTAAATTCTAATTGTTTAATCTGCCATGCCAATAATTTCCCTGATTTTTCACCTTGTTCATAAAAAGATTGCTTCAATCTTAGAAGACTCGAGGCAGCTCCATTCGCTGATTTTTTTGTCATATTCAGCTCTCAGAATCAGTAATTCGTTCTCTAATTTTGGGTCACTTCCTGCATACACTTTTTCTGGGAGAATTTTTATTTTATGTTCCAATTGGGCTGTCTCCTCTCGAGTCTTCTTAGATTTTGAACCTGTATAACTAATAATATGCCCCCTAATAAAAGCTTTGAAAGCCTCCCACTTTATACATGCTGATGTTTGTGTAGTATTGATATCAAAGAACTCATCCATCTGTTTTTCTATGTACTTAACAAATTCCAACAATTTTGTCCACGTGTGTATGTTTGGAGTATTTATTCCTTTAGTTTTTGTTTAAATTGTCCAAGCTTTGTACATGATTTTAATTCAGGTCCAAAAGCGTTCCACAGTCTGACTCCTTGCACTGAAACACAGTGTTGCTTGGTAGTAGTTCTCAGACCCCAGGGCAGACCCAGAACTCACTGGAGAGACAACATCTCCCAGTTGGTCTGGGAACACCTTGGTATCCTCTCTGAAGATCTGGAGCAGGTGGCTGAGGAGAGGGAAGTCTGGGCTTCTCTGCTTGAACTGCTGCCTCTGCGACCCGGACCTCTGGAAAAGTGGTAGAAGATGGATGAATGGATGTCATGTATGGGAGCATTAATGAATGATACAAAGTCTATAGTGTGGGTTGATTCAGCAAATATTTCACTCTGCGCAGTATTGTGACTGATTTGCATATTTTACCTTTAATATAATTAATATGTGACTTCCAACACAGTTTATTATCAATTATTACACCAAGGATTTTAATTTTGGATACCCTTTCAATCTCTACACCATTTATACTGAGTTTAAATACTGAGTGGTTCCAAGGTTGTCATATCCAGAAGCGGCACTGGGGTTAAGCTCCCAGTGCTCATAAAATGCTCCTTATGGCGTGCGTCTCGAAAAGCCTCTGACAACTAAGTCCAACTCCTAGCCTGCCCGTGTGGTTTAGTCTCTAAGCCCGGCGGAACTGCTTTTACTAATAGGAGAAGGGGCGAGGGCGGATCTCTGGTGCCTTAAAACCAGATGCTTCAGGTAGATGGTGACTCGTCAACCTGGGAAGGTAGCCCATCTAGGAGAAGGTCAACCCTGATTTCAAACCTCCGCTGCCTTGCGGCATACCCGGTCACGGGAAAGGCTTTGGGAGTCAACCCTGAGGAAAAATCCGGAGTCGGAGCCCCAAGGCAGTTCTATGTTGTGCTCAACATCGTTCTGGCAGCTCCTGCAACGGCGCTGGTGCCAAACTGTAGCAGCCCTGCTGTTCCTTTGGATTCATCAGTGACGTGGAGAGGGGGGACATGCTGCATGGGCAACATCTTGTCCTCCATATCTTCCTGCCCAGGCTTGAATCCTACCAACGCCCAACGCTGGAAGGTAGAACACCGGATCACTGGAGAGGACACTCCAGCTTCGCCTTTGGCGTAGACAAAACACGGGGAATGACAGTTACCGGTATTAAGCCACCGCTCAATTGGCGTAGAGCGCGGCGCCAGGGGTTGTTCCCGACGGTGGGAGGGATCATCGGATCTCACTGGACAGCTACCGCCCGCCTCAAGCTGGGCAGCCCCCAGCCAATAAGGTGTTGTCCCGCCACAGCTTGCTTTCCTCATTGGGTGCATGGGGATGAGGAGAAATCCGAACAGCAGGCTGAGAACCTTCGCACCAGGCAAGACAATAAAACAAAAGAGACCAACTCTAAAACTGGGAACTTGGAACGTCCGCACTATGATGACAGGACTCGCTGCTAACCTCAAGGACATCAACGACACCAGGAAGACTGCCATCATCAATAATGAGCTGAAGAGACTGGGAGTGGATATCGCCACTCTCCAGGAAACACGGTTGGCTGATGCAGGCACACTGAGAGAGAAGGACTACACGTTTTACTGGCAGGGAAAGGGCAGTGACGAACACAGGGAACACGGAGTGGGCTTCGCAGTGAAGAACACCTTGCTGAAGATGGTGGAACCGGGCAGCACTGGCTCTGCACGACTCCTCACCCTCCGCCTGAACACCACTCAAGGCCCAGTCACCTTCGTCAGTGTGTATGCCCCAACACTGACAGCCACACCAGAGGCAAAAGACGAGTTCTACGAGAATCTCGCAACAACTGTCAGGATCATCCCCAACTCTGAACAACTCATTCTCCTTGGAGACTTAAATGCCAGAGTGGGTGCTGACCACGACTCCTGGCCCTCCTGTCTTGGACCTTTTGGCGTGGGCAGAATGAACGACAACGGACAGCGGCTGCTTGAGTTCTGCACATATCACGATCTGTGCATCACAAACTCGTTCTTCAAGACCAAGCCCCAACACAAGGTTTCCTGGCAACATCCGCGCTCAAAGCACTGGCACCAGCTGGACTTGATCCTGACCAGGCGCACCTCACTGAAGAACGTGCTAATCACTCATTCGTTCCAGAGTGCAGATTGCGACACAGACCATTCATTGGTGTGTTGCAAGGTCAAGCTGCAGCTGAAGAAATTCCATCGTGCTAGACAACCTGGAAAGGCACGGATTGACACCAGCAAGATGGCTCAACCAGAACTTGTTGAGCAGTTTGCCTCCACCTTTGAGAAGGAGCTTGGTGTACCACAAGAAGGAGAATCTGCAAAGCAGAAGTGGGAAGAGCTGCGAAACACCATCCACCGCACAGCCTTGGCTACCTTTGGGAGGAAGACCTCGAAGTCACAGGACTGGTTTGATGCCAAGTTGACTGAGATGACCCCCGTCATTGAAGCCAAGCGCTCAGCACTTGCTGAGCACAAGAAGTACCCAAACGAGAAGAATCTCCAGATTCTCAGGGCTGCGAGAAGCAAAGTTCAGCAGACTGCTCGGCGCTGTGCCAACGAGTACTGGACTCAGCTCAGCCAAGACATTCAAACCGCTGCCATAACAGGGAACATCCGTGGTATGTACAATGGCATCAAGAAAGCACTTGGTCCGGCTCAGAGCAAGACGGCCCCCCTCAAATCCTCCACTGGGGAGATGATCACAGAAAAGAACAAGCAGATGGAGAGATGGGTGGAACACTACTCCGACCTCTACTCCAGACAGAACACCGTGACACCGTCAGCCCTTGATGCCATCGACTGCCTGCCATCCATGGACGAACTTGACGCCGAGCCAACCATCGACGAACTCAGCAAGGCCATTGATAGCTTGGCCGCTGGCAAGGCACCCGGCAACGACGGCATACCCCCTGACCTGATCAAGCACTGCAAGACCGCCCTACTGCTGCCATTGCATGACGTCCTCTGCCAGTGTTGGAAGGAAGGTGCCATACCACAGAACATGAGGGACGCCAAGATCATCATCCTCTACAAAAACAAAGGGGAGAGAAGCAACTGCAGCAACTACAGGGGCATCTCCCTCCTCAGCGTTGTTGGCAAAGTCTACGCAAGAGTTGTTCTCGTTCGTCTACAGAAGCTTGCTGAACGTGTCTACCCCGAGTCTCAGTGTGGCTTCCGCGCTGAGCGATCGACGGTAGACATGATATTCTCCATTCGCCAACTCCAGGAGAAATGCAGAGAACAGAACATGCCCCTGTACGTCGCCTTCATCGACCTCACCAAAGCGTTCGATCTGGTCAGCAGAGAGGGCCTTTTCAAGATCCTGCCAAAGATAGGATGCCCACCAAAGTTGCAAAGCCTCATCGAATCGTTTCACACCAACATGCAGGGGATAGTGCAGCACGATGGCAACATCTCAGAGCCATTCAACATACGCAGCGGAGTGAAACAGGGCTGTGTACTTGCGCCAACCCTCTTTGGGATTTTCTTTGCTATGCTCCTGAGGCATGCCTTCAGCACAGCAACAGAGGGAATCTACGTACACACAAGATCTGACGGCAGGCTTTTCAACCTCGCCCGCCTGAAAGCCAGAACCAAAGTACGCGAGGCTCTAATCAGAGACATGCTGTTTGCAGACGACGCTGCAGTCGCAACCCACACACAGCAGGAGCTTCAGACCCTGATGGACCGCTTCTCCCAGGCATGCAAGGACTTCGGGCTTACCATCAGCCTGAAGAAGACTAACGTCTTGGCGCAAGGCACGGAAGCACCACCAACCATCACCATCGACGACTACGAGCTGGATGTCGTGAATCAGTTCATGTACCTGGGGTCCACGATCAGCAACAACCTCTCCCTTGATACAGAGATCAACAAGAGGATTGGAAAATCAGCCTTCACACTCGCTCGCCTCACCACACGAGTGTGGGAGAATCCCAAACTCTTTGTCAAGACGAAGATGGCAGTGTACAACGCCTGCGTCATCAGCACACTGCTCTATGGGAGTGAGACATGGACAACATACGCCCGGCAGGAAAAGAGACTGAACTCCTTCCACTTGCGCTGCATTCGCCACATCCTGGGCATATCCTGGCAGGACAAAGTGCCCAACACAGAAGTTCTGTCCCGCGCTGGCCTTCCCTCCATGTTCACTCTACTCAGGCAGCGCAGGCTCCGCTGGCTAGGCCACGTTCACCGTATAGAGGATGGCAGAATCCCCAAAGACGTCCTCTACGGAGAACTGGCAACTGGCAGGAGAGACGTTGGCCGCCCACAACTGCGCTTTAGAGACGTCTGCAAGAGAGACATGAAGGCCCTGGAGATCAACACAGAGCACTGGGAGGACCTTGCAACGGACCGCTCCAAACGGAGAGGCACCCTGACCAGACAGCTCAAGGCGGGTGAAGAGAGACTGACTGCTGCAGCAGATGAAAAAAGGACCCGCAGAAAGAACCGCCACAGACCCAGCAGCACGGAGACCACCCACAAGTGCGACCTGTGTGACAGGGACTGCCATTCGCGCATCGGCCTGTTCAGCCACAGGCGGTGCTGTTCCAGCAGAGTAGACGTTTAGGATTCTCTTCCATGGTCATCATAGACCGACGGAGGCCAACGAAAAATAACAAATTCCTCATCCTGAAGCCATTTATGCTGAAATTGCCACCTACCTGGTTCCTTTGTCAATTTCTTATCTACATACAGTGGGGCAAAAAAGTATTTAGTCAGCCACCAATTGTGCAAGTTCTCCCACTTAAAAGATGAGAGAGGTCTCCAATTTTCATCATAGGTATACCTCAACTATGAGAGACAAAGTGAGAAAAAAAAAATCCAGAAAATTACATTGAAGGATTTTTAATGAATTAATTGGTAAATTCCTCAGTAAAATAAGTATTTGGTCACCTACAAACAAGCAAGATTTCTGGCTCTCACAGACCTGTAACTTCTTCTTTAAGAGGCTCCTCTGTCCTCCACTCGTTACCTGTATTAATGGCACCTGTTTGAACTCGTTATCAGTATAAAAGACACCTGTCCACAACCTCAAACAGTCAGACTCCAAACTCCACTATGGCCAAGACCAAAGGGCTGTCAAAGGACACCAGAAACAAAATTGTAGACCTGCACCAGGCTGGGAAGACTGAATCGGCAATAGGTAAGCAGCTTGGTGTGAAGAAATCAACTGTGGGAGCAATTATTAGAAAATGGAAAACATACAGGACCACTGATAATCTCCCTCGATCTGGGGCTCCACGCAGGATCTCACCCCGTGGGGTCAAAATTATCACGAGAACGGTGAGCAAAAATCCCAGAACCACATGGGGGGACCGAGTGAATGACCTGCAGAGAGCTGGGACCAAAGTAACAAAAGCTACATCAGAAACACACTACGCTGCCAGGGACTCAAATCCTGCAGTGCCAGACGTGTCCCCCTGCTTAAGCCAGTACATGTCCAGGCCCGCTGAAGTTTGCTAGAGAGCATTTGGATGATCCAGAAGAGGATTGGGAGAATGTCATATGGTCAGATGAAACCAAAATAGAACTTTTTGGTAAAAACTCAACTTGTCATGTTTGGAGGAGAAAGAACACCATACCTACTGTGAAGCATGGGGGTGGAAACATCATACTTTGGGGCTGTTTTTCTGCAAAGGGACCAGGACGACTGATCCGTGTAAAGGAAAGAATGAATGGGGCCATGTATCGTGAGATTTTGAGTGAAAACCTCCTTTCACCAGCAAGGGCATTGAAGATGAAATGTGGCTGGGTCTTTCAGCATGACAATGATCTCAAACACACCGCCCGGGCAATGAAGGAGTGGCTTCGTAAGAAGCATTTCAAGGTCCTGGAGGGCCTAGCCAGTCTTCAGATCTCAACCCCATAGAAAATCTTTGGAGGGAGTTGAAAGTCCGTGTTGCCCAGTGACAGCCCCAAAACATCACTGCTCTAGAGGAGATCTGCATGGAGGAATGGGCCAAAATACCAGCAACAATGTGTGAAAACCTTGTGAAGACTTACAGAAAACGTTTGACCTCTGTCACTGCCAACAAAGGGTATATAACAAAGTATTGAGATGAACTTTTGTTATTGATTTTGCTGAGGAATTTACCAATTAATTCATTAAAAATCCTTCAATGTGATTTTCTGGATTTTTTTTTTTCCTATTTTGTCTCTCATAGTTGAGGTATACCTATGATGAAAATTGGAGACCTCTCTCATCTTTTAAGTGGGAGAACTTGCACAATTGGTGGCTGACTAAATACTTTTTTACCCCACTGTATATTAAACAGCAGGGTGCATGATCAGAGATCACAATGTTATCATAGAAACAGTTTTGAATCGTGGACCTTAATTCTGTGGAGATCAAAAAATAGTCAATACGTGAGAATGTCTTGTAGGTATTAGAATAGCAAGAGTAGGCTTTAACTTGTGGTTTCATTTCTCTCCATATATCTAGCAATCTCAATTCTTTCATAGAATGATTAATGATCATCCTGCATCCACTGTGCGTACAGTCCAGTCCTGTTGATCTGTCTATACCGGGATTCAATGTACAGTTAAAATCCCCTGCTATTATATGTTGCCCTGTAAGTGATGATAAAATAAGAAATAAATTAGCAAAGAAGTTTTGATCATCTATATTGGGACCGTATAAGTTCACCAAATTTATATTTTCTAATAAAGATCCTTGGATGATTAGATATCTTCCTAATTTGTCTCCAATTACATTTTTCACTTGAAATGGGACTGATTTATGTATATCTGGTTTATTTATCTGGTTCATTGCTTGGTTCGAAAAGTGAGACGGCGAAAGAGAGGAAGACGAGCGGGCGCTCTCGTCCGGCTCCGCAGAAGAGGCACGTGCACGGCTTTGCCTGGCATATTTCTGTCCAATGCCAACTCTCTCTCTAACAAGGTAGAGGAACTGAGACTGCTGATGCGTTTTAAGGACCTCTCTTCCTCGGCTGCCCTCTGTTTTACCGAGACCTGGCTCAGGGAAAATACTCCGGACAGCGCGCTGCGCCTCGAGGGATTTCAGCTGTTTCGTGCTGATCGTGACACAGAGCTCTCCGGTAAATCCTCAGGAGGTGGAGTCTGCTTCTACATCAACAGCAGCTGGTGCTCTGATGTTACGGTAATTTCCAAACACTGTTCTCCCGCCCTGGAATTTCTTTTTATTAACTGCAAGCCATTTTATTCCCCGCGGGAGTTCGCCTCATTCATCCTCGTCGCTGTGTACGTCCCTCCTGACGCGGACACGCGCGAAGCTCAGCGCGTGCTCGCGGATCACATCCAACACACGGAGCGGATTTTTCCAGACTCTCTGGTTATTGTGGTTGGCGACTTTAACCAGAGCAATCTGAGCCACGATCTCCCCCGCTACAAACAGTTTATTAAATGCCCCACCAGAGGAAAAAACACGCTGGATCACTGTTACACCACAGTGAAAGACGCATATCGCGCTGTTCCCCGCGCTGCGCTCGGACTATCTGATCACGTGATGGTCCACCTCATTCCCACATACAGACAGAGATTGAAGCTCACTAAACCTGTTGTGAGCACTACGAAGAAATGGACCAGTGAAGCTGAGGAGAAGCTGGAAACGTGCATGGAAATAACTGATTGGGGCATGTTTAAAGGAGCCACGCATGATCTGAATGAATACACGGACACTGTGAACTCTTATATCCACTTTTGTGAGGAGAGCATTCTTCCATCGCGCACCAGGGTGAGGTACTCTAATGGTAAGCCCTGGTTCTCTGCTAAGCTCAGACAGATCAGGAAGGAGAAGGAAGCAGCGCTGAAAAGTGGAGACAGGGGCTGCTACAGGGAGGTTAAATATCGGTTTAACAGAGAGCTGAGGAGAGCTAAATCTGTGTATTCTGAGAGACTCCAGCAGCAGTTCACTGCTATGACTCGGCTTCTGTGTGGAGAGGACTGAGGCAAATCACCAATTATCGGCCTCAGGCTCCTAAAGGTCAGGATGACAAAGCCCTTTGTCAAAGATTGTCCCAACACTATGCCCGTTTTGACACCCCGTCATCTGTGTCCAACTCCCCCCCTCCCTCCAGCTCCACAGCCTCCACGATCCCTACTTCATCAAAGGCGCCCCCCCCCCTCCTCCCCCCCTGCCCTTGTCATCAGTGAGCAGGACGTGCTCAAACAGTTCTCCAGACTGAACCCGCGCAAGGCCCCCGGTCCGGACGGCGTGACTCCCTCCACCCTGAGACACTGTGTGAAAGAGCTGGCTCCTGTCTTCACAGACATTTTTAACACCTCCCTTAAGCTATGCCACGTGCCGTCCTGCCTCAAATCCTCCACCATCATCCCTGTTCCCAAGAAGCCACGGATCACTGGTCTTAACGACTACAGACCTGTAGCGCTCACCTCTGTAGTCATGACGTCCTTTGAGCGCCTGGTCCTGCCCCACCTCAAGTCCATCACCACCCCCCTCCTGGACCCGCTGCAGTTTGCCTACCGAGCCAACAGGTCTGTAGACGACGCAGTCAACCTGGCCCTCCACTCCATCCTGCAGCACCTAGACTCCCCGGGAACCTACGCCAGGATCCTGTTTGTGGACTTCAGCTCCGCATTCAACACCATCCGCCCCGCTCTGCTCCGGGACAAGCTGTCCCTGCTCAACGTGCCTGACTCCCTCTGCAGGTGGATCACCGACTTCCTGACGGACCGGAGGCAGCATGTGCGGCTGGGAAAGACTGTCTCAGACTCTGCTAGCATCAGCACCGGATCACCCCAGGGCTGTGTACTTTCCCCCCTACTCTTCTCCCTTTACACCAACTCCTGCACCTCCAGCCACCAGTCTGTCAAGTTGATCAAGTTTGCGGACGACACCACCCTCATCGGGCTCATCTCCAATGGCGACGAGTCCGCCTACAGGAGTGAGGTGGCCCAGCTGGCGTCCTGGTGCAACAACAACAACCTGCAGCTGAACGCTCTGAAGACAGTGGAGATGATTGTGGACTTCAGGAAAGTCACAACCCCTCTGCCCCCCCTCACCCTCACAGGCTCTCCCATCACCACTGCTGATTCCTTCCGCTTCCTAGGCACCACCATCACCAGGGACCTCAAGTGGGAGCCGACCATCAGCTCCCTCATCAAAAAGGCCCAGCAGAGGATGTTCTTCCTGCGGCAGCTGAGGAAGCTCAAGCTACCCACCAAGATGTTAGTGCAGTTCTACACAGCCATCATCGAGTCCATCCTCACCACCTCCATAACCGTGTGGTACGCAGGAGCCACTGCCAGGGACAGACTAAGGCTGCAGCGCGTCGTGCGCACTGCTGAGAAGGTGATCGGCTGCAAGCTCCCATCTCTCCAGGATCTGTACATCTCCAGGACCCGGAGGCGTGCTGGCCGGATCATAGCCGATCCCTCACACCCTGGTCACGTACTGTTTGCCCCCCTCCCCTCAGGTAGAAGACTTCGGTCCATCCAGACTAAAACCTCCCGTCACATGAACAGCTTCTTCCCCTCTGCCATCAGACTGCTGAACACTAAGTGACTTATTGACTCTCGTGCACTATGTACAGCAGCTCAACCAGACTCATATCAATCATCACTGTTTTCTTCCTGCATTACCGACTGCACTATATGGTTCTCCACATTATCTGCTGCTCGCTAATATATTTAAACTGCTGACTAGTATTGCTCACTCTTATTCTACACTTTATTGCATGTATAGTTTATTTCTTTTATTTTATCATGTTTAATGTTGCAGCATTGCACCGAGACAAATTCCTAGTTTGTGTACTACATGAACAATGGCAATAAACCTGATTCTGAGAGTCATAACTCCCCTGGCTCGAGATGAAAATGATGAGGTGAACACACTTCCCTGCCATCTTCTCCTAATTCTTTTTACATCCTCCTCTATTAGATGAGTTTCTTGTAAAAACACAATTTTTGAACCTATGTCTTTTATTTTATTCATAACTTGTTTAAGTTTTTTTTAAATTTTGTAGACCTCTGCAATTCCATGAAGTTAAATTAAGATTAACGCTTTGGTCTATGATCAATAAGGAGTTTGAGATTACCTCGCAATATAAACATGCTCATACAGAGAAGCAAAAACATGAGTGGTTGAACATTCATCCTACAAACTACACACAAACAAATCCCCCCTTCCCACATTCGTGGTAATCCCCCCCAAAATCAAAAAAAAAAATTCCGTCTCCCGCTATAGCCATTTACTGTCCACACCCGCGAGGATCCGTCAAAACCACTCTTTCTCCTCTCAATCATCCTGACTCTACTGCTTTTAATGACATAACATTAACTCTCTTCTGTAGTTTTCCAACTTAACTCCAAAATTTTATAGCAACTTTGTACATCATAGGTTGTTTTTTTTTATATATATATAATACAATCTATATTTTGTAAACTTACTATATGCTTCAGATCAGTCAGATGCCTGTGCAAATACTTAAATATTCTACCTTTATATTTTGTTCATGCTTCAAGCTTAGCTCCCACCAGTCTCCTCTTGGATCTGCTTGATAAGCACCTGCGCCTCCTCAGGGGTCTTGAAGGTGTGGGTTCTTCCTTTATATGTGACCAGCAGTCTTGCCGGATAAATCACTCCATGATGAATCCCGAGGTTGCGCAGCTCTCTACGGGTGGGGTCAAACTGTTTCCTTAATTGTTGGATTCCTGTGGCCAGATCTGGGTAAAACCGCACCTCTTGATCCTGATATTTTATTTCTCCTTTAGCTCGCGCCACGTTGGAGATCGTCATCTTGTCTCTGTAGCTGAGGAACTTCATAATTGGCGTCCTCGGTGGTGCCTTATCTCTCAGTGGGCCGATTCGGTGGGCGCTCTCTAAGACGACCGATGACCGCAGCTCCGCGTTGTTCAGCGCGTCTGGAATCCACTTTTCCAAAAAGGAACATGGGTCCCGTTCCTCTGTTCCCTCCGGGAGGCCTACCAGCCTAAGATTGTTCCGTCTCGACCGGGATTCTAAGTCCAGGACACTATCTTCCAGATATTTATTTTTTAATTCCAATGTGCGCACCTTTAATTGTAGGCTGGTGACGTCATCCTCAGCGCTGGAAATTCGGAGCTCCACCTGCGATGCTTGCTCCATACAGTCACTTATTTCCTTCCTCATTCCTTCTATCGCTGCTATAATCCCATCAAATTTAGCGGAAAAGTCTGCTCTCATTGCGCTAATGGCAGCGAGCACCGCACCTGTGCCCTCGCCAGCAGTCACCGCTCCGCCACTAGCTTGCTCCGCCATATCTGGAGATTTTTTTGCTTCGTCACAAGCGTGGAAGTCCGTTAACTTGGACTGTTTCGGTGGTTCAGTTTTTCCTCCACCTAATTTCCCAGCCTTAGGCTTTACCGGCATATCCGCGCCCAAACGCTGGGATAGATTTTGTTCCAATTGGGAGAGTTATTTGCCAGCTTTTTATTTTTAGGAGCAGAGCAGAGTGAACCACGTCTTCCTACGTGGCCACCATAACCGGAAGTCAGGTACCTTATTGTTACCGATTTTAGCGAAAATCAACACTATTACATAAGCGCTCGACGCTTCCCCGGGTCAAGTCTCCCGCGATAACCCGGATGTTTTGTACTCAAGCTACTGCTGTATTGTAAACAGCCCTGTGATTGATAGTTGCAAACGATTGGACCAATCAAATGGCTCATTGTATGCTTTGTCAAAAATTCATGGTGGCGTGTTCGTCCAGGGATGTGATTTTTCCGCTAATTCATCTTCCAGGAAGATAAAGTGCGTTAAGTACGTTAGCGGCATGTGGTCCACGAACGCAGTGAAGGTGCGCCCTTTCAGGCAGAACTGGAAGTGGCGTATGGCCAGGTGGAGAGCCAGTAACGCTCTGTTGAACACGCTGTATTTACGCTCACTGTCGTGCAAAGGCATTCAGCTGTTTGTTTTATGTCATTTAAGCACAGTTCTGGTACTTAAAAATCATAAAAACCCAGGCTCTGCCCCGGACCCCGCTGGGGGACTGTGTCCCCCAGACCCCCAGCTAAATTTTCAGATAATTTCCCCAACCCCAAATCACATCCTTGGTTCGTGTTGGAATTCTGAGCTTTCAGTATCGTTTTCAGCGGAATTATGAGATTTTTATTGAAGGATCAGGAGTCATCAGTGCTAGAAATAGACAAAAGTGTCAAAAATAAATTCCGATGGAATTGGCTTGAGAGAAAAGTGACGATAAAGGTGAAAATTGGCTCAAAGTTCGACGAGGTAACAGAAACACTCGGACAATTTCTGAAGAAACCAGAAAAGGAGATGAAGTTCAAAGTTCAGAGACTGACACAGCTTGCTGCCAAAAGGAAGAAAGTTTCACATTAGAAGTGACTTGGTGACCAGTGTAAATAGTGTAATAAACTCTTATAGAACTGTTTAATATGTTGGACTAAAGACAGTGAGACAACATTGAAGAAAAAGTAAGTTAACTTTTCATTAAATTTAATGATTTACACTACCGTTCAAAAGTTTGGGGTCACTTAGAAATTTCCTTCTTTTGAAAGAAAAGCACTTTTTTCAATGAATGTAACTTTAAACTAATCAGAAATACACTCTTTACATTGCTAATGTGGTAAATGACTATTCTAGCTGCAAATGTCTGGTTTTTGGTGCAATATCTAGACAGGTGTATAGAGGCCCATTTCCAGCAGCTATCACTCCAGTGTTCTAATGGTACAATGTGTTTGCTCATTGCGTCAGAAGGCTAATGGATGATTAGAAAACCCTTGTGCAATCATGTTAGGTCTGCAATGCTGTAATTGCTGCAAATGGAGGATTCTTTGACGAAAGCAAAGTTTGAAGGAAAAAGTTATTATTTCAAATACAAATCATTATTTCTAACCTTGTCAATGTCTTGACTATATTTTCTATTCATTTTACAACTCATGGTGGTAAATAAGTGTGACTTTTCATGGAAAGTCACACTTACCGGAGAGTTACCGGAGTGGTGGCTCAGTTGGTAGAGCATCCGCCCCACACCCAGGAGGCAGGGGTTCAAATCCCGGCCGGGTCATGCCAAAGACCATATAAAAGTGGAACTTCCTGCCATCCAGCTTGGTGCTCAGCAATAATGGAATGGAGGAGGGAAATTTGTGGCGGCGCCTTGCATGGCAGCGGCCCTCTGATTCTACACTTGGGGTGTGTGTGATTAACACAGTAGATAGGTAAAACACAATCTCGTTCTACTGTACATGATTGGTTGTACAGTTGAATGACAATAAAGGGTGATTTAATTTGATTTAAAAACACAAAATAATTGTCTGGGTGACCCCAAACTTTTGAACGGTAGTGTATCTAAGTCTAGTATTTCTTTTTTTTTTTTTTTGTATCATTTTTTTCAGTCTAAATTACTTCTGTTTTACTGAAAACCTCTCAGCTTCAGGGGGGCTGCACCCCCCGGCCCTCCCATAAGTCAATCGACCAAATTAGATTTCAGCTGAAATCAGAATTTCCTGTTGCCATCCCTGAGATTGAGTCAGACTCCCAAATCCAGATTGGCAGCTGGTTCCACAGGAGAGGAGCTTGATAACTGAAGGCTCTGCCTCCCATTGTACTTTTGGAGATTCTAGGTATTACAAGTAATCCAGCATTTTGGGAGCGTAGTGCTCTGTTAGGATAATATCAGATCTTTTAAATAAAAAGGGTCCCAATTATTTTGAGCTTTGAAAGTGAGAAGAAGGATTTTAAACTTAATTCTAAACTCTATGGGAAGCCAATGAAGGGAGACCAGAACCGGAGAGATATGATCTCTCTTTCTAGTACCTGTTAAAACTCTTGCTGCAGCATTTTGGATCAACTGAAGACTTTTTAAAGATGTTTTAGGACAACCTGATAACAAAGAGTTGTAGCGGGTTGATTAAACCCCCACAACACAGAGACAGAACACAGAGACAGTCAGCTCGCACTCCTTGGTTTTTCCCGCTGCACTACTGAGATGTAATGTGCCATGCATGTATTGTGATGTAATGTGCCGTGCATGTATTGTGATGCAATGTGCCATTCATTTATAGTGTTCATGCGTCCTGTCCTTACTGTGACCTAGAGGCTGAGATCAATATGTAGATGTGCCTGGTAACCTCTTTGTCCTGCAAGCCAGAGCAGAGGCTGCATCTGCCTATTGTTATGTAGGTCTTACAAATGCAAATGTCTCATGCCTGTTCTGCAGTCCCTTTGATCAGACCAACTGCTATGAATCTGCTTTGATGTATTGTTTGAGTTTGGTATAAATACTGCACAGGTTCTGTAACACATCCTCTCATTCCCACTTCTGCAACTGCTGCTGTAGGACACACAGACTCTTGTGTCCTCCTTCTCTGAGAGCCATGGGCTCGCTCCCGGCGCGCATGCACGGCGCCGGGAGCGGAGCTCGTGACGGCTGGATGATATAATTAAACTCTCCTTAAAACCTACAGGCAGATTCAGCCTCTGCTCTGGCTTGCAGGACAAAGAGGTTACCAGGCACATCTACATATTGAGTTACAATAATCTAATCTAGAACTAACAAAAGCATGAATCAGTTTCGCAACATCACTCAGACAAGATGCTCCTAATCTTGGCAGTATTACGCAAATGATAGAAGGCAGTCTTAGAAACGAATTTAATATGTGAGTTGAAAAACAGATTTTGATCAAAAATAACACCAAGGTTCCTCACAGAGCTATTGAGAGAAAGAGTAACCACATCCAAACTAAGAGTTTGATTTGGAAAGGTATTTCTAAGGTTTTTTGGACCAACAAGAATGACTTCAGTCTTATCTGAATTTAATAGCAGGAAATTACAAGTCATCCAAACTTTGATTTCCTTAAGACAGGCTTCTAACTTGGCTAATTGATTACTATCATCTGGCTTCATTGACAGGTATAATTGTGTGTCATCTGCATAACAATGAAAATGTAAACAGTGCTTTCTAATAATGTTGCCTAACGAAAGCATATATAAACTAAAAAGAGTAAGGCCTACCACAGATCCCTGTGGAACTCCATGACTGAGCTTTGAGTTGGAAGAAAACTCATTATTGACGTGAACAAACTGGAACCTATCAGATAAATTAGATCTAAACCACTGCAAAGAAGTTCAATTAAATCCAACATAGTGTTCTAATCTGTCAAGTAGAATATTATGACCGATGGTATCAAAAGCTGCACTAAGGTCTAAAAGAACAAGTACAGAAACAAGTCCCTTATCAGATGCGATCAGGAGGTCATTAGTGACCTTCACTAAGGCTGTTTCAGTACTATGATGGATTCTAAACCCAGATTGAAACTCTTCAAATAAACCATTTCCCTGCAAGTGATCAAATAATTGTGTAGCAATAACTCTTTGTAAGATTTTTGAAATGAAAGGTTGATTAGAGATTGGTCTATAATTAGCTAAAAGTCCTGGATCCAGCATTGGCTTTTTGAGTAAGGGTTTAATTACAGCAGTTTTAAAGGCCTGCGGTACACAGCCTAATGTTCATGAAGAATTGATTATTTGAAGAATAGAGCTACCAGTAAATGGAAGACTTCTTTAAATAACCTGGTAGGAATAGGGTCTAAAAGACAAGTTGAAGGCTTGGATGAGGAAATTATTTTATCTAACTCTAAAAGGTCAATTGGAGCAAACTCATCCAAACAGATGCCAAATGAAGGAGTTGTAGTAGTTACTGTATTTAAGTTAACGGTGGGAAGAATCTGACTGATTTTATCTCTAATGGATGAAATTTTATTATTGAAAAAGTTCATAAAGTCCTGACTAGTAAGCTCTAAGGGAATGCTAGGATTGACAGAGTCGTGACTCTTTGTCAGCCTGGCTACAATGCTGAAAAGAAACCTGGGATCATATCTCTCCGGTTCTGGCCTCCCTTCATTGGCTTCCCATAGAGTTTAGTAATTAAGTTTAAAATCCTTCTTCTCACTTTCAAAGCTCTAAACAATCAGGCCCCTTTTTATTTAAAAGATCTGATATTATCCTATTATCTTAACAGAGCAGTATGCTCCCAAAATGCTGGATTACTTGTAATACCTAGAATCTCCAAAAGTACAATGGGAGGCAGAGCCTTCAGTTATCAAGCTCCTCTCATGTGGAACCAGCTGCCAATCTGGATTCGGGAGTCAGACTCGATCTCTGTTTTTAAGAATAGGGTTAAAACCTTCCTTTCTGATATAGCCTACAATAAGAGAGGGGTCATATGTTTCTGAACCCTCCCTTAGTTATGCTCCTAATAGGTTGAGACAGCCGTGGGACCTCCAATAATGCACTGGGCTTCACTCCTTTCTTCACTCTGAATCAATCATTGTGGCTAGAAAAGCGCTATATAAGTGCAGGTTAGTTAGTTAGTTAGTTAGTCTGAATGAAATTTTTTTTTTTTTTGCTGGTCATTAACATCTGTTTGTTCTCGCCCATAGATTGAGTCCCCATCGTGCTGTTTGCTCTCTACATGTCTGTTCTTTTCATCTTCTCTATCCCCTCACCCCCCAGCCAGTCGCAGCAGATGACTGCCCCTCCCTGAGCCTGGTTCTGCTGGAGGTTTCTTCCTGTTAAAAGGGAGTTTTTCCTCTCCACCGTCACCAAGCGCTTGCTCAGAGGGGATCGCCTGATTGCTGGGGTCTTTCTGCAACTGTGGGGGTTTCCCCAACAGTTGAAAGTGCTATGAGATTCCTGTTGTTGTGAAATGGCGCTATATAAATAAAGTTGAATTGAATTGAATCATCCTCTTGTCCTAACCAAGTCTCTGTAAGGGATATTAAATCAATCTGATGATCAATTAACAGATCATGGACTAGCAGACTTGGGAGTTAGAGACCTAATATATAACAAACCACATTTAATTTTTAAATTATGAGGACGAACAGAGGCCAAGTCATTAAATTTAGAGGCTTCATGTTTAATTTGAGTTGTACCAACTTTTTGTTTAATCACTTTCAGGGATGACAATTTTGCGCCGATTCGCGGATTTCTGCCGATTTATTTTCAAATTGATCATTTCTGTGAATCGTCTAAATCCGTTGTGAAAATTTTAGGGGGTGGGGTAAGGTACCTTATTGTTACCGATTTTAGCGAAAATCAACACAATTACATAAGCGCTCGGCACTTCCCCAGGTCAAGTCTCCCGCGATAACCCGGATGTTTTGTACTCAAGCTACTGCTGTATTGTAAACGGTCCTGTGATTGGATAGTTGAAAACCATTGGACCAATCAAATGGCTCGTTGTATGCTTTGTCAAAAATTCATGGCGGCGTGTTCATGTTGGAATTCTGAGCTTTCGGTATTGTTTTCAGCGGAATTATGAGATTTTTATCGAAGGATCAGGAGTCATCAGTGCTAGAAATAGACAAAAGTGTCAAAAATAAGTTCCGATGGAATTGGCTTGAGAGAAAAGTGACGGTAAAGGTGAAAATTGGCTCAAAGTTCGACGAGGTAACAGAAACACTCGGACAATTTCTGAAGAAACCAGACGTGGCTGGAAAAGCTTTTTGTGTGTATTGTAAAGACTTGATTAACTATGGATCGCGTGGATGTGTGGCGCTGTCAGACCACGCATCAAAAGTGAAGAAACATGCCGACTACCTTAGAAGTGACTTGGTGACCAGTGTAAATAGTGTAATAAACTCTTATAGAACTGTTAAATATGTTGGACTAAAGACAGTGAGACAACATTGAAGAAAAAGTTAACTTTTCATTAAATTTAATGCTTTATCTAAGTCTAGTATTTCATTTTTTTAATCATTTTTTTCAGGTTCAGGTTACTTTATTTGTACCCGTAGGTAGATTTGTTTTGCAGTCTGGTGACATCCATATTTACAAGCCACAATTACATTCAACATAGACACAAACACAGGCACACATGAAGCTGACTATAAACATGATAAAAATACTCAAGGCTTCATCAATCAGGGTATAAAGACAAAGAGATGAGAGAAAAACCAGAGGTAAGAGAGAAGGGTCATATTAAAAAGTTAAAAACTAGTCAAAGAGGTTAAAAACTTAAAGGTCTAAAACCCAATAAAAGATTTAGAACCCAAATAACATCCTACAAAAATAAGTAAATATACAATGGAGTTAATAATTAGGTACCTAAATTATGTGCAATATATTGTTACAACTTGTTCAACTCTTTGACAGCAGCAGGAACAAAGCTGTTTTTGTAGCGCTGGGTTTTACTTTTTGGGACAGCAAACCTTCGTCTTGAGGAAAGAAGCTGAAAGTTGCAGTGCAAAGGGTGGGAGTCATCATTTAAGATTGAGGTAGCCATCCTCTGTACTTGTCTGGTGTACAGGGATGTCAGGCTCAGCTGTGACTCACCAAGCAAACGACTGGACCATCTAACTACCTGATCCAAGGATTTCCTCTGTTTCAGTTTTATCTGACCAAACCATGACGCTAAAGAAAAGGATAAAACAGATTCAATAAAAGCCCGATAAAACATTGTGGTTTTTGACTGAACATTGACCAAACATGGTTCGGTCAATTTGGAAGCGTGTAAGTTTTCTCAAGCAGTGCAAATGTTGCTGACCCTTTTTGCACACCCTTTGACAGTTCTCTTCAAAGTTTAAATTGCTATCAATAATCGTCCCAAGATATTTGTAGGATTGTACACATTCGGTGGTCTGGCCTTTTAGTACGGTGACTTTGTGCCTGGGAGTTTTCCTCCTAAAGTCAATAATCATGTCTTTAGTTTTTGTCGTATTCAGCTGCAGGTAGGAATCCTCACACCAGTGAACAAAATCATCAACTACTGGGCCGTGGCCACTCTCACCATCCTGGAGGAGACTGACAATAACTGAGTCATCAGCATACTTTATAATGTGTCTGTTGTCATGTCTGCTCCGACACATGTTTGTGTACAGGATGAAGAGTAGTGGTGACAACACACACCCCTGAGGAGAGCCAGTAGAAAAGCACTTTAGGTCAGACAATGTACCACTGACCCTTACTCTTTGCATCCTGTTGGTTAAGAAATCCAGAATCCAACCCACCAGATTATTGCTCAAATCAAATTGTTGCAGGAGCCTTTCAACTAAAATATGAGGTTGGATTGTATTAAAGGCGGAGGAAAAGTCCACAAATAAAAGCCTGGCGTGTGTCCCTTTAAAATCCAGATGTTTAAAAAGCATGTTAAACAGAGTGACAGTGGCATCCTCCACTCCTCTGTGAGGCCTATAGGCAAACTGCAGAGGATCCAATGTATGCTCAGTCTGCTTTAGGTCCTCACATCTCACCAGTTTTTTAAAAATTTTCATTAAAATTGAAGTCAAAGCAACTGGTCTAAAGTCGTTTACCATTTTAGGACAGCTGGATTTTGGAACGGGAACAACCACGGCTTCTTTCCAGATCTTAGGCACATGTTGTGTCTGTAAGGACTTACTGAAAATGTAATGAAATATAGGACTGAGTTCATGTGCACAGGACTTTACCAAGCGCCCACATACTGTATATTATCAGGGACCTGACTTTTGTTCACTTTTACAGCGCAGAACTCCCTTTTAACATCCTGCACCTCAATATTAAAGTGCTGATTGTCTTTGAGTTTCTGTTTCAAATCTTGGGTTTCTGTGCTAAAATCAAAGGAGTCAAAACGACTATAAAAACAATTAAGAGCATTAGCCAGCTCTGTGTCTGAATTAAAACCATCTAAAAACACACGATTACTGTGTTCTGTGCTCTGAAGGCCTGCAATAGTTTTCATACTGGCCCAGGCTGAACCAAGTTTCTTTGTTGCCATCTTGCTTTCCAACTCTGATTTATAATTCTGTTTTGGTCTTAAAATTTCGGCCTTTAGCTCTTTTGTGGCAACCTGCAGCTCAGAAACAGACCCCTGTTTAAAGGCAAGAGCTTTCCTCTGTAAGCAGGATTTAACTGATTTTGTAACCCATGGCTTGTTGTTGGGATATATTTTGACACGTTTGCGTGGAACAATCGTATTTTTACAGAAAGCCATGTATGAGCATGTGACGTCCACCAAAGAGTCCAAATCATTCCCGCAGGACAGTGTGAACATCTCCCAGTCTGTACAGTTAAAGCATTCCTGGAGGCAGAGCACTGAATCCTCTGTCCACACATCTATGTCTCTGGTCTCCACCTTTCCTCTTCTGAGAGCAGTTTTATACGTGGGCAGCAAATGTACACAGTTGTGATCTGAGGATTCTAAAGGAGGAAGGGGGAGTGATTTATAGGCCCTCTCTATGGATCCATAGCACAGGTCCAATGTCTTTTTTTCGCCTGGTTGGGCAGGAGACATAATGATAAAAGTTTTTAAGTGTCTTCTTTAAAGAAACATGGTTAAAATCCCCAAGAATAAAGTTTGGTGCCTCTGGAGAAATTGACTGCAGCCGCTGCATCACATCAAAGATGGTGCTGGAGGCGGAGTCAGCGTCTGCCCTCGGGTGGATGTACACAGTCGTGATAAAAAGTTGGGGGAACTCGCGAGGCAAATTAAAGGGGCGTAGTGACACAGACAGCAGCTCCACATCGGGTGTACAGATGCACTGTCTGACCGTGACAGATGCGCAGTGCTGCTTATTAATATATAAACATACGCCGCCCCCCTGACGCTTCCCCGTTACCTCTTCCTGCCGAACTGAGCGGAGTGGGGCTCCAAAGCCATCAATCCACAGGTCCACGTCCCGGTCATGCGCATTAAGCCAAGACTCGGTATAAGCCATGACACAGCAGTTCTTAAAGTCCTTCTGGTAGCGTATATTCCCTTGAATTTCATCCACCTTGTTCCTCAGAGATTGTATGTTCCCAAAAATCATAGAAGGTCTAAATTAGTCTAAATTACTTCTGTTTTACTGAAAACCTCTCAGCTTCAGGGGGGCTGTGCCCCCCTGGCCCCCCCATAAGTCAGTCGACCAAATTAGATTTCAACTGAAATCAGAATTTCCTGTTCCCATCCCTGCACCTTTGGGATTCTTATACATTATATTTTTATTTACTTTGGAGGGAGCAGACATTGATGCTCTGATGGGGAAGACAGGGGCTAAGCTGAGGGGTGGCGGATGAAGAGGAGCTGCAGAGAGGCGTGTAAGACTGCGACTCTGCTTCCTGGTCCCAACTCTTGAGTAGTCAAGGTTTTGGAAATTTGGATAAAAAAGATGCCAGATTGTTAGATAAATGAGACGCACCATCCAAAGTGGGATGGACGCTGTCTCGTCTCATAAGACCAGGTTTTCCCCAAAATGAGCTCCAATTGTCTGTGTAGCCCACGTCATTTGCAGGATACCACACAGACAGCCAGCGGTTGAAGGATGACGAGCGGCTAAACATGTCATCACTGATCAGATTGGGGAGGGACCCAGAGAATACTACAGAGGCAGACATTGTTTTGGTAAAGTCACACACTGATTCTACATTAAGTTTCGTGACTTCCGACTGCCGGAGACGGATGTCATTAATGCCAGCGTGAATAACAATTGTGGAGTATTTACAGTTACTTTTAGCCAGCATTTTCAAATTTGACTCGATATCACCTGCTCTGGCCCCAGGAATGCATTTGACTATGACCGCTGGAGTCTCTAGGTTCATGTTTCTGACTACAGAGTCCGCCAATGATCAGAGTTTTTTCCTTAGCGGGTGTGTCGCTGAGCGGGGAAAAACGATTAGAAACATGAACAGGTTGGCGGTGTACCAGGGGCTTTCGGCTAAGCTTCCTTCTCACCGTCACCTACCCGTTCTCTCCTCACTGCTCAGGTGAGGTCGGAACCGGAGGACCGCTAGCAGGTCGCCCTATGCTAGGGAGCTCCGATGCAGCTAAGGGGCGTCCGTCATTATTAACTGGGGCAGACGGTGTTTCAAATGTCAAATCACACAACCTCACCTCGAGCGCCTCAAAAAGACAACATTTGTTACATTTACTGTTATCACTAAAAGAGGCAGAGGTGTAGCTAAACATCTGACAGAGAGAGCACACCAGAGGAGGAGAGGAAGGAGAGCTAGCAGCCATAGCTGGTAGCTAACCCGAAGCTAACACAAACACAAATGAAAGGTGAACAGAAGGCTAAAGAGGGTGATTAGATGACACTGAGTGCGCACACAGGTGCAAGAGGCTTGTTAAACAGAAGTGAGAGCACAGGAAGCATCCTCCAAAACTTCACTACATTGATGGATGTAGTGAAGGAGGACATGGAGAGGGTTGGTGTTACAGAGGAAGATGAAGGGTTAGGGGGAGATGGAGGCAGATGATCTGCTGTGGAGACCCCTGAAGGGAGCAGAAGGAAGAAGAATGAATGAATGACTTTTTATATAAATTCACAACTTTTTCTGTCATAACGTAATAATTTTTCCCCCTCATAAATTTGCATTTCTTTTTATCCCCCGCCGGTCGAAAGACGAAGACTGAAGGGGGATTATATCATGGGTCAGTCCATCTGTCCGTCCGTCTGTCCCACTTTCGTGAAATCAGCTCCTCCTACAGTTTTGGTCCGATTGTTTTGACACTTGGTACCATGGTTTGATATACTCTGATGATGTGCATATTGCAATTTGTTTCTGATCGAATGATTTTTGTGGGAATTGTAGCCCCTGACCTCAGACCTCCTGTTTCACCTCATTTCATAGACAGTAATTGTCTTGTGAGGTCAGTAAGGGTGTTGGAAAAAAAATCCATTCACATAAGAATCTAGATTCTCATTTTACACGATCCAGAATCGATTCACAAAAATTAAGAATCGATTTTTTTTGTTTCATTTAAAAAAAAAAAAAAAAAAAATTCTTTGCGGTGGTGCCGGGGTCCCGTCACGTGACGCATATTGCTGCTTCGGGATATGCAGTTACACATTGCTGCTGCTGACGCAGGAGAACCAAGCAGAGTAGCTTACTAGCTAGCAGCCGGATGAAACAGTCGTAATAAAGAAAAAATGGAGCAGCAAGAAATTCAACCAGTCCCATCTTCAGTGAAGGCAAGTGTGTGGGTGCATTTTTGTTTCTCCAGTATTCTGGGAAAGAAAGTGCTTGACATGATACATATAATATGTAAAGTTTACAAAACGAAAGCCATGTACTTTGGTAACACCACAAACACCGGTGCTCACATTAACCGCCATCACCCACAGGTGAAAGAAGTGGAAAATGTTCGAAGTCCTCCTGCTAAATAACACACACTGCAACATTTAAAGAAACTCCAGCAAATTCTGAACAGGCAAAAAAATCATGAAATCTTGTAACAGCACTTTATTTTGTTTTATAGCTTTAATTATTTTTTAAGTCTCCAAAGAGTTTAGATACTTACGTAAGTTTATATTTGTGCAGGTTTAAAGTTAACCCTTTGAGTGTGAGATTTTATGTGCCCCTAGTGGCAGAGCACGGCGCTGCGCCTGTCAACTAATTCTGACATCCCTGTACTCCCCAGCTATACTGACGACTTGTACTGATCGTGGCAGGTCAGAAGGTGGCAGACACGCATTGGAGGAATCATGGCTGACATGTAATACACCAAAGAAGAAGAACTCCTTATTTCCTTTTCCTGTATTCCCTTCTTTTAGCTCAGAAAGCTAATATGACCGCCATCCATCATCAGCACCATCACTTAAACGGCTTCGTACATGGAAAATAGCCGCAGGATACAAGCGAAATTTATGTGGGATAATCATAAGACTTTGTAGATGTGGTAGAGAACGTAAATTACTGACAGAACACAAAAATAACAACCACAATAGACGAAAACGCACTGACCACAGCAGCGAGCAAGTCCCCTTAGCCACCAGTAAGTGACAAATTTCTTTTTCTTTTTCTTTTACATTGTACTGATTTCTTGTTCATATACTTTAAAGATAACGTACCCCTGTACAAAAAACGGTGTCAAAAGGCTGAAACATTCTTTGTGTAAATATGTCCAAAGTCTGCTTTTGACTGAGTTATGTAATTCAATATAGCTGCCACGGCATTATGCAAATTAGATGCATAAAATCACTCCTATCTGAAACTTTGGATCATATTTTACATCTTTCTAATTGACAGTAAGCCATTATCTCTTACCACTCTCAAGTTATAGCCTTGGAAATCTGAACTATTTTATTGACACAAAATATTTACCACTCTTGACCACTAGGGGTTATGTCGCAATTCGGCAGCAGTCACACTCAAAGCCTTAATGTTACTTATCGTATGCATCAGTTGCATTCAGTTTTTATCGAATATGTTCATTGCATTAAAGTGCTGATGACACACTTTTGACATTTTTTAGCATGTTGTGTAAACCCAAAAGTCATTGTCTATGATCAGTATATTTACAACAGCGCCTGCTTAAACTAGTTATCATCAAAAAACCGCAGCCGCTGATTGGACTGTGGTGCCGCTCACTGAATTAAGGGCGGCACCCCAATGACGTAATCGACAGAACGGACTCCGGTGTTGTTAACTAGAATGACAGCAGCTTTATAGCTCCCAGTTTCTCTGGTTTCTTGTTTTGATTTTACGGCGGGCAGCGCGGTGGCGCAGTGGTTAGCTCTGCGGCAGCACAGCAACTCACCCTTGGCCGGGGGATCCCGGGTTCGATCTCAGCCCCCGACCAACAGTGATCTGTGTGGAGTTTGCATGTTCTCCCCGTGTCTGCGTGGGCTTACTCTGGGATTTCTCCAGTTTCCTCCCACATGCCAAAAACATGCAAGTTAGGTTAATTGGCATCAAACTGGGGATTCTAAATTGTACTTAGGTATGACTGTGTGAGTGAATGGTTGTCTGTCTCTCTGTGTTGGCCCTGTGATGGACTGGCGACCTGTCCAGGGTGGACCCTGCCTCTTGCTCAAAGATGCTGGGATAGGCTCCAGCCCCCCTTCGACCCGAAAAGGATTAAGCGGAAGAAGATGGATGGATGGCTATGCCTTGACGTTGTGTCGCAGGCTTAGATAAACAGCAGGACCACATTACTCATTTCAGCTCCAACTGTCATAAGCCTCCTGGTGCGCTTCTCCTGCGCCTTTAGGCAGGAGGAGCACACGAAGGAGGGGAAGGATTAATGGATTTACGCGCAGCTTTGATCTACCTTCTGTGATTGCATGCTGACATCTCACTGGTCTGGACACGTCCCCTCTATCATTATCACCAGCTGATTCAAACTCCCGCTGATCATGTTTCCCGGTCTTCACCCAGGTGCTTCTCATCACAGCATCACCAGCAGTGCGTGTACATATTGGCGGCCGTTTGCCATTAACACACTACTGGTCCATAGTATTGTCATCTGTGCTGTTAGTCTGCCAGTATTTTCAGCACTCTTATGATGTGTTAGTCACTCCATGTTCGCCATGGTTCTCGTACGTCCTTGAAGCAATGTCGGCTCTGGGGCGCATCTGTGGCTAACACGTCTCCACTCATTCGTTCTCTGGGCGATGTCTGCCCCCGAACGCCATCAGTAAGTGTTTTTTTTGTATGTCTTCACCTTTTTGGGAATTGTCTGTCGTTCTATATTAAATGTGCTGTGGTGAACCCTGCACGTAAATCCTCATTATTTCATGCGCCCTCTCCCTGCTCTGTGTAAGAGCGCACGGAGAGGGAGGATTTACACGTAAATAATGAGGATTTACATGAGGATTTAAGTGCAGGATTCACCACAGCACATGTATTGAACATAAAAACTGATCCCAAAAGGTGAAGACTTACAAAAATACACAGAAACACAAACAGTTGGCGTTCGGGGCCAACATCGCCCAGCGAACATGGAGAGGAGACGTGTTAACCACAGTTGCGCCCCAGAGCCGACATCACTACAAGGGGCGCAACAGAACCACGGCTGTGTGGAGTGGCTAACACGTCGTGATAGTGTTGGCAATATTGGCTGGCTGACAACACGGCAGATGATGCACACAAAACATGAACAGCTGACTGTCACTGAGTCTGACTCGCTAGGCACAATGCCCGCTTAGCACGGCTCAAACCTATACAGGTTGATGCCCCCAGATTCTTCATTGTCATCCCATTCTTCGGAACTATAATTGTCTGAAGATTGGACAACACAAATCAATTCCAGACTATATGTGGTGGAACCATGGTCGATGTTTTCAACTGCTTCCATTCCGTGTGTACAAAGGGCAGCCAAGCGCTGTGTTCCGTCGATGACGTTGCAACATGGCCAGGGGGTTTTCGAGCCACTGACGTAATGGGTGATGTTGCGCTCATGAAAATGTCGGATGTTTGTGTGAAAAAAAGCCTGTTTGACTTAGAACTCCACAGACCAACCTATTTCGTCATATTGTATTATGTGTTGAAAAATTAGAGGAAGTCAAAAACGTGTCATCAGCACTTTAAGTTACTGCATAGGTAACTGTACATTGACTGCATATAGACTAGGGCTGCTTCTTGTTGTTCGTCCGTCATTCTCGATGATGACCAAAGACATCACAGGGAAGAGGACTGGGTGCAGTGCGTCCAGCTGTGGCTGATCAGTCCGATGCATGCACGGAAGGCTCTGCCACAGGTCGGGCACAGGTGGTCTGCACAGGCAGAAAATACAGGGGTGGCTCTGGACTGGCGAAGCTCACATTTTCTCTGGGCCTTGGCAATCCTGTTCAGCTCAAAGGAGGCAGCACCTTTGCTGGTACGGCTACGCCAGTCTGGTCGGTCTAGCGCTAGAGTCTCCCAGGTGTCAGGACTGATGTCAAAGCTCTTCAGAGAGGCCTTAAGAGTGTCTTTGTAGCGCTTGCCCTCTGCTAGTTCACCGTAGAACAGTCTCTTCGGTAAGCGTGAGTCAGGCATACAAACAAGGTGGCCAGCCCACCTAATCTGGGCTGTAACTAATGACTATTTCAATAGTCGACTAGTTGACTATTGTAACGACTAGTCAATTATTGTAATGACTAGTCGACTATTCTAACAACTAGTCAACTTGTAACGACTAATCGACTTGCAATGGCTATTTGACTATTGTAACTAGTCGACTATTGTCACAACTAGTCAACCTGTAACGACTAATCAACTTGCAGTGACTATTTGACTATTGTAACTAGTCGACTATTGTAACGACTAGTCAACTTGCAATGACTATTTGACTATTGTAACTAGTCGACTATTGTAGCGACTAGTCGACTATTGTAATGACTAGTTGACTTGTAATGACTAGTCGACTAGTCATTAAGAACTGCACAATAAAACAATCTTTCTTTTTATTGTGAGAAATAAAACATTTTCCTTTTTAAAAACAGAGCATTTGGTGAACAAGAATTGCAATTAGCAATAAAATGAACATTTTTTAAAGTGCATTTTGTGCATAACAAACAATGCATAACATTTACCATTTGTTAAACAATTTTCTGCTCTAAGAGTGGCAAGATGCCAATGAATGAATGACAGGCTAGTCAGAGTTTGTTGATACTGAGGAAAGTCAGCATCTCCAAGTGGTCTTGAGTGAGGCTTGCTGTATTCTGAGAACAGATGTTCGCAGCTGCAGAGAAGATTGGCTCTGCTGGGGTGAATGTTGCAGGAATGCACAGAAGAGACCTTGCTACCTTAGATAGAGTGGGAAAACAACACTCATTTTGCTCCACCATCTGAGAGGATCTCCTGATTTGGGTGTTGCTGGCTCTGCGAAGTGTACTTGAACTTCATGTCTGATCATTTGGATCTTTTGCTCCCCTTCAGTATTTGTGTTCTCCTCACGCAAACTGTCCAAGTCAGAGAGAAGAAGGCTATCAAGTGCTGATTTGGAACATTGAGCTTTTTCTCCCGTTGAGTGGAGTCACAGTCATGTATCTCAGTCCCCTTGGCTTGTTTGAGAGCGAGGATTTCAATCTTCCCTTTCACCCGTGTGCCATCTTCAGCTCCTATAAATTTCAGTTTTCTGAACCGTGGGTCAGTGTTAGCTCCTAGAACAGGTGGGGCGTCTCTCTCCTGAGCTGGTGTTCAGACTACCCCATCTCTGTGTTAGCTCTTTTTGTGCACTGGGCTAGGAAGGTTTTTCCTGAGCTTGTCTCAAAGTTCATTTGCTGCATAGACCTTTGAAGCCCTTTGACCAGCTGAGGTAGATATGAAGCAGTTGCATATTCTTGCCCACTGAGGAAGGCTGTCACACATTCAAAACGCTGCAACCCTTGCACAAGCTCTTCAAGCAGCGCCCATTAGTCTGGCTTTAGATCAAAGCAATGTTTGCGTTGCAGTGACTGGCCAGTGCTGTTCCAGAAATCTTTCTATCATATAATATATGTACCATTCCATCTTGTACTGACATCTTACATCAGCTTGTGCTGAACTGTGTTCATCTGCTGCTGTTTTAACTTCAGTTTTGTATTGGCCAGTTCACTTCTCTTGAAGTGTTCAACTAAGCTTCTTGCAGCACCTACAGCTTTACTGATGCTGGGCTCTTTAAGAGCACTGTTAACTATGAGCTGGAGAGTGTGCTCAGCACAGCGGACAGAGACCCAACCATGTTCTCCTTCCAGCATTGGCATTGCTGCCACTATATTAGAACCGTAGTCATGCACTACTGCTTTTAAATTTTGGAAGGCATGATGTCAACTGTTGGTATCGCCTCCTCTATCCAGGTCTTGATGTTTACAGCAGTATGTCTGTCATCCAGAGGCATAGTGGCAACGGTTAAAGTCTTCATTTGCCAGTCTTCAGTGATGAAATGGCAAGACACTCCAAAATATGCGTGTGTGGCATGGCTGGTCCACACATCAGCTGTCAGTGTGAAGTGGCTGGTGACCTCTTGTATGGTTTCCTTTACCTCTGAAAACATGATCGGTGGTTTTAGTGACAATTAGTTTCACAAAAACCCACACAGTCTATATGACATTCAAATCTGTTTTAAACTTTTAATATTTATTTACATTATTGTAATCATTTCATGATTTAATGAGAATTGAATTATCAAAATTCTTGATAGAATTATAACTGTAATTTATGATTTGTCATGATGAAATATTCAGTTATATTGTGTTTATTTACGTTTAAGTCAATCTTTACATTCTGTTACGAGAGTGTGTGTGTGTGTCTGCACGAGAGAAAATCACTCACGTTAGTGAGGGTTGTCTCATATTTCTTCTCCATCAAGTGGGTGAAATGGGTTGTGGATGGCAGCGTATATTCAGGGTTGAACTGGTGAATCGTGGGTTGAAATCCTTCCCTGTCAACCATGGAACGTGGCCTCATGTCATGACCATCATGTTCAGAAATATAGAATTATATTGAAAAGCTGAAAACTGCTCTGCGTCAGAAAGTATTGGGATCTTCAAAGGAAACCGAGGCGGGGGATATTGCCCTCACCTCAGAGTGCTCTTGTTTTCAAATTTAGCTGAAAAGATTGACCACCAAATATGACTTTTTACCCGTTGAATTTGATGTTTTTATTGCATATATGTATACCCATAGATATGGGTCCTGTGTTAAAGGATTCTTCTCTGAGGATGAAACAGGTTTAGTTCCTGTGTTGAAGGGTTCTCCTCTGTGCATTTAGTTCCTGTGCTCTGTTCTTCTTCCTGTCTGGTTCCCCTCCTCACACAGAACTTTATTTCTGGACTCCAGAATAACCGTTTCTGCTCCAGTCTGGGGTTTTGATGAAAACTAAACTTGTGTTCTCCTCCTCCGTCTCTCTCCTCAGACCCCATGATGGACCTGGACGACTCCTCCTCTTCTGTCTTCTCCTCTTACCCTCCTCCTGGTCCCTCCTCCTCCTCCGTGGACCCCCTCCCTGAGTACTCTAGTTCCAGGACCAAACCATTCCACACCTACTCCAGAAACCAGAACCAGAATCACAGTTCCTCCAGGCCAACACCACCTCGTCCTCCTCCTCCTGGACCCTCCTCCTCCTCCTCTGTTTCTCCTGCTCCTCCTCCTCCTCCTCCTCGTGCTCCTGTTTCTGAGCCTCTGCCCCCTGCTCGCGCTGCATCGTCCTCTACATCCAGTGATGCTGCTCCTCGTCCGCGTCCTCCTTCTTCCCCCTCCTCCTCCTGCGGTCCCCGGGAGCGTCTGGACCGGCTGGCGTCCCAGAGCGTGGAGCAGCAGCGAGCGAGCCGCGTGTTGCTAAGCTCAGTGTCACGCTCCCTGGAGTCGCTGGCCCAGTCAGTGCAGCTGCTGGTGGAGAGTCAGCAGGAGCTGGTGCAGGAGTCGCTGAAGCTGCAGAGGGAGGCGCTGGACGTCCTCCGGGACTTCTCCTCCACGGCGCTGACCATGCTGAGGGACAGAGGCACCGGGCAACTCAACCAGCAACCTTATCATCACCAACAACAGCTGCTGAAGCAGCAGCAGCAGCAGCAGCAGCAGCAACTTCACCACCACCTCCACCACTACCAACAACAACCCCGTCCTGCTCCTCGCTACTGAAAGAGGAGCATGCGGGACAGACGGAAGAGGTGCAGATCTGATTTATCCAGAGGAGGGAGGAGCCAGTTTATTTATTAAAGGACAGAGCAAGTTAATGAAGATGAATAAAATCAAACAGGCCAGATTATAGCCAAAGGCTAATTTTCATCTGTAATCCCACGGAAAGATCTTCTCTGTATAAAGAGGAAAAAATCAACTGGATCATACACAAAACAAGTTACCGTTACTGCAGTAGCTTTACTCTGTTACTGCAGTAACTTTAATAATACTAATGCATCATTTTTATATTGCGCTTTTCATAGATACTCAAAGACACTTTACAATGGATACATTATTCATTCAGTCCAGACAGACAATGGCAGTGGTAAGCTACTACTGTAGCCACAGCTGCCCTGCGGTAGACTGGTGGAAACCTGGCTGCCAGTCCACGCCAACGGCCTCTCCGACTACTACCGGACATCTATACACATTCATACCCAGGCGTGGACGCTGGAGGAGAGGTGGGTAAAATGTCTTGCCCAGGGACACAACGGCAGGATGGCTGGGGAGAGCGGGATTTGAACCACCAACCATCCGGTTATTGGACGACCTGCTCTACCTCCTGAGCCACTGCCGCCCTTTACTCTGCGTTACTGCAGTAACTTCACTCTGTTAGTGCAGTAAGTTTACGTTACTGTATCACGACGGAGGCGGAGCCGTAAACATCGGAAGTTCATTAATTAGCCTGAAAAATGACACGTCATGTGAAATTTGTCACTTTTCTCTCATGAATCTGTAGCCATTTTTTTTAATTAAATTTGTGGATTTTTTTGTATATTTGCATAATTTTTCCCAATAAATCTGACTCTTTTTCCTCATAAATTTGTAATTTTTTCATCATAGTTGTGCACCTTTTCTGTTTTCACTTTTTTTCTTTACTTTTTTCTCATGAATTTTTAACTTTTTCTCATAAGTGTGACGTAAGTTGTCTGCTTTTCTCCACTGTAGATTAGTGAGATTTTTCTCTGTTTGTGTGGCGTTTTTGGTAATTTACCTGTTATTACCCGTCATCAAAATCCAACAGTTTGAGGGTAAACGTGAATATGTGAAAACCAAATATGAGTCCGTTCCTACTTAGCACTTCAATAACATTTTTAACACCGTATCACAACGAGCAGCGGATGCTAACTAACATTGACGAATGCTGTGATGGTTGGGGGTCATCAGAGTTTGCAAAAAGGCTGGGTAACAGTTGGTGAGCAGTTTCTATGGTGACAAACACTTTTTCTGTTTCTGCAACAAGAAAAAGTTTCTGTGACTTGAAAAAATTTTCCAAAACTTTCTGCAACAAGAAAAAGTGTTTGTCCCCGTCAAAACTGTTGGCGAACTGTTGCAAAACCTTTGAGGAACCTTGCTGAAACCCAACACTGGCAACACTAGTGAACGCTCGTCAGCCTTCGCCGCTCCATCAGGTACGACCCTAACAGACACTTTCTTACATCAGTAATTATTTTTCAGTGACTTCTGTCACGGATACCCGAGTTACTCATGTCATACGCTAATGCTACTTTTACTCGATTACTCAAGTACATTTCTGGCTCCTCCCCCTCCTCTGTGTTTGTTCTAGATTAATTAAAGCCATAAATTAAGCAGAAATATTCCAAACTTTTTTGATTTTAAATTACAGACTAGAATATTGTAACGTCTCGGCTGCACCGGTGTTTGAGCCTGTTGTTGTTGTGGCAGCCTGATCAGCTGATCAGATTTTAGGCCAAAACTCTGATGTGCCTCACTGTTTTATTTCATCAGGTTTCTGGTTTCTGCTCTGTAATCTTGACCTTACTCTGATTATTTAAAGCAGGGTGTCTACATGTATAAGAATCCCCAAAACATCCTGATATATTCTACACAATATTTATGTGAAAAATGTCCTTTATTATTAAAATTCAATATTAAAAATATCTGGAAAATTTAGTAAACATGTTTTAAAGTTTTATTACAAAAACTATATTGTAAAATAAACTATAAATGTACAAGTTTACCATAAAAGAGAGGAAAAAAGCTGCAAATTTACAATGAATGGAAGAGAATAAAATACAAATTTAGACAAAAAGAAAATAGTTAATTTCAGAGTTGCAGATTTACAATGAATGAAACGGAAACAAAGACATTTTGAGTTAAAAACACAAATTTACAAATCTGAAATAAAATGCACATTTAATGGAAAAAGCAAATTTCTGAGTTAAAAATTAGTTAAAATGACTAAAATATATAGACTGGGAGAAGATTAAAATTTGAAAGTAAAAGCAAATTCAACTTAAAATGCAAAGTTACTTAAAAAAGACGATTGAATTTTTATTAAAACATTAGTTAAAAGAAAAAATATTAAAATGTAGATTTACTAGTAAGTAGGCTGCAGTGTGTGATTTTAACTAATACAATAATGTAATAATTATTAATGATTTAATATCAGGGGCAGAATCTGCTGCTGCTTTGAAAACATTTTTATTAATGGAACAAAAAACAAAATGATGAGTAAAAAGCCAAATTTACCAAATAATAAATACAAATTGGTAAGAACAAGTCATAAATTTTAAGAATTAAAAATTTTTGCAAATTTATGTAAAAGGGTTTTTTTTTAATAGAAAAGTTATAAATTTTTGAAGAAAAAAAAAACTTTTTGAGAAAGTTGCAAATTTACAACCAAAATTTTGGAAATTTGACATGAAAAAGTTAAAAGTTTATGATTAAAAAAAGTTGTCAATTGTAAAATGAAAACCACAAATTTACAAAGACAAAATGTGGGGCATGTTCTCCCTGTGTCTGCGTGGGTTTCGCTGGGCACTCCGGTTTCCTCCCACAGTCCAAAGACATGCAGGTGAACTGGCATCAGTTAAAGGGGATCACGTGTCCTCAGGTATGAGTGTGAGCATGAATGGTTGCCCGTCTCTGTGTTGGTCCTGCCATGAACTGCTGATCTGTCCAGGCTGGCCACACCTCGCGCCCAACGATCCCCCCGGGCGACATGGAAAGGATGAAGATGAATGAATAAAATGCAAATTTCAGAGTTCAGAAGTTATGAAGTGACTGTGGATAGAAGGGAGGAAATTCAGATCTTAGTAAGTTTTAAAAAGTGCAAATTTACAAGAAAAAGTAGTTTGTAAAAACAAATAATTGCAATAGTTATGTAAAAAAAAAAGTGACATTCTTGACAGTTGCAAATGTACATGAAAGTTATGAATTTCCGAGGACATTTTAGTTGAAATAGCTGCAAATGAACAAGTTAAAGTGAAAGCTTGTAAATGAATGAGGCGATTATGTGTTTGTGTTACTAAAGGTGAATAAATAAGTTTCTTCTACTTTTAGACGCCCTGCAGAAGATTAAAACCATGTTGAATCTTTTTTATGACACTGATGTGATCCAAATATGCAGAAATATAGTTGGTAAGGGGGTGAATTGGGTGACCAGCCTGTGGAGAGTTAAATCATGTTAAATCTTTTGACACATTTTTATAAAACTCAGCCTTTCCAAATATGCAGAAATATAATGTATGGTGGCCTGTGGAGAGTTAAAACTTTCATACGGGGACTGAAGGATTCTCCACATTATCACGTCCAAAATCACGAGTATTAAGCTGTTCTTCTGACTTCCTGCTGAGCTGCTGCTGCTGTAGTTTAAAGGTGAATTTTTCCTAATAAAGACCAAACTGTTTCTGCTCCACCCCTCCAGCATTCTTCTTCCTTCACTGCTAACTGCACCACAGGTAGTGTCAATTAGTACTGCACAAGATGCTCATTTACAGCAGTATCGCTACCAACAGTTTACAGTTTAATTCCATTTGAGATGAGATGAGATGAGATTCAACTTTGTCATTACACATGTACCTGGTTGTGACAAAAGGTCATCCCTCATTGGGCTGTGACAGCTGGAGGCCAGTTCCCAGCCAGCATGCCCATGTGGGCCTCGTGACGGGTTATACTGGGCTGTCTTATGGGTCCATGTGGGTTTGTCCGTGGGTGCCATGTTGGCCCCATCTGTGTTTGCCCACATGGACTTTACCTGTGGTACAGGTAAGCAGGTAAGTGGTACAGTAGCTGGGTCGAAAATGGGTGAGAGGGTGTCAGTAACACTTGTGCCGCAGGCAAATTTATGAGAAGTCAAATTTATGGGGAAAAAGGAGCAAAACTATGAGGAAAAAGTGACAAATTTATAAGAAAAAATAGTAGCAAAATGACAAGAAAGAAGTCAAATTTATAAGAATAAAAACTAGCAAAATTACAAGAAAAAGTCAAATAAGGAAAAAAAAAAAGTTACAAAATTATAAAGAAAAAAAGTCAAATTTATAAGAAAAAAACAGTAGCAAAATTATGAGAAAAAAGTGACAAATTTATAAGAAAAAAGTACCAAAATAATGAGAAAAAAAAGCAAAATTATGAGTGACAAATTTATAAGAAAAAATAGCAAATTTATGAGAAAAGTGACAAATTTATAAGAAAAAAACTAGCAAAATAATGAGAAAAATGTCAAATTTTAAGAAAAAACAGGAGCAACATTATGAGAAAGTGAAATTTATAAGAAAAAAGTAGCAAAATGGCATGAAAAAAGTGACAAATTTATGAAAAAAGACAAGAAAAAACTAGCAAAATTATGAGGAAAAAAGTCATTTTAAGAAAAAACAGGAGCAACATTGAGAAAAAGTGACAAATTTATAAGAAAAAAAAATGGAAAAATTACAAGAAAAAAGTGACAAATCTATGAAAAAAGAAAATTACAAGAAAAAAATTCTAAGAAAAGGACTAGCAAAATTATGAGAAGTCAAATTTTAAGAAAAAAACCCAGGAGCAACATTGTGAAAAAGTGACAAATTTAAGAAAAAAAAATAGAAAAAATACAAGAAAAAAGTCAAATTTAGAAGAATAAAAGCAAAATTACAAGAAAGTCAAATTTAAAAGAAAAAATAGTTGCAAAATTATGAGAAAAAGTCAAATTTTTAAGAAAACAGCAAAATTATGAGAAAAAAGTGACAAATTTATAAGAAAAAAGGACCAAAATAACGAGAAAAATGTCAAATTTATAAGAGTAAATACTAGCAAAATTACAAGAAAAAAGTGACAAATTTATTAAAAAAGTAGAAAATCATAAGAAAAAGTGACAAATTTATAAGAAAAAAAATAGCAAAATTCCAAGAAAAATGACAAATTTCTAATAAAAGTAGAAAATTAAAAGAAAAAAGTGACAAATTATTAAAAAAGTAGAAAATTATGAGAAAGTGACAAATTTATAAGAAAAAAAATAGCAAAATTCCAAGAAAAATGACAAATTTCTAATAAAAGTAGAAAATTAAAAGAAAAAAGTGACAAATTTATTAAAAAAGTAGAAAATTGAGAAAAAGTGACAAATTTATAAGAAAAAAAATAGCAAAATTCCAAGAAAAATGACAAATTTCTAATAAAAGTAGAAAATTAAAAGAAAAATGACAAATTTATTAAAAAAGTAGAAAATTATGAGAAAAAAGACAGTTAAAAAAAAACTAGCAAAATTATGAGAAAAAAGTCAAATTTTAAGAAAAAACGAGTAAAAAACATGAGAAAAAATGACCAATTTATAAGAAAAAAGCAAAATTACAAGTAAAAACTGACAAAAAAGAAAATTATGAGAAAGTGACAAATTTATAAAAAAAAATAGCAAAATTCCAAGAAAAATGACAAATTTCTAATAAAAGAAAATTAAAAGAAAAAAGTGACAAATTTATTAAAAAAGTAGAAAATTATGAGAAAAAAGACAGTTAAATAAAAAAACCTAGCAAAATTATGAGAAAAAATTCAAATTTTAAGAAAAAACAGGACATAAAAAACATTATGAGAAAAAATGACCAATTTTTAAGATAAAAGCAAAATTACAAGTAAAAACTGACAAAAAAGAAAATTATGAAAAAAATGACAAATTTATAAGAAAAAAAATAGCAAACTTCCAAGAAAAATGACAAATTTCTAATAAAAATAGAAAATTAAAAGAAAAAAGTGACAAATTTATTAAAAAAGTAGAAAATTACGAGAAAGTGACAAATTTAAAAGAAAAAATTATAGAAAAAATTACAAGTAAAACCTGACAAAAAAGAAAATTATGAAAAAAATGACAAATTTATAAGAAAAAAAAATAGTAAAATTATGAGGAAAAAAGTCCAATAAAAAAACAGGAGCAACTTTATGAGAAAGTGAGAAATTTAAAAGAAAAAAATAGAAAAATTACAAGAATAAAATCAAATTTATGATACTAGCAAAATTACAAGAGAAATTCACAAATTTAGAAGAAAAAAGCAAAATTACGAGTAAAGTGACAAATTTATGAGAAAAAGTACCAAAATAACGCAGAAAATGACATAAGAAAAAAATAGCAAAATTACAAGAAAAAAGTGAAAAATTTATAAGAAAAAAATAGCAAAATTACAAGAAAAAAGTGACAAATTTATTAAAAATTAGAAAATTACGAGAAAAAAGACAGTTACAAGAAAAAAGTAGCAAAATTATGAGAAAAAAGTCAAATTTTAAGAAAAAAACAGGAGCAACATGAGAAAAAGTGACAAATTTATAAGAAAAAAATAGCAAAATTCCAAGAAAAATGACAAATTTGTAATAAAAGTAGAAAAATAAAAGAAAAAAGTGACAAATTTATTAAAAAACTAGCAAAATTATGAGAAAAGTCACATTTTTAAAAAAACAGGAGCAACATTATGAGGAAAAAGTGACCCATTTATAAGAAAAAAGTAGCAAAATTACAAGAAAAAAGTGACAAACGAAAATTATGAAAAAAATGACAAATTTATAAGAAAAAAAAAACTAGTAAAAAATCAGTTTCAGAAATTAGAGAAGTTTGCATAATACTTCTTGAAACAAGAAATAAAGATACACTTATTAAGCACATATACATGAGGAGATGAGATGAGATTCAACTTTATTGTCATTACACATGTATGAATACAAGGTAACGAAACGTGACTTGGCATTTGGGCACGCTCTGCAGAGCGCATCCAAGGCCGGGGCAGCCGCTAGGCGCCAGTCATAAAGAAGAAAGGGAAAAAAAAGAAAAAGGGAATGGATATGACACAGTAGGCGAGAGAAAAAAAAACATGTTTTATCAAAATGGCGCTCGGCAAGTGAGCGAAATTTTGATTGCAGGCAAAAAAACCCTCAATGCACATTTAGCAGACATTTAGCAGGAGATCACACACAAAAGTTGAGAGACGCAGTGTATTGTATGAGTCAATATTTGCATCAGTCATGTAATGTTGTATGCATTGTGTAATGTAAATGTGACAGTTGTTAGTGAGCAGCAGAGGGTGCCTCCTGGCAGTGGATAGATGTTATAATCATGTGACTTATAAACAAGTCCAGAGTCTATCTCTCTTGCTTGCAGAAGGCACATGGGCACTGTCCTTGAGGGTCCAATCCGCTGATACGACAACAACTGATTGTCGATTGTTTGGGTTAAGAGCTGGTCCTTCCGCTTATCTTAATCAGGAGGAATGTAAACACGGGGCACCAAACAAGGTCAAATCAAATCAGCACAGTGCACTCAGAGAATAGAATTTGTCCTCACCCGTGCAATTCTGTGTTTTCATATGTGCAGGCTTAAACTGTTTTTCCATGGAGAGCACAGGGCTCCAGATGTATTCCTCCACTGAATCACTGTCATTCAGTTCACCGTTTGCCGCTACTCGTGCCCTCCCCAACTGGTCGAATTTGATGAAGGAGCTTGCCGGGTCCGCTTTGATCAGCTCTCTCACCTTCCTTCAATTTCTGATGCATCAGGGAACTTCACAGCCAAAAATAGAAGTCCTGAGATCATAACCAATCATGTTTCCACAAACGCATGAATTCCAATGTCCATGAGTCTCCTCGCAGGTTCCAATTCTTGGGCTCCCCCTTGGCCCGATTCTTGTTGAAAAATAGTGACAATAGCACATTTAAGCCGCTTCCAAATCCATAATTTCCGTTTAGATTAAGATTCAGCAGAAGAAGAGCGACTAAACACAGACAAAAACGCAACATTGCAAAGCTGGGAATAGGTCAGGAAGGCAGACGAGAGGAGGGAAGAAAAATGCGACTGCTCTCTCTCAAGGCAAGAAGAGAAAAAAAAAAATCTGTTTATTGTCCTCCCAAAATCAAAATGAAATATCCGCTGATGCACCGTGTTGGCACTGCTCCGGACCGCCGACCCACTGGAAAAAAAAACATCTGAAGACCCTTGCTCTAGCATCACTGTCTGACAGAAGCACAAGCTTATTAAAGTACTTTAAACATGGAAAAAAAATCAGAAGAGGTATGTAAGCAGTGGAGGCATTTATGGTGGTTTTAACCCACTGGTAACAGGAACAATAATGAAGAGTCGCTTAGCTAATACGTGTGGTCAGGCTTCATATACAGGGAAAGGCAAGAGTGACTGAATCGCTGAGGATTTACTTCACCAGCCACTACAATATCTATTAACTACTCTTATGTTCACTATTATGTACCTGGCAGGTTAAGATGACCGAAATTCAGAAAGTCAATGACTTTAATCTGTCAGCAGCCTTCAGACAAACTAAACACGCCAACATGTGGATTTCAAAATAAGGGAGGTTTTTCCTGCTGTCTGGGTGGTGAAGAGAGTTCTAAAAACAAACAAACAAAAAAAAACAACTATAAATACGCAGAAATATTATAACAAATAACTGCATCTTTGGTCATTTTAAGTTAAGTTATTTCATTAAATACAATTTTAATATTTTTTCTTTGAAATCAGTTAAATTATTCTGTTCTGACTCTGCAAAATTATGGTCAAAAATGTAAATTGTTATAAGAAAAACTTTTAAAAAATGACCACAGTCTGTTTCAAATTTATTAAAAAAACAGTAATTTTAAAAAAAAAATCGATAAAAATTAGCCATAAAATAATTCACTAATTTATAATAAAGTCTCAAATGTACAAGAAAAGTCAATTTTACAAGAGCAAATTACAAATTTGAGGAAAACGGTTTCAAATTTAGATAAATTTACAGAGAAAAGTAGAAAACTATAATAAAATTGTTATACATTTTGGAGAAAAACCTCAAACCTTCAAGACTGAAGTCATTACTCAAGTTTTTAAGTGGCTGCTCTTTGTAAACTTAACGCAAGTACAAAATTTTTGGTTTTCAAAGCACTGCTTTTACATGAGTAGAATTTCTGGCTACTATACCCACCTGATCATATATATGTATATAAGATCTAATAGTGCAGGGGTGTCCAACCATGTGCCATGGAGAGCCAAGACCCTGCAGGTTTTCTCTTCTACCCAGTCTCTTCAGCAGGTGTTTTCACTTATCAGCAATCAGTGGGAAGAAGTTCACAGAAATCTGCTGTTGAAGACACTGGTTGGAGGTAAAACCTGCAGGGTCTTGGCTCTCCATGGCACATGGTTGGACACCCCTGTAATAGTGCATCAACAAGTACTTCACACTTAAGCACCAGATATTATTATTATTTTTTTTTTATATCCCCTAGAACAACCCCCCACCCCAGCTCACAAAATCAGTAGAGGAAGTACCTCAACAGGTGTATAATATGAAACAAATACACATAATAAAGTAGGGAAAAAAATTACAAAAATATATATAAACAAGGCACATGCTGATATAATTAGATGGGTAAGACTTTTAGATTAAAAAAGTGAGATATAAAACATTGCCATTTCTGGTAAAACCTTTCTGTGCATCCTCTTGTCGTATATTTTATTTTCTCAAGTTTTAGAAAAAACATCATATCCTTGAGCCATAGGGAAATTGAGGGATATCTGACAGATTTCCAATGCAGCAATAAAGTACGCCTTGCTATTAAGGATGTAAAGGCCACAATATCCCTTTGTGCCAAATTCAAAACTACAGAGGAGTCAGGAATCCCAAATATGGCAATAAATGGAGAAGGCAGCAGAGTCACTTGAAGAACCGTGGAGATAATTGTAAAGTAACTAGACCAAAAACTGTATAATTCCGAACAAAGAAAAAACATGTGGCCAAGGTGACAGGAGATCCCTTACATTTATCACAGCTACCATCAACTTCTGGGTAAATCTCAGAGAGTCTCGATTTTGAGAAGTGGACTCTATATAGTATCTTAAACTGAATCAAGCTAAGACGAGCACATGAGGAAGACATTCTAATTCTGTTAATGGCATCCTCCCAAAGCTCTTCAGTCATCTGTATAAGATAAGATAAGCCTTTATTAGTCCCACAACGGGGAAATTCCAGGATTGCAACAGCACAGGGATAGCAACACTCAGAGCAACAATCAGAAGGCAAGAAAAAAAAAAGCAAGCAAGAGCAGCTAATATACATATGTGTGGCGGTTTGGTTTCAACCCCCACAACACACAGGGACAGACAGCTCGCTACTCCTGGGTTTTTTCCGCTGCATGCTGTGATCTAATCAGCCATTTATGCATTTCACTGCTGTGAGGTTAATGTGCCACCCATGCATTGTGTTCATGCATCCTGTCTGTGCCTCTCATATGCAAATGCTCATATCGACCCATGTGAATGCTTTGATGTATTGTTGTAGCTGAGTATTTAAGCTGTCTGAATTTCATGTTCAACCTCTCATTCTCACTTCAACCTCTGCTGCAGGACACAGACTTTGTGTCCCTCCTTCTCTGAGAGCCAGAGGATCCCCATCCAGCCTGCACACACTTGGGCTGGAGAGGGGATCCCGTGACGGCGGTATGATATAATAAACTTCCTTAACACCACAGCATCGCTGCCTTATTTTATCATCCGCCGCACTCCCCCCAGAGGGCTCGGCAGGTGGCCGAGACCTCGATAGTGCAGTTTGGGCAGCGAGCAGGGAAAAGCTCTGTGCAGGAGGGGGGTGGGGGGTAGTAAAAGCCGGCCGGAGACGATGAAAAGTCTGGGCCGTGCAAAAATTGCTTGTGGGTCCGCGATGTCTTAGGGCTGTCCCGTTGGACGTGCAGAGGTCCACAAGAAGAAAAATTAGTCACTGGCTCCTCCCGCGATTAAGTCCTGCAAGGATTAATAGCGGCCATGAAGAAAAGACGAGGCTGCGTGGCGGCTGTGATGAGAACAGAGGGACTGGCGTGTTGGCTTTAGGTGCGGGCACAACCTTAAAGCGCTCGGGAACCGCAAACCGCTGAATTCCCCATGTGTGCCGTGGCTGAGACCGTTAGCAAATCCTTCGAGCATGCTGCATGCGTGCCTCAGGTGAGCGAGCAGCCCTGAAGGGCAGCGGCGAAGGAGGAAGGCAGTCTGTGGAGCCGTATGTGTCCCGTGCGTGGTGCGCCGTGCCCGTGACTCCCCGGTGCGTGTGCCGGAGTCCCGTGCGTGGGTGGGCCGCTGGAGAGGAGAACCAGGGTCAGGGAGCTTGCTGGAGATCATCCCTGTTGTCTGTTGGAGCGGTGAAGGAAAGTAGACGCTCTGTCACTCGCTCGGTCATGGTGCGTTCAGGTCCACGTGTGCTCCGTCGGCCATGGGGATCGCCGTCGTGGAGAGGGGACGAGGTGCATGCGCTCACGTGTGGAGGAGCTGTGAGCACGGCCGGTCCAGCGTGGATGTGCCGATCTAAGCGTGCAGATCTCACCATGAAACGTTGCTGCGGCTTTCCCGGTCGTGGGTGGTCTCCGGAGAGTTTCAACCTGGAAACTCTGCGTCGAAATCTCCCTGAAGCAAAAGGGAGCTGTTGCGTTCGCTTGTCGTCGGAGAATCACCACCGGGTGTTGCGTTCGCTGGCAGCGTGTTCGTTTCAGCGTCGGGTCACCAGTGCGGCGGATGATAAAATAAGGCAGCGATGCTGTGGTTTTAAGGAAGTTTATTATATCATACCGCCGTCACGGGATCCCCTCTCCAGCCCAAGTGTGTGCAGGCTGGATGGGGATCCTCTGGCTCTCAGAGAAGGAGGGACACAAAGTCTGTGTCCTGCAGCAGAGGTTGAAGTGAGAATGAGAGGTTGAACATGAAATTCAGACAGCTTAAATACTCAGCTACAACAATACATCAAAGCATTCACATGGGTCGATATGAGCATTTGCATATGAGAGGCACAGACAGGATGCATGAACACAATGCATGGGTGGCACATTAACCTCACAGCAGTGAAATGCATAAATGGCTGATTAGATCACAGCATGCAGCGGAAAAAACCCAGGAGTAGCGAGCTGTCTGTCCCTGTGTGTTGTGGGGGTTGAAACCAAATCGCCACAATATGTACATATTACTATAAATATATATATATACACACAGACACACAGTGCAGAGCATTGTAGCTGGATGGAATAAATATGTAGATATATAAACACCCACAGTACGGAGCATTGTTGCTAGATGGGATGAAACAGCATAACCGTCTACTTAGTTATCCTACATGGTATGATTATGTGCCCATACATATTCTCACTCTCCATAGCGACTGGTATTTTCCTAGTTGTATGCCGGAGGGGACCATTGTGTAAGTCTATTGCATCTTTTGCATTCAAAAAACTATTAGTTTGTTACGTCTTTTTGCTATCTCTGCGAGCAGCCCTGCTTAGGTTGTACAGTCTTACAGCCGTTGGTAGGAAGGACCTGCGAAACCTCTCGGTTGTGCACCTGGGATGATGTAGTCTGCTGCTAAATGAGCTCCTCAGTGCATTCAGTATGTCCTGCATAGGGTGGAACTCGGACTCCAGCAGAGATGACAGTTTAGCCACCGTCCTTCTCTCTCCTATCTCCTCCACCGGATCAAGGCGCTGCCCCAGGACAGAGCTAGCTTTCTTGATCACACATACAGTATATATATATATATATATATATATATATATATATATATATATATATATATATATATATATATGTGTGTGTGTGTGTGTGTGTGTGTGTGTGTGTGTGTGTGTACATACACACACACACACACACACACACACACACATATATATACATATATACCCAATTCTTTCTCCCACAAATTTTTTATTTTGACACTTGATTCATCGTTTAATGTTAAAATGGAATTATAAAGCTTAGATATCAGCCCTTTATGTTGTGGACCATGTGAAACTATACTTTCCCAGGGCTGCTCAGGAGGGATAGAAGGAAAGTTAGAGAAACACTTAGAAACAAAATTACGAATTTGAAAATAACGAAACAAATGGGTGCCGGGTAAGTTATAATTGGAAGATAAATTGGTAAAACTATCAAAAAGCCCAGATGTATATAAATTCCTTATATGTTCAATACCCCTGTCATGCCAATCGGAGAATGACGAATCTGAGAGAGATGGGGAAACAAATGATTTTTAGTTAAAGGACACAAAGAGGAGGCAGCTACAAAACCAAAGCGCCGCCTAAACTGAAACCAGATTTTTAATGTGTTGAGAACCACTTGATTGTCCGTATACAAAGAGGGTTTTGTAGGCAAAGAGGAAAAAATTAATGCAGGTATTGACGACCCACGACAGGATGATAATTCCATTCTACACCATGGGGAGCGAAAAGACTTTAACCAATAGCAGATTTTATGTATATGTGCCGCCCAATAATATGATTGAAAATCAGGTAATGCAAGTCCCCCGCTAAGTCTACATCTTTGCAATAATTTTTTACGAACTTTAGGCGGTTTACCATTCCAGATAAAGCCACAAATTATCTTATCCAGAGAATCAAAACAGTTTTTAGGCAGAAAAAAAAGGAATTGATTGAAATAAAAAAAGAAATTTTGGTAAGATATTCATCTTAACAACATTAATCCTACCCAAGAGTGACAGAGGGAGATTTCGCCAACGCTGGACGTCCAAGGTTATTTTAGCAATAAGGGGAGAAAAATTGGCTGAAGCTAGGCTAGAGAAAGAGCGTGTCACATTTATACCAAGATACTTGAATCCTGTGTGACTAAGTTTGAAGGGTATGTCAGACTGCTGAAGATCACAGGCAGTTGTATTGATGGGAAAGCATTCGCTTTTTTCCAAATTCAATTTATAACCGGAAAAGGAACTGAAATTATTTAAGATACTCAAGACATTGGGGATAGAACTAACTGGATTTGACACATATAATAACAAATCATCCACATATAATGACAACTTGTGTTCAGTTCCATTTCGGAAAATCCCTCTAAATAAATTGGAAGACCGCAACGCAATGGACAGAGGCTCAATGGCAATAGTGAAAAGCAAGGGCGATGATGGACAGCCTTGCCGTGTGCCACGTCCAAGAGGAAAATAATCAGAAAACATATCATTAGTTTGAATCCTTGCCTTCGGGGATGTATAGAGGAGACGAATCCAAGAAACAAATTTCTCATTGAATCCAAATTTCCTCAAAACCGCAAACAAATATTCCCACTCTACCCTGTCGAACGCTTTTTCAGCGTCTAGCGATATGACTATTTCTGGTGAATCAGATGACTGCTTTGCATAAATTATATTGAAGAGAGTACGTATATTAAAAAATAATTGTCGTCCCTTAACAAAACCGTTCTGTTCTTCAGATATAATCAAAGGGAGAACCTTCTCCAAACGGGAAGAAATTACTTTGGCTAACACTTTCACGTCAGCATTAAGCAATGATAGTGGTCTATAAGAGCTACATAGAGTTGGGTCTTTGTCCTTTTTATGAAGTAAAACAATCGAAGCTTGTGTTAGAGTTGGAGGAAGAATACCTCGTTCTAATGATTCATTAAAGGTAGCTAAAAGTAAAGGTGCTAATTTTTCTATAAACTTTTTATAAAATTCGATGGGAAACCCATCAGGGCCAGGTGCTTTGTTTGATTGCATTGCTTTAATTGAATTAATTATTTCGACAAGGCAGAGTGGGGAATCCAGGCTTTTTGCTGTATCTGAGTCAATTACAGGATTCGAGAGGTCATGAAGAAATATGTTCATGTTATATGAATCTGTTGGGAACTTCGACGTATATAGAGAAGAATAAAATGTTTTAAATGTGGCACTGATTTCATTAGGATCTGTCATGATTGTATGTTGGATATTCTGAATACTACTTATAATCCGAGAGTTTGCTTGACGCCGTAGCTGATGTGCCAATAGACGGCTTGCTTTGTCGCCATATTCATAATGAGTTCCACGACTTTGTAATAATAGCCTTTCAGCTTCTTGGGACTGTGCAGTCTTTTTAATATTTTTATTTTTATATTGTATATATGACTTATTTTATCTTAGATTACGTACATTGTACACATTATACATTATTTATTGCAGGAATTTATTGTTTTTATGCTTTTTATTTTTCTCTTTAACATATGTTGCACTGAAGGAGATGCTTAAATCTCATTGTACATTTGTTTGTATAATGACAATAAAGGCTATCTATCTATTATGAGAAAAAGTGAGCAATTTAAAAGAAAAAAGTAGCAAAATTACAAGAAAAAAGTGACAAGGAAATTACAAAAAAAAGACAAATTTATATGATAAAAACTAGTAAAATTATCAGAAAAAAGTCCAATTTTAAGAAAAAAACAGGAGCAACCTTATGAGAAAAAGTGACAAATTTATGAGAAAAAAATTAAAAATTACAAGAAAAATGTCAAATTTATCAGAATAAATACAAGCAAAATTACAAGAAAAAGTCGGATTTATTTAAAAAAATAGTTGCAAAAATATGAGAGAAAAGTCAATTTATAAGAAAAAAAAGTAGCAACATTATGAGAAAAAAGTGACTTATACACCACTGACTTTCAGTACAACACTGAGTCATGCCACCTGCAGAAATTCTCTGATGACTCAGCTGTTGTGGGGTGTATAAGAGGAGGAGAGGAGGGGGAGTACAGGGCACTGGTGGACAGATTTGTGGAGTGGATGGAGCAGAATCACCTGAGGTTGAATGTCAGCAAGACCAGAGAGATGGTGATTGACTTCAGGAAGAGGAAGGCTCCTTCTCAGCCACTGCAGATTAGGGGGGAGGATGTGGTAGTGGTTGAGGACTACAAATATCTGGGTGTCAGGATCAGCAGTGGGTTGGCCTGGAGATCCAACACCGATGCTGCGCACAAGAAGGGGATGAGCAGACTCTACTTCCTGAGGAAGCTGAGATCCTTCAATGTGTGTAGCAGGATGCTGGAGCTTTTCTACCAGACCGTTGTCACCAGCACCATCTTCTTTGCTGCGGTCTGTTGGGGTAGCAGTATCGGGGCCAGAGACACCAACAGACTTGACAACATTATCAAGAGGGCTGGCTCTGTAATTGGCCTCAGACCGGAGACCTTTGAGACAGTGATGGAGAGGAGAACACTAAATATACTGTGATCCATCATGGACAATCCTGATCACCCTCTCCACCACACACTAGATAGACAGCGAAGCACTTTCTCCAGTAGACTACTACAGCTTCACTGTCGAACGGCCAGGTACAGGAAATCTTTCCTGCCACATGCAATTTCACTGTACAATAACTCACTATGATGTTGTATTCTGGTCATAGCTATGCTGCCACACTGCACCTTACAGCCTAACTGGTACCTCACATTTCACTCTGCTCCTGATAGTCCTTCTTGTGCAATGGGATGATTCATGTGTTTATATGAGTCGTCATATATTAAGCTATGATGTATATAGATTTTCTATAGTCGTGTTAGTTTTACTTTCCATGGGTTTCCATGGGTTTTACTTTCCTTTGTCTGTCATGTGTGTGTTTCTGTTGTTTGGTTGTCTACTGTCATGCTGCTGTTACACTGTAATTTCCCAGTTTGGGATCAATAAAGTAGATCTATCTATCTGTCTATCTAAAAAAGTAGAAAATTACGAGAAAAAAGATAGTTATATGAAAAAAACTAACAACATTATGAGAAAAAAAGTCAAATTTTAAGAAAAAAAAAAACCCAGGAGCAACATTATGAGAAAAAGTGACATATTGATAACAAAAAAAGTAGCAAAATTCCAAGAAAAAAGTGACAAATTTATGAAAAAAATTACTAGAAAAGGCAAATTAAGAGAAAAACTAGCAAAATTATGAGAAAAAGGGACAAATTTATAAGAAAAAAAAATAGAAAAATTACAAGAAAAAAAGTCAAATTTACAAGAATAAACACTAGCAAAATTACAAGAAAAAGTCACAAATTTAAAAGAAAAAATAGTTGCAAAATGATGAGAAAAAAGTCAAATTTTAAGAAAAAAAACAGGAGCAACATTGAGAAAAAGTGACAAATTTATAAGAAAAAAAATAGAAAAATTACAAGAAAAAGTCAAATTTACAAGAATAAATACTAGCAAAATTACAAGAAAATGTCACAAATTTCTAAGAAAAAAATAGTTGCAAAATTATGAGAAAAAAGTTGAATTTATAAGAAAAAAACAGTAGCAAAATTATGAGAAAAAAGTGACAAATTTATAAGAAAAAAGTACCAAAATAACGAGAAAAATGTCAAATTTATAAGAATAAATACTAGCAAAATTACAAGAAAAAAGTGAAATTTATAAAAAAAAAAGAAAATTACGAGAAAAAAAGACAAATTTATAAGAAAACAACTAGCAAAATTATGAGAAGTCAAATTTTAAGAAAAAAGCAGGAGCAACATTATGAGAAAAAGTGATAAATTTATAAGAAAAAAATAGCAAAATTACGAGAAAAAAAGTGACAAATTTATAAGAAAAAAACTGTAGCAAAATTATGAGAAAAAAGTGACAAATTTATAAGAAAACAAATAGAAAAATTACAAGAAAAAAATCAAATTTATAAGAATACTAGCAAAATTACAAGAAAAATTCACAAATTTAGAAGAAAAACAGTAGCAAAATTATGAGGAAAAAAGTGACAAATTTATAAGAAAAAAAAAATAGCAAAATTACAAGAAAAAAGTGACAAATTTATGAAAAAGTTTGCATATCAGCCCCATTTAGGAGTTGAAGATGCTGTCATCTACCTGCTGCAATGAGCCCATCTGCACCTGGATGGTGGAGGAGATACTGTGAGAATCACTTTTTTTGATTTCTCTAGTGCCTTTAACACCATCCAGCCACTGCTGCTGGGTGAGAAGCTGCGGGTGATGGGGATTGACAGCTCTGTGATCTCTTGGATTACTGACTACCTGACAGGCAGACCACAATTTGTCCGGCTGGGCAATGTCGTCTGGAGTGGTGGCTAGTGATATGGGAGCTCCACAGGGGACTGTGCTCTCTCCTTTACTTTTTACCTTATACACCACTGACTTTCAGTACAACACTGAGTCATGCCACCTGCAGAAATTCTCTGATGACTCAGCTGTTGTGGGGTGTATAAGAGGAGGAGAGGAGGGGGAGTACAGGGCACTGGTAGACAGATTTGTGGAGTGGACAGAGCAGAATCACCTGAGGTTGAATGTCAGCAAGACCAGAGAGATGGTGATTGACTTCAGGAAGAGGAAGGCTCCTTCTCAGCCACTGCAGATTAGGGGGGAGGATGTGGGAGAGACAAGACTTTCGGTCGGCCTCAAAGAGATTCTGGCAAACTGTCCGGTGGCTCAGGAGGGGAAAGCAGCTCCCTGTCCACACTGTGTATGGTGCGGATGGGGTGCTGTTGACTTCGACTGGGGATATCGTCAGGCGGTGGAAGGAATACTTTGAGGATCTCCTCAATCCCACTGATACGCCTTCCAGAGAGGAAGCAGGGTTTGTGGACGAGAGGGATGACTCGCCTATCACAGGGGCTTAAGTCACCAAGGTGGTTAAAAATCTCCTTGGTGGCCGGGCCCCGGGGGTGGACGAGATTTGCCCTGAGTACCTCAAGGCCCTGGATGTTGTAGGGCTGTCACGGTTGACACGCCTCTGCAACATTGCGTGGAGGTCAGGGGCAGTGCCGGGGTGGTGGTTCCTCTCTTCAAAAAAGGGGACTGGAGAGTGTGCTCCAACTTTAGAGGGATCACACTCCTCAGCCTCCCTGGGAAGGTCTATGCCAAGGTACTGGAGAGGAGAGTCCAGCCGTTGATCGAACCTCGGATTCAGGAGGAGCCATGTGGTTTTCGTCCTGGCCGTGGCACATCGGACCAGCTCTTTACTCTCTCAAGAATTCTCGAGGGTTCATGGGAGTTTGCCCAACCAGTTTACATGTGTTTTGTGGACTCGGAGAAGGCATTTGACTGCGTCCCTCATGGTTTTTTGTGGGGGGTGCTTGTTGTTACGAGCTATTCGGTCTCTGTACGACCGTTGTGAGAGTTTGGTTCGTATTGCCAACACTCGGTCGGACTCATTCCCAGTGAGAGTTGGACTCCGCTAGGGCTGCCCTTTGTCACCGATCCTGTTCATAATTTTTATGGACAGGATTTCTAGGTGCAGCCAGGGAACGGAGGGTGTCGTGCTTGGTGACCACAGGATCTCATCTCTGTTGTTTGCAGATGATGTTGTCCTGTTGGCTTCATCCAGCAATGACCTACAGCTCTTGCTGAGACGGTTTGCCGCTGAGTGTGAAGCGGCTGGGATGAGAATCAGCACCTCCAAGTCCGAGTCCATGGTCCTCAGCCGGAAAAAGGTGAATTGTCCTCTCTGGGTTGGGGACAGGCTCCTGCCCCAAGTGGAGGAGTTTAAGTATCTTGGGGTCTTATTCACGAGTGAGGGGAGAAGAGAGCGAGAGATTGACAGATGGATTGGAGCAGCATCTGCAGTGATGCGGCCGTTGTACCGGTCTGTTGTGGTGAAGAGGGAGCTGAGTTCTAAGGCAAAGCTGTCAATTTACCAGTCAATCTACATTCCTACTCTCACCTATGGTCACGAGCTTTGGGTAATGACCGAAAGAACAAGATCGCGGATACAAGCGGCTGAAATGAGCTTTCTCCGTAGGATTGCTGGACTCATCCTCAGAGATAGGGTGAGGAGCTCAGTCATCCGGGAGAGGCTCAGAGTAGAACCGCTGCTCCTCCACATTGAAAGGAGTCAGTTGAGGTGGTTTAGGCATCTGATTAGGATGCCTCCTGGACACCTCCCACTTGAGGTGTTTCGGGCACGTCCCACTGGGAGGAGACCCCGGGGCAGACCCAGGACTCACTGGAGAGACTATGTCTCCCAGCTGGTCTGGGAACGCCTTGGTATCCTCTCTGAAGAGCTGGAGCAGGTGGCTGGGGAGAGGGAAGTCTGGGCTTCTCTGCTTGAACTGCTGCCTCCGTGACCCGGACCTCCACAAAAGCGGTAGAAGATGGATGGATGGATAGATAGTTGCAAAAATATGAGAAAAAAGTCAAATTTATAAGAAAAAACAGTAGCAAAATTATGAGGAAAAAAGTGACAAATTTATAAGAAAACAATAGTAGCAAAATTACAAGAAAAAAGTGACAAATTTATGAAAAAAGTAGAAAATTACAAGAAAAAAGATAGTTATGAGAAAAAACTGGCAAAATTATGAGAAAAAAGTCAAATTTTAAGAAAAAAAAAACCAGGAGCAACATTATGAGAAAAAGTGACATATTGATAAGAAAAAAAGTAGCAAAATTCCAAGAAAAAAGTGACAAATTTATGAAAAAAGAAATTACTAGAAAAGGCAAATTTATAAGAAAAAAAAATAGCAAAATTATGAGAAAAAAGTCCAATTTTAAGAAAAAAAAAAAACAGGAGCAACATTATGAGAAAAAGTGACCAATTTATAAGAAAAAATAGAAAAATTACAAGAAAAAAGTCACAAATTTATAAGAAAAAGCAAAATTACGAGAAAAAAGTGACAAATTTATAAGAAAAAATGGCAAAATTATGAGAAAAAAAGTCACAAATTTATAAGACAAAAACAGTAGCAAAATTAAAGCTGTAAGCGGGCCCTCGCCCCTGGCGCAACCGTGGACCTCAGCGCCCATCGTACTTAGCTGGCTCAGAAAATTTCCCGTCGTTGCAGCAAGCGCTGCATGAATAATAAAGTAAACCGTTTGACGCAGTACTTACTTTGAGCAGTAGGTGGCCCTATAATGTCTGTCAATCATTTTTATGTAGGAGCGTGTGGGGCAGGACTAATATCCATCGTAGAAAATTTGGTGAAAATCAGACAGTTTGTCCAAGTTACAACTTTCCGATGTTCCAGGGCAAGGAGTCATTCTTCGCCATGTTGCCATGGCAACACTTCCCTGTCAGTCATGTGTTGCCCACCCATAGAGGACTACATATGACAGTCACCTCAACCTATGTTCCAGATTTCATGACTCCAGGCCGTTCCCATCCATCCCAACAAGATCACGGATTGAATGGTGAGGAGGACGTGTTCATGGTAACAACAGTGACGCCATGCTAAAGGTGATGTGCAGTTATGATCAACCACGTTGTTTGATAAACCTCAGAAAATTGCACGTCATTCTGGCAAGCAGCGCGTGAGTATGGCATCTGAGTTATGGCAACTTCCTGTCCATTGGCGGAAGGGGGCGCTGTTGCTATGTGTCATTCTTTATTATAGAAATTATCAGTATTGGCTACCTATTCACCGCACAAAATTTGGTTGAAATCTGTCAATGTATGCCAGAGTAAAAGCCATTGGAAGAGTGATGGCGATACTGCAAACTTGGCCATGTCCCTTCTGCCAAACCGTCAAGCTTTTGGAAAAGTTTTCAATGACTTTTATTGGTACATGGGTATAGATGATTGTCACCACAAATGAGCTCAATCGGACTAAAACCCTAGGATGAGTTCGATAAAATGTGTGAGGTGGACATCTGGTTACTGCCAATTCCTGTCAAAATAGCCGACTTCCTGTTGGGTGTAGATCATCACTTCTATGGAGTTTTTTTGCATGTCTTGACATGATAAACATCTCACCCGATTTTCACTTTCTTCGCAAAACTAAGCGTGTGCCACTCGCCATTGACTTCACATGTTAGGTGGCGCTGTAGAGCCATTTTTGTGGGGTCATTCATATTTCCTCCAAAATATTCAATTTTTCGCCAGTCTTGAGGTCCCTGGAAAAAATGGTGAGTTTTCATGCACGTTCACTACCCCAAAAATGAGATCTTAGATGGAGAAGAAAAAAAATTCTCGCAATTACAATAGGGCTCTCGCCCACTGACGTCAGTGGCTCGGGCCCTAATTAAAGCTGGGCTGCACGGTGGCGCAGTGGTTTAGCACTGTGGCAGCACAGTTTACCCTCGGCCGGGGGATCGCGGGGATCATGAGATCGTGGGTTCGATCCCAGCCCCCGACCAACAGTGAGCTGTGTGGAGTTTGCATGTTGGCTGCACGGTGGCGCAGTGGTTAGCACTGCGGCAGCACAGTTTACCCTTGGCCGGGGGATTGTGGGGATCGTGGGATCGTGGGTTCGATCCCAGCCCCCGACCAACAGTGATCTGTGTGGAGTTTGCATGTTCTCCCCGTGTTGCGTGGGTTTACTCCGGGATTTCTCCGGTTTCCTCCCACATGCCAAAAACATGCATGTTAGGTTAATTGGCTGTTCTAAATTGTCCCTAGATATCTGTTTCCTATAGGCCTTTAGAATAGAGGGTTAGTATTAATGAAAGCGCTTTGAGTGGTCTTTGTGACTAGAAAAGCGCTATATAAGTGCAGGCTAGTTAGTTAGCTAGTTAGTGTTGCGTGGGTTTACTCCGGGATTTCTCCGGTTTCCTCCCACATACCAAAAACATGTAGGTTTAGGGCGCTCGCGCACGCAGCGACCGGCAGCCGGTGGCTTGTCACCAGACTGCAAACCAAATCTACCTACAGGTACAAATAAGTAACTAATTAAAAAAAAAAAAAAAAAAAAAAAAAGCTGCAAGCAGCTGTAAGTGGGCCCTCACCACCTGCACAACCACGGACCCCGGCGCCCGTTGTACCTAGCTGGCTCAGAAAATTTCCCGTCGTCATGGCAAGCGCGGCATGAATAATAAAGTAAACCATTTGGCGCAGTACTTCCTGTGAGCAGTAGGTGGTACTATAACTTTTGCCAATCATTTTTATGTAGGAGTGTGTGGGGCAGGACTAATATCCATCGTAGAAAATTTGGTGAAAATCAGAAAGTTTTTCCAAGTTACAACTTTCCGATGTTCCATGGCGAGGAGTCAACCTTCGCCACGTCGCCATGGCAACACTTCCCTGCCAGTTATATGTTGCCCTCCCATATAGGACTACAAATGACAGTCACCTGAACCTATGTTTCAGATTTCATGACTCCAAGTCGTTCCCAACCATCCCAACAAGAGCATGGATTGAATGGCGAGGAGAGCATGTCCACGGTAACAAGACTGACGTCATGGTAAAGTTGATTTGCAGTTATGATCAGCCCTATGGTTTGATGAATGTCCGAAAATTTCACGTCATTCTGGCAAGTGGTGCATGAGTAATAAATAAAAGTTTTCAGCAATTCGTCCTTTAACCACTAAGTGGCGCTGTAGATTTCTATTAATATTGTTCTATAGAACTGTTTGGAATTGGACTGATATCCATAATAATGAATTTGGTTGAAATCTGACAATACATACCAGCGTTACTGCCATCATAATGGTCATAGAATGATCATGGTGAGGCATCAAAATTTGCCACGCCCCTACAGCCAAACCGTCAAACTTTTGGAAAAGTTTTCAATATCTTTTAATGGCACATGGGTGTAGATGATTGTCACCACAAATGAGCTCAATCGGACAAAAACCCTAGGAGGAGTTCGATCAAATGCGTGAGGTGGAAATTTGGTCGCTGCCACTTCCTGCCAAAATGGCTGACTTCCTGTTGGGTGTAGACCATCACTTCTATGGAGTTTTTTGCATGTCTCGACATGATCAACATCTCATGCGATTTTCATCTTTCTACGCGAAACTAAGCGTGTGCCACTCGCCATTGACTTCACATGTTAGGTGGCGCTGTAGAGCCATTTTTTTGGGGTCATTCATATTTCCTCCAAAATATTCAATTTTTCGCCAGTCTTGAGGTCCCTGGAAAAAATGGTGAGTTTTCATGCACGTTCACTAACCCAAAAATGAGATCTTAGATGGAGAAGAAGAAAAAAAAAAAAATCTAACAATTACAATATGGTTCTCACCCACTGGCTTTGTCAGTGGCTCGGGCCCTAATTAAAACTGCACGTAGTGTTGAAGGGCCCTTGCACATTCTGTGCTACTTGGGGTGTTGTGCCACTCGGAGCGCTCACGTCGTTGTGTGAAAAGAGTACCGATTGATAGTAATAGTATAGTAATAGTAATCAATTAGCCAAGTTGGAAGCCTGTCTTAAGGAAATCAAAGCTTGGATGACTTGCAATTTCCTGCTTTTAAATTCAGATAAGACTGAAGTCATTCTAGTTGGTCCAAAAAACCTTAGAAATACCTTTCCAAATCAAACTTTTAGTTTGGATGCGGTTACTCTTTCTCTTAATAGCTCTGTGAGGAACCTTGGAGTTATTTTTGATCAAGATCTGTCTTTCAATTCACATATTAAATTTGTTTCTAAGACTGCCTTTTATCATTTGCGTAATATTGCCAAGATTAGGAGCATCTAGTCTCAGAGTGATGCTGAGAAACTGATCCATGCTTTTGTTAGCTCTAGATAAGATTATTGTAACTCTTTATTATCAGGTTGTCCTAAAACATCTTTAAAAAGTCTTCAGTTGATCCAAAATGCTGCAGCAAGAGTTTTAACAGGTACTAGAAAGCGAGATCATATCTCTCCGGTTCTGGCCTCCCTTTATTGGTTTCACATAGAGTTTAGAATTAAGTTTAAAATCCTTCTTCTTACTTACAAAGCTCTAAACAATCAGGCCCCTTTATATTTAAAAGATCTGATATTACCCTATTATCCTAACAGAGCACTACGCTCCCAAAATGCAGGATTACTTGTAATACCTAGAATCTCCAAAAGTACAATGGGAAGCAGAGCCTTCAGTTATCAAGCTCCTCTCCTGTGTTACCAGCTGCCAATCTGGATTTGATCGATTCAGACTCGATCTCTGTTTTTAAGAATAGGGTTAAAACCTTCCTTTTTGATATAGCCTACAATTAGGGAGGGATCACATGTCTCTGAACCCTCCCTTAGTTATGCTGCTAATAGGTTTAGACTGCTGGGGGACCTCCAATAATGCACTGGGCTTCACTCCTTTCTTCACTCCGAATGAAATATTTATTTTTTTTTGCTGGTCATTAACATTTGTTTGTTCTCTCCCATAGATTGAGTCCCCATCGTGATGTTTGCTCTCTACATGTCTGTTCTTTTCATCTTCTCTATCCCCTCACCCCCCAGCCAGTCGCAGCAGATGACTGCCCCTCCCTGAGCCTGGTTCTGCTGGAGGTTTCTTCCTGTTAAAAGGGAGTTTTTCCTCTTCACCGTCGCCAAGCACTTGCTTACAGGGGATCGCCTGATTGCTGGGGTCTTTCTGCAATTGTGGGGGTTCCCCCTACAGTTGAAAGTGCTATGAGATGACTGTTGTTGTGAAATGGCGCTATATAAATAAAGTTGAATTGAATTGAATATTGTGTAGCATCCCTTTATCAGAGTTATAAACCTTTTATTTTGCAGCTAGAGGGAGCCGTGGCTATACGTATGTTATTTTGCATTATGGGAGTCTTCAGTGTCAGCTACCTATTCATGACACAAAATTTGGTTGAATTTTGATAATGTATTAAATTAATTAATTAATTAAATCACCCTTTATTGTCATTCAACTGTACAACCAATCATGTACAGTAGAACGAGTTTGTGTTTTACCTATCTACAGTGTTAATCACACACACCCCAAGTGTAGAATCAGAGGGCCGCTGCCATGCAAGGCGCCACCACAGATTTCCCTCCTCCATTCCATTATTGCTGAGCACCAAGCTGGACGGCAGGAAGTTCCACTTTTATATGGTCTTCGGCATGACCCAGCCGGGATTTGAACCCCTGCCTCCCGGGTGTGGGGGAGATGCTCTACCAACTGAGCCACCACTCCGGTATGCCAGAGTTGTAAAGCTTTATTGCTGTACTAGGGGGTGCTAAACCTAAATGTGTGATAGTAATGTAAATCTGTTCTGGGTTGTACCTGTACCATATACACTACCATTCAAAAGTTTGGGGTCACTTAGAAATGTCCTTATTTTTGAAAGAAAAGCACTTTTTTCAATGAAGATAACTTTAAACTAATCAGAAATGCACTCTATACATTGCTAATGTGGTAAATGACTATTCTAGCTGCAAATGTCTGGTTTTTGGTGCAATATCTACATAGGTGTATAGAGGCCCATTTCCAGCAACTATCACTCCAGTGTTCTAATGGTACAATGTGTTTGCTCATTGCGTCAGAAGGCTAATGGATGATTAGAAAACCCTTGTGCAATCATGTTAGGTCTGCAATGCTGTAATTGCTGCAAATGGAGGATTCTTTGACGAAAGCAAAGTTTGAAGGAAACAATTATTATTTCAAATACAAATCATTATTTCTAACCTTGTCAATGTCTTGACTATATTTTCTATTCATTTTACAACTCATGGTGGTAAATAAGTGTGACTTTTCATGGAAAACACAAAATAATTCTCTGGGTGACCCCAAACTTTTGAACGGTAGTGTATATGAAGTTTGTGTTCATTTGGACCTTGTACGTGCGAGTTATGACAACTTCCTAGCCATTGGCGGTAGGGGGCGCTACTGCTGCGTGTCAATGTATGTTATACAAATGTTCACCATTGGCCACCTATTCACCACTCTAAATTTTGTTGACTTTGGACAAAGTATGCCAGAGTTATTCAGCTTTGTTTTTTCCTTGGGGGCGCTATAGCTATGTGTAATTGTTCAATGTAAAAATGTTCAGTGTTAGCTAACCATGCACCACACAAAATTTGGTTGAATTTGGGCAAAGTATGCCAGAGTTATAAGGCTTTGTTTTTTTCTGCTAGGGGGCGCTATAGCTATGTGTAATTGTTCATTAAAGAAATGTTCAATGTGGGCTACCGAGCCGCCACACAAAATTTGGTTGAATTTGGGCAAAGCATGGCCGAGTTATAAAGCTGTTTTTTTTTTCCTAGGGGCGCTATAGGTATGTTTGTTATAATTATATAAATCTGTTTGGGTTCTGACTAGTAACATATATATGAAGTTTCACGGCATTCGGACAATCTATGTGTGAGTTATGACAACTTCCTGTCCATTGGCGGTAGGGGGTGCTGTTGCTATGTGTCATTCTTTATTATAGAAATTATCAGTATTGGCTACCTATTCACCACAAAATTTGGTTGAACTCAATCAATGTATGCCTGAGTTAAAGGCATTGGAACGGTACAAAAAATGGTGAGTTTTCGTGCATGTTGACTACCCCAAAAATGAGATCTTAGATGGAGAAGAAGAAAAAGAAAAAAACTGTAGCAGTTACACTAGGGCTGTCGCCCACTGGCGATGTCAGTGGCTCAGGGCCTAATTAAAAATATGTAGGACAAATAAGAAAAACCGAAAGGGTGTACACTGAAGCTAGTGCTTATATAGCACCTACCCCGTTACAATTTAAAAATCAATGACATAAAAATTTTAGTCAAAAGTGAAAAGAAAGTGTAGAACAAAGAAAAAGTCGAGCCCCATTTTTGTCTTTGTCTTAGGCCCCAAATGGACTAAGTCCACCCCTGTGTGACTTATTCATTGAATTAGGATATTTTAGTTAATTTTTGTGACTCATTCATACCAAAGTTATTTTGAGAACAGTACATGTGGTCTGTCATCACATACAGTAGAGGTTCTGGTACACATGTCACTGACCCTGGTTCCACGGTCACAATAAACCGATCGCTGGGAATAAACTAATCATGGTTTTGTTGTGTTCACATGCACTGATTAAATGGATTATTGTAGGGTTAACCACTTGAGTTAATGACCATAGTTACATGGCCACTTGAATAATCAGGTAACTCCAGAAATCCAGCCATAACCAGTTTATTCCTGTCCATGTAACCATGATTACTGTTGGACTCTTCCTGGTCTTGTGTTTGGGGGGGCGGGGGGCGCAGCATTAATCCTCGGTCTGGGTTTGTCAGTTTTGGTTCTTGTGATTTACTCCCTCTTAGAATGGGCCTGCATACTGATTCAGTTTAATTTTGTGGAGAGTGCAAATAAAGAAACCAGGCTTGCACGGCAGACGAACTTTATTCACTCTCCCACTTCATTCATACACAGAAAAAGCGTTCCCTTCATACACCAGGGTCTCTGCTTTTATGTCACTCCACTCCTTCCCCCTGCTGCCTGAGATATTGCATCACAATACAGTGGTACCTCTACTTACAAACGTCTCTACATACGGAATTTTCAGGTTACGACACGCCTCAACGGGAAAATATTGCCTCTTGTTACGAACGAAATTTCAGGATACGAAAGGCAAAAAAGTACGCGCTCCTCGCAGCTCCCGTAGTTTACCGAACGTAAACATACCTGTAGCTGCTCTGCCATTGGCTATCGCCTAGCATCTTCCTGGTATCCCATTGGCCGCGAAGTTTTTTGTTTTGTTTTTTTCCCCCAAAACTTTATTAAGAACAAGGTGAAAGTTTTACGTGTGTGTACAGTACAAAATTAACATTTATTCGCTATGGGCCCCAAGAAAGTGACGGAGATAAGTGGAAAAGGAGAAAAGAAGAAGAGAGTTTTTTTGTCCATACAAACAAAGAAGGAGATAATCGAAAGGTATGAAAAGGGGATGCGTTTGGTTGATCTCGCCAAAGAATATGGCCGTAATACATCAACGATCAGCACGGTATTAAAACAAAAGGAAGCACTTACAAGCCGACAAAAGCAAACGTCCTTGGATCAGAACATGAACCAAAGAAGGCAAAAGGTGACGACGTCGACGACGATAGCAGTTAAAAGGTAAATGAACATAATTTTTATTATTCTTTCTCTTTTATTATTCTTTCTCTCATTTTAAACTCTCATTTTATGTTTATTGTGCAGTAATCTAATTGTAACATGTATTTGTTACATGTTTTGATGCGTTTTTATGATTTATAAAAAATTTATGCCCGAATTTTGGGGGGCTTGGAACGGATTACGGCATTTACATGTAAAACGCGCCTCTACTTACGGAATTTTCACGTTACGAGAATACTTCCGGAACGAATTAATTTCGTAAGTAGAGGTACCACTGTACATTCAACACATCATCTGTTTAATCCCCCACGCTCTACCGGCAGAGGGACTATTTGCCTCGGTTCCCTACACTGCCCCCCCCCCCCCCCCAGAGTCTCAGACTGAGTGTCAACCCTCATGTCCTTTTGGCTTCAGTCTCCTCCCATATCTGCTGTAACGAGGGGTCTTCGACTCCGCGGCGCTGCTGTGCCAGTGGGGGGGCTCCTGGGGGTGTGTCTGTCTGCGGGTGGGCAATGGTGTGGGGGGGGGGGAACATTCGACTTGCCTGTGTTTCTGCTCTGATGAATCGTTTACCTGGGGAGTCCTCAGTGGGAGTCTTCCACGCCGAGGAGCCCGAGCCAACATCACTTGGTCGTCCGCCACCACAAAGGCGGGCTTAAGTCTGTCTATACATATTTTCTCCCGACGACCCCCCAAGTCTAACAAAAAATGTTTGTCCCCTGGTTCCAGCATTCTGAACGGGCCGTCGTAGGGTGGGCGCAACGGGGGTCGGTGGGTATCGTGCCTGACAAACACGAACGCCGCGTTCTTCAAAGTTTTTGGCACAAAAGCGCATGGAAGACAGTGGTGGGCCGGGCCCAGTAGCGTGCCTGTGTCTGCGCTATGCTGCAAACGCTGAGACAGATGGTTGTTTGGCACGGGATTATCTGGTAAAAATTCCCCAGGGATCCGCAGTGGCTGACAAAAAACAAGCTCCACCGGGGAAGCCTCCAAATCCTCTTTTGGTGCGGAACGCAACCCTAACAGAACCCACGGCAACCGGTCCACCCAATTTGCATCCGTAAGCGAAGCCCTGAGCGCTACTTTCAGTGACCTATGGAAACGCTTGCATAACCCATTGGCCTGTGGGTTGTACGCGGTTGTGCGATGAATTGCGACACCCAGGCTACAGGCCATCGCGGACCAGAGGTCGGAAACAAACTGAGGGCCCCTATCGGACGTGATGTCCGAAGGGATGCCAAAACGTGCCACCCATGTTGTCAAAACCACGTCCATGGACGTGGTTTTCCGCTAGCGGGACTGCTTCTAGCCAGCGTGTGGTGCGGTCAACTACTGTCAGAAGGTGCGTGAACCCCTGCAATGGTGGAAGGGGGCCCATGAGGTCCACGTGAACATGGTCAAACCGCTTAGCCGGTATACGAAACGGCTCCAAAGGGGCCTTTGTGTGTCTGTGTACTTTGGCTCGTTGGCACGCTACCCAGGCTGCAGCCCCCTCTTTCACCTGTTTGCGCAAGCCTGGCCATACGAATTTTGCTCCCACCATTTTGACTGACGCGTGCACTCCTGGGTGCGCCAGAGCGTGAACTGACTCAAACACGTGGCGGCGGCAAGCAACTGGGACCACCGGGCACGGGTGTCCCGTGGAGACGTCACAGATTGGGGGGGCTTCCGTCTTGCAGTACTCTGCTTTCCAGCCTTAACCCTGTTGGCCCAGACTGGAGCGTGCACATGTCTGCATCGCCAATCTGCTCTGCAGCCATGGCTGTACAATCTATCCCTACGCAGACTGGGGACACTACTGCGCGCGAGAGGCAGTCCACCACCACATTCAGTTTACTGGCCACATGCTGAATATCGGTCGTAAACTCCGAGATCGCGGCTAGCTGTCTCTGCTGCCGGCCTGACCATGGTTCCGAAACCTTGGCCATTGCAAACGTTAGTGGCTTGTGGTCCATGGATGCAGTGAAGCTGCACCCTTCCAGCCAGAACTGGAAGTGGCGTATGGCCAGGTGGAGAGCCAGCAACTCCCTGTCAAACGCGCTGTATTTACGCTCACTGTAGCCCTGCTAAAAAAAGCAAGCAGCTGCCAAGAACCGGTGACGCGTTGCTCTATGACAGCCCCTATGGCCACGTCCGAGGCGTCGTAGTGAGTGCTATCCGAGCCGCCGGGTCCGGGTGCGCCAACAGTGCGGCGTTTGCCAGGGCTGCTTTAACCTCAGAGAATGCCTGCTCCCGCTCCGGAGTCCAGTCGACTCTGTCTGCTGGTTTCCGTTTCTTGAGCGCGGCGTACAATGACTGCATGAGCTGAGCTGCACGGGGGAGGAACCGGTTATAAAAGTTAACCATCCCCAAAAACTCTTGCAGCGCCCTGACCGTCTGAGGCTGGGGAAAATTCGCCACAGCGCGCACCTTGTCCGGCAAGGGTATCGCTCCCTCTGGTGAGATGCGGTGCCCCAAAAAATCAATCCCTGTCACACTGAACTGGCATTTCGCTGGGTTGATTATTAACCCGTGCTCCTCCAACCTCTGGAAAACCATCCTGAGGTGGGTGACGTGTTTGTCCTCGGATGCACTGGCCACCAGGATGTCATCCAGGTAGACAAACACAAACGGCAGATCGCGCAACACCGCATCCATCATACGTTGGAATGTCTGTGCCGCGCCTTTTAATCCGAAGGGCATGCGTAAAAACTCAAACAGGCCAAACAGAGTTATTACCGCCATTTTCGGTATGTCCTCCGTGCGCACTGGGACCTGGTGGTAACCATGGACCAGGTCTATTGTAGAAAAAATAAGTGCCGGCTCTGCGTCACCGCAGCTACCGGTGAGCGCACCAGACTGGGAGGGCGAAGAGTTCTTGTGGTGGGGGTGGCCGGCCAGAACACAAACCACCCATTCTGGCAGGGCTCAGAAGGGGCCGACTCAGCAATCTCATGCTCCCTTGCGGCAGTACCGGGTGGGAGCACCGACGGAGCGGGTAGGAGTGGACATTCTGGGCCCTTTACCGACCACGGACCGGGGGAACCACTACGTGCTGGTCGCAATGGATTATTTCACCAAATGTCCAGAGGCGTACGCGGTCCCTGATCAGAGCGCCGCCACCACGGCATCAAAACTGGTGAACGAGATGTTCTGTCGGTTTGGCTGACCAGAGGAGCTGCACAGCAATCAGAGTCGGAACTTTGAGGCAGAGATCTTTGGGGAGGTCTGCAAGCGGCTGGGCATCTGGAAGACCTGGACCACCCCGCTGCATCCACAGAGTGACGGCCTCGTCAAACGGTTCAACCGGACCCTTACTACCCAGCTCGCTATCCTAGTGGACCAGCGACAGTGAGACTAGGACCTGTGTCTGCCTTTTGTTTTGTGGGCATACCGGACAGCAACGCAGGAATCCACCCAGTGCACTCCTGCAGCGCTGATGTTTGGACGCGAGCTGCGCACACTGGTGGATTTGGTATTTGACCCCCTCCCCCGAGCCGGAGGTGGAGGGCAAACCGGGGTTGGATTATTTGTTTTGCTTGAAGGAACGTCTCCATACGGTGCACGGACTGGCTCAGGAGGCCCTGGTAGCGACGGGGAGCCGGCAGAAGCGGGCATATGACTCCCGCTGCCAGGGGAGGGACTTTGCACCAGGAGATCGAGTCTGGGTTTTCTGCCTGGAGCGAAAAAGGGGACTGTCACCAAAACTGGTGAGCCATTGGTTGGGACCGTGCGTGGTCGTACAGAGACTGTCCGATGTGGTGTACAGGGTGAGGCTGAAAAAAAAGGCACCGGGTCGTGGTACTCCACCGCGATCGTCTCGCCCCGTACCAGCCATCCGTTCCGCGGGTGGTCGAGCTGGAGCCTTCACCCTGACCAGATACTCCGACCGAGGCACAGATGAACACTAGCGGGCCTGTATGTGCTGGTCGTCGACAATGGAGGCCGCCCCGACACCTGGACGGATTCGTGTTGGACTTTTGAGCTGGACTTTTGTTATTCTGGGGACAGAAACCAGTCCAAGGGGGGGACAGTGTAACGTCGGGGCTGTGTTAAGGGGGCGGAGATTCTCTCGGCATGCTTGGCAGCGGAGGATTCAAAGGGTGTTATCATTCGTGTATTCTAAAGTGTTACTGCTGTGTCATTATAACGCAGTTATAATGACACAGCAGTGTTATAAGACCAGTCAGAGCAGAGACTGATCATGCGTTTGTGCCACCCATAGTGAGACGGATTTCTGTGGGAATGACGTCTCCTCCTGTCTGTGTTGAGGTGGTGTGTTTAAATAAAGCCTGTTTCGTTACGGTCATCTCTCCTTTCTTGTGTGAACCTCTAATACGTCACAATATGATAATCTTCACCAAATAATGATAACTGTTATTAATATATGCATTTGCTAATGGCAAATGTGTTTTTATTTCCTTTGTTGTGCAGGTGAGTACATGGTTATTGGGGCAAGTAAGAACTCACGTCACACCTGAATGACCACCAAGGCTACGGTCACACTGCAGGTCTTGATTTTCAAGCCAATTTTTTTTGCACAAATGTGATGCATATTTGATTTTTTTAATGACTGAACAGCACATATCCGACTTTTTCCACGCCAGACCCAGGCCACTTCCATATGTGGTCCTAACTCAGATACGTACCTGAGGGTTTCCAAAGCGGCCTCTGTCTGAACGGTCATGACACGTTTCATGCGACTTTTTCCTCATTGAAGTGAGACAGATGCTCCAATCCTGCGGTGGAGGCTGCAGCAGGCGTGGACACACAGCTGATATGCGCCCTCTTTTTAATCTCCTTCCCTTTATCACTGGATTGTAGTTTTGTGGCTCCAACTGTACAGTAACTTCAAAATTTCCGGGGGGGGGGGGGGGGGGGTTCAGTTCGAGGCTGAAACCGTTAGACATTACAGGCGCACAGTAACGGCACGTTTAAGGGCTGTTTAATCGATCACAGCTGATCACAGCGGCCATCTGGCCTGTAGAGGAATGAAGCTGGTCTCATATTTATGATTTTAACGTTTTATTTTGCTGCGCTGAAGTTCTGCCCCCCCCCCAATCGTTCTACAATGCTGTATCTGACGTTACGTTTTCTTCCACGCATGCGCACGACTTCATAGCTGTAGACTGTTCACACTGGAGTCTGATGGGGGTCGCGTTTAAGGTGTAATGTGAACGCCCACACAAAAAAATCGGAATTGAGCATGAATACCTGTGGTGTGGGGTGGCGCGGTGGCGGAGTGGCTAGCACTGCGGCAGCACGGCAACTCAGCATTGGCCGGGGGATCCTGGGTTCCATCCCAGCCCCCGACCAACAGTGATCTGTGTGGAGTTTGCATGTTCTCCCCGTGTCTGCGTGGGTTTACTCCGGGATTTCTCTGGTTTCCTCCCACATGTCAAAAACATGCAAGTAAGGTTAACTGGCATCAAACTGGGGATTCTAAATTGTCCTTAGGTATGACTGTGAGAGTGAATGGTTGTCTGTCTCTCTGTGTTGGCCCTGCGATGGACTGGCGATCTGTCCAGGGTGGACCCTGCCTCTCACCCAAAGATGCTGGGATAGGCTCCAGCCCCCCCGCGACCCGAAAAGGATTAAGCGGAAGAAGATGGATGATGGACCTGCGGTGTGACCGGAACCTTTGACTTCAACCTGAAAACATTTTAACTGTCCTGCAGGAGGCGCTGCAACGCTGAGTCTGACTACAACTGCTGTGGCTGCCCTTGGGTTCACCACTGCTGGAACAGCAGCTTCATTTACTTTGTGGGCTTTTGGATCCAGTCCGACAGCGATGGTGTCAACGATTTGTAACCAACAGTTACAGTAATCTTCCCTTAATCTTCCTGGAAGCCTGGAAATTCTGCAGACTGAACTACAGATGACTCCAATAGCTGCAATTTTATATTATACATAAAATGGTTGAAAAATAATCCTGTTAACTATGACGTAAAGAACAGCAAATGTCTGTTATGGTTGTGGTCACGGTTATATTCTGTGGAGTCTAAAAATAATAAATGCTGTAAAATTGATCTGTGGTTGTCGTTGCTATTGTGGTGACAAGATAGGTGTGAGTTAAAACGCTGAAACGGTCAAATCATCATGTGGTTACCAAGAAACAGGTGGTGCATTTAAGGCAGGGTTTATTGTTGAAGTGCCTGGGTGGAGTAAAGTATCTTAAAGATGACACTGGGATGACAAATGCAAATGAAACCACAGGTTTACAGACACTGTATAAGAAGACAACCTTTTTTTTCTGCTCACTGTCTCTCATTAAATCTGACTAAATTTTTCCTGTTTTTTGTGAGGATTACCAAAATGATTTCTTTTTGCTAAATAATTTTTTAGATATTTTTTTTTTCACTTTCTTCAAAGTCAGAAGTTTACATACATTTACATAGTATTTGGTAGCATTGCCTTTAAACACTATGACTTGGGTCAAATGTTCCGACATCCTTCCACAAGCTTCTCACAACAGTTTGCTGGAATTGCGGCCCGCTCCTCCTGACAGAACTGGTGCAACTGAGTCAGGTCTCTAGGCCACCTTGCTTGCGCACGTCTTTTCAGCTCTGCCCACAAATTTTCTGAGATTGAGATCACAGCTTTGTGATGGTCACTCCAAGACGCTGACTTTGTTGTCCTTAAGCCACTTTCTAATTAATTTTATGGTATGCTTAGGGTCATTGTCCATTTGGAAGACCCATTTGCATCCAAGCTTTAAGGGTAGTATCTGACAGAGAGGCAAATGTAGACAAACATGACGATTTTTTATTCGCCAACTTTTCTCAGGAATGTTCACGAACATCAGGGTTTGCCTCTGTCATTAGCAACAATTAACAACGTTTAGCGACCTTTAATAACCATTTGGAACATTCACGCAAGTGAACAAGAGGGAGTACGGTATCAATGAATATAGTAACTGCGGGTGCGATATGCATCAGGCATTAGATGTATCACACCCATAGTTTGTATATTCATTAATACTGTATGACCTCGAGTGTAATACTGCTTTTATACAACAGTTCCACACACATAATTTATTGAATGACGGCAATACTGGACAAAATATTATGATTTGTTTGTTTAACAGAGGCAGACTCATCATTAGGCAAAGGTAGGCAACTGCCCTAGGCCCCGATCTAAGGGCCCCGATCTACTAGGAGCCCCATATATTTTTTTAATGTTTAGCATATTTAACATGATGTCTGACAAAATAAACACCGGGATTTACATAAACAAATAAAATCACAAACATAAAATCCTCTCCCCTTCTCCTTAGACTGTTGGACTCTTCCATGTTGTCTCTCAGACATGTGCATGCACATATCTTTGGTTACATTGTAAATAAACTACAGCATGTAGATTAGTGGCAAATGAAACAAAGTTATCCTTACGGTGCAGAAAAATGAAAAAAAAAAAAAAGGCAAGACCACGGAAATTTTTATCAAAACAACCTTTGCACTTCAACCAATGAGGAGACTTACCCTCCCAAAGAGCAGATAGAGAGCAACACTGCTTGTATGAGCACACCATGCTAATGACAAGCACCTGTTGTTAACGAGGAGGCAGTGGTGACGCCTGCTGCTGACAGCACAGATAAACAACAAAGTATTTTTACAATTTTTTTAAAATTGCAATATTTGCAGAGGCCAAGGCTCACAATGTTAAATTTAAATATGACCAACTGTGCTCCCCAGCCATGCACAGGATATCTGCAGCCTCACAGCAGAAGACATTACATGAGAATAAATATAGTTTCTTTGTTTTATTAAGATCCCCATTAGCACTTGTATAAAACATTGGCTGTTCTTCCTGGGGTTGAACATATATCTTCTCCCTTGTGTCTGCGTTGTACAGAGCAGGACCAGTACTGGTCCGGTGATCATTTGGTACAAGGCCGCAAAAAAAAAAAAAAAAAATGTGGTTAATATTAAAGTGTGGGCACCCAGCACAATACAGACTGATAATATTCACGCTCAGCAGGGATTTGCATACGACCAAAAGAATCACAGGAGACAGTCAGACGGGACTGATTGCATGCATCTTCTGTGCCAACCAATGCCATGCTAATCATGCGTATTGACCGATGTGTATTGGATGACAATTGATATGCTGATGTGCCATGCATTCTCTGTCTGTATCACTGTATAAAAGAGCTGACTTTACATGCACTCAGAATGCACGCACTCAGAGCTCACACACAGCACACAGTGCTGCAGTGTATCATGATGATGGAGGAATAAAACTCTTAAACTTGCAGCTCGCCGTGTACGCCTGAAATTATTTTGTACCTCCACACTGGTGACCCCTGACGAAGAATGGAACACCAGGCGAACACGCCGGAGATTATCCACGACCGGGAAAGCCTCAGAACGCTTCATGGTGCGGCCCGCGCCTGATCTTTTGCCTCCATGCTGGTGGCCTGCCAAGGGAGAATGATCGTCTGCTCCCTCTCAACGCGCTGTGGATTCCAGAGACCTGAGATCGCCTACATCCTTCGCACCCACACAGGAGCGTGCGCGCCTTGTCCTCTCTCCACGATGGTGACCTCCAGGGGCGAGAGCGCAGCGCTGGGACTGAGACGCATGACGAGGTTCAGTGACACGAGCAACGCACAGAAACAGCCTGAATGGGGACAATCATCGACGCCGACTGCGCTGATTTCCATCAAGCTCCCTGACCCTGACTCACCTCTCGACAATGGACCTTCCGCGCACAGAAGCCACGCGTGCACTCAGCAGGATTATGAGGACAGCGAAACTGGAAACTATGTGGCCGCAGCGCGCGCCACGCACGGGACAATACCAGCTCCACAGGCTGATACATCGTTCTCCACCCCTGCACAGGCCCTAGAAAAACGGCCGATCGCCACCCTCAGAACCTTCAGGGCTGCTCGTGCACCTGGAGTGGACATGCAGCCCCCATACAGGACTTTGTATGGATTTCTCAGCCGCGGCACATGTCGGGAATTTGGCCGATTGCTTTCCCCGATGACTTTAGGACTGTTTCCTGCACCTAAAGCCAAACTGCCGAGTCCCTGACACAGCTTCAGTTTATCATAGCCATTGGGGAATTTGGCCGCTCGCCTTCCCCACATCCTCGCTGGACCAAAACACGAGAGAGGGCAGAGATATAATTTTTTCACAGCCGCTGTGGCTCTCCGCCACGTTTAATGGGAAAAGTTCCTCACCATCGTGGATCCACATGCAATTTTTGCGCGGCCCAGACACCACGTCCCGGGCCGGCACTCACTTATTCCCACCCCCTCAACCTCCTTCTGCACAGAGCTATTCCTGCACCTCACTCCCAAAGCCAGCCGATCGCCGTCTGGTTCCATTACGCACGAAACACACCGGCCCGTGCGCCCATGATCCACGGTCGTTCAATGTGCTGGAACTTGGAGCGGAGCACACTGCCCTCCCCCCCCCCCCCCGTCCCCCTCACGGACTGACATGCCTTCCGACAGTTCTACCGGAGATGGAGCCAAACTACGGGGGGGGTCACAACCCCTTCTGACCATTCTAGGGGGAGCGGTATGGGCACCCAGCACACGTGTGGGCACCCAGCACAATACAGACTGATAATATTCACGCTCAGGAGGGATTTTGCATACAACCAAAAGAAAAACAGGAGACAGTCAGACGGGACTGATTGCATGCATCTTCTGTGCCAACCAATGTCATGCTAATCATGTGTATTGACCGATGTGTATTGGATGACAATTGATATGCTAATGTGCCATGCATTCTCTGTCTGTATCACTGTATAAAAGAGCTGACTTTACATGCACTCAGAATGCACGCACTCAGAGCTCACACACAGCACACAGTGCTGCAGTGTGTCGTGATGATGGAGGAATAAAACTCTTAAACCTTCAGCTCACTGTGTACGCCTGAAATTATTTTGTACCTCCACAAAAGCTATTTTTTTTCCCTTCGTCTTGCGGCAATTTTTTTTTGAAAAACAACTGTTTACGCCCTCGCCTCACAACCGCTCTTGACTCTGGCACGACATTTCACGCATCAGTGACACAAGTTAACTCTTGAAAAAATGAGCCAAAAACAGAATTGTAGTTGCAGGGAAACAAGCCCAGAGTTCCCACTGATTATGGTGAGTTGATATGATGCTGTGGAATCATTGTAATTGCCTAATATAAAGTGTAATTGTTTCAGATTGCATGCTCTGAACTGACAAAGCTTTTTGTTCTTGGAACCCACCGCACCTCTACCCAGTCCCGGAAAATTTTCTTGCATGAAACTGGTCCCTAGTACAAAAAAGGTTAGGGACCGCTGGTACAGAGCAGGGAGCACAATAGATCCTCTGCGAAGTGGACCAGTCAGCAGACCATGAACAGGACCCTGCTGGCAAATGTGGGTAAGTCAATCCCTCCAGGATTTCACGGGATGTTTTTATGATTGTTGTGGCCCAAAAAGCCTGAATTTGCAGGAGCTTTTTTAAAAAGTTGTGATGTTTTGAGAGGTTTTTTGCACAAAAAGTTGTGGGAAGAATTACAAATGTTAAAGCAGATGCTTTTTCCCATAGTTTACTGCATTGATATTCTATATGACACCACAAAAAAAGCACAGGATTGGCAAAACTTTCTGATTAAACAGTGATTTGTCAATTCAGCAGAAACTTTTGCAAAACAGAAAAACTTTTGTGCAACAGCAAATACAGACTTTAACACAATTAAGTGAGAATGAAGTAGCTCCTCATAAATTAGTCATAAAAATGACCAATACTGTAGGCTACTCTTGCTGAGAACATGAATAAAAAGGATGAAAAAATAATTATCCATTACAACAGTTAAATTGTGCTGAATACACATTAAAGAGTATAGATTTGGAAATTATGGCAGCACCTTCATTTGAAAACTCTCTAACTGCAGCAGTGCTCAACCAAACGGTACCGAGAGCAGAGAAAAAAGAGATAATTTATTCTGTTGCTCTGTATTCTCTATTGAAGTCTGTGTTTTTCTGAAAAAAAAAGTGTATATTCTGTCTCTTTCCATGCCTGAGTCTTACCTGTCTGTCTGTCTGCTGGGTGTCTTGACACACACCTGTCTCATCAGATACTCATCTTTCCTTTACCAGGAGTTTTACTGGGAGGACGCACTCTCCTTGGGGGTTTGCCAGGGGCGCGTATTGGTCCATGTCCTGACCGGAGATTCACAGCTTTAAAGCTCACTGACAAGATGTAGTAATGATTTTATCTCTAAAGATATATACAATGTTACAACACTTGCTGTAGTGTTAGATTTGGGCGGCAGTGGCTCAGGAGGTAGAGCAGGTCGTCCAACAACCGGATGGTTGGCAGTTCGAATCCCGCTCTCCCCAGATATCCTGCCATTGTGTCCCTGGGCGAGACACTTCACCCACCTTGCCTCCAATGTCCATAGCACTGGGTATGAATGTGTATAAATGTTCAGTGGCGGCCGGAGAGGCCGTTGGCACAGATTGGCAGCCATGATTCCGTCAGCCTGCCCCAGGGCAGCGGTGGCTACAGTAGTAGCTTACCACTACCATTGTCTGTTTGGAGTGAATGAATAATGTGTCTTTGAGTGTCTATGATAAAGTGCTATATAAATCTGATGCATTATTATCACATTTGATAACTTTCAGTGGCCAATGCCTATAGATGCTGCCATGTGAAAAAGAGTTCAGTGGGAGCAGGCCCCCAGGAGTTCATTCAAATGTGGGTGGCACAGTACTTCTCATGAGCAGTAGGTGGTGCCATACGTTTTGTCAACCATTTTAATGTAGGAGCATGCAGGGTTGGACTAATATCCACCGTTGAAAATTTGGTGAAAATCGGATGAAGTTTGTCCAAGTTGCTACTTCTCGATGTTCCATGGCGAGCAGTCAACCTTCGCCATGTCGCCATGGTAACACTTACCTATCAGTTATGTGTTGTTGACCCATATAGGACTACAGATGACAGTCACCTCTACCAATGCTCTAAATTTCATGACTCCAGGACCTTCCCAACCCTCTCCCACGGATTGAATGGCGAGGAGGGCGTGTCCATGGGAACAATTGTGACGTCATGGTAAAGGTGATGTGCAGTTATGATCATCCCTGTGGTCTGATGAATCTCAGAAAATTTAACATCATTCTGGCAAGTGCCACGTGAGTAATAAGTAAAACAGTCTTCAGCAATTCTTCCTGTACCCACTAGGTGGCGCTGTAGACTTATATGAATGTTCTTCTATAGAACTGTTTGGAATTGGACTGATATCCATAATATTGACTTTGGTTGAAATCTGACAATGCATACCAGAGTTATTGCCGTCAGAATGGTCATAGAATGATCATGGCGAGGCATCAAACTTTGCCACGCCCCTACGGCCAAACCGTCAAGCTTTAAGAAAAGTTTTCAATATCTTTTAATGGTACATGGGTATAGATGATTGTCACCACAAATGAGCTCAATCGGACTAAAACCCTGGGACGAGTTCGATCAAATGCATGAGGTGGAAATTTGGTCACCGCCACTTCCTGCCAAAATGGCCGACTTCCTGTTGGGTGTAGACCATCACTTCTATGGAGTTTTTAGCATGTCTCGATACGATAAACATCTCACCCGATTTTCATCTTTCTATGCAAAAGTAAGTGTGTGCCACTCCCCATTGACTTCACATGTTAGGTGGCGCTGTAGAGCCATTTTTGTGGGGTCATGCATATTTCCTCCAAAATATTCAATTTTTTGCCAGTCTTGAGGTCCCTGCAAAAAATGGTGAGTTTTCATGCACGTTCCCCAAAAATGAGATCTTAGATGGAGAAGAAGAAAAAAAAATATTCTAACAATTACAATGGGGCTCTCAGCCGCTGACGCGGTCAGTGGCTCGGCCCTAATTATGAGAAAAAAGTCAAATTTATAAGAAAAAACAGGAGCAAAATTATGAGGAAAAAGTCACAATTTTATAAGAAAAAAAGTGACAAATTTACAAAAAAGTTGCAAATTTATGAGAACAAATGTAAGAGTAAATAGACTGAAAATTTATTAGAAAAAAATCCCAAATTTATGAGGAAAAGCTGGAAGTTCACAGTAAAAAAAAACTTGAAAATTTTTGAGAAAGTTCCAAATTTACAAGGAAAGGTTGGCAAATCTGCAAGAAAAATTTCACAATTTTACAAGAAAAACAGAACTATCAAATTTATGAGAAAAACTTCCAAGTTTACAGAAAAAAAAGTTGCAAATTTTTGAGAGTTTAAAGTTTTCAAGAAAAAATTATCAAATTAGGGGGAAAAAGTCACAAATTTACAAGAAAAAAGGTGAACAGGTAAAGTCCATGTGGGCAAATTGTTTTTATGGTTGTTTTGACTCCTTTGATTTTAGCACAGAAACCCAAGATTTGAAACAGAAACTCAAAGACAATCAGCACTTTAATATTGAGATGCAGGATGTTGAAAGGGAGTTCCGCACTGTAAAAGTGAACAAAAGTCAGGGCCCTGATAATATATGTGGGCGCCTGGTAAAGTCCTGTGCACATGAGCTGAGTCCTATATTTCATTACATTTTCAATAAGTCCTTACAGACACAACATGTGCCTAAGATCTGGAAAGATGCCGTGGTTGTTCCCGTTCCAAAATATAGCTGTCCTAAAACGGTAAATGACTTTAGACCAGTTGCTTTGACTTCAATTTTAATGAAAATTTTTGAAAAACTGGTCAGATGTGAGGTCCTAAGGCAGACTGAACATGCATTGGATCCTCTGCAGTTTGCCTATAGGCCTCACAGAGGAGTGGAGGATGCCACTGTCACTCTGTTTAACATGCTTTTCAAACATCTGGATTTTAATGGGACACACGCCAGGCTTTTATGTGTGGACTTTTCTTCTGCCTTTAATACAATCCAACCTCATATTTTAGTTGAAAGGCTCCTGCAACAATTTGATTTGAGCAATAATCTGGTGGGTTGGATTCTGGATTTCTTAACCAACAGGACGCAGAGAGTAAGGGTCAATGATACATTGTCTGACCAAAAGTGCTCTTCTACTGGCTCTCCTCAGGGGTGTGTGTTGTCACCACTACTCTTCATCCTGTACACAAACATGTGTCGGAGCAGACATGACAACAGACACATTATAAAGTATGCTGATGATTCAGTTATTGTCAGTCTCCTCCAGGATGGTGAGAGTGGCCACGGCCCAGTAGTTGATGACTTTGTTCACTGGTGTGAGGATTCCTACCTGCAGCTGAATACAACAAAAACGAAAGATATGATTATTGACTTTAGGAGGAAAACTCCCAGGCACAAAGTCACCATACTAAAAGGCCAGACCACCGAATGTGTACAATCGTACAAATATCTTGGGACGATTATTGATAGTGGATTGAACTTTGAGGTGAACTGTGAAAGGGTGTGCAAAAAGGGTCAGCAAAATTTGCATTGTTTGAGGAAACTTGCACGCTTCCAAATTGACCGAACCATAATGACTATGTTTTATTGGGCTTTTATTGAATCTGTTTTATCCTTTTCTTTAATGTCATGGTTTGGTCAGATAAAACTGAAACAGAGGAAATCCTTGGATCAGGTAGTCAGATGGTCCAGTCGTTTGCTTGGTGAGTCACAGCTGAGCCTGACATCCCTGTACACCAGACAAGTACAGAGGATGGCCGACTCGATTTTAAATGACTCCCACCCTTTGCACTGCAACTTTCAGCTTCTTCCCTCCAGACGGAGGTTTGCTGTCCCAAAAAGTAGAACGCAGCGCTACAAAAACAGCTTTGTCCCTGCTGCTGTCAAAGAGTTGAACAAGCTATAAAAATTATATTGTACATATTTTATATTTACCTGTTTTGTAAGATGTGTGCCTGTGTTTGTGTCTATGTTGAATGTAATTAGTGGCTTATAAATATGGATGTCACCAACTGCAAAACAAATCTACCTACGGGTACAAATAAAGTAACCTGAACCTGAACCTTTTCTGTTCCATATCTGTAGCCGCCGCTCTGGCCAGTGGTTGTTGGGCAGCCATTTTGACCCACTTTCCGGTGGGCGCTGTCCAACATTCGCCGGTCCGACCACACCCCCCTCTCCATTTGACAGTCAGCTGTTTCACCCCAGTAATTATCTTTCCCGCGCCTCGCCCAGGTGTGTCCAATTTGTCATGCCAGCAGTGTTTGTACTTAGGCGGCTCTTGCCAGTCAAACACTGCTGGACCATTGTGCATCGCCATGCGGACGTTAATTGCCACATAGTAGTACTGTCTATTGAGGGAAAGCTACACTGTCGCCATTCCCCTCGGTGTAGCTGTGTTTGTGTATGTTCGCCGATGACTTGGACTTTTTGGACTGCTCCTGTGCCTCCATGTTTTGTGTGCATCATCTGCCGTGTTGTCAGCCAGCCAATATTGCCAACACTATCACGACGTGTTAGCCACGCCACACAGCTGTGGTTCTGTTGCGCCCCTTAAAGCAATGTCGGCCCTGGGGCGCAACCGTGGTTAACATGTCTCCTCTCCATGTTCGCTGGGCGATGTCGGCCCCGAACGCCAACTGTAAGTGTTTGTTTATTTTTTTTTAAGTCTTCATCTTTTTGGGAACTGTTGTCATCAGTCTTATGTTCAATACATGTGCTGTGGTGAATCCTGCGCATAAATCCATTCATCCTTCCCCTCCTCTGTGCGCTGCGTAAAAGCGCACGAGGAGGCTTATGGCAGTTGGAGCTGAAGCGTGTGATGTGGTCTTTCATGGCCTGCTGTTTATCTAAGCCTGCGACACAACATGAAGGCATAGCCATAAAACTAAAGCAAGAAACCAGAGAAACTGTCTGCTACAAAGCTCCTGGCATTCCTGTCAACAACACCAGCGTCCGTTCTCGCTGTGACGTCATTTCTGCCTCCTTCCTCATTCAGTGAGCAGCGTCACAGTCCAGTCAAATTTGCCCGAATGGCAGTGGTTTTATGATGATAACTATGTTATGCAAGCGCGCTTGTAACTGTTATATTGATCATCGACAATGACTTTTGGGTTTATACAACATGCTAAAAAATGTCAAAATCGTGTCATGAGCACATTAAATACCTGGGGTCAACCATCCAAAGCAATGGATATTGAATGGGATATGTGAAGAAGCCATAAGACAAACGTGTCATAAAGACATAAAAACGTAATTTCTATTGAAATTAGAATAAAGACAACACATTTCTTCCAAGAAAAATACCTTTTTATTTCATTATAAATCCACATAGTTGTATCTATGAAAGCATAAAACCCCCATTTCACATCATCATGTGTGGCGGTGGTGTTTGTTTTTTAAAAATTTTCGTTATTGTGGTTGGTTTCGTTATATTAAAGTAAATCATTATGGGTATCAAACCAGCGAAGACTTTGGGTGTATGTCACATACAAACACAGACACGGTCAAACGGCCACGGGGTGAGGGGGAGGTCCGGAGAAACGGTCGAGTTCAGTGGCAAAAAATCGATTGCCACGTCCATGTTTTCACCTTCAAACTTCCAGCTGTGGGCGTTTTAATGACAATTAGTTCTGGTGTTCCTCAAGGCTCCATCCCGGGACACCCATGGGTTTTATTTTTATTATTTGTTCAGCTTTGTTCTACATCGTCCACAGGCAGAATCATCACATTTTTCATCTGTTCATGACAAACAAACAAACAGACAAACAAACAGGGTAAAGGAAGTGAGTAAAGTGCTAAAAAAAAAAAAAAAAGGTTTGTTGTTTCAGTTTTTATCGATGCTTCCAGACAAGACGTGGACAGTGTTCTCGTTGTTTTTATTGAGTTTTTTTTACGTTTTGTTTCCAAGGCCCAACATACAGTTCCTGTTTTATTTTTCGGGGAGGTTATAATCCCGGTATTGTAGTAATACTGCAGTAATCCTTTGGCGTATGACTATATATGCTGGCGCCCATGAACAAATCCACAAACTTCCACAAGTTTTTTTTTTTTAATAAATCCATGATAATCCGCCTCCCAAATTAGAGTCCAAACACCAAACTGAATCCTTCAGGTACATCCATCACAAACAAAGAAGAAGTTTTTCCTGTAGATTTCAGAGTCCACATCCTGCTGGCCTGTATCAGGGTTGCATATGGACAGGTAGGTGGGCTGTAGCTCCGCCCCCTTCGCCACGTTCCAGTATGGTATGGCAGCAAGGTCAAACGGGCGAATCAGGATGTGGCAATGAGGCACCTGGAGGACAGCAGAGGAAACACATTCAAAATGACGTTAGTTTAACGTTAGAGTTGATTTTTAAGACTTTTGTTTGCAATGCCCCTCCCCACTCTCAACATTTATGGGGGGAGAATTAAAATTTCCTTCAACTTTTTGTTTGTAAACTTGAAATATTAAAAACCCAACTTTTTCCCCTCATAAATTTGCTATTTTTTTGACAAACTTGCAATGTTTTTTGTTGTAAAATAAGTAATTTTTCCACTTAAATTTAAGTTTTGTTTTTTTTTTAATTGTTGATCAGATAAATCTGAAAACATTTATTCATGGTGGAAATGAGCATGGATCCTCATGGATCGTCACCTTATCGTGGTGGGGGGGTTTGCGTGCCCCAGTGATCCCAGGAGCTATGTTGTCCGGGGGCAATTTGCCTCTGATAGGGTCTCCCAAGACAAACTGGTCCTGGGTGAAGGGCCAGACTAAGAACGATCCAACAGACTCTCATGATAAATTGTATATCAAGGATTCAGTGTACCCCGCCCGGTATGGGGTTACCGGGGCCCCACCCTGGAGCCAGGCCTGGGGGAGGGGCTCGAAGGCTAGCGTCTGGTGGCCGGGTTTCCACCCATGGGACCCGGCCGGGCTCAGCCCGAAGGAGTTACATGGGTCTGCCCTCCAGTGGGTTCACCACCTGCAGGAGGGATCATGGGGGTCCGGTGCTATGTGGATTAGGTGGCGGTCAAAGGCGGAGACCTTGGCGGACTGATCCCAAGCTTTCTAAACTGGCTTTTGGTATGTGGAATGTCACCTCTCTGGTGGGGAAGGAGCCTGAGCTGGTGTACGAGGTTGAGCGATACCGGCTAGATATAGTCGGCCTCACCTCAACACACAGCTCCGGTTCTGGAACCAGTGTCCTGGAGAGGGGCTGGAGCTTGGCCTTTTCTGGAGTTGCCCCGGGCAAGAGGCGACGAGCAGGGGTGGGTATTCTTGTATCGCCTCACCTTGCTGCCTCTATATTGGAGTTTTCCCCAGTGGACGAAAGGGTTGCTTCCCTGCGCCTTCGGGTTGGGAAACGGGTCCTGACCATCATTTGTGCCTATGCACCAAATGATGTTTCAGAGTACCCACCCTTTTTGGAGTCTGTGACTGGGGTGCTGGAGGGTACTCCTCCTGGAGACTCCATTGTCCTACTGGGGGACTTCAATGCGCACGTGGGCAACGACAGTGAAACCTGGAGGGGGGTGATTGGGAGGAACGGCCTGCCCAATCTGAACCCGAGTGGTGTTCAGTTATTGGACTTCTGTGCTAACCACAGTCTGTCCATAACGAACACCATGTTCAAGCATAAAGGTGTCCATATGTGCACCTGGCACCAGGACACCCTAGGTCGCAGGTCGATGATCGATTTTGTTATCGTATCATCAGACCTGCGACCGTATGTCTTGGACACCCAAGTAAAGAGAGGTGCAGAGCTGTCAACTGATCACCACCTGGTGGTGAGTTGGATCCGATGGCAGGGGAGGAAGCCATTCAGACCTGGTAGACCCAAACGTATAGTGAGGGTGTGCTGGGAGCGTCTGGCTGAGGCCCCTGTCCGGGAGGTCTTCAACTCCCACCTCCGGAAGAACTTCAACCACATTCCGAGGGAGTCTGGAGACATGGAGTCTGAATGGGCCATGTTCTCCACCTCTGTTGTTGAAGCGGCGGCCAGGAGCTGCGGCCGCAAGGTGGTCGGTGCATCTCGTGGTGGCAACCCCCGAACCAAGTGGTGGACACCAGTGGTGAGGGGGGCCATTAAGCTGAAGAAGGAGTCCTATCAAGCTTGGTTGGCTTGTGGGACTCCCGAAGCAGCTGAGGTGTACCGGCAGGCCAAGTGGAGTGCAGCTCGGGTGGTTGCTGAAGCAAAAACGCGGGTATGGGAGGAGTTCGGTGAGGCCATGGAACAAGACTTTCGGTCGGCTTCAAAGAGATTCTGGCAAACTGTTCGGCGGCTCAGGAGGGGAAAGCAGCTCCCCGTCCACACTGTGTATGGTGCGGATGGGACACTGTTGACTTCAACTGGGGATATCGTCGGGCGGTGGAAGGAATACTTCGAGGATCTCCTCAATCCCACTGATACGCCTTCCACAGAGGAAGCAGGGTTTGGGGACGAGGGGGATGACTCGCCTATTACAGGGGCTGAGGTCGCCAAGGTGGTTAAAAATCTCCTTGGTGGCCGGGCCCCGGGGGTGGACGAGATTCGCCCTGAGTACCTCAAGGCCCTGGATGTTGTTGGGTTGTCATGGTTGACACGCCTCTGCAACATTGCGTGGAGGTCGGGGGCAGTGCCTTTGGCATGGCAAACTGGGGTGGTGGTTCCTCTCTTCAAAAAAGGGGACCGGAGGGTGTGCTCCAACTTTAGAGGGATCACACTCCTCAGCCTCCCTGGGAAGGTCTATGCCAAGGTACTGGAGAGGAGAGTCCGGCCGTTGGTCGAACCTCGGATTCAGGAGGAGCAATGTGGTTTTCGTCCTGGCCGTGGCACATCGGACCAGCTCTTTACCCTCTCGAGAATTCTTGAGGGTTCGTGGGAGTTTGCCCAACCAGTTTACATGTGTTTTGTGGACTTGGAGAAGGCATTTGACCGTGTCCCTCGTGGATTTTTGTGGGGGGTGCTTCGGGAGTATGGGGTATCGGGCTTGTTGTTACGAGCTATTCGGTCTCTGTACGACCGTTGTGAGAGTTTGGTTCGTATTGCCAACACTCGGTCGGAGTCATTCCCAGTGAGAGTTGGACTCCGCCAGGGCTGCCCTTTGTCACCGATCCTGTTCATAATTTTTATGGACAGGATTTCTAGGCGCAGCCAGGGAATGGAGGGTGTCATGCTTGGTGACCACAGGATCTCATCTCTGTTGTTTGCAGATGATGTTGTCCTGTTGGCTTCATCCAGCAATGACCTACAGCTCTTGCTGGGACGGTTTGCCGCTGAGTGTGAAGCGGCTGGGATGAGAATCAGCACCTCCAAGTCCGAGTCCATGGTCCTCAGCCGGAAAAAGGTGGATTGTCCTCTCCGGGTTGGGGACAGGCTCCTGCCCCAAGTGGAGGAGTTTAAGTATCTTGGGGTCTTGTTCACGAGTGAGGGGAAAATGGAGCGAGAGATCGACAGACGGATTGGAGCAGCATCTGCAGTGATGCGGACGTTGTACCGGTCTGTTGTGGTGAAGAGGGAGCTTAGTTCTAAGGCAAAGCTGTCGATTTACCAGTCAATCTACGTTCCTACTCTCACCTATGGTCACGAGCTTTGGGTAATGACCGAAAGAACGAGATCGCGGATACAAGCAGCTGAAATGAGCTTTCTCCGTAGGATTGCTGGACTCACCCTCAGAGATAGGGTGAGGAGCTCAGTCATCCGGGAGAGGCTCAGAGTAGAACCGCTGCTCCTCCACATTGAAAGGAGTCAGTTGAGGTGGTATGGGCATCTGATTAGGATGCCTCCTGGACGCCTCCCACTTGAGGTGTTTCAGGTACGTCCCACTGGGAGGAGACCCCGGGGCAGACCCAGGACTCGGTGGAGAGACTATGTCTCCCAGCTGGTCTGGGAACGCCTTGGTATCCCCTCTGAAGAGCTGGAGCAGGTGGCTGGGGAGAGGGAGGTCTGGGCTTCTCTTCTTGAACTGCTGCCTCCCCGACCCGGACCTCCGGAAAAGCGGTAGAAGATGGATGGATGGATGGATGGAAATGAGCAATAAATTTTAATTTTAATTGAATGTGTAAAATAAAACAGAACTCATCTCTATTAACATTTTTATTTATATGCTGCTGCTTTCACCAATTTTTGTTTTCAATTTTTTAAAATTTTGTTTTACTTTATTTTAGTTTACACTTTTTTTTACTTTACATTTGCTTAAATTTATTTACTCTGTTTTTATTTTACTTTATTTTACTTTACATTACTTTACTTCATTTCACTTCATTAGGGTTCCAAGCAGCTGTGCTGTGAGAAACCAACTGTTTTTCTGTCCTGATGAGTCTTCTTCTTTTTCTTCTTCTTCATTAACTTTAGGCCATGTGCCGCAGGCTTTTAAAATTGCTGTAATTAAACCCTTACTCAAAAAGCCAACGCTGGATCCAGGAGCTTTAGCTAACTATAGACCAATCTCTAATCTCCCTTTCATTTCAAAAATCTTAGAAAGAGTTGTTGCTACGCAATTATTTGACCACCTGCAGGGAAATGGTTTACTTGAAGAGTTTCAATCTGGGTTTAGAATCCATCATAGTACTGAAACAGCCTTAGCGAAGGTCACTAACGACCTCCTGATCGCATCTGACAATGGACTGGTTTCTGTACTTGTCCTTTTAGACCTTAGTGCAGCTTTTGATACTATCGATCATAATATTCTACTTGGTAGATTAGAACACTATGTTGGACTTAATGGAACTTTGTTGCAGTGGTTTAGATCTTATTTATCTGATAGGTTCCAGTTTGTTCATGTAAATAATGAGTTTTCTTTCAACTCAAAGCTTAGTCATGGAGTTCCACAGGGATCTGTGCTAGGCCCTACTCTTTTTAGTTTATATATGCTTCCATTAGGCAACATTATTAGAAAGCACTGTATACATTTTCATTGTTATACAGATGACACACAATTATACCTGTCAATGAGGCCAGATGATAGTAATCAATTAGCCAAGTTAGAAGCCTGTCTTAAGGAAATCAAAGCTTGGATGACTTGTAATTTCCTGCTATTAAATTCAGATAAGACTGAAGTCATTCTTGTTGGTCCAAAAAACCTTAGAAATACCTTTCCAAATCAAACTTTCAGTTTGGATGCGGTTACTCTTTCTCTTAATAGCTCTGTGAGGAACCTTGGAATTATTTTTGATGAAGATCTGTCCTTCAATTCACATATTAAATTTGTTTCTAAGACTGCCTTCTATCATTTGCGTAATATTGCCAAGATTAGGAGCATCTTGTCTCAGAGTGATGCTGAGAAACTGATCCACGCTTTTGTTAGCTCGAGATTAGATTATTGTAATTCTTTATTATCAGGCTGTCCTAAAACATCTTTAAAAAGTCTTCAGCTGATCCAAAATGCTGCAGCAAGAGTTTTAACAGGTACTAGAAAGAGAGATCATATCTCTCCGGTTCTGGCCTCCCTTCATTGGCTTCCCATAGAGTTTAGAATTAAGTTTAAAATCCTTTGTCTTACTTACAAAACTCTAAACAATCAGGCTCCTTTTTATTTAAAAGATCTGATACTACCGTATTATCCTAACAGAGCACTACGCTCCCAAAATGCAGGATTACTTGTAATACCTAGAATCTCCAAAAGTACAATGGGAGGCAGAGCCTTCAGTTATCAAGCTCCTCTTCTGTGGAACCAGCTGCTAATCTGGATTCGGGAGTCAAACTCGATCTCTGTTTTTAAGAATAGGGCTAAAACCTACCCTTTTGATATAGCCTACAATTAGGGAGGGATCATGTGTTTCTGAACCTTCCCTTAGTTATGCTGCTAATAGGTTTAGTCAGCCGGAGGACCTCCAGTAATGCACTGGGCCTCACTCCTTTCCTCACTCTCTATGAAATATTTTTTTTTTGCTGGTCATTAACATCTGTTTGTTCTCTCCCATAGATTGAGTCCCCATCATGCTGTTTGCTCTCTACATGTCTGTTCTTTTCTTCTTCTCTATCCCCTCACCCCCCAGCCAGTCGCAGCAGATGACTGCCCCTCCCTGAGCCTGGTTCTGCTGGAGGTTTCTTCCTGTTAAAAGGGAGGTTTTCCTCTCCACTGTCGCCAAGTGCTGCTCACAGGGGATCGCCTGATTGCTGGGGTCTTTCTGCAACTGTGGGGGTTTCCCCTACAGTTGATAGTGCTATGAGATGACTGTTGTTGTGAAATGGCGCTATATAAATAAAGTTGAATTGAATTGAATTGAATTGAATAGTGCTGCTTTAAAAACTAATGTGCAGCAGACCTTAGGTTTTAAATGCTGTCGGTAAGCAATACAAGACCTTGAAGTCTACACCTGCTTGGGACCCGATGATCCATCTATATTATATCTTGTTTTAAGTGACTTTATTACTCAAATTTATTTCATTTTATTTGAATTTTTATTTCTGCACATTTGAAACAAACTAATTTAAAAAACAAAAACATTCACCAATTCTCCCCCCCCCCAAAAAAAAATGTACAATTTAATTTCTCAGATTTACAAATGTATTATTTTTCTGTTAGATTTGCTAATTTATTCTGCTAAATTTGCATCATTTTTTTCTGGTAAAATTTCAGATTTGTCTTGATAATCTATTCATAGATTCACAGTTTTATTGCAGTAATTCTGAGATTTTTGGCTTGTAAATTATCAACTTTTTCTACATAATTTGGTTGCATTTGGATGCATTTCAGGTTTAAATAAACTTTTTTGTTCCTCTTTTTGTATTTTTCATCACTCACCTCATCTTCTTTTTCTTCCTCCAGCGCCACAAAACTGAATGTGAAAAAATCTGAAAAACACACAAAAAACAAACGAGAGCAGAGATCATAGGTCAGACATGAAGCGAAAATGAGAGAAAAAAGGGAAAATGTAAAAGAGAAAAATATAAAACAAAAAAGGTTAACATGAAAAAAGAAAAATAAGGAAAAAACAATAAAGGAAAAAATTAAAAGAGAAAAACAAAACAGGAAAACAAAAAAGAGAATTTAAAAAACAAGATAAATTTAAATAGAAAATGTTCAAAGGAAAAACAAAGGAACAAAGCAAAAGAGAAAAATAAAAAAGAAATAAGAGAAAACTTTACATAGAAAAGCAATTTGAAAAATGGCATCTTTTTTCCCTTAAACAGAGACCAAAAACCAACAAACAAAAACAGCTGATTAATAAGAGGAAAAAATCTAAAATTAATGTAAATAAAAGTCAAAAATCAGATGAGAAAAAATCTCAAATTAAGGTGAACATATTTGGAAATTTACAAAAAAATTAAAAGTAGAAAGTCTCAAATTTACAAGAAAAAAGTTAATTAATGCAAAACTTTTGAAAAGAAGAAAAGGACGCTAATTCAGTTAAAAAAAACTTTAAAAACATTTATTTTAATTTCTGAATTTGAATTAATTGTAAGTGCCGTTGTTTTTCTCTCTCCAAAGCTCTGTTATTTCAGGTTTTTAAAAACGTCACTTTAACCACATTTCTTCTCTTTAATACTGTAATAATTATTCCATTAAAATGTACTTTTTGACCCTGATGGATTTCCATAAAAATGTGACTTTTTCCCTCAGTTTTCCTTTTGTTTTTATTTTTCTCCATAAATTGATGATTTTTTAATTGTAAAACTGTGATCCATTTATCCTCATAAATATATATATATTTTTGGTGAATTTGGTGTCATTTACCCTGTGAATGTGCCACTCCCTCCTCATAGCTGAGGACATTTTCCTCCTCTCATCCATCCTGTCTGACTGCCCTTTTTAGCTTTTTGCTGTTGCTTCTCCTCTTCAGAGTCCGTCCGTCCGTCTGCTAGTCAGCTCCACACCCACGGACACGATTCAACTGCTTTAGCGCATCGCTGACAGTCACACCCAGAGGCTGAAACAGCAGAGCTACAAAAAATAAAGTGGCAAATTCACAGAAAAAAGGTGCTAATTTTTGTGAAAAAAGTAGCAACTTCACAGGAAAAAAAAAAGCTATTTTTTGAGAAAAAGTTGCAAACTTAAAGGAAAAAGTTGCAAATTTTTTTTTGTTAGAAAAAGCTGCAAATTTATAGGAAAACACTGCAAATATTAGAGAAAAAGTAAAAAAATTACAAGAAAATAGTTGCAAATTTAAGGGCGGCGCGGTGGCGGAGTGGTTAGCACTGCGGCAGCACAGCAACTCAGCCTTGGCCGGGGGATCCTGGGTTCCAGCCCAGCCCCCGACCAACAGTGATCTGTGTGGAGTTTGCATGTTCTCCCCGTGTCTGCGTGGGTTTACTCCGGGATTTCTACGGTTTCCTCCCACAGGCCAAAAACATGCAGGTTAGGTTAACTGACATCAAACTGGGGATTCTAAATTGTCCTTAGGTCTGACTGTGAGAGTGAATGGTTGTCTGTCTCTCTGTGTTGCCCTGAGATGGACTGGTGATCTGTCCAGGGTGGACCCTGCCTCTCGCCCAGAGATGCTGGGATAGGCTCCAGCCCCCCGCGACCCAAAAAGGATTAAGCAGAAGAAGATGGATGGATGGATAGTTGCAAATTTACAAGAAAAAAGTGATTATTTTTGAGAAAAAGTTGCAAATTTATTGGAAAATATTGCAAATATTTGAGAAAAAGTAAAAAACAAGAAAAAAGTTGCAAATTTTTTGAGAAAAAGGGAACAAATTTACAAGAAAAAATGAGGAGAAAAAAGTTGCAAATTTACAGGCAAAAATTGCTCAGTTGAAAGAGGATTCATTCATTCATTCAGGAGGTGACGTGGAGGAGTTTGCCTCTGCACTTCATTTGCACTTGCTGCACTTGCTGCTCTCCTGGTGTCTGGACCAACAGTTAAGTTTAGCAACTTAGCCGCATGTCATAATTTTCTTCGGCCTTTACAGCGTCTAGCCTGAAACAAACGTGGTCCAGTCAGGGAATCGGTAAACAGAAAACTGCGTGGTCACAGGAGCCGTCTCCATGGCACCACGTCTGTCGTCCGTCTGCCCGTCGGTCCATCACTACTACTTCCTCAAAGGCAACTGCCCCGATGCTCACCAGATTCACACACAGTGCCAGACTGGACTCAAAGTCCGGTTCAGGGTCAAAGGTCAGGAGGTCTGGGTACTCTTGTCTGGTCAGAATGATCTACTGCTGGTGTTTGTTCCCCAGAACTATACGGGCACGTCACTGAGGATGTCAGAACTCCTGATTAATCCATGGAAGTGATGGTAGAACCCGTCGTTCTCTGTGTGTTCCTGTTCTGGCTGATTAATCCCTGTTTCCAGCAGCAGAACCACACCGTCTCCTCCCAGAGAACAGCTGCAGTTCTCCATCTGACCACCGGGGATCACTGTAGCTCTGTGGCAGCTTTAACCATCCTGCTAGAAAAGAAGATCAGAAAACCAGTGGATCATGTGACCACACCGGCTCTGATTGGACGCTGGGACTGTGTGTGTGTGTGTGTGTGTGTGTCCTTTCTCACTGCAGCGCCGCTCTGATCCGTTTCTACACACAGGAATTAATGTGAGAGCACAAGCCTCCACCAAGGCAGCTTCATTGAAACCCTGGAGGAGGTAAAACTCTCTCAGCCTGTGACGTCCTCACCGAGCCGTCTCACAGGCGGACTCTGGGACAGGCTCCTGTAACTTTGCTTGTTTCTGGGTCCAAAGGTCAAAGGTCACTGGGTCACCAAGTGTGTTCCACAATCACAGTTATGAGTTTTTGTTTTGTGGTTTTTAAGTGTTTTCCCTGTTTTTTTTAATGAGTTTTTTTTTTTACTTTATTAGTCCCACAGTGGGGGAATTGCAGCAGCACAGGGATAGCAGCATTCAGAGCAATAGATAATAAGATAATAAGATGAGAAGTGGTTAGCTGAAGCAGTAAATAACGATGCACATGAACACAGATACAGAGCCAGTGCAGGAGCATTGCAGCTAGATGGTATCAGCAGCATGCCGGTGAAATGATGCTGCAGAATATAAATATGGACCAAAATAGAATATTTCACAGTTGAATCAACAGTGTTGTTGCTGCCCTCAGTGACCACTGTAACTGTCTTAGTCGTGTATTGCAGGGGGCCGTGTTACGTCAGCGTTTGGTTTTGTGTTTTTCTTGTCTTTTTTCTCTCTTTTCTGTGTTTTTCTGAGTGTTTTGTTTTTCTACTTTCTGGTTTTTTTTTGTTTTGTTTTGTGTGTTTTTTTCAGGATCTATTTTGACCTCACTCAGACCGTCGCCACGGTCTTCACCTTGAACGACGCCATCCTCTCCCTACCCCCAGACCACATAACGACAGTCATGTGACCGACCTTCAGGAGGCTCGGCTCGCCGTCTGTAAACGCCCCTGGCGAGCCCGCCTTAGTCGCCCCAGAGGAAAAGAGGCTCGCAGCTAAGGCGTTTTTATCCCACCCCACGTTTTTCAGTCCGTCACTTGGGTGCAGGTGCCTTGTGTCCCTGAGGGCAGCTGTGCTGTCCATTATCTTCATCTGTCTTTAACTGACGGGGGACACGCTGACGTGTGTTTGCCTGCCTGTCGTTCCCAGGAAGCAGCTACATTATCCCAGCTGGTGTGAATCTGTGGCGGCTCATGGAAGTGCTGTCCTTTTGCTGCCTGCGTTTCTCCTCAGCTTTGTGATAATCACTTGGCTATTATCTGTCTTAGTTAACGGGCATCGTCAGCCCTGGTGACTCGCTGTCCACAGTGAGGGTTTTTTTCTTCTTTTCCTCCCCTGTACCTGCATCCGCGCAGTAGTGGGCAGCTCATTATTTGGGTGTCTTACATATGTTGCTGTTTATGTTCCACCTGCTTTGTGAGCAGCTTCTGGGACTTGAGTGGGCACTAACTCACCTCTTCTGAGTTTGGATGTTGCCCTGAAGCCCTGTTAGGAATGGCCAGGTCTCTTTTCACTGTAAATAATTACTCTGATTGGTTAATTACTCCAGCTATTCGTAGCCGCCAAATTTAAATTGCTTCTTCCATCCAGCCATCTTCTTCCGCTTAATCCTTTTGGGGTCGCGGGGGAGCTGGAGGTACGGGTCCTGAGAGCTAAAGGTGGGAAGCTGACTGCCCGCTCTGACGGGGTGCAGCCACCTCCCACTCCCGAGTGGCCATTCATACGCCTGTGGAAAACCATCCAGGAAGTGTAAACAGGAGGGCCCCCCTGATGGGCAGGGTCAGAGCTGTGATAAAAAATGTGCTCCCAAGCCTGCACATGGCGTGACCCAGTCCTCAGTGGATCAGGGAGCCACAGGTGACACGCAGCTACAGATTCTGGGAGCCGTTTGTGGTCTGTCAGAGAGACTGGCCAAGGCAGAGACCCGGTGTCCCGGTCCAGATGCCAGACAGCAGAGGGACTCCTCACCAGAAAGGCTCGCCTCCTACCAGGAGCAAAACAGTGTGCAGCATGATGTGCTGCCACTTTACACCCAGGGCTCCCATTTTGACAGCGATAGGGACACTGGTGGCTTGAATCTGCCAAAATCCTCTTTGTGCGGGGATGTTTCCAATCCCAGCAACATTGATGACGGTGAGCCGGCACCTGGCAAAATCCCGTAAAGAATATTGTCTGCAGCAAAAATTAGCGGACTAAGCATCCCAACTGAGACTGCAGCTCCACAGGATGGTGTGCGGCCGGCTGTTCTTCAGGCCAGCAGACAACTTCCGTGCCTGTGGCTGCAGACTATGTGCAGATGCTCAGGAAGGCATGGACCACTCCGGCTACAGTTCCCCAGTTCAATGCGGGTTGCACTGATTGGTGAAACAGCAATTTGACCCTGAGACGGAGTTAGGGGATATGCCACCAGTTGAAGGAGAGATGGTAGCCCTGACATCTTTGGGACCAAACAAAGTAACTGAGTAACTGCGAACCCTCACTGCCCGGTGAGAGAGTGCAGTAAGATGGACCACCGAGTGTGTCATAATGTCAATGCAGCCACACAGGCAGCGCACTCTGGCAACACGCTAGCCATCTTATTAGCAGCACTAAGGAAAACCGCTAACCCGCCAGACCACGACACCATGAGCCTGTTAGAAACAGCTCTTGTCACCCACGCCGTGCTGACGAGGGACATCGGTGCAGCCATGGCTACTGCTATGATGTCATCAGAGGCAAATCTGGCTGCCATAAACACCTCTGCCAGATAATGTTAAGAAAGAGCTCACTGACATCTTTTTTGGAAAGATTCCTGGCTTCCTGTGGTAACGTATCGTCACTTCCTGTGTTGCTGGCTGCTGGTGTGGTTTGTTCTGTGGTTAGCGCTCCTCACTATCCTGAGGATTTTGCCTTTAATTGTATTTTAATCACTTTTTTCCATCTACCGTCACCTCTCACTTCTGTTTATCAAGCCTCTTCAGAATCAGAAAAGGATTTATTGCCAAGTACATTAACAGAACACTGATAACATACGAGAGAATTTGACTTGACACAGTAATGACCTGCATTTCCGTGCCGCAGCGCATCTGAAACGCGCCTATCAGCAGGAGGATACAGGAAGCATAAAGATAATACAATGGGAAGGAGCAAAAAAATCATTGATTCAAAATACTGGTTACATACTTAATCAATATTAAGAGTTCAAGGAAAAAAAAAGCTCTCATGCACATACATTCGCTACACTCAGAATTTCACAAGACACAAGAGAGCAGTGTACAGTATATCTTTATTCAGTTCATGAATCAATGTGTGTGCGGTGTTGAGCAGTGTTGATGATAATAAGAGAGACCCAAGGACCCTTGGCAGAAGATGTTTTGTCTGTCTGGCGCCCAGTCTTATCTGGCGCTGCAGCTGGCTGTCCAAGGCCTTGTGCTCATGATTTTGAAAAAACACAGTCTGCAGACAGCCAGGAGGAATTTTCATGGGGAATAATAATGCCAAATAGGACTGATCACAGAGAAGACTTGTATTTCTTCTGTAGATTCAGTACATTAATCCTTCATTGCGCAGCTTTGAATTCGTCGTGGTAAGACCTGAGCGAACCCATGATGTAATCCACCTTACGAGACAGTTCTCCAGTAGTCGCTATCAGGGTCTTCTCCAGTTTTTCAATTTGTTGGATGCACCTCGCCTGGCCAGCATTTTGATAGGTTGAATCCATCTTCAGCAATTTGCGGTAAACCAAGACAATTCCCGTCCCAATCAGAATTATCCCAATCACCAAGATTACGAAGATAAACAAATCTTCAATATCTTCGATAGAGAGATTAGAGAGACACAGCATTTTCCAATTACCTGTGTCACATAAATAGCCCACTGGAGCCGTTCCAGCGGGGCAGACAGCTTCCCCCGGAGCACTTTTCCTTGTTGAAAAAATAGTGTCAATTGTGTTCAAAGCCCAGCTTATTAACTCCATAATTTCTTTTCGGCGGTCGCAGTTAGACGCAGACAGACAACAGCAAGCTGGGATCCAGTAGTAGGAGGGGAGGAAAAAGTCAGCAGGAGAGAAGAAAAAAGCGTCTACTCTCTTGGGAGGGCGGAAGTGAAGGTCTTGCACCTGTGTGCACACTCAGTGTCACCTAATCACCCTCTTTAGCTTCTGTTCACCTTTCATCAGTGTTTTTGTTAGCTTGTGGGACTAATAAAGGCTTATCTTATCTTATCTTATCTTATCTTATCTTCAGGTTAGCCACTAGCTATGGCTACTAGCTCTCCTTCCTCTCCTCCTCTGGTGTGCTCTCTCTGTCAGATGTTTAGCTACACCTCTGCCTCTTTTAGTGATAACAGTAAATGTAATAAATGTTGTCTTTCTGAGGCGCTCGAGGCGAGGTTGTGTGATTTGGAATCCCGGCTCCGCTGCATTAAAACACCATCAGCACCAGTTAATAATGACGGACGCCCCTTAGCTGCAGCAGAGCTCCCTAGCATAGGACCTGCTAGCCGTCCCCCGGCTTCCACCTCTCCTGAGCAGCCAGGAGAGAACGGGTGGGTGACGGTGAGAAGGAAGCCTAGTCGCAAGCCCCTGGTTCACCACCAACCTGTTCATGTTTCTAATCGTTTTTCCCCGCTCAGCAACACACCCGCTGAGGAAAAAACTCTGATCATTGGCGACTCTGTAGTCAGAAACGTGAACCTAGAGACTCCAGTGGCCATAGTCAAATGCATTCCTGGGGCCAGAGCAGGCGACATCGAGTCAAATTTGAAAATGCTGGCTAAAAGTAACTGTAAATACTCCACAATTGTTATTCACGCCGGCATTAACGACGTCCATCTCCGGCAGTCAGAAGTCACAAAACTTAATGTAGAATCAGTGTGTGACTTTGCCAAAACAATGTCTGCCTCTGTAGTGTTCTCTGGGCACCTCCCCAATCTGACCAGTGATGACATGTTTAGCTGCTCGTCATCCTTCAACCGCTGGCTGTCTGTGTGGTGTCCTGCAAACAACGTGGGCTACACAGACAATTGGAGCTCATTTTGGAAAAAACCTGGTCTTATTAGATGAGACGGCGTCCATCCCACTTTGGATGGTGAGTCTCTTTTATCTAACAATCTGGCATCATTTTTATCCAAATTTCCAAAACCATGACTTCTCAGAGTTGGGACCAGGAAGCAGAGTCGCAATCTTACATGCCTCTCTGCAGCTCCTCTTCATCCGCCACCCATCAACTTAGCCCCTGACTTCCCCATCAGAGAATCGTTGTCTGCTCCCTCCAAAGCAAATAAAAATATAATGTATAAGCATCCCAAAGTGATTAAACAAAAAGTTGGTAAAACACAAATTAATCATGAAGCCTCTAAATTGAATGACTTGGCCTCTCTTCCTCCTCATAATTTAAAAATTAAATGTGATTTGTTAAATATTAGGTCTCTAACTCCCAAGTCTCTGCTACTCCATGATCTGTTAATTGATCATCAGATTGATTTAATTTCCCTTACAGAGACTTGGTTAGAGCAAGAGGATTATGTTGGTTTAAATGAATCAACTCCCTCTGGTTATTTAAACTGTCAAAATCCCAGAAGTTCTGGTCGTGGAGGAGGAGTAGCAACAATTTACCATTCCAAATTACTAGTTAATGTAAAGCAAAAACATGTTATAATTCCTTTGAGGGCCTGGTCCTCAGTATTGGGAATTTTAGCAATTTTAGGTTAAACCCAATTTTATTTGCCAAAGTTTATCGTCCTCCCTCAGCCTAATCAGAGTTTTTAATCCGAATTTGCCGAATTCTTAGCAGATTTAGTGTTGAAATCAGATAGAATAATTATAGTAGGGGACTTTAATATACATGTAGATGTAGATAGTGATTGCCTTAATGTGGCATTTAATTCAATATTAGACTTGATGGTTTTTTTTTCAGAAAGTAGGAAGTTCTACCCATTATCTCCATCATACGTTGGACCTTGTTCTGACATATGGCATAGAAATAGAAAATCTGGTAGTGTCTTCTCATAACCCTGTACATGCCAAAGAAAGATGGCGGACTTTGACCCGTCTTGGATTTGTGGAAACTAAACAGCCATCACAGGAGACCCCTCACATCCCGCCCACCACCTGTTTGACATGCTTCCCTCTGGATGATGGTTCAGATCGATCAGGTCCCACACCTCCAGACTGACAGTTTCTTCCCCTGGGCCATCCAAACTGCAAACAGTCAGAGGCCCCACCCCCCTCCCTCCAAACACTCACATGCTCAGAACTGAGGCCCTTTTAATTATCACAATAACTCACCTGTCGTTGCACTGCTCACTTTCATGTATATTGACCCATCCATCAATTCACTACTGTACATATTTTCCATAATCCTTGGGCCATTATACTCTATTATGTGTTCTGCACTCCGCACTCTTATGCACATAGTTTGACCCGCGAAGCCACTATTGTACCTGTGTACAAACCAATACGCTATTTCTTATTTTTACTTTTACACTTACCTCAGTCGTATGGTTAATTGTGTGTTCTGTAACTGCTTTATTTTGAATTCTTCTCACTTGCTTTATAGCGCAGTAGCCTGGTGGAGCGCCCACAATTTCGCTGTGCTGTACAACTGTACAATGACAATAAAGCCTATTCTATTCTTATCTATTCTTTTCTTCTAATGAAAGTGTTACCATTCAAGATGCTGACCACGGATCACATCTTTGAAATAATAGAGAGAGGAGAATGGTTCACCTCCATCAATCTAAAAGATGTGTATTTTCATGTCCCCCTGAACCAAGTGATAGACACCAATGGTGAGGGGGGCCATCAAGCTCAAAAAGGAGTCCTATTGAGCTTGGTTGGCTTGTTGGACTCCCGAATCAGCTGAGGAGTACCGGCAGGCCAAGCAGAGTGCAGCTCGGGTGGTTGCTGAAGCAAAAACTTGGGTATGGGAGGAGTTCATTGAGCCCATGGAACAGGACTTTCGGTCGGCCTCGAAGAGATTCTGGCAAACTGCCCGGCGACTCAGGAGGGGGAAAAAGCTCCCTGTCAACACTGTGTGTGGGGCAGATGGGGTGCTGCTGACTTCGACTGTGGATATCGTTGGGCGATGGAAGGAATACTTTGAGGATCTCCCCAATACCACTGACATGCCTTCCACAGAGGAAGCAGGGCTTGTGGACGAGAGAGACGACTTGCCCATCACAAGGGCTGAGGTCACCGAAGTGGTTAAAAAACTCTTTGGTGGCCGGGCCCCGGGGGTGGACAAGATTCACCCAGAGTACCTCAAGGCCCTGGATGTTGTAGGGCTGTCATGGTTGACACGCTTCTGCAACATTGCATGGAGGTTGGGGACAGTACCTTTGGCATGGCAAACCAGGGTAGTGGTTCCTCTCTTCAGTAAGGGGGACCGGAGGGTGTGCTCCAACTTCAGGGGGATCACACTTCTCAGCCTCCCTGGGAAGGTCTATGCCAAGGTACTGGAGAGGAGAGTCCAGTCGTTGATCGAACCTCGGATTGAGGAGGAGCAATGTAGTTTTCGGCCTGGCCATGACACATCAGACCAGCTCTTTGCCCTCTCGAGAATCCTTGAGGGTTTGTGGGAGTTTGCCCAACTAGTTTACATGTGTTTTGTGGCCTTAAAGAAGACATTTGACCCTGTCCCTTGTGGTTATTTTGTGGGGGGTGCTTTGGGAGTATGGGGTATCGGGCTTGTTGTTACGACCTATCCAATCTCTTTATGACCGTTGTGAGAGTTTGGTTCGTATTGCCAACACTTGGTTGGACTCATTCCCTGTGAGAATTGGACTCTGCCAGGGCTGCCCTTTGTCACCAATCTTGTTTATAATTTTTATGGACAGGATTTCTAGTTGCTGCCAGGGAACGGAGGGTGTCATGCTTGGTGACCACAGGATCTCATCCCTGCTGTTTGCAGATGATGTTGTCTTGTTGGCTTCATCCAGCAATGACCTACAGGTCTTAATGGGATGGTTTGCTGCTGATTGTGAAGCGACTGGGATGAGAATCAGCACCTCCAAGTCCAAGTCCATGGTCCTCAACCAGAAAAAAGTGGATTGTCCTCTCCGGGTTGGGGACAAGCTCCTGCCTCAAGTGGAGGACTTTAAGTATCTTGTGGTCTTATCCACAAGTGAGGGGAGAATGGAGCAAGAGATTAATAGATGGATCGGAGCAGCGTGTGCAGTAATGTGGACGTTGTACCGGTCTGTCATGGTGAAGAGGGAGCTGAGCTCTAAGGCAAAGCTGTCGATTTACCGGTTAATCTACGTTCCTACCCTTACCCATGGTCACTAGCTTTGGGTAATGACTGAAAAAATGAGATCACAGATACAAGCGGCTGAAACAAGCTTTCTCCGTAGAATTGCTGGACTCACCCATCGAGATAGGGTTAGGAGTTCAGTCATCCGGGAGAGGCTCAGAGTAGAACCGCTGCTCCTCCACATTGAAAGGAGCCACTTGAGGTGGTATGGGCATCTGCTCAGGATGCCTCCTGGACACCTCCCACTTGAGGTGTTTCGGGCACGTCCCACTGTGAGGAGACCCCAGGGCAGACCCAATACTTGCTGGAGAGACTATGTCTCCCAGCTGGTCTGGAAACGCCTTGATATCCTCTCTGAAGGGCTGGAGCAGGTGGCTGGGGAGAGAAAAGTCTGCTTGAACTGCTGCCTCCGACACCTGAAACTCTGGAAAAGCGGTAGAAGATGGATGGATGGATGGACTATGGATCTATGAGACCGAACGATGACTGTCACCATCTCTTGTCGCTCAGAATGAGCTGAGGTGTTCTTGACAGGAGGATGAGGTGGGCTCACCAGTTGGATTTTTGACAGTAAGTCAGTGACATGACTTTGTTGTTATATGGTCTCGAGGATAGGGAGATGATGGCATTGTTTAATGTAAAGACTGTGGTGAGGGTCATTGTTCGGTCTCATAGATCCACAGTTATGGTCATAATTTACGTTTTCTGCTTTTTTCCGTGTTTTCTTCCATGTTTTTTCCTGTTTTTCTCCCTGTGATTTTTGTAGGTTCTGATTTTTCTGTTTTCTGTGTTTTTCATGCTTTTACCTGTTTTTTTTTTTGAGTTTTTGTATTTTTGCACATTTTTTCAGTTTATTCCATTTTTTTATTGCATTTTTTCTGTTTTGTGTGTTTTTTTTCCTTTTTTGTGTGTTCTTGTTTTTTGTTTGTTCAGTGTTTTCCTGTTTTTGTGTGTTTTTATGTTTGTTCTGTGTTGTGTTTTTCCTGTTATTTTTTCCACCTTGTCCCGTCAGGCAGCTCGGCAAGCAGAACAGGGATCTGTCACCCTTATCGTGCCAAAACAGATTTACTTTGCCAAGAGGAGCTTATACAGTACCTATCTGTGCATTGTATATTGTTGTGAACTCCTCCTGTAATAACTTTTAATACGTTCTTTTAATTATTTTACCCATGGAAGACCCAACAGGATGGGGAAGAGGGAAAGGAAATGTGTGGAGGGCGAAAGAAAATGGAGGGGAACAGACAAAAAGACAAACAAACCAACAACTAAAACAAACAAAAGACAAACTGCTTCTTCCACAGAAGATGTCTCAACATGAGTCTGGTTTCCGCACCTGTGAAACAAGAGACACTTGTGCGTGTACGTCTGCTTGCATATATATGAGAGCGCGCGCAAACTAAGTGTGTGCATGTGAGTGGTTTGTCAGGAAACATACAAAGCAGAGGGCTGGTCGTAGCAGCTCTCACCCCGGGAACCCCAAGCAGGCAAGGCAGCGCCACCAACCCCCACAAGGCACAAACGTCCGAGGTCAGCAAGCCCCAGGAAAGCCAGGCATCCGCCCCGGAGGGACAATGAAGGGACGCCAGGCTGCTCGGCGGCTGGTGCGGCGAGCCCACACCCCTGGACCCGCCCGACCCCCACCCCCCCCAGCAGGGGAACGCCCGCCCCTGGGCCCCAGGCACCAGGAGGCCAGTGACCCCATCCCCTGGGCCAGAGACTGGCCCGCGCCCCCCAGTGCGAAACCCCCCAGGCACCCCCACAGCGGGCCCACCTCAGCACCACTCTCGCACACCCCGTGGACCCCTTTGGCCAAAGAAGTCCCCACACCTATGGGAGCCCACATTACCAAGAGGCACTACCCCCCTTAATCCAGCACCTCCTGACTCGCAGACACACCCCTCCCCACACCTTCACACCCACATGCTCCCATGCGCACCCAATTGCACTAACTCCCTCTCACTCACCCGGACCGACCCATTCTCTCTCACTCCTGTAACCATTCAAACTCACCCCTCATTTACCCTTGTGTCATAAGGCGGCTGTAAAGCAGATGCAGTGAGCCTGAACACGCACCAGTGCCCAGCAGTGTTTTTCCTGTTTTTGTTTTTTGTGTTTTTTTGTTCTGTGTTGTGTGTTTTTCCTGTTTTTCCTGTTTTGAACGTTTTTTTTATGTTACTTTATTAGTTGTGTTTGTTATTTCTGTTTTTTGTAGGATTTCGTCCATGTTTGTTTTTTTTGTTTTTATTGTTTTTTCCCCCCATGTTATTTCTTTTTTTTGTGTGATTTTTTCTATTTTTTAGAGGACGGACCACCAGCGTCTCCCTCGGCAGTTACTCTACTCACAGTTATGAGAGGGCAAATGCAATCGGGGTAGACCAAGGCTCAGATTTAAAGAGTTCCTGGCAGCAGAAGGCGAAGGACAGAGCTGCGTGGGGGAATCTGATCAGACCTGAATGAAACAGTCATTGTCGCCCACGACAGACTGCTATGATGATGATGATGATGTCTGTGTTGTTCGGTGTTTTTTTAACATTTTTTTTTCTGTTTTTTGTTGTTTTTTTCCCATGTTATTTCTGTGTTTTCTTCCATGTTTTTTTAATGTTTTTTTCCCATGCTTCTTGTGTTTTTTCCATGTTACTGTTGTTTTGTCTGTGTGTTTCTTGTTTTTTTCTGTGTTGCATGTTATTTTGCGTGTTTTTCACATGTAAATTCACTCACCGCCATCAGGCGCTGCTCCTCATCAAGTTTTTTTTTTTGTTTTGTCTTTTCGGTTCCAGGCACCGGCAACAAATAAAAAAGAAGAAAAAACTAAAAATGGGGATTGGGGGAGGTGGAGTATTGTTTGTGTGTTTGGAGGCGATGGCGGCAGCGTTATTGTTCGTTATTGGGAGATGGTGTCATCGTTGCGGGCAGGGTTTAAGTCCACCACTGTCGTTCCCCGCAGAGAAGCTCCACCCATCCCGTCAGAGGACGCCGACGGCTGCTGCGAGGTCCGGTTCATGCCTGCAGGATAAATAAATGTCAGTTAAATCCACGGATGAAATTTCATCAGAAAAATGTCCTGACGCCGTTCCTCACCGTGGCCTGCAGATGAGGAGGAGGAAGGAGGCAGAGCCAGGATGTTGGCTCCTCCTCCTCCTCCTCCTGGCGCTCCGCCACCGTTGGTCTGGGAGCAGACGGTGGCGTGGCGAGCGGCGGCCTTCTGCTTGTAGTGGTTACTGTGGAGTTTGTACTTCATCAGCAGAATGAAGATGAAGACGAGGACAGACGCCACGATGATGCCGCCAATGATGATGATCATGGTGCCGCCCAAGAACTAAAAATTAAAAAACAAATGATGAAGAACATCAGCAGAACAAACCGGAAAAAAATTACACAAGTCAAATTTATTTAAAAAATAAGAGCAGGAGAAAAGAATTAAAGTTTTACAATATTAGAATAAAAATCATGTAACTTAAAGTTAACTTAAAAATGCTAAATACAAAATTTAAGCTTAAAAAAATGCTAACTTAAAAGCTAAAATGGATTAAATTTACATGAGCATCAAAATATCATAGCTTAAAGCTGAATAAAGTAAAATGGCCTAACCTTATATGATACTATTAAAGTGAACTAGCTAACATTTAAGAAAATTAGTTTAAAAATGTGAAAGTAAATTTTAAAATGCTTTCTTAAAAGTCAAAGTTGTTTAAATTTGCACAAGGTTAGTATACAAACTGAAATAGCTTAAAGCTGAATAAAGTAAACTTAAACTTAAAAAGCTAAAATGGCTTAAAGTGGTACAATGTTAATATAAAAGCTAATGTGGCATACAGTTGAATAAAGTTAGCTTAAAATGCTAAATGTACAGTGGGGCAAAAAAGTATTTAGTCAGCCACCAATTGTGCAAGTTCTACCACTTAAAAGATGAGAGAGGTCTCCAATTTTCATCATAGGTATACCTCAACTATGAGAGACAAAATGGGAAAAAAAAATCCAGAAAATCACATTGAAGGATTTTTAATGAATTAATTGGTAAATTCCTTGGTAAAATAAGTATTTGGTCACCTACAAACAAGCAAGATTTCTGGCTCTCACAGACCTGTAACTTCTTCTTTAAGAGGCTCCTCTGTCCTCCACTCGTTACCTGTATTAATGGCACCTGTTTGAACTCGTTATCAGTATAAAAGACACCTGTCCACAACCTCAAACAGTCAGACTCCAAACTCCACTATGGCCAAGACCAAAGAGCTGTCAAAGGACACCAGAAACAAAATTGTAGACCTGCACCAGGCTGGGAAGACTGAATCTGCAATAGGTAAGCAGCTTGGTGTGAAGAAATCAACTGTGGGAGCAATTATTAGAAAATGGAAGACATACAAGACCACTGATAATCTCCCTCGATCTGGGGCTCCACGCAAGATCTCACCCCGTGGGGTCAAAATTATCACGAGAACGGTGAGCAAAAATCCACAGGGGGACCTAGTGAATGACCTGCAGAGAGCTGGGACCAAAGTAACAAAGGCTACATCAGAAACACACTACGCCGCCAGGGACTCAAATCCTGCAGTGCCAGACGTGTCCCCCTGCTTAAGCCAGTACATGTCCAGGCCCGTCTGAAGTTAGCTAGAGAGCATTTGGATGATCCAGAAGAGGATTGGGAGAATGTCATATGGTCAGATGAAACCAAAATAGAACTTTTTGGTAAAAACTCAACTTGTCGTGTTTGGAGGAGAAAGAACACCATACCTACTGTGAAGCATGGGGGTGGAAACATCATACTTTGGGGCTGTTTTTCTGCAAAGGGACCAGGACGACTGATCCATGTAAAGGAAAGAATGAATGGGACCATGTATCGTGAGATTTTGAGTGAAAACCTCCTTCCACCAGCAAGGGCATTGAAGATGAAACGTGGCTGGGTCTTTCAGCATGACAATGATCCCAAACACACCGCCCGGGCAACGAAGGCGTGAGAAGCATTTCAAGGTCCCGGAGTGGCCTAGCCAGTCTCCAGATCTCAACCCCATAGAAAATCTTTGGAGGGAGTTGAAAGTCTGTGTTGCCCAGCGACAGCCCCAAAACATCACTGCTCTAGAGGAGATCTGCATGGAGGAATGGGCCAAAATACCAGCAACAGTGTGTGAAAACCTTGTGAAGACTTACAGAAAACGTTTGACCTGTCATTGCCAACAAAGGGTATATAACAAAGTATTGAGATGAACTTTTGTTATTGACCAAGTACTTATTTTACCGAGGAATTTACCAATTAATTCATTAAAAATCCTTCAATGTGATTTTCTGGATTTTTTTTTTCTTATTTTGTCTCTCATAGTTGAGGTATACCTATGATGAAAATTGGAGACCTCTCTCATCTTTTAAGTGGGAGAACTTGCACAATTGGTGGCTGACTAAATACTTTTTTACCCCACTGTAAGTTTTTTGTATGATTGTCACACTTTAATGTTTCAGATCATCAAACAAATTTAAATATTAGACAAAGATAACACAGGTAAACACAAAATGCAGTTTTTAAATGAAGGATTTTATTATTAAGGGTTAAAAAAATCAAACCTACATGGCCTTGTGTGAAAAAGTGATTCCCCCCGTTAAAACATAAATCTACTGTGGTTTATCACATCTTTGGAAAGGTGAGTTCAATTTCTCTAGCCACACCCAGGCCTGATTATTGTCACTAGGGCTGTTGCGGTAGAGGAATTTCCCCTGCGGTGACGGTGGACAGCTCAATACCGCGGTATGCAGTATTATTGCAATTGTTGTTAGGACCCTGTGGATTCGTAATTTAAACAGGGTTTATAACTTAGGTGGCAAATGAGGAAAGCTTAAGTCTCGCTGCAGCTCGCGCTTAACTTTATGTGCGTGTTGTACGACTGTGCAGGGCTCCGCTCTTTATGCAGGCATGAACTGCTGATTCTGTTAAAAAAAACAATCATTTTCATAAAGCAGTGGCGGTAACTAAAGGTGCGCTCACACTAAACACGAACGGACAAATTTTTTGCGCAGCACGATTACATAAGAACTCAATGTAAACACGCAAACAGACATGACTTCCCTTTCTGAGTGAGATGTAGACAGGCGACTTTGCCTTTATAACTTCTGCAGCTGTGTTGAACCTGCTGTGGAAATTCCCAAAATAACGTCATGCTTCGGTTTACATTATCCGACGGGGGGCTCACCTTAAGATGTCCTCTCAAGTCTCTGAAACTTCATGGAAGAAGAGTTTTCACTGCTAGCTTGCTAGCTAGCTTGCTACGACATCCGTAGGTCCGTAGTTATTTACTGTGGGTAAATAACTCCTAAAATCCGATTCAGCTGAAGAGTTCCCGGTCCTCCCGTCTCCCAGTGAGTGAGTTTCATTTTCTAACTAATTTACTCTACAATGGTGATAATTTTACTCTGTCCGCTAGCTAGCTGCTAGCGTAGCTAGAAAAATCTCGTTCAAACAAGCTGCTCTGGCAGCTCATACACAGTCAGGAGCGTACACACTCCGCTCAGAAGGAAATAACGCACTTTGTGCCCTTTCAGCGCTCACTGTTATGGCTGTATTTAACAAGGAGTCCAAACGCTTTCACCACTAACTACCTGCCTTAGCAATTTATTCAATAATCAATAGTGGCACATAAGTGGACAATGAGCTATAGCCACACACACACACACACACACACACACACACACACACACAAAAGTGAATATCGCGGTTGCTGCAGTTGGTCATTTTCTTCCGCAGTAGGCGTGTCCATACCGCAGTATTACATAACTGCGGTTATTGTGACAGCCCTAACTGTCACACCTGTTCTCAATCAAGAAATCACTCAAATAGGACCTGCCTGACAAAGTGAAGTAGACCAAAAGATCCTCAAAAGCTAGACATCATGCTGCAATCCAAAGAAATTCAGGAACAAATGAGAAACAAAGTAATTGAGATCCATCAGTCTGGAAAAAAGTTATAAAGCCATTTCTAAAGCTTTGGGACTCCAACGAACCACAGTGAGAGCCATAATCCACAAATGGCGAAAACATCGAACAGTGGTGGACCTTCCCAGGAGTGGTCGGCCGACTAAAATTACCCCAAGAGCACAGCGATGACTCATCCAAAAGGTCACAAAAGACCCCACAACAACATCCAAAGAACTGCAGGCCTCACTTGCCTCAGTTAAGGTCAGTGTTCATGACTCCACCATAAGAAAGAGCCTGGGCAAAAATGGCCTGCATGACAGAGTTCCAAGACGAAAACCACTGCTGAGCAAAAGGAACATAAAGGCTCGTCTCAGTTTTGCCAGAAAACATCCTGATGATCCCCAAGACTTTTTGGAAAATACTCTGTGGACTGAGGAGAAAAAAGTTGATGTTTTTGGAAGGTGTGTGTCCCATTACATCCAGCATAAAAGTAATGCAGCATTTCAGAAAAGGAACATCATACCAACAGTAACATATGGTGGTAGTAGTGTGATGGTCTGGGGCTGTTTTGCTGCTTCAAGACCTGGAAGACTTGCTGTGGTAAATGGAATCATGAATTCTGCTGTCTACCAAAAAATCCTGAAGGAGAATGTCTGGCCATCTGTTCGTGACCTCAAGCTGAAGCTCACTTGGGTTCTGCTGCAGGACAATGGTCCAAAACACACCAGCAAGTCCACCTCTGAATGGCTTAAGAAAAACAAAATGAAGACTTTGGAGTGGCCTAGTCAAAGTCCTGATATGCATCCGATTGAGATGCTGTGCATCACCTTTAAAAAGCGGTTCTTGCTCGAAAACCCTCCGAAGTGGCTGAATTACAACAATTTTGCAAAGATGAGTGGGCCAAAATTCCTCCACAGCACTGTAAAAGACTCATTGCCAGTTATCGCAAATGCTTGATTGCAGTTGTTGCTGCTAAGGGTGGCCTAACCAGTTATTAGGTTTAGGGGGAAATCACTTTTTCACACAGGGCCATGTAGGTTTGGATTTTTTTCCCTTAATAATAAACACCTTCATTTAAAAATTGCATTTTTCTTGTGTTATCTATGTGTAATATTTAAATTTGTTTGATGAATTGAAACATTTAAGTGTGACAAACATACAAAAAAAAATGAGAAATCAGGAAGGGGGCAAACACTTTTTCACACCACTGTAAATTTAAAATCACTAGCTTAAAAGCTAAAATGGTTTAAATTTGCACAAGGTTAGCATAAAAGTTAATATGGCTTAAGCTAAAAAAGTTAGCTTAAAAATGCTTAATACAAGTTTAACGCAGAATAATGCTAGCCTAAAGAACTGGTGGAGCAGAAAAAGATTTTAAAGAACTTCTTCCTTAACTTCCATTATATTTTTTAGATGAAAAAACATAAACATTCTAAAACAAAAAAGTTACAATGTAGAAAATCAGAAACGTAGATATCGTTAAAAAGCTAAAAAGAATGGAGTACTCAGGAGATGGCAACCAAAAAAGCATACAGAAGAATAAAAAATGGCCGACTTGAACAATGGTGTGAATTCATAACAGCGTTCACACAATAACTTTCAGAAAACCATAAAACTGGAATTATGTTGTACGTGTTTTACCATCATATGTTAGCACCCTGACCTGGTCGCGGATGGAGTGGCAACGTCCGTACTCCGACTCAGTGGTGAAGGTAACGCAGCCCACCATCTTAGTTCCCGTCAAAGCGGTGATCCCGTCGTCGTAAACGGCAAGAATGCAGAGGTCATAATCCCGCGATGATGCTAGGTCGCTCAACAGGAAGTACTTGTGATTGGCTGGAATCATCCTGAAAGACAGGAAGAAGAAAACAAGACAAAAAATGCATTTAATTTAATTCATTATTTGAAAAAACTCAACTCAAAAAGCATTGTTTATTATCTGAACTTTAATGTTTAAACAGATTTTTTCTTTTTAAATTTTGTCACATTTCAGTAAATATAAACACTTCATAGTTTTTGTACATTAGCATCTTTTTCAAAATTTTTAGTTATTTCAGTCTTTCATCTTTTTTGTTATTTCATAATTTCAGCATTCCAGATGAAAATAATTCAACATTAACCTTTATTTTAAATATAATTTAAGTAAATTTTTGCTATTTGACAAAAACTTTTGAAATTGTAATGTATTTTAAAACTTTTGATGGCACTAAAATATTTCCATTTTTCAGCAATTCAATCAATTTTTTTTCAACTTTTAGCTTTTTTTTGATTTTCAGCCAAAATCTTTAAAATGTATTTCTTTTCATTTCATTTTTACATTCCAATAAAAAAAAAAAAATCATTTTTTTTTTACAACTTTGCAGCCTTTTTCCCCTCATAAAATTGCAGCTTGCTGCAACTTCTTTTCTCATAAATTTGCAACTTTTTTCTTGTCAAATTGTAAATTCTTTAGAAATGCATATTTTACCAATTGGTATTATCAACCATTCTGAACAATTTTTAAATATATGTATATTTTTATATTTTAAAAAAAATCAGTAATGTAAAGAAAATATAAGAATCTTGAAGAAGAAAAAAACAGAACCTAAATGTAGAATTTATAGCTGACATTTTTTTTTTTTTTTTTACCAGATTCTTATTTTTAAAGAAAATCCAGAAAGTTTTCTTCACATTATTGTCAGAAATGAAGCAGAAAAGTCCATATGATGCTAGTTTCTGTAAGGTTAAGATCCAACACATTAGTGTGTCTCTGCAGGTCTGAGCAGCGATGCTCTGCAGGCTGAAACAAAAATACAAGGATGCTCTGGTAAAAAAACAAGATGAGTTTTCCAATAAAAGCTATGATTGAAACTGAGGTGCAGAACTGAAGGAGAGAGGATCTACGGAGAAGAAAGAGAAGAGGGAGGCTTCACTTTCAGCTGAAAATCAAAGGGTCAGGAGTGGAGCGAGATTAAAGAGGGAGAGGAGACGAGGAGGGATGAAGGAGAAAGCAAAGGAGGAGAGAAAATAAAGAAATGTCAGGAGGACTCAAAGACAGAGAACACAGAGGAGAGAAGAATATACAGAGTTTACATTCCTCAGTTTTAGGTCTGACGCTGACGGGATGTCAATGCCGAGCAAGATCTCAGGGGGAAAGTTTTACTACAACGATGGAAGAGGCTGAACAAACATCTGCATGGTGCCAGCACAGAAGAAGAAGAAGACTCGTTCTAGTAAAATCCACCCAAACAGAGCCAGCAGCTCTTTAACTTTTGTTCTAAAATAACCTGACGTCTGCAGAGATGAAAATACACTACCGTTCAAAAGTTTGGGGTCACCCAGACAATTATTTTGTGTTTTCCATGAAAAGTCACACTTATTTACTACCATGAGTTGTAAAATGAATAGAAAATATAGTCAAGACATTGACAAGGTTAGAAATAATGATTTGTATTTGAAATAATAATTTTTTCCAGATACTCAACCTGCTCAAAGGAAGGTCTAATCATCCATTAGCCTTCTGACGCAATGAGCAAACACATTGTACCACTAGAACACTGGAGTGACAGTTGCTGGAAATGGGCCTCTATATACCTATGTAGATATTGCACCAAAAACCAGACATTTGCAGCTAGAACAGTCATTTACCACATTAGCAATGTATATTAGATATTAGAGTGTATTTCTGATTAGTTTAAAGTTATCTTCATTGGAAAAAACAGTGCTTTTCTTTCAAAAATAAGGAAATTTCTAAGTGACCCCAAACTTTTGAACGGCAGTGTACACCCATCAACAAGTCAGACATGGAAGAATCAACGAGAATCAGGAGGACTGTTGGACATCACCACAGTCAGACATGTTGGAAATCCAGTAGACAGAAAATTAAACCAAGAATAGAGTATACACTACAGCCAAGAACCACAAATTCTACCAGATATAGAGAATACACTACAACAAAGATCCACAACTTACTGTCAGATATAATGCAAATGCTATAGCCAAGAACACCGAGTTCCTACCAGAACAAGAGTCCATGGTAGGGTAAAGAAATGGACATTTTTATCAGATACAGCATATGTGCTATAGTTCAGGTCAGGCATTGGCTTGCTTGCTACCAGATAACCATGAAAACCGGTACTACCTGTCTCATGGGTCGGGCCGTTGGCGACTCAACCGGCAACCCCGCCCTTCTGAGGGCGTGGAGGGTGAAACAGGGCATCCTGGCAGAACTAAAAACAATATCTGCCACAGGTCTGTGGTGGACCACTCCCAGTTACATGGGGTGAGACTGGACATCCTGGCAGATAAACACATCTGTTGCAAGATCTGTGGTGGACTGTGCCAGTCGGTGCATTGTGAAACGCACTACACAAAGAGCAGAGATAAACAAACCTATCATCTGGTCAGTCACTGCAACAGATACTGGAGTCAGTTTGTCTTGGCTTGTCCTTGCCACTGATAATACCTCTATCTGCCAAGAATGTGCTGCTAGTCCAGCAAAAGCTAGCAGTACTCAAATACTTTGCAAGCAGTTTCATGAAATGGTAAACCTGGAGATCTCACTGAAGAGGCTAAAGAAGCTCTAGTGCAGCGACCAGCTGTATCAAGTCTGGATGAACCACCAAATCTTGGTGAACTAATGGCAGCTATCAGGACAACACAGGATAGTAAAGCTCCAGGAAGGGATGGAATTGCAGCAGAAGTGTGGAAATTTGGTGGTGTTCAGCTGACCAACTGCCTGCACAAGCTCATCCAAGAGATATGGGATGCCCAGAAAGTACCTCAAGACTGGAAGGATGCACATATTGTGCCTTTGTTCAAGAAAGGTGACAGGAAAGATTGTGGAAATTATCGAAGTATATCACTGCTAGCCACTGTTGGTAAGATTCTCTCACGTGTACTTCTAAACAGACTCAATGAACACATCTCGCAGAATGTACTACCAGAAACCCAGTGCAGCTTTAGAAGTGGAAGAAGCACAATGGACATGATTTTCTGCTTGAAACAGGTTCAAGAAAAGTGTATTGAACAGAACATGCTGCTTTATGTAGTCTTCATAGACTTCAGTAAAGCCTTCGATACTGTTTTGCGACAAGGACTTTGGCAGGTACTCAAGAAATATGGCTGTACAGAGAAGTTTGTCAGCCTGATCGAGGCACTTCATACAGGTATGAAAGTAAACGTGGCAATGAGTGGTTCAGTATCTAAAGACTTTTCAGTAAGCAACGGGGTGAAACAAGGGTGTGTGCTGGCGCCTACACTCTTCTCGCTATATCTGGCAGCCATGCTTGAGGTGGTCTTCAAAGACACTTCAGAAGGAGTATACATTCAAACAAGGAAAGAAGCAGACTTGTTCAATGTGGCACAGTTTAAAGCCAAGAGTAAGACATCAATAAAGGTAGTAAGAGAAATGCTCATTGCCAACGACAGTGCTCTAGTTGCACACAGTGCGGAAGATATGCAATCTTTAGTGGAGAAATTTGCAAGAGCAGCTAGCCAATTCAGCCTCAAAATCAACATCAAGAAGACAGAGTGGGGACTTCCGGTTATGGCTGCCACGTAGGACGGACGTGTCTCGCTCTGCTCTGCTCCTGGAAAAAAAAAAATCGGCAAATAACTCTCTCATTTGGGACAGAACGTATCCCAGCATTTGGGCGAGGATATGTCGGCGAAGCCTAAGGCTGGAAAACCAGGAAAAGGAAAAAGCGAGCCGCCGAAACAGTCCAAATTAACGGACTTTCAGGTCTGTGACGCAGCAAACAAGGCTCCATATATGGCGGAGGAGGCTGGCGGCGGTGCGATTTCTGCGGGGAATGGCGCAGATGCGCTGATGGCTGCCATGAGTTCAATGAGAGCGGACTTTTCCTCTAGATTTGATGGGATTATGACAGCGCTGGAAGGAATAAGAAAGGAATTGGGTGACTGTGTAGAACGAACGGCGCAGATGGAGCTCCGTCTCGCTAGTGCTGAAGATGACGTCACCCGTCTTCAATTAAAGGTGCGCACTTTGGAAAAAAAAATAAATCTCTGGAAGATAATATTTTGGATTTGGAATCTCGGTCGAGACAGAATAATTTGAGGCTGGTGGGTCTTCCAGAGGAATCAGAAGGTCGGGACGTATGTTCCTTTCTGGAAAAGTGGATTCCGGAGGTGCTGGGCAGCGAGGAGTTGCAATCAGCAGTGGTTCTGGAAAAAGCACATCGTATTGGCCCACGGAGAGATAAGGGACCGCCGAGGACCTTAATTATGAAGTTTCTTAGCAACAGAGACAGGATGAAGATCTTCAACGCTGCACGTGCTAAAGGAGAGATTAAACACCAGGACCAGCAGGTGCGGTTCTACCCAGATTTGGCCACAGGAATCCAGCAATTGAGGAAGCAGTTTGATCCCATACGTAAGGAGCTGCGCAACCTTGGGATTCGTCATGGTGTAATCTATCCTGCGAGACTGCTGACCACGTATGAGGGCAGAACCCACATCTTCAAGACCCCAGAGGAGGCGCAGGAGTTCATCAAGAAGATCAAAGAAGAAGAAGAGACTGGTGGGAGCTAAGCATGAACAAAATATAAGGTAGAATAATTAAGCATTTGCACAGGCATCTGACTGACTTGAAGTAAATAGTAAGTTTACAAAATATAGATTGTATTATATATTAAAAAAACAAAACAAAAACAAAACAAACAAAAAAAAAAAAAAACTATGATGTACAAAGTTGTTAAAAATTTAAAAAAAAAACTATGATGTACAAAGTTGTTAAAAATTTTGGAATTAAGTTGGAAAACTACAGAGGAGAGTTAATGTTACGTCATTAAAAGCAGTAGAGTTAGGGTGATTGGGAGGATGAAGAAGGAGTGGCTTAGGCTGTTCCCCGTGGGTGTGGAACGGTCGATGGCTATATCGGGAGACAGAATTTTTCTTTTGATTTTGGGGGGTTTGCCACAAGTGTGGGAAGGGGAAATTTGTTTGTGTGTAGTTTGTAGGATGAATGTTCAACCACTCATGTTTTTGCTTCTCTGTATGATGTATGAGCATGTTTACACTGCAAGGTAATCCCAAACTCTCTATTGATCATGGACCAAAGTGTTAACCTTAATTTAACTTCATGGAATTGCAGAGGTCTACAAAATTTAAAAAAACTTAAACAAGTTATGAATAAAATAAAGGACATGGGTTCAAGAATTGTGTTTTTACAAGAAACTCATCTGATAGAGGAGGATGTTAAAAGAATTAGGAGTAGATGGCAGGGAAGTGTATTCACCTCTTCATTTTCATCCCGAGCCAGGGGAGTTATGACTCTCATACATAAATCAGTTCCTTTTCAAGTGAAAAATGTAATTGGAGACAAATTTGGAAGATATGTAATCATTCAAGGTTCTTTGCTATTAGAAAATATAAATCTTGTGAACTTATATGGTCCCAATATAGATGATCAGAAGTTCTTTGCTAATTTATTTCTCATCTTATCATCACTTACAGGGCAACATATAATAGCAGGGGATTTTAATTGTACATTGAATCCAGGTGTGGATAGATCAACAGGACTGGATTGTACGCACATTGGATGTAGGATGACTATTAATCATTTTATGAAAGAATTGAGATTGTTAGATATATGGAGAGAAATGAAACCACAAGTTAAAGCCTATTCTTGTTATTCCAGTACCTACAAGACATTCTCACGTATTGATTATTTTTTGATTTCCACAGAATTAAGGTCCAAGATTCAAAACTGCTTTTATGATAACATCGTGATCTCTGATCATGCACCCTGTTGTCTAATATATGTAGATAAAAAATTGACAAAGGAATCAGGTAGATGGCAATTTCAGCATAAATGGCTTCAGGAGGAGGAATTTGTCAAGTATATAGAAAAACAGATAGACGAGTTCTTTGACATCAATACTACACAAACATCAGCATGTGTAAAGTGGGAGGCTTTCAAAGCTTTTATTAGGGGACATATTATTAGTTATACAGGATCAAAATCTAAGAAGACTCGAGAGGAGAGAGCTAAATTGGAACATAAAATAAAAAATCTTCAGGAAAAAGTGTATGCAGGAAGTGACCCAAGGTTGGAGAATGAATTACTGATTTTGAGAGCTGAATACGACAAAAAATCAGCGAATAGAGCTGCCTCGAGTCTTCTAAGATTGAAACAATCTTTTTATGAACAAGGTGAAAAATCAGGAAAATTATTAGCATGGCAGATTAAACAATTGGAAATTAAAACACCAATTACCAGTATTATAAGTAATGGACAGGTAGTTATAGATCCTTTAGAAATTAATAGAGCCTTTAGAGATTACTATGAAAAATTATATGATACCAAAAATGAACCTGATTTAACAAAACTAAATGGGTTTTTGAACGAACTATCTATACCGTGTATTCCAAATGAAAACAGGGAGATATTGGAGTCTAAAATTAGTCAAGAAGAAGTTGGGCTAGCCATTGATAATATGAAATCAGGAAAAAGTGCAGGACCAGATGGTCTTCCAGTTGACCTTTATAAAAAATTTAAGAATAAATTAATAAAACCTTTTTTGGAAATGGTTTTAGAAGCATTTCAAAATAATAATTTACCATCATACATAAATAATGCCTTAATTATACTGCTGCCAAAACCAGGTAAGCCCTCTAATAAATGTGAAAATATGAGACCAATAAGCCTATTAAACGCCGACCTTAAGATAATCTGTAAAATTTTAGCAAGACGAATACAAGAAATTTTACCAAATATTATTAATCGAGATCAGAATGGCTTTATAAAGGGTAGACAAGGCTTCCATAATGTAAGAAGACTATTTAATATTATTTATTTTAATAAAGAAGCACCGGATACAGCTCTCCTATCATTGGATGCCGAAAAGGCCTTTGATAGAGTTGAATGGCCCTTTCTTTTTGAAGTCCTACAAAGGTTTGGACTTGGAAATAATTTCATAAAATGGGTTCAAATAATATACAATAATGCTACAGCAGAAATCCTAACAAATAACAATATTTCAAAACCAATAAAAATCAATAGAGGATGTCGACAAGGCTGTCCACTTTCACCTTTACTGTTTACTATGGCAATTGAACCTTTAGCGATAGCGATACGTTTACATTCACAAATATATGGAATTAAAGTTGGACCAACAGAACATAAAATCTCCCTGTACGCCGATGACATAATTTTGTTTATGTCGAATCTAAAAAAATCAATTCCAACCTTGTTGAATTTAATAAAGAATTTTGGGGAAATATCAGGATATAAAATAAATAAAACTAAATCTTCAATATTAATGCTAAATGAGACCCAGAGAAATTACCCAGCCCCTGAGGTAAATCAATTCAATGTTGTAAATCAGTTTAAATATTTAGGAATCCAAATTATGCCTAAGCTAGAATCAGTCGCCAGTGTCAACTATGAAGCCTTAATGTCAGATATCAATGAGTTAACTCAGAGATGGATGTCACTACCAATGTCGATGATCGGGAGAATCAATATACTTAAAAGTAATATTTTACCTAAAATACTTTATTTATTTCAATACATTCCCTTATCACCACCCTTAGATCTATTCTCAAGAATAAAAAAAAAGTTAGTGGAATTTATATGGAACAACAGGAGGGCTAGATTACGTTTGTCTTTATTATATTTACCATTTGATCGTGGAGGTCTGAAATGTCCAAATTTTATGTTGTATTATTGGTCGGCACAACTGAGGTCTATGACATATTATTTTTCATCAAATGATCTCCCTCACTGGACTGAAATGGAATCATACAATTTACCTTTACCTCTTCCCATATTCATATACTCAGATTCGGCAAAAAAATTACAAAAACAAGTTAAAAATCCATTTGTAAAGCATATGATCAAAATATGGTGTGAAGCTAAAAACTATTTAAAAGAACCACAGTTATTGTCACAATTTAGTCCAATATGGGGTAATCAATATTTTAAACCAGGGAGAGCGGACGCTGTATTTAAAGTATGGAATTTAAAAGGGATACAAAAGATTCAGGATTTATATTTGCCATGTGCAGACAACATAATGTCTTTTGAAGAGCTGAGGATCAAATTTAATCTCAATAGAACACATTTTTTTAAATATCTTCAACTTAGAAACTTTATTCGATCAAATCAAAATAAAGCTCTCACTCGACCTATTTATTCATCCTTGGAAAAAATGATGATGAAAGATAGTAAAAGAAAGGGTATTATTTCAGAGTTTTATAACTCACTGACACTATCTTCAAGTGAAAATTCACTGAAAAGATTAAACTACTGGAAAGAAGATCTGCAAATTGAAATTTCAGAGGAACAATGGGAATTGGCTTGTACAGAAGCTCAAACCAAATCAATAAATGCACGCCTTAAATTGATACATTTCAAATGGTTAATGCGGATGTATGTTACACCGGAGGAGTTAAATAGATATAACAAAAATATACCAGATACATGCACAAAATGCATGGAAAGTAAAGGAACCCTATTTCATTGTTTATGGGAATGTAGATTAATAAGAATGTTTTGGGAAGAGGTGAGGGTAACAATTGAAAAAATAATCTCAAAACAAATCATATTGAATCCTAAACTGTTTTTGTTGGGTCTGTACCCAGAAAAGCATAATTTTAATAAAAGTGAAAGAACATTCATAGACCTCAGTTTGCTTAATGCCAAAAAATGTATTGCACTATTATGGAAAAAGACTCATAGACCATATGTGACTCAGTGGTTAAGACAGATGTTAACAAACCTTCCATTAGAAAGAATAACATATATACTAAAATCAAAGGAAATTGTGTTTGAGAATATATGGAGACCTTTTATTGATTATGTAAAAAATTTAAACATAACTCTTGAAGAAGAAGGTGAATGATGTGTGTGGACCTTGTAAATTCCAAACTGGTGAACATAATATGTATACTTATGTATTGGATTGTCTAGACTAAACAGAGGAGCATTGTTGAAGACTTGACTTTGTTGGTGGTTGTTGGTGTTTTTAGTGCATTTTTTTTTTTTTGTAGTACTTTAGTGTTAGTGTTTGATTGTTTGTATCATGTTTGTTAAAAAAAAAAAAAGGTTCAATAAAGATATTGTGGAAAAAAAAAAAGAAGACAGAGTGCCTTTATCAACCACCAAAGTTCCAGTTATCAACATCACTACCAGAAGAGATCAGCATTGCTACAGAGCCACTAGTCAAGTGCAAGACTTTCAAGTATCTAGTGAGTACTGTTTCAGAGAATGCTAGGTCGAGGATGAACTATCTCTCAGAATGGGAAGAGAAAGCGCTGTGTTTGGAAACTTGAGGGAGCGACTGTGGAACAATCAACATGTGTCTATCTGTGTGAAATGCAAAGTGTACAGAGCGACAGTACTGGCTACTCTATTGTATGGTGCTGAAACTTGGACTGTCTACAGAGTGCAGGTAAAGAAACTCCACGCGTACATGATGAGACACCTTCGAGCCATAATGAACATCTCATGGAAAGACAAGATAACCAACATAGAAGTGTTGAAACAAGCTGGTCTACCATCAATGGAGGACATGCTAATACAGACGAACCTGAGATGGCTCGGACATGTTGAGAGGATGGACCACCAGCGTCTCCCTCGGCAGTTACTCTACTCACAGTTATGCGAGGGCAAGTGCAATCAGGGTAGACCAAGGCTCAGATTTAAAGACACTGTAAAAAGAAACTTGAAGAAGCTGGATATAGACAGGAGTTCCTGGCAGCGGAAGGCTAAGGACAGAGCTGTGTGGAGGAATCTGATCAGACCTAAATGAAACAGTCATTGTCGCCCACGACAGACTGCTATGATGATGATGATGCTCCCGGTGGGTCAGGCCAGTGCTGATGCATGGTATCTCTGCTGCCATCACTGTGTGAATGTATGTGTGAATGGGTGGATAGCAGGATCTGCAAAGTGCTTTGGTCATCCAGAGACAAGTAAAAAGTGCTATATAAGTGAACACCATTTACCATATAGCCAAGAACTACTAATTTAAACCAGATATACAGAATGTGTTATGGCCAAGAACCAAAAACTTCTACCAGATATTTTTTTTTTTCCACAATATCTTTATTGAACCTTTTTTTTTTTTTTAACAAACATGATACAAACAATCAAACACTAACACTAAAGTACTACAAAAAAAAAAAAATGCGCTAAAAACACCAACAACCACCAACAAAATCAAGTCTTCAACAATGCTCCTCTGTTTAGTCTAGACAATCCAATACATAAGTATACATATTATGTTCACCAGTTTGGAATTTACAAGGTCCACACACATCATTCACCTTCTTCTTCAAGAGTTATGTTTAAATTTTTTACATAATCAATAAAAGGTCTCCATATATTCTCAAACACAATTTCCTTTGATTTTAGTATATATGTTATTCTTTCTAATGGAAGGTTTGTTAACATCTGTCTTAACCACTGAGTCACATCTGGTCTATGAGTCTTTTTCCATAATAGTGCAATACATTTTTTGGCATTAAGCAAACTGAGGTCTATGAATGTTCTTTCACTTTTATTAAAATTATGCTTTTCTGGGTACAGACCCAACAAAAACAGTTTAGGATTCAATATGATTTGTTTTGAGATTATTTTTTCAATTGTTACCCTCACCTCTTCCCAAAACATTCTTATTAATCTACATTCCCATAAACAATGAAATAGGGTTCCTTTACTTTCCATGCATTTTGTGCATGTATCTGGTATATTTTTGTTATATCTATTTAACTCCTCCGGTGTAACATACATCCGCATTAACCATTTGAAATGTATCAATTTAAGGCGTGCATTTATTGATTTGGTTTGAGCTTCTGTACAAGCCAATTCCCATTGTTCCTCTGAAATTTCAATTTGCAGATCTTCTTTCCAGTAGTTTAATCTTTTCAGTGAATTTTCACTTGAAGATAGTGTCAATGAGTTATAAAACTCTGAAATAATACCCTTTCTTTTACTATCTTTCATCATCATTTTTTCCAAGGATGAATAAATAGGTCGAGTGAGAGCTTTATTTTGATTTGATCGAATAAAGTTTCTAAGTTGAAGATATTTAAAAAAATGTGTTCTATTGAGATTAAATTTGATCCTCAGCTCTTCAAAAGACATTATGTTGTCTGCACATGGCAAATATAAATCCTGAATCTTTTGTATCCCTTTTAAATTCCATACTTTAAATACAGCATCCACTCTCCCTGGTTTAAAATATTGATTACCCCATATTGGACTAAATTGTGACAATAACTGTGGTTCTTTTAAATAGTTTTTAGCTTCACACCATATTTTGATCATATGCTTTACAAATGGATTTTTAACTTGTTTTTGTAATTTTTTTGCCGAATCTGAGTATATGAATATGGGAAGAGGTAAAGGTAAATTGTATGATTCCATTTCAGTCCAGTGAGGGAGATCATTTGATGAAAAATAATATGTCATAGACCTCAGTTGTGCCGACCAATAATACAACATAAAATTTGGACATTTCAGACCTCCACGATCAAATGGTAAATATAATAAAGACAAACGTAATCTAGCCCTCCTGTTGTTCCATATAAATTCCACTAACTTTTTTTTTATTCTTGAGAATAGATCTAAAGGTGGTGATAAGGGAATGTATTGAAATAAATAAAGTATTTTAGGTAAAATATTACTTTTAAGTATATTGATTCTCCCGATCATCGACATTGGTAGTGACATCCATCTCTGAGTTAACTCACTGATATCTGACATTAAGGCTTCATAGTTGACACTGGCGACTGATTCTAGCTTAGGCATAATTTGGATTCCTAAATATTTAAACTGATTTACAACATTGAATTGATTTACCTCAGGGGCTGGGTAATTTCTCTGGGTCTCATTTAGCATTAATATTGAAGATTTAGTTTTATTTATTTTATATCCTGATATTTCCCCAAAATTCTTTATTAAATTCAACAAGGTTGGAATTGATTTTTTTAGATTCGACATAAACAAAATTATATCATCGGCGTACAGGGAGATTTTATGTTCTGTTGGTCCAACTTTAATTCCATATATTTGTGAATGTAAACGTATCGCTATCGCTAAAGGTTCAATTGCCATAGTAAACAGTAAAGGTGAAAGTGGACAGCCTTGTCGACATCCTCTATTGATTTTTATTGGTTTTGAAATATTGTTATTTGTTAGGATTTCTGCTGTAGCATTATTGTATATTATTTGAACCCATTTTATGAAATTATTTCCAAGTCCAAACCTTTGTAGGACTTCAAAAAGAAAGGGCCATTCAACTCTATCAAAGGCCTTTTCGGCGTCCAATGATAGGAGAGCTGTATCCGGTGCTTCTTTATTAAAATAAATAATATTAAATAGTCTTCTTACATTATGGAAGCCTTGTCTACCCTTTATAAAGCCATTCTGATCTCGATTAATAATATTTGGTAAAATTTCTTGTATTCGTCTTGCTAAAATTTTACAGATTATCTTAAGGTCGGCGTTTAATAGGCTTATTGGTCTCATATTTTCACATTTATTAGAGGGCTTACCTGGTTTTGGCAGCAGTATAATTAAGGCATTATTTATGTATGATGGTAGATTATTATTTTGAAATGCTTCTAAAACCATTTCCAAAAAAGGTTTTATTAATTTATTCTTAAATTTTTTATAAAGGTCAACTGGAAGACCATCTGGTCCTGCACTTTTTCCTGATTTCATATTATCAATGGCTAGCCCAACTTCTTCTTGACTAATTTTAGACTCCAATATCTCCCTGTTTTCATTTGGAATACACGGTATAGATAGTTCGTTCAAAAACCCATTTAGTTTTGTTAAATCAGGTTCATTTTTGGTATCATATAATTTTTCATAGTAATCTCTAAAGGCTCTATTAATTTCTAAAGGATCTATAACTACCTGTCCGTTACTTATAATACTGGTAATTGGTGTTTTAATTTCCAATTGTTTAATCTGCCATGCTAATAATTTTCCTGATTTTTCACCTTGTTCATAAAAAGATTGTTTCAATCTTAGAAGACTCGAGGCAGCTCTATTCGCTGATTTTTTGTCGTATTCAGCTCTCAAAATCAGTAATTCATTCTCCAACCTTGGGTCACTTCCTGCATACACTTTTTCCTGAAGATTTTTTATTTTATGTTCCAATTTAGCTCTCTCCTCTCGAGTCTTCTTAGATTTTGATCCTGTATAACTAATAATATGTCCCCTAATAAAAGCTTTGAAAGCCTCCCACTTTACACATGCTGATGTTTGTGTAGTATTGATGTCAAAGAACTCGTCTATCTGTTTTTCTATATACTTGACAAATTCCTCCTCCTGAAGCCATTTATGCTGAAATTGCCATCTACCTGATTCCTTTGTCAATTTTTTATCTACATATATTAGACAACAGGGTGCATGATCAGAGATCACGATGTTATCATAAAAGCAGTTTTGAATCTTGGACCTTAATTCTGTGGAAATCAAAAAATAATCAATACGTGAGAATGTCTTGTAGGTACTGGAATAACAAGAATAGGCTTTAACTTGTGGTTTCATTTCTCTCCATATATCTAACAATCTCAATTCTTTCGTAAAATGATTAATAGTCATCCTACATCCAATGTGCGTACAATCCAGTCCTGTTGATCTATCCACACCTGGATTCAATGTACAATTAAAATCCCCTGCTATTATATGTTGCCCTGTAAGTGATGATAAGATGAGAAATAAATTAGCAAAGAACTTCTGATCATCTATATTGGGACCATATAAGTTCACAAGATTTATATTTTCTAATAGCAAAGAACCTTGAATGATTACATATCTTCCAAATTTGTCTCCAATTACATTTTTCACTTGAAAAGGAACTGATTTATGTATGAGAGTCATAACTCCCCTGGCTCGGGATGAAAATGAAGAGGTGAATACACTTCCCTGCCATCTACTCCTAATTCTTTTAACATCCTCCTCTATCAGATGAGTTTCTTGTAAAAACACAATTCTTGAACCCATGTACTTTATTTTATTCATAACTTGTTTAAGTTTTTTTAAATTTTGTAGACCTCTGCAATTCCATGAAGTTAAATTAAGATTAACACTTTGGTCCATGATCAATAGAGAGTTTGGGATTACCTTGCAGTGTAAACATGCTCATACAGAGAAGCAAAAACATGAGTGGTTGAACATTCATCCTACAAACTACACACAAACAAATTTCCCCTTCCCACACTTGTGGCAAACCCCCCAAAATCAAAAGAAAAATTCTGTCTCCCGATATAGCCATCGACCGTTCCACACCCACGGGGAACAGCCTAAGCCACTCCTTCTTCATCCTCCCAATCACCCTAACTCTACTGCTTTTAATGACGTAACATTAACTCTCCTCTGTAGTTTTCCAACTTAACTCCAAAATTTTTAACAACTTTGTACATCATAGTTTTTTTTTTTTTGTTTGTTTTGTTTTTGTTTTGTTTTTTTAATATATAATACAATCTATATTTTGTAAACTTACTATTTACTTCAAGTCAGTCAGATGCCTGTGCAAATGCTTAATTATTCTACCTTATATTTTGTTCATGCTTAGCTCCCACCAGTCTCTTCTTCTTCTTTGATCTTCTTGATGAACTCCTGCGCCTCCTCTGGGGTCTTGAAGATGTGGGTTCTGCCCTCATACGTGGTCAGCAGTCTCGCAGGATAGATTACACCATGACGAATCCCAAGGTTGCGCAGCTCCTTACGTACGGGATCAAACTGCTTCCTCAATTGCTGGATTCCTGTGGCTAAATCTGGGTAGAACCGCACCTGCTGGTCCTGGTGTTTAATCTCTCCTTTAGCACGTGCAGCGTTGAAGATCTTCATCCTGTCTCTGTTGCTAAGAAACTTCATAATTAAGGTCCTCGGCGGTCCCTTATCTCTCCGTGGGCCAATACGATGTGCTTTTTCCAGAATCACTGCTGATTGCAACTCCTCGCTGCCCAGCACCTCCGGAATCCACTTTTCCAGAAAGGAACATACGTCCCGACCTTCTGATTCCTCTGGAAGACCCACCAGCCTCAAATTATTCTGTCTCGACCGAGATTCCAAATCCAAAATATTATCTTCCAGAGATTTATTTTTTTTTTCCAAAGTGCGCACCTTTAATTGAAGACGGGTGACGTCATCTTCAGCACTAGCGAGACGGAGCTCCATCTGCGCCGTTCGTTCTACACAGTCACCCAATTCCTTTCTTATTCCTTCCAACGCTGTCATAATCCCATCAAATCTAGAGGAAAAGTCCGCTCTCATTGAACTCATGGCAGCCATCAGCGCATCTGCGCCATTCCCCGCAGAAATCGCACCGCCGCCAGCCTCCTCCGCCATATATGGAGTTTTGTTTGCTGCGTCACAGACCTGAAAGTCCGTTAATTTGGACTGTTTCGGCGGCTCGCTTTTTCCTTTTCCTGGTTTTCCAGCCTTAGGCTTCGCCGACATATCCTCGCTCAAATGCTGGGATACGTTCTGTCCCAAATGAGAGAGTTATTTGCCGATTTTTTTCTCCAGGAGCAGAGCAGAGCGAGACACGTCCGTCCTACGTGGCAGCCATAACCGGAAGTCCTCTACCAGATATTTTTGATTTTTTTTTAAAATTTTGTATACTTTATTGATCCCCAGAGAGGAAATTGAGGGCATCCACCTGGATGGATGAAGCAGCCACGGTACGGCGCTATCCCTTAACCATTCACACACACATTCACACCTAGGGCCACTTTAGAGTCTCCAATTAACCTAACCTGCATGTTTTTGGCCTGTGGGAGGAAACCGGAGAAATCCCGTAGTAGTTTCATGCAGAATTTGTAGCTTAGAAATATGTTAGAGACATAGAATTGAATATCATCTGTGTAGCAGTGATAAGAGACCAGGCAACGTTTTTTCCAATCTTCTATTGTCCAATCCAAAAAAAATTTTTTTTTTTTTTTTTTTTTTTTTTTTCTCTCTCGGCGCCACACGAGTCGGCTGCCTTTTGCAACAGCGGCTCGATTCCGAGTCTTTTTCCCTTCCTCTCTCTTTTGATCCGTCTTTTTTTTTCACCCCACTTATATCACGGACACACAGATCGTCCTAAATGTCTCCTGAGCCGGTGGACGGAGCCACTGTCTATAGCAGGATACGATACAGCAGAGAACAGCTGCTAGCATTCAACCGCCACCCGGTCCCATTGGAAAAACTCGACATACCGAGTGAACTGAGGCGAAAACGCCGCGGCTGCCGGGCTGGAGTAAGGCGGAGGACAAAAAATATAAGGTACAGACCCTCCCTTCCATCTGTTGTCATGGGAAATGTACGGTCGATACTGGGAAAGTTAGATGAGCTAGCGGCTATCTCCCGTTATGATAGCACATACCGGGAGTGCTCTCTCCTTTTGTTTACTGAGACGTGGCTAACTGAACTAGCAGCAGATGCTAACATTGAGCTGGAGGGTTTTCACATGATACGAGCTGACCGAACACCAGACAGTGGCAAGGCTAGGGGCGGTGGAGTGATCATGTATGTTAACAACAACTGGTGCAGACCGGGACATATCACTGTTAAACAACGACACTGCAGCAAAGACATTGAGTTGCTAGCTGTTAGCATGAGGCCTACATATCTCCCGAGAGAACACTCACACGTGATCTGCATTGTTGTTTATGCAAATCCGACGGCGAACGCTGGGACAGCACGTGACGTCATCCATTCAGTAACCAGCAGGCTGCAGACAGAACACCCAGATGCTCTTCTCCTCATCTCAGGCGATTTCAACCATGTTTCACTGTCTCCCATTCTACCCACGTTCACCCAGTATGTCACATGCCACACTAGAGACAATAAAACACTGGATTTATTCTACGCAAACACTAAGGAGGCGTACACCTCATCACAACTACCCCCACTCGGGAGATCGGATCACAACTTGGTTCATCTCCGGCCGGTGTACAAACCCCTAGTGCACAGACAACCTCCGGCCATGCACACTGTGGAGTTATGGTCTGAGGAGACAATGGACACCCTAAAGGGCTGTTTTGAAGCCACCGCCTGGAAGCAGCTCTGCGATCCACATGGTGAGGACATCGATGGCCTCATTCACACCTTCACGGGCTACCTCAGCTTCTGTGTGGACAAATCCGTTCCCACCAAGACCATACGGCGTCACTCAAACAACAAACCCTGGATCAACCCTGAGATAAAAACACTTCTGAGAGAGAAGAAGAGGATCTTCAGGTCGGGGAACAGGGAGATGCTGAAGTCCGTACAGAGGGAGCTGAGGAGAAAGATCAGAGAAGGCAAGGACAGCTTCAGGAAGAAGATGGAGGACAAGCTGCAACAGAGCGACATCAGCGGGGTCTGGAGAAACCTCAAAACCATCTCGGGGCTCCAGAATACCTCCCCCCAGGCCACAGGGGGCAGGGAGTGGGCGAACAACCTGAATCTGTTTTTCAATAGATTTGACCAACCGCCCTCCCCCCTGACTGCACAACAACCACTGCTGCCTCTAAAGAAATCAAGTCCTGCTGCCCACTCCCCACTCTACCAACACCCCCCCACTCCCAACACACAGCCCCCCATCCTGACCCTGACCAGGACCCAGGTGAGGACGGAGCTGAGGAAGATCAAGGCGAGGAAGGCGCCGGGACCGGACGGCATCAGCGCAAAGCTCCTCAAGTCCTGTGCAGACCAGCTGTGTGGGATTGTGACGTATATCTTCAACATGAGCCTGAAACTGGGGAGGGTACCACAGCTGTGGAAAACATCTTGTGTGGTACCTGTACCAAAAACTTCCCACCCCAAAGACCTGAACAGCTACAGACCGGTGGCCTTGACGTCCCACTTGATGAAGACCCTGGAGAGACTGCTCCTTGCTCACCTCCGCCCCCTGGTGGAACCAGCGATGGATCCACTCCAGTTCGCCTACCAGCATGGCATTGGGGTGGAGGATGTGGTGATCTTCCTCCTTCACCGTTCTCTGTCCCACCTGGAGAAGCCCGGGAATATGGTGAGGATCATGTTCTTTGACTTCTCCAGTGCTTTCAACACCATCCAACCGATGATCCTGAAGGACAAGCTGCTGCGCGCAGGGGTGGACCAGCACCTGTCATCATGGATCCTGGACTACCTCACGAACCGGCCTCAGTTTGTGAGAACCCGGGACTGTGTGTCCGACACGATCATCAGTAGCACGGGGGCCCCCCAGGGAACGGTGCTGGCTCCCTTCCTGTTCACTCTTTATACTGCGGACTTCTCACACAACACAACACACTGCCATCTACAGAAGTTCTCTGATGACTCTGCGATCGTTGGCCTCATCTCCAATGGAGATGAAGCTGAGTACAGAGGGCTTATCCAGGACTTCGTGGACTGGTGCCATCGGAACTGCCTCCAGATCAACGCGAGGAAAACTAAGGAGCTGGTGGTGGACTGCCGCAGGCATGGGCAGCCCCTCACAGTACCAGTAAATATACAGGGAACAGACATCGAGATGGTGACATCCTATAAGTACCTGGGTATTCATCTGAACAATAAACTAGACTGGTCACACAATACTGATGCACTCTACAAGAAGGGACAGCGCAGGCTGTTCCTGCTGAGGAGACTCAGGTCTTTTGGTGTACAAGGGGCGCTGCTGAAGTCATTCTATGACACGGTGGTGGCATCAGCCATCACTTTTGGAGTGGTCTGCTGGGGCAGTGGCATTACTGCAGCCGATAGGAAGAGACTGAACAAACTGATTAAGAAAGCTAGCTCTGTCCTGGGGCAGCGCCTTGATCCGATGGAGGAGATAGGAGAGAGAAGGACGGTGGCTAAACTGTCATCTCTGCTGGAGTCCGAGTTCCACCCTATGCAGGACATACTGAATGCACTGAGGAGCTCATTTAGCAGCAGACTACATCATCCCAGGTGCACAACCGAGAGGTTTCGTAGGTCCTTCCTACCAACGGCTGTCAGACTGTACAACCTAAGCAGGGCTGCTCGCAGAGATAGCAAAAAGACGTAACAAACTAATAGTTTTTTGAATGCAAAAGATGCAATAGACTTACACAATGGTCCTCTCCGGCATACAACTAGGAACATACCGGTCGCTATGGAGGGTGAGAATATGTATGGGCACATAATCATACCATGTAGGATAACTAAGTAGACGGTTATGCTGTTTCATTCCATCTAGCAACAATGCTCTGCACTGTGTGTGTTTATATATTTGCATATTTATTCCATCTAGCTACAATGCTCCGTACTGTGGGTGTTTATATATTTATATATCTACATATTATTCCATCTAGCTACATTGCTCCGCACTGTGTGTGTTTATATACTTGCATATTTATTCCACCTAGCTGCAATGCTCCGTACTGTGGGTGTTTATATATTTACATATTTATTCCATCTAGCTACAATGCTCTGCACTGTGTGTTCATATATTCATATATTTATTCCATCCAGCTACAATGCTCTGCACTGTGTGTCTGTGTGTGTGTGTATATATATATATTTTATAGTAATACGTACATATGTTTATTAGCTGCTCTTGCTTGCTTGTTTTTTTTCTTGCCTTCTGATTGTTGCTCTGAGTGTTGCTATCCCTGTGCTGTTGCAATCCTGGAATTTCCCCGTTGTGGGACTAATAAAGGCTTATCTTATCTTATCTTATCTTATCTTATCTTATCTTAAACCCATGCAGACACGGGGAGAACATGCAAACTCCACACAGATCACTATTGGTCAGGGGCTGGGATCAAACCAGGGATCCCATGGCCAAGGGTGAGTTGCTGTGCTGGTGCAGTGCTAACCACTGCGCCACCGCACCGCCCAGATATAGAGTAAAAGCCAAGGTCATGAACCAGAAATTTATAGTACAGTTTAGAGCAGGGGTGTCCAATCATGTGCAATGGACGGCCAAGACCCTGCAGATTTTCTCTTCTACCCAGTCTCTTCAGCAGGTGTTTTCACTTATCAGCAATCAGTGGGAAGAAATTCAGTGAACTCTGCTGTTGAAGACACTGGTTGGAGGTAAAGCCTGCAGGGTCTTGGCCCTCCATGGCACATGACTGGACTGGTTTAGAGTATATATTGTGGCTAACATCCAGAAACTTCTCCCAGATATACTATATAGTACACTATGGCTAAGAGCCAGGAAGTTCTCCAGATATAGAGTTTACACTATGGTTAAAGCTATGGTCACAAATACCCTTACGAATGGCTGTGAAAACCATACAAACGATTTTTGGACCATTTCACCAATGGCCTGGCCAAGTTCGTGGCCAGCCCAATGGTCTTGTCCAAGATTTCTACAAATGCCCCATGAAAACCCTCATTGTCGGGTGGCCGTACAAGTGCCATAAGAACAACGTAAGAACTATGCAAAATTTTGAGCATAAGTATTGTTAGATAATGACATGGTAACAATAAGCAGCACAGACGTGGGGGCGTATGCAAGACGTGACATCATCACGCCATGCCTATACTAAGAGTCTGATGGCGGGAGTCATCCTCTTTGGCACCTCGCCTCCAAGCCAACCACAGCCTGTATCATGCTAGTATTAGCTTATAGCTATCCCCCCCCGACACATGTACCACCTGTATCTGTTATTAATAAAATCATCATTCAGTACAGCTCCTGCCTCTGCTGTCCTATTTCCAGACATAACAAGTATGCCTCAAAAACACCTTAAGTTGCTCTTGAGGGCCCCTTATAGAGGTCGCAGGAAACATGTAAGGCAGTAGTGAGGTGCTCATATAGTGGAAGTATGTCATTGCGTGACATTTGTGCCAACAAAATGTGCCGAAAGCCGTAAGATCTTCCTACCAATGACTTGAGAGCATCGTGAGTTGCACAAAGATTTTCGTAAGATGGTAGTAAGTATGCCATAGCAAGATCCCAAGACACTCTTAAGATGAACCTAAGAACTCTAGGGCCATTGTATGACAGAAAAGCACCTCATTTCTCAAGAATGCCTCAAGTTGCTCTTGTGAATTGAATGGCAGCCGTGACAGACTATGCCCCACTCCACAAATATCTGCAAACTCCAGAATTTGTAGGAACTGGGAGATTCTTATGAACCCATCGTTCATAAGAATCTTTGTGACCATAACTTTATAAGAGCACTACAGCTGCGTTCCGATTACCCAGTAATGTACTCCGAAGTGGACTGCACAGGGTATCCGGCATATTAACTGAGATTCCAAATCAAAGGGACCGAATGGTCTTCAGTTCAAAGGGAACTGAGAACTGTGCAGGGAAGAAGTGAACAATGGTACATCACTTCACCGGAAGTTGACAAGAAGATTACCCATAAGCCATTGTGCCTCAAATACGAGTAAAACAAACTATTGTTGCTAACATTAATAACAAGCTAAACTGATGTTGGTTATTGTTTATATCAGCTGATAGTAATAAAAATATATTTGTATTAACCCTTTAACTGTCCTAGGTGCCATGTGGCGCCTGGGGAAATGCAAGGCAACTCAAGCCCCCCCCTAGTAGTCAAGAGTGGTAAAAAATTTGTCAATAAAATAGTTCAGATTTCCAAGGCTATAACTTGAAAGGTACAAGAGATAATGGCTTACTGTCAATAAGAAAGATGTAGAATATGATCCAAAGTTTCACAAAGGAATAAATTTACACATCTAATTTGCATAATGTCACGGCAGCTATATAAATTACATAACTCAGTCAATAAGTAAACGTCATGTCACGTCAAAGCTTTAACTTGTCCGCTTTTGTTTGTTTTTATTAACTTAGATACTTTATTTCGAACAAAAAAGTTAAAAAAACCCAAAACAAATGACAAGTGCGATAAAGTGACAGTATACAGTGCTCGAAAGGGAGAAGGAAGAAGTGAACACTTATTAACTCCAACTCCTCTTTTCCATAAATACAACCCAAGTGAAATATATACAAATTATCACATTTAAGACCCCAAGTAAACAATTAACTATATTTTGTACATATCAACATTAACACCCATCCATCCCAACATACATACAGTCCATACATCAAAACCCAGCCCCAAACAACACAGATATACACAGTACTATCCCACCCACCATTCCATAGTGTCCCAGAGTGAGCATAGTGAATGGTACATATAAATACTACCCTTCTAACATACTGTATATTCTTTCAGCAAATAATGTTTATACCTATTTTACTTTTACTGATATTAGCTTTTTACTTAGTGTTAACTTAATGTTGGCCTAGTAAAAAGCCAGATCAGGCACACAGATGATTCAGACCCAGGGCAGGGCTGTTTCACCAGGCTAGGCTAACCTGTTTTTACCTGTTTTTAGCAAGCTAGCTATCCACTTCTCGCCTGGAACGTCATGACTCCATCTCCGATGTGTGTCAGCTGTGTGTCCCTCCTTAGGAAGGTTTCTGAGTTGGAAGTGAGACTCTCCAACCTCTATAAGATTCGGGAGGCTGAAGACCACCTGGATACAATAATTCTCGGGTGGACAACGGCCCCGCCAACCGACTCCCAGCTAGCAGAGACGGCTACTTACCTGGGTGAATTTAGCACATCGCCATCCACTTCCACCCCTGCTCTGGTCTCCTCAGCTGTCCAGGACCCCAGCAATAAACACTGGCTTCAGCTCGGAGCTAAACCCAAAGCCCCGGGTGGTTTTTTGCATCCTCAATGCGTGCCCTGGACCTTGGTTGGGCGAACTAGCAAACATTGGGGATTGACCAGACATGGCCGCGCCTCCTCTCTTCCCCTGTTGCTGGAAAAAAGATTCAACATCCTTTCCCTGGAAGATTTCCCCCACCTGGACGTTGATCATCCTCCCATGGCCACCCTTACTCCTTCTGCAGTGGCCCAAACCTGCAAGCCCCAGATTAAAACTACTTTAGGTGTGCCAAACTATACACCAGCTCCAAAAAGAAGAGAGCGCATCACCCCGCCATCACAACAACAACAACAACAACAACAAAATTATCCACCATTTCAGAAGCCACCGGTAAAGCCCCCCCAGATGACGTTGGTAATTGGTGATTCGATTATGAGAAACGTCAGAAGCAGGTACTGTGTCACTAAAGTTTTTCCTGGTGCTAAAGTGTCAGACATTAAAGCTCTTACCCCTGACCTATCAAATGAATACCCCCATGCTAAAACTGTCATTTTGCATGTCAGATGCAACAACATCCCAGATGAAGCATCGGAGATCTTAAAGAGTGACTTCAAGAGCCTTCTGTCCACTCTTATGAACTGTGGCAGACGCGTGTTTATTTCTGGGCCATTGGCACCTTTCAGACGAGGTCGCAATTATTTTAGCAGAACTCTCAACCTTAATACCTGGTTGTGTTCTACATGTCCTACTTTTAACACTGGTTTTGTTGACAATTTCAACCTGTTTTGGAATCGCCCATCATTTATGAGGCCAGATGGCATCCATCCAAATAGACTTGGTGCACGTGTTTTAAGGGACAATCTGTTCTATTCCATTCAGCGCTTTTTAGTACAGTGACTGAAATTTGGTGCATTAACTCACCCTCAAGTTCCTAGGTCTGCCAACCAGCCCTTCTTCGCTTTAAAAATTAAATTAAAATTAAATCAACCTTATTGTCATTCAGCTGTACAACCAATCATGTACAGCAGAACGAGATTGTGTTTTACCTATCTACAGTGTAAATCACACACACCCCAAGTGCAGAATCAGAGGGCCGCTGCCATGCAAGGCGCCACCACAGATTTCCCTCCTCCATTCCATTTATTGCTGAGCACCAAGCTGGATGGCAGGAAGTTCCACTTTTATATGGTCTTCGGCATGACCTGGCCGGGATTTGAACCCCTGCCTCCCGGATGTGGGGCGGATGCTCTACCAACTGAGCCACCACTCAACCACTTCCACTTCAACTCAATTCAATTCAACTTTATTTATATAGTGCCATTTCACAACAACAGTCATCTCATAGCAGTATCAACTGTAGGGGGGAACCCCCACAGTTGCAGAAAGACCCCAGCAATCAGGTGATCCCCTGTGAGCAAGCACTTGGCGACGGTGGAGAGGAAAAACTCCCTTTTAACAGGAAGAAACCTCCAGCAGAACCAGGCTCAGGGAGGGGCAGTCATCTGCTGCGACTGGCTGGGGGGTGAGGGGACAGAGAAGATGAAAAGAACAGACATGTAGAGAGCAAACAGCACGATGGGGACTCAATCTATGGGAGAGAACAAACAAATGTTAATGACCAGCAAAAAAAAAAAATATTTCATAGAGAGTGAGGAAAGGAGTGAGGCCCAGTGCATTACTGGAGGTCCCCCGGCTGACTAAACCTATTAGCAGCATAACTAAGGGAGGGTTCAGAAACACATGATCCCTCCCTAATTGTAGGCTATATCAAAAAGGTAGGTTTTAACCCTAATCTTAAAAACAGAGATCGAGTCTGACTCCCGAATCCAGATTGGCAGCTGATTCCACAGGAGAGGAGCTTGATAACTGAAGGCTCTGCCTCCCATTGTACTTTTGGAGATTCTAGGTATTACAAGTAGTCCTGCATTTTGGGAGCGTAGTGCTCTGTTAGGATAATACGGTAGTATCAGATCTTTTAAATAAAAAGGAGCCTGATTGTTTAGAGCTTTGTAAGTAAGAAGAAGGATTTTAAACTTAATTCTAAACTCTATGGGAAGCCAATGAAGGGAGGCCAGAACCGGAGAGATATGATCTCTCTTTCTAGTACCTGTTAAAACTCTTGCTGCAGCATTTTGGATTAGCTGAAGACTTTTTAAAGATGTTTTAGGACAACCTGATAATAAAGAATTACAATAATCTAATCTCGAGCTAACAAAAGCGTGGATCAGTTTCTCAGCATCACTCTGAGACAAGATGCTCCTAATCTTGGCAATATTACGCAAATGATAGAAGGCAGTCTTAGAAACAAATTTAATATGTGAATTGAAGGACAAATCCTGATCAAAAATAACTCCAAGGTTCCTCACAGAGCTATTAAGAGAAAGAGTAACTGCATCCAAACTGAAAGTTTGATTTGGAAAGGAATTTCTAAGGTTTTTTGGACCAACAAGAATGACTTCAGTCTTATCTGAATTTAATAGCAGGAAATTACAAGTCATCCAAGCTTTGATTTCCTTAAGACAGGCTTCTAACTTGGCTAATTGATTACTATCATCTGGCTTCATTGACAGGTATAATTGTGTGTCATCTGCAGAACAATGAAAATGTATACAGTGCTTTCTAATAATGTTGCCTAACGGAAGCATATATAAACTAAAAAGAGTAGGGCCTAGCACAGATCCCTGTGGAACTCCATGACTAAGCTTTGAGTTGAAAGAAAACTCATTATTTACATGAACAAACTGGAACCTATCAGATAAATAAGATCTAAACCACTGCAAGGAAGTTCCATTAAGTCCAACATAGTGTTCTAATCTATCAAGAAGAATATTATGATCGATAGTATCAAAAGCTGCACTAAGGTCTAAAAGGACAAGTACAGAAACTAGTCCATTATCAGATGCAATGAGGAGGTCGTTAGTGACCTTCGCTAAGGCTGTTTCAGTACTATGATGGATTCTAAACCCAGATTGAAACTCTTCAAGTAAACCATTTCCCTGCAGGTGGTCGAATAATTGCGTAGCAACAACTCTTTCTAAGATTTTTGAAATGAAAGGGAGATTAGAGATTGGTCTATAGTTAGCTAAAGCTCCTGGATCTAGCGTTGGCTTTTTGAGTAAGGGTTTAATTACAGCTGTTTTAAAAGCCTGCGGTACATGGCCTAAAGTTAATGAAGAATTGATTATATGAAGAATAAAGCTACCAATAAGTGGGAAGACTTCTTTAAATAACCTAGTAGGAATAGGGTCTAAAAGACAAGTTGAAGGTTTGGATGAGGAAACTATTTTGTCTAACTCACAAAGGTCGATTGGAGTAAACTCATCAAGACAGACATCAAAAGAAGGAGTTGTAGTAGTTACAGTATTTAAGTTAACTGTGGGAAGAACCTGATTGATTTTATCTCTGATGGATGAAATTTTATTATTGAAAAAGTTCATAAAGTCCTGACTAGTAAGCTCTAAGGGAATGCTAGGATTGACAGAGTCCTGACTCTTTGTCAACCTGGCTACAGTACTGAAAAGAAACCTGGGATTATTCTTGTTCTCTTCTATTAATGCAGAGTAATAACTTGTTCTAGCTTTTCTAAGAGATTTTTTATAAATTAAAAGATGATTTCTCCAAGCTAAATAGATTTCATCTAAATTAGTAGAGCGCCATTTTCTTTCTAATTGACGAGTCTTCTGTTTTAAGCTACGAGTTTCTGTGTTGAACCAAGGAGTTAGAAATCTCTGATTAGACTTTTTCTTTTTTAAGGGGGCCACCAAGTCTTGAGCCTGATGCAGAGAAGCTGAAACACTATCCACCATGTTATCAATTACAGAAGGAGCAAGCTGTCTATAGCTTATTTCCGTTGTGTTGACACATGGCATAGAGGAAACAATCTGCATAAATTTGGAAACAGCATCATCTGAGAGGCATCTACTGTAATAATATTTTTCTTTAGGAGCCAAATAGTCAGAAATGGTAAAATCAAAGGTTAACAGACAATGGTCTGACAATACAGGGTTATGAGGAGACACTACAAGATTTTCTATTTCTATGCCATATGTCAGAACAAGGTCCAATGTATGGTGGAGGTAATGAGTAGAATTTCCTACTTTCTGAGAAAACCCAATCGAGTCTAATATTGAATTAAATGCCACATTAAGGCAGTCACTATCTACATCCACATGTATATTAAAGTCCCCTACTATAATTATTCTATCAGATTTCAGCACTAAATCAGCTAAGAAATCAGCAAATTCGGATAAAAATTCTGAGTAGGTTGATGGGGGACGATAAACTATGGCAAATAAAATTGGGTTTAACCTAAAATTGCTAAAGTGCCCAATACTGAGGACCAGGCCCTCAAAGGAATTATAACATGTTTTTTGCTTTACATTAACTAGTAATTTGGAATGGTAAATTGTTGCTACTCCTCCTCCACGACCAGAACTTCTGGGATTTTGACAGTTTAAATAACCAAAGGGAGTTGATTCATTTAAACCAACATAATCCTCTTGCCCTAACCAAGTCTCTGTAAGGGAAATTAAATCAATCTGATGATCAATTAACAGATCATGGACTAACAGAGACTTGGGAGTTAGAGACCTAATATTTAGTAAACCACATTTAATTTTTAAATTATGAGGAGGAACAGAGGCCAAATCATTCAATTTAGAGGCTTTATGTTTAATTTGAGTTTTACCAATGTTTTGCTTTATCACTTTGGGATGCTTATGCATGATATTTTTATTTACTTTGGAGGGAGCAGACAACGATTCTCTGATGGGGAAGACAGGGGCTAAGCTGAGGGGTGGCGGATGAAGAGGAGCTGCAGAGAGGCGTGTAGGACTGCGACTCTGCTTCCTGGTCCCAACTCTGAGTAGTCATGGTTTTGGAAATTTGGATAAAAAAGATGCCAGATTGTTAGATAAATGAGAAGCACCATCCAAAGTGGGATGAATGCTGTCTCGTCTCATAAGACCAGGTTTTCCCCAAAAAGAGCTCCAATTGTCAATGTAGCCCACGTCATTTTTAGGACACCACACAGACAGCCAGCGGTTCAAGGATGACGAGCGACTAAACATGTCATCACTGGTCAGATTGGGGAGGGGCCCAAAAAATACTACAGTGGCTGACATCGTTTTTGCAAAGTCACACACCGATTCTACATCAAGTTTGGTGACTTCCGACTGCCGGAGACGGATGTCATTAATGCCGGCGTGAATAACAATTGTGGAGTATTTACAGTTACTTTTAGCCAGCATTTTCAGATTTGACTCGATGTCGCCTGCTCTGGCCCCAGGAATGCATTGGACTATGGCCGCTGGAGTCTCTAGGTTCACGTTTCTGACTACAGAGTCGCCAATGATCAGAGTTTTTTCCTCAGCGGGTGTGTCGCTGAGCGGGGAAAAACGATTAGAAACGTGAACAGGTTGGTGGTGAACCGGGGCTTTGCGACTAGGCTTCCTTCTCACCGTCACCCACCCAGTCTCCTCGCTGCTGAGGAGAGCCGGGGAACCGCTGACAGGGGGGCCTAAACTAGCTAGCTCCGCTGCAGCTAATGGGCGTCCGTCGAGATTAACTGGCGCAGACGGTGTTTCAATGCAGCGGAGCCGGGATTCCAAATCAGACAACCTCGCCTCGAGCGCCTCAAAAAGACAACATTTATTACATTTACCGTTATCGCTAAAAGAGGCAGAGATGTAGCTAAACATCTGACAGAGAGAGCACACCAGAGGAGAGGAAAGAGAGCTAGTAGCCATAGCTAATAGCTGGAGAGCAACCACACAGGCAGACAGCAAAACAGGAAGTGACGATACGTTACGTTACCACAAGGAAGTGACGATCCTCAGTCCACTTCTCATATTAATCCTATTAATCCAAATAATCCTCACTGTTTAGATCAGTCTTCAATTTATAACCCCATAGAGATTGTGTCTGTCTTCGTTACCCAAAATATTATAACCCAAGACAAACACAACATAACTTGATAAATACACGCCTTTCTTCAGCTCCTCCTCCTCCGCCGCCCCTGTCTTCCCACTCAGAGAACCTTTGTCTACTCCCCCCAAAGCTATTAAAATATAATGTATAAACATTTCAAAGTGATTAAACAAAAAGTTGGTAAAACTCAAATTAAACATCACGTCTCTAAATTTAATGATTTGGCCTCTCTTCCTCCTCTTAATTTAAAAATTAAATGCGGTTTGTTAAATATTAGGTCTCTATCTCCCAAGTCTCTACTAGTCTATGATGTGTTAATTGACCATCAGATTGACTTAATATCCCTTACAGAGACTTGGCTGGGGCAAGATGATTATGTTGGTTTAAATGAATCAACTCCCTCTGGTTATCTAAACTATCATAATCCCAGAAGTGCTGGTCCTGGAGGTGGAGTAGTGGCAATCTACCATTCTAAATTAAGATAAGATAAGATAAGATAAAATAAGCCTTTATTAGTCCCACAATGGGGAAATTCCAGGATTGCAACAGCACAGGGATAGCAACACTCAGAGCAATGATTTAGAAGATTTAATTTAAATTTAAATTACTAGTTAATGTAAAGCAAAAAACATGTTTTAATTCCTTTGAGGGCCTGGCCCTCAGTATAAGGCATGTTAGCAACCCTAGCTTAAACCCAATTTTCTTTGCCATAGTTTACCATCCTCCCTCAGCCTCCCTCAGAGTTTTTATCTGAATTTGCCGAATTCTTAGCTGATTTAGTGCTGAAATCAGATAGAATAATTATAGTAGGGGATTTTAATATACATGTTGATGTACAGTAGATAGTAACTGTCTTAATAAGGCATTCAATTCAATATTAGACTCGATGGGGTTTTCCCAGGAAGTAGAAAATTCTACCCATTATCTCCACCACACATTGGACCTTGTTCTGATTTATGGCATAGACATAGAAAATCTGGTAGTGTCTCCTCATAATCCTGTACTGTCAGACCATTGTCTGTTAACCACTACCAGAGTGGTGGCTCAGTTGGTAGAGCATCCGCCCCACACCTGGGAGGCAGGGGTTCAAATCCCGGCCGGGTCATGCCGAAGACCATATAAAAGTGGAACTTCCTGCCGTCCAGCTTGGTGCTCAGCAATAATGGAATGGAGGAGGGAAATTTGTGGCGGCGCCTTGCATGGCAGCGGCCCTCTGGTTCTGCACTGGGGTGTGTGTGATTGACACTGTAGATAGGTAAAGCACAATCTCGTTCTACTGTACATGATTGGTTGTACAGCTGAATGACAATAACTGTGATTTAATTAATTTAATTAACCTTTGATTTCACTATTCCTGACTATTTGACTCCTAAAGAAAAATATTACTACAGCAGATGTCTTTCAGATGATGTTTTTATCAAATTTATGCAGATTGTCTCCTCTATGCCATGTGTCAACACAACGGAAATAAAAGATGGAGAGCTTGCTCCTTCTGTAATTGATAGCATGGTAGATAGGTGTTACAGCCTCTCTGCATCAGACTTTAGACTTGTGGCCCCTTTAAAAAAGAAAAAGTCTAATCAGAGATTTCTAACCCCTTGGATTAACACAGAAACTCGTAGCTTAAAACAGAAGACTCGTCAATTAGAAATAAAATGGCATTCCACTAATTTAGATGAAATCTATTTAGCTTGGAGAAATCATCTTTTAATTTATAAAAAATCTCTTAGAAAAGCTAGAACAAGTTATTATTCTGCATTAATAGAAGAGAATAAGAATAATCCCAGGTTTCTTTTCAGCACTGTAGCCAGGCTGACAAAGAGTCAGGACTCTGTCAATCCTAGCATTCCTTTTAGAGCTTACTAGTCAGGACTTTATGAACTTTTTCAATCTTAAAATTTTATCTATTAGAGATAAAATCAGTCAGATTCTTCCCACCGTAAACTTAAGTACAGGAACTATTACAACTCCTTCAACTGATACTGTATCTGTTTGGATAAGTTTACTCCAGTTGACCTTTTAGAGTTAGATAAAATAATCTCCTCATCCAAGTCTTCAACTTGTCTTTTAGACCCTATTCCTACCAGGTTATTTAAAAAAATTCTTCCCATTTATTGGTAGCCGTATTCTTCAAATAATCAATCCTCCATTAACTTTAGGTCATGTACTGCAGGCTTTTAAAATTGCTGTAATTAAACCCTTACTCAAAAAGCCAACGCTGGATCCAGGAGTTTTAGCTAACTATCGACCAATCTCTAATCTGCCTTTCATTTCAAAAATCTTAGAAAGAGTTGTTGCTACGCAATTATTTGACCACTTGCAGGGAAATGGTTTATTTGAAGAGTTTCAATCTGGGTTCAGAATTCATCATAGTACTGAAACAGCCTTAGTGAAGGTCACTAATGACCTCCTTATCGCATCTGATAATGGACTTGTTTCTGTACTTGTCCTTTTAGACCTTAGTGCAGCTTTTGATACTATTGATCATAATATTCTACTTGATAGATTAGAACACTATGCTGGACTTAATGGAACTTCATTGCAGTGGTTTATATCTTATTTATCTGATAGGTTCCAGTTTGTTCATGTCAATAATGAGTTTTCTTTCAACTCAAAGCTCAGTCGTGGAGTTCCACAGGGATCTGTGCTAGGCCCTACTCTTTTTAGTTTATATATGCTTGTGTTTGGCAACATCATTAGAAAGCACTGTATACATTTTCATTGTTATGCAGATGACACACAATTATACTTGTCAATGAAGCCCGATGATAGTAATCAATTAGCCAAGTTAGACGCCTGTCTTAAGGAAATCAAAGCTTGGATGACTTGTAATTTCCTGCTATTAAATTCAGATAAGACTGAAGTCATTCTAGTTGGTCCAAAAAACCTTAGAAATACCTTTCCAAATCAAACTCTTAATTTGGATGCGGCTACTCTTTCTCTGAATAGTTCTGTGAGGAACCTTGGAATTATTTTTGATCAAGATCTGTTTTTTAATTCACATATTAAATTTGTTTCTAAGACTGCCTTCTATGATCTATGTAATATTGCCAAGATTAGGAGCATCTTGTCTCTGAGTGATGTTGAGAAACTGATCCATGCTTTTGTTAGCTCTAGATTAGATTATTGTAACTCGTTATTATCAGGTTGTCCTAAAATATCTTTAAAAAGTCTTCAGTTGATCCAAAATGCTGCTGCAAGAGTTTTAACAGGTACTAGAAAGAGAGATCATATCTCTCCGGTTATGGCCTCCCTTCATTGGCTTCGCATAGAGTTTAGAATTAAGTTTAAAATCCTTCTTCTCACTTACAAAGCTCTTAATAATCAGGCCCCTTTTTATATAAAAGATCTGATATTACCCTATCATCCTAACAGAGCACTACGCTCCCAAAATGCTGGATTACTTGTAATACCTAGAATCTCCAAAAGTACAATGGGAGGCAGAGCCTTCAGTTATCAAGCTCCTTTCCTGTGGAACCAGTTACCAATCTGGGTTTGGGAGTCAGACTCGATCTCTGTTTTTAAGAATAGGGTAAAAACCTTCCTCTTCAATATAGCCTATAATTAGGGAGGGATCATGTGTCTCTTAACCCTCTCTTTGTTTTGCTGTTAATAGATTTAGACTGCTGGATGACCTCCAATAATGTACTTGGCTTCTCTCCTTTGATGTTTGCTCTCTTTATGTCTCTTCTATTCAGAACTCAGAACTCAGAAAAGATTTATTGCCAAGTACATTAACAGATTCTGATAACAGATCACTGATAACATACGAGGGATTTGACTTGACACAGAAAATGAACCTGCATTTCCGGTGACACGGCTGCATCTGAAACGCGCCTGCCAACAGGAGGGAACAGGTAGCATAGGAAATAATACAATAGGAAGGAGCAAAAAAATCATTGATTTCAGAATAGTGGTCATATATGATAAATATTATGATTACAAAGAAAAAAAAAAGCCCTCAATGCACAATCAGCAGACCAAAAAAGTTCACAGGACACAAAGAGAGCAGCGAGTGAATCATCTTTATCATCAGTTTGTGGATCAGTATGAGTGTAATGTTGAAAGTAGGTGTTGTATCAGTTAAGAACAACAAGGACTCTTTGGCAGGAGATGTTTTGTCTGGCTACTGGCATTGTCCTTGGCCACGCAGCTGCCTGTCCGAAGGCCATGAGCTCAATGTTTTGAAAACAAAGACTCCAGATGATCAGGAGGATTTTTGTGAGGGAGTCAGATTAAGTCGAATAGTACTGATCACAGAGAGGAAACTTTATATTCTCTTACAGATTCAGTACTTAATCCTTCATTGCTGGGCATTGAGTCCATCGTGGATGGTCCTAAGCGTAATCATGATGTAATCCACCTTCCGAGACAGTTCTCCATTTGTCGCTATCAGGGTCCTCTCCATTTTTTCAATTTGATGGATGCACCTCGCCTGGCCAGCATTTTGATAGGTTGTATCCATCTTCAACAATTTACGGTACACCAGAACAATCCCAGATCCAATCAGAACGATCCCAATCACCATTACTACGAAGACGTACAAATCTTCTACATCTTCGATAAAAAGATTTGTCAGGCACAAGAGTTTCCAATTACTTGTCTCCCGTAAATAGCCCGCAGCAGCCGTTCCTGCGGGGCAAACAACCTCCCCCGGGGCACTTTTCCTCGTTGAAAAGATAGTGTCAATTGCGTTCAAAGCCCAGCTTATTAATTCCATAATTTCTTTCGATAATCAGCAGTAAAGATGCAGACAGACGACAGCAAGCTGGGATCCAGTTAGATTGGGGAGAAGGAGATAAGTCAGAAGCAAGAGAGAAGAGAAAGGCGTCTGCTCTCTTTGGAGGGCGGAAGTGAAGGTATTCATCTTCTCTATCCCCTCACCCCCCAGCCACTCGCACCAGATGACTGCCCCTCCCTGAGCCTGGTTCTGCTAGAGGTTTCTTCCTGTTAAAAGGAGGTTTTCCTCTCCATCATCGCCAAGTGCTTGCTCACAAGGGATCGCCTGATTGCTGGGGTCTTTCTGTATTTGTGGGGTTTCCCCTACATTTCAAAGTGCTATGAGATGACTATTGTTGTGATATGGCGCTATATAAATAAAGTTCAATTCAATTCAACTTTATTTATATAGCGCCATTTCACAACAACAGTCATCTCATAGCACTATCAACTGTAGGGGGAACCCCCAAAGTTGAATTGAATTGAATTGAATCAGTTGACACATGCAGTTGCTGCACTGAGCCACTAGGGGCGTGTGACCTGTCCATTTAATCTGGGCAGTTAAAGGGTTAACATTTTATTTAAGAAATATAAATTATCCACTATAGTAACAGTACATGTCCATAGTTACCGTGGTAACTCACAGAGAAGGCAGCCAATGGTTATAGGGTGTTTCAAATGGAAAAATTTTGTGAAGGGCAGTTAACTTACTGATATTCCCTGAGAACAGAGCAGGGAGTAGGGAGTACAGTTGAAGTATACTGTGGATCGGAACATAGCTTGAGAGTCGAGTGCAATATCCCCTGCCTCCGTTTTCTTTGTAGATCTCAATACATTAGTGATGGAGAGCAGATTTCAACATTTCCATATAATTGAATCGGTGAATTCAAAAAGGGCCCAAGTCCCCTTTGAAAAAGTGTGGACTTGGGCCCTTTTTGAATTCACCGATTCAATTATTGGGGCAGAACCAAATTATGATGACACAAAACAAACACTCTATAAATATAATTTATATTTTTAGAGTGTTTGTTTTGTCCTTCAAAGTATTGTTGTCTTCAAGGTAGTGTGTCTTTCCAAAGCCGAGAATTGCCATACAGAATGTCATTATGTGCACACATAATGACAATAAAAAGTTCTTGATTCTTGAGCATCATCCATGAGTATACAACAAAAAACTGTTGTATACAACCATTAGTTGTAGGTCAGGATCTCAAGGTGAACTTGTGTAGCAAGTTTGGTGGTCCTAGCTTTACTCGTTTTATAGTAACAGTGCAAATGGAATGTTAAGACTGACTTTGATTTGACCTTTTGATCCCAAACCCATAGTTAGGTGAGGGTGTAAGTTGTCCAAGATGTGTATTAGATACAACTACTGTGTCAATTCGAAAAGCCTACATCATTTCTTTCAGTGGTTATTGTGTTGAGAAGATTTAGGGAAATTCTGACATCTGACCTCAAGGTCATCCAATGAGAGTCAAATTGTAATATGTGCATCATCAGTGTATATCAAACCATAGCATCAAGTTTCAAAACATTTGGAACAAAACTGTAGGAGGAGTTGATTTCACAAAAGAGGGACAGACGGACAGATGGATGAACTCGGCATGGGATAAAAACAGGAAATTTCAGTCATGTGTTCAGCATCGACTATGACTTAAGGTGCGTTCAGACCAAATGCAATCGGGCGGCGCAAATACATCCAAAGTCAATGGAAAGAGGCAAGCTCCCAGTCCTTCTGTTGCCAGGTGAGTGTCAGTCTCATTTTCAAACTAGTTTACTCTCCAATGTTCATACTTTTACTCCAGTGATGGCAGAATGTCAGACCTAGTGCTATCTCTTGGACGTGAATGCGCGATTTTACGTGTGTGTGCGTCTTTCCATTGACTGTTTATGGATTCACGCCACCCATTTGAGTTTGATCTGAACGCACCTTAAGAGCTGTTCATTTCTATCAGATATGGGGTAAACACTTTGACAAAGATCCTCAGTCATCCAGGCGGGTTCATACTGTATACATATATATGTGTGAACCTGATTCAAGTATACTGGAGTACACTAAGTATAGTACTAAGTATAATGGATTCAAGAATAGAGTAACGCTGTAGCCAGTAGGCACTTTGACCCCAAACCACCCCCATCCCATTCAAGGGAATGAAGACAGTGGAGATGATTGTAGACTTCAGGAAAGTCACTACCCCTCTGCCCCCCCTCACCCTCTCAGGCTCTCCCATCACCACTGCTGATTCCTTCCGCTTCCTAGGCACTACCATCACCAGGGACCTCAAGTGGGAGCCGACCATCAGCTCACTCATCAAAAAAGCCCAGCAGAAGATGTTCTTCCTGCGGCAGCTGAGGAAGCTCAAGCTACCCACCAAGATGTTAGTGCAGTTCTACACAGCCATCATCGAGTCCATCCTCACCACCTCCATAACCGTGTGGTACGCAGGAGCCACTGCCAGGGACAGACTAAGGCTGCAGCGCGTCGTGCGCACTGCTGAGAAGGTGATCGGCTGCAAGCTCCCATCTCTCCAGGATCTGTACATCTCCAGGACCCGGAGGCGTGCTGGCCGGATCATAGCCGATCCCTCACACCCTGGTCACGTACTGTTTGCCCCCCTCCCCTCTGGTAGAAGACTTCGGTCCATCCAGACTAAAACCTCCCGTCACATGAACAGCTTCTTCCCCTCTGCCATCAGACTGCTGAACACTAAGTGACTTATTGACTCTCGTGCACTATGTACAGCAGCTCAACCAGACTCATGTCAATCATCACTGTTTTCTTCCTGCATTACCGACTGCACTATATACTGTAGTTCTCCACAGTATCTGCTGCTCGCTAATATATTTTAACTGCTGACCAGTATCACTTACTCTTATTCTACACTTTATTGCATGTATAGTTTATTTCTTTTATCTTATCATGTTTAATGTTGCAGCATTGCACCGAGACAAATTCCTAGTTTGTGTACTACATGAACAATGGCAATAAACCTGATTCTGATTCTGATTCTGATTCTGAAGGGCCCAAGGACAGGATAATAATGAATAAAATTTACTACATGTTCTCAAGTAGATTTTTTTTCAAAACTGTAGTTGTGATTTTCCCCCAGTTTCATAAATTTGCAACTTTTTCAAGCAGTTTCATAATCTTTGTGACTTTCCGTTTCATAAATTTTTTAACTCAGTTTCACAAATTTGCAACTTTTTCCCATCTTATAAATTTGCAGTTTCCTTCCAGTTTCATAAACTTGCAACTCCCCTCCTTTTAATCATCATCATCACTTCACTCTAAGCAAGAAATCTCTGTCTGTGTGTCTGTCACGCTTCATAGGACATCATAGGACGGCCTATGAACTCAGGCATCATAGGACACATAAACAAATGTGTCTTTATGATGTCAGATAGACCATGAACTCAGGCATCATAGGACGACTCGCGATGCCTATATGACGGCACATAGACAAATGTGTCTTTATGATGTCATATACATCAAGCCCACAGCACATAGACAAATATGTCTTTATGATGCCATAAACATCAAGCCTGCCTTCATGTCTTTATGATGCTTATACAGTGACAGACATCAGGCAACATGTCTTTATGATGTCATATACATCAAGCCTGCCTTCATGTCTTTATGATGCTTATACAGTGACAGACATCAGGCAACATGTCTTTATGATGTCATATACATCAAGGCTGCCTTCATGTCTTTATGATGTCATATACAGTGAGTCCATGCCGGAAAGCCGCTTTTTGCTCAGATCTATTTTCATAATCCTGTCCATGAACTAGAATTACAATGCACCTATCCCTCAACCAGTGGTCTCAATGAAGAAGAAGAAGACCCACCAGATGGAGAGCAATAGAATGACGACAACTGCTGCACGTCAGAAAAGATGCCATGAACACCTGAGGTTCCAGCAGTACATCGCACCCGTCTGAGACAGGCGGACACCCTTCACCAGCACAGGGTACGACAGACTTTAAAGCACGTTTCTAGGACATCATGGGACAGTCTATGATCTCTGCCTCAAAATCATAGTGCGTCCTATGAACTCAGGCATCATAGGATAACCCTCCATGCCTACATGACAGCAAATGTGTAACCTTGACAAATGCCAATCTACACTACAAATGTGTAAAATGCCAAGCAAAGTGTTGATTTTCTCCGGGTGCTCCAGTTTCTTGGTTTCTACGGGCGTGCACGTGCCTTCCTGAACAGGGTCGAAAGCCACTTTTTCAGGATCGTGGCCATGAACTGAAATTACGACGCACCTATCCCTAAACCAGTGGTCTGAACGAAGAAGAACCACCAGATGGAGAGCAACAGAATGAGAACTGCTGCACGTCAGAAAGGATGCCGTGAACATGAAACACCTCAGGTTCCACCAGTACGCTGCAGGCATGATTGTGAACAACCCTTCAGTGGTCTGAACAAAGAAGAAGACCCACCAGATGATGTCTATATGACGGCACATAGACAGAGCACATGACTCCCTACAAGACATATACTATATAGACACAGGTAAGCAACATAACACAGAACAGTGACAGGCAGGAGAAGAAGGAACAAGCAGGGGCAAACAGCCCCAGATGGCAGGGTATATTTTGTGTGATTTTTATGTTTTGCTGCATACAAGAAAGCCGTCACATGTGATTGCCACTTAGTGCTGTGTTGCTATACCAACTGTCCTGTAACTGGCAAGAATTCTGTTCCAATGCATCCCCTCTATGGCCATGCACGGGTTTCTACGGGCATGCACGGGTATGCACTAGTTACTGAAAATGCAATATATAATATTGAATAATATTAACAAATTGACCAATAAACAGAACAAAAACGATGATGGAGACATGGAACTTAATATCAAATTGGTACAGAATCCCATGGTCACTACTACAGAGTTTAACAACTTTTTCATAAACTCTGTGCTAAAAATAGCCAATTCATTTAACCCACCTGATCATAATTCTAGTGCTATTAACCCTTCACAACCAGTTTTTAATATATTAGAAATAACTGAAAACGAAGTCGCAAATATCATCAGCTCACTGAATAGCTCAAAAGCAACAGATCAACATGGTCTTAACACCAAATTTTTAAAAGAACATAAAGAATCTCTCATTTGTCCAATTACTCATTTAATCAATTTGTCAATCAAACATGCTGTTGTCCCAACTGCTTGGAAGGTAGGAGTGGTCAGACCAGTTTTCAAAGCAGGGAGTAAAACTGATGTAAACAACTACAGACCAATCAGCATCTTACCTGTCATCTTCAAAATAACTGAAAAATGGGTGGCCACACTATTATGTGAACATCTGAATTATGGGAACACCCTCTGCATCACGCACAGTTTGGGTTCTGTGCCCACCACTCAACAGTCTGCAATAAGCTTGTTCCTAGAGAAAACTAAATCTTTCTCAGATAAGTGCAATTGTGTAGGTGCTGTTTTTAGATCTGAAAAAGGTGTTTGACATCGTTGATCATAACATCCTTTCAACCAAACTTATTCAGTTTAACTTTTCAGAACATGCTATCAAGTGGATGAAATCCTATCTAACCGACAGACAGTAATGTGTAATGGTCAACAAGTGTCAAATCACCATATTTGAAATTTCAAATGAGTGTCCCACAAGGCTCCATACTTAGACCAATATTATTCTCCCTATACATACTGTAAATGATCTACCAAATGCATGCAGAAACATTCATATACAAATGTATGCAGATGACACGGTAATATTCACACCTACAAAAAAACACACCAGAAGCCACCTGTATTCTTACAACAGTGATGACCCAAATCCATGACTGACTGAATAATTCATGTCTCCTACTAAACACTAAAAAAGTTTGCATGATGTTCACCAAACAACGATCAAATATTACAAACTCATACATCTTCTTAAAAGGGGAGAAGCTGCAACTAGTTGAGGAATTTAAGTACCTCGGCGTAATTTTAGACTCCTCATTTACCTTTAAAAACCACATCAAAAAATCTCCAACATAATCAAATTCAATCTAAGAAATTTTAAACAAATTAGACCATTGCTGACAGTTAATGCGGCCAAAATGTTTCTGCATGCAATGATCTTCTCACACATCGATTACGGTTTTACCAACTGGTCACTCACTGGTGTAACCATAATCAAACCCATTCAATCTTAAAACAAAAAAGCCACAAAAATCCTTGACAAGAAAGATCCCACATATCATTGTTGTAACATTTACAAGAAATACAATCTTCTGTCTTTTGAAAATGATAAAACTCTCAAATTTGTCTATTCAATTTAGAAAATATTAAATAGCTATGCACCCCCCCCCCCCCCACCGGGAGAATACATTAAACTGAGGACTTTCACTGGTACAACCACCAGAGCAATCACTAGAAGAGACTGTGAGGTCCCCACAGATGCACCACATTGCTCAATCTGTGCTATAAGTGAGGGGCACCAAGATCTGGAATAACATACCACCTGCAGTCAGAGAACGTACCACAGTAAACACTTTTAAGACACATTGTAAAAATTGGCTTTTAAACAACCAAAACTGTACCCATAACTAGTGGTTGCTCTGTGGCATATGCATATATATATATATATATATATATATATATATATATATATATATATATATATATATATATATATATATATATACTCACCGGCCACTTTATTAGGTACACCTGTCCAACTGCTCGTTAACACTTAATTTCTAATCAGCCAATCACATGGCGGCAACTCAGTGCATTTAGGCATGTAGACATGGTCAAGACAATCTCCTGCAGTTCAAACCGAGCATCAGTATGGGGAAGAAAGGTGATTTGAGTGACTTTGAACGTGGCATGGTTGTTGGTGCCAGAAGGGCTGGTCTGAGTATTTCAGAAACTGCTGATCTACAGGGATTTTCACGCACAACCATCTCTAGGGTTTACAGAGAATGGTCCGAAAAAGAAAAAATATCCAGTGAGCGGCAGTTCTGTGGGCGGAAATGCCTTGTTGATGCCAGAGGTCAGAGGAGAATGGCCAGACTGGTTCGAGCTGATAGAAAGGCAACAGTGACTCAAATAACCACCCGTTACAACCAAGGTAGGCAGAAGAGCATCTCTGAACGCACAGTACGTCGAACTTTGAGGCAGATGGGCTACAGCAGCAGAAGACCACGCCGGGTGCCACTCCTTTCAGCTAAGAACAGGAAACTGAGGCTACAATTTGCACAAGCTCATCGAAATTGGACAATAGAAGATTGGAAAAACGTTGCCTGGTCTGATGAGTCTCGATTTCTGCTGCGACATTCGGATGGTAGGGTCAGAATTTGGCGTCAACAACATGAAAGCATGGATCCATCCTGCCTTGTATCAATGGTTCAGGCTGGTGGTGGTGGTGTAATGGTGTGGGGAATATTTTCTTGGCACTCTTTGGGCCCCTTGGTACCAATTGAGCATCGTTGCAACGCTACAGCCTACCTGAGTATTGTTGCTGACCATGTCCATCCCTTTATGACCACAATGTACCCAACTTCTGATGGCTACTTTCAGCAGGATAATGCGCCATGTCATAAAGCTGGAATCATCTCAGACTGGTTTCTTGAACATGACAATGAGTTCACTGTACTCAAATGGCCTCCACAGTCACCAGATCTCAATCCAATAGAGCATGTTTGGGATGTGGTGGAACGGGAGATTCGCATCATGGATGTGCAACCGACAAATCTGCGCCAACTGTGTGATGCCATCATGTCAATATGGACCAAACTCTCTGAGGAATGCTTCCAGCACCTTGTTGAATCTATGCCACGAAGAATTGAGGCAGTTCTGAAGGCAAAAGGGGGTCCAACCCGTTACTAGCATGGTGTACCTAATAAAGTGGCCGGTGAGTATATATATATACAGTATATATATATATATATATATATATATATATTATATATCAGAATCAGAATCAGATTTATTGCCATTGTTCATGTAGTACACAAACTAGGAATTTGTCTCGGTGCCATGCTGCAACATTAAACATGATAAAATAAAAGACATAAACTATACATGCAATAAAGTGTAGAATAAGAGTGAGTAATACTGGTCAGCAGTTAAAATATATTAGCGAGCAGCAGATACTGTGGAGAACCATATAGTGCGGTCGGTAATGCAGGAAGTAAACAGTGATGATTGACATGAGTCTGGTTGAGCTGCTGTACATAGTGCACGAGAGTCAATAAGTCACTTAGTGTTCAGCAGTCTGATGGCAGAGGGGAAGAAGCTGTTCATGTGACGGGAGGTTTTAGTCTGGATGGACCGAAGTCTTCTGCCTGAGGGGAGGGGGGCAAACAGTACGTGACCAGGGTGTGAGGGATCGGCTATGATCCGGCCAGCACGCCTCCGGGTCCTGGAGATGTACAGATCCTGGAGAGATGGGAGCTTGCAGCCGATCACCTTCTCAGCAGTGCGCACGACGCGCTGCAGCCTTAGTCTGTCCCTGGCAGTGGCTCCTGCGTACCACACGGTTATGGAGGTGGTGAGGATGGACTCAATGATGGCTGTGTAGAACTGCACTAACATCTTGGTGGGTAGCTTGAGCTTCCTCAGCTGCCGCAGGAAGAACATCCTCTGCTGGGCCTTTTTGATGAGGGAGCTGATGGTCGGCTCCCACTTGAGGTCCCTGGTGATGGTGGTGCCTAGTAAGCGGAAGGAATCAGCAGTGGTGATGGGAGAGTCTGTGAGGGTAAGGGGGGGCAGAGGGGTTGTGACTTTCCTGAAGTCCACAATCATCTCCACTGTCTTCAGAGCGTTCAGCTGCAGGTTGTTGTTGTTGCACCAGGACGCCAGCTGGGCCACCTCTCTCCTGTAGGTGGACTCGTCGCCGTTGGAGATGAGCCCGATGAGGGTGGTGTCGTCCGCAAACTTGATCAACTTGACAGACTGGTGGCTGGAGGTGCAGGAGTTGGTATAAAGGGAGAAGAGTAGGGGGGAAAGTACACAGCCCTGGGGTGATCCGGTGCTGATGCTAGCAGAGTCTGAGACAGTCTTTCCCAGCCGCACATGCTGCCTCCGGTCCGTCAGGAAGTCGGTGATCCACCTGTAGAGGGAGTCAGGCACGTTGAGCAGGGACAGCTTGTCCCGGAGCAGAGCAGGGCGGATGGTGTTGAATGCGGAGCTGAAGTCCACAAACAGGATCCTGGCGTAGGTTCCCGGGGAGTCCAGGTGCTGCAGGATGGAGTGGAGGGCCAGGTTGACTGCGTCGTCTACAGACCTGTTGGCTCGGTAGGCAAACTGCAGCGGGTCCAGGAGAGGGGTGGTGATGGACTTGAGGTGGGGGCAGGACCAGGCGCTCAAAGGACTTCATGACTACAGAGGTGAGCGCTACAGGTCTGTAGTCATTAAGTCCAGTGATCCGTGGCTTCTTGGGGACAGGGATGATGGTGGAGGATTTGAGGCAGAGCGGCACGTGGCATAGCTTAAGGGAGGTGTTAAAAATGTCTGTGAAGACAGGAGCCAGCTGTTTCGCACAGTGTCTCAGGGTGGAGGGAGACACGCCGTCCGGACCGGGGGCCTTGCGCGGGTTCAGTCTGGAGAACTGTTTGAGCACGTCCTGCTCACTGATGACAAGGGCAGGGGGGGAGGGGGGGGCGCCTTTGATGAAGTAGGGATCGTGGAGGCTGTGGAGCTGGAGAGAGGGGGGGAGTTGGACACAGATGACGAGGTGTCAAAACGGGCATAGTGTTGGGACAGTCTTTGACAAAGGGCTTTGTCGTCCTGACCTTTAGGAGCCTGAGGCCGATAGTTGGTGATTTGCCTCAGTCCTCTCCACACAGAAGCCGAGTCATTAGCAGTGAACTGCTGCTGGAGTCTCTCAGAATACACAGATTTAGCTCTCCTCAGCTCTCTGTTAAACCGATATTTAACCTCCCTGTAGCAGTCCCTGTCTCCACTTTTCAGCGCTGCTTCCTTCTCCTTCCTGATCTGTCTGAGTTTAGCTGTGAACCAGGGCTTATCATTAGAGTACCTCACCCTGGTGCGCGATGGAAGAATGTCCTCCTCACAAAAGTGGATATAAGAGTTCACAGTGTCCGTGTACTCATCCAGATCATGCGTGGCTCCTTTAAACATGCCCCAGTCAGTTATTTCCATGCACGTTTCCAGCTTCTCCTCAGCTTCACTGGTCCATTTCTTCGTAGTGCTCACAACAGGTTTAGTGAGCTTCAATCTCTGTCTGTATGTGGGAATGAGGTGGACCATCACGTGATCAGATAATCCCAGTGCAGCGCGGGGAACAGCGCGATACGCGTCTTTCACTGTGGTGTAACAGTGATCCAGCGTGTTTATTCCTCTGGTGGGGCATTTAATAAACTGTTTGTAGCGGGGGAGATCGTGGCTCAGATTGCTCTGGTTAAAGTTGCCAACCACAATAACCAGAGAGTCTGGAAAAATCCGCTCCGTGTGTTGGATGTGATCCGCGAGCACGCGCTGAGCTTCGCGCGTGTCCGCGTCGGGAGGGACGTACACAGCGGCGAGGATGAATGAGGCAAACTCCCGCGGGGAATAAAATGGCTTGCAGTTAATAAAAAGAAATTCCAGGGCGGGAGAACAGTGTTTGGAAATTACCGTTACATCAGAGCACCAGCTGCTGTTGATGTAGAAGCAGACTCCGCCTCCTGTGGTCTTGCCGGAGAGCTCTGTGTCACGATCAGCACGAAACAGCTGAAATCCCTCGAGGCGCAGCGCGCTGTCCGGTGTATTTTCCCTGAGCCAGGTCTCGGTAAAACAGAGGGCAGCCGAGGAAGAGAGGTCCTTAAAACGCATCAGCACTCTCAGTTCATCTACCTTGTTAGAGAGAGAGTTGGTATTGGACAGAAATATGCCAGGCAACGCCGTGCGCGTGCCTCTCCTGCGAAGCCGGACGAGAGCGCCCGCTCGTCTTCCTCTCTTTCGCCGTCTCACTTTTCGAGCCAAGCAATGAACCAGATCGTGGCAGGAGCTAAAAAAACTGGGAGTAGGTCAGTGGGAGTGAAAGTCCTGATATTTAGAAGTTCTTCACGGGTATAAGAGCAAGCAGACACACAATTGACAAACAAAAACAAACATATATACAGTCATGTGAAAAAACTAGGACACCCTGTGTAAGCCTGTGTGTTTTTTTTTGTTTTTTTTTACATATTTGGACATATGGATATTGGATATCATTGTTAAAAATACTGGGACATTCATGTAATACAAGTAAACAATTAAAAATGAATTAGACTTTTTTTTTCAAATTTTCCGTAAAATGTAATTCTAAACAAATAGTGAGGAATAAATTAGGACACCCCCCATATTTTTTAGGACACCCACACAGTCAATGTTAAAAAATGCAAATAAAAACAAAAACAAGGTTAGACATAGACATACAGACATATGTGAACATTTCTTAATAAAGAACTGCATATTTAATGGCGTGCCCTAATTTTTTCACATGACCGTATGTGCCTGTGTGTCACACACATATGTCCCACCTCCTGTTTGTTGCTGTCTGTTGTTGCTGTGAGGTGCCTGGGAGCATGTGTGTGTACACATACACAGCACTTCATGCGTGTGACATTTGAATGTTTTGTTTTGTAACACCTTAACTCTGTACTTTGTCCAGTTTCATTGCAGTTGTTCTGCTCATGTAGGACTTTTTTTTTTTTTTTTTTTTTTTACTTATTTGTACCCGTAGGTAGATTTGGTTTGCAGTCTGGTGACAAGCCACCGGCTGCTGGTCGCTGCGTGCGCGAGCGCCCTAAACCTACGTGTTTTTGGTATGCGGGAGGAAACCGGAGAAATCCCGGAGTAAACCCACGCAACACGGGGAGAACATGCAAACTCCACACAGCTCACTGTTGGTCAGGGGCTGGGATCGAACCCACGACCTCATGATCCCCGCGATCCCCCGGCCAAGGGTAAAACTGTGCTGCCACAGTGCTAAACCACTGCGCCACCGTGCAGCCCAGGACTGTGTGTTTTTGTGACCCGCCGGGGGACTACAGATCCAAATTAGCAATATAAATCTGGCATACTTACATTTGTATTAATGTTCATTAGTATGTAATGTCCCTTTCGAATAAACATTAAACTTGAACTTCCGAGTTTCGTAAACTTGTAAGTCCTCTTAAATTTTTTTCAATTTTTCCCCATCTGTAACCCCCCCTCCGAGTTTCATAAATTTGTGACTTTTGGCCCCAGTTTCGTAAATTTTTGATTTCCCCACACTTTCCTAAACTTGTGACTCATCTTAAATTTTTTTTTTTTAAGTTTTTCCCATCATGTAAATTTGTGACTTTTTCCAACAGTTTCATAAACTTGTAACTTTTTCCCATTTTGTAAATTTGCAACTTTCCCCCCACTTTCATAAATTTGGGACCTACTTGTGGTAAATTTTTGACTTTTTTCACATGTCAAGTTAGCCTATTTTTTCATATTTTTGCACCTTTATTCTAATTTACAACCGGAGTGGTGGCTTAGAGGAAGAACATCGGGGGTTCAAGACCGGGTCATACCAAAGACCATATAAAAATGGTACTTTCCGCCTTCTAGCTTGGTGCTTAGCATAAGAGAATGGGGAAGGAAAGCTAACGCACAGAGCTAGCAGAAGACTGACCCCCCCACTGTAGCTTTCACGATTCACAGTAGCTGTGTGGCCTAGGGTCAGAGAAACGGAGATAGGCGCCACACATGCTGTGGAAGGGGTTAACTTAATTCTAATTTAATTCATACGTTTGTACATTATGTTGAATTTGTGAAAACCCCCACATCAATAACCACTACCCCCCTTGTTAAAAAAACAACAAATCACCTGCTGACTACAGCTCAGAAGCAGACGTTTCAGTCTTGTTGGTCCTCTTTAAAACTGAATGATGGCCGATAGCTGCCCGTACTCATGAGCCCCCCAACCCAACCCCCAACAAAAACACCAATTAGTGATATAAAAATCAACACTAATCACGATGTAGCTCCCACACTGCTGTTGAAGAACCAGTCAAAGCAGCAGTTCTTTGTCACGCTGCCTTACGTTTATGATGATAAACATCTGCAGAGCAGCTGCTTCACTTTCAGAGGAGAACTTCTGACTTTCAAACTCCTGAATTAAAACTGCCGCCGCTGCCGCAGCCGTGGTCATTGGAGCAGAGAGGAGAAACGGCAAAGAATTCTAATGACGTGTCACCCTGGCCGTGATTGAAAGTCTGATTCCTTCAACTCATTTAAGACAGAGAACGGCGTTAAAAACAGACACCAAGGACAAAGACGTTACGGCTGGAATGATAATTGGACAGAGAATCATGGCAGCTAGAAACTAGGACGCCATCTGAGACAATAAAACACACTACCGCCAACGCCAGCGACTCTTTCAGAAACACAGTAAAATAACCACAATAAGGCATAAAATCAGGTAAAGGATGAAATAATGAGTACTTCTTTTAAAATACTCCATATCCAGGGGTCAAATTCTGTACATTTGGAACTACTGGAATGCTCGTGAAAAAAAAAAATGTACAAAAAATATGTCAAAAAATTTTAACTGTAAAAAGCTACAATTTTATGGGGAAAAACTTCCCAAATTAACAGAAAACTGAAAATTCATTTTTTTTTAAAAAAAGTATTTCATTCATTAGACACCAACAACCCCAACAGCACACATATGTTGAGCCAACGTCAGCAAATTTACAAACTTTGTATATTGGGCAGATGTAGGCCAGACGTATGTGTGCTGCTGGGTAAAGTCTTCATTTTAAATGAAGATAAAGAATCCATAAAGTCGATGGACTGGCGATCTGTCCAGGGTGGACCCTGCCTCTCGCCCAAAGATGCTGGGATAGGCTCCAGCCCCCCGCGACTCGAAAAGGATTAAGCGGAAGAAGATGGATGGATCTGAAACATTTAAGTGTGACAAACGTACAAAAAAATGAGAAATCAGGAAGGGGGGAAACACTTTTTCACACCGCTGTAGTTGCTGGTTCTATTCCTTCCTCGCTGGTAAGCACAACAGACAGAACAAGCTGGAAATGTCCCTCTTTGTGGGTGTAAGGGTGACCTTTGACCTATGACATGACTATAGATGAAGTCAGCAGCAAAGCTGCATGAGAACCAGATGTCAAAGCAGAACGTGACATCTGCTGTTTGTGTAGGCCATGAGCGAGCTTGGGGGAGCAATAGCTCAGGCGTCAGCGAGCCCAACAACTGGTTCAGGTTGAGTCAGTTCAGTAAAGAGGTCGGAGCAAGACGTAAAATGTTGAGAGATGCTTCTTTCCGTCTCCCGTGAAAAGCTACCTTAATAGTCGTGGATCAACACGTTAGCATATCTGTTTAATATCTGTAGAAGTCTCATCCTAACGGTGGGTTTTTGACCCTGTTGGCTTTCCATACTTAGTGCCCTGCATGCTAATCAGAGCCTCAGAACCAAAGTCAGTGATTTTCACAGCAACGATGAGAGATAGAAGCTTCCCGTTGCCCCGTCATTTCAACATTAGCGTACCAATTTAATGACTTACCCAACAGCACACATACATCGCACCAACATCGGCCTCATGTACCCAGTTTACATCAGGAATACATCTTACACAGGCAAGACATTGGCTGATGCCTAATGCTGACGTCTAGCCACTGTCTTGCCAGTGAGAAACCGAGCTGTATAAGATGTATTTCTGATGTAAGCTCGCCGACGTTGGCCCAGCGTGTGTGTGGCATTGGCTGTCGTACTAAACATGAACACACATAGTACAAGGCAGTACTAACACGCAGATAAAACACGTCACGTAACATTGGTTCTGATGCAACACTAAGAAGAAAGCTCTTCCTTCTGAATATCAGTCCCTCCTTTCTCAAAGGCCTCGCTCTCAGAGGATTTCCTCCTCAAGTCTGAGCGTCCTCGTCTAAATCCAGCTACTCTGATGAAGAGCTGAAATAAAAACCTTCAGCTGCAGCTCAGACAGTCAAGGTTGTTCTCTTTACATTTTATTTCCCTCTCCTTGCCATGGGCAGATAACATGTCAGAGTGGGCGGATGATAAACAGCAGGAGGATGGGAGATCAGCGCCGCTAAACGGTGTCAGGACGGGTTTTTTTTAAAGTCTTTTCACCAATGCAGCGGTCGGGGCGATAAAGACGGCGAGCGCTTCCTCCGTCGGTGTTCATGAATGATGCTGCAGAAACCGAACCAATAAAACCTCTAACCCTCAGTGAAAGGAGCCGTTGTTATAGGGACGGGAAATTGAAGGCTTTCTAAGGCCGTCTGATCAAATTTCAGACCTCAGATCTGGGAAATGGTAAAAAGCCTGTGACAAATTTACAAGAAAAATTCACAAATTTATGAAAAAATTTTCAGAAAAATTTACAAAAATTCACACATTTATAACGAGAGAAGTCACCAAATTTATGATAAAAATGTCCTAAATTTATGATGAAAAATATCCTAAATTTAAAATGAAAAATGTCCTAAATTTTTGAGAAAAATATCTTAAATGTATCAGAAAAATGTCCTAAATTTATCAGAAAAACATTCTACATTTATGATGAAAAATGTCCTAAATTATCATGAAACAAATTTACAAGAAAAACTCAAATTCATGAAAAGAAAATGTTGCCAATGTCTAAGAAAAAAAGTCAAAATTTTACTAGAAATTATTTTTTAATAAATCACAAATTTATGAAAAAAAAAACTTTCTAAATCTTATGGAAAAATCACCCTAAATTAAATGATTATAGGAAAAAAGCATTTAAAAAAATGTAAAAACTTTCAAATTTATCAGAAAAAATTTGGAAATTTATGAGGAAAAAAATTGCAATTTTATGAGAAAAAGTTTTGAATTATGAAGGATGTCACAAAATTAACAGAAAACATCTAAAATTTACAAGAAAACACATCTACCAGAAAAAATAATAAATTTAGGAGAAAAAAGTTTAAAAAAAATTATGGGAACAAAATAATTTATGAAAAGGGTGTAAAAAATGTAAAAACTTGCAAATTTATAAACAATGCTATAAATATATTAGAAATAAAACTTTCAAATTTATGATAAAAATGTCCTAAATTTATGATGAAAAATATCCTACATTTAAAATGAAAAATGTCCTAAATTTATGAGAAAAATATCTTAAATGTATCAGAAAATGTCCTAAATTTATCAGAAAAATATTCCACATTTATTTAAAAAATGTCCTAAATTTATGGAAAAAAATGTCCTAAATTTATGACAAAAATATCCTAAATTTATCAGAAAATATTCTAGATTTATGATGAAAAATGTCCTAAATTATCATGAAACAAATTTACAAGAAAAACTCAAATTCATGAAAAGAAAATGTTGCCAATGTCTAAGAAAAAAAACTAGAAATTATTATTTAATAAATTACAAATTTATGGAAAAAAAACCCTCTAAATCTTATGGAAAAAAGCGTAAAAAATGTAAAAACTTGCAAATTTATAAACAATGTCCTAAATATATTAGAAATAAAACTTTCAAATTTATGAGAAAAAGTCACGAAAAAAACAGCAAATATATGAAGGAAAAACTCCTGAAAATTCTGATTTTTTTTTTTTCAAATTTGCAAGAGAAATGGTGCAAATTTACACCAAAACAGTCACAAATAAAGTCTAATTCAGGGGAAAATGTCAAAAATTTATGAGAAAAAGTTGCAAAATATTATTTAAAAAAATTAAATTTATTAAAAAAAAAGTCTAAATTTTATGACAAAAAAGGTAAAAAAAATTATTAAAACATCCTAAATTGAATGATTTTAGGAAAAAAATGTAAAAAGTTGCAAACTTATAGAAAATGTATCAATTATACTGGGAAAAAATGTTCAGAGTCATAAGAAAAAATTTAAAAACTTCTACACAAAAAAAATAAATTATGATGAAAATTTTCACAAATTTACGAAGGAAAAAACCCACAAAATTTAGAAAAAAAACCCAAAATTTACAAGAAAAAGGCATAAATTTATCAGAAAAATCCAAAATTTAAGATAAAAAAGTCATGATGAGAACAAATAAATGAATTTATGTAAAAACTTGCAAGTTAAAAAAATGTAATAAATATATCACAACTTGCAAATTTACAAAAAAAAACATTATGAGAAATTGTTTTGCAATTTTTCAAGAGAGGCTGCATATATTTACAATAAAAATGAGCTAATAAAAATGAAAGTTAGGGGTAAGATTATAAGGAAAAGTTAGTTAACAAGGAAAACAACAGCGCCCCCCTCATCTAGGAACGGCCCTGCACTGGCCAACCAGACTCAGAGGGAACCGCGGCCATGACCAGCTGAGCTTCGTGTCCACTTGTTCAGAGCCAAGTCCAGGCGGCGCCATGACAAGATGATTCCCCCACATCCCGAAACAAGGTGGGCTGCTCACATCCTCTCAGCACCAGTGAGGAGGAACGAGGCGGAGGAGGAGGAGCCTCTGGTGTCCGGAAACAGCGCCGTGAAGGGGCGGGGTTAGTGACGGCAGCAGGTGCTGAACAGGACCTGCTGTTTTGGTCACAAACCATGTGCCTGATGAACCAAGTTGACATTCACAAGACTTCCTATAGATTTAGATAAACAGATACATTTGCAACTCTCATAAATTTGAGAATTTTTTTAATTGTAAATTTACAGATTTTTTTGTTGTCAAGTTTGCATCTTATAACAGATATTTTCCTGGTAGTTAGGGCATTTTAGAAAATCTCTGGACCATCTGTGAAAAAATTGCTTACCGATAGCTTTCTTCACCAATGTGTTCATATAGGTGTCTGCTAACACCTCTCAATTAGTTCCAACCCAAATCCTTGTGGAAAATTCTGGGGAGCCAGTCAAACTTAGGCACCCAAAGGGGGGGGGGGGGTCAAAAAATTGAAAAATATTTTTTTTCCAGTATTAGCGTGTGAGATGTCTAATTAGGGGTTTCTGGGGGTGCTGAATTGATTCCAAACATCAGTTTTGAGTAAAAACTACTACCTGACCATTAAAAATAGGCCACGCCTACTTTTTTGCACCCGCCAAAATATGTAATATTGGTATTTTTATACGTATCTCACTGGGTTTATATAGTGAGTTTTTTTAGAATGCTGAATTGAGTTCTATCATTGAATTTAAGCTATACCCACTCTAAAAACAGTGTACAAAACACTGCAACATAAGTGTGCAATGGGAAGTAGTCGTTCCCACTTCTCTTACTTCCATTATGCCCCATTATAATGTCCAACAGAAATGTATCTCAGTATTAAAACCTTGGTACTTTACCCTACTCCCCGGCATCTCCCTCACTGCTCTCATCATCTGTTTGGTTGATGTTCTGGCAAGAGTTACCATGACATTTGCCGCAAGCAGAAATACACTTGACTCCTTGCTTTTTACAACAGCACCTAAGTGTGCTACAGTCCCCCTCACAGTTGCAGCTGACAAACTTCAGAAGATAGTCCGGTGCGATGGGGTCTGTTGAAGGGACCGGTGCATAACCTTGGTCACTGAGCTTCCATCCGTACTCCAAGACATCCAATGATGGAGTTTGCAACAGCAGCCAATATCTAGTTTGGAGATAAGCTCGTAGAGAGTGCTGCGCTGCAGCTTCTGTTGTCGGGGGCAGTTTCTCATGTTTGATGCTCCCAGCAGCAGCCCGCTTGCTGAAGATGTCAAATCTCAAGTCCCCCAAGTCTTTGGGTGGTTTTCCATGGAACATGAGCTTAAATAATTCACAGCCGGCTTTAATGATATCATCTTTCTTGGCTCGGATGTTCAGAAACACATCCATGGCCCTTTCCGCCTTGTCAGTCTTGCAGAGCTTGTTTACCAATGTTGATTTGCTAAACCCAGAAATCGCTGACACTGTATCGCAGCCGGAGAAGCTGTGCAAGAAGATCAAATACTTCCGGTATCTCTCTGGGAGGGCCTCCCTGATCTTTGCGACATCATAAGATGTTTCTTTGGTTGTTGTGAGGAAGATGGGGTGGTCTGCAGCATGATGAATCAGCAAAACCATGATGTCGGTGTCCTCAGCCCTCACCTCAACAGGAGAATCTTTTGCCTCATCTAGAGCTGCCCGGACTATAGCAGTGTCTGCATCATCGTGGCATTGCTGTACACTGATCCCATTTCTACTGAAAGTCTCAGCAAGTAGCAGAATGAGCTGGGCCTTGTTGCTCTTGTTGTCGAGGAACTTTTCTCTTGGAACAAAGCTTTTGATGTCTGGGCGAATCAGAATGTCGCAGCATGCATTCTTTGTTCGTCTCAGGTGATCATGGTCCTTAGTGGAGCTGCCGTATCCATCAAAGACCACAGTGATTCGGAGACACTGGCTCCCCATGGACTTCACAAACTGGAGGTAGCTCTCGGCGATGCCCTTCCAGGTGAGGTTAGCCTCCCACTTGACGTTGTGCAGGAGCCATCCACCGTCAATCACCAGACTCGTGCAGCGGGTTTGTTCAACGGGTTCCACAAATGCCTTCAGAAATCTTGCTAGGGCAGCCTTGTCTGGCTTTCGCAACTTCTGGTCTTTGTCAAATAGAGACATCGGTGTTGGCGTCAACTCAAATCGCAGAGCTTCTTTGGTCTTGACTTCACGCTCACTGATGATGATTAGACGGTTGAAGAGCTTGAGTGAGTCAATAACCAGCTTCTTCCCATTGACTTTGGGTCCACTTCTGAGGCTCTCTAATGACTTCACCTTGTCCTTAGTTTCCATTGAATCCAGAACAGTTCGTCCATTCATCTTGGCCTGCATGGCTCTGCCAACCTCCTCTGCCTGATCAGCGTTGACTGGGTCCTCGGGAGTGCTGCTGAATCCTGTTGAAAAGGATACCAGGGTCTTCTTGTCCCGTGTTGCATCGAAGGGGTTGACCTCCTCCAACCATCCGACAATGGCGTTGACAGCATCTTCGTCATTCTTCACCTGGGCTCTTGTGACGTCTGTGTGGTCAGGTACCCCACGCTTGTTCATACCTCGTTCAAGTTCCTGGTGAATGCACGAGAAGTGGTTTAGCGTCTGAACTCAACACTTGTGAGCAGATTCATTCCGGAAGCGTCCTCTGTTTAGACCGCCTGAGGACTTGGCCTCACGCGTGAGTGTGGTTTCTATCGTGATGTCAGTCCATGTACCTGACCACTCATGGTCTGAGAACCTGACTGCATGGTTTCCATACACGGTGAATTTGGTAAGAGTTTCCTGGAACACTGGACTGTCCTGTCGCTGGTGCATTAGCTGTACATACAGCCTTGCTCCCTTAGCGTACTGATGGTGGCCGGCTGCTGCGAAGGTGTTGAGCATTGTGTGTTGAGATACGTATAAAAATTGTGTGTTGAGATACGTATAAAAATACCAATATTTACGTATTTCGGCGGGCGCAAAAAAGTAGGCCTGGCCTATTTTATGGTCAGGTAGTAGTTTTTACTCAAAACTAATGGTTAGAATCGATTCAGCACCCCCAGAAACCCCTAGTTAGACATCTCACACGCTAATACTGGGAAAAAAAATAATTTTCCATTTTTTGCACCCCCCCCCCCCCTCCGGGTGCCCAAGTTTGATTGGCTCCCCAGAATTTTCTACAAGGATTTGGGTTGGAACTAATTGAGAGGTGTTAGTAGACACCTATATGAACACATTGGTGAAGAAAGCTATTGGTAAGCAATTTTTTCACAGATGGTCCAGAGATTTTCTAAAGTGCCCTAACTATGAGAAATTTCTCATTATTTTTTGTTTAAATATACAAGTTTTTTGTGAACATTTCATCCATTTTTCTCTCATAACTTTTCATAATTTTCTAACAACTCTGCAGCTGTTTTTGATCTAAATTTCCCCGCTTTGTTCTCACATTTTTGTCCCTCAGCAGCATCACTTCTCCTGCTCCTCCTCCATCATCTCCATCCTGCTCCTCCCTCCTCTAATCTCTCCTCAGAGAGCGGAGCAGGACGCTGATTAGACTGATGAGACGCACAAGAAGAGGAGAACATTAAAGCAGGGACAGGTGTTCTGCTCGCTGATTACCCACAATTCTTTGAGTGAGTGACGAATAAATTGTGTCGGGGAGCAAAGCTGAGGAAGAAGATCAGTCCTCATCCTCAGTGTCTGCTGCTGTGGCTCCATCAGAGGTGAAGTGAATCTGTCTCTCATTTCACTGCAGAAAACAGAATGTGTGGGAGGAAACAGCTGAGAGGGGGCGGAGCTACTGGGAAGCCAATCAGAATCCAGAGGTGGTAGACAGGAATTTAGCTTCCATGAGGTAATACAGGTACATCTCAAAAAATTAGAATATCATGAAAAGGTTCAAGATTTTTTGCCACTCATTTCAGAAAGCCAAACCCATATATTATATAGATTCATTACACAGAGAGTGAAATATTTCAAGTGTTCATTTATTTTCATTTTGATGATTATGGCCCCATATTCAGTTTCTCAAAAAAATAGAATATTACATAAAATTAATTAAAAAAATAGTTTTAAAAGAAATGTTGGCCGACTGAAAAGTCTGTCCATGTTCCACTCAATACTTGGTCAGGGCTCCTTTTGGATTAATTACTGCATCAATGTGGCGTGGCATGGAGGTGATCAGCCTGTGGCACTGCTGAGGTGTTATGAAGGTCCAGGTTGCTTTGATAGTGACCTTCAACTTGTCTGCATTGTTGGGTCTGGTGTCTCTCATCTTCCTCTTGACAATCCTCCAAAGATACTCTGTGGGGTTTAGGTCAAGAGAGTTTGCTGGCCAATCAAACACAGTGATGCCATGGTCATTAAACCAGGTTTTGATACTTTTGGCAGTGTGGGGGGGGGGGTGCCAAGTCCTGCTGGAAAATGAAATCAGCTTCTCCATAAAACTTGTCAGCAGAGGGAAGCATGAAGTGCTCTAAAATTTCCTGGTAGATGACTGCGGTGACTTTGGTCTTGATAAAACACAGTGGACCAACACCAGCAGATGACATGGTTCCTCAAATCATCACTGACTGGAAACTTCACACTAAACCTCAAGCAACTTAGGTTCTGTGTCTCTTCACTCTTTCTCCAGACTCTGGGACCTTGATTTCCAAATGAAAGGCAAAATTTACTTTTATCTGAACAGAGGTCATCTGCTGGTGTTGGTCCACTGTGTTTTATCAAATGATAAAGATCTGTTTTTGATCAAAAATAACTCCATGCTGATTTACAATATTAAAGTGGTTTCTAAGATGGCTTTTTTTAATCACTTGTGTAATATTGCCAAGCCTTTCTGCAATTGTGGCGTATTCCCTACAGTTTTAATGTGCTATGAGCAAGCATTAGTCACAACAGCTAGCATTAGTCACAATGGGCTGCACGGTGGTGCAGTGGTTTAGCACTGTGGCAGCACAGTTTTACCCTCGGCCGGGGGATCGCGGGGATCATGAGATCGTGGGTTCGATCCCAGCCCCCGGCCAACAGTGAGCTGTGTGGAGTTTGCATGTTCTCCCCGTGTTGCGTGGGTTTACTCCGGGATTTCTCCGGTTTCCTCCCGCATACCAAAAACATGTAGGTTTAGGGCGCTTGCGCACGCAGCGACCGGCAGCCGGTGGCTTGTCACCAGACTGCAAACCAAATCTACCTACGGGTACAAATAAGTAACAAAAAAAAAAAAAAAAAAAAAAATGGCTAGTGTTAGCTACAACAGCTAGATTAGCCACAACAGGTAGTGTTATTCACAACAGCTAGCATCAGTCACAATAGGTAGTGTTAGCCACAACAGCTAACATTAGCCACAACCAGTAGCATTAGCCACAAGAGCTAGGATTAGTCACAGCAGCTAGTATTAGCCACAATTGCTAGCATTAGCCACACCGGCTAGCATTAGTCACAACAGCTGACGTTAGCCACAATAGCTAGCATTAGCCACAACAGCTAGCCTTAGCCAAAACAGCTAGCCTTACCCAAAACAGCTAGCATTAGCCACAATCGCTAGCATTAGCCACACCAGCTAGCATTAGTCACAACAGCTGACATTAGCCACGATGGCTAGCATTAGCCACAACAGCTAGCCTTAGCCAAAACAGCTAGTCTTACCCAAAACAGCTAGCATTAGCCACAACAGATAGTGTTAGCCACAATGTCTAGCCTTAGCCACAAGAGCTAGTGCTAGCCACAATAGCTAGCATTAGCCATAACAGCTAGCCTTAGCCATAACAGTTAGCATTAGCCACAATTGCAGCAGTAGGTTGGTGTTTGCTTGTGTTTGGCTCCATCTGGAAGTAAAACTTCTGTCAGTCCTGCACTTTATAAGAGGAAATAAAAGGCCTAATCTATCAGAAAAATGTAAAATCAGCAGAAAAAATATATTTCTCAGAAAAAAAGAAATTTGCCAAAAAAAAGTGTTATTTCTGTTTTAATAAAATCTATCGTTTTTCCAGCATTTTCATTTTCAGTGTTTGTGGTTCATCTCATCTTCACAGCTGCTGGAGCTCCTGATGGGGAAATAACTCGGCAGTTAAAAACCTGGTGGAGTTTTTAAAGCCTCATTTTAAATGGTAAAAACACAGCTGTGGTGAAGCTGCAGGTTTCCTTGGTAACAGGATCCATCAGGGCGGACCGCAGTCGGGTTTAACGGGGCTGCAGTGGATACTTGGAAAGAATGGCCAGCTGATGGAGGACAAAAATCCATGAGGAACCGTCCTCCTTTAGAGACTGCTCCCCGAGGAACCCCTGCAGGACCTGCTGCCACTCCACCAATGTTCTGTGGACAGATGAAGGTCAGAGAGAAGCTCCGGGAGGCCTCAGTGGAGAGGAGCAGGGCAGCTCTAATGAGGAGCTCCTTTTGATCCCGTTTAATAAAGTTGCTTCACACCTGCAGGTTCTGGTCTGCTTCAGGTCTAGATCATTTTTTCTGTCAGTGTGGTTCCTTCTCTTTGCTAAGAGAGAAAACATCCCAACCAGAACAGAACCAAGCCCACATTAAACAGCTCTCAAACATCCGCCAATGTCAGCAACAAGCAAACCTGGTATGTTGGGCCGATGATGGCCTGATGTTGGTGTGATGTTGGCCTGATGTTATAATAATAATAATAATAACAGTGGATTAGATTTATATGGTGCTTTACATGTCAAGTGACATCTCAAAGCGTTTACAGTGACTCCATTATTCATTCACTCCAGACAGACATTGATAGTGGTAAGCTACTACTGTAGCCACAGCTGCCCTGGGACAGACTGACAGAAATGTGGCTGCCAATCCGTGCCAATGGCTTCTCCAACCACTACTGAACATTTATACACATTCATTTCCAGCGTCATGGACACTAAAGTGTCTTGCCCAGGGACACAACGGTAGGATATCTGGGGAGAGGGAGATTCAAACCACCAAACCTCTGGTTATTGGACGACCCGCTCTACCTCCTGAGCTGCTGCTGCCAACATTTTCCCTCCTCCGTTCCATTTTTTTTTTTGGACTTATTTTGTACCCGTAGGTAGATTTGTTCTGCAGTCCGGTGACAAGCCACCAGCTGCGGGTCGCTGCGTGCGCAAGCGCCCCATATCCCTAACCTGCATGTTTTTGGCATGTGGGAGGAAACCGGAGAAATCCCGGAGTAAACCCACGCAACAAGGGGAGAACATGCAAACTCCACACAGATCCCTGTTGGCCGGGAGCAGGGATCGAATCCACGATCTCATGATCCCCGCGATCCCCTGGCCGAGGGTAAACTGTGCTGCCGCAGTGCTAACCACTGCGCCACCGTGCAGCCCATTTTTGCTGAGCACCAAGCTGGATGGCAGGAAATTCCATTTTTATATGGTCTTTGGCAATAACCCTCCCGGGACTTGAACCCCGACCTCCCGGTTGTGGGGTGGATGCTCTATTTCTAAGTCACCACTCCAGTGGCTTAGAAGTAGAGCGATGTTGGCATGATGTTGGCATGATGTTGGCATGACTCGGAAATCGGGCCCGGGGGAGCCCATCTGTCCTGCAGGTACTGCTGCTGCGGGTTATGTGAGAGACACATACAATTAGAAGCTTATGTGTCTGTGCGATCTTTCGATTGAAGATGCGGAAGACATATATCTATTCGGTTTTACAATCTCAGGACTTCTATTGATCGGCTTTGGGATAGCCCTGGTGTATCGAAAGTTGAAAAAGATGGACAGAGCTTATCAAAATGTTCAAAATGTTGACCCTACGAAGCTCTTTCATCAATTTGACCAGCTGGGGAGAACTCTAATAGCGGCTAACGGCGAACTGAACAGGAAAATTGGCAACATCTCGATGTCGCTTGGAGCTCTTCAGGAAATGATTTTAAGGCCTGGCAATGATGGAAATGGAGCACTGAATGCATAAGAGATGAAAAGTTTTTCTCTGTGTGACTGTGCTTATTCGACCTTGGTTTCAGCGCCCCTCAGCTCTCACTTCTCCCGGATGAAGATAAGCCAGTAGAATTGTTTTGGCTTGACTTCTCTCTAACACAATCAACCTGGCGCGCAGCAATCTGAACTCTCAAGGACAGCGCCATGTGACTGGCTCAGGAATTACCATCTGGACATGCAATGAGGACATGTTATCTGAGCTTCAGACACTAAGACATAACATCTAATGTTACTAAGGAGAGGATTTTTGCTGTTCACCAGCCTTCCACATTCAACACTGCACTCACAGTGATCATATATGATAAATATACAAACACTGTTCTCTCATTGCTCTTGTCAACGTGTGTATTGTTGTCTGCTAAATGTGCATTGAGGTTTTTTTTTCTTGTAATCATAATCCTGCTCACTGAGCGCTGTTCTGATAAACATGTTTTTTTCTCTCGCCTACTGTGTCATCCACTACCCCCCCCCCCCCCTTTTTCCTTCTTTACCCCCACTATGACTGGCGCCTGTAGTGGCTGCCCCAGCCTTGGATGCACTCTGACATAGAGCGCACCCAAATGCCAAGTCAAATTTCAATTCTCCTGTATGTATGTATTACGTATGGTAGTATTGACAATAAACTTAATTCATTCATTCATTCATAAACTTCATTCATTCATTCATTCATTCATTCATTCATGTTGGCCTGATGCTGGCCCCATGTTGGTGTGATGTTGGACCATTGTTGGCGTGATGTTGGCCTGATGTTGGTGGGATGTTGGCCCAATGTTGACGTGAAGTTGGCCTGATGTTGGCCCCATGTTGGTGTGATGTTGGCGGGATGTTGGCCCAATGTTGACGTGATGTTGGCCTGATATTAGTGTGATGTTGGCCCAATGTTGGTGGTGATGTTGGCACAATGTTGGCCCAGTGCTTGCGTGATGCTGGCCAGATGTTGGTGTGATACTGGCCTGATGTTGGCGTGATGTTGTCCTGATGTTGGCCCCATGTTGGTGTGATGTTGGCCCAATGTTGACGTGATGTTGGCCTGATGTTGGCCCCATGTTGGTGTAATGTTGGCGGGATGTTGGCCTAATATTGACGTGATGTTGGCCCAATATTGGTGGTGATGTTGGCACAATATTGGCCCAGTGCTGGCGTGATGCTGGCCAGATGTTGGTGTGATACTGGCCAGATGTTGGCGTGATGTTGTTCCGATGTTGGCATGTTGGCGGGATGTTGGCGTGATGTTGGCCTGATGTTGGCCCCATGTTGGTGTGATGTTGGCCCAATGTTGATGTGATGTTAGCGTGATGTTGGCCTGATATTAGCATGATGTTGGCCCAATGTTGGTGGTGATGATGGTACGATGTTGGCCCATTGTTGGCGGGATGTTGGCCAGATGTTGGTGTGATACTGGCCTGATGTTAGCATGATGTTGGCATGTTGGTGGTGTGATGTTGGTGTGATGTTGGCCCAATGTTGATGTGATGTTTGCCCAGTGTTGGCCTGATGTTGGCGGGATGTTGGCCCAATGTTGACGTGATGATGGCGTGATGTTGGCCTGATATTAGTGTGATGTTGGCCCGATGTTGGCCCATGTTGGCAAGATGTTGGTGTGATGTTGGCCCGATGTTGGTGTGATAGTGGCCTGATGTTGGCATGATATTGGCCTGATGTTTGTGTGATGTTGGCCTGATGTTGGTGTGATGTTGGCCTGAAGTTGGTGTGATGTTGGTGTGATGTTGGCGTGATGTTGGCCCGATGTTGATGTGATATTGGCCTGATGTTGGTGTGATGTTGGCATAATGTTGGCCTGATGTTGGCTTGATGTTGGCATGATGTTAGCCTGATATTGGCCTGATGTTAGTGTGATGTTGGCCTGATGTTGGTGTGATGTTAGCCTGATGTTGGTCTGATGTTGGCGTGATGATGGCCTGATGTTGGCCTGATATTAGTGTGATGTTGGCCCAATGTTGGTGGTGATATTGGCCTGATGTTGGCCCATGTTGGCATAATGTTGGCAAGATGTTGGTGTGATGTTGGCCCGATGTTAGTGTGATAGTGGCCTGATGTTGGCATAATGTTGGCTTGATACTGGCGTGATGTTGGTGTGATGTTGATGTGATGTTGGCCTGAAGTTGGTGTGATGTTGGCCTGATGTTGGTGTGATGTTGTCCTGATGTTGGTGTGATGTTAGCCTGATATTGGCCTGATGTTAGTGTGATGTTGGCCTGATGTTGGCGTGATGTTGATGTGATGTTGGCCTAAAGTTGGTGTGATGTTGGCCCGATGTTGATGTGATATTGGCCTGATGTTGGCATAATGTTGGCCTGATGTTGGCTTGATGTTGGCATGATGTTAGCCTGATATTGGCCTGATGTTAGTGTGATGTTGGCCTGATGTTGGTGTGATGTTAGCCTGATGTTGGCCTGATGTTGGTGTGATGTTGGCCTGATATTGGTGTGATGTTGGCCTGATGTTGGTGTGATGTTGTCCTGATGTTGGTGTGATGTTAGCCTGATGTTGGTCTGATGTTGGCCTGATGGTGGCCTGATGTTGGTGTGATGTTGGCCTAATGTTGGCATGATATTGGTCTGATGTTTGTGTGATGTTGGCCTGATGTTGGAGTGATGTTGGCCTGATGTTGGTGTGATGTTAGCCTGATGTTGGTCTGATGTTGGCCTGATGGTGGCCTAATGTTGGCATGATATTGGCCTGATGTTTGTGTGATGTTGGCCTGATGTTGGTGTGATGTTGGGCTGATGTTGGTGTGATGTTGGCCCGATGTTGGCGTGATGTTGGTCTGATGTTGGCGTGATGGTGGCTTGATGTTGTTGTGATGTTGGCCCATGTTGGCATGATATTGGCCTGATGTTGCCGTGATGTTGGTGTAATGTTGGCCTGGTGTTGGCGTGATGTTGGCCTGAAGTTGGTGTGATGTTGGCCTGATGTTTGCCTGATGTTGGTGTGATATTGGTGTGATGTTGGTGTGATCTTGGCCCGATGTTGATGTGATATTGGCCTGATGTTGGTGTGATGTTGGCCTGATACTGGCATGATGTTGGCCTGGTGTTGGCCTGATGGTGCTCTGATGTTGGTGTGATGTTGGCCTGATGTTGGCATGATATTGGCCTGATGTTTGTGTGACGTTGGCCTGATGTTGGTGTGATGTTGGCCCGATGTTGGCCCGATGATGGCGTGATGTTGGTCTGATGTTGGCGTGATGGTGGCCTGATGTTGGTGTGATGTTGGCCTGATGTTGGCATGATATTGGCCTGATGTTGCCGTGATGTTGGTGTGATGTTGGCCTGGTGTTGGCATGATGTTGGCCTGAAGTTGGTGTGATGTTGGCCTGATGTTTGCCCGATGTTGGTGTGACATTGGTGTGATGTTGGCGTGATGTTGGCCCGATGTTGATGTGATATTGGCCTGATGTTGGTGTGATGTTGGCCTGATACTGGCATGATGTTGGCCCGATGTTGGCTTGATGTTGGCATGATGTTGGCCTGATGTTGGTGTGATGTTAGCCTGATGTTGGTCTGATGTTGGCCTGATGGTGGCCTGATGTTGGCCTGATATTAGTGTGATGTTGGCCCAATGTTGGTGGTGATGTTGGCCCGATGTTGGCCCATGTGGCGTAATGTTGGCAAGATGTTGGTGTGATGTTGGCCCGATGTTGGTGTGATAGTGGCCTGATGTTGGCATAATGTTGGCCTGATGTTGGCGTGATGTTGGCCTGAAGTTGGTGTGATGTTGGCCTGATGTTTGCCCGATGTTGGTGTGATATTGGTGTGATGTTGGCGTGATGTTGGCCCGATGTTGATGTGATATTGGCCTGATGTTGGTGTGATGTTGGCCTAATACTGGCATGATGTTGGCCCGATGTTGGCCTGATGTTAGCCTGATGTTGGCATGATGTTGGCCTGATGTTGGCATGATGTTGGCCTGATGTTGGTGTGATGTTAGCCTGATGTTGGTCTGATGTTGGCCTGATGGTGGCCTGATGCTGGTGTGATGTTGGCCTGATGTTGGCATGCTATTGGCCTGATGTTTGTGTGATGTTGGCCTGATGTTGGTGTGATGTTGGCCTGATGTTGGTGTGATGTTGGCCCGTTGTAGGCCCGATGTTGGCGTGATGGTGGCTTGATGTTGGAGTGATGTTGGCCTGATGTTTTTTTTTTTTTTTTGTTACTTATTTGTACCCGTAGGTAGACTTGGTTTGCAGTCTGGTGGTGACAAGCCACCGGCTGCTGGTCGCTGTGTGCGCGAGCGCCCTAAACCTACATGTTTTTGGTATGCGGGAGGAAACCGGAGAAATCCCGGAGTAAACCCGCGCAACACGGGGAGAACATGCAAACTCCACACAGCTCACTGTTGGTCAGGGGCTGGGATCGAACCCACGATCTCATGATCCCCGCGATCCCCCGGCCGAGGGTAAAACTGTGCTGCCACAGTGCTAAACCACTGCGCCACCGTGCAGCCGTGATGTTGGTGTGATGTTAGCCTGATGTTGGTTTGATGTTGGCCTGATGGTGGCCTGATGCTGGTGTGATGTTGGCCTGATGTTGGCATGATATTGGCCTGATGTTGGCATGATATTGGCCTGATGTTTGTGTGATGTTGGCCTGATGTTGGTGTGATGTTGGCCTGATGTTGGTGTGATGTTGGCCCGATGTTGGCCCGATGTTGGCGTGATGTTGGTCTGATGTTGGCGTGATGGTGGCTTGATGTTGGTGTGATGTTGGCCTGATGTTGGCATGATATTGGCCTGATGTTGCCGTGATGTTGGTGTGATGTTGGCCTGATGTGGGTGTGATGTTGGGCCGATGTTGGTGTGATGTTAGCCTGATGTTAGTGTGATGTTGGTGTGATGTTGGCATGATGTTGACCTGATGTTAGCCCAATGTTGGCCTGTTACATAAATCCCAACAGACTTCCTGCACAGCAACAAAGTTGTAATGACCAGTAGGTGATTTCAGGGAGGTGAGGAGGGATGCTGTACACCCCCCCCCCCCGGATAGCAAAGTGACCCAAAATCATCCCCCCATTAACCTGTCATCTCCCCATCCCCAATATTATCATAAACCTTTGATATTGTTACAGAACTGAATAAAATCCTGTTGAAACACCAATTCTAAGCAGAAAAAAAACTTATAAATTTGCTTTTTTCTTGTAAATTTGTGACAAAATTTGCAACTTTTTACCTGCAAATTTGCAGCTTTTTATGTGCAAATCAACAATTTTTTACCTGCAAATTTACAACTTTATCCTTATAAATCAGCAACTTTTAACCTGCAAATTCACAAATTTTTTCCTGTAAATTAGCAACTTTTTACCTGCAAATCGGCAGCTTTTTTCTGGTAATCTGCAACTTTTTTTACCTTTAAAATATTCAACTTTTTTCTTCGAAATTTGCAATTTTTGTCTTGTAAATCAGTAACTTTTTTTCCTGTAAATTTGCAATTTGTTCCTGTAAATAAGCAACTTTTTCCCCATAAAATTTTCAACATTTTTCTTATAAACTTGCAACTTTTCTCTTGTACATCAGCAGCTTTTTTCCCTTTAAATCAGGAACTTTTTTTTCTGTTAAATTTGCAACTTTTTCCTGTAAATTTTCAACTTTTTTTATACAATGGATAAAAAAGTCTACACACCCACCCCTGTTCAAATGCCAGGTTTTTGTGATGTAAAAAATGAGACCAAGATAAATGATTTCAAACCTTTTTCCACCATTAATGTGACCTATAACCTGTACAACCCAACTGAAAAACAAACTGAAATCTTTTAAGTAAAAATAAAAAACTTACAATAATCTGGTTGCATAAATATGCACACCCTGTTATAACTGTGGGTGTGGCTGCCTTCAGAATTAACCAATCACATTCAAACTTGTGTTAATGGGAGTCAGCACACACCTGCCACCATTTAAAGTGTCTCTGATTAACCCCAAACAAAGTTCAGCTGTTCTACGAGGCTTTTCCTGACATTTTTGTAGTCACATCTTACAGCAGAAGTCATGGTCGGCAGAGGGCTTCCAAAGCATCAGCGGACATGGGCGTCGCACCTGTGAGGGACCCACAGTTTTCAAGGGGACGGGGTGAACATCCACAGTTTTTTCCGATTTCCACAAATGCCTCTCGGCTTCTCCGGCCTCTCCGCACGCTGCCCTCCCCCCTTCTTCTCCTGCTCCTTGAAACATGACACCGGTGAGCGTGAGCATGACCGGTGCCACTCATTGGTGCTCCTGTAAGCCAAGTTGAAAGCCTCACAGGTGAGCAATGAAATAAATCTAGGATTAAAATGACTACATACAGTTTCTTTTAGCTACAGTTTGTGAAAGAGGTCTATTGAAGAAAGAGCGGCCCACGTGTCATGGGTGCTGCTTTTTCCGTCCAAGGTGCACGCATGTCTGGTGTGTGTGAGTGAATATAAAATTCCCATTTTCATGTTAAATGTTTTGATTAAGGTGTATGTGACCTGCATACATGCCTCACATAATGTGAGTGGCTGTTACTTACCCTCAGTTCAGTAAGCTCGCAGGCACGTGCACAGATAAGTCCCAGGTGACGCTCTTGGACTGCCCACTGCCCCCTGAAGTGCCCTTCTGGAGAGTTTTTACACACAACTGGCCATTTACTTTCAACAAGGGGATGTTCATAAATCTAGTATACGGTGTGAATGTCATTTCAGTACAAATCTGGAAGAATAAATGTGCAAAAATATGATAAAAGATGCTAATCTACAATTTATAAAGGCCCAAATTTACTAGAAAAAAGATATTTTAGTGAGAAAATACACAACTTCCAAATGTAAAAAAACCTCCCACATTTCCAAGAAAAAGTCATAAATTTACAACAATGACGTCGCATATTTACAAGGAAAAAAATGCCAATTTTCTAGAGCATTTTTAAAAACTTTTTCATAATTGTCCAATTTTTTTCACCAATAAGTGAGGTTTTTCTTGTAAACTAACATTTTTCTAGGAAAGTTTTTATGAATGCACAACTTTTTCCTGGCACATTTATTATTAATTTTGGAGTAAATTTAGTACTTTTTTCTTGTAAATTTGCCATATTTTGTGATAAAATTGTATCCTCCCCCCACACTGATTTACAACTATATAATCATAAATTTACAACTTTTTTCTACAAAATTTGCAACTTTTTTCCTATAGACTTTGCAACAAATTTTCCTCATATTTTCATGATTTTTCTTGTACATTTGCTACTGTCCTCTCACTGATAAATCAAGTTGTCCTGTTGCTGTGATGCCTTTCCTATTTTTTGAAAGCATTTACTTAAATGAATGGAGGATTAATATTTTATTTATTAAAAGAAAAGCCTTTTTTCAGATATTTCCAAAGATGTATGTATTTTCAACAGATTATTTTTTCAGTGGAAGCTGCCGCTTCTCTTTTGTCCCTTTTCCACCCTTTGCGCTGTAAACACATAAGTAATGATGAAGAACCCGGTTTTTGGAAAAATATATTGGGTATCAAATATCCCCCCTTCCCGGCCGCCGCTGGCCAAACCTCAACACCCACACTTTTGAAAAGCTTGCTACACCCCTGTCAGAGGGATCTCCATTGTTCAAAGGTATCAGTCAGGAAAAGGGTACAAAAGAATTTCCAAGGCATTAAATCTACCATGGAACACAGTGAAGACAGTCATCATCAAGTGGAGAAAATATGGCACAACAGTGACATTACCAAGAATTGGACATCCCTCTAAAATTGATGAAAAGACGAGAAGAAAACTCTCAGGGAGGCTGCCAAGAGGCTGACAGCAACACTGAAGGAGCTGCAGGAATTTCTGGCAAGTTCTGGCTGTTTAGTACATGTGATAACAATCTCCCTTCTAGGGTGGCAAGACGGAAGCCTTATCTTAACGAAGAAAATCATCCAAGCCTGGCTACATTTTGCAAAAACACATTTGAAATCTCCCAAACGCATGTGGGAAAATGTGTTATGATCCGATGAAACCAAGGTTGAACTTTTTGGCCATAATTCCAAAAGGTATATTTGGTGCAAACAAGACTGCTCATCGCCAAACGAACACCATACCCACAGTGAAGCATGGTGGTGGCACCATCATGCTTTGGGGCTGTTTTTCTTCAGCTGGAACTGGGGCCTTAGTCAAGGTGGAGGGAATTATGATCAGTTCCAAATGCCAGTCAGTGTTGGCACAAAACCTTTGGGCTTCTGCTAGAAAGCTGAAGATGAAGATGAACTTCATCTTTCAGCACCACAATGACCCACAGCACGCATCCAAAACAACAAAAGAATGGCTTCACCAGAAGAAGATTAAGGTTTTGGAATGGCCCAGCCAGAGTCCAGACCTGAATCTGATCAAACATCTGTGGGGTGATCTGAAGGGGGCTGTGCACAGGAGATGTCCTTGCAATCTGACAGATTTGGAGTGTTTTTGCAAAGAAGAGTGGGCAAATATTGCCACATCAAGGTGTGCCACGCTGATAGGCTCCTACCCAAAAAGACTGAGTGCTGTAATAAAAGCCAAAGTTGCTGCAACAGAGTATTAGTTTAAGGGTGTGCATATTTATGCAACCAGGTTATTGTAAGTTTTTTATTTTTCCCCTAAAAAGATTTCAGTTTGTTTTTCAATTGGGTTGTACAGGTTATAGGTCACATTAATGGTGGAAAAGGTTTTGAAATCATTTATCTTGGTCTCATTTTTTTTACATCACAAAATCCTGGCATTTGAACAAGGGTGTGTAGACTTTTTATATCCACTGTAAATTTGCAATGTTCATCCGGATGCTGGTTAAGTTTTTATTTGATGTAGTTAAATTGTCATGTGCAACTTTTAAAGTTGTCAAATTTTAACATATTTTTGGTCCTATATTCTTGTAAATTCATATCTAATTTACATTGTGCCAAATTCATGAGTATCCCCCATCTTCCTTGTTAAAAAAATAACAGCTCTCCTCCTGGTGGTGATGATGATGATGTGGTAAAATCCTGCATGTCCGCATCATTAAACCACCACCCTGTGGAACCCCATGGGTGGAGATGAACCCGCTTATGAGGTTTAAGGATGTCTGATCGTCAAATTATCTCCAACTGTTGTCTGGGAAACTGCCACTCACAAACGCGCCACGGAAATGCCGGGTAATGACACTCAATTAGGCAGCCTGGACGGAATTGCCATGACGACGGAGCCGGGCGAGACGCCAACGGGGCCGTTCAGAGGTCAGCAGAGAGAAGCAGGGCCAGAGCGGTGTTGTGAGGTCCAATGTGGCGGTGCTGGTGGAAGTGAGGGTGTTGGAGGAGGACCAGGTGGTCCCTTCAGGGAGGACGGAGATCGTTCCTCTCATTTAGAACACGGAACACGTCCAGATATGTTCTGGACCAACAGTCGGTCTACTGATGCAGATTTAACACATGTGAGAGGAGAGGGCGTGCTTTTTTATGAGGTGTGCTCTATGCTGTAGAACCATCAGACTAGTGTAGGGATTATTTATTTGAAAATAATTCAAATTTATGAGGAAGCAATATGAAAAAGTCACAAATTTGCAAGAAAAAAAGCTGCAGGTTTAGGAGAAAAAAAAATGAAAATTTATAAGAAAAAGTTGCATATTTATATGAAAAAATGTCACAAATTTACAAAAGAAATCTGCAGATTTACACTGAAAAGGTTGCAGATTTATGTCACAAAAGTCATAAAATTTATAAGGAAAAAAAAATTATCACAAAAAAGTTTTCAGTGGGCAATTTCTACTGAAGCCTCACAGCCTAATTCATGCTTCTGACTCTTCACTTTATTTAAGGACACCAGGAAAAAGGTGGAGAAGAGAATGTACGCTAAAGTGGAGATACTGATCAAGCGCTAGCAGCTAGCTAGCTCAGGCAGTTCTAGCAACGTGACTGAAGGATGGACTCTGAAAAGGCTTGTATACAACCGATGACTGGTGAGGTGCTGTTTCAGAAGAGGCAGACTTCCAGAAATTGTGTTGTCGTGTTAGGGCTGACACTAATAGTTAGCCCTGTTAGCTGTAGTTAGCATATTTTTATATTTTTTGAAGCTTCACAAGGTAATACATGTTACTGACTCTTTTTTCATCTGAAGATGAGTATAACAGAAACTAAACAAAAGCTCATCAACAACAAGCATATTTGCATTGTTTCACTAAATACTTCAAGGCAGAAGAAAAAAACACCGACTTTGCCTATTCATCAAGACAAAAAGTGAAACCCACACAGTTTGCTAAAATTTTGGTCATTTCAAGCACACAATCATCACTGCCTTGCTTTAAGTACTCAGTTTGCTCCATTTTTTTTTACACATTCTTGGTACTTTGCACATGGTTTAGTACTCGCAAACCTTTAATAAATCAGGTATTCTGTGTTTTGCTCAGGTTACGTACCATGATCACGGTGAGCATACCTGCTTATGGATGTTACTATCTGAGGTGTCTATGGGATGTGGGAAACAAAAAAAAAATAAATTAGTGGCTTGTCCAGGATTTGAGCACAAGACCTCTTGCAGTTTTTAACTGCGCATACCAGAATACAGTACCAGTTTCTCAATGATAAGATGAGGATGCCATCTATAGAACTATTTGAATCTGGTACACTGAAACTCTGGGCATGTGGGAAAGTTTAAAAGAATGTGGGGGCTTGTCCGGCATTTGAGTATTTGACCCTAGAACTTCTTGCACTTGTATCCCGCTGCACACACCAGGTTATAATAACAGTTTTATTATTATAAATGAGGACGTCATTGATAGAACTGTTGGACTGGAGCTGGAACGCTGAAACTCCAGGGATTTTGGAATGTTTAAAAGAACGTGGGAGCTAGTGCGGGATATGAGCCATATGGGGGTGATGCTAGCAGTTTCTCACCTGTAAATGAGGATGTCATCAGTGGAGCTGTTGTACTGGATCTGGTACATCCGGACCCCAGGGATGTGGTTCTGCGGGGGCCAGCGGATTTTGGCCGAACTGGATGTGACGTGGGATGCGGTGACCCCGTCCTGGTCGGTCCGTGCCTGGCCGCCGCTCGCATTAGACTTGATGGAGGTGGGAATGTCTGAGGGCCCCGGGTCCGGGTCCAGTTTGGGGTCGAAATGCGGGGAAGGGTTGACAACTAACTCCACCGGAGCAGTGGCCTCACCGGCAGCGTTAGAAGCGATGCACGTGAACTTCCCCGAATCCTGGAAGTGAAGGAAATTTTTAAACTTTATGTAACTCACTTTTTCCTTCTTTTCTGACTAAAAGCAGCCAAACTATCATTTGTCAGCTCCTTCAGTACCTTGACGGAGGCCTTGAGGATGTCCAGTGATCCGTTCTCATAGCAGACAGTTCTGGACGTGTTCCCCATCAGTTTTCCATCCGGACTGACCCAGTGGGTGGATGGTTCTGGGTCTCCGACAGATTTACAGCGCAGGCTCACCTCCTGACCCTCCATCACGAACATCTTGGAGGTGTGGCGGGTGATCATTGGAGGCTCACACACAAACTCCTCCTGGACAAGAAAATGTACATCAGAAATCTAATATACTGTAGATGTTAAAAAAACACATTTACAAGAAGTTAGTCTCAAATTTATTAGAAGAAGAAACCATTTTATACCTGTATCTAGCTGCACAGTTTTACCAGCTGTACGCTTTAACCCGCTTTATGCTTTAACCAGCTGTATGGTTTTACCAAATGTACAGTTTGCCAGCTTTACGGTTGAACCAGCTGTACCATTTCACCAGCTGCACGCTTTAACCAGCTGTACAGTATTACCAGCTGTACGGTTTAACTGGCTTTATGGTTTTACCAGCTGTACAGTTTATCCAGCTGTATGTTTTAACCAGCTTTATGGTTTTACTAGCTGTACGGTTTAACCAGCTGTACAGTTTAACCAGCGGAGCAGGTGACTCTGATCTTACATCTTTATTTTTCTTCAGGTCTGTGTTAGTGGGAAACAGTATAGTCTGTGGGTCTTGGTGTTAAAACTCTAAGGGGCAGATTTATTAACGTGCTCCACAATCACAAACCCTGCTTTGGCATTAAAAAGCTACTGTTGAGATTTACTAAAGGGCACAGGGCAAAATCAGCAATAGAAAGGCGTGGACTATGCCAATTTTGCACCTGGCCTCATTGCATATGTATTTGTAGGAGTTGTCATGTCAAAGCGCAAATTTGAGGGAGACGAGTATTTAAATGACTGGCCCAAGGTGATTTACTAAGGTTTGCAGTTGTCGATTTCCTGCTAACTGTACCAGGATTTAACCCCCCAAAACGCATGCCTTAATTCATCTGCGCCTGACATGACAGCGATCGTTGGCGCCAGGAGACATCAGTGAGAACCGAGGGCACCTGGCTAAAGAGAGAGAATCTTCTCTCTGTGCATGACTTTATTTGGCATGACAGAACAGATTATAAGATAAGATAAGATAAGCCTTTATTAGTCCCACAATGGGGAAATTCCAGGATTGCAACAGCACAGGGATACCAACACTCAGAGCAACAATCAGAAGGCAAGAAAAAACAAGAGCAGCTAGTATACATATATACATATTACTATAAATATATATATATATATATATATATATATATATATATATATATATATATATATATATATATATATATACGTATATATAGACACACAGTGCGGAGCATTGTGGTTGGTGGATGTGCAGCAGAAAGTCTAAGCTCTCTCTCCGCGGATGCGGCAGGCCAGCTGGATGTCTTTGGGCATGATGGTGACCTTCTTGGCGTGGATGGTGCACAGGTTGGTGTCCTCGAAGAGACCCACCAGGTAGGCCTCGCTGGCCTCCTGCAGAGCCATGACGGCGGAGCTCTGGAAGTGCAGGTCGGTCTTGAAGTCCTCAGCGATCTCCCTCACCAGGCGCTGGAAGGGCAGCTTACGGATGAGCAGCTCCGTGGATTTCTGGTAGCGACGGATCTCTCTCAGAGCCACGGTACCGGGCCTGTAACGGTGAGGCTTCTTCACTCCGCCGGTGGCCGGAGCGCTTTTTTGAGCAGCCTTGGTGGCTAGCTGCTTCCCGGGGGGCTTTTCCTCCAGTAGATTTACGGGCGGTCTGCTTGGTTCTTGCCATCGCTCTTTATTATTCTGTCTTATATTTCTTGCACGCCGCCTAAACTCCAGCCCGGCACCCACGTCGTTTTCGCTTCAGTTCCCCGGTATGTCGAGTTTCTCCGTTAGCACCGGGTGGCGGTTGAGTGCTAGCTAGCTCTTCCCTGCTGTATCGTCTCCTGCTGTAAACAGAGGCTCCGTCCGCCGACTCGGGAGACCTTTGGGGCGATCTGTGTGTCCGTGATATATATAGAGTGAAAGGTGTGCCGGATCAGAAAGAAGAAGGAAGATAAAAAGACTCAGAACTGAGCCGCTGTTGCAAAAGGCAGCCAACTCGTGTGGCGCCGGAACCGGAAGGATTAAATGAACAGAAACGATTTCACAGAGATCAGTGTTGTGCTGAACTGGACATCAGCCAGGAGAAGATTTTTTACATTTCATTTGTTTATAAACAGCCAACTAAATGAATTTCTATCCATAAAATAGTGGACATACAGATATGTCAGTGGACAGTGATTTTTTTTTTTTCTTTTCTGCGGAGGTTCACACTTGGAGTCCGGAGTTACCTCTATCCATATTTCTATATTTGTTTCTCTTGCTGTGCATAAAATGGTAATTCAGCTCCCTCTTTCCCTCTTCTAATTCAGCATACAAAATAGGAGGAAAACAACAATCAGACTTTTGAAAAAAATGAGCACAGATCCATAGAAACATCTCCTGATGCAGCATTGTAGTATGACAGCAGTTTCTGCTGTGGCTGTCTGAGGAATAAGTGAAGGTGTGTGTGTTTAATTTTATTACATTCCAAACTTCAGAAAACATAAAACACACATTTATAAAAAGTCATGGACTGGGAGACCTGTAGATTTTGTTAAAACAAAGTTATTCACATAATAAAACCCCAGAGTCTCCATTAGACCATCTTGACAGTTCTAGTGTTAATAAAATAAACATGCTGGTCAAATAATCAATTTATTCATGAATAGTCCTTTATTAAATTATATACAAATACTAAATTTATACATATTAAATAAAGGAGTCTGCCATATGAAATGAAAATCAAAACTTTGAAATATGACGAACAAAAATAAACTGTTTTACTGGGTTTTGTGCTTAAACAAAAGCTTTAAAAAAGCTTTTAAAAAACTCCTATATTATGCTCCTCTGAACTGGCTGTGCCTGTGTTGATGACCCGCTTCCTTAGATGTGCCTGTGCGCAATTTGCGGTGCTCTTGGTGGATGAGTGATCATTATTGAAATTAAGTGATTGCGTCTGTGTTCATAATTTTGCGTATCCTCTTCTAGTGATGCATCATCATCACCATCATCATCCTCTTGAGGATCATACTTGTTAATCCTCGTTACCGCCCCACACTATTACCACAGACGAGCAGGAGAGGCAGACATAGCCACCAAGATTCAAGATTCAAAAAGTTTGTCAGTACTACTATATGTTCAGGACATACAGGAGAATTGAAATACAGTTTCTCTTCAGCGGTGTGTTCAATATAAAAAAGGAATAAGGCTGGAAAAACAACAACAGCAGTCCGTGTACAGTAATGCTACCCGCAGTGCAAATAGCAACAAAAGATAAACCCAGACATCCCATAGTGCAAATAAAGAAAAACCATAAAACCCAGAAATCCTATATACAGAAAAGGTAGAGCAGTAATATTTGTAGTTGCAAGTTTGATGCAGTAGTGTAGGTGCAGACAGTGACAGACTGGACTGCGTATGATCAGTATTGCAATAACCGACAGCAGCAGATCTATTACTGTTGATGTGCCAGTCTGTCTATGCCAACAGCTGAGGTAGTTATTGTATGGGTGAGTGTGTTACGGTCCGGGGGTGTGGGGGGGGGGAAGTGGAGGGGTTTATTCTGGAGGGGTTTTAGCTGCAGGTTATTGGAGCTGTGTAACAGATCTGTCTTTATTCCCATAACGACAGCAAAAATTACAACAAAAATGACAGTGACAATGAAAATGTCTATGACCACGACAACTACAACAGTTCTGAATATCCTCACAGCTGATGCTTTTCTTTGTAAATGAGCATTGTGTTTATCATAAATTAGCATTTATTTATTATTTATTAGTTATATACTGTATATTTAGTTGTAACTTATATAAGGTAAGATAATCCCTTCCACAGCATGTGGGACACCATGTGGTGTATGGGTCAGCGCCTATTTCTGTTTCTCTGACCCTAGATAAGATAAGATAAGCCTTTATTAGTCCCACAATGGGGAAATTCCAGGATTGCAACAGCACAGGGATAGCAACACTCAGAGCAACAATCAGAAGGCAAGAAAAAACAAGAGCAGCTAGTATACATATGTACATATTACTATAAATACTGTATATATATATATAGACACACAGTGCGGAGCATTGTGGTTGGTGGATGTGCAGCAGAAAGTCTAAGCTCTCTCTCCGCGGATGCGGCGGGCCAGCTGGATGTCTTTGGGCATGATGGTGACCCTCTTGGCGTGGATGGCGCACAGGTTGGTGTCCTCGAAGAGATCCACCAGGTAGGCCTCGCTGGCCTCCTGCAGAGCCATGACGGCGGAGCTCTGGAAGCGCAGGTCGGTCTTGAAGTCCTCAGCGATCTCCCTCACCAGGCGCTGGAAGGGCAGCTTACGGATGAGCAGCTCCGTGGATTTCTGGTAGCGACGGATCTCTCTCAGAGCCACGGTACCGGGCCTGTAACGGTGAGGCTTCTTCACTCCGCCGGTGGCCGGAGCGCTTTTCCGAGCAGCCTTGGTGGCTAGCTGCTTCCTGGAGGCTTTTCCTCCAGTAGATTTATGGGCGGTCTGCTTGGTTCTTGCCATCGCTCTTTATTATTCTGTCTTATATTCCTTGCACGCCGCCTAAACTCCAGCCCGACACCTGCGTCGTTTTTGCTTCAGTTCTCCCGGTATGTCGAGTTTCTCCATTAGCACCGGGTGGCGGTTGAGTGCTAGCTAGCTCTTCCCTGCTGTATCGTCTCCTGCTGTAGACAGTGGCTCCGTCCGCCGACTCGGGAGACCTTTGGGGTGATCTGTGTGTCCGTGATATATATATATATAGAGAGAGAGAGTGAAAGGTGTAGAAAGAAGAAGGAAGATAAAAAAAAAAAAAAAGGCAGTTGCAAAAGGCAGCCAACTCGTGTGGCGTCGGAACCGGAACCACAGCTAACCACAGCTAGATAACACAGCTACTGCAAGTAGAAAAAGCTACAGTGGGGGGGTCAGTCCTCTAGTAGCTGTGTGTGTTAACCTTCATTTCCCCATTCTATTATGCTGAGTACCTAGCTAGAAGGCAGAAAGTAACATTTTTATATGGTCTTTAGTTTGACCCGGCCAGGATATGAACCCACGACCTCCTGGTTGTGGAAAATCGTAACTTATATAGTTACAACTTTTTTCATATACTAGCTTTTTTAGCCATGTCAGCTATGATAGCCAGGTTAATCTATTTAGCTATGTTAACCATGTTGCCCTATTTAGCTTTGTTAACCATGTTAGCCCTGTTAACCATATTAACCATGTTAACTGTGTAAACCATGTAAAGCATCCTCTGGATGCTCTAGAGGTATTTTCAACAATGTTAGCTAGGTTAGCTATGTTAACTATGTTAACTCTGTTAACCACATTAAGGGTCCTCTGACTGATGGCCCACAAGTCTTTCTGCCCATGTTAACAATGTTAACCTTGTTAACCTTGGAAGGATTGTCTGACCTCCATATCACATGGTCCAGACGTTTTTAACCATGATAGCCATGTTACCCACATAAACCATGTTAGCCATGTTACCACATTAAGGATCCTCTGACCTCTCTGATGGTCCAGAAATACTTCCCGGCCAGGTTTTTGGGGGAGGCACAGGTCTCCAGGTCGTCCTCCCGGGTGAGGCGGCGCAACCAGACTAGCTCACAGTTACAGTGGAGAGGGTTCCCCCCAAAACTGAGGACCAGGGCTGTGAGGGGGGATCCCTTCATCTTCGCATAGACCGGGATCCTTAGGAAGAGTGGGTCAGGGGGGATTTTCTTCAGCTTGTTGGAGGTCATGTCCAACCTGCAAATTGAAATAATAAAAATGGTGAACCTGCTAATGACTGCGTAGTATCTCAGGAGCCAATTGGGAGCCCCTGTTCTGCAGACCTGGCCAGTTTGTGGAGGTTGGAGAAGATCCCCTGGGGGACACTCTCGATCAAGTTGTGGTCCAGGCTGAGGGTGTTGACGCTGACCAGCAGGGCGATGGTGTCCCACGGGACGTCCACCAGGTTGTTGTAGCTCAGGTCCAGGTCCTCCAGAGTCTCCAGGAAGTCCTGCAGAAAAGGACAAAGGCTAATGTCAATGGCAGATTATGCGTCAGCTCTATGCTCCAACAGCACACATGTCAATTTTCCGTTTTTATGCTAATCTTGAGCAAATTTATCCCACATTAGCTTTTAAGCTAGCAACTTTAAGATTTTTTTTTGGCACACTTTACGTAAGATTCATCAACTTCAGGGTATTTCCATATTTATTTTGGCTAAAATTAAAATAATTTATGCCATTTTTAGCTTTAAACCTATTCAATTCAATTCAATTCAATTCAACTTTATTTATATAGCGCCATTTCACAACAACAGTCATCTCATAGCACTATCAACTGTAGGGGGGACCCCCACAGTTGCAGAAAGACCCCAGCAATCAGGCGATCCCCTGTGAGCAAGCACTTGGCGACGGTGGAGAGGAAAAACTCCCTTTTAACAGGAAGAAACCTCCAGCAGAACCAGGCTCAGGGAGGGGCAGTCATCTGCTGCGACTGGCTGGGGGGTGAGGGGACAGAGAAGAAGAAAAGAACAGACATGTAGAGAGCAAACAGCACGATGGGGACTCAATCTATGGGAGAGAACAAACAAATGTTAATGACCAGCAAAAAAAAAATATTTCATAGAGAGTGAGGAAAGGAGTGAGGCCCAGTGCATTACTGGAGGTCCCCCGGCTGACTAAACCTATTAGCAGCATAACTAAGGGAGGGTTCAGAAACACATGATCTAAAAGATCTAGAAGGAGGAAAAGGACAAGTACAGAAAACTAGTCCATTATCAGATGCAATGAGGAGGTCGTTAGTGACCTTCGCTAAGGCTGTTTCAGTGCTATGATGGATTCTAAACCCAGATTGAAACTCCTCAAATAAACCATTTCCCTGCAGGTGGTCAAATAATTGCGTAGCAACAACTCTTTCTAAGATTTTTGAAATGAAAGGGAGATTAGAGATTGGTCTATAGTTAGCTAAAGCTCCTGGATCTAGCGTTGGCTTTTTGAGTAAGGGTTTAATTACAGCCGTTTTAAAAGCCTGCGGTACATGGCCTAAAGTTAATGAAGAATTGATTATATGAAGAATAAAGCTACCAATAAGTGGGAAGACTTCTTTAAATAACCTGGTAGGAATAGGGTCTAAAAGACAAGTTGAAGGTTTGGATGAGGAAACTATTTTGTCTAACTCACAAAGGTCGATTGGAGTAAACTCATCAAGACAGACATCAATAGAAGGAGTTGTAGTAGTTACAGTATTTAAGTTAACTGTGGGAAGAATCTGATTGATTTTATCTCTGATGGATGAAATTTTATTATTGAAAAAGTTCATAAAGTCCTGACTAGTAAGCTCTAAGGGGATGCTAGGATTGACAGAGTCCTGACTCTTTGTCAACCTGGCTACAGTACTGAAAAGAAACCTGGGATTATTCTTGTTCTCTTCTATTAATGCAGAGTAATAACTCGTTCTAGCTTTTCTAAGAGATTTTTTATAAATTTATAAATTAAAAGATGATTTCTCCAAGCTAAATAGATTTCATCTAAATTAGTAGAGCGCCATTTTCTTTCTAATTGACGAGTCTTCTGTTTTAAGCTACGAGTTTCTGTGTTGAACCAAGGAGTTAAAAATCTCTGATTAGACTTTTTCTTTTTTAAGGGGGCCACCAAGTCTAGAGCCTGATGCAGAGAAGCTGAAACACTATCCACCATGTTATCAATTACAGAAGGAGCAAGCTGTCTATAGCTTATTTCCGTTGTGTTGACACATGGCATAGAGGAAACAATCTGCATAAATTTGGAAACAGCATCATCTGAGAGGCATCTACTGTAATAATATTTTTCTTTAGGAGCCAAATAGTCAGAAATGGTAAAATCAAAGGTTAACAGACAATGGTCTGACAATACAGGGTTATGAGGAGACACTACAAGATTTTCTATTTCTATGCCATATGTCAGAACAAGGTCCAATGTATGGTGGAGGTAATGAGTAGAATTTCCTACTTTCTGAGAAAACCCAATCGAGTCTAATATTGAATTAAAAGCCACATTAAGGCAGTCACTATCTACATCCACATGTATATTAAAGTCCCCTACTATAATTATTCTATTCTATCAGATTTCAGCACTAAATCAGCTAAGAAATCAGCAAATTCGGATAAAAATTCTGAATAGGTTGATGGGGACGATAAACTATGGCAAATAAAATTGGGTTTAACCTGGAATTGCTAAAGTGCCCAACACTGAGGACCAGGCCCTCAAAGGAATTATAATATGTTTTTTTGCTTTACATTAACTAGTAATTTGGAATGGTAAATTGATGCTACTCCTCCTCCACGACCAGAACTTCTGGGATTTTGACAGTTTAAATAACCAGAGGGAGTTGATTCATTTAAACCAACATAATCCTCTTGTCCTAACCAAGTCTCTGTAAGGGAAATTAAATCAATCTGATGATCAATTAACAGATCATGGACTAACAGAGACTTGGGAGTTAGAGACCTAATATTTAATAAACCACATTTAATTTTTAAATTATGAGGAGGAACAGAGGCCAAATCATTCAATTTAGAGGCTTTATGTTTAATTTGAGTTTTACCAATATTTTGCTTTATCACTTTGGGATGCTTATACATTATATTTTTATTTACTTTGGAGGGAGCAGACAACGATTCTCTGATGGGGAAGACAGGGGCTAAGTTGAGGGGTGGCGGATGAAGAGGAGCTGCAGAGAGGCGTGTAAGACTGCGACTCTGCTTCCTGGTCCCAACTCTGAGTAGTCATGGTTTTGGAAATTTGGATAAAAAAGATGCCAGATTGTTAGATAAATGAGAAGCACCATCCAAAGTGGGATGAATGCTGTCTCGTCTCATAAGACCAGGTTTTCCCCAAAAAGAGCTCCAATTGTCAATGTAGCCCACGTCATTTTTAGGACACCACACAGACAGCCAGCGGTTCAAGGATGACGAGCGACTAAACATGTCATCACTGGTCAGATTGGGGAGGGGCCCAGAGAATACTACAGTGGCAGACATCGTTTTTGCAAAGTCACACACCGATTCTATATTAAGTTTCGTGACTTCCGACTGCCGGAGACGGATGTCATTAATGCCGGCGTGAATAACAATTGTGGAATATTTACAGTTACTTTTAGCCAGCATTTTCAAATTTGACTCGATGTCGCCTGCTCTGGCCCCAGGAATGCATGTGACTATGGCCGATGGAGTCTCTAGGTTCACGTTTCTGACTACAGAGTCGCCAATGATCAGAGTTTTTTCCTCAGCGGGTGTGTCGCTGAGCGGGGAAAAACGATTAGAAACGTGAACAAACCTAGCATTTGTAGGTTTTTGTTACCGGTATGCATTTTAAACTAGTTTCCTTCAACTATCAACTGTTTCTGTTTACATTCTAATATTGTTCAAGATTAGGCCCTTTTAGCTTTGAAGCTAATATTTTCAATCTTAGACCCTTTAATTAGCAATTTTTTAACTAACATTCTTTAACTTTAGCTGATTTGCACTTTCATGCTAACTTTGAGCGTATGTATGCCACTTTAGTTTTTAAGCTAACATTTTTAAGCTTTGGGTGTTCAGTATTTCTACACCAACATTCTTCATCTTTACCGTGTTTCTGCTTTTATGTCAACATTAGGCATATGCGCATGTACATTTTGAACTTTAAAGCTTTTATTATGTACTTTTAAGCTAGTTTTCTTCAACTGGCAGCAACATTCACTGGTTAACTTTCTGCATTGTCCTTCTGTAACCGTAGTCGGGAAAACTCTGGTGCGTTGGCCCAAGACTCTGTCCTGAGCTTATTCGGCGGATTAATATATTTCACCAACAAAGTGGAGGAATCCATGCTCTCACTCTTTCAGAAGAGGGGATTTATTTTTGTTGAAATAAAGCACAACTTGGGATTGGGATCAACCTATTACCTCTAAAACTGGCTGCTTTTATCTCTGCCACAACAACAACTGCACCACTTCCTTTTAGAACTATAGAACACTTCCCCAACTCCAATTCCCATCATTCCCTCTGTCTCAAGGGACAGGCTATGTCTGTAACACTACCCCCCTTCTGGATGATGTTAGCTCCTAATATCACTCCAGCACAAAAAGTAGACAGAGGTAAAGCAACAAATGACAAGCACGATCCCAGTCTCCCAACCCAGTGTTTGTCTCCCCTAGGACCTGTAACAGCCATAATGATAAAACAGTGCAACAAACCTGACTTAATCCTGTGCAGCAAATGAGTTAACCATAGCTTAGGTTAGCGATCCGCCTACACCCAAACTCAGGCTGAAGTCTTCTCTAGTGACTAGGAGTAAATCCAGTCACCCAACTGGTCTGGAGGTCTGCGCACCCTTTGTAGTCTACTGCGAGGAGTGTCGACAAGGGTGGGCAGGCGAGCTGGTCTCTGAGGTAGTTGGCAAGTGTCCTCCTCAACTAGTTGAGGCTGGGTGAGGTTCAGGTGGGGAGGGCTGCTCCTTCTGGTGTTGCCTTGTGGTGGCGAGCAAGGCCCCTGAGATGGCCCTGCGCCAGCGTCATCTGGGTCCTGTGGGTCATCCCATAGGTTCAGGGGGCTCACTTCCAAATCAGAGATGTCTCCCTCTGCTGATGGGGGTGGCACCTCCCTAGGTGTCAATGCATCAGAGGAATCTTGGAGGACCCAGCTATTGTTGAGTGGGGTCCTGGAGTGGTAGGTCTTGAGCTTGTCATGATGCACCATCCTAGCCTTTGACCTTGGACTTCTCTTGATACGATAGACCAAATCATCCAGTACATCCACCACAAAATAGGGGCCATCACATAAGATGGTAGGAATTTTCTTATGCTGTTTTTCACCCTCTTGGTGCCTTTGACAAGGTACCAGACCGCTGCTCCGATGGGACACTGGACTTGACAAATGTTTTTATCATACTGTTGTTTGGCTAACTCCACTGACCTCCCAAGGGCCTCCCGTGCCAACTTGTGGGACAGCTCGAGCCGTTTCCTCAGGTGCACGACGTACTGTCGTGTGGAGGCTGGACAGCAGTCATCTGGTGGAAGACCGGTTACTATGTCTATGGGCTCACTTATCTTGTGTCCAAGCAGCATCATATTGGGGGTTAAGTCCATGGAGCTGTGTCAGGATGCCTGGTAGGCCAGGCACTGCAATAAGTGGGCCAGTCTCCGGTAATCCTCCTCGGCCAGGCTGCAGCAACTCTCTGCATAAAGGACCTGTAGGTGATGGGGCACAAGGATAGGATCACAGTTAATGTTTTCAGGAGTAGCCTGTACCTGGGCTTGGCCCGATCCGGTCTCCTCCAGTACCTGAACAGGTTGTAGAACTCCGACTGCAGCCCCCCTTTTTTTTAGCTTGACAGGCAAGGCACCAGGGTTGAACACTCGAAAGGGGATGGTGGTAGAGCTTTGGGTTCGGATGACTGTGTGGGCCATCAGCACCTTGTGTTTGTGGACAAACCTTTTGATAGGGCTTAGCATTAATGCTCCATCAGTAGTTCTCTGATGGCTGGGAAGCCCTGGAACCACATACTCCTGACCTGGTTCTACAGTCACTGTTCATGCCATTCAAACTAGCTGGGACTCTGCCTGGTAGTTGGGGTTGAAGCAAGGCACCTTTTCGCCAAAAGGGCATTATTTTGTGACTACCATAGTCCAGACAGGCCTGTGCCTCCAACAGAAAAGGGCACCCCTGGATAACCTCAAAGGTGGTAGCTGTATTAGCTAGGATGAAGTTCACCTGTATGGCTTTGCGGCCAACGTTAACTTGAAGTACTACCTTTTCTACCACTGCCACCCCCCCTGGGCTGATGCCTTGTAGACCCCAGACATTGGATGGTTGTATTGGAAGTCTAGATGTTGTTGGGATGGTGTTGAAGTGGTGAAGTGGCATCACATTCCTCCATGCACCTGAGTTAAGGAGGGCACAGAGCTCAATCCCACCAACCCATATCTGGATGCACATCTCTGGTCTCTTGGCACTAGCAACAACAGTGTCGGCTCTGGTGGCTAGCGGCGTGGGTGTGTTTAGTATCTGGTGAGATGAGGGGCAGTTCCTCCATAGATGACCCATGCCGGTGCAGTTGTGGCAGGTGAGTTTGTCTGGTTTCCCCTTGCTGTATGCTGCACTTTTCTTGGACTGTTTTTTCTGTTTAGGGATGAGTGGGTTTGCCACTAGCTGGTGAGGGGTGCTGGTGATGTTCTCCTGTACAGCTGCTGTTCGGGTCTCCTGCGACTTAGGTCTCATGAGCTGCGTTACTACTTCGGCTGCCCTCCCGGTGCTCTTGTGTCTGCGTGTAACCTCATAGGCCTTGGTAAGGGTGGGGGGTCTCTCTTCCAGTAGCTTTTGGACCATCTCGGTGTCATTCATAGCGTTGGTGAAAATCTCCACCCCAATGTGCTCTTGTTCCCTTTCTGTGCAATCCGAGTATGCTATAGCCACCTTTTCATAAGTGTCGTCATGGAGCATGTGCAGCGTTTCACCAGGTTGGTTTAACCCTTTATTGGGCGAAGTTTGAGGAAAACGTGTCTCACTTATCCAGGGCACTATGCGTTGTGTTGTCTCCCTCTTCATTTGTAAAGGACATCTCAAGGTAAGACAGCTGTGTTTTATATTAAACTATTTTCCTTCTTGCAATACTGTTAACTTTAGTGTTATGTGTGTTTTAAACTTGCTTGTTTGCAATAATTCGCTGCCATCCGTTTCAAAGTGAAATGCCGGTTCCACGTTGTCGAAGCCATGCAGGGCTTTAATGACATTAACAGCCGGTTTAACCTCTGGATTATCTTAGCGACATTGAGCCTTTTGTGAAATCCTGACTTGGCTGTTTTATACAAAGGTGGACTCTTCAACACTTGAGACTTTTAACTGGAACAGCAACCCCTTAAAGATGAAGCCAAAGTAAAATTTACACATTTTTGTATGGAATCTGGTCTGTCCCATGAGTGGTACTTGGAATGTTTGAGTGCAGGTGATCTGCAGGCAGAACTTCATTAAGGAATCCAAAGATTTTTATTCTTAAACGCTCACAGTTGTATTCAGATTGATTGTTTTTAGTTCAAGTCTTAATTAAGTTGGTTGCAAATACTCTGCTTGTTTGAATTAAGATCTAAATGCGATCAAATGAAATTGTATGTTAAATGGCATATTGTATGATATAGTGTAGTTAGAAATGTACTTTAAGTCAGTTAACATTATTTTTAAAATGATGTTTTAAAAAGTCAAAGCAATCAGAAACTGGCCATAAGGACTGGAAGAGAAGCGGAAAAAAAAAAAGAAAAAATCAGCAAAATTTAAAACAATGTGTCATGGGTTTAAATTTCCCCTGAAGTTTATGCTTCCTGAAATTGTGACTTAGATTAACCATTATAATTCAATAAGTGACTCTGTGAAACACCCATGGCTGCTCTGTTCATTCACAGACCAGAAAATTCACGCTGTTATCCTGTTAAATCAAAGGGAATCTTTGGTCTTTTGCATGTCCTTTTGTTGTTAAAATTGTGCTAACAGGTCTGAGGAGTTGTTAGTTCTTGTCCAGCAGGTCAGTCGGGGGGGAAGGGGGGATCAGTGCTGCTGTTAAAGCCATGCCACCCTTTAACCCTTTGGTTTCAATCTCACTAGCAGCTCTGTTTGAATTGTCCTCAGAAGGGAACATGTAAATGGACAGAGGTGTGAAGTTTGTCTCAGCTGTTCCCACTGATGTCATGGTGGTGGTGGTGGGGGGGTGATCTGTTGGGTGTCATGTGTTTACTCTTCCTGGGTTAACTGGATTATTTCTGCTGCTGGGGATCACCTATTCCTCTTCTTCTCCTTTTCCCTGCTGATTAGTGCAGATCTGCAGGATTTAACACCTCCGAACACCACTGTTTAGTTCCTCCTCACGGCTGTCATTTAAAAAAAAATGGCCAACACACGCCAATTTATCACATCCTTTTCCATGTAAATTAGAAACATTCTTTTGTAAATGTGAGGATTTTTCTCATAAATTTGCAGGATTTTCCTGCAGAGTTACAGCCATTTTACTCAGAAATGTGCAGCTTCTTACTTGAAAATTTGCAGCTTTTTATTATTCATAATTTTGTAGCTTTTTCCTCATGAATTTAGAATTTTTCTTACTCTTGAATTTGCAGTTTTTTTTTAAAAAAAAGCTTAAACTTGCAGCATTTTACTCAAATCATATTTGCAGCATTTTAGGTTGTAAACAGTTGGAAATTTACACCTTTTTTGTCTTTTTGCTAAAGCTGCAGCTTCTTATCCATAAAATTTCACTTTTTTTTGGTCAGAAATTGGCAGCTTCTAACTGAGACTTACATCCCCCCCCCCTTTTTTTGTCAGGTCAGGCATTGGCATGCTTGCTACCGGATAACCATGAAAACCGGTACTACCTGTCTCATGGGTCGGGCCGTTGGCAACTCAACCAGCATCCCCGCCCTTCCGAGGGTGTGGAGGGTGAAACAGGGAATCCTGGCAGAACTAAAAACAATATCTGCCACAGGTCTGTGGTGGACCACTCCCAGTTACACGGGGTGAGATTGGACATCCTGGCAGATAAACACATCTGTTGAAAGATCTGTGGTGGACTGTGCCAGTCAGTGCATTGTGACATGCACTACACAAAGAGCAGAGATAAAAAAACCAAACTATCATCTGGTCAGTCACTGCAACAGATACTGGAGTCAGTTTGTCTTGGCTTGTCCTTGCCACTGATAATACCTTTATCTGCCAAGAATGTGCTGCTAGTCCAGCAAAAGCTAGCAGTACTCAAATACTTTGCACGCAGTTTCATGAAATGGTCAATCAGAAAGCAACTCATACCGGCTTGGACATCGCCCGGATTTACAAGGTCCGCGCTGATCTGTTCACACTCCGACAGGCAGCAAAAAGTAAGCTAGGAGCAGGAAGACAAAAGAAGAGGAAAACAGCAGCCTTGTGTGTAGCAGAATGGAATGTACACACTCTGTTGGACAGAACAACATCACAGCGCCCAGAAAGACAGACCGCGCTTGTGGCCCTGGAAATAAACAGGTACAACGTAGACATAGCTCCGCTTAGTGAAACAAGATTGCCTGGATATAACAGCTTGGAAGACCATGGGTACATCTTCTTTTAGAGTGGGAGATTAACTCAAGAAAGGAGAGAAGCAGGAGTGGGCTTTGCAGTTAGAAAGGAGATAGCGGCAATGCTTGATGAGGAACTGGTGCCAATCAGCGACAGGATAATGACTATGAGACTCCCACTACAGCGGAAGATGTATGCCACACTCATCAGTGTATATGCTCCAACAGTGACAAACATAGAGGAGGTGAAGGAAGAGTTCTACAGTGATTTATGTGAGACTATCAGGCGTGTACCGACTGATGACAGGCTGGTATTCGTTGGTGATTTTAATGCCAGAGTTGGTTCAGACACTGAGAAATGGAAAGGAGTGCTAGGCAGTCATGGAGTAGGCAAGTGCAATGCTAATGGAGAACTTCTACTTGCACTATGTTCAGAGTACAACCTTGTGATAACCAACACTCTATTTAAGCACAAGGACACACACAAGAAGACATGGATGCACCCGAGATCCAAGCACTGGCACTTATTAGAGTACATCATAGTCAGGCAGAGAGATATAAGGGATGTATTGGACACCAGAGCAATGAGAGGCGTGGACTGTGGTACTGATCATGTTATGCTGAGATCTAGATGAAGGATTTGGAGATGAAAACAGCACTGCAGAACGGGTGCAAAGCCACCATGGAAGCTAAACACTAGTGCACTGAAAGGCCAAAAGAAGCAGGAAGAACTTAAACAGGAAATGGATGAAAACTTGAAAGACTGGGACAGCAACAGCTCAGAGAATGACATAGAAGAGAAATGGGCAACATTGAAGGATGCGGTGTATCAGACTGCGAGTGATGTATTAAGCCACCCTGAGAGGAAACATCAAGATTGGTTTGATGAGCATGATTAACACCTGAAGAAACTACTAGAAGTGAGGAATACAGCTAGGCAGAAAAACCTACAGTGTAACACAAGGTCGAAGATGAAGAAATACTCAAAGGTTCAGAGTGAGCTACAAAAGTACACCAGAGAGATGAAGTCCAACTGGTGGGATGAAAAAGCGGAGGAACTTCAAACTGCAGCAGACAGGAAGGACATGAAAACATTCTTCACAGGTTTGAGAGAAATCTACGGCCCTAAACCAAGAGGATGGATCCAATTAAAGGATATGGATGGTGAAATGATTTTGCAGGAGAAAGACAAGATCCTGGATGGATTTGCAGACCACTTTGACCAACTACTAAACAACCCTGGAGATCTCACTGAAGAGGCTAAAGAAGCTCTAGTGCAGCGACCAGCTGTATCAAGTCTGGATGAACCACCAAATTTTGATGAAATAATGGCAGCTATCAGGACAACACAGGATGGTAAAGCTCCAGGAAGGGATGGAATTCCAGCAGAAGTGTGGAAATTTGGTGGTGTTCAGATGACCAACTGCCTGCACAAGCTCATCCAAGAAATATGGGATGCCCAGAAAGTACCTCAAGACTGGAAGGATGCAAGTATTGTGCCTTTGTTCAAGAAAGGTGACAGGAAAGATTGTGGAAATTACCAAGGTATATCACTGCTAGCCACTGTTGGTAAGATTCTCTTATGTGTACTACTGAACAGACTCAATGAACATCTCACATGAAAATCTCGCAGAATGTACTACCGGAAACCCAGTGCAGCTTTAGAAGTGGAAGAAGCACAATGGACATGATTTTCTGCTTGAAACAGGTTCAAGAAAAGTGTATCGAACAGAACATGCTGCTTTATGTCATCTTCATAGACTTCACTAAAGCCTTCAATACTGTTTTGCGACAAGGACTTTGGCAGGTACTCAAGAAATATGGCTGTACAGAGAAGTTTGTCAGTCTGATTGAGGCACTCCATACAGGTATGCAAGCAAACGTGGCAATGAGTGGTTCAGTATCTAAAGACTTTTCAGTAAGCAACGGGGTGAAACAAGGGTGTGTGCTGGCACCTACACTCTTCTCACTATATCTGGGAGCCATGCTTGAGGTGGCCTTCAAAAACACTTCAGAAGGAGTATACATTCAAACAAGGAAAAAAAGCAGACCTGTTTAATGTGGCACAGTTTAAAGCCAAGAGTAAGACATCGATAAAGGTAGTAAGAGAAATGCTCTTTGCCGACGACAGTGCTCTAGTTGCACACAGTGTGGAAGATATGCAATCTTTAGTGGAGAAATTTGCAAGAGCAGCTAGCCAATTCAGCCTCAAAATCAACATCAAGAAGACAGAGTGCCTTTATCAACCACCAAAGTTGCAATTATCAACATCACTACCAGAAGAGATCAGCATTGGTACAGAGCCACTAGTCAAGTGCAAGACTTTCAAGTATCTAGGGAGTACTCTTTCAGAAAATGCTAGGCTGGAGGATGAACTATCTCTCAGAATGGGAACAGCGAGCGCTGTGTCTGGAAACTTGAAGGAGAGACTGTGGAACAATCAACATGTGTCTATCCGTGTGAAATGCAAAGTGTACAGAGCGACAGTACTGGCTACTCTTATTGTACGGTGCTGAAACTTGGACTATCTACAGATTGCAGGTGAAGAAACGCCACGCGTACATGATGAGACACCTTCGAGCCATAATGAACATCTCATGGAAAGACAAGATAACCAACATAGAAGTGTTGAAATGAGCTGGTCTACCATCAAATGGAGGACATGCTAATACAGATGAACCTGAGATGGCTTGGACATGTTGAGAGGATGGACCACCAGCATCTCCCTCAGCAGTTACTCCACTCACAGTTATGCAAGGGCAAGCGCAATCAGGGTAGACCAAGGCTCAGATTTAAAGACAATGTAAAAAGAAACTTGAAGAAGTTGGATATAGACAGGAGTTCCTGGCAGTGGAAGGCTAAGGACAGAGCTGTGTGTAGGAATCTGATCAGACCTAAATGAAACAGTCATTGTCACCCACGACAGACTGCTATGATGATGATGAATATATTTCACCAACAAAGGGGAGGAATCCATGCTCCCGCTCTTTCAGAAGAGGCAATTTATTTTTGTTGAAATAAAGCACAACCTGGGCTGGAACCAACCTATTACCTCTAAAACTGGCTGCTTATATCTCTTCCACAACAACAACCGCACCACTTTCTTTTAGAACTGCAGAACACTTCCCCAACTCTAATTCCCATCATTCCCTCTGTCTCAAGGGACAGGCTACGTCTGTAACACACTTTTGTGTTAAATATTGTTCAAGATTAGGCCATTTTAGCTTTTAAGCTAACATCTTCAAGCTTTGAGCATCTATTTAAGATTTTTAAGCTAACATTCTTCAACTTTAGTCTATTTTTGCTTTTATGCTAACCTTCAGAAAATATATTTTAATAGGAGCTTTTATTTAGCACGTTTCAACTAGCATTCTTAAACTTTTTCCACATTTTTGCTAAAACTGAGAAAATTTAGGTTATTTAAAGCTAGCATTTTGGGCAGTAGTGGCCTAATGATTAGGGATGTGGATTGGTGAGCAGAAGGTTGCCGGTTCGATCCCTGGACTGGCAGGATCAGATCTGGGTGGGACAGATAACACAGCAGTGTTTGCCCCACCCTCCTTAACCCCACGGTGGTGCACTTGAGCAAGGCCCCTAACCCCGAGTGCTCCAGTGGAGCTGCTCAGTGGCCACAGGGCAGTCTGTGGTTGGACTGGGCAGCTTCTTGGTGTGAGCGTGAACAGGGCGTCCTTGAAAAAGAGAGGTTGCCTCTCAGTGGAACTGCCCTGCATAAATTAAGGTTAAATAATTAAATTAAATTAAAAAATTTTAAGCTTTAATTGTTGATTTTTAAACTAGTTTTCTTCAACTGTCAGCTATTTCTGCTTTTATGCTAACATCCATCCATCCATTCATCCATCCATCTTCTACTGCTTTTCCGGAGGTCCGGGTCGCGGAAGCAGCAGTTCAAGCAGACTTCCCTCTCCCCAGCCACCTGCTCCAGCTCTTCAGAGAGGATATCAAGGTGTTCCCAGACCAGCTAGGAGATGTAGTCTCTTCAGCAAATTTTTTGAATGAATTAATTAATTTTATTTCGGATAGTACAGTACAGGTTAAAAGAAACTGAATAATATAACAACAAGGTCAAATTAGACAATGACTCCTCTGATTATACAATTCAACGTAAGTTATCCGAAATGGGTGATGGCTGAAGCCGCAGCTTATATTGCCCACCCATATTCCATCCAAGAATTCAAAAGAGAAAAAGAGAAAACAGACAAGAGCGATTACAATTCAAAACAAAGCTAAGACAAAATGTGACAGAGAAAAAAAAAAAAACTAAGCTAAGCTAGTTAAGCGATTACTATTCAAAAACAAATCTAAGACAAAATGTGACAGAAAAGAAAAGAAAAAAAAACTAAGCTACAACACAACACAGGCTGGATATGTCAATCCTTATGTGATTTTACATGTCGTCTTGTATATATGTTTGGAGTATTTCTTCCTTTAGTTTTTGTTTAAATTGTCCAAGCGTTGTACATGATTTTAATTCAGGTCCAAAATCGTTCCATAATCTGACTCCAAATTTACAATTAAGATGAAAATTTACAGGAAAAAATTACAAATTCACAAGAATTGCAAATTTATAAGAAAAAAGCTGCATTTTTTTGAGAAAAGTGAAACTAATTTACAGCAAAAAAGTTGCAAATATGTGAGAAAAAAAATCACAATTTTTTGAGACAAGATGAAAATATACAGGAAAAGAAAATACAAAATTACAAGAAAATAAGGTGCAAATTTGTAAGAAAAAAGTTGCATCCATCCATCTTCTACCGCTTTTCCAGAGGTCCGGGTCATGGAGGCAGCAGTTCAAGTAGAGAAGTCCAGACTTCCCTCTCCCCAGCCACCTGCTCCAGCTCTTCAGAGAGGATACCAAGGTGTTTCCAGACCAGCTGGGAGACGTAGGTCAGTGAGTCCTGGGTCTGCCCCGGGGTCTCCTCTCGGTGGGACGTGTCCAAAACACCTCAAGTGGGAGGTGTCCAGGAGGCAGCCTGATCAGATGCCCAAACCACCTCAACTGGCTCCTATTGATGTGGAGAAGCAGCGGTTCTACTCTGAGCCCCTCCCAGATGACTGAGCTCCTCACCCTATCTCTAATGGTGAGATGAGCAATCCTACGGGGAAAGCTCATCTCTGCCCCTTGTATCCACGATCTTGTTCTTTCAGTCATTTCCCAAAGCTCATGACCATAGGTGAGGGTAGGAACATACTGTAGATTGACCGATAAATCAACAGCTTTGCCTTAGAGTTCAGCTCCGTCTTCACCATGACAGACCGGTACAATGTCCGCATCACTGCAGATGCTGCTTCGATCCGTCTGTCAATCTCTTGCTTCATTCTCCCCTCACTCATGAATAAGACCCCAAGATACTTAAACTCCTCCACTTGGGGCAGGAGCTTGTCCCCAAACCGGAGAGGACAATCCACCTTTTTCCGGCTGAGGACCATGGACTCTGACTTGGAGGTGCTGATTCTCATCCCAGCCACTTCACAGTCAGCAGCAAACCATCCCATTAAGACCTGTAGGTCATTGCTGGTTGAAGCCAACAAGACAACATCATCTATAAACAGCAGAGATGAGATCCTGTGGACACCAAGTATGACACCCTCTATTCCTTGGTTGTGCCTAGAAATCCTGTCTATAAAAATTATGAACAGGATCAGTGACAAAGGGCAGCCCTAGCGGAGTCCAACTCTCACCGGGAATGAATCCGACCAAGTGTTGGCAAGATGAACCAAACTCCCACAATGGTCATGTAGAGACCGGTTAGCTTATAACAACAAGCCTGATACCCCATACTCCTGAAGCACCCCCACAAAAAACCACAAGGGATGCGGTTGAATGCCTTCTCCAAGTCCACAAAACACATGTAAACAACTTGTTTGGCAAACTTTCACGAACCCTCGAGGATTCTTGAGAGGGTAAAGAGCTTGTACAATGTGCCACGGCCAGGACGAAAACCACATTGCTCCTCCTCAATCTGAGGTTCAACCAACGGCGATTCTCTCCTCTCCAGTACCTTGGCATGGACCTTACCAGGGAGGCTGAGGAGTGTGATCCCTCTAAAGTTGGAGCACACCCTCGGATCCCCCTTCTTGAAGACAGGAACCACCACCCCAGTTTGCCATGCAAAAGGCACTCTCCCTGACCTCCACGCAATGTTGCAGAGGCGTGTCAACCATGACAGCCCTACAACAGGTCTCCAAGAGGAGTACTCTCCAGCACCCCAGTCAGAGACTCTAAAAAGGGTGGGTACTCCGAACCATCATTTGGTACATAGGCACAAATGGTTGTCAGGACCCATTTTCCAACCCGACGGAGCAGGGAAACAACCCTTTCATTCACTGGGGAAAACTCCAATATAGAGGTAGCAAAGTGGGGGGAAACAAGAATACCCACCCCCTGCTCATCTCCTCACACCCGGGGAAACTCCAGAGTAGACCAAGCTCCCGCCGTCTCCAGGAAATTGGTTCCAGAACCGGAGCTGTGTGTTGCGGTGAGGCCGACTATATCTAGCCGGTACCTCTCAACCTCATGCATCAGCTCAGGCTCCTTCCCCACCAGTCTCTACATCCCAAAAGCCAGTTTAGGAAGCTTGGGATCAGACCGCCAAGGTCTCTGCCTTCGACCGCCACCTGATCCACATAGCACCGGACCCCCATTGGCGGTCGAAGGCAGAGACCTTGGCGGTCTCCAGTGGTGCTCATCGTCCATCGCCTGAATCTTTGTTGTAGCATTCGTCATCAGAGTCTGTTGGATCATTCTTCATCTGGCCCTTCGCCCAGGACCAGTTTTTCTTGGATGACTCTACCAGAGGCAAATTTCCCCAGACAGTATAGCTCCTGGGATCACTCGGGCAGGCAAACCTCGAACGACGATAAGGTGACAATCCATGAGAGGTCGTCACCTCTACGCTAATATTGTTCAAATTTAGTCTATTTTAGCTTTAAACTTACCATTTCCAGGCTTTGAGTTTTTATTTAGCTTTTTTAAAGTTATCATTCTTCAACTTTAGTCTATTTCTGTATTTATAATAATGGATTAGATTTATATGGTGCTTTACATGTCAAGTGACATCCCAAAGTGCTCACAGTGAGTCCATTATTCATTCACTCCAGGCAGACATTGATAGTTGTAAGCTACTACTGTAGCCACAGTTGCTCTGGGGCAGACTGACAGAAATGTGGGTGCTAATCTGCGCCAACGGCCTCTCCGACCACTCCCAATCATTTATACACATTCATACCTAGTGTCATGGACACTGGAGGCAAGGTGGGTAAAGTTCTTGCCCAGGGACACAACGACAGGATGGCTGGGGAGAGCGGGATTCGAACCGCCGACCCTCTGTTTATTGGACAACCCACTCTACCTCCTGAGCCACTGCTGCCCACATTTCTCTCCTTTGTTCCATTTTTGCTGAGCACCAAGCTGGACTGCAGGAAGTTCCATATTTATATGGTCTTTTGCATGACCCGGCCGAGACTTGAACCCTCACCTATCGGTTGTGGGGCAGATGCTCTACCTCTAGGCCACCACTCCGGTGGTCTTAACTTTTAGCAAATTTATGCCACTTTAGCTTTAATGCTAGCATTTTTATCCTTTGAGTGTTTATTCAGTATTTTTGAGGTAAACAAAAAACACCAGAATAAAAAAATTGTTCAGTTCTCTTATACATGAAATGCCTGACCAGAGAGGCAGTTTTAAGTTTTTAATTTTAATTGTTAATACACCTGCAAGGCTCCCTCAGAAATGGGGATTTTATTTTATTGTAGTTAAATTGTTAATTCACTTCAACTTTATTTATATAGCGCCAGTTCACAACAACAGTCATCTCATAGCACTTTCAACTGTAGGGGGAACCCCCACAATTGCAGAAAGACCCCAGCAACCAGGCAATCCCCTCTGAGCAGCACTTGGTGACGGTGGAGAGGAAAAACTCCCTTTTAACAGGAAGAAACCTCCAGCAGAACCAGGCTCAGGGAGGGGCAGTAATCTGCCGCGACTGGCTGGGGGGTGAGGGGATAGAGAAGAGGAAAAGAACAGACATGTAGAGAGCAAACAGCATGACGGGGACTCAGTCTATGGGAGAGAACAAACAGATGTTAACCCTTTAACTGCCCAGATTAAATGGACGGGCCGCGTGCCCCCAGTGGCACAGCACAGCTACTGCATGTGTCAACTTATTGACGTCCCCTGGCTATACTGAGAATTTGTACTAATCTGTTTTGATCTGACAGTTTAGAAGGTGGCAGACACGTGCCGAAGGAATCATGGCTGACATGGAATATAGCAAAGAAGAAGAAATCCTCATTTTTCTTCTTCCTTTTTCTGCTTTGAGCTCACAAACACCAATGTGGATGCCGCCATGTTTGGTCATCGCTGCCGCGATGATGACTGAATCTGCATGAAACGGGAAAAATAGCCACATAATGCAAACAAAATTCACGTGAGATAATCAGAAGACTTTGTAGATGTGGTACACAGGTGTAAATTACTAAGTAAACGTGATATATCGACCATGATGGACAAAAAAACTGAGCTCCTATTACCAAGATGGCAGCGCCCATGGGCGGCATGGATTCCCACAGGGATAATGCACCAAACAGAAAAAATAGCCATGTAATACAAACAAAATTCACGTGGGGTCATCATAAGAGTTTGTAGATGTGGTACACAGTGTAAATGGCTGAGCAAACACACAAACATTGACTATGATGGACGAAAATGGACCGGTCACGTGGGTGGGCGAGCCCCCCCCCCCCCCCCCCCCCCGGCAACAGGTAAGAAAAATATATGTTTTTTTGACATTTTATTGATTTTCTGGTTCATTTACGTTGAAGATTAGATAAAAACATTCCCCTGTAGACAAATCAGCTTCAAAAAACGGACCATTCTTTGTGTAAATGTGTCCAAAGTCCACTTTTGACTGAGTTATGTAATTTATATAGCTGCTGCGACATTATGCAAATTAGATGTGTAAATTTATTCCTATCTGAAACTTTGGATCATATTCTACATCTTTCTAATTGACAGTGAGCCATTATCTCTTGTAACTTTTAAGTTATAGCCTTGGAAATCTGAACTATTTTATTGAGAAAAATTTTTTACTACTCTTGACCACTGGGGGGGGGGGGGGGGCTTCAGTTGCCTTGCGTTGCTCCAGGCGCCACATGGCACCTAGGGCAGTTAAAGGATTAATGACCAGCAAAAATATTTCATTGAGAGTGAATAGAGGAGTGAAGCCCAGTGCATTGTTGGAGGTCCCCCGGCTGTCTAAACCTATTGGCAGCATAACTAAGGGAGGGTTCAGGCGCACCTGATGCCACCCTAACTATAGGCTACATCATAAAGGAAGGTTTTAACCCTACTCTTAAAAACAGCGATGGAGTCTGACTCCTGAATCCAGATTGGCAGCTGGTTAATATACCTGGAAGGCTCCCTCTGAGATGCTGTGCAGCTGGTTGTTGGCCAGGATCAGGTGTCTCAGGTTGATCAGACCCTGGAAGTGGGAGTCGTCCAGGACGGTGAGGCGGTTGGCATCCAGGTGGAGGGCGTGGAGGTCCTGGAGGTCGGCAAAGGCATACGGCCGGATCTGACTGATGGTGTTCCTGCTGAGGGTCAGGTGAATCTGAGAATGGAAGAACCCACAGAAGAATTAGCATAGCATTTAATTCACATGTTTATCAAATATTTTAAAAAATAATAAGTTTTATGATAAATGTACAATTTTTTCCAATAAATGTTTATTTTTTTGCCATAAATTGTCATTTTTGTTGCTTATACATGTTTTTTTCTAATTTTTTTATTTTTCTGTCATAAATTTTGATCTTTTTTAATAAGAAATTTGTCCCTTTTCCCATATTTTTGTAATAGTTTTTCTCATAAATTTAATTCATTTTGTCCTCTTAAATTTTGTAATTTTTCTTTCAGAATTTTTTTCCTTCTCATGAATTAATTTTTTTTTCAGTAATTTTGTTGCTTTTTTCTCATAAATTTCATGATTTTTCAAATAAATTTTGTTTTTTTTTTCCCACAGGAATTTGTCCATCCATCCATCCATCTTCTATTGCAGGGCTGTTCAATCACAAAATCAGTTGGGCCACAATTTGAAATCAAGACATAATTGGGCCACACATGTTCAGTGATCTGTTGAATGACAAATTTCAAACCAACACCGATTAATATGAGGAAAAATCTGCACTTTTTATTCATTGTCTTGGTTTCAAATGTGCACTTGACACATGACAAAGGCACAGCAAATGTGCATAAAACACAGTAACAGAGCTGGGGTTGAGCAGAACTTGAAGTAGTAGAAATATTTTTCTTCTTGAACAACAAATAAATAAATAGAATGAAAAAAAAATAAATTCTGTAAATAACCATTTTGGTCACATCTTACTAACTGTAACGTATGTAAAAATGAATCAGAATCAGAATCAGAATCAGAATCAGGTTTATTGCCATTGTTCATGTAGTACACAAACTAGGAATTTGTCTCGGTACAATGCTGCAACATTAAACATGATAAGATAAGAGAAATAAACTATACATGTAATAAAGTGTAGGATAAGATTAAGTGATACTGGTCAACAGTTAAAATATATATTAGCCAGCAGCAGATACTGTGGAGAACTATATAGTGCAGTCGGTAATGCAGGAAGAAAACAGTGATGATTGACATGAGTCTGGTTGAGCTGCTGTACATGGTGCACGAGAGTCAATAAGTCACTTAGTGTTCAGCAGTCTGATGGCAGAGGGGAAGAAGCTGTTCATGTGACGGGAGGTTTTAGTCTGGATGGACCGAAGTCTTCTACCTGAGGGGAGGGGGGCAAACAGTACGTGACCAGGGTGTGAGGGATCGGCTATGATCCGGCCAGCACGCCTCCGGGTCCTGGAGATGTACAGATCCTGGAGAGATGGGAGCTTGCAGCCGATCACCTTCTCAGCAGTGCGCACGACGCGCTGCAGCCTTAGTCTGTCCCTGGCAGTGGCTCCTGCGTACCACACGGTTATGGAGGTGGTGAGGATGGACTCGATGATGGCTGTGTAGAACTGCACTAACATCTTGGTGGGTAGCTTGAGCTTCCTCAGCTGCCGCAGGAAGAACATCCTCTGCTGGGCTTTTTTGATGAGTGAGCTGATGGTCAGCTCCCATTTGAGGTCCCTGGTGATGGTAGTGCCTAGGAAGCGGAAGGAATCAGCAGTGGTGATGGGAGAGCCTGAGAGGGTGAGGGGGGGCAGAGGAGTAGTGACTTTCCTGAAGTCTACAATCATCTCCACTGTCTTCAGAGCGTTCAGCTGCAGGTTGTTATTGCTGCACCAGGACGCCAGCTGGGCCACCTCTCTCCTGTAGGCGGACTCGTCGCCGTTGGAGATGAGCCCGATGAGGGTGGTGTCGTCCGCAAACTTGATCAACTTGACAGACTGGTGGCTGGAGGTGCAGGAGTTGGTGTAAAGGGAGAAGAGTAGGGGGGAAAGTACACAGCCCTGGGGTGATCCGGTGCTGATGCTAGTATAGTCTGAGACAGTCTTTCCCAGCCGCACATGCTGCCTCCGGTCCGTCAGGAAGTCGATGATCCACCTGCAGAGGGAGTCAGGCACGTTGAGCAGGGACAGCTTGTCCCGGAGCAGAGCGGGGCGGATGGTGTTGAATGCGGAGCTGAAGTCCACAAACAGGATCCTGGCGTAGGTTCCCGGGGAGTCCAGGTGCTGCAGGATGGAGTGGAGGGCCAGGTTGACTGCATCGTCTACAGACCTGTTGGCTCGGTAGGCAAACTGCAGCGGGTCCAGGAGAGGGGTGGTGATGGACTTGAGGTGGGACAGGACCAGGCGCTCAAAGGACTTCATGACTACAGAGGTGAGCACTACAGGTCTGTAGTCATTAAGTCCAGTGATCCGTGGCTTCTTGGGGACAGGGATGATGGTGGAGGATTTGAGGCAGGACGGCACGTGGCATAACTTAAGGGAGGTGTTAAAAATGTCTGTGAATACAGGAGCCAGCTGTTTCGCACAGTGTCTCAGGGTGGAGGGAGACACGCCGTCTGGGCCGGGGGCCTTGCGCGGGTTCAGTCTGGAGAACTGTTTGAGCACATCCTGCTCACTGATGATAAGGGGAGGGGGGGAGGAGGGGGGGGTGCCTTAAATGAAGTAGGGAATGTGGAGGCTGTGGAGCTGGAGGGAGGGGGGGGTTGGACACAGGTTCAGGTTCAGGTTCAGGTTCAGGTTACTTTATTTGTACCCGTAGGTAGATTTGTTTTGCAGTTGGTGACATCCATATTTACAAGCCACAATTACATTCAACATAGACACAAACACAGGCACACATCTTACAAAATAGGTAAATATAAAATATGTACAATATAATTTTTATAGCTTGTTCAACTCTTTGACAGCAGCAGGGACAAAGCTGTTTTTGTAGCGCTGGGTTCTACTTTTTGGGACAGCAAACCTCCGTCTGGAGGGAAGAAGCTGAAAGTTGCAGTGCAAAGGGTGGGAGTCATCATTTAAAATCGAGTCGGCCATCCTCTGTACTTGTCTGGTGTACAGGGATGTCAGGCTCAGCTGTGACTCACCAAGCAAACGACTGGACCATCTGACTACCTGATCCAAGGATTTCCTCTGTTTCAGTTTTATCTGACCAAACCATGACATTAAAGAAAAGGATAAAACAGATTCAATAAAAGCCCGATAGAACATAGTCATTATGGTTCGGTCAATTTGGAAGCGTGCAAGTTTCCTCAAACAATGCAAATTTTGCTGACCCTTTTTGCATACCCTTTCACAGTTCACCTCAAAGTTCAATCCACTATCAATAATCGTCCCAAGATATTTGTACGATTGTACACATTCGGTGGTCTGGCCTTTTAGTATGGTGACTTTGTGCCTGGGAGTTTTCCTCCTAAAGTCAATAATCATATCTTTCGTTTTTGTTGTATTCAGCTGCAGGTAGGAATCCTCACACCAGTGAACAAAGTCATCAACTACTGGGCCGTGGCCACTCTCACCATCCTGGAGGAGACTGACAATGACTGAGTCATCAGCATACTTTATAATGTGTCTGTTGTCATGTCTGCTCCGACACATGTTTGTGTACAGGATGAAGAGTAGTGGTGACAACACACACCCCTGAGGAGAGCCAGTAGAAGAGCACTTTAGGTCAGACAATGTACCATTGACCCTTACTCTCTGCGTCCTGTTGGTTAAGAAATCCAGAATCCAACCCACCAGATTATTGCTTAAATCAAATTGTTGCAGGAGCCTTTCAACTAAAATATGAGGTTGGATTGTATTAAAGGCAGAAGAAAAGTCCACAAATAAAAGCCTGGCGTGTGTCCCATTAAAATCCAGATGTTTAAAAAGCATGTTAAACAGAGTGACAGTGGCATCCTCCACTCCTCTGTGAGGCCTATAGGCAAACTGCAGAGGATCCAATGCATGTTCAGTCTGCTTTAGGACCTCACATCTGACCAGTTTTTCAAAAATTTTCATTAAAATTGAAGTCAAAGCAACTGGTCTAAAGTCATTTACCGTTTTAGGACAGCTGGATTTTGGAACGGGAACAACCACGGCATCTTTCCAGATCTTAGGCACATGTTGTGTCTGTAAGGACTTATTGAAAATGTAGTGAAATATAGGACTCAGTTCATGTGCACAGGACTTTACCAGGCGTCCACATATATTATCAGGGCCCTGACTTTTGTTCACTTTTACAGCGCGGAACTCCCTTACAGATGACGAGGTGTCAAAACGGGCATAGTGTTGGGACAGTCTTTGACAAAGGGCTTTGTCATCCTGACCTTTAGGAGCCTTAGGTCGATAGTTGGTGATCTGCCTCAGTCCTCTCCACACGGAAGCCGAATCATTAGCAGTGAACTGCTGCTGGAGTCTCTCTGAGTATAGAGATTTAGCCCTCTTCAGCTCTCTGTTAAACCGGTATTTAACCTCCCTGTAGCAGTCCCTGTCTCCACTTTTCAGCGCTGCTTCCTTCTCCTTCCTGATCTGTCTGAGCTTAGCTGTGAACCAGGGTTTGTCATTAGAGTAACTCACCCTGGTGCGTGATGGAAGAATGTTCTCTTCACAAAAGTGGATATATGAGTTCACAGTGTCCGTGTACTCATCCAGATCATGCGTGGCTCCTTTAAACATGCCCCAGTCAGATATTTCCATGCACGTTTCCAGCTTCTCCTCAGCATCACTGGTCCGTTTCTTCGTAGTGCTCACAACAGGTTTAGTGAGCTTCAATCTCTGTCTGTATGTGGGAATGAGGTGAACCATCACGTGATCAGATAATCCCAGCGCAGCTCGAGGGACAGCGTGATATGCGTCTTTCACTGTGGTGTAACAGTGATCCAGTGTGTTTAATCCTCTGGTGGGGCATTTAATAAACTGTTTGTAGCGGGGGAGATCGTGGCTCAGATTGCACTGATTAAAGTCGCCAGTGCAATCTGAGCCACGATCACCTAATTGTTCACGAATGCACCTAATTGTTCTGTATTTCATTTATTATTTTTGTGAATTTGTATTTATTTTATTTCCTCCTGTCCTCCGGGTTCCAGTGAGGAGCTCCGCCCTTCCGGTTCCTCACAGAGAGTTTGCCCTCCCGTGAGGAGCACTGTGTTCCATTGTGGACGTGGAGGATATCACCTTGTGTTTTCTTGTGTTTTATTTTTTATTATCCAGAAAATAAATGCTGGAAAGAAGTTCCTTGGCCTCTGATTCCTGCCCTAACCACACACACGGTACACTGGCGCCGTGACCCTTGGATCTTCAGATTGGCTTGATGCTCATCGCCGCCGGTTGCTGCAGTTCTCCTGGTCAGCATTCCTGGATAGATTTGGGAACAAATTTAAGTGTTTGTGGCAAAGGGCATTATTCTATGTGCACTGGTTTCAGTAAGAAGAGCTTCAATTCTATTTTATTTGCTCTTTATGATTAGCATTGCTATTTCTAAGCACAAAGGAGACACTCACAGTAGTTAAAATATGATGGACGATTACTCTACTCCTGTTTTATCAAAGGGAAGGGGAGCAGGGTTCCGTGACTTTGTAGATACGAGGGGTTTGGGTCAAAGTTCTGCACCTGTTCCTGATATGATGGGGGAGGGTCTTCACACATCCACACCTAACAGTGATGTTAATCCTCTTCAGCAGCTCACTGACATTATAGGTGAGCTGGGTACTCAGACAGGAGAATCCATTGTTGCTAAACTTATGTCAGCTGGTGTTTGTGCAGCTGGTGGTGGTATCAATTGGTATTCTGCTGCACATTCACCAACCACAATGCTCCGCACTGTGTGCCTATATATATATTTATAGTAATATGTACATATGTATACTAGCTGCTCTTGTTTTTTCTTGCCTTCTGATTGTTGCTCTGAGTGTTGCTATCCCTGTGCTGTTGCAATCCTGGAATTTCCCCATTGTGGGACTAATAAAGGCTTATCTTATCTTATCTTATCTTATCTTATCTTAAATCTACTGCTCAGCACGCTCCCTGTGACTCTGATAGAGGTGTTAGTTCTCAAGTCACAGTTTGTGTTAAATCTGACAGATCACTTCCAACATTTAGGGGTGATGGTAGTGACAGTTATACGCTCCATGATTGGATCGACATGACAAAAACTCACCTCAAAACACAAGGAGTTCCTCTACGGGATCAGGCAGAAGAAATAATTAGCCACCTAATGGGCAAAGCGAAAGATGTGGTGAAAATTGCCATCCGCAGCGATCCAACCCTAGAAGCTGAACAGGAGCCTGATGCCATACAGTATTTGATGTTCTCCTAAACTACTTCAGTGTATCTTCCTCATGTCTGCCTCTTGCTGACTTTTATGCAGCTCTTCCCAAACATAGAGAAAGTCCAGTTGACTACTGGATCCGCCTGAACAAGGCAGCTGAACGGTCCCTCACAGCTCTGCATAAACGGGAACATGACTGACAGTCTTAAGAATGAAGTGGCTCTTATGTTTGTTAAGCACTGTCCAGACCCAGAGCTTGCTTCTATTTTCAAATGCAAACCAATCCATGAATGGACCTCATGTGATGTACAGACGAGACTTAACGATTATCAGAGAGAGTTTCGGGCTGCTGGAACAACAACTGAAGCCTCCAAGATAAAAAGTCACAACACTAAAATCATTAATGGGCAGGCCAGCTTGCCTTCTAACACATAAGCCACTGGGCAGCAAGGACTTTTAGCCTTACAGTCCTCCCCTCTGCCAGTCCAGACTCAAGTTTCTCCTGCTCCAGGCCCCTTTCTGCCTCTCCACAACAACACCAGATTTAATATGACCATTCCCCCATCCAGCCTGTGCTTCAAAAGCTTCAGCAGTCGGAAGAGGGTCTTCTCTCATGCATGGTGGACATGTTTCAGGAGATGATGGTGAAATTGCAACATAACTCCAGTTCTCCTCCAGTCTGCAGTGGAAGATTCCAGCGTGTGTGTCGCAAACAATCCAGAGAGACTGCCTGCAAGGTTTGTAACAACTCTGACCACACCACCATTTCACACTGCATGAATGAGAGGTTGTGTTTTGCGTGTCTCTCACCTGGCCACGTCAAGCTCAACTGCCCTACTAGAGTTCCTGCGCCTTCCCAGCCTGAGGGAAACTAACTGACCTGTATTTGAGGGAGGCAGTGCAGGTCATGCAGATCACTCCCATATTGACATTTCTGACGCTGAAACAGTCTACTGTTGCATGAGAGACTCTTGTGATGACTCTACATTAGTTATCCATCAAAACATTCACAATGTTGGAAAAAGTGACAACCTATTTTATACACCTGTGGTGGTTGGGAGGATTGTGGAGATGAGTGGAATGATGGACAGTGGCTCCATGTCCTGCAGCATTAATGAAGCTGCTGAGATGAAGCTGAAGGAAGCAGGCATTATAACTGACCAAAGCAGAGTCGATGCTGATGTTGTTTTAGTGGGCTGTGGTAGACTGAGTGTCAAGCCAAAGTGTTCATATGAGGTGGAAATGGAAGTGTGTGGATGTAAAATGTTGTTTCCCATTCTTGTTGTTTTAGGACAGAAAGACAATTTGATTTTAGGAACAAATGTCATCAAACACATTCTATGCCAGTTCAAGACCTGTGACTCCTACTGGGAAACTGTGACCACACCCTGCCCACTCAAACCCAGACTTTGAAAACTTCCTGTCCACGCTGTCCGGCCTGAGCCCCTGGAGAGGTGAGAGTGCTCCAGATAAGATCGGTACCATGAGGTGTAATTCGGCCACCTACCTCCAGCCTGGTTTTGAGTATCTTGTGTGGAGAAAGCTGCCTAAAGACGCTGTCATTTCTCCAGGCAGTACAAGTTGTGACAGAACCTACCTCCTCTCGCTCAGCTCCCAGAAATGTCCTTGTGGCCAGGATTGTGACTCCACTGTGGGGAGATGGTTCAGTCCCACTGAGGCTTATTAACACCTCTGACAAACCAGTACTTTTGAGATGCAACGCAAAACTGGCTGATGTTTATTCTTGTGTAGCACTCGAAGATATGGATGTTGCTGAATGTTCCATAAATGCTCTCACTAGTTGCCCCCAGTCAACCGTGTCGTCTGCTGCAACGGTTTCTTCTGTTAAAGACATACTCAACTCTGCTGGGCTTGGTGCTGTCGACACTGACTCATGTCAAGTGTCTGCAGAATGTAAGGTGAAACTGGCTAATTTGATGCTACACTATGAGGACATCTTTTCCCGCCATCACCTCGACTGCGGGGAAGCTAAAGGTTTTGTGCACCGCACACATCTGTCCGACAACAGGCCGTTCAGACTGCCTTACAAAAGGGTGCCACCTGTGCAATATGGTTACATCTAAAATAACAGAGAGTCAGGAGGAAGCTAGAAGTAACATTCTCTTTATTCAAGTCAAGTTCACTTATATTTATATCTCCAGCTGTTGCCCATCTGACATCACTCCGCCCCGCTCCAGCCAGGCTACAGCAGCCCCCAAGGCCCAGTTCTACTATGCCACCCCCCCTTAGAAAAATCAAGAACACCAATGAAATATGCAAACAGAAAAACAACTATATACACATCAGACCAGTGAGTCCAACTATGTTGAACCCCCAGTCTATTCTTCACACGGCAGAGCTGTTCTCAACCACACTGGTAACAAAATCATCCAAGTACTTGGGTCGGCAACGCTCTCTAGCCGGGCGTCCCTCACAGGGACACTGCCGCTGGCACCGTTGGCTCCGGTTGAGGGTTGGCCTCCGTCCGACCCCTCCAGTCCCAATTGTCACTCAAACTGTCCAAGGCTGGGTCGCTCGCCATCTCTGGTGGGGACCTCCATAGCCTACTTGCATGCCATCGGGACCCATCGTCCAGTTCAAAAGTGTCAGGGCCTCTTTGCCTCACAATTGTACATGGTCCAACCCACAGTGGTTGAAGCTTGTGGGCACGGACAGGGTGCATAATCCAGACCCGATCTGATACTTCCAGGCCATGCCCTCTTGCTCAGTGTTTCCTTTCAAACAATTCCTTCATCCTCCGTTGATGTTCTTAAGCGTCCTGTATATTCTCTCAAACCCCCCCACCACCACCGTTAGCCTGCGGGTGATACACTGCCGTCTTGATGCGCTCAACCCCTCTGGCTCTCAAGAACTTATCAAAAGCCCCCGAAATGAACTGCGGGCCATTGTCAGTGGTGACTGAAGTCGGAGTCCCCCATCTGGCAAACAGCGATGACAGGAAACCTGTGATCACCTCAGTTGTCACTGAGCCAGTCGGGAGCACCTCCGGCCATTTAGAGAACAGGACATACACTACCACAAGGAACCTGCTACCCGGGGGGGGGGGGGGGCTGCGTGCAGTTCACCGCAGATGTCCAATTCAATGTCATCCCATGGTCCAGCAGGGAACATGACTGGCCGCAGGGGAGGCGGTGGAGGTCTCCCAGTCTTCCCGCTCTCCAGGCACGGAACACAGTTCTTGACCATTGTCTCTATGTCCTTGTCAATCCCTGGCCACCAAAGAGAGTCCCTGCCATGCTGCTTGACCACCCCAAGATGACCCTCATGTAGCATGTCCAGCACTCGACCTCTCAGAGCCGCTGGGATGACGGCACAGTGTCCTCTAGCGATGCACACCTCATCCCAACAGCTAAGCTCATCCCTAAACTGATGAAACGGGGCCAGCTCTCCCAACGCTTCTGTTGGCCAGCCCTCCCTGATCACCGCGCGCAATCTTCTCATCACCTGGTCACTTTCCAAAACTTCTCTAAGTTCCTGAGGAGATACAATATCCCGGAGTGCCCCATGCAAGGCGTGGACCAGTTCCATTTTGACTGTGTCCACCGCCCCCACATCCGGTACCAAAGCACACATCGGGGCCCTAGACAGAAGGTCCGCTATGACGTTGTCCTTGCCAGGAGTGTATTTCGTCTCAAAATTGTAAGCCCTCAGTCTCTCGGACCATCTGTGGATCCTTAAGGGCCTGTGACCCAACCCCGAAGTCTCCAGCAGAGTTGTTAGTGCTCGATGATCCGTTCTCAACGTGAAGCGCCACCCATAGAGGTATATATGCCACCTCTCACAGGCCCAAACACAGGCCAGCGCCGCCCTTTCGCCAATAGCATACTTCCTCTCAGCCTCCGACAGAGATCTTGACGCAAAAGCAACCGGACGCTCCATACCATCTTGCACCTGTGACATCACTACCCCCAGGGTGGAACCAGATGCGTCACAGGTCACTATTGTAGGGCAGTCCAGGTCAAAATGAGCCAAAACCGGAGGCGAGGTGAACTGCCGCTTTAGCTTTTTCACTGCCGCTGAGCAGGCCGGGGTCCAGACCCAAGGTGTGTCCTGCTTTAGCAGCGCCCTGAGTGGCTCAATTGTCTCAGAGTACCTGGGAATAAACTGTCCATAAAAGTTCCCCATCCACCGGAATCAAGTGATCTCGGCCGGCGAGGAGGGGTCCGCGAGGCGGAGCACTGCCTCCATGTTCGAAACCAATGGCTCCAACCCATCTCCAGACAGCCAGAACCCCACAAAGTCCACTGCCTCTGCCGCCAGGACACATTTTTCGCTGTTCAGCGTGACCCCATGTTCCTGCAGTATCTCCAAGACTCTTTCCAACCTCTCGTCATGTTCTTCACTCGACGCCCCATGCACCACGATGTCGTCTAGGTACACAACTACTCCCTTTAGGCTGGCTAGCATGGTTGCCATAACCTTTTGGAAGCAGCTCAGCACCAAGCTCAGCCCGAAAGGCATCCTGATATAACGGAACACCCCCATGTGGATCACGAAGGCCATCAGATTCCTGCTGTCCAGGTGTAGCGGCACCTGCAGGTGCCACAGATCCAGTTTTGACAATATATATATATATATATATAATAGAGATATACTGTATAGTCTCTGTTAGTCCATGATTTGTTAATTGATCATCAGATTGATTTAATTTCCCTTACAGAGACTTGGTTAGGGCAAGAGGATTATGTTGGTTTAAATAAATCAACTCCCTCTGGTTATTTAAACTGTCAAAATCCCAGAAGTTCTGGTCGTGGAGGAGGAGTAGCAACAATTTACCATTCCAAATTACTAGTTAATGTAAAGCAAAAAACATGTTATAATTCCTTTGAGGGCCTGGTCCTTAGTATTGGGCACTTTAGCAATTTTAGGTTAAACCCAATTTTATTTGCCATAGTTTATCATCCCCCATCAACCTACTCAGAATTTTTATCCGAATTTGCTGATTTCTTAGCTGATTTAGTGCTGAAATCTGATAGAATAACTATAGTAGGGGACTTTAATATACATGAGGATGTAGATAGTGACTGCCTTAATGTGGCATTCAATTCAATATTGGACTCGATTGGGTTTTCTCAGAAAGTAGGAAATTCTACTCATTACCTCCACCATACATTGGACCTTGTTTTGACATATGGCATAGAAATAGAAAATCTTGTAGTGTCTCCTCATAACCCTGTACTGTCAGACCATTGTCTGTTAACCTTTGATTTTACTATTTCTGACTATTTGGCTCCTAAAGAAAAATATTATTACAGTAGATGCCTCTCAGATGATGCTGTTTCCAAATTTATGCAGATTGTTTCCTCTATGCCATGTGTCAACACAACAGAAATAAGCTATAGACAGCTTGCTCCTTCTGTAATTGATAACATGGTGGATAGTGTTTCAGCTTCTCTGCATCAGACTCTAGACTTGGTGGCCCCCTTAAAAAAGAAAAAGTCTAATCAGAGATTTCTAACTCCTTGGTTCAACACAGAAACTCGTACCTTAAAACAGAAGACCCGTCAATTAGAAAGAAAATGGCGCTCTACTAATTTAGATGAAATCTATTTAGCTTGGAGAAATCATCTTTTAATTTATAAAAAAATCTCTTAGAAAAGCTAGAACGAGTTATTACTCTGCATTAATAGAAGAGAACAAGAATAATCCCAGGTTTCTTTTCAGTACTGTAGCCAGGTTGACAAAGAGTCAGGACTCTGTCAATCCTAGCATTCCCTTAGAGCTTACTAGTCAGGACTTTATGAACTTTTTCAATAATAAAATTTCATCCATCAGAGATAAAATCAATCAGATTCTTCCCACAGTTAACTTAAATACTGTAACTACTACAACTCCTTCTATTGATCTCTGTCTTGATGAGTTTACTCCAATCGACCTTTGTGAGTTAGACAAAATAGTTTCCTCATCCAAACCTTCAACTTGTCTTTTAGACCCTATTCCTACCAGGTTATTTAAAGAAGTCTTCCCACTTATTGGTAGCTTTATTCTTCATATAATCAATTCTTCATTAACTTTAGGCCATGTACCGCAGGCTTTTAAAATGGCTGTAATTAAACCCTTACTCAAAAAGCCAACGCTAGATCCAGGAGCTTTAGCTAACTATAGACCAATCTCTAATCTCCCTTTCATTTCAAAAATCTTAGAAAGAGTTGTTGCTACGCAATTATTTGACCACCTGCAGGGAAATGGTTTACTTGAAGAGTTTCAATCTGGGTTTAGAATCCATCATAGTACTGAAACTGCCTTAGCGAAGGTCACTAACGACCTCCTCATTGCATCTGATAATGGACTAGTTTCTGTACTTGTCCTTTTAGACCTTAGTGCAGCTTTTGATACTATCGATCATAATATTCTACTTGATAGATTAGAACACTATGTTGGACTTAATGGAACTTCGTTGCAATGGTTTAGATCTTATTTATCTGATAGGTTCCAGTTTGTTCATGTAAATAATGAGTTTTCTTTCAACTCAAAGCTTAGTCATGGAGTTCCACAGGGATCTGTGCTAGGCCCTACTCTTTTTAGTTTATATATGCTTCCGTTAGGCAACATTATTAGAAAGCACTGTATACATTTTCATTGTTATGCAGATGACACACAATTATACCTGTCAATGAAGCCAGATGATAGTAATCAATTAGCCAAGTTAGAAGCCTGTCTTAAGGAAATCAAAGCTTGGATGACTTGTAATTTCCTGCTATTAAATTCAGATAAGACTGAAGTCATTCTTGTTGGCCCAAAAAACCTTAGAAATTCCTTTCCAAATCAAACTTTCAGTTTGGATGCGGTTACTCTTTCTCTTAATAGCTCTGTGAGGAAACTTGGAGTTATTTTTGATCAGGATTTGTCCTTCAATTCACATATTAAATTTGTTTCTAAGACTGCCTTCTATCATTTGCGTAATATTGCCAAGATTAGGAGCATCTTGTCTCAGAGTGATGCTGAGAAACTGATCCACGCTTTTGTTTGCTCGAGATTAGATTACTGTAATTCTTTATTATCAGGCTGTCCTAAAACATCTTTAAAAAGTCTTCAGCTGATCCAAAATGCTGCAGCAAGAGTTTTAACAGGTACTAGAAAGAGAGATCATATCTCTCCGGTTTTGGCCTCCCTTCATTGGCTTCCCATAGAGTTTAGAATTAAGTTTAAAATCCTTCTTCTTACTTACAAAGCTCTAAACAATCAGGCTCCTTTTTATTTAAAAGATCTGATACTACCGTATTATCCTAACAGAGCACTACGCTCCCAAAATGCAGGATTACTTGTAATACCTAGAATCTCCAAAAGTACAATGGGAGGCAGAGCCTTCAGTTATCAAGCTCCTCTCCTGTGGAATCAGCTGCCAATCTGGATTCGGGAGTCAGACTCGATCTCTGTTTTTAAGAATAGGGCTAAAACCTACCTTTTTGATATAGCCTACAATTAGGGAGGGATCATGTGTTTCTGAACCCTCCCTTAGTTATGCTGCTAATAGGTTTAGTCAGCCGGGGGACCTCCAGTAATGCACTGGGCCTCACTCCTTTCCTCACTCTCTATGAAATATTTTTTTTTTGCTGGTCATTAACATCTGTTTGTTCTCTCCCATAGATTGAGTCCCCATCGTGCTGTTTGCTCTCTACATGTCTGTTCTTTTCTTCTTCTCTATCCCCTCACCCCCCAGCCAGTCGCAGCAGATGACTGCCCCTCCCTGAGCCCGGTTCTGCTGGAGGTTTCTTCCTGTTAAAAGGGAGTTTTTCCTCTCCACCGTCGCCAAGTGCTTGCTCACAGGGGATCGCCTGATTGCTGGGGTCTTTCTGCAACTGTGGGGGTTTCCCCCCCTACAGTTGATAGTGCTATGAGATGACTGTTGTTGTGAAATGGCGCTATGTAAATAAAGTTGAATTGAATTGAATTGAATATCTTTGCCCCGCTGAACGTCGCTGTGAGTTCCTCCATAGTAGGCAGTGGATACTTATCCGGGACAACCACCTTATTCACAGCCCTGAGGTTGAGGCAAGCTTCTGCCCTTCAGAGAGAACAGACGCCTTTTTCTTTGCTCCCTTTTACCCTCCTTCCCTCCCTAACTGAGAATCCCAGCTTGCTGTCTTGTCTGCGTCGCTGTCTTCTGGCTGAATCTTGAACCAAATGAAAAAAATGGATTTGGTGAGCGGCTTTAATAAGATTAACAACATTTTATATAAATTCGGGCCAGGGGGAGCCCCTATGGAGACACCCATGGATTGGAATGCATGTGTCTGCATGATTCGACCGAGGATGTGGAAACATCTACCTGGTTTGGCTAGGATCACAGGATTTTCTGCTGATTGGCTCTGGAGTTTTTCCTGGTGTATCGAAAAATTAACTGGAAGAGCTAATTAAAAGCGGTCCCGGCATAGCTGCTTCTCAACAATTCAACTAGACGGGGGAGTGCACTAACTATCGGCAATGATAACATGGAAATTACCATCTGCATGCACTGTAGAGGGATGGACTCTACCGGACATGTTTACCCATGTTCTAGAAGGGAAACATCTGGAGTCGTCTTTGGTGCCTCCAAGGAATGGATTTAAAGCCTATGTATGGAAATTATGAACACAGGATTGCTGGAGATGTAAAATTCTATGCTCTGAGTGATCTGTGTCTATCAGACCTTGAATTCGCCCTGTTGTCTATTTTCCTCCTGGATTAAGACAAAACAGAAGATTGTGCTTCTCTTTCATAAACATACTGGGACTGCATCTGAACTGTCATTGACATGTGACTGGCTCAGGAAATTTCCATCTGCCATGCCTCAAGGACATGCTTCCGAGTTTCAGACACTAAGACATAACATCTCGGCTGGGAGAGATTTTGCTGCCTCCAGTAACTGATAAACACCCACCTGCATTCAACATACACGAACACACTGATTCATAATACTGAATTACACCCATCCATTCACTGATTCTCTCTGACTTTTGGTCTTTTGGTTTTTTGTGGTTGATTGTTGCTCTGTGCTATTGAGAGATTTTTTTTCATTGTAATCATAATCTGCTTAAATATAAGCTGTATTCTGATAACGAAGTTTTTTTTCTCTCCTCCCCCCCTTGTGTCGTTCCCTCCCCTCCCCTCCCTTTCTTATCTATCTCTGTTTGATGAGGCGCTTATTATGGCTGCCGTGTCGTTGTATCGCGCGCATGCGCACCAATGTCAAGTCAAGTTCCTCGTGTGTTTTTTTTTTACATGCTTGGCAATAAAGTTTATTCTGATTCTGATTCTGATTCTGATGCCCCGTCCTTCTTTTTGGCCACCACCAGATTGGAAATCCACGGGGAAGCATCGGCCCTTTTGATGACTCCTGATTCAAGCATTCTGGTTAATTCTGCCGACACCTCGGCCTGCAGTGCTAGTGGAAGGCACCTCAAAGGCTGTATCTTTGGCGTGATGTTCTCATTCACAAGAGGCTGATGATAAAATGCGTCAATGCAGCCCAAGCCTTCAAATAGCGTCGGCCAGCGGAGGCGCCAGTCCGAACCCACAGACAGCACCTGTGAACCCTCCGGGTCCGTATGGAAAAACCCAATTGTCCCAACAGGTCAACTCCCAGTAGGTCGGTTCCCCAACACGCTACCTGAAAAGTAAAGCTAGGGACCCTCTTCGACCCGCATGTTACTTCAAAGTCCACCGTGCCCACCATTTCAATCTCCGCATGGCTGTAGCCAAAAAGTCTCACCGCTCCACCATTAATTTGCTTCGCAGGGAACAGTTGTCGCAGTGTTGGTAGACTCAGGATCGATTTCCCAGCCCCTGAATCTACCATGAGCGGCACGTCAACTCCGTCCAGTTGGAGGATGTACCACTTCAGCAGGCCTTTCCCCATTCGTACAGCATGGACCTGAGCCGGGCCTCTGGCCACCCGTAATGCCACTCTATTTTTTGTTTGCTTCTTCTTTTACCTCTTCTTATTTCCACTACATTGCCCTGCCAGCGTGCCAACCTCTGCGCTCGGCGGGAAACTGTGCTTGGGTGGCCCCTCGCTAGCCTTAGCCACCTGCTCCAACTGGGCCACAGACTCTTCTCTCTTTACCAATTCCAGCACCTCCTCCCACGATGTCGGCTCTGTAGCTACTAGCAATTTAGCCGCTAGCCACGAGCAACTGGCGCCATGTGCTAACTTGTTCTTAACAAGTTCATAAGCTCCCACCCCAAAGTTGCACTTCCGTGCTAGGCTTAAGAGTTTCAATAGCAACAAGCTTAGCGACTCACCCTTTTGTTGCCATCTCTCGTAGAATTCCCACCGACTCCTCGAGACCATGGAGGGGTCACCAAATAAGTCGTCCATGACCCTCAATCTTTCCTCCAGCGAGCCACCCTGGCACTGCCCGAAAAAAATTCTTTGTCCCTTAGTGCCGAGGTGCTGGATTAAGACACTCCTCCATCTCTCCTCGCTGACCGACCCCAGGCCCGCCGCTGTCATGTATGCTACAAAGCTCTGTTTCCATCAAGGCCATGGAACTGCCAGTAAGCCTGGGTGCTCCAGAAACACAGGCATCTGCCCTATGCATGCCGCCATTGTACACCTTGTCACCAAAATGTTACATCTAAAATAACGGAGAGTCAGGAGGAAACTGGAAGTAACATTCTCTTTATTCAAGTCAAATTCACTTATATTTACGTATATTCCCAGCCGTAGCCCGCCTGACATCACTCTGCCCCACCCTGGCAAAGCTACGGCAGCCCCCAAGGCCCAATTCTACTATGTCACAAGTACCACAAACTACACCAAGTTTTGAGTGGAATGGAGGAAAGGGAGATTATTAGAAAGTCCACCAGTGAATATGCATCTCCACTAGTGCTGGTGTGGAAAAAAATGGAGACCTTCTCATCTACACAGACTTCCGGTGGCTTAACAAAAGGACTGTTAAAGATGCTCACACCCTTCCCCATCAGGCAGACTGTTTAGCAGCGCTAGGTGGCAACTGTCTTTTCAGTAGCATGGACTCAACATCAGGCTTTTACAACATGCCTCTCCACGAGGAAGACAAGAAATACTCAGCCTTTATGACACCTATGGGCCTTTATGAGTATAACCGGCTGCCACAAGGCCTCTGCAACAGTCCAGGCAGTTTTATGAGAATGATGACCAGCATTTTCGGAGACCAGAACTATCTGAGCCTGTTGTGTTATTTGGACGATTTGCTGGTGTTCGCCCCTGATGAGGAAACTGCCTTGTCTCGTCTAAAGATAGTTTTCAGCAGGCTGCGCAGCCATAACCTAAAGTTGGCCCCAAAAAAGTGTTTCCTCCAGAGAACATCCGTCAAACTTCTTGGCCATATAATCAGTGAGACTGGTGTTTTGACTGATCCCAGCAAAGTAGAGGCTATTGCTGGTGTGACATGTGCTGACCTCATGGATCCCGACGGTGTCACCCCATTCCAGAAACGCATTCAATCCTTTTAAGGGATGGTGAACTACTACCAGCATTTTGTGCCAAACTATTTGGTAATTGCCAAACCCCTATTTGATCTTTTGAAAGGTGACAAGTGCACCTGGGCTGCACGGTGGCGCAGTGGTTTAGCACTGTGGCAGCACAGTTTTACCCTCGGCCGGGGGATCGCGGGGATCATGAGATCGTGGGTTCGATCCCAGCCCCCGACCAACAGTGAGCTGTGTGGAGTTTGCATGTTCTCCCCGTGTTGCGTGGGTTTACTCCGGGATTTCTCCGGTTTCCTCCCGCACACCAAAAACATGTAGGTTTAGGGCGCTCGCGCACGCAGCGACCAGCAGCCGGTGGCTTGTCACCAGACTGCAAACCAAGTCTACCTACGGGTACAAATAAGTAACAAAAAAAAAAAAAAAAAAAAAAAAAAAAAAGTGTAAAGGCAAAGAGTTTAAAGCTAAAGTGTCTGGCAGAAAGTTGTGCCAGTATGACTGGATTTCTGAACATGATAAGGCGTTCCAGAAGTTAAAGTCCTCTTTGATCAACAGTGTTGTGTTGGCCCACCCTGACTTCAACCGCCCTTTTCTGCTGTCAACTGATGCTTCCTTGGATGGGATAGGTGCAGTTCTATCTCAGATATCAAATGGAAAAGTCCGGGTTAGATCTATCGCTTTTGCCAGCAAGTCACTGACCCAGTCCCAGATGAATTACCCAGCCCATTGATTGGAATTTCTGGCTTTAAAGTGGGCAGTCTGCGGCAAATTCAGTCATTGGCTGAAAGGTCACAAATTCACAATCTGGACTGATAACAACCCGCTAACGCAATATCTTGACAAAGCCCAAACTGGACTGCTGCAAGCAGCGCTGGGTGGCCAAACTGGCAAGCTATGACTTTGACATCAAGTATATACCGGGCCAGCAAAATGTTGTAGCCGATGCTCTGAGCAGAGTGCCTTTTGTTAAAGTGAGTGTTGGACACAGGCTGCTGGCTGAACCCTACACCAGTCTTCTCAGTGAAACAACAGACATGTCTACTGCCTCAGTCCAGAATGCCTTCCTGTCGGCCAGTCGTCGCAAAGCACCCCACCCTGTGAGCCTGAACTCTCAGTCCACCCGATGATCCATCCATGACCACGTTCAGTCTGTCAAAGCGGAAGAGGTCTCTGCAGTTCTCCAGTCACACGTTGAATGGGAGGCTGGTCTGAGGGCTCGTGCGAGGGAGGTGTGACAGTACTTGCCTCAGCTGGTTTCGCCTGGACAAGATGCCTTGCCTTCCTACTCTGAGCCAGAACTTCGTGCTAAGCAGCTGGAAGATGGGACTCTCTCACATGCGCTGTATTACATCGAGAGAAAACGCAGACCTTCTCAGAGAGAAAGAACCAAAGAATCAGCTGTGTGCATTAAGTTCTTAAAGCACTGGGAGCACCTCACTATCCTAAATGGTGTTCTGTACAGGATTTCAAGAGACCTAAGAACTAAAGCCAAGCGTTTCCAATATGTTGTGCCCGCTTCTCTGAAAATCGAGGTTTTAAATGGGGTGCATGACATGGCTGGCCATCCGGCTCAGTCTAGAAGCCTGAGTCTAACTAGCCAGAGGTTTTTCTGGCTCAATCTAGACAGAGATGTGCGGGAATATGTACGTCACTGTCAGTGTTGCATTCTGAGCAACACCATCGAGCCTGAGGGTCGAGCACCTCTAGAAAACATCACGTCGACCAGACCTCTAGAGCTAGTCTGCATCAATTTTTGGCCTGCAGAAGGCTCCAAAAACAGATCTACTGATGTGGTGGTCAAAACGGACTATTTCACCCGCATGGCCCAAGGATTCCCCTGCAAGGACCAAACGGCTAAACAATTTGCTCGAGTTCTCTGGGACCAGTTCTTTTGTGTTTTTGGCTTCCCTGAACGTATACAGAGTGACCAAGGTACCAATTTTGAGAGCCAACTGATAAGTGAGCTGCTTAGTCTCTGATGTCAGAAAATCACACACAACACCATATCACCCAATGGGAAACAGGAGTGCAGAGCACTTTAATGGAATGCTCGGAGGTATGATCCGTGCACTGTCCCCTGGTGAGAAAGCTGACTGGTCACAACGACTGCAAACGCTGTCATTTATGTACAATTGCACAGCCCATGAGACCACGGGCTATCCACCCTTCTACCTCATGTTCAGCAGAGTTCCTTGCTTGTCTGTCGATGTCCTGTTTTGCTCTGTGCTTCACGATTCCGCTGTGGTGAATTATGACAGGTATGTGTCCTCTCTGGTTAAGATCTTAAAGAAGCTATGTTGATTGCACAGGATAGTGATGTGAAAGAACAAAAGAGACATGTGTGACTCTACAATCTAAAGGTGAAGGGGTCTGGTATCGAGCTCGGTGACAGGGTTCTCTTGGCCAATAGGAAGGAACGGGGCAAGAAAAAACTTGCTGATCACTGGGAACCAACAAGTTAGACTGTGGTGGACATGAAACCAGAGACACATAGGTACAGGGTCTGCAACACGCTCGCAGGCCATGAATGGGTGGTCCACATAAACTTCCTGATGCCTGCTAACTTCTTCCCTGTTGATGTCCTGAGTTCTATGTCTGACTTTGTTTCCTTGCCATCAGCATCTGGATCTACTGACCCTGCCCGCACAGGAGATGGCAGCGAGTCTGTGACTGGAAGATAAGATGTTGCTGCTTCTGCTGATGATGCAAGCCTTGCTGCTGACACAGACATTTCTGCACAAGAGACAGAAAGCCAGGGCTCTCTTTCTACTCCAGAGCCAGTGAACTCAGAGCTCAGAACCCATGAGTGGGTCACACAAGTGTCTGTACCTAGCCTGTCGGAGATGGATGCTGCTGATGTGATAAGTGTGACATCTGACCCCCATGTGGCCCCCGAGCTCCATGTTGATTAAAGTGTCGATGTGCAGCCTCTAACTTGTGACCCTGTCCCTGTCACTGCTGTGGATGGTGCCTCAGACTTGAAAATGTCAGAACCTGCTGTTTCTGAGTTGGCCCAACTTGATGGTGCCTTAGGTACTTTTGGCAATGCCCAAGACTCCCCAAGTTGTGTCAGTCCTTCAGAAGCTACCGCTCAGGTCAGGTCTAGATTTGGCCGACTTGTCAAACCTGTGAAGAGACTGATATAAACCATGCTGAGGCAGGATGTTATTCAGGATAAACTTGATGTTAAATCCATGTGCAAGTCTGTGTTTCAGGTTCTCACTAGCCACAGTTACATGGGCAAAATTTCTTCAATCTGATTACAATTCAGATCAGAACTTTACGGTTTATATGGATCCTGAAAAAGCTGATCCGATTAGGATGTGCGTTTCCATGTGTCACACGTTTGAATGGACTAAATCATTTTGACATGTGCACATCGACATTTCGACATTCTGAAAATAGTAGAAGAAGCAACTTCTGGAGTAAACAAACCCGCTTTGTGTCTTTCTCTTTTTGAAATGGACCTGTATTGTGTAATCCAGACTGTACTTTTGCTTCTGCTGGTCTCCGTAACGAAGCTACAAGTGCATACTCCTGCATATGACTAACAGAGGGAGACAGCAGGATGATACAGACCAGTTTTGTTTTACTCCCGTCATGTCTTCCGCTAGCTGCTCTAAAGGCAGAAATACGTCACATCGACATGTGGCTAACGTACAGACATGCGCAGTAAACATATTTTCAACCCATCCATCCATCCATATTCTACCGCTTTTCCGGAGGTCCGGGTCGCGGAGGCAGCAGTTCAAGCAGAGAAGCCCAGACTTCCCTCTCCCCAGCCACCTGCTCCAGCTCTTCAGAGGGGATACCAAGGCGTTCCCAGACCAGCTGGGAGACATAGTCTCTCCACCGAGTCCTGGGTCTGCCCCGGGGTCTCCTCCCAGTGGGACGTGCCTGAAACACCTCAAGTGGGAGGCGTCCAGGAGGCATCCTAATCAGATGCCCATACCACCTCAACTGACTCCTTTCAATGTGGAGGAGCAGCGGTTCTACTCTGAGCCTCTCCCGGATGACTGAGCTCCTCACCCTCTCTCTGAGGGTGAGTCCAGCAATCCTACGGAGAAAGATCATTTCAGCTGCTTGTATCCTTTGTATCCTTGTATATTCTTTCTATTTTCAACCCAAGTTTCGGAATAAGTGTTTATATGCACACCAATCGGAATAACAATCGGCATAACCCACCTGTCTCAATCAAAATTAAATTTTGATCCAAATGAGTGTGATCGGGTCAGAATATTCAGATTGGTGTGTTTACATGAAGCATTTTTATTCCAATCAGGCTTTAAATCCAGTTACTTGCGTCCATGTAAACATGGCTACTGATTACTGTCTAGCTTCTTGTATGGTTCATTGTTTTTGTTTTACAGTGCCACATTAAGACGTTTTTCTTTTCTCTAGAGCACTTACTGTTTGCAGCTGTATTGGGGTTTTGTGGGGTGTACAAGGCACCCTGTTACCAGTTGTTGGATTGGGAGTTTAGCGCTGCTCTCATACCACTTCATTCTTATAGGATACTTTTATGTTGGTGCTTCCTGTAATTAGGACCCTTATTCTTGGTCGGTCATGTGTGTTTGGTATAGTATGCAATGTACTCAAATTTGATAAAATTCATTGTGTGTGTGTGTGTGGGGGGGGGGTAACAGATATAAAAATGCACCTAATTGTTGTTCTGTATTTTATTTATTATTTCTGTGAATTTTATCTCATTGAAGATTTTTATTTATTTTATTTTCTCCTGTCCTCCGGGTTCCGGTGAGTAGCTCTGCCCTTCCGGTTCCTCACAGAGAGTTTGCCCTCCTGTCAGGAAAGGTGTGTGGAGGAAGTGCTCCATATAAAATGTTATTTTTTGCTATTAATTAGCTTGAATATGATGTCAGCCTTAATGCATTTTGTGTATTACTAATTTTAGTGTCCACTCGGTGTGGTTTCATGTTATTTTGTTTGGTTATTTTAATGTTATTTTAAGTTTAAGAAATCGCTTTTGGCGCCATTGGTCACGTGACGCAAAGGATGTGGTTTTAACACAACGGTCATGTATTTATGTCATTATTTTATTTTAGGAGCACTGTGTTCCATTGTGGAGGTGGAGGTGGAGGACATCACGCTGTGTTTCATTTTTCATTATCCAGGTAAGACTTTTGTCTGTTTATTGTTTTTATGGTGCATTATTTCTGTTAATCCACACTACTGTCTGGTGTTATGCTTTGTCCACAAGAGGGCACTGTTTCTTTTATATGTTTTGTATGTAATTTAAATGGGTTATATTTTAAAAAATATATTACCAGTTTGTTTTTATGTATACTATGTTATAAATATTGTTAAAAATTTATGTTGACAGAGAGTTTGCGCTCCTGTGAGGAGCACTGTGTTCCATTGTGGAGGTGGAGGACATCACCTTGGGTTTTATTTTTCATTATCCAGAAAATAAATGCTGGAAAGAAGTTCCTTGGCCTCTGATTCCTGCCCTAACCACACACACGCTACATAAGGCATGTCTCAAAATGCATGAAAACTCAATGTGCACTGTTAGTAGCATTAACATTTATTTCCCATTTGAAATCAAATCTACTACATCCTGGTCATAACTGACCTTGGCAGATCACAAAGTACATTTAGCTGAATAAAAATGAACTGTCAAACACTTCAGTGCACAGACCCCCAAGAAAACATTGATAACATTAACAAACATTGCACATCCACTATTGTGGTTTGTTTTGTTTTAAGTCACCACATGTGAGTAGGAACCTCTTTTTATAACTACACATTCCATTACACACACATATCAGTCAACCAAAAATTTCTAGTAGCATTAAGGATGCAAACAGCAGCCACTTAAAAACTTGAGTAATGACTTCAGTCTGGAAGGTTTGAGGTTTTTCTCCAAAATTTATAACAATTTTCATATAGTTTTCTACTTTTCTCTGCAAATTTATCTAAATTTGAACCATTTTCCTCAAATTTGTTATTTCCTCTTGTAAAATTGTCTTTTCTTGTACATTTGACACTTTATTATAAATTTGTGGATTATTTTATGGCTAATTTTTGTCTTTTTTTTAAATAAAATGACTGTTTTTTTAATATAAATTTGAAACAGATTGTGGTAAAATTTTGACTCCTTATACAGTTTACATTTTTGACCATAATTTTGCAGAGCCAGAAAAGAACAATAATTTAACTCTGATTTCAACGAAAAATTATTTATACAGTTACATTTAATGAAATAAATTAGCTTAAATTACCAAAGATTCAGTTATTTCTGTTAAAATATTTCTGTATATTTATAGTGTTTTAGAACTCTCACCACCCAGACAGCAGGAAAAACCTCCCTTATTTTGAAAACCAAATGTTGGCACGTTTAGTTTGTCTGAAGGCTGCTGACGGATTAAAGTCACTGACTTTGTGAATTTCGGTCATCTTAACTAGCTGGTGAAGCAAATCCTCAGCGATTCCGTCACTCTTGCCTTTCCCTGCATATGAATCTTAACCACACCTGTTTGCTCAGCGACTCTTATTGTTCCTGTTACCAGCGGGTAGCGACACGCTCTGCCTGGCCTGCCGACTGGAACAGTCACATGGGCGAGATGCTTCTCATCTCCACATGGATGATGGTCACGCATGTTGTTTGCACGCTTGTGGACCGTCATGCCTTCATATTTTTTTCTTAAATCTATATTTCCTTGGCGTGGTCTGGGCCACTTGGAGGTTGGTTCTGGGCTGTGTGTGGCCCATGGACCGCTAATTGAATAGGCCTGTTCTACTGCTTAATCCTTTCTGGGTCGTAGGGGGCTGGAGCCTATCCCAAGGTCTTTGGGCGAGAGGTAGGACACACCCCGTACAGATCACAGAGGAACGTATGAATGGAATCGGCTCTCCAGACATATCACACAAATAAATAGCATAACTCACATTAAATCATTATTAAAGCAATGTCTTTTAACCCACTGTAAGATAAAATAATGGTGATTACAGTGCATCCACAAAGTCTTCACAGCGCTTCACTTTTTCCACATTTTGTTACAGCCTTATTCCAAAAGGGATTAAATTCACTTTTTTCCTCAAAATTCTACACGCAATACTCCATAATGACAATGTGAAAAAAGTTTTTTTGAGATTTTTTGCAAATTTATTAAAAATAAGAAACTCAGAAATCACATGCACCTAAGTATTCACAGCCTTTACCACGAAGCTCAAAACTGAGCTCAGGTGCATCCTGTTTCCACTGATCATCCTTGAGATGTTTCTGTCATAAACTCTCCGTGCGCACGGAGGAGAAGAAGGATGGAGGGATTTAAATGCAGGAGTTCATCACACACACATTTATTGACAAATGCTGTTCAAATACAGACGAACAAGTTGGTCACAATACAATATGAATGCGCTCGGAGAACGGGGAAGACTACAAGGCGTTCAACTACTCGGGGGAACACAAACTGGGCAACAGCCTAAGCGTAGCAGTCTTGCTGCGGGGAGAAACGCCACCAGAAGCGTAGCAGAATTACTGCAAGGGGGGAAATGCCTCTGGTCCAGGGTAGCAGCTAACCACACAGAGAAACGCTAACAGTTTACCCACGAGTAGGAACAGTCCCGAAAGTCCCATACTCTCAGCGAGCATAATCCAGTTGTCCTTCCTGACGTGACGGTCACACCATGGAGAATAGGAGTGACTCCTACAATGACCCACAGTGTTTGTCTAATGAAGAGCCGCTTAAATACAAACGCCGCTGACAACACAAATTGGGCACACCTGAGCAAGGCACAGGAAAGATAATTATTGGGGCTGGGAACAGCTGGTGGAATTAAGGAGAGCAAGGGGGCGTGGTTGGACCAACAGACTGTCAGCAGCGTGGGAAAATGATCACAGAAGCTGACTAACAGCTGCTGGTCAGGCAGTGGCTATGGTAATGGCATAGGTACAGAAATACACAAAATGCACATAAACAGTGAAACCAACCCATAGAGAGATCAAGCCTGAGCCAGGGAAAGCCAAGCCGGCTCAGCTTGTGACAGGGCCCCCCCTTTAAGGGGTGGATTCCCAGACACTCCAGGTAACATCAAGACCTGTGGTGAATTCAGTTGATTGGACATGATTTGGAAAGGCACACACCTGTCTATATAAGGTCCACAGTTGACAGTGCATGTCAGAGCACAAACCAAGCATGAAGTCAAAGGAATTGTCTGTAGACCTCCGAGACAGGATTGTCTCGAGGCACAAATCTGGGGAAGGGTACAGAAAAATTTCTGCTGCTTTGAAGGCCCCAATGAGCACAGTGGCCTCCGTCATCTGTAAATGGAAGAAGTTCAGAACTACCAAGAACCCTATGGTCACTCTGTCAGAGCTCCAGTGTTCCTCTGTGGAGAGAGGAGAACCTTCCAGAAGGACAACCATCTCTGCAGCAATCCATCAGTCAGGCCTGTATGATAGAGTGGCCAGACAGAAGCCACTCCTTAGTAAAAGGCACATGGCAGCCCACCTGGAGTTTGCCAAAAGGAACCTGAAGGACTCTCAGACCATGAGAAACAAAATTCTCTGGGCTGATGAGACAAAGATTGAACTCTTTGGCGTGAATGCCAGGCGTCATTTTTGGAGGAAACCAGGCACCGCTCATCACCATGCCAATATCATCCCTACAGTGAAGCATGGTGGTGGCAGCATCATGCTGTGGGAACGTTTTTCAGCGGCAGGAACTGGGAGACTACTCAGGATAGAGGGAAAGATGAATGCAGCAATGTACAGAGACATCCTGGATGAAAACCTGCTCCAGAGCGATCTTGACCTCAGACTGGGGCGACGGTTCATCTTTCAGCAGGACAACGACCCGAAGCACACAGCCAAGATATCAAAGGAGTGGCTTCAGGACAACTCTGTGAACGTCCTTGAGTGGCCCAGCCAGAATCCAGACTTGAATCCAATTGAACATCTCTGGAGAGATCTGAAAATGGCTGTGCACCGACGCTTCCCATCCAACCTGATGGAGCTTGAGAGGTGCTGCAAAGAGGAATGGACCAAACTGCCCAAAGATAGGTGTGCCAAGCTGGTGGCATCATATTCAACAAGACTTGAGGCTGTAAATGCTGCCAAAGGTGCATCAACAAAGTACTGAGCAAAGGCTGTGAATACTGATGTACATGTGATTTCTTAGTTTTTTATTTTTAATAAATTTGCAAAAATCTAAAAAAAAAAAACCCAAAAAACTTTTTTCACATTGTCATTATGGAATTTAATCCATTCAGGAATCAGGCTGCAACATAAAATGTGGAAAAAGTGAAGCGCTGTGAAGACTTTCCAGATGCTCTGTAAATTTTGCTGCTTTTTTCTCATAAATTTTGTGATTTTTCTCTCATAAATTTTGATCTTTTTAATCAGAAATTTGTCCCCTTTCCCATATTTTTTGTAAAAGTTTTTCTCAAATTTAATTATTTTTTCAGTTATTTTGCTGCTTTTTCTGATAAATTTCGTGATTTTTTTCTCTCATAAATTTATATTTTTTACAGAAATTTGTCCCTCTTCCTATAATTTTTATAATTTTTTTCTCATAAATTTAGTTTATTTTTTCAGTAATTTTGCTGTTTTCCCGTCATAAATTTTGTGATTTTTGTTGCATGTTTTTTCATTTTGTGATTTTTCTCTCATAAATTTTGATTTTTTTCTTCATAATTTAGTTTATTTTTTCCGTGATTTTGTTGTTTTTTCAGATTAATTTTGTAATTTTCTCTCAATAATTTATATTTTTTCGTAGACATTTGTCCCTTTCACATACTTTTTATAATAATTTTTCTCATAAATTTATTTTTTCAGTAATTTTGCTGTTTTCCCCTCATAAATTTTGTGATTTTTGTTACGTTTTTTCATTTTGTGATTTTTCTCTCATAAATTAATTTTTTTCTTCATAATTTAGTTTATTTTTTCCGTGATTTTGTTGTTTTTTCAGATTAATTTTGTAATTTTCTCTCAATAATTTATATTTTTTCGTAGACATTTGTCCCTTTCACATACTTTTTATAATAATTTTTCTCATAAATTTATTTTTTCAGTAATTTTGCTGTTTTTTCTCATAAATTTTGTAATTTTCTCTCATAAATTTGTTTTTCACAGAAATTTGTCCCTTTTCAATATTTTTGTAATAGTTTTTCTCATAAATGTTGTGATTTTGTCGCATAAATTTGTCGACTTTTCCTCCAAATATGACACTTTTTTCTCTTAAAATTTCTGCGGTTTTTTTTTTCCTTGATAAATCAGGAGTTTCTCCTCACCAGGCTGGTCATGTTGGCGAAGTCACGGTGTCTCAGCGTGGTGATGAAGTTGTCCATCAGCCGCAGCTCGGCCGTCTGCCGGTCAATGTTCGGCGGGACAAAGAGGAGGCCCGTTTTGGCGCAGAGGACGGTGTAGGAGGGCAGCAGGTTCTGACAGGTGCAGCGTTTGGGACACAGCATGGTGGAGGAGGAGGATGGGGAGGAGGTGGTGGAGGAGGATGGGGACGGGAGGAGGAGCAGGAGGAGGAGGAGCAGAGAAGAGGAGATGCCGTCCATGATTGCTGACCTGATGAAGAAAAAAGAAAGAGAAGATGATGTTTGGTTGACCAGGAGCAGAAGAAGTATCACTTCTACAGCTGTAAGGAAGTTAAAATCAGATCATTTCCTGGCCGTTAATCAGAAAGCGCAAATGCTACAGGCTCCCCTCAGCCACTACCCCCACCCCCCCAAGCTGAAGTTCACCCACAACATTGAGTATGAGACCGTCAAACAGCCAAACTACGATGATGTTGGCTGATGTTAATTAGCTAAAGTTATATGGTGGTTGAGGAACACACCAACATTAGCCGTAACAGCTACTATTAGCATCACAAAAGTTAGCATTAGCTATAACAGGTAGTGTTAGCTGCAAAAGTTAGCATTAACCACAATATCTAGTGTTAGCCACACAGTTAGCATTAAAGATTCAAAGGTTTTTATTTGTCAATACTTCTATACGTGCAGGACATACAGGAGAATTGAAATGCCGTTTCTCGCTCTCTTACTGGTGTGTGCAATATATAAGAAAAGAAGGAATAAGGATGAAAAACAACAACAGCAGTCTACGTACAGTAATGCTACCCATGGTGCAAATAAAGATAAAAGATAAAACCCAGCAATCCTATGTACTAAAAAAGTAGAGCAGTAATACTCATAGTTGCAAGTTCAATGCGGTAGTGTAGGTTCAGACAGTGACAGATTGGACTGCACATGATCAGTATTGCAGTAACAGACAGCAGCAGATATGGCATTTCTGCAAATGGCTGCAGTAAAGTGCAGAAACATACAGCAGCAAATGCATTACTTTTGGTGTGCCAGTCTTTCTGTGCCAACAGCTGAGGTAGTTATTGTGTGGGAGACTGTATTACAGTCCGGGAAGGGGGGGGTAGTGGGCAGAGTTCAAGGTCCTGATGGCCTGGTGAGCAAAGCTGTTTAGCAGTCTTGTGGAGCAGGCCCAGAGGCTCTGCTACCTTTTCCCGAGGGCAGAAGGCTGAAGAGGGAGTGTGAGGGGTGGGAGGTGTCACCTGCAATGCTTATGGCTCTGCGGGTGAGGCGGATGTGGTAGATATCCAAGAGGGGGTGCAGACTGATGATCTTCCTGGCTGCTTTTACTTTAGTGTCTTCCAGCAGGAGGCAGTGCAGCTTCCGTACCACACCATCACGGGGTTCTTCAAATCAACTTCTTCAAATATCCAACAAAATCATGGCAAAGTCGAACAGATGGTGATGAGCCTTTTATTTTGCCAGCCTCCCAAGTGCAAAAATTATATATACGTAGGGAGAGAAGAAAAAAAATGGTGAAACAAATGAAAAGAAAGACAAATCTATCCACCTTATTCCTGGGGGTGGCGCTGTAGGAATGATTATGGGCGGCGCTTCCGGTTTCGGCTGAGGTAGTGTTAAATCAGTCAGAGTGGAGTAACAGGGGCATTTAAAATAGCGTTTTTAAAAGTTTTTCAAATTCATTTTAATGTATAGTCCACATACGCGTTTTGCACTCAAGTGGCAGCTAATTTCAGCTCTTCTAGTTTTTGTATTTTTTTTTTAAGTTTTGGTGTAGTTCTGGTACTTGTTGCTGGTGTTCGTGGTTGTGCCATAGACTGGATAAATGGAGGCTTCTCACCACACGGTGACAGACGACATCCAAGTACGGTGTTGTGGCGTACGTCTGCTCTAAGGTAAATTTGATTATGTCCAACATATTTCAACAAAATGCAGCTGACTTTATTGTGGTGGAGACGTGCTGGTTGGAATGCGCACCGCATCATTATGAGTAGAGGTAACGAGAAGTCGTAAATCATCACTCTTTCTTTGTTTGGTAACGGCAAGTTCTGGGAAAACTCCATGAGTGCCTGGTATCATTGGAAAGCTTAGAAATCGTACTTTCTAAAAAATACCTATGCTTTTGCGGAAGACGTAACTCCCGACCGATCGAACGCGAGTTATCAACCTAGCTAAAATATAAACAAATCATCTTTTTCTGGGTCAGTTTTTGCACACTACCTACAAAGTAAATATCATTTTGAAGGTCTTTCAATACAGAATATGGAAATAATGTTACATTAGTTTTGAAAATGTCCTCAAAGTGACTCCTTTTGCCAGCACGGGTCATTTGTTTACACTGTTAGCATCTTAGCAGCGGCGCTAACTAACGGAGCTACTGTGTATGAGGTCACTATTTAAGGTCATCTTCCCATCCCTCGATAGTCATGGGAAGTGGTATGATTATGTTACTGTTTTGAGGGGCAAGAGGCCGTGTTCCCGCATTTCTTTTTTTTTTTTTTATTTAAGTTTTTGTAAAGGGTATACAGGTCGTTACAGCAATGCATTGTTTACATTTTCATCACATGTTCCCTTATTTTCTGATATCTGACAACATTGGACGATTAATTCTTACAACACCCCTTTTTTTTTTTTTAAAGTGAAAGAAAAAGTGAAATTAAAGAGAAAAAAAAACAAAAAACAAATAAAAAAAAACAAACCAGTAAAAAACAAACAAAAAGAAAAAGTAAGTAAATAAAGATAAAAGAGCATCTGAGTAGCTTTGGAACAAAGAGCGGAACCATTATTGAAATGGTATTTGTCAAAGATTAGATCTAATGGAAGACACATATGCGGTCCAGGGTTGCCAAAAGTTCATGAACCCATCCATGTCCTGTCTCAGTGCGAATGTCAACTTTTCCATCGAGTAAATGTCTTGGATCACGTTAGTCCAATCTTCAGGTGTAGGACAGTCCTTCAACATCCATTTTTTAGTTAGAGCTTTTTTGCTTGCCAATATTAAAACATTGAATAAGTATTTTTCTCCTCGTCTTTCCAGTGAGTCCGGTAGTAAACCCAAATACAAAGTTACAAAAGAAAAGGGAACTGTTATTTTGAATATTTTCCCCAATATTGTCTGTACATTGGTCCAATATTAAGATAAGATAAGATAAGATAAGCCTTTATTAGTCCCACAACGGGGAAATTCCAGGATTGCAACAGCACAGGGATAGCAACACTCAGAGCAACAATCAGAAGGCAAGAAAAAAAAACAAGCAAGCAAGAGCAGCTAATAAACATATGTACGTATTACTATAAAATATATATATATACACACACACACAGACACACAGTGCAGAGCATTGTAGCTGGATGGAATAAATATATGAATATGTGAACACACAGTGCAGAGCATTGTAGCTAGATGGAATAAATATGTAAATATATAAACACCCACAGTACGGAGCATTGCAGCTAGGTGGAATAAATATGCAAGTATATAAACACACACAGTGCGGAGCAATGTAGCTAGATGGAATAATATGTAGATATATAAATATATAAACACCCACAGTACGGAGCATTGTAGCTAGATGGAATAAATATGCAAATATATAAACACACACAGTGCAGAGCATTGTTGCTAGATGGAATGAAACAGCATAACCGTCTACTTAGTTATCCTACATGGTATGATTATGTGCCCATACATATTCTCACCCTCCATAGCGACCGGTATGTTCCTAGTTGTATGCCGGAGAGGACCATTGTGTAAGTCTATTGCATCTTTTGCATTCAAAAAACTATTAGTTTGTTACGTCTTTTTGCTATCTCTGCGAGCAGCCCTGCTTAGGTTGTACAGTCTGACAGCCGTTGGTAGGAAGGACCTACGAAACCTCTCGGTTGTGCACCTGGGATGATGTAGTCTGCTGCTAAATGAGCTCCTCAGTGCATTCAGTATGTCCTGCATAGGGTGGAACTCGGACTCCAGCAGAGATGACAGTTTAGCCACCGTCCTTCTCTCTCCTATCTCCTCCATCGGATCAAGGCGCTGCCCCAGGACAGAGCTAGCTTTCTTAATCAGTTTGTTCAGTCTCTTCCTATCTGCTGCAGTAATGCCACTGCCCCAGCAGACCACTCCAAAAGTGATGGCTGATGCCACCACCGTGTCATAGAATGACTTCAGCAGCGCCCCTTGTACACCAAAAGACCTGAGTCTCCTCAGCAGGAACAGCCTGCGCTGTCCCTTCTTGTAGAGTGCATCAGTATTGTGTGACCAGTCTAGTTTATTGTTCAGATGAATACCCAGGTACTTATAGGATGTCACCATCTCGATGTCTGTTCCCTGTATATTTACTGGTACTGTGAGGGGCTGCCCATGCCTGCGTCAGTCCACCACCAGCTCCTTAGTTTTCCTCGCGTTGATCTGGAGGCAGTTCCGATGGCACCAGTCCACGAAGTCCTGGATAAGCCCTCTGTACTCAGCTTCATCTCCATTGGAGATGAGGCCAACGATCGCAGAGTCATCAGAGAACTTCTGTAGATGGCAGTGTGTTGTGTTGTGTGAGAAGTCCGCAGTATAAAGAGTGAACAGGAAGGGAGCCAGCACCGTTCCCTGGGGGGCCCCCGTGCTACTGATGATCGTGTCGGACACACAGTCCCGGGTTCTCACAAACTGAGGCCGGTTCGTGAGGTAGTCCAGGATCCATGATGACAGGTGCTGGTCCACCCCTGCGCGCAGCAGCTTGTCCTTCAGGATCATCGGTTGGATGGTGTTGAAAGCACTGGAGAAGTCAAAGAACATGATCCTCACCATATTCCCGGGCTTCTCCAGGTGGGACAGAGAACGGTGAAGGAGGAAGATCACCGCATCCTCCACCCCAATGCCATGCTGGTAGGCGAACTGGAGTGGATCCATCGCTGGTTCCACCAGGGGGCGGAGGTGAGCAAGGAGCAGTCTCTCCAGGGTCTTCATCAAGTGGGACGTCAAGGCCACCGGTCTGTAGCTGTTCAGGTCTTTGGGGTGGGAAGTTTTTGGTACAGGTACCACACAAGATGTTTTCCACAGCTGTGGTACCCTCCCCAGTTTCAGGCTCATGTTGAAGATATACGTCACAATCCCACACAGCTGGTCTGCACAGGACTTGAGGAGCTTTGCGCTGATGCCGTCCGGTCCCGGCGCCTTCCTCGCCTTGATCTTCCTCAGCTCCGTCCTCACCTGGGTCCTGGTCAGGGTCAGGATGGGGGGCTGTGTGTTGGGAGTGGGGGGGTGTTGGTAGAGTGGGGAGTGGGCAGCAGGACTTGATTTCTTTAGAGGCAGCAGTGGTTGTTGTGCAGTCAGGGGGGAGGGCGGTTGGTCAAATCTATTGAAAAACAGATTCAGGTTGTTCGCCCACTCCCTGCCCCCTGTGGCCTGGGGGGAGGTATTCTGGAGCCCCGAGATGGTTTTGAGGTTTCTCCAGACCCCGCTGATGTCGCTCTGTTGCAGCTTGTCCTCCATCTTCTTCCTGAAGCTGTCCTTGCCTTCTCTGATCTTTCTCCTCAGCTCCCTCTGTACGGACTTCAGCATCTCCCTGTTCCCCGACCTGAAGATCCTCTTCTTCTCTCTCAGAAGTGTTTTTATCTCAGGGTTGATCCAGGGTTTGTTGTTTGAGTGACGCCGTATGGTCTTGGTGGGAACGGATTTGTCCACACAGAAGCTGAGGTAGCCCGTGAAGGTGTGAATGAGGCCATCGATGTCCTCACCATGTGGATCGCAGAGCTGCTTCCAGGCGGTGGCTTCAAAACAGCCCTTTAGGGTGTCCATTGTCTCCTCAGACCATAACTCCACAGTGTGCATGGCCGGAGGTTGTCTGTGCACTAGGGGTTTGTACACCGGCCGGAGATGAACCAAGTTGTGATCCGATCTCCCAAGTGGGGGTAGTTGTGATGAGGTGTACGCCTCCTTAGTGTTTGCGTAGAATAAATCCAGTGTTTTATTGTCTCTAGTGTGGCATGTGACATACTGGGTGAACGTGGGTAGAATGGGAGACAGTGAAACATGGTTGAAATCGCCTGAGATGAGGAGAAGAGCATCTGGGTGTTCTGTCTGCAGCCTGCTGGTTACTGAATGGATGACGTCACGTGCTGTCCCAGCGTTCGCCGTCGGATTTGCATAAACAACAATGCAGATCACGTGTGAGTGTTCTCTCGGGAGATATGTAGGCCTCATGCTAACAGCTAGCAACTCAATGTCTTTGCTGCAGTGTCGTTGTTTAACAGTGATATGTCCCGGTCTGCACCAGTTGTTGTTAACATACATGATCACTCCACCGCCCCTAGCCTTGCCACTGTCTGGTGTTCGGTCAGCTCGTATCATGTGAAAACCCTCCAGCTCAATGTTAGCATCTGCTGCTAGTTCAGTTAGCCACGTCTCAGTAAACAAAAGGAGAGAGCACTCCCGGTATGTGCTATCATAACGGGAGATAGCCGCTAGCTCATCTAACTTTCCCAGTATCGACCGTACATTTCCCATGACAACAGATGGAAGGGAGGGTCTGTACCTTATATTTTTTGTCCTCCGCCTTACTCCAGCCCGGCAGCCGCGGTGTTTTCGCCTCAGTTCACTCGGTATGTCGAGTTTTTCCAATGGGACCGGGTGGCGGTTGAATGCTAGCAGCTGTTCTCTGCTGTATCGTATCCTGCTATAGACAGTGGCTCCGTCCACCGGCTCAGGAGACATTTAGGACGATCTGTGTGTCCGTGATATAAGTGGGGTGAAAAAAAAAAAAAAAAAGACGGATCAAAAGAGAGAGGAAGGGAAAAAGACTCGGAATCGAGCCGCTGTTGCAAAAGGCAGCCGACTCGTGTGGCGCCGAGAGAAAAAAAAAAAAAAAAAAAAAAAAAAAAAAAAAAATTATTGGTGGATAACTGGGCATGACCAAAACACATGAAAATGATTTGCAGTCTTTTCACCACACAAGCGCCAACAGTTCAATCCCTTATGGGTAAATTTGTTTTGTGCAGGTGTTCTGAAAAATCTTGCCAAGTTTTTCCATCCAAATTCTCTCCACTGCAGGGATGAGGTACTTTTCCATTGCTGTTTATTTAGCTTTTCCCATATTTCCAGTTGTAAAGTGAAATTCCCCTCTTTTTCCCATCTCTCTTTTATATAAGATGTGTTGTCTCCTTTTAAGTCTTGAAGACCTTGGTATATTTTAGAAATGTATCTGATCCCTGGGATCCCTTTATATGCCATTAAGAAGACCTTCAGAACACCTGACTGGGCCCTTTCCAAAACCTCCTTTTTAAGTATATTGTTTATGTGGTGTCTAAGCTGGAAGAACCTGTAAAGGTCTTGATTTATTAGGCCCTGTTTTTTCAAATCTTCAAAACTTCTTAAGATTTGCCCTTTAAAAAAATCGTAATATTTTATCAGCCCTTTCTCCTTCCACTTTTTAAATCTGGTGTCTGTTTTATTAGGAGTAAAGTCCTGATCATAGGCGATCCATTGCAGAAGTCGATAGGGCTCTTTAGTTTGATTCTCTCTGACTATCTTAAACCAAATTTTTAGCGGGGTCTCTATCCACGGGTTAGTGTTATTCAAAAGCTTAGGTAAGGCATTGTTCCCTATTATCGCCTGTAGGGGGATGTCACTTGTTATTTGGCATTCGATCTCCTTCCATTGTGCAGTGTAGACTGGGTTACATATCTCTACTAAAGTTTTAATTTGTGCGGCTTTAAAGTAGTCCCTGATATTTGGCAGCGCGAGCCCACCTTTGTCTTTGTTTAGCTGTAGGGTTCTATATCTGATTCTAGGTCTCTTGCCCTGCCATATGAATCTTGAGATCCTTCTGTCCAGCTCCTGCCATGTTTTTTTGGGAGGTTCTACCGGTATTGTTTGGAAAAGGTATAGAAGACGTGGAAGTATATTCATTTTGACTGCTTCAATTCTTTGTGCAGTACCCAAGAATGGTATCATATTCCATCTTGCTAGGTCAGATTTTATTTTTGTCACCAGTGGATCATAGTTTAGTGATATAATTTTGTTGAGTTGTTTCGGGATATTGACCCCCAGATATTTCATAGATTCCGACTCCTAGTTAGTTTTGAGTTTGCTTAGTGAATAATGATTTGGGTCATAGTTGAATGTTAAAACTTGGGTTTTATGCATGTTTAATTTGTACCCCGATAAATCTCCATACTCTGAAAAAACTGAGGTTAGTTCTGGTAAAGAAGTGTCCGGCTGCCCTAGGTATATTAAAATGTCATCAGCAAAGAGTGCTATTTTATGTTCCTTCTGACCAAGTGTAATACCTTGAATTTTTTGGTTTTGTCTTATCCATTGGCTCAGAGGTTCTATGAAGATTGCAAAGAGCAGTGGAGACAGGGGGCAGCCCTGACGACATCCTCTTTCCAGTTCAAAAGATGATGATAAATTACCGTTAATCCTTATTTTAGCTGTTGGTTTTTTATATAATGCCTGTATAGTTCTAATGAAGTTGTTATGAAAATTGAAACTGGATAAGATTCTATATAGGAAAGACCAGTCAACCGAATCGAATGCTTTTTCAGCATCTAATCCCAATATGACTGCATTTAAGTTATATTTTTTTATATGATGAATTATGTGTAAAGTGCGTCGAATGTTGTCTTGTGTCTGTCTTTGTCTTATAAAACCTGTTTGGTCTAAATGAATTAGGTCTGTCAGTATATTTTCTAACCTTTTGGCAAGGATAATGGTAAAAAGCTTATAGTCCTGATTTAGTACACTGATTGGTCTGTAGTTGGAGCACTCTAGTTTATCCTTTTCAGGTTTAGGTATAACTGCAATGACCCCTTCTCTCCAGGAGGGGGGGATTTCCCCTGTGTGGAGGACATAATTAAATGTTTTCAGGAGGAGAGGAGATAGTTGCTGTTTAAAGGTTTTGTACCACTCTGCTGTATAGCCATCAGCTCCTGGGGATTTGTTAGCTTTAAGTTTCATAATTGCTTTTTCCAATTCTTTAGGATGTATTTCTGACAGTAGTGTTTTATTTTGTGACTCCGTAAGTTGGGGAAGGTTTAATGTGTTTAGGAATGCCTCGGATGCGTTTTTATGTTTTTTGTGGGAGTATAAGTTCTTATAGTAATTCTCGAAGTTTTTAAGAATATCCTGAATTCTGAATTTTATTTCCTTTGATACTGGGTCTCTGATTTTGTAGATTGCTCTTTCTGTTTGATGTTTCCTCAATTTATAGGCTAGCAATTTTGCCGATTTACTGCCTGCTTCATAGTATTTTTGTTTCAGAAATGTAAGTTTCTTCTGGATTTCTATTGTGTAGATCTCATTTATTTGGTTTTTAATTTCCTTAATCTTGAGCGAGTCAGTAGAATGAGTGTTGCCTTTGTGTTCTTTTTCTAGGTTCCTAAGTTCTGACTCTAATGTGGATAGTTTTTCTTGTCTTAGTTTCTTTTGGGTTGCCAGTTTTGCAATAATCTTTCCTCTTATTACAGCTTTGCATGCATCCCACAGTATTAAAGGGGATACTTCTCCATTATCGTTATCTTCCAAATATCTGAGAATATCTGATTCCAATTCATCTTTCAGTGGTCCTTTCAGGACATTTGAATTTAACCTCCAAGAAAATGTATTATTTGTGTATTTTTGGATATTTAAGTCCATGTAGATCGGACTGTGGTCGGAGAGATCCATCAGTCCTATTTTACATGTTTTTACTCTTCCAATGTCTCTATTAAACATAAAAAAATAGTCAATCCTTGAGTAAGATGAATGTGGAGTTGAGTAAAATGTATAGTCTTTTACACTGGGGTTGAGTTCCCTCCACACGTCACAGATTCCCAATTCTTTTAGTAGCATCCGAGTCTTCCTGTTTTGGGTGTTATTTTGATGTGGGGAATTACCAGAAGCATCCCAGTATGGATTCAGTCTAAGATTGAAGTCCCCACCACATATCACTAAACCTTGAGCTTTAGTTATCATTAGGTCGAATACATTTTTATAAAATTTCCAGTTAGCCCCTGGGGGAGCATACACATTCAGCAGGGTGATATCTTCTCCCTCTAGCCGCCCAGTTACCAAACTGTATCTCCCTTCTTTATCTTTGTGTTCTGATTTTTTTTCAAATGTAATTTTGGTTGATATCAATGTCGCTACTCCCCTCCTCCTCCCTGATTTATATGAAGATGAAGAGATCATTTTAAACCCTTGTCTACTGAGTTTATTGTGTTCCACGTCTGTTAGGTGGGTTTCTTGTAAAAATATTATTCCTGCTTTGTCTTTTTTCATTTTGCCTAGAATCTTGGATCTTTTAACTGGATTCAGGATTCCTTTTACATTATATGAAATTATTTTGGTTACACCCTGTTTCTCCATTGTGTTGTTTTGTTTAGTATAACTGTGTGGTGGCCCTCTTTTGTGCTACTCAGAAACTGAAAGAACATTAAAAACAAGAAAAACATTAAGAACATAGTGTAAAAAACTTTAAAACAAAAAGCTGTCAGAAGAACTTCCTGAGCTGAGGTCTTTTTAAAGACCCGGTAAGAGCCTTGATGGAGTGAAGGCCCTGAGGGAAATTCCTCAAACTCTGTTACGTGTTGAGGGCCCTCTCTTACCACTGAAAGTAGTCCCATGCTTTTAACGTGAGTCTCAGAACCCAATCCAAACTTGTAATGATTTTTTTTTTTCCTTTTATGCCTAAACCCTGTGAAATTGTGTGCACCCTCCCACCCCCATCACATCAAACATTCACGCAAAAACAGTATTTGTTAGTATGAGGAGAACATGTGGATTATTGTCACATTTCTATTTTAACAAGTTTTTTTTTTTTTTTTTTATTACAAAGACTTATTTGTTTCAAATAATATGATTGTTCCATGAAATGTTTTACCACATGCTGAATATGCATCTCCTTTAATGTTTGTTACCTTGTATGAGGGGGGTTGGATGTGCGGATTGATTCAAGAGAAAGGGGAAAAAAAAAAAAAAAGGTCGCTATTCCAACCTGAAAACGGATAGTTTATCCGCGACGCTCTGGTGCTGGGTTTCCCGCTGCTGGTCCGTGGATTTTGAGGGTCTTTGTGTTGTCCATGTTTGCGCTTTGATCTTCTCACTCGGGTCTGCTGCGGGTTTAAATACCGTTACCGGGAGCCCTCTTTTCGCCATGTCAGCTGTTGCTTCTTCTGCCGAATTATAGAGACACGTTTCATCGCCGTAGAAGACCCTTAACTTCGCAGGAAATGGAGTCTGAAAGCGCAATTTCTTCTCTCTTAACACCTTTTTCGCGTCATTGTATTCCCTGCGCTTTTTAAGGACCTCCGGGGCGTAATCGTGTTCCACGTAGACTTTTCTCTCCTGGTGCATAAATCCTTTTTTCTGCCAGGCCAGTCTTACAACCTCTTGTTTTATTTTGAAATTGGAAAATCTTACCAACACCGAACGTGGGGGCGCTTCCGCCGCCGGCCTAGCGGCTAATGAACGATGTGCCTTTTCTATCTTCAAGTCGGTGGTTTGTGGAATATCCAATTTCTCTCTTAGTAAGGATTCCACGCATTCTGCCATTGAGTTAAAACCATTTTCGGTTCCTTCTATCAGACCATGAATTCTTATGTTGTCTCTTCTTTGTTTTCCTTCTTGGTCGGTTAGCTTAGCCTCTATAGCTGCTTGTCTTTTGCGTAGGTCTAGCACAGAATCTTCGAGCACTTTTATTCAATCTTCTGTTTCCAAGATTCGGTTCTCGGCCTGGTCCACTCTGCTGTTTGTCCTTTTCAATTCTTCTCTGAATTCCCGAAATTCGGCCGTAACTTCTCGGCGAAATCGTCGTAGCTCCTCAAATAGTGATTTCAGGCTAACCCTTTTGTTAGCTATCACCAGTTCCTCGTCTTCTGAACGGAGATCTTCCAGTTCAGATTCTCCGGCCGATACGTGTCCTGGCCTGGAGAATTTCAGTTTCTTCTGTTTTCCTTTAGACATGATGATTTTGTCTTTTGATTTTCACTCCTCCAAAAATCCGTTAAGTTTGATTTTCAAGGTGTTATCCTGGATTGGGTCTGAGAGCTTCAGTGTTAAGCTGCAGTCGCCATGGCGTCCCGTGTTCCCGCATTTCTGATGCCGAAGTCATTGTTTTTTTACCAAGGAAAAGTGTCCCGTTTCAGTGACAACCATATGTTCTAAACTAGTAACGGGAGTTGCTACCATAATTCACGCAAGGCATCATGGGGGCTAGGAATAAGGTGGATACCAAATTGTCTCTTTTTAAAATGGAGTCCTCTATTAACTCCTTCTCCAAAATGGGAGAAAACAGGACCACCTCTCATTTACAGGCTGCAGAACACACGTCACCTCCTCTGTAACAACATTCAGACTGACCGCTCAGCCCCACAACAACCCCATTTTAAAGACCAAGCCCCTCCCACTGGGCGTATCATTCATGGAAAAACATCAATAAATATTTCTATGAAAACCAGTTTACAGTGCACCATCTTACAATATATATTTTACCCATAAATATTTAAATATAAAGACAATTTTCCCCCCACACAAAGTCAGTTCATTTACAAAAAAATATTTATTAAAATTCATGACCCCAACCCCCTGGGTCACATGACCAAAAGGCGTGCGAGAAAACCATATTTAATCTGCTTAACTGGTTCAATCTGTTTAGTTCATTAAACGTCTGAATCATGACTAGAGACAGGCGGGCAGGCGGGCAGTGGAACAAGCCAGAAGTGAGTTTGTATGGTATGGAAGTATGAGAGTATGTTTCCCAACGTGGCAGAACAACCAAGTATGCACCCTTGGCTACGCTACAAAAACAGGTAAGGGGAGAAAGAGATGAACGCAAGATGTTTTAATATAATTTACAAACACAGAAATAAATGGAAAAATGTATAGTGGGTGTGTGTGCATGTGTGCTGTTTAAGCTAGCAACTCACCCACAGTACATAGTTGTGTGTAAGTGAGTGTGCATATAGCCGTCTGTATGAGTGTTTGTGTGCCTGCAGTCAGTGACAAGGTTGCACTGTCACATCATCCCCCTCCTCACGAAGGTTGGCAATGTACGGGCAACCTGGAAAGATAATCTGCTACCACATCGGCTCTTCTAAACTGATGCCGAATAGTAAACTTGAAAGGCTGCAAAGACAGGTACCAGCAAGTAAGGCAACTGTTGTGATCTTTCATGCTATTAATGTGAGAGCTCGATGATCAGTGTCCAAGTCAAACTCTCATCCCAGCAAGTAGTAACACAGGCTTTCCAGGGCCCACTTAATGGCCAAACCTTCTTTTTGCACTCTAGAATACTGGGTCTCCTGTGGCTGAGGCTTACAACTCAAACACAAAACTGGGTATTCTTCTCCCGGTTCCCCTTGTGCCAAAACTGCTCTGAGGTCCACTGCCGAGGCATCCACCTGCACCAGAAATCTTCTATTGAAATCTGGAGACTTGAGGACAGGGGAAGAACACAAGTGGTTTCTCATGGTGTTGAAAACTGTTTCACACTCATCGGACCATGTGACAGGATTCTTCTGGTCTTTGCAAGTCAAGCCAGTAAGTGGAGCTGCAATGGTTGAAAACTGCGGTATAAACCATATGTACCAGCCAATCAACCCCAAGAAGGATCGTACCTCCTTAGTCCGTGGTTGAGGACAGTTCTGAGTGGCCTCCACTTTATCCACTTGTGGACACACTTCTCCATGTCCCAACTGGTACCCAAGGTATTGAGTCTCCTGTTGTGCCCACTCCCACTTGGAGGGGTTAAGCGTCAGCCCAGCCTTCTGAATCTTTCCCAAGACCAAGGAAAGATGTTGTACATACTCAGCCCAGGTGTTACTGAAGACTACCACATCATCCAGGTAAGCGGCACTGCAGTGGTCACAGCCCTGGAGTACTCCAGCCATCAATCTCTGGAAGGTGGCTGGAGCGCCATGTAGTCCAAAGAGCATCACGGTAAACTGGAAAAGCCCTGCTGGAGTTTGAAATGCTGCATATGGTCAACTTGACTCTTCCAGTGGTATCTACCAGTAACCTTTACACAAATCAATGGTAGTGATTAACTTGGCAGCCCTGACCTTCTCTAATAAGTCTTCGACCCTTGGCATTGGGTAAACATCAAACTCCGAGACTGCATTCAGCTTCCTAAAGTCAATGCATGTCTGGAGGGAGCCATCTTTCTTGAATACTATGACAACTGGGCTACATCACTCCGATTTGGAAGGTTCAATCACTCCAAGTCTCAACATCTCTGCTATCTCCTGCTACAGTTTTTCCACCAGATGCAGCTGGTGAGGATGCTCTCAATGGTGCCCTGTGTGGGGAGACTTGAATAACGAAACCGAATTGCCTTTAATTCCAGTTTATTTCAAGTAACCATTCCACTGTCTGCTCTCATTCCTGAGCAGCGAACAAAGAGGGTGAACACACCAAAGTTCTCCCTTTTAAACATTCTCACATCAAACCATTTCCCTCGCAGGGGAAATCACACATCTATATCAAAATCTCTTTATTCACATTCATTAACCTTTTATTTACATAACTCCCCCTTCTCTCCTCTCGAGCCTCAGCGGTCAGGAAGTCTTCTGTCCCCTGTCCTCCGCAGGGGGTCCAGGCTCTGCGGCTCCGCACCGCAGGGGGCTGCTGCTCCGTGGCTCTCCTTCATCGTGAGGTTAAATCACATATGCAGTGTCCAACATATACATGTCTAACAACACAGCCATATAACCCCCCCAAACGATGAAGAACAGACTAATTCCTAAAATTTAATAGCACCTTACTCACTACTGAATAATCAACACCAACATTCAGTCTGTGCGCCACTTGGGCTTCAGCCGTCTGCCGAATCTACTGTGAGTTGGCCCCGCCTTGCCTGCGGCGCCTTTCTGCTTTGGCTCTGTTGACTGAGGAAGAGAGTGATTATTTGCCCTTTGCGGGGGCCTGCCTTGTCGAGGCGCCACTGCGACCGGTACAGACACGTCCTTCATGACAAAAGCAGGTTTTAGTCTGTCAATACTGACTGTCTCTTTTCTGTCTCCAAAATCTAGCACAAATTGCTTATCACCTGCCTCCAGCACTCGAAATGGCCCTTCGTAAGGTGGTTTGAGCGTTGCTTTTAGGGCTTCGCGCCTGACAAAAACGAAGTCGGCATTTTTCAAAGCCTTGGGGACGAAAACTCGTGGAAAAGCGTGATGAACCGGACCCGGGAGCGTGTCTGCTCCCGTGCCGACTAACGGTCCCAGAGCAGAGAGAGGTGGGGGCTCTGGGTGCTCTGGTAAAAACTCGCCCGGCAGCCTCAGAGTTTGTGCGAATACCAGCTCCGCTGGGGAGGCGTCTTAAGTCCTCTTTAGGCGCAGAACGCAACCCTAATAAAACCCATGGCAGTTTATTTACCCAATCTGCATCCGTGAGCGACGCTCTGAGTGCTGCCTTCAAAGACCTATGAAAACGCTCGCATAAACCATTAGCCTGAGGGTGGTAAGCCGTAGTGCGGTGAATTTTGGCTCCCAAGCCGTTGGCCATCGCTGACCACAGCTCAGAGATGAATTGCGGTCCTCTATCGGACGTAATGTCCGACGGAACCCCGAAGCGCGCCACCCAAGCCGTTAAAAAAACGCGAGCCACCTCCGCGGCCGTGGTCGTCGCAAGTGGGACCACTTCCGGCCAACGTGTGGTGCGGTCCACCATTGTCAAAAGATGCGTGAACCCCTGTGATGCCGGTAGGGGGCCCACCAGGTCGACGTGCACATGGTCGAACCTTCTGGCCGGAATGCGGAACGGTTCTAACGGGGCTCTTGTGTGCTTGTGAATTTTGGCCCGTTGACAGGAAATGCAGGTTTTTGCCCATTCCTTCACGTGCTTGCGCAGGCACGGCCAAACAAACTTTTCCGCCACTAGTTTCACCGACGCGCGCACCCCCGGGTGCGCCAGTGAGTGGACCAAGTCAAAAACACGGCGGCGCCACGTGGCCGGAACCACCGGACGCGGGCGCCCCGTCGACATGTCGCAGATCAGGGGGGGCATACCGGTTTGTAAACACTTGCTCTCCAGCCTCAACCCTGTTGGTCCAGACTGGAGCGCGCGCACATCTGCGTCCGCCCCCTGGTCCGCTGCCATGGCTGCGTAATCTATACCCACGTGCACCGGGGCTGCGCGCGCCACCGTGCCGCTCTCCTGCGGCGCGGTCACGGTGGCCCGTTCTGCCTCTGCGCGTGTTGGAGTCGTGAACGCGCGCGAGAGACAATCTGCTACTACATTGAATTTGCCCGCGACGTGCCTAATGTCAGTGGTAAATTCCGAGATTGCGGCCAGCTGCCTCTGCTGCCTGCCGGACCACGGATCTGAAATTTTGGCCATGGCGTACGTGAGCGGCTTGTGGTCCACATAAGCGGTGAAGCACCGTCCTTCCAGCCAGAACTGGAAATGACGAATAGCCAAATGCAGCGCCAACAGTTCTCTGTCGAACGCGCTGTATTTTCGTTCAGCCGCACTTAAAGATTTGCTAAAGAAAGCCAAAGGCTGCCAAACTCCGGCTACCTGTTGCTCAATAACGGCCCCTATGGCTAAATCTGAAGCGTCTGTCGTCAGCGCGATACGTGCTGCAGGGTCTGGGTGGGCCAGGAGCGTAGCGTCAGCCAAGGCTTTTTTAACCTCTGTGAACGCGTGCTCCCGCTCCGGGGACCATTCAACCGCCTGGGTCGGTTTTTGTTTTTTGAGCGCGGCATATAACGGTTGCATGATTTGAGCTGCGTGGGGCAGGAATCGGTTATAAAAATTCACCATCCCCAAGAATTCCTGTAGTGATTTGACCGTTTGTGGACGGGGAAAATCCGCTACCGCGCGTACTTTATCTGGTAACGGAACCTCTCCCTCCGGGGAGACGCGGTGACCCAAAAAATCGATCCGCTCGACGCCGAACTGGCACTTGGCTGGGTTAACTATTAAGCCGTGCTCTCCCAGCCTCCTAAAAACTGCTGTGAGGTGCGTTTCGTGTTCGTCCTCTGAAGTACTCGCGACCAAAATGTCGTCGAGGTACACAAACACGAAAGGGAGATCGCGTAACACGGCATCCATCATCCGCTGAAATGTTTGCGCCGCCCCTTTGAGACCAAACGGCATACGTAAAAATTCGAAAAGTCCGAACGGGGTTATTACCGCTGTTTTAGGAATGTCCTCCGGTTGGACTGGGACTTGGTGATAGCCGCGAACTAGATCAATCTTTGAAAAAATGCGCGCCCCCGCCAGGTGCACCGAAAAATCCTGAATGTGCGGGATGGGATAACGATCGTGCGCCGTAGCGTTGTTTAGCCTGCGGTAATCCCCGCACGGTCTCCAGGAGCCATCTGCTTTCGGTACCATGTGCAGCGGCGAAGCCCACGGGCTCTTCGACCTACGAACGATGCCTAGCCTCTCCAGGCTGGCGAACTCCTCGCGCGCAATGGCGAGCTTAACTGCATCCAAGCGCCGAGCTTTTGCAAACACGGGAGGACCAGACGTGGGGATAAAGTGTTTCACCCCGTGCTTCACGACCGTTGCTGAAAAAGTGGGCACAGTGAGCGCTGGAAATTGGGTGAGGAGTGTGTGAAACTTACCACCTGCTGTAGCGACGTGGGTCTGTACTGGTGGCGGGGACACTCGAGCTGAACAGGGGAGAGAGTAAAAAGAGAGTGCATTTACCAGCCGTCTATTAGCAAGATCAACTAACAGATTGTGTGAACACAAAAAATCCGCGCCCAACATGTTGAAACTCACTGCCGCTATTACAAAAGTCCATTCATATGTGCGGCCATGTAAGCACAAAGGCAAGGTCCTTCTCCCGTAGGTGTTGATGTTCGAGCCATTTGCCGCCGTAGCTCCGCTACTGTGGGGTCCAGCCACCCGGTCCGCGTATGTTGGGGTGATGAAGCTCACTTGTGCTCCGGTGTCGATGAGGAACTCTCGTCCGGAGCGCGCATCCGTGATGTAGAGCAGCTTGCTGCGTTCTCCGAGGGTCGAAGCTGCTAGCGACCCCCGGTCTTGCCGTTTCCCGAACTCCTGAAGTTGCAGGGCGGCACACACCTGCGTGCCTTCTCTGCGAACCTCCGATGGTAAAAGCAGAGATCTTCTCCTCCGCTGTGTCGTGTCTGCGCCTCTGCCGCCGGGCCATTGGCTCCACCTCGTCGCGGCCGTGCTGCCGCCGTCGTCGGCCAGTCTGGGTCTGCCACCTCTGGCTCCCCGCTGTCTCGGGTCGCCGCTGTGGTTGCTTGCCCGCCGCAGGCGTCCAGGATCCCATCTGCTTCCTGGGCCAGCTCCCGGAACTCCTCCAGGGTGTGACACTTTTTGCCGGCCAGCGTGCTTCTCGCATGCGCCGGGAGGTTGGAGAGGAAGATGAACTGAAAAATGAAATCATCGTTGTCCAACCCTCTCAGCTGTATCATCTCCTCCATCAGGGCGCTCGGCCTGTGTCCTCCTTGGTCTAGCAAAGACAGGATCCTCCTCGCCCTCACTTCAGCCGAGGGGGTGAAAAACTTGATGACGGTGGATTTCAGCTTGCCGTACCTGTCGGTCGCGGGTGGCTGCTCCACCAAGCTCTGCACGCACCGAGCTGTGCTGTTGTCCAGTTTAGCGATGACATGGTTTTACTTGAAACTCTTCAAGTAAAACCATTTCCCTGCAGGTGGTCAAATAATTGCGTAGCAACAACTCTTTCTAAGATTTTTGAAATGAAAGGGAGATTAGAGATTGGTCTATAGTTAGCTAAAGCTCCTGGATCTAGCGTTGGCTTTTTGAGTAAGGGTTTAATTACAGCCGTTTTAAAAGCCTGCGGTACATGGCCTAAAGTTAATGAAGAATTGATTATATGAAGAATAAAGCTACCAATAAGTGGGAAGACTTCTTTAAATAACCTGGTAGGGATAGGATCTAAAAGACAAGTTGAAGGTTTGGATGAGGAAACTACTTTGTCTAACTCACAAAGGTCGATTGGAGTAAACTCATCAAGACAGACATCAATAGAAGGAGTTGTAGTAGTTACAGTATTTAAGTTAAAATCAATCAGATTCTTCCCACAGTTATCTCTGATGGATGAAATTTTATTATTGAAAAAGTTCATAAAGTCCTGACTAGTAAGCTCTAAGGGGATGCTAGGATTGACAGAGTCCTGACTCTTTGTCAACCTGGCTACAGTACTGAAAAGAAACCTGGGATTATTCTTGTTCTCTTCTATTAATGCAGAGTAATAACTCGTTCTAGCTTTTCTAAGAGATTTTTTATAAATTAAAAGATGATTTCTCCAAGCTAAATAGATTTCATCTAAATTAGTAGAGCGCCATTTTCTTTCTAATTGACGAGTCTTCTGTTTTAAGCTACGAGTTTCTGTGTTGAACCAAGGAGTTAAAAATCTCTGATTAGACTTTTTCTTTTTTAAGGGGGCCACCAAGTCTAGAGCCTGATGCAGAGAAGCTGAAACACTATCCACCATGTTATCAATTACAGAAGGAGCAAGCTGTCTATAGCTTATTTCCGTTGTGTTGACACATGGCATAGAGGAAACAATCTGCATAAATTTGGAAACAGCATCATCTGAGAGGCATCTACTGTGATAATATTTTTCTTTAGGAGCCAAATAGTCAGAAATAGTAAAATCAAAGGTTAACAGACAATGGTCTGACAGTACAGGGTTATGAGGAGACACTACAAGATTTTCTATTTCTATGCCATATGTCAGAACAAGGTCCAACGTATGGTGGAGGTAATGAGTAGAATTTCCTACTTTCTGAGAAAACCCAATCGAGTCTAATATTGAATTAAAAGCCACATTAAGGCAGTCACTATCTACATCCACATGTATATTAAAGTCCCCTACTATAATTATTCTATCAGATTTCAGCACTAAATCAGCTAAGAAATCAGCAAATTCGGATAAAAATTCTGAATAGGTTGATGGGGGACGATAAACAATGGCAAATAAAATTGGGTTTAACCTGAAATTGCTAAAGTGCCCAATACTGAGGACCAGGCCCTCAAAGGAATTATAACATGTTTTTTGCTTTACATTAACTAGTAATATGGAATGGTAAATTGTTTGGGTTTAGAATCCATCATAGTACTGAAACAGCCTTAGCGAAGGTCACTAACGACCTCCTCATTGCATCTGATAATGGACTAGTTTCTGTACTTGTCCTTTTAGATCTTAGTGCAGCTTTTGATACTATTGATCATAATATTCTACTTGATAGATTAGAACACTATGTTGGACTTAATGGAACTTCGTTGCAGTGGTTTAGATCTTATTTATCTGATAGGTTCCAGTTTGTTCATGTAAATGATGAGTTTTCTTTCAGCTCAAAGCTTAGTCATGGAGTTCCACAGGGATCTGTGCTAGGCCCTACTCTTTTTAGTTTATATATGCTTCCGTTAGGCAACATTATTAGAAAGCACTGTATACATTTTCATTGTTATGCAGATGACACACAATTATACCTGTCAATGAAGCCAGATGATACTAATCAATTAGCCAAGTTAGAAGCCTGTCTTAAGGAAATCAAAGCTTGGATGACTTGTAATTTCCTGCTATTAAATTCAGATAAGACTGAAGTCATTCTTGTTGGTCCAAAAAACCTTAGAAATTCCTTTCCAAATCAAACTTTCAGTTTGGACGCAGTTACTCTTTCTCTTAATAGCTCTGTGAGGAACCTTGGAGTTATTTTTGATCAGGATTTGTCCTTCAATTCACATATTACATTTGTTTCTAAGACTGCCTTCTATCATTTGCGTAATATTGCCAAGATTAGGAGCATCTTGTCTCAGAGTGATGCTGAGAAGCTGATCCACGCTTTTGTTAGCTCGAGATTAGATTATTGTAATTCTTTATTATCAGGCTGTCCTAAAACATCTTTAAAAAGTCTTCAGCTGATCCAAAATGCTGCAGCAAGAGTTTTAACAGGTACTAGAAAGAGAGATCATATCTCTCCGGTTCTGGCCTCCCTTCATTGGCTTCCCATAGAGTTTAGAATTAAGTTTAAAATCCTTCTTCTCACTTACAAAGCTCTAAACAATCAGGCTCCTTTTTATTTAAAAGATCTGATACTACCGTATTATCCTAACAGAGCACTACGCTCCCAAAATGCAGGATTACTTGTAATACCTAGAATCTCCAAAAGTACAATGGGAGGCAGAGCCTTCAGTTATCAAGCTCCTCTCCTGTGGAATCAGTTGCCAATCTGGATTCGGGAGTCAGACTCGATCTCTGTTTTTAAGAATAGGGTTAAAACCTACCTTTTTGATCTAGCCTACAATTAGGGAGGGATCATGTGTTTCTGAACCCTCCCTTAGTTATGCTGCTAATAGGTTTAGTCAGCCGGGGGACCTCCAGTAATGCACTGGGCCTCACTCCTTTCCTCACTCTCTATGAAATATTTTTTTTTGCTGGTCATTAACATTTGTTTGTTCTCTCCCATAGATTGAATCCCCATCGTGCTGTTTGCTCTCTACATGTCTGTTCTTTTCTTCTTCTCTATCCCCTCACCCCCCAGCCAGTCGCAGCAGATGACTGCCCCTCCCTGAGCCTGGTTCTGCTGGAGGTTTCTTCCTGTTAAAAGGGAGTTTTTCCTCTCCACCGTCGCCAAGTGCTTGCTCACAGGGGATCACCTGATTGCTGGGGTCTTTCTGCAACTGTGGGGGTCCCCCCTACAGTTGATAGTGCTATGAGATGACTGTTGTTGTGAAATGGCGCTATATAAATAAAGTTGAATTGAATTGAATTGAATTGAATTGAACTTGGTGTCATCCACCGTTACTCCTGCGAGCGCGAACTGCGACTCAGCTTGCAGAAACCACGACCGTGGGTTATCCTGCCAGAAATCAGGCAGCTTAACGGCCACTGCGCTCGCCAGCTCTGAGCGCTGTGAGTCCGGGACCCTGAGACCTTCTTCGTTCATTCTCAACGTCGTCAGTCACCAATGTGGGGAGACTTGAATAACGAAACCGAATTGCCTTTAATTCCAGTTTATTTCAAGTAACCATTCCACTGTCTGCTCTCATTCCTGAGCAGCGAACAAAGAGGGTGAACACACCAAAGTTCTCCCTTTTAAACATTCTCACATCAAACCATTTCCCTCGCAGGGGAAATCACACATCTATATCAAAATCTCTTTATTCACATTCATTAACCTTTTATTTACATAACTCCCCCTTCTCTCCTCTCGAGCCTCAGCGGTCAGGAAGTCTTCTGTCCCCTGTCCTCCGCAGGGGGTCCAGGCTCTGCAGCTCCGCACCGCAGGGGGCTGCAGCTCCGTGGCTCTCCTTCATCGTGAGGTTAAATCACATATGCAGTGTCCAACATATACATGTCTAACAACACAGCCATACCCTGGTAGAATGAGCACGAGATGGGGGGTGGGACTCGTGCTATCCTCAGTTTGCGGAGGAAATGGAGGTGAGTTTGAGCCTTCTTGGCGAGTGATGTGGTGTTGTTGGACCAGGAGAGGTCCTCAGAGATGTCCACCCCCAGAAACTTGGTGCTGCTCACCTTCTCCACAGCTGCTCCATCGATGATCAGAGGGGGATGCTGTGTCTGTCCTCTCCTAAAGTCAACCACAATTTCCTTGGTTTTTCCCACATTCAGGAAGAGATTATTGTCTTTACACCACTGGACCAGTTGGCTCACCTCATTTCTGTAGTTGGCCTCTTCATTGTTTGTGACGAGGCCCACCACCGTCGTCTCATCCGCAAACTTGATGTGGTTGGTGCTACAGGCTGGTACGCAGTCATGGGTCAACAGGGTCCCACAATAGCCACAATAGGTAATGAGCCACAAGTTAGCACGAGGCACAACATCTAGTGTTAGCCAAAAAAGTTAGCATTATACATAAAAGCTACTGTTAGCATCACAAAAGTTAGCATTAGCCACAACAGGTGGTGTTATCCACAAAAGTTAGAATTAGCCACAGTGTCTAGTGTTAGCCACACAGTTAGCATTAGCTACAAAAGACAGTATTAGCCACAACATCTAGTGTTAGCCACAAAAGTTAGCATTAGCCACAACAGTTAGTATTAGCCACAAAAGTTAGCATGAGCCACAGCAGCTGGCATCAGTCATAATAGCTGTTAAGGTGGATTCACACTACAACATTTATACCAACTTTTTCAGACATTTTGGCAACTGTTTGGCTCTGCTAGCAAAAATTTATGATTGCTGGTGTTTGTTGGCAAATGCTGGCTAAAGTTGTGTTCCTTGAAAATCTTCAGCCTGCTGAAAATTTACAGACGTTTAGAAATACACGTTGGTTTTATTTATTTATTTAGCGAATGCAAAGTCCTTAAGCCAAGCAGTTGCCTCCTGGTTTGCTGTATGGAGGGTGTGTAATCCTCCTTCCAGTCTTTGGAGCGGGCAAGCCTCTATGATGTGTTCCATTGTTTGCTCCTCTCCACATGCGCACAGTGGGCTAGGGCTACTGCCCCATCTGTGAAGGCTGGCCAAGCAGGGGCCATGTCCAGTCCTGAAGCGATTGAGTGTAGACCACTGTCTCCTTGGGAGGTTAGTGCCCGGGACCTGTTGGTTGGGGTTTGTCACCAGGTGTTTGTTTGGGACCTCCTTGGTCTCCCATTCCTCTTGCCAAGCTGTCTGGATGGTAAAGTCAGCTGGGGGAGGGTTTTTCCAAATCGGCCGTCTGGATGAAAGTCGGGCAGTGGGTGGGGTGTAGATATCTGCATGGATTGGTAAGTGAGGAGAATCTTTAACTTTTTGGAGCATCCTTTGAGTTAATGCTGCTCGCCGGATGTGTGGAGGGATTATGTTTGACAGTACAGGGAGCCAGGGGAGTGGTGTTGAGCGGATTGTTCCAGTTATAGTTCTCATGGTTGTGTTAAGCTGGGTGTCTACAGGGTGTGTGTAAGATGACCTGGACCAGACAGGGGCACAATATTCTGCTACAGAGAAGCATGTTGGTGAATGTTATGCTCATTCTGTAAAAAGTTCCTGAGCGCTGGGCTAAGTTATGCACAGTTTAGCTAAGTCAGCCTAAGTTAAAGCTGGGCTCACTCTATAGCGTTTGGACCGACTTTTGCAGATGTTTTGAAAATTCAGAGAAACTCAGCGCAGTTCAGCTGGCATCAGTGTCAGGTGACGCTCATATAAAGATCAGTGTTTGTGGAGACTTCCTGCCATTCTGGACCTGCTTCTGGAGTGAACACATCTCCCTTGGGCATACGTTTCAGTATTTATTTTTATTTAATATTCCTATGTAGTTACTTCTGTATATCCTTTTCCCCTGTTCATTCATTCATTCATCAAAAAAATAATAAAATAATGCTATAGACTCCAACACTAAGTCTGCAATTAAAATGTGAATGTGGATGGAATTACAAAAAAAACTTAATGAATCATCATATAAATAAAATGATGGGTGATTATATTTTGACTGTTACACCTCTTTCCATTAATATAACATAAAATCCTGTAATTACTTTTTGACACCACATCAGTGCTGTTTGATTCCCACAATGGAAGTGAACCAATAAATCCTAGAGAATGATTACACACGGAGCAGAAAATTAAGAACAGTAAATTTCTCAATGAGGAGATTTTTTTTTTCTTTCGGGCTGTCACATTTTTGGGAGATTTTATATATATATATATATATATATATATATATATATATATATATTTATTGTGGGACACGGGTGTATCACTTTAAGCTTCACATCTCAGAGAGAACAAAGAACTGGGTCTCCATGGAGATAACAGGAGGATGTGAAAATTTAGTCTTTGGTATGCAAGAGACGGCCTTGGGGGATTTCCTGGTCTGCCAGAGACTATGAGGAGGATGTTATAGGATTTAAGAGAAGAGGCATTGTGACTTGTGATTAAATGCAATGTGACTGTGAGCTTTGAAGGTCCTGGATATATAAAGGACGAATGTCTGTGTTTTTCCTCTTTCTGCTTTGCTGATGTTGGAAGATGTGAATAAACCTGACTCGTGAGATAAACTCTGCCTCGTCATTTTCACATTTCCACACTGGTAACCCTAAGACGTATCATGGATGAAAGAAATTCCCCCGGGCCAGCCGAGTCAGGAGCTCCCAGCCAAGCGTATGCCGCTACCGTCCAGCTACCGGACTTTTGGCAAGACAACCCGTGCTCCTGGTTCCACTTGGTCGAAGCACAGTTCGCCCTCCGGGGGATAACGGTAGATGACACGAAGTTCTACCATATGATCGCAAAGCTCGACAACCGCACGGCTCGGCATGTGCAGAGCCTATTGGAGTGGCCACCGGCCAACGACAAATACGGCGGGTTGAAGGCTGTGCTTATCCAGCGTTTCACTCTCTGTCGAGGAGAGAGCGGAGAGGCTCCTGGCTCTTTACGACTTGGGAGATGGCACGCCCATTGACCTGATGGAGAACATGCTGAGGTTGAGGGGCTCAGACAACAACGACTTCATCTTCACCCACATTTTCCTCAGGACCCTACCGTCGGCCACGAGAGCGACCCTGGCCAGTTCGCCGTTGTTGGCCCAGCGGAACTTCCGCACGCTGGCCCAGAAGGCGCACCGGATTCTCAACCCCAGCAAACAGCACGCGGCCACCGCAGCAGCGACGGAGATCGGCGCGACGGCCGGAGATGGCGGGGGGCCAGAGACGGCGGTAGCAGAACCACCGGCGGCGGCGGGGGCCAAGGATCGCGGAGGAGACATCCTCTGTTTCTACCATCGCCGCTTTGCAGAGAAGGCACGCAAATGTATACCACCGTGCCAGTTCAAGCGCTTGGGAAACGCCAAGACCAGGGGTCGATAGCAGCTGCGGCCCTCGGGGAGGAGAACAAGCTGCTCTACTTGAAGGATGCGCGCTCGGGGAGGCATTTCCTCGTGGACACAGGCTCCCAGTTGAGTTTTATCACACCTTCCTCCGCTGACCGGCTGGCGGTTTCCAGAGGTCCCGGGGTGTCAGCAGCGAACGGCTCGGAGATTAAGACCTTTGATGAGAGGACTCTGCTTCTGTCCCTACACAGCCGTACATTTGAGTGGACTTTTGTCATAGCTGCAGTGAATTTCAATATGTTGGGGGCTGATTTTCTGTGCTCACATGGTTTGTTGGTTGATCTTGCTAACAGGCGCCTGGTTAATGCACTTTCTTTTTATTCTATTCCCCGTACAGCCCGAGTGGCCCCACCAACAGCACAAGCCAACGTCACAGCTGCAAGCGGTAAGTTCCACACACTGCTCACTCAGTTCCCAGCACTCACGGTTCCCACATTTTCAGCAGCCGTCGCTAAACACGGGGTGGAACATTTTATTACTACCACTGGACCGCCCGTTTTTGCAAAAGCTCGGCGCTTGGATTCAGCTAAACTGACCATAGCGCGTGAGGAGTTCGCCAACATGTAGGTTTAGGGCGCTCGCGCACGCAGCGACCAGCAGCTGGTGGCTTGTCACCAGACTGCAAACCAAGTCTACCTACGGGTACAAATAAGTAACAAAAAAAAAAAAAAAAACCTGGAAAGGTTGGGCATCATCAGGCGTTCGAACAGCCCATGGGCTTCCCCGCTTCACATGGTCCCGAAAGCTGACGGCTCGTGGCGACCTTGCGGAGATTTCCGCAGGTTGAACAACGCCACAGCGCACGACCACTACCCAATCCCGCATATCCAAGATTTTTCCGTTCATTTGGCGGGGGCGCGCGTTTTTTCTAAGATAGACTTGGTCCGCGGTTACCACCAAGTCCCAGTGCGTGCTGAGGACATACCCAAAACAGCGGTAATAACTCCGTTTGGTCTATTCGAGTTTTTGCGCATGCCATTTGGGCTTAAAGGCGCTGCGCAGACCTTCCAACGCATGATGGACGCGGTGTTGCGCGATCTCCCCTTCGTATTCGTCTACCTGGACGACATCTTAGTAGCCAGCGCGTCCGAAGACGAACACGAAAACCACCTCACGGCAGTTTTCCGGAGGTTGGGAGAGCACGGTTTAATAATCAACCCAGCGAAGTGTCAGTTCAGGGTGACGCAGATTGATTTTTTGGGGCATCGCGTCTCTCCAGAAGGAGCGGTTCCGCTGCCTGACAAAGTGCGCGTGGTAGCAAATTTTCCCCAGCCACAAACGGTCAAGGCGTTACAGGAGTTTTTGGGAATGGTGAATTTTTCTAACCGTTCCCTCCCCCGCGCAGCGCAGCTCATGCAACCATTGTATGCCGCACTCAAAAAACAAAAACCCACAAATAAGATCGAATGGTCTCCGGAGCGAGAGCAAGCATTCTCGGAGGTCAAAACAGCCCTGGCAAACGCTGTGTTGTTAGCACATCCAGACCCAATGGCCTGCATAGCGCTCACTACTGACGCGTCAGATGTGGCCATAGGGGCGGTCGTGGAGCAGCATGTAGCCGGGGCTTGGCAGCCGCTCGCCTTTTTCAGCAGGACTTTGCGCGATAGTGAATGAAAATACAGCGTATTCGACAGGGAGTTGTTAGCTCTCCACTTGGCCATTTGCCACTTCCAGTTCTGGCTGGAGGGACGCCGTTTCACCGCGTTCGTTGACCACAAGCCGCTGACATTCACGATGGCCAAGGTTTCAGAACCGTGGTCAGGCCGGCAGCAAAGACAGCTGGCTGCTATCTTAGAGTTTACTACCGATATTCAGCATGTGGCGGGTAAACTGAATGTAGTGGCAGACTGTCTCTCGCGCGCCGTGGCGGCCCCAGTCCGCGTAGGGATAGATTTTGCAGCCATGGCCGTGGATCAGGTTAGCGATGCGGACGTGTGCGCACTCCAGTCTGGACCAACAGGGTTAAGGCTGGAGAACAGGGTGCTGCAAGATGGTATGCCCCCCTAATCTGTGATGTCTCCACTGGGCGACCGTGTCCTGTGGTACCGGCCGCGTGGCGCTGCCGCGTTTTTGACTCGATTCATTCTCTGGCGCACCCGGGAGTGCGCGCGTCGGTCAAAATGGTAGGAGAGAAATTTGTATGGCCGAGCCTGCGCAAACAAGTTAAGGAGTGGGCAGCAGCCTGCACGGCTTGTCAACGAGCCAAGGTACACAAACACATGAGAGCTCCCTTGGAGCCGTTTCACATCCCGGCTAAGAGGTTCGATCATGTTCACGTGGACCTCGTAGGCCCCCTCCCGCCGTCACAGGGGTGCACACACCTTCTGACAATGGTGGACCGCACCACGCGCTGGCCGGAAGTGGTCCCACTGGCGTCAACCACAGCCGAGGAGGTGGCGTGCACGTTTTTAACAGCATGGGTAGCGCGCTTTGGAGTCCTGTCGGACATTACGTCTGACAGAGGCCCTCAATTTGTTTCCGAACTTTGGTCAGCAATAGCCCGCAGCCTGGGGGTAACGATCCACTGCACAACCGTGTACAATCCGCAGGCTAATGGGTTATGCGAACGTTTTCATAGGTCATTGAAAGCGGCTCTCAGAGCGTCGCTTACGGATGCAACTTGGGTAGACAGGCTACCGTGGGTTTTATTGGGGTTGTGTTCTGCACCTAAAGAGGACTTAGAAGCCTCCCCGGCTGAGCTAGTTTTTGCTCAACCACTTCGGCTGCCCGGGGAGTTTCTCCCAGATAATCCTGCGCCAGATAGCTCCCCGTCTCAGCGGTTGCAGCGTGGCACGGAATTGGGCACGCTGCCTGGCCCCGTTCACCACAGTTTTTCGCGCGTTTTTGTGCTTAAGGCTTTGAAAAACGCGGAATTTGTTTTCGTCAGACACGATGCCCATCGCCCACCGCTGCGACCACCTTATCATGGACCATTTAGAGTGCTGGAAACAGGGGACAAACATTTTTTGCTAGATTTGGGGGGCAGGAAGGAAAAGATGGGCATAAACAGGCTCAAACCCGCCTTTGTGGTGGCGGACGAGGATGTGCTGTTGGCCAGGGCTCCTCGGCGTGGCAGACCCCCCCCGGGGACATTCCCCAGAACACCCACAGGGAGTGACAAACAATTCTCACCCCAAGACAGCAGCGCCCCAGCGGGATGGCGCCGCAGAAGTGGCGAAGCCCGCTTACAGCAGATACGGGAGGAGACTGAGGCCCAAGCAGCACGTGGGTTAATGTGTAATGATTTTATCATGACATGCAGACTGCTATTCTGTTGTTCCATCTTAGATGTTTGGGGGGGTCATGTGGGACACGGGTGTATCACTTTAAGCTTCACATCTCAGAGAGAACAAAGAAATGGGTCTCCTTGGAGATAACAGGAGGATGTGAAAATTTAGTCTTTGGTATGCAAGAGACGGCCTTGGGGGATTTCCTGGTCTGCCAGAGACTATGAGGAGGATGTGATAGGATTTAAGAGAAGAGGCATTGTGACTTGTGATTAAATGCAATGTGACTGTGAGCTTTGAAGGTCCTGGATATATAAAGGACGAATGTCTGTGTTTTTCCTCTTTCTGCTTTGCTGATGTTGGAAGATGTGAATAAACCTGACTCGTGAGATAAACTCTGCCTCGTCATTTTCACATTTCCACAATATATATATATATATATACTGTATATATATATATATATATTATATACAGTATATATATACATACAGCATATATGTGTGTGTGTGTAGCAGACAGAGAGTAGACAGACTCTGAAAGAAAATTTCACGAAAAACCTTTATTTCACGGACCAAGAAAATGTTTTTTCAGACAGCAAAAAAACAAAAACAAAAAACAAAACAAAACAAAAAACGGCTGTTGTTTCCAAGGCAACCAGTAATCTGTACTGGCAAAAGACATGTATGTGGAACAGCACAGCCTAGTGGAAGAAAAATAACACTGCAAAGACACGAAACCACCCACCAAACCACACCCATTACCCGCAAACAAACCCACAAATGTCTGTGTATATACAGTATATATATATATATATATATATATATACTGTATGTATATATATATATATATATATATATGTATATGTATGTATGTGTATATATATACTGTATATACAGTATATATATATATATATATATATATATATATATATTGTGGGCACATATGTTTGTTACATATGCTCCACAAATACAGTATATTGCTGTGTGTTTATTGTGTGCTGCACGTCTCAGGGAACAAAGGACTGAGCCTCCGAGAGATAACGGGAGAGTGTGAGATTTGGCCTTTGTTTCAAGGAGATGACCTGGAGAGATTTCCGGACCACCGGAGACTAAAGGACGATGGTGTGAAGATCAGAGGGGTTACATTGTGACTGGGATTAAGTACCATGTGACTGTATGTTTGATTAAACACCATGTGACTGCAGTTGTGATGTCCGAGGTATAAAAGACAGATGTGAGATTATTCATCCTCTTTTTCTGCTTTGAAATTGTTGGAGTATGTGATTGTGAATAAAGCTGAACCTGAGAAATAAACTCAGTCTCATCCTTCCGCACATTCTCCACACTGGTGACCTTATGACGAAGCATGAGCAGAGATAATTCTCCCGAGCAGGGCTCGGCAGAAGCCAGCCTGATGACTGCCGCCACGTTACAGCTGCCGGATTTCTGGCAGCATAGTCCGCGCTCCTGGTTTAGCGCGGTCGAGGCGCAGTTCAACCTCCGGAGAATCTCGAGAGGCGACACGAAATTCTACCATGTGGTGGTGAAGCTGGACAGCCACACAGTCCAGAGGGTGGAGAATCTGGTGAATCACCCACCGGACAGCGACAAATACAGCGCATTGAAGGCTGCGCTTATCAGCCACTTCACCCCCTCAGTGCAACAGCGAGCAGAGGGGCTCCTAACGTTGACGGAGTCGGAGAACGACAGACCCGTAGACCTGATGGTGAAAATGCTGAGGCTGAGAGACTCCGAGGATTGCGACTTTATCTTCGCTCACCTTTTCCTCCGGACCCTGCCGCCAGCGGTGAGAGTTACCCTGGCAGGCTCACCTCTGTTGTCCCGGCGAGACTACCATGAGCTGAGCAAGGAGGCGCAACGACTCGTCGACGCCCACAAATGGAGTGCGGTTTCGGCCGCGGCAGCGGAGCTAGGCGCAACGTCCGGAGATGGCATGGGGCCAGTGGTTGCAGCACCAGACTCACCGACGACGGCAACAGCAAGGACCAGGCGACACGGAGCGGACGACGTCCTTTGCTTCTATCATCGCCGCTTTGCAGAGAGGGCACACAAGTGCCTCCCACCGTGCCACTTCAAGCATGCGGGAAACGCCAAGACCGGGGGTTGGTAGCGGCTGCGGCCCTCGGAGAGGAGAACAAGCTGCTCTACCTGACGGATGCACGCTTGGGGAGGCATTTCCTCGTGGACACAGGCTCCCAGCTGAGCTTCATCACGCCTTCCTACGCGGACCGGCTGACGCCGTCTAAGGGTCCCGGGGTGTCAGCAGCGAACGGCTCAGCGATTAAGACCTTCGGTGAGAGGACTCTACTTCTGTCTTTGCAGGGCCGTGCATTTGAGTGGACTTTTATTGTAGCGGCAGTCAATTTCAACATGTTAGGGGCTGATTTTTTGTGCTCACATGGTTTATTGGTTGATCTTGCTAACAGACGTCTGGTTAATGCACTCTCCTTTCACTCTATTCCCTGCACAGCTCGAGTGGCGCCGCCAACTGCACAAGCCAACGTCACAGCTGCGGGTGGTAAGTTCCACGCACTCCTCACTCAGTTCCCAGCACTCACAGTCCCAACGTTTTCGGCGACAGTGGCTAAACATGGGGTGGAACATTATATCACTACCACCGGCCCGCCCGTTTTTGCAAAAGCTCGGCGCCTGGATTCAGCTAAACTGACCATAGCGCGCGAGGAGTTTGCCAACCTGGAAAAACTGGGCATCATCAGGCGTTTGAAAAGCCCCTGGGCTTCACCACTGCACATTTTCCCAAAGGCTGATGGCTCGTGGCGACCTTGCGGTGATTTCCGCAGGTTGAATAACGCCACTGCACACGACCGCTACCCAATACCCGATTTTTCGGTTCATTTGGCGGGGGCGTGCATTTTTTCTAAAATAGATTTAGTACGCAGTTACCATCAGGTTCCAGTGCGCGCTCAGGACATACCCAAAACAGCGGTAATAACTTCTTTTGGGCTTTTTGAGTTTTTGCGCATGCCTTTTGGACTCAAGGGTGCGGCGCAGACGTTCCAGCGCATGATGGACGCGGTCCTACGCGACCTCCCTTTCGTGTTCGTCTATTTGGACGACATTTTGGTAGCCAGCACGTCCAAAGACGAACACGAAAGCCACCTCACAGCGGTTTTCCGGAGGTTGGCAGAGCACGGGTTAATAATTAACCCAGCGAAGTGTCAGTTTGGGGTGGCGCAGATTGATTTTTTTGGGGCATCGCGTTTCGCCAGAAGGAGCGGTACCTCTGCCCGATAAAGTGCGCGCAATAACAAATTTTCCCCAACCTCAAACGGTCAAAGCGTTACAGGAGTTTTTGGGAATGGTTAATTTTTATAACCGTTTCCTCCCCAGCGCAGCGCAGCTCATGCAACCATTGTACGCTGCACTAAAAAAACAAAAACCCACGAATGAAATCGAATGGTCTCCTGAGCGGAAGCGCGCATTCTGTCAAGTCAAATCAGCCCTTGCAAACGCTGCTTTGTTGGCACACCCAGTCCCAACGGCCCGCATGGCGCTCACTACTGACGCGTCTGATTTAGCCGTAGGGGCGGTCGTTGAACAGTATGTAGCTGGGACCTGGCAACCGCTTGCGTTTTTCAGCAAAACCTTGCGCGATAGCGAGTGAAAATACAACGCGTTCGACAGGGAGTTGTTGGCTCTACACTTGGCCATCCGCCACTTCCAGTTCTGGCTGGAAGGGCGCCGTTTCACTGCGTTCGTGGACCACAAACCGCTGACTTTCGCGATGGCCAAGATTTCGGAACCTTGGTCGGGCTGGCAGCAGAGACAGCTGGCCGCGATATCCGAGTTCACCACCGATATCCAGCATGTCGCAGGTAAACATAATGTAGTGGCAGACTGCCTCTCACGTGCTGTGACGGCTCCAGGCCCCGTGGGGGCAGACTCTGCAGCCATGGCCGTGGGCCAGGGTAGCGACGCGGAAGCGCGCGCGGCCCCGGTCCACGTAGGGTTAGATTATGCATCCATGGCTGCGGAGCAGGTTAGCGATGGGGACGTGCGCGCGCTCCAGTCTGGACCAACAGGGTTAAGGCTGGAGGACAGGGTGCTGCAAGATGGTATGCCCCCCCAATCTGCGATATCTCCACTGGACGGCCGCGTCCTGTGGTACCAGCTGCGTGGCGCCGCTGCGTTTTTGACTCAATCCATTCTCTGGCGCACCCGGGGGTGCGCGCATCGGTCAAAATGGTAGGAGAGAAATTTGTATGGCCGGGGTTGCGCAAACAGGTCAAGGAATGGGCGACAGCCTGCGTAGCTTGTCAGCGAGCCAAAATACACAGACACACTAGAGCTCCTTTGGAGCCTTTTCACATTCCGGCTAAGCGCTTTGATCATGTGCATGTCGACTTGGTAGGCCCCCTTCCGTCGTCACAGGGGTACACACACCTTTTGACAATGGTGGACCGCACCACGCGTTGGCCGGAAGTGGTCCCATTGGCATCAACCGCAGCCGAGGAGGTGGCGCGCGCGTTTTTAACAGCTTGGGTAGCGCGCTTTGGAGTTCCGTCGGACATAACGTCCGACAGAGGTCCTCAATTTGTTTCCGAGCTCTGGTCATCGATGGCCCGCAGCCTGGGGGTAACGATCCACTGCACTACCGCGTACAACCCCCAGGCTAACGGTTTATGCGAACGTTTCCATAGGTCATTGAAAGCAGCCCTCAGAGCGTCGCTTACAGATACAAATTGGGTAGACAGGCTTCCATGGGTTTTATTGGGGTTGCGTTCTGCACCTAAGGAGGATTTGCAAGCCTCCCCAGCTGAGTTAGTTTTTGCACAGCCTCTCCGGTTGCCCGAGGAATTTCTCCCTGATAATCCTGCGCCAAATTGCACCCCCGCTCAGCGGTTGCAGAGCGACACGGGATCAAACACGCTTCCTGGCCCGGTTCATCACAGCTTTCCACGCGTTTTTGTGCCGAAAGCTTTAAAAAATGCGGAGTTTGTTTTTGTCAGACATGATGCCCATCGCCCAAACTTACGGCCGCCGTATGATGGACCGTTTAGGGTGCTGAAAACAGGAGAGAAGCATTTTTTGCTAGATTTGGGAGACAGAAAGGAGGTAATTGGTATAAAGAGACTCAAACCCGCTTTTGTTTAGGCGGATGAAGCAGTGCAGTTGGCGAGGGCCCCCCGTCGCGGCAGACCCCCTAGAAGGCATTCTCCAGAACACCCACAGAGACTGACTAACAGTTCTAATCCACAGGCAACAGTTCCACAGCAGGAGGACACTGCAGAGGCAGTAAAGCCAGCTTACAGCAAGTACGGCAGAAGACTTAGACCTAGGCAACTGGTGGATTGATATGTAGTAATGTTATTATGTCATACATCTCTGGTTATGATTGTTCCATCTTAGACGTTTCGGGGGGTCATGTGGGCACATATGTTGGTTACATATGCTCCACAAATATATTGCTGTGTGTTTATTGTGTGCTGCACGTCTCAGGGAACAAAGGGACTGAGCCTCCGAGAGATAACGGGAGAGTGTGAGATTTGGCCTTTGTTTCAAGGAGATGACCTGGAGAGATTTCCGGACCACTGGAGACTAAAGGACGATGGTGTGAAGATCAGAGGGGTTACATTGTGACTGGGATTAAGTACCATGTGACTGTATGTTTGATTAAACACCATGTGACTGCAGTTGTGATGTCCGGGGTATAAAAGACAGATGTGAGATTATTCATCCTCTTTTTCTGCTTTGAAATTGTTGGAGTATGTGATTGTGAATAAAGCTGAACCTGAGGAATAAACTCAGTCTCATCCTTCCGCACATTCTCCACACTATATATATATATATATACTGTGTATATATATATATATATACTGTATATATACAGTATATACACACACACTACCGTTCAAAAGTTTGGGGTCACTTAGAAATTTCCTTATTTTTGAAAGAAAAGCACTTTTTTCAATGAAGATAACTTTAAACTAATCAGAAATACACTCTAATATCTAATATACATTGCTAATGTGGTAAATGACTATTCTAGCTGCAAATGTCTGGTTTTTGGTGCAATATCTAGACAGGTGTATAGAGGCCCATTTCCAGCAACTATCACTCCAGTGTTCTAATGGTACAATGTGTTTGCTCATTGCATCAGAAGGCTAATGGATGATTAGAAAACCCTTGTGCAATGATGTTAGGTCTGCAATGCTGTAATTGCTGCAAATAGAGGATTCTTTGACGAAAGCAAAGTTTGAAGGAAAAAATTATTATTTCAAATACAAATCATTATTTCTAACCTTGTCAATGTCTTGACTATATTTTCTATTCATTTTACAACTCATGGTGGTAAATAAAAACGTGACTTTTCATGGAAAACAAAAATTGTCTCGGTGACCCCAAACTTTTGAACGGTAGTGTGTGTATATACAGTATATATATATATATATATATATATATATATATATATACACAGTATATATATATATATACTGTATATATATATATACACACAATATACACTATCGTTCAAAAGTTTGGGGTCACCCAGACAATTATTTTGTGTTTTCCATGAAAAGTCAGTTATTTACCACCATGAGTTGTAAAATGAATAGAAAATATAGTCAAGACATTGACAAGGTTAGAAATAATGATTTGTATTTGAAATAATTTTTTCCAGATACTCAACCTGCTCAAAGGAAGATCAGTTTTATAGCTTCTCTAACCAGCTAAACTGTTTTCAGCTGTGCTAACATGATTGCACAAGGGTTTTCTAATCGTCCATTAGCCTTCTGACGCAATGAGCAAACACATTGTACCATTAGAACACTGGAGTGACAGTTGCTGGAAATGGGCCTCTATACACCTATGTAGATATTGCACCAAAAACCAGACATTTGCAGCTAGAATAGTCATTTACCACATTAGCAATGTATTTTAGATATTAGAGTGTATTTCTGATTAGTTTAAAGTTATCTTCATTGAAAAAAACAGTGCTTTTCTTTCAAAAATAAGGACATTTCTAAGTGACCTCAAACTTTTGAACGATAGTGTATATACACATCATACATTAAAAAAAATTAAAAACATGTCATACACACCATGTTATCACCAAACAAATACTCTACATTGTCCTCTTACATATATATTTTCATTTTTTAAACTCACCCTTCTCTCTATTTCTCTTTCATTCCTGCATGTCTGAACTGAGTTTTGATCTAAAAACATCTGTTTTCACCAGCATTTCAGTTAACGTCAACTTCGGCTGACTTAGGCCAACTCTGCATAACTTAGCCCAGCGCTCAGGAACTTTTACAAACTGAGCACAACTTTCACCAATGTTTATTTCCAAATGTCAGCAAATTTTCAGCATGCTGAAAGTTCTCAACAAATACAACTTTCACCAGCGTTTGCCAGCAGACACTAACCTTTATCAACTTTTGCCAGCAGAGCCAGACGTTTGCCTAAATGTTGGTCCAAATGTTGTAGTGTGAATCCACCCAAAAAAAGCAGGTGCAGGATGGCAGGAAGCCTCCACAAATGCTGATCTTTATATGAGCGTCGCTTGACGGTGATGCCAGCTGAACTGCGCTGAGTATAGTTATAGTGTGAACCTAGCTTTTAACAACAGCTAACGTTAGCTACAACATTCACTATAGCCACATCTATCATTAGCCACGACATCTAGTGTTAGCCACAAAGTTTAGCATTAGCCACAACAGCTAGCACTAGTCACAAAAGATAGCAGTAGCCACAGCAGTTGGCATCAGTCATAACAACTGTTAGCTGCAACAGTTAATGTTAGCCACATTCATTTTAGCCACAATGTCTATCATTAGTCACAGCATCAAGTGGTAGGTACAGTTTACTTTAGCCACAACATTTAACTTTAGCGACAACGGCTAGCATTAGCTACAGCAGCTAGTGCTAGCTACAACAGATAATGACAGCAGTGCTGGTCAGCCTCACATCTGTTGTTCATCCATCCATCCATCCATCCATCTTCTTCCGCTTAATCCTTTTCGGGTCGCGGGGGCGCTGGAGCCTATCCCAGCATCTTTGGGCGAGAGGCAAGTTCATAGGGAACTTAACACACTTTATAACACTGTTATGGCCTCGTTCATGAAACAAACAATCTTGTGGCTAGCATGCCACACTGCTTCACTGTCAGCTGAAAATATTACCCAAAGTGGCTGAAGTTTAATGAAAATTGAATATAAATATCAGAAATTTTTGCCTGGAGTGGTGTGAACAGCTAACGCTGCATTTGTACACCACAGCAGTTTGAAACAGGCTTCAACTGAAATATTTCTACACCACCAAAGTGGAGCCATTTTAAGCAAACTCCAAACATTCTCCCATCATGCCTATCCAAGGGCCCCATGTACAAAGGGTACTTACACACGAAAACATGGCGTACGTCCTTTTCCATGAAAAATTTCAGATGTATCGCGAATGAAATGACCGTGGAAATATGCGCAGCCCCACACCAACTTCATGGCTTGCGTATGTACATTTCTACTGTTATTGGTCCATTGGTGACACTTAAAGACGATGTTGTGAGACTAATAATGACGTGAAAATTATTGTGCACACCAGAGACACATGATGAACAAACATATAAGTGTGCGGAATTAGATGAGTTGATATAAAAGCAAGCGCAAAGAAGTGCAGAAAATGCCTCTAACAACAATGGCGTTGGATTATTAGTGGATATTGCAAATCGCGCAGTGAGAAGAGAAAGGGTATTTAGAGACAGAAGATTTTCTGGCTCATGATAATGACTGGCTTATCAGCTGGTTTAGTTTTCCAAGGGTAGTCCTTGTGGAACTGTGCTCAGAACTATAGCTGCTCTTGGAGTGCGACACGGCGAGAAGCCGTGCGCTGCCCACCCCAGTGCAGGTGCTGACGACTCTGGGGTTCCAGGAAACGCGCATTCCAGAGGGAGCTGGCAGACCAATCGGGAATTTCTCAGTCGACCCTGAGCCGAGCTATGCCAGCTGTGTGGGATGGCATTATCCGGCTGTCACCCAGGTACATCATATTCCCATACAACGCAGTTGAACAGTTTGCGGATTGGGGGGAGGTTGTGGGGACTACAAATATCTGGGTGTCACAATCAGCAGCGGATTGGACTGGAAATCCAACACCGATGTTGTGTACAAGAAGGGGATGAGCAGACTCTACTTTCTGAGGAAGTTGAGATCCTTAAACGTGTGCAACAAGATGGAGCTTTTCTACCAGGCTGTTGTCGCCAGCGCCATTTTCTTTGCTGCTGTCTGTTGGGGTAGCAGTATCAGAGCCAGTGACACCAATAGACATGGCAAGATTATCAAGAAGACTGGCTCTGTAATTGATCTCAAGCTGGAGACCTTTGAATCTGTGGTGGAGAGGAGGACTCTGAACAAACTGCAGTCCATCATAAACAATCCTGATCACCCCCTCCACCACACACTGGACAGTCAGCGGAACACTTTCTCCAGCAGACCACTCCAACAGACCGCTACAGCTTCGCTGCCGAAGGGTTAGGTACAGGAAATCTTTTCTGCCACATGCCATTTCACTGTATAATAACTCACTCTGATGTAGAATCTTGGTCATAACAATGCTGCCATGCTGCACCTTACAGTATAATTGGTACCTCGTGTTTTACCCTGTGCCTTATAATCCTTCTCTGTACAATCAGTACTATCCATTGACTCATAAGGATCATCATCTATTTAACTTAGTGGTAGCCTATGTTGTATATAAAGTTATTGAAACATTTTTACTTTACTTCTCAGGGTAATTCCTTTTCTTTTATACTGTGTGTTTTTCGGTTGGCTGGGTTGTCTGTGTCATGCTGCCGTTACACTGTAATTTACCAGTTTGGGATCAATAAAGTACACCTATCTATGAACAGGCCAACGTCAAAGCGCAATTTGCAGTGAGAGCCGGTTTTCCTAATGATTCTAATGAACAGCATTGTTGGGAACAAACTACAAGCTGGCCCTGTGCGGATGGGTGGCTTCTTGGTGAGTAAATTCACATAATTGTCCTAAATAACCCACCTCATGCGCAACTTGCCTGTGCAGCCCCAAATATCACCCTGTCTTCAAGGCTTCTTTACAAGTCAGAGGTTTGAGTAAGTGACTTTCTTTTTTTGCTGATTAAACTACAGTTTCACAGCATTCTACCAAGCCCCCAGTTGCCTCTGTGTGAATAGTAGTTATGTCAATAAACACATGCGTAAAGTCGGAAATGCAACAGTGCCATCCTTTCCCCGGCACACTTCATTCATTTAGCAGTGTGTGTAATCCATGTAAGTTGTATATAACTATAAATTATGAGATTTGCATTTTGGACATAAAATATTTACTTGTCGAGTCTAATGTAATTTGCTTTCAACTGACAAGTGATCGTGGCTACCCACTAAATAGGTTCATATTGTCTTCTTTTTCGTGACTGTTTTCCTTTAATTCAACCAGCTGATCCTCCTGGCTGGTCACAAATCACAGCAATCAGCTGACACTTCTGAGGATGACTGCAGACGTCAGTCGAAATATGTCAAGGTGAAATAAACATCTTCTCATTCCTGTCTGAATAAAGGAAAACAGTAAATTAATCTTATAGGGCTGTGAGCAGGCTATTGAATTACCCGCATCCGGCACCAATGCCAGAGGACAGCGTGCCAAACAAAACATTTTTACGCATCTCGACCTCATTCAGGAGTGCCCCCAACTCACGGTCTGTGAAATTCCATTAAATCCATTATTTTTGATCCTAGATACAGGAGAATCAAATGTGCATCGCTTCTATATATCGATTTGAATATCTATTTGCATCTAATTGCATATTTAAATGGACGCATGTCAAAGGAGGAGTCTGGTATTTCCTCACATGCCTTCAATTTCAAGTAGATTGGGATGTTCAAAGGAAATGTGCTTGGATTCCTGCGTATGCACTGTTTCATACATCTGGATTTTTTTTTGCTTGTGGTGTTTTCTTGATTTGTGGTGTTTTCTTGATCCTCTACAGTTGATAGTGCTATGAGATGACTGTTGTTGTGAAATGGCGCTATATAAATAAAGTTGAATTGAATTGAATTGAATTGAATTTAAACGCATGTCATCTTTCAGTAGGAAATCCACCAAGTCTTTGTACATGAGGCTCCAGCTCCTTCCAGCCGTTTCCTCATATATTTCTTTCTTCAGTATTTATTTCTCCTGCTGTACTTCTTTCTCCTGTCACCTCAGACATCTCCATTCCTCTTTTCCTCCATCATCATTCTGGGTTCCCACCTCCATCCATCCTCCTGTCCCACCACATCTATCCGTGAACCTTCAGTCACCGTTTCATCCCTCTTTAGGATATCTTCCTCCGGGAAGGGGGGGGGGGGCTGCGACCGGCCCCCCTCTTTGTATGTTTCCTGACAAACCACTCACATGCACACACTTATTTTGTGCACGCTCTCATATACACGCACATGGACGCACACGCACTAATGTCTCCCCTTTAACTGGTGTGGATACCAAACTTGTGCTGACACCTCTTCGGTGGAAGAAGCAGTCTGTCTTCTATTTGTTTTAGTATGTTGGTTTGTTTGTCTTTTTTGTCTGTTCCTCTCCCTTTTCTTTCCCCCGCCACACACCTCCTTTCCCCCATTCCCCATCCTGTCGGGTCCTTCATGGGTAAATTAATTTAAATAAAGTAAAAAAGTTATTGTAGGAGGAGTTTACATCAATATTCTGTACATACAGTGGGGCAAAAAAGTATTTAGTCAGCCACCAATTGTGCAAGTTCTCCCACTTAAAAAATGAGAGAGGTCTCCAATTTTCGTCATAGGTATACCTCAACTATGAGAGACAAAATGAGAAAAAAAATCCAGAAAATCACATTGAAGGATTTTTAATGAATTAATTGGTAAATTCCTCGGTAAAATAAGTATTTGGTCACCTACAAACAAGCAAGATTTCTGGCTCTCACAGACCTGTAACTTCTTCTTTAAGAGGATCCTCTGTCCTCCACTTGTTACCTGTATTAATGGCACCTGTTTGAACTCGTTATCAGTATAAAAGACACCTGTCCACAACCTCAAATAGTCAGACTCCAAACTCCACTATGGCCAAGACCAAAGAGCTGTCAAAGGACACCAGAAACAAAATTGTAGACCTGCACCAGGCTGGGAAGACTGAATCTGCAATAGGTAAGCAGCTTGATGTGAAGAAATCAACTGTGGGAGCAATTATTAGAAAATGGAAGACATACAAGACCACTTATAATCTCCATCGATCCGGGGCTCCACACAAGATCTCACCCCGTGGGGTCAAAATGATCACGAGAACGGTGAGCAAAAATCCCAGAACCACACAAGGGGACCTAGTGAATGACCTGCAGAGAGCTGGGACCAAAGTAACAAAGGCTACCATCAGTAACACACTATGCCGCCAGGGACTCAAATCCTGCAGTGCCAGACGTGTCCCCCTGCTTAAGCCAGTACATGTCCAGGCCTGTCTGAAGTTTGCTAGAGAGCATTTGGATGATCCAGAAGAGGATTGGGAGAATGTCATATGGTCAGATGAAACCAAAATAGAACTTTTTGGTAAAAACTCAACTTGTCGTGTTTGGAGGAGAAAGAACACCATACCTACTGTGAAGCATGGGGGTGGAAACATCATGCTTTGGGGTTGTTTTTCTGCAAAGGGACCAGGACGACTGATCCGTGTAAAGGAAAGAATGAATGGGGCCATGTATCGTGAGATTTTGAGTGAAAACCTCCTTCCATCAGCAAGGGCATTGAAGATGAAACGTGGCTGGGTCTTTCAGCATGACAATGATCCCAAACACGCCGCCCGGGCAACGGAGGAGTGGCTTCATAAGAAGCATTTCAAGGTCCTGGAGTGGCCTAGCCAGTCTCCAGATCTCAACCCCATAGAAAATCTTTGGAGGGAGTTGAAAGTCCGTGTTGCCCAGCGACAGCCCCAAAACATCACTGCTCTAGAGGAGATCTGCATGGAGGAATGGGCCAAAATACCAGCAACAGTGTGTGAAAACCTTGTGAAGACTTGTATTGAGATGAACTTTTGTTATTGACCAAATACTTATTTTACCGAGGAATTTACCAATTAATTCATTAAAAATCCTTCAATGTGATTTTCTGGATTTTTTTTCTCATTTTGTCTCTCATAGTTGAGGTATACCTATGATGAAAATTGGAGACCTCTCTCATCTTTTAAGTGGGAGCACTTGCACAACTGGTGGCTGACTAAATACTTTTTTGCCCCACTGTAGATAGGTACTGTTATAATAAATAAATAGTGAAGATTAGTCAGTTAGCTATTACACAAAGTGCTTGTATACACACTTATGTCTTTAGCTGCACCCACACACCTAAACTGCTCCTGTATCTGCTTTTGCTTCCATATATGGGCATGTATTAAATGGGGGTCGCACATGGCTGGAAAAGACAAAGACACAGACAACAGGATGTGGAGTCGTAAAGTGCTGAGGAGAAGACATCTGGGGAAGATAACGCTGAGAGGACAGGTTCGAACCAGTTTGGACAAGGACCAGACTTTTGGTGGAAAGTTACTGGGAATGCCCAGTAACTTGAAGAGTATATTTATCTGTTTGAAACCACTGTTCTGAGTTCTTCTGCCAGATTGTGCTGAGAGGAACCCACAGCTGTGTTTTCTGACTCTCTGCGTGCTTCAATAAAAGATAACCTGAGAAATAGTATTACTTCTGTCATTATTGATTGGTTAACTGAAAAGATTCTGCTAACTGTCTAATTTTGAAATCTTACAGTACCGTATAAAGGTCCTTTTGGCGAAGTAAATCTGTTTTGGTACAATAAGGGTAACAGATCTCTGTTCTGCTCACCTAGCTGCCTGACAGGATGGGGGGGGGGGATCTTCCTCCTCTACATTTTCTCTTTCTCCCCACTGTCCTCCTGTCATTCCACATCCACTCCTTCACCACTCCCTCATATGTAAATATAGCCCATTAAATCACACACATGTTCCTGTGGGAAAACAAGAGAAGGAGCTGGGTGACGCATCCTCGTTTCATGTATGAGACGACTATGAAAACTCTGACGGGCGTTGACGTGTTCATTAGCCTGCTGATTAGTTTTCATGTTTTTGCTCTCAATAACATGGACCTCCACTCAGACACTAATGAGCTTGCCGCTATTTTTATTTCTTTATTTTATACTGGCAGCTAAGGGTTTCTGCTGCTGTGAGGAAGGTAGATTTAGGACTGCTTAAGGGTTTGGATCAAATTTGAGATCTTACATAATTGTTGTATGTTGGGACCCTCCTGAAAATGAGATGTTACATTTCAAGGGGCTTATCCTCATAAATAAATTTCTGTTCCTATTACATTGGTGAAATATTATTCTCTGAAGCTCTTTCATGGCCTACACAAACAATTCAGAGGTGTCATATTCTACTTTGCCATCTGGCTCTCATCTGCTCTGCTGCTCACTCCACCACCATCATCATCATCATCATAGCAGTCTGTCGTGGGCGACAATGACTGTTTCATTTAGGTCTGATCAGATTCCTCCACACAGCTCTGTCCTTAGCCTTCCGCTGCCAGGAGCTCCTGTCTATGTCCAACTTCTTCAAGTTTCTTTTTACATTGTCTTTAAATCTGAGCCTTGGTCTACCCTGATTGTGTTTGCCCTTGCGTAACTGTGAGGAGAGTAACTGCCAAGGGAGACGCTGGTGGTCCATCCTCTCAACATGTCCGAGCCATCTCAGGTTCATCTGTATTAGCATGTCCTCCATTGATGGTAGACCAGCTCGTTTCAACAATTCTATGTTGGTTATCTTGTCTTTCCATGAGATGTTCATTATGGCTCGAAGGTGTCTCATCATGTACGCGTGGAGTTTCTTCACCTGCAATCTGTAGACAGTCCAAGTTTCAGCACCGTACAATAGAGTAGCCAGTACTGTCGCTCTGTACACTTTGCATTTCACATGGATAGACACATGTCGATTGTTCCACAGTCTCTCCCTCAAGTTTCCAAACACAGCACTCGCTCTTCCCATTCTGAGAGATAGTTCATCCTCTAGCCTAGCATTCTCTGAAACAGTACTCCCTAGATAGTTGAAAGTCTTGCACTTGACTAGTGGCTCTGTACCAATGCTGATCTCTTCTGGTAGTGATGTTGATAATTGGAACTTTGGTGGTTAATAAAGGCACTCTGTCTTCTTGATGTTGATTTGGAGGCTGAACGGGCTAGCTGCTCTTGCAAATTTCTCCACTAAAGATTGCATATCTTCCACACTGTGTGCAACTAGAGCACTGTTGTCGGGAAAGAGCATTTCTCTTACTACCTTTATCGATGTCTTACTCTTGGCTTTAAACTGTGCCACATTGAACAAGTCTGCTTCTTTCCTTGTTTGAATGTATACTCCTTCTGAAGTGTCTTTGAAGGCCACCTCAAGCATGGCTGCCAGATATAGTGAGAAGAGTGTAGGCGCCAGCACACACCCTTGTTTCACCCCGTTGCTTACTGAAAAGTCTTTAGAGACTGAACCACTCATTGCCACGTTTGCCTGCATACCTGTATGGAGTGCCTCGATCAGGCTGACAAACTTCTCTGTACAGCCATATTTCTTGAGTACCTACCAAAGTCCTTGTAGCGAAACAGTATCGAAGGCTTTACTGAAGTCTATGAAGACCGCATAAAGCGGCATGTTCTGTTCGATACACTTTTCTTGAACCTGTTTCAAGCAGAAAATCATGTCCATTGTGCTTCTTCCACTTCTAAAGCCGCACTGGGTTTCCGGTAGTACATTCTGCGAGATGTGTCCATTGAGTCTGTTCAGTAGTACACGTGAGAGAATCTTACCAATAGTGGCTAGCAGTGACATACCTCAGTAATTTCCACAATCTTTCCTGTCACCTTTCTTGAACAAAGGCACAATACTTGCATCCTTCCAGTCTTGAGGTACTTTCTGGGCATCCCATATTTCTTGGATGAGCTTGTGCAGGCAGTTGGTCAGCTGAACACCACCAAATTTCCACACTTCTGCTGGAATTCCATCCCTTTCTGGAGCTTTACCATCCTGTGTTGTCCTGATAGCTGCCATTATTTCATCAAAATTTGGTGGTTCATCCAGACTTGATACAGCTGGTCGCTGGACTAGAGCTTCTTTAGCCTCTTCAGTGAGATCTCCAGGGTTGTTTAGTAGTTGGTCAAAGTGGTCTGCAAATCTGTCCTGGATCTTGTCTTTCTCCTGCAAAACCAATTCACCATCCATAGCCTTTAGTTGGATCAGTCTTCTTGGTTTAGGGCTATAGATTTCTCTCAAACCTGTGAAGAATGTTTTCATGTCCTTCCTGTCTGCTGCAGTTTAAAGTTTCTCCGCTTTTCCATCCCACCAGTTGGACTTCATCTCTCTGGTGTACTTCTGTAGCTCACTCTGAGCCTTTGAGTATTTCTTCTTCTTCGACCTTGTGTTACACTGTAGGTTTTCTTGCCTAGCTGTATTCCTCGCTTCTAGTAGTTTCTTCAGGTGTTCATCATGCTCATCAAACCAATCTTGATGTTTCCTCTCAGGGTAGCCTAATACATCACTCGCAGTCTGATATACACTACCGTTCAAAAGTTTGGGGTCACTTAGAAATTTCCTTATTTTTGAAAGAAAAGCACTGTTTTTTTCAATGAAGATAACTTTAAACTAATCAGAAATACACTCTAATATCTAATATACATTGCTAATGTGGTAAATGACTATTCTAGCTGCAAATGTCTGGTTTTTGGTGCAATATCTACATAGGTGTAAAGAGGCCCATTTCCAGCAACTATCACTCCAGTGTTCTAATGGTACAATGTGTTTGCTCATTGCGTCAGAAGGCTAATGGATGATTAGAAAACCCTTGTGCAATCATGTTAGCACAGCTGAAAACAGTTTAGCTGGTTAGAGAAGCTATAAAACTGACCTTCCTTTGAGCAGGTTGAGTATCTGGAAAAAATTATTTCAAATACAAATCATTATTTCTAACCTTGTCAATGTCTTGACTATATTTTCTATTCATTTTACAACTCACGGTGGTAAATAAGTGTGACTTTTCATGGAAAACACAAAATAATTGTCTGGGTGACCCCAAACTTTTGAACGGTAGTGTACTGTATCCTTCAGTGTTGCCCATTTCTCTTCTATGCCATTCTCTGAGTTGTTGCTGTCCCAGTCTTTCAAGTTTTCATCCATTTCCTGTTTAAGTTCTCCCTGCTTCTTTTGGCCTTTCAGTGCACTAGTGTTTAGCTTCCGTGGAGGCTTTGCACCTGTCCTGCAGTGCTGTTTTCGTCTCCAAATCCTTAATCTAGATCTCAGCATAACATGATCAGTACCACAGTCCGCGCCTTTCATTGCTCTGGTGTCCAATACATAAGTGCAGGTTAGTTAGTTAGTTATGTCTGTCTACCTGACTATGATGTAGTCTAATAAGTGCCAGTGCTTGGATCTTGGGTGCATCCATGTCTTCTTGTGTGCGTCCTTGTGCTTAAATAGAGTGTTGGTTATCACAAGGTTGTGCTCTGAACATAGTGCAAGTAGAAGTTCTCCATTAGCATTGCACTTGCCTACTCCATGACTGCCTAGCACTCCTTTCCATTTCTCAGTGTCTGAACCAACTCTGGCATTAAAATCTCCAATGATTGTCAGCCTGTCATCAGTCGGTACTCGCCTGATAGTCTCATGTAAATCACTGTAGAACTCTTCCTTCACTTCCTCTGTGCTGGTCATTGTTGGGGCATATACACTGATGAGTGTGGCATACATCTTCCACTGTCTCATAGTCATTATCTTGTCATTGATTGGCACCGGTTCCTCATCAAGCATTGCTGCTATCTCCTTTCTAACTGCAAAGCCCACTCCTGCTTCTCTCCTTTCTTGAGTTGATCTCCCACTCCAAAAGAAGATGTACCCATGGTCTTCCAAGCTGTCATATCCAGGCAATCTTGTTTCACTAAGTGCAGCTATGTCGACATTGTACCTGTTCAGTTCCAGGGCCACAAGCGTGGTCTGTCTTTCTGGGCGCTGTGATGTTGTTCTGTCCAACTGAGTGCGTACATTCCATTCTGCTACACACAAGGTTGCTGTTTTCCTCTTCTTTTGTCTTCCTGCTCCTAGCTTAGTTTTCTCTGCCTGTCGGAGTGTGAACAGATCAGCACGGACCTTGTAAATCTGGGTGACGTCTGAGCTGGTATGAGTTGCTTTCTGATTGACCATTTCATGAAACTGCTTACAAAGTATTTGAGTACTGCTAGCTTTTGCTGGACTAGCAGCACATTCTTGGCAGATAAAGGTACTATCAGTGGCAAGGACAAGCCAAGACAAACTGACTCCAGTATCTGTTGCAGTGACTGACCAGATGATAGGTTTGTTTATCTCTGCTCTTTGTGTAGTGCATGTCACAATGCACCGACTGGCACAGTCCACCACAGATCTTGCGACAGATGTGTTTATCTGCCAGGATATCCAGTCTCACCCCGTGTAACTGGGAGCGGTCCACCACAGACTTGTGGCAGATATTGTTTTTAGTTCTGCCAGGATGCCCTGTTTCACCCTCCATGCCCTCGGAAGGGTGGGGATGCCGGTTGAGTCGCCGACAGCCCGACCCATGAGACAGGTAGTACCAGTCTTCATGGTTATCCAGTAGCAAGCAAGCCAATGCCTGACCTGACAAAAACACACAAGAATATCGATGTTTTTAAAACGTTTAGCGACATGATGGCGGCACAGGGGGTTTATACAGACAGCGGAACTTTTCATTTTTATTAGTTTGTGGCACAAAACACCTTACTGAAGGGAACGGTGTTATGCTGAGAATTGCTTGCTTGTCGAGAACTGCATCCCATCGTCAAATAAACATAATTTAAAGATAATTTTCAAGCGGTAATAACAATTTTTACTTCTAAAAATGTACAATAGGTACTTCTAAAAATGCACAAATGGTTACAAGCCTGGCTGTAGTGTTATATTTTATAGTTTTGGTGGATGGAGTGCAATTCTTGGCAAGCGAGCAATTCTCAGCATAACACCGGTCCTGGCCAATCGATGAGCTGGACTTCTCCTCCTCGCCGAGAACTCCTCTTCCTGGTCAGTGGTGGCCTCGGCCACAGCGCCACAAACAACCAGCGTTTGCAACTGCGTGACGCTGTCCAAGCAGCTTGGTCGGCTTGAATGAAGTGCTGCGTGAATGCAAACCAAACCAAATGAAGGTGTGAAAATTCTCGCCATCCCCCGCAGAGTCGAACCGATACTCCCGGACTATCCTGGTGTGAATACAGCCTAAGGATTCACACCAGGATAGTCTGGGGTCTTGGTTCAATTGGGCAGGGAATGCTGAGAATTTTCACACCTTGGCCCGGTTCAGTTCGCACTCACACCGCACCCAACTAAAGCAAACCAAACTGCCTGGACAGCGTCACACAGCCAAAACAACTGCTGTTTAGCATGCTGTACCTGAAACCACAACTGATGAGGAACAAAAAATCCCGACGAAGAAGAAAAATCCAGCTCATCGACTGGCCAGGACTGAAAATGGAAATCTGTTCCCTTCAGCCGGGTTGTTTGTCCACCACAAACAAATGATGGAGCAGCACCAAATTTACGCGGTCTTGGGGTTTCTGTTTTTACTTTGTTGTAGACACGTATTATTATTGTCTTCACAACACACTGCCCAGTACAAGCAGCAGGCAAGACAGTGAACTATCCAGCTTGTTGCTCTGTATATGAGACAAATGTACGAGAGCCAAAGAAGGAGGCGAAGGAGAGCGAGAGACGACAATGACATGCTGCTGTGGCTACACAGATGGAGAGAGCGGTATTCCATGGTTTAAAAGTTTGATTACATATATGGCTGTAAACCATACATAAGAGTGAATTAATCACTTTCCTCAGAAATCAGAACTACATTTTTACCTAAAACCGGTCTGGTAAGAGTTGTGTATCTTTCCAAAGTACTTTGTTCTACTTCCGCCCTCCCAAGAGAGCAGACGCTTTTTTCTTCTCTCCTGCTGATTTTTTCCTCCCCTCCTGCTACTGGATCCCAGCTTGCTGTTGTCTGTCTGCGTTTAACTGCGACCGCCGAAAAGAAATTATGGAGTTAATAAGCTGGGCTTTGAACACAATTGACACTATTTTTTCAACAAGGAAAAGTGCTCCGGGGGAAGCTGTCTGCCCCGCTGGAACGGCTCCAGTGGGCTATCTATGTGACACAGGTAATTGGAAAATGCTGTGTCTCTCTAATCTTTCTATCGAAGATATTGAAGATTTGTTTATCTTCGTAATCTTGGTGATTGGGATAATTCTGATTGGGACGGGAATTGTCTTGGTTTACCGCAAATTGCTGAAGATGGATTCAACCTATCAAAATGCTGGCCAGGCGAGGTGCATCCAACAAATTGAGAAACTGGAGAAGACCCTGATAGCGACTACTGGAGAACTGTCTCGTAAGGTGGATTACATCATGGGTTCGCTCAGGTCTTTCCACGACGAATTCAAAGCTGCGCAATGAAGGATTAATGTACTGAATCTACAGAAGAAATACAAGTCTTCTCTGTGATCAGTCCTATTTGGCATTATTATTCCCCATGAAAATTCCTCCTGGCTGTCTGCAGATTGTGTTTTTTTCAAAATCATGAGCACAAGGCCTTGGACAGCCAGCTGCAGCGCCAGATAAGACTGGGCGCCAGACAGACAAAACATCTTCTGCCAAGGGTCCTTGGGTCTCTCTTATTATCATCAACACTGCTCAACACCGCACACACATTGATTCATGAACTGATTAAAGATATACTGTACACTGCTCTCTTGTGTCTTGTGAATTCTGAGTTGTTGCTCTGTGCTATTGAGAGATTTTTTTTTCATTGTAATCATAATCTGCTTAAAAATAAGCTGTATTTTGATAACGAAGTTTTTTTTTCTCCTCCCCCCTTGTGTCGTTCCCTCCCTTCCCCTCCCTTTCTTATCTATCTCTGTTTGATGAGGCGCCTATTATGGCTGCCGTGTCGTTGTGTCGCGCGCATGCGCACCAATGTCAAGTCAAGTTCCTCGTGTGTTTTTTACATGCTTGGCAATAAAGTTTATTCTGATTCTGATTCTGATTCTGTAAAAAGAACCTAGTTATCAAACACGTGGTTATCGAGCACTGTGTTAAAAGCAGATTAACAAAGGAATTCATATTTCTGTATTAAATCCTTTGTTACTTGATCCACCAAAACCACTTTTTATTTCTTAAAAACTTGATCCAGTAACACTATAAACGTTTATGTAATTGCCTTGTGTTAATATGCACTTATATGTACACAAATACATGCGTGTATGTGTGTGGTAGCCTTTATGCCAGAGCTATTCAATTACAAAATCAGTTGGGCCACAATTTGAAATCAAGACATATAACTGAGCCGCACATGTTCAGCCATCTGTTGAATACAACAAATTTCAATTATTCAATAATTGCTGATGGATTTAATCTAAACGGACTACCTGTTTTCACAAAAAAAAAAAAAAAAATAGAAAAAGACAACTGATGAGAAAAAAGTCTCATCTTCAGGAGAAAAATGTCTCAAATTTACATGAACAATTCTAATCAGTAGAAAACATCAGAAATTTACTAGGAAGAAAACTGTAAATTCAGAGAAAAACTTGGACCTCCTGGTGGGCCATTTTTGGCCTGCGGGCCACATGTTTGACACCCCTGGACCAGCACATTAAAAATACATAATTAGAGGTTTTACTTCCATGAAATAGCTGCAAATCACAGATATCATAGATAATCACAGAAAAACAAAAGTTCACCTCAGAAGAAGCTCACTCCACCACAGTCATGCTTTCAGTCAAAGTTCAACCTTACAGCTTAGAAACCCTCTCAGGAAAAATTATGAACGGGATCCGTGTTAAAGGGCAGCCCTGGCGGAGTCCAACACTCACTGGAAAGGTAGTTTCACTGATTACTGGCAATACAAACCAAACTCTCTTTCACAAACATTGGCGCGAACGTTGCTGTCACTGAACATTGCTAATGACTGAGGCAAACTCTGATTTTCAAGTTCTTTCTGCTTTTAATCCAGAAAATTGACACAGAAATCAAGCAGAAACGGCAATGTACCTTTCTAAGATTTAATAATAAACCTCAGCTTAGATAAAGTATTACATTGAAGTGACTTTTTAAGGCAATGTGAAATAATCAGCAAGTATCAAACGTCACATTCAAATTCCTTAGAGTTTAAAGCGTTAACTCATGTGGAACCATATGAGGGAATATGAAATATGAAATTGGGGTACATAAAATCTATGAAATTGTGACATGAAAGAAACCAAAGGTTACTATAAAAATGTGTGGATTTAAGTAAAATGAATACTGATAGAGATTTGCCAAAAAAGGAAAACTTGCAAAAAGAGAGAAATTTAAAATCACGAAGGTTGATAAAGAAACGAAAAAAATGACCTTTGTGGCAAGAGGAAGGATCACACAGGAGCCATAGCTCAGTTTTTACCTTTACTCTTGAAAAGCCACTCATAACTGACTATAACTACTTCTGGGAAAAAACCAGGAAAACACAAACCACGCCCCCAACCCCAAGTCCCACTGGGGAGAGGTACACTCTTCAGACTGCCCCCCCTCGCCCCCGAACACCCAGAGGGCACTCCTGTAGTCAAAATCAGTCTCTCACTGGGGGCCTGATGAGCCTACCATAACGGCTGTGCTGTCCTCCAGCCAGAGCCACAGGAGAAACCTGGTGTGCAGGGCATCCTCATGGACGATGGGCAGGTGAAACACAGTCCATAGCAGGCTGGAAACCAGAAACCTCATCTAGTGCAGACCTAGCCAAGGTCCTAGAAGGGGGGGGGGGCGACCCTGACTGGGGACCTGGGCCAGAAACATAAGCTCATCCACCATAACGTGCGCTTAAACCTCTCTAACGTGACCCGCTCTTTGCGCCCACCCATATCTAGCACAAAACTCTTACCCCGTCTCCAGAACCCGAAATGGACCGTCGTATGGGGATTGGAGAGGCAAGCGGTGAACGTCGTGTTGCACAAAAATGAAACGGACCGAACTGAGCTCAATAGGCACAAACAATCACGGAAAACAGTGGTGAACGGGGCTCAGAGCCAGTGCACTGTCGGACAAAAAAGGGTAGATGGCGGGGCTGGTCTGCAAGGCAGAACTTTTGGGCAAAAAACTCTCTCGTAACGTGGAGTGGCTGACCGAACATCAGTTCAGGAGGCAAAGCATCAAGATCTTCCTTAGGAGCTGAACACAACCCAAGCATCACCCGAGGCAAACGATCCACCCAATTACCATCGGAGAGTGCAGCACGCAATGCCGCTTTCAGAGACCGGTGAAAACGTTCACACAAGCCATTAGCCTGAGAGTGGTACCCTGTAGTGTGGTGTACCTACACCCCCAAGGACCTTGCAAGCACCGACCAGAGCTCCGATATGATCTGGGAGCCCCTATAAGAGGTAATATCTGATGAGGTGCTGAAACGCGCAACCCAGGAAGAAAAAAATGCACATGCCACGTCCGCGGCCGAAGTGAAGGACAGAGGGCCCACCTCTGGCCACCTGGTGGTCTGATTCACAATGGTGAGTAGGTGCGTAAAACCCTGCAAAGGGGGTAGAAGACCCACCATGTCCACATGCACATGGTCAAAACTTTTAGCTGGAATCCAAAATGGTTCTAGGTGTGCCTTGGTGTGCTGGTGGACTTTAGCACATTGACACACCAAGCATGCAGCCGCCCACCCCTTGACATCCCTGCGGAAGCTGGGCCAGACAAACTTGGCGCTGACCAGTTTCACTGACACCCGAACAGGGTGAGGGAGGGAGTGACTTGAGTCATAAACTCGACGGCGCCAGGCCGCAGGGACAACAGGGCGGGGGTGGCCAGTGGAGACATCGCAGAGGAGAGTAGGACCGCCTTCCTGCATCACCATCTCGATTTTGAGGGCTGTACTTGCCGACCGAAGGGCCAGGATGTCCGGGTCATTGGGCTGCTTGGCGGCCATGGCAGAAAAATCCATCCCAACGTGCACCGGACACACCAGCACACGTGACAAGCAATCAGCAACAGGATTGGACTTGCCAGCCACATGCTGAATATCTGTTGTGAAGTCGGAGATGGCCACCAGATGGCACTGTTGACGAGCAGACCATGGCCCAGTCACCTTGGACATAGCAAACGTCAGTGGTTTATGATCTACATAAGCCATGAAAGAATGGTCCTCCAATAAGAAACGCAAATGATGGGTCGCTAGGTACAGCGCCAGGAACTCCCATTCAAAAACGCTGTACTTAACGCTCGCCCTCTTGCACCTTGTGACTGAAAAACGTGAGGGGCTGGAATGCCTTTGCCATGTGCTGCTCAACAGCTGCACCCATGGCTATGTCGGAGGCGTCTGTTGTCAAAGCTATGGGCACCGTGGGCACAGGGTGAGTGAGTAGTGGTGCGTTCACAAGGGTGGACTTAGATCCATCAGAAGCTCGGATCCATTCGGGAATCCAGGTGACAGGGTCTTTTTTTTTTTAGCCTCATAAACCTGCAGGAGGTGGGCAGCGCGAGGGAGGAAGTGATTGTAAAAATTTACCATGCCCAAAAATTCTTGCAGTGCCTTAACGGAGTCCGGACAGGAAAATTCCGCCACCCCTTGAACCTTAAAAGGCAACAGAATCGCGCCCCGTGTCAAAATGCGGTGGCCTAAGAAGTCAATCACTGGCAGCCCAAACTGACACTTAGCCGGGTTGACGATCAGGCCGTGTTCTTCAAGGCACCCAAAAACTTGTTTGAGTTGCGACAGATGCTCTTCAGCTGACAGACTGGCTACCAATATGTCATGAAGGTAGACAAACATGAATGGGAGGTCACGTAACACCAAGTCCATCAACCTCTGAAATGTTTGGGCCACGCCTTTAAGGCCAAAAGGCACGCGCAGGAATTCAATAAGCCCAAACGGGGTAATTACCGTGGTCTTGGGGACATCCTCCGCACGCACAGAACTTGGTGATAACCGTGCACCAGACCCACCTTTGAAAAAATGGCAGAGCCTGCCAGACTCATAGAAAAATCTTGGATGTGTGGAATAGGATAACAGTCATTCGCGGTGACATTGTTAAGCCGACGAAAATCACCACATGGCTGCCACAACCTATCCACCTTAGGTGCCATGTGAAGTGGTGAGGCCCGTGGGCTGTTAGAACACCTCACTATACCCAAACGTTCCATAGCGGCGAACTCCTGTTTCGCTATGGCCAGCTTAACCACGTCGAGAGATCATGCAAAAACCGGTGGTCCCGCAGTGGGGATGAAATATTCCACCCTGTGCTTAGTAGCTGTGGTGGAAAAAGCAGGCGTCGTAAGCAACAGAAAATTTGCCAGCAAATAAAGAAAAACATTACCCGATGCTAAAAAGTTAGCGTGTGAGAACAACCCAGCCCCCCCCCCAGACTCACACAAAAAGGTGGCAAAAGACACAGCATCAATCAAACGGTGGTTAGCAACATCAACAAGAAAAGCATTCTCACACTGAAAATCCATGCCAACAATAGGTACTGTAATGGAAGTGATTACAAAGTCCCACTCGAAACTGTGTCCCTGGAAACAAACAGTTACAGACCTTGTGCCAAATGTCTCGATGGAAGAACTGTTAGCTGCACTCAAATGTGGGCTGCTGCCTGCTGCTGGCCTGTCCGTGCTAGTTGGAGGGAGTAGGCTCTTCTGTGAGCCGGAGTCCACCAGGAAACGTCTTCTTGACGAGTCTCTAATGAAGAACAGCTCACCTCGTCCGCCAGCACCCACAGCTGCTACTGAGCGTTGGCTCTGGAGTTTCCCGTCATCTCAAACGTGTATGGAGGGACACAGCGCTTAGCCTTGCTGCCAAACTGCACGTGGAAGAAACACAGACCTTTCCCGTGCCATCAACCACTCTGGCTACCACCGCCGGGTCTGCATCCTCCATTGTGGATTGCAGGGTATCCGATGCCATGCTTTGCACAGCAAACTGCCTAGTAGCCAGCATGACCTGATCTCCTTCCTCAGCCAAAGCTCGATAGTCACCGGTTACCAAATGCTGGGAGTTAGCCAACACTGGGCGCACACGCGGTGGGAGCTGGCACAGGAAACAGGAAACACTCTCATCCACTCCCAGCGGCAACAACATATTGTCCATAAGACCCACAGCCGTGCTGTTACCCAAACCTGACAGGGAAAGAATTCTATCCGCTCTTTCTGTGGCTGATAGACTATATTTCCGGAGCAGGAACTGTTTGATGGCGGCATATTTACCGAGCTGTGGGGGCACATGAAGCAACTGCATGACACGCCGTGTGGACTGCTGATCCAGAGCAGTGACGACCAAGTAGTATCTAGGTCCGTCTGCAGTGATTCCTCGCAGGTGGAACAGTGCTTCGATATGCTGGAACCACAAAGCTGGGTCGCTCTGCCAAAACTCTGGAAACTTCATAGCTGCAGTGCAAGTGGCAGGCTGTGAGGGTCGGGGTGACATGGCTGACGAGGGCATGCGGTTCTCCTCTGTGTCGGACATGCTCAAATCAGGGTTACCAATGTGGCAAGAGGAATGAACACACAGGAGCTGTAGGTCAGCTTTTACCTTTACTCTTGAAAAGCCACTCACGACTGACTGTAACTACTCCCGGACTCCAAAACCGGGAAAACACAAACCACGCCCCAAAACCCCAAGTCCCACTGGGTGAAAGGTACACTCTTCAGTCTGCCACACCTTTATTGAAATTTCTGACTCTGATAGGAGCTTGTGACCAGACTTATAGCTTAAAAAAAACCATTTTAAATAATCAGATCTGGACTGACATCAGAATTGTTGAGCTCAGCAGAGAGAGAAAATTGTTCAGCTTACTTTGGTCACAGAGGGTAACGACTGGACACCAGTGGATCTGAAAGGGTCCGTCAAGTGGAGCAGTTTCTTCCAAATGCCAAACTGCGCCTAGAAGCTGTGCCCGAGAGTGGACCTGAGTCAGTTGTGTAGATGGCTTCTGAATCTGATCTCCATCAGTGAAGATCCAAACATGGAACTTCAGAGGAATTAAACAGGAGTGCATCTAGATCATTCAAAGTCCAATCAGAGTCACAAAAACACAAACCAGGAAGTCCGATTCTTCCGATTTGTCATGGTAAAGCAAAGTAGATTTACGCTTAGTGAGAATCAAAACAAATCTTGGCACGGTACAAGAGCACTCTGAGGCAAGTGTAATATCCCCCACCTCCGTTTTCTTTGAAAAATCCCAATACTTACTGATGGAGAGAAGTTTTCAACTTTGCAATATAATTACTGTGGCAGAACAAAACTAGAAAAGCACTCAGAGAGTGCATACCTCCACCAAGGCTCCTTCCGTCCCTCATGGATCACCTCCAAAATGTAATGGGTTTGTTTTGGAGGCTTCTTGCTAACACAGTGTGAGAAGATAAGAGCCTTGGTGGAGGTATGCGTTCTCGGATCATCACCAAAATACAATGGGTTTCTCTCTAGCCCAAGAACCACCTCTGGTGAAAATTTCTTCCAGATCCATGTAGTAGTTTTTGTGTAATCCTGTTGCACAAATAAAAACAAGGTCCTTGGTGGAGGTATGCATTCTCAGATCATCACCAGATTTTAATGGGTTCATCCTTGGCCCAAGAGCTACCTCTGGTGAAATTTTCATCAAAATCCACCCGGTAGGTTTTGTGTAATCCTGCTAAAAGACGGACGGATGGATGGATGAACAGACGAACAGACAAACCACCCTGATTACATACTCTCTTTGGTGGAGGTAATTATGATTATAATCCCATCACCCATGAATATACAACAAAGTATACAACCCATAGTTGTAGGTCAGGATCCTGAGGTGAAACTGTGTAGCAAGTTTGGTGATCCTAGAGAGCTTCACACATTCTATAGTGAGACAGCATAGGGAGTGTCAACCTTGACCTTTTGACCCCAAACCTGTAATCAGAGGTCATGGTGTCAGAGTGAACATGTGTACCAGGTTTGGTGACTCTAGCGTTCCTTGTTGTTGAGATATAGTTTATAAGTCATTTTGATGTTGGCCTTTGACCGTGCAATCCCAAAACCACAGTCACACTTCAGGGTCACAGAGTGAACCCGTGGACGAGGTTTGGTGGCCCTAGCTTTACTTGTTTTATAGTAATAGTAAATGTAGCATTTACCATAGTGCAACTGCAATGTTAACTTTGACCTTTGACCCCAAACCCATAGTTAGGTGAGGGTGTAAGTCGTCCAAGGTGCATATTAGATACAACTACTGTATCGATTTGAAAAGCCTACATCATTTTGTTCAGTAGTTATATAGATAGATAAGGCCTGACATTAACACCCACCCCTGGCAGGAAGATTTCGACTGTGGCGGGTAAGACAGCCACTCCCACTAGCCACTTTGGCAGGTTGTAGTTTTCTCAAACCACACCTAATAACTAGAAAAGCACTCGGAGAGCGCAGACCTCCGCCAAGCACCACAGTTCCCCCCATACAGTGTTTGTGTGTACGTTTTCAGATTCCTTGACCATGAAAATATATGACTAGCAATTGGATTCACAATGATAGGATTAGTGGTTGAGTAGTTATTCACGAAAATCGCATTGTCCGTACTGGCGGTTTAGCGCCACAGTTCCCCCCATACAGTGTTTGTGTGTACACTACCGTTCAAAAGTTTGGGGTCACTTAGAAATTTCCTTATTTTTGAAAGAAAAGCACTTTTTTCAATGAAGATAACTTTAAACTAATCATAAATACACTCTATACATTGCTAATGTGGTAAATGACTATTATAGCTGCAAATGTCTGGTTTTTGGTGCAATATCTACATAGGTGTATAGAGGCCCATTTCCAGCAACTATCACTCCAGTGTTCTAATGGTACAATGTGTTTGCTCATTGCGTCAGAAGGCTAATGGATGGATGATTAGAAAACCCTTGTGCAATCATGTTAGGTCTGCAATACTGTAATTGCTGCAAATGGAGGATTCTTTGACGAAAGCAAAGTTTGAAGGAAAAAATTATTATTTCAAATACAAATCATTATTTCTAACCTTGTCAATGTCTTGACTATATTTTCTATTCATTTTACAACTCACGGTGGTAAATAAGTGTGACTTTTCATGGAAAATACAAAATAATTGTCTGGGTGACCCCAAACCTTTGAACGGTAGTGTACTTTTTCAGATTCCTTGACCATGAAAACATATGACAAGCAATTGGATTCACAATGATAGGATTAGTGGTTCATTAGTTATTGACGAAAATGGCATTTTCCGTAATGGCGGTTTTCTTCTCGAAGGTGATCCGGATCACCACCAAAATGTAATCATCTGTAGGATACCCCATTTCTGACAATCTGTGAAAATTTCATGAAAATCCGTGCATAACTTTTTGAGTTATCTTGCTAACAAACAAACAAAAAATTCCTGGATCCAGACGGTGATCCGGATCACCACCAAAATCTAATCATCTGTAGGATACCCCATTTCTGACAATCTGTGAAAATTTCATGAAAATCCGTCCATAACTTTTTGAGTTATCTTGCTAACAAACAAACAGACAAACAAACACACAAACCAACGCCGATGATCACATAACCTCCCCCTTTGGCGGAGGTAATAAACCTATCGCAAAGTGAGACTACAAAACTACAACTCCCATAAGCAGCATCGGTGCACACACAGTGTATTCTCATTGGTCCACTGTCAGTCAGCCACACCCCAAAACTCTGGCTCTGCAGGTCGGCTCGTTTTCCTTCCAGTCTGGAGAAATGGCGACAACCAGACAGCAGCTGCTCTCAGCGATCAGATCACGGGGACAACTGTCCCTGGTCTCCTGTTGTCCAGAGGTGACAATACCCTGTGCTCTCCTCCACATCAGCTCCTACCTCTGTGGTTAGACAGGATTATTTTTAGAGAAAGAAGTTCCTGTTTACTGTCCACAATTGTGCAAATTTAAGTTTTCGTACAACAGAAAGTGACTAAACTTTATGTTGCTGTTCAGAGCAAATGAAGCTTCTTCTGAGGTGAACTTTTGTTTTTCTGTGATATGCAGCTATTTCATTTAAACATAATTTTACAACCACAAAATTGTGGCTAGTGAAAAGGCTGAGTGGCTAGTTACTTTGGAAAATCACTAGCCACAGCGGCTGGTGAGCAAAAACGTTCATGTCAAGCCCTGGTCTTGGAGCGGCGTTAACAACGGCTAAGCTAAAGAGACACCAGCATGGAGCTTTTTCTCTTATCGCCAAGTCAGTAAAGTTGATTTCTGAAGCGCTTTTCACAGACATATAGTCACAGAGCGCTGCACAATAAAATGGAATAAAAAGAAGTTGACAGATAAAAACTTTTAAAAATACAAAAACAAGTTAAGACACAAGATTAAAATAATTTACAAACATCAGACTGACCACTAAAAAGCAGCTGAAATTCAACGGAAATCCTGGTTAAACAAAAAAGTTGTCAGCTGCTTTTTAAAAGAGTCCAGAGAGTCAGCTAAACGTATCTGGATTGGGAGTCTGTTGCAGACACCGTCCACCGTCCTCCCTGTGGCGGAGACGTGTCTCTGCAGAAAAATGAAGCCCCGAGAAGACTTTATGATATGAAAGAGACGTCAATAGTTTTACTTTGGGACATGAGTTGAGGTTGAATAAGGTGAACACATTTGAAATATATGGGACTGTGATCATAGATGAATCATGACAGGATTGTATTATGATCCAAATATCGTGATGCAAACTGAATCAGGAGCTCCCTCTCGATTCCTACCCCGAGCTACAACTCCTGAAAAAATCATCCCATCAGAACCAAATTGCAATATACGCATCATCAGAGTTTATCAAACCATGGTACCAAGTTTCAAAATGATCAGAACAAAACTGTAGGAGGAGTTGATTTCACAAAAATGGGACGGACGGACTGACCTATAATATAATCCCTCTTCGGTTTTCGCCCAAAGGGGTTGAAGAGACCTTTGGACTTTTTCTGGCGTGGGATGAAAACTGAAAATTTACTGGAAAAAGGTTGCAAATTTATGACAAAAAAGTTGAAAATTTATCTTTTTATTTTTTTGCATTTCTGTTTGTTTCACTTTTAATTTGGTCGTCGAGTCTGTAGAGATCCTGAAGTCGGCGACAAAAACCAGTCCTGCAGCCATGCAGGTTTGTTCCATCGAAGGTGGAGTGCTCGGAGAAACAAACAGCGCTCGCCAAACTCTGACATCTTATTATTAACACACGGAGCGCTTAGATGGAGCCGCATCCGGATGGAGGAGGCCCACCGTCAGCAGAAACACACCAACACTGCTGCTGCTGCTGCTGAGGGGAAAAGCTAATTATTTCAGCTGAGTCGTCAATGTAAAGGGAGAGATAAATAACATCAGCGAGGAGGAGCACCAGGAGCAGGAGGAGCAGCAGGAAGAGGAGGGGGAGAACTGTGGCATCTGAGATAGCTGAAAACACCAAAAACCCAGGTGGAAAAACCAGAAAGCTGCACATTTAGGGAGAGAAAAATTACAAGGAAGAGGAAAAAATTCAGATTTTTGAGAGAAAAAAAAAAAAGAACTTTTAAAGTGAGAAAAAAAAAATTTAAGAGGAAAAAATTTCGGAGAAATTGGAATTTAAAAGAAAATCCAAAAAGTCAAAAATAAATGACAAAAGTTATAAATTAAAAAGAAAAACAGCAAGTCAATACAAGAAAAATCACGCATTTAAAGGAAATATAAGATTAAATTAAATTAAATTTCAAAGAAAGTAAATCATCAAAATTCAATAAAAAGTTTTCTATTTTAAGTGAAAAAAGTCGCAAATATAGAGGGAAAAATTGCAAATTTACAAGAAAAAATTTGCAAATTTCAGAGAAAAAGGTTGCACATTTACAATCAAAAAACTAAATTTCTGAGGAAAAAATCAAATTTTGAGGAAAAGGTAGCAAATTTACGATGAAAACTCAAATTTAAGAGTAAAAATGTCAGCAATTAACTGACAAAAAGTCATAGATTTAAAAGACAGAAAATCATCATCAAATCATTAAAATTTAATACAAAATATTTCTAGTTTAAGAGAAAAAATCTGCAAATTTAGAGGGAAAACAGTCACAAATGTAGGAGAATAAGAGGAAAAAGTCAGAAACGAAAGAGAAAAATGTTGCAAAGTAAAGAGAGAAAAACACTCAGATTTGTGCTGATTTTCTCCATAAACGTCAGCTGTCGTGTTCATCATGTGTGGTATTAATTATGATTTTTTTTTTCTGGTTAATTAAGGGCTTAATTTTTGCTAAATGAATGCAGGTCTTCAGCCTGGTTGGTTGGTGGAGATGAGAGGAGAAACCATCAGTTCCAGTCCTGACCAGCTGGTGGAGCTGTTCAGCTTCACGTTCACAAACACAAACCAGCGGCAGCAGCGTGGAGGACTTCCACACAGGAACGAAGCGAGATCCACCAAGGGATTTTAATAAGAGTCCCTCTGATGATAGTCTTCTTCTCCAGTAGATCATCTGTCTCCATCTCCCCTCTCCCTTCATCTTCCTCCGTAACACCAACCCTCTCCATGTCCTCCTTCACTACATCCATCAATCTTCTCTGTACTCTTCCTCTTTTCCTGGCAGCTCCATCTTCATCATTCTTTGTCCAATATCTCCACTATCCCTCCTCTGCACATGTCCAAACCATCTCAGCCTTGACTCTCTTACCTCGTCTCCAAACCATACATCAGGCCGATTCAATTAGCGGCCTGCGGCCCAGAACCAACCTCCAAGTGGCCCAGGCCACACCAAGGAAATGTAAATTTAAGAAAAAAAATGAAGGGATGACAGTCCGTAAGTGTGCTCACGAACAACGCGTGTGACCACTATCCGTGCGGAGTTCAGAAGTGCCCCGCCCATGTGAGTGTTCCAGTCGGCAGGCAGAGGTTTTCTAGCGTTGCTGTCCGAGAGAAGCACGAGCTTATTAAAGTACTTTAAACGCCGAAAACAAGCAGAAGAGATGTGTAAGCAGTGGAGGCATTTATGGTGGTTTTAACCCAGTGGAAACGGGAGCAATAATGAAGAGTCGCTGAGCAAACGTGTGGCGAGGCTTCATACTGTACGCAGGGAAAGGCCAGAGTGACTGAATAGCTCAGGATTGACTTCATCAGCCACTACAATATCCATATCCATCTAATATCCATCCATCCATCCATCCATCCATCCATATGGATGGATGGATATTATGTACCTGGCAAGTTAAGATGACCGAAATTAAGGAAGTCAGCAGCCTTCAGACAAAGTAAACGTGCCAACATTTGGATTTCAAAATAAGGGAGGTTTTTCCTGCTGTCTGGATGGTGAGGAGAGTTCTAAAAACAATAAATATATAGAAATATTATAACAGAAATAACGGCATCTTTGGTTATTTAAGTTGATTTATTTCAGTAAATGCAATTTTATTAATATTTTTTCTTTGAAATCAGAGTTAAGTTATTGTTCTGTTCTGGCTCTGCAAACATGGTCAAAAGTGTAAATTGTATAAGGAAAAAAGTCAAAATTTTAAGCAAAGATAAGCCTTTATTAGTCCCACAATGGGGAAATTCCAGGATTGCAACAGCACAGGGATAGCAACACTCAGAGCAATAATTTAGAAGATAAGAAAATAAGAGCAGTGAATATACATATGTACACATACGTAAATATATAAATATATACACACAGTGCAGAGCATTGTAGCTAGATGCAATAAACAGCATAACTGTCTACTTAGTTATCCTACATAGTATGAATATGTACCCATACATATTGTCACCCTCCGTAGCGACTGATATTGTCCTAGTTGTATACTGGAGAGGACCATTTGTGTAAGTCTGTTGCGTCTTTTGCATTCAATACTATTAGGTCGTCATGTGGTGACACTAAACACAGCAGGGAGACATTCCTCTGGGACATTCTTCTGGAGCTTTCCTCACACCCAGCAGTGAGCTTGGAGGAAGCAGAGGACAACTGACACACGGCCAAAAGAACCACAGGAGACAGTCAGACGGGACTGAATGCATATATCTTTGTTCCAACCAATGTCATGCTAATCATGTGTATTGACAAATGGTATTAGATGACAATTGATATGCTAATGTGCCATGCATTCTCTCTGTCTGTATGATGGTATAAAAGAGCTGCTCTCCCTCATCTCTCTCTTAACTCTTACACTCTCAACCCATCACGACTAACCGGGCCCCAGTGGCCACGCTGGGGTCAACAGGCTGTATTCATGTTAGAGGGTAAATAAAGAATCTGTGCTGACCTACGCTCGTGCCTCGCCTCCACATCCTTTCCTTCGCACCCTCTACAGTCACGTTTTTTTTTTTTTGCTATCTCTGCGAGCAGCCCTGCTTAGGTTATAAAGTCTGACAGCTGTAGGTAGGAAGGACCTGCGAAACCTCTTGGTCGTGCACCTAGGATGATGTAGTCTACTGCTAAATGAGCTCCTCAGTGCATTCAGTATGTCCTGCATAGGGTGGGACTCGGACTCCAGCAGAGATGACAGTTTAGCCACCATCCTTCTCTCTCCCATCTCCTCCACTGGGTCAAGGCATTGCCCCAGGACAGAGCTAGCTTTCTTGATCAGTTTGCTCAGTCTCTTCCCATCGGCTGCTGTAATGCCACTGCCCCAGCAGACCACCCCAAAAGTGATGGCTGATGCCACCACCGTGTCGTAGAATGTCTTCAAGAGCACCCCTTGTACACCAAAAGACCTGAGTCTCCTCAGTAGGAACAGCCTGCGCTGTCCCTTCTTGTAGAGTGCGTCAGTATTGTGTGACCAGTCTAGTTTATTGTTCAGATGAACACCCAGGTACTTATAGAATGTCACCATCTCAATGTCTGTTCCCTGGATGTTTACTGGTGCTGTGAGGGGTTGTCCTTGCCTGTGGCAGTCCACCACCAGCTCTTTAGTTTTCCTCGCGTTGATCTGGAGGCAGTTCTTATGGCACCAGTCCACGAAGTCCTGGATAAGTCCTCTGTACTCAGCTTCATCTCCATTGGAGATGAGGCCGACGATCGCAGAGTCATCAGAGAACTTCTGTAGATGGCAGTGTGTTGTGTTGTGTGAGAAGTCCGCAGTATAAAGGGTGAACAGGAAGGGAGCCAAGACCGTTCCCTGGGGGGCCCCCGTGCTGCCGATAATCGTGTCAGACACACAATCCCAGGTTCTCACAAACTGTGGCCGGTTTGTGAGGTAGTCCAGGATCCATGATGACAGGTGCTGGTCCACCCCTGCACACAGCAGCTTGCCCCTCAGGATCATCGGTTGGATGGTGTTGAAAGCACTGGAGAAGTCAAAGAACATGATCTTCACCGTGTTCCCAGGCTTCTCCAGGTGGTACAAGGAATGGTGAAGGAGGAAGATCACTGCATCCTCCACCCCGATGCCATGCTGGTAGGCGAACTGGAGGGGATTCATCGCTGGTCCCACCAGGGGGCGGAGGTGAGCAAAGAGCAGTCTCTCCAGGGTCTTCATCATGTGAGATGTCAGGGCCACTGGTCTGTAGCTGTTCAGGTCTCTGGGGTGGGAAGTCTTTGGCACAGGTACCACACAAGATGTTTTCCACAACTGTGGTACCCTCCCCAGCTTCAGGCTCAGCTTGAAGATGTGCTCCACAATCTCACACAGTTGGTCTGTGCAGGACTTGAGGAGCTTCGCGCTGATGCCGTCCGGTCCCGAGGCCATCCTCGCCTTGATCTTCCTCAGCTCCGTCCTCACCTGGGTCTTAGTGAGGGTCAGGTTGGGGGGCTGTGTGCTGGGAGTGGGGGGGGGGTTTGTTGGTGGAGTGGGGTGTAGACAGCAGGTCTCAACTTTAGAGGCGGCAGTGGTTGGTGTGCAGGCAGGGGGAGGATGGTTGGTCAAACCCATTAAAAACAGGTTCAGATTGTTTGCCCGCTCCCTGACCCCATGGCCTGGGAGGAGGTATTCTGGAGCCCAGAGATGGTTTTGAGTTTTCTCCAGACCCCGCCGATGTCACTCCATTGCAGCTTGTCCTCCATCTTCTTCCTGAAGCTGTCCTTGCCTTCTCTGATCTTCCTCCTCAGCTCCCTCTGTACGGACTTCAGCATCTCCCTGTTCCCCGACCTGAAGATCCTCTTCTTCTCTCTCAGAAGTGTTTTTATCTCAGGGTTGATCCAGGGTTTGTTGTTCAAGCAACACCGTATGGTCTTGGTGGGTATGGTGTTGTCCACACAGAAGTTGATGTAGTCCATGATGGTGTGAGTGAGGCCATCGATGTCCTTACCATGTGGATCACAGAGCTGCCCCCAGGCAGTGATTTCAAAACAGTCCTTTAGAGTGTCCATTGCCTCCTCAGACCATATCTTCACCGTGCGCATGACCGGAGGTTGTCTGTGTACTAGGGGTTTGTACACCGGCAGGAGATGAACCAAGTTGTGATCCGATCTCCTGAATTGGGGGAGTGGTGATGAGGTGTACGCCTCCTTAGTGTTTACATAGAATAAGTCCAGTGTTTTATTGTCTGTAGTGTGGCATGTGACATACTGGGTGAACGTGGGTAGAATGGTGGACAGTGAAATATGGTTGAAATCCCCGGACATGAGGAGAAGAGCATCTGGGTGTTCTGTCAGCAGCCTGCCAGTTACTGAGTGAATGGCGTCACGCGCTGTCCCAGCGTTCGCCGTCGAATTTGCATAAATAACAATGCAGATCACGTGTGAGTATTCCCCCGGGAGATAGGTAGGCTGCATGCTAACAGCTAGCAACTCAGTGTCTTTGCTGCAGTGCCGTTCCTTAACCGTGATATGTCCCAGTCTGCACCAGCTGTTATTGACATACATTATCACTCCTTCGCCCCTTGCCTTCCCACTGTCTAGTGTCCGGTCTGCCTGTATTGCGTGGAAACCCTCCAGTTCAATGTTAGCATCTGTTGCTAGTTCTGTTAGCCACGTCTCAGTAAACAACATCATGCTAATCTCTCTGAAGACGCTCTGGTAACGAGCCATAGCCGCTAGCTCATCTGTCTTATTGAGTAGCGATTGTACATTCCCCATAATAACGGATGGTAGGACGGGTCTGTACCTTACATTTCTCGCCCGCCGTCTTGCTCCAGCATGACATCCAAGTCGCTTCTGTCTTATTTCTACCAGTATGTCGTATTCTTGCGTTAGCATCGTGGGCTGATTAACTGCTAACAGTTGGTTTCTATTGTACTGCCTCCTAAAAGCAGTGGCTCTGTGCGCTGGTTCAGGAGACATTTGGGTGATCTGTGTGTCCGTGATGGATAAGGTGTCACTGGATCAGAAAGTTTAGCAAGAGAAGCCAGATAGTAAATAGAAATAGGAAGAAATTGATCCGCCGTTGCAAAAAGGCAGCCTACTCGCCTACTAGCCTACTTTTACCAGTCTGTTTCAAATTTATTAATAAAACAGTAATTGTATTTAAAAAAAAATAAAAAAAATAGCCACAAAATAATCCACAGATTTATAATAAAGTCTCAAATGTACAAGAAAAGACAATTTTACAAGAGGAAATAACAAATTTGAGGAAAATGGTTCAAATTTAGATAAATTTACAGAGAAAAGTAGAAAACTATCTGAAAATTGTTATAAATTTTGGAGAAAAACCTCAAACCTTCCGGACTGAAGTCATTACTCAAGTTTCTAAAGCCTGTTTTCCACTAGCCCAGCACACCTCGGTACGGCTCGATTCACTTCAGTACGGCTCGGAATGCTTCTGTCTCCATTAGCACGGTGTTGTGCTTGTGCTGTGATGGTTTGTGTTAGGAGGTTTTAGAAGCGGGGCAGCGGCAGATTCTCAGCGAGGCGGGGCCACACTCCCGTGACGTTACACACCCGACTGAGTCCTTATTTACACAAGACAAAAACGGATCCAAGGATTATTGCCTTGCTCGCTCTGTGGTTTTATCTCACAATTAATTTTATCTCATAATTAAGCTGCAACAACACAAGTCACTTTTGTTTTGAATTAACTGCCAAATGACCTAGAAATAATGAGCTGAAACTTGTTTTTATTCGTATTAAATAATGAGACGGTGGCACACTGTCCATCACCAAATTGTATTATTTTTTACATCCTAGGGCATTTTGGATGTACTGAATTAAAAAAATGCATGTTTTTCACCTTCAGGTCAACGTTTGGAACAACAGTATTATTATTTTCCGTTTAGATGATGCTACACTCCTTCTAAAGTATTATAAATCTCTGAATTTGGAATGCCGATAGAACATTCAATTTACATATACTTGTACCTACTTTGACTTGGTGCTAATTTTTTATGATATTTCAATAAAAAGAACAGAAAGCTTACAAAAAGATTTCTTTTTTGGTCTAGTTAAAAATGACATTACCTTTACAATGGTTGACCCCTGACAGGAAGATCAGCATCATTTTGATCAAACTAGGCAATGGAATTTCTATGTAATTATACTGTTTTATAATTCAGTGTTATAACAGACAAACCACACTTTCCAAAACAATTCCATTTTATTATATACAAAATATTAAAAGAAAAAAAAAACTTTGCAACACAACATGAAGGTTAATCGACATTTTATACACGCCGACCACTGAGTGCCTCTACACCAGCTTCCCAAACTGGGTCACGAAGACTCGGTTGAATTAATCCGTCTCTGACAGCTGTGGTTCAGGAAGGCTCGGTTGAATAATCCGTGCGGGCTGTCGCGGCGGACGCGTGGGATGATTCTACAAGGAAAATGCACACAATAAAATACAGCACGTAAGTGCAAGATATACAGAAAAGACAATAGTTTTTAACAAGAATACATAAGCTTATTTCAGCGTATTGTTCACATGAATAATTAAAATAAAAGCTTTAGTCCGCAGTGTGCTGCAATAAAGCAGCGATCATCATCCACAAATGAACAGCTTTTTTATTGCATAAATAAACTGAGCGTCTTACCGAATATATTTGCGAAAAAACGCACAATAAAAAAAAATTAAAACTCACCGTTAAAGGACTCCGATGTCGAGACCTCCCGGTATATTTTTTCATTCCGGGCGGCTCCGTCTAACTCGCGCTGAATACGTTCGTCTGACAATGCAGTGAGCAGACACTGCAGCTCCTTATTGGTCCATGGAACACCCTTATTACGCGAAGCCATTTTTGATAGAGAATAAATGAAAATAGCACAGCAATACACTGAAAAGAAACCGCCAACAGTGGTTGCGTGCTGAGTAAAGGCGGTCGTGAAGATTCTTTTTTTTTTTTTTTTCAAAAACTTTATTGAGAAGGTCGTGAAGATTTGGTAGATGAGGAGGAGGAGAGGGGCGGTTACAACCTGACCAATCAGCGCCGGTTACGACCTGACCAATCAGCGGCGACCAGTCTGTTAACGTCACAACACGGCACAGCTCAGCACTGCTGTACCCTGCCCTGGAGCGGGGCTGAGAATTGCGGCTGTTAAACCGTGTTGGGGCTTGTGGAAAAGCGTACAAAGCGTGCTGAGCCGTCCCGTGTCACGCTAAGGCGTGCTAGTGGAAAAGGCCCTTAAAGGCCAAATGTCACGTAACAGGGTACTTTAAATATCTTGAAACTAGATATAAAAGGGAACCGATCCGTTCGGGTCTTGGTGCATATGCTTCAGTAACAACGGAATATTCGTTAATTTAAAACTGCCGCGCTTGGCCTGACACGGCCCCTGGAATCGCCTGGGGAAGAAGGCGGAAGTGACGAAATCGATTGTACCCGAGTTTGATGCTTGGGGTATTTCAATTGATTGTTTATATGGAGACTGGAAGGTTGAAGTGAGCAACAAGAAAGAAAAAATTGGATATTTCACCCATACCTTAAAACGGGACTATCAGGGACAGCTGGGTAATAAGGGACACTTCTCTGGGAAATGTTTTCATACCTGTCAAGTGAGACGTTTTCGCCGTACTTCAACACCGTAAAAAGCGGCTATAAGGAACGGCGGAGCAACAAGGGACACCTCTCTGGGAAATGCCCCAAATGCAACTCGTGTTGTTATTGTCAAATATTTTAAGGATTCATGGATATTAGACAATAACAACACAACTCAGCGTCCGGCGCTAAATAAAAAAAAAAAAAAAGCAGAATTCTGTATTTGTCAGGCGATCTCTGTCTGTTCCGCAACCGCTGCACAGCTGAACGTGTTAAACCATTGTCCTAAAGACTTCTCATTGTAGTGAAAATAGCTCAAGCTGAGCGATCAGCCCGCCCAGACAATTAAACTAATGATTGACTCCACACTTCGAACAGCAGTGATAACAGCTCACGCTGAGCGATCTGCCAGCACGAGCTGTGGGTGATCACACACAGGAGTGCTCCTCAAGACACTCAATTTTTTTTCCAGTATATTTTTCTTTTGGGCGTACAGAAATGGCAATACGCCCGTTTTTGCTAAAATTGCATTTTCCCCTTATTTTCCTTAAAATATTTGACAATAACAACACGAACTACATTTAAAACATTTCCCAGAAAAGTGTCCCCCACAGCCGCGCTTGGCACCAAAATACGGCGAAAACGTCTCACTTGACAGGTATGCGCCTCCATTTTCATATTGATCTGGTCAATTTCTTGACAGCAGCGGCTCTCCTCCACTGTAATAATAATGGCTTCCGAAAAATCAATATTTATGGGGCGCCCTGGACTGACCCCCTTCGGCTTCGCAATTCTGGAGGCGATTAATGTCCAGTTCAATGACATTTTCCACTGGTTCTGCTCTCTGGTCATCGTTGGAACTGTTGTCATCAGACAAAGCATCTGATTCCGTCTCGGACGGCTCGAACCGGTAAGGTTCTATGCCTCTGTCACTGTCTGAACCACTGACAAAAAAAAAGACAAAAAAAAAAGGCAAAACTAAACTAATTTGTTCACAATCGCTGTCACTTTCCGTCATGATTGTCCAATGTTGATAAGTGTGAATGTGGATAGGCAGGGCAGCCAGGGTACAACTGGTGATGTCAAAAACATGGGCGTGGTCTGGACTGGCTGTCACAAGCCAGCAAGCAAGGTGGGGCCTTCACCTGGTGTATTTTGTGCAATTATGTAAATACAGGTGGGTGATATGGTCTCCGGTATGAATATTTGGTTTAAGCTATGTGTATTTTATCTAAATTCGTTGTCATTTAGAAAAAAAAATTACGTGACATTTGGCCTTTAAGTGGCTGCTGTTTGCATCCTTAATGCTACTAGAAATTTTTGGTTGACTGATATGTGTGTAATGGAATGTGTAGTTATAAAAAGAGGTTCCCACTCACACATGCGATGATTTAAAACAAAACACACCACAATAGTGGATGTGCAATGTTTGTTAATGTTATCAATCTTGTCTTGGGGGGTTTGTGTACTGAAGTGTTTGACAGTTCATTTTTATTCAGCTAAATGCACTCTGTGATGTGCCAAGGTCAGTTATGACCAGGACGTAATATGTTTTATTTCAAAAGGGAAACAAATGTTAATGCTACTAACTGTGCACAGTGAGTTTTTATGCACTTTGAGATATGCTTGATAAGATGTCACAAAAATGGTTATTTACACAATTTTTTTCCCCCATTCTTTTTATTTAATTGTTGTTCAAGAGGAAAGATATTTCTACTACTTCAAGTTCTGCTCAACCCCAGCACTGTTAGTGTTTTTATGCACTTGTGATGTTCCTTTGTCATGTGCCAAGTGCACATTGAAAACCAAGACAATGAATAAAATGTGCATCTTTTTTGTCTTATGGACCTGTGTTGGTTTGACATTTGTCATATTCAACAGATCGCTGAACATGTGCGGCCCAGTTACATGTCTTGATTTCAAATTGTGGCCCAACTGATTTTGAGATTGAATAGCCCTGCCATACAGCACAACAGGTCTCACTACCGTCAAACCCAGACTAGCATCCAGATGAGTGATGCAAACTTATGAAAAAAAGATGAAAATCTGTGATAAAAAAAGTTGAAAATTTACAGGAAAATAGCTGAAAATTTCTGAGAAAAAAGTTTACAAATTTATGAGAAAAAAATTTGTTAATTTATGAAAAAGCTCAAAATTTACAGGAAAAAATTTCAACAAAAGTTGCAAATTTATGAGAAAAAAAATTGCAAATTTACCAGGAAAAATATAAAAATTTCTCCCAAAAATATGCAAACTTATGAGGAAAAAAATGCAAATTTCTGAGAAAAAAATTAGCAAATTCATGAGAAAAAGTTGCAAATTTTTAAGACTGAAGTCATAAACTTATGAGAAAAAATGTGAAAATTTACAGGAAAAAAGTTGCAGAAAAAATGTGAATTTCTACAAAAATTTTGCAAATTGATGAGAAAAAAATTGCAAATTTCTGAAAAAAGCTAATTTATGAGAAAAAAGTTCAAAATTTACAGCAAAAGTGAAATTTTTTGAGAAAAAAATTCACAAATTTATGAGAAAAAATTTTGTAAATTTATGAAAAAAGAAAAAAAATTAGAGAAAAGTTGCAAATTTATGAGAAAAAAAAATGCAAATTTACTAGAAAAACACTGCAAATTTTACCACAAGAAATGTGTAAATTTCTACAAAAAAAATTGAAAACTAATTTCTGAGAAGTAATAATAGTAATAATGGATTAGATTTACAGTGGCGTGAAAAAGTGTTTGCCCCCTTCCTGATTTTTTGTATGTTTGTCACACTTAAATGTTTCAGATCATCAAACAAATTTAAATATTAGACAAAGATAACACAAGTAAACACAAAATGCAGTTTTTAAATGAAGGTGTTTATTATTAAGGGAAAAAAAATCCAAACCTACATGGCCCTGTGTGAAAAAGTGATTGCTTCCCTGTTGAAACATAAATTAACTGTGGTTTACCACATCTTTGGAAAGTTGAGTTCAATTTCTCTAGCCACACCCAGGCCTGATTACTGCCACACCTGTTCTCAATCAAGAAATCATTTAAATAGGACCTGCCTGACAAAGTGAAGTAGACCAAGTAGATCACAGCTAGACATCATGCTGTGATCCAAAGAAATTCAGGAACCAATAAGAAACAAAGTAATTGAGACCTATCAGTCTGGAAAAGGTTATAAAGCCATTTCTAAAGCTTTGGGACTCCAGCAAACCACAGTGAGAGCCATTATCCACAAATGGCGAAAACATGGAACAGTGGTGAACCTTCCCAGGAGTGGCCGGCTGACCAAAATTACCTCAAGAGCGCAGCGACGACTCATCCAAGAGGTCACAAAAGACCCCACAACAACATTCAAAGAACTGCAGGCCTCACTTCCCTCAGTTAAGGTCAGTGTTCACGACTCCACCATAAGAAAAAGACTGGGCAAAAATGGCCTGGATGGAAGAGTTCCAAGACGAAAACCACTGCTGAATAAAAAGAACATAAAGGCTTGTCTCAGTTTTGCCAGAAAGCATCTTGATGATCCCCAAGACTTTTGGGAAAATATTCTGTGGACTGACGAGACAAAATTTGAACTTTTTGGAAGGTGTGTGTCCCACTACATCCGGCATAAAAGTAACACAGCATTTCAGAAAAGGAACATCATCCCAGCAGTAAAATATGGTGGTGGTAGTATGATGGCCTGGGGCTGTTTTGCTGCTTCAAGACCTGGAAGACTTGCTGTGGTAAATGGAACCATGAATTCTGCTGTCTACCAAAAAATCCTGAAGGAGAATGTCTGGCCATCTGTTCGTGACCTCAAGCTGAAGCTCACTTGGGTTCTGCAGCAGGACAATGATCCAAAACACACCAGCAAGTCCACCTCTGAATGGCTTAAGAAAAACAAAATGAAGACTTTGGAGTGGCCTAGTCAAAGTCCTGACCTGAATCCAATTCAGATGCTATGGCATGACCTTAAAAAGGTGGTTCATGCTTGAAATGCTTTATTCTGATTTATAAAGTTTATTCTGATTCTGAAAACCCTTCAATGTAGCTGAATTACAACAATTCTGCAAAGATGAGTGGGCCAAAATTCCTCCACAGCGCTGTAAAAGACTCACTGCCAGTTATCACAAACGCTTGATTGCAGTTGTTGCTGCTAAGGGTGGCCCAACCAGTTATTAGGTTTAGGGGGCAATCACTTTTTCTCACAGGGCCATGTAGGTTTGGATTTTTTTCCTTTTAATAATAAGCACCTTCATTTAAAAACTGCATTTTGTGTTTACTTGTGTTGTCTTTGTCTAATATTTCAATTTGTTTGATGATGTGTTGCACACATCAATCTGATGTGTTGCACACTCTATGTGCAACACATCAGATTGATTGTCTTTGATTAATTGTCTATGTTTATTGCACTGTCCCTGTCAAATAAACTAATCTACTACTGATCTGAAACATTTAAGTGTGACAAAGATACAAAAAATGAGAAATCAGGAAGGGGGCAAACACTTTTTCACACCACTGTGTATGGCACCACACATATCAAGTGACATCTCAAAGCAGTTACAGTGAGTCCATTATTCATTCACTCCAGACAGACATTGATAGTGGTAAACTACCTCTGTTGCAGAGGCAGACTTACCATTAGGCAAAGGTAGGTGACTGCCTTAGGCCCCGATCTGCTAACAGCCCCATATTTTTTTTAAATGTTGAGCATATTTAACATGATGTCCAACAAAATAAAGAAACACCAGTGTTTACATAAACGTCAAATCAAATCATGAATGTAACATCCTCCCCCCTTCTCCTCAGACTGCTGGCCTCTTTCATGTTGTTTCTCAGACATGTGCATGCACGTATCTTTGGTTATGTTGTCAATAAACTATACAGCATGTAGATTAGTGGCAAATTGAAACAAAATTATTCTTACAGTGCGGAAAAATGAAGAAAAAGGCAAGGGCACAGAAATTTTTATCAAAACAACCTTTGCACTACAACCAATGAGGAGACTTAACCTCCTGAAGAGCAGATAGAGAGCAACGCTGCTTGTATGAGGACACACCATGCTAATGACAAGCACCTGTTGTTAACCACTTGCGCTCCGTTGTTCCGCGGGCGGGCAAGTCTCTGCATCCTAGGACGCACGAGGGCGCAGGAGTGCGCCCTCGTGCGCACTTGGACGCATAGTCCAGATTGTGGTGATGTAGGTGGTGATGGTGATGTAGTGGCGTCCAAGCGCCACTAAAAAAATAAAAAGCAGACACAGCCGCGAACAGATTAGTTCATCTGATTGACCTCTCATTCGACTAATAAGAGCCTTGAATTGGGTTTCTGAAACCTTGAAGAGCCAATGAATGAAAACCTAGGAAGGAGGACCCACCTACTGTGAATGCAGGAGCCAATTGAAGCACAGAAATTCAGGCTGGGTGAAGAGAGACTTACTGCTGCAGCAGATGAAAACAAAGGACGCTGGACGAATCTGCTACAGACCCCGCAGCATGGAGACCACCCACAAGTGGGACCTGCACTCATTCCAGCAGAATAGACGTTTAGGATTCTCTTCCGTCATCATAGACCGACGGAGGCCGACAACAAAGGTCGTAAATCATTCACCAAAACCGCAATATTGGAATTATGTTTTGATCGGGATCCACGAGCCGAGCAGCGTCGCGTTCGTCTGACAGTGGGGAAGAGAAGTTCGCCAGGACTCTGCTGCTGTGAAGAGGTAAGGTGTTATAAGCTAAATTATTATTTCTCCCTGAAAACTGTAATCCAAAAATGACTTTTGACTGATCGGTAAATTACAACTGTACTGTGCACGAAGTACGAAGTGCGTGCGCCGCGATAAACGGTTCATTTGCCGTGTTCGGACCGTGACACCCCCCCGCTGCAGAAGAGGAGCGGGGGGGGCGTTCACGGTCCGAACGCCCCCCGGTCCGCGGGGGGAAGCATATGAGTCTATTCCTTCATGTAGCGATGGCCATCTTCTGTAGCGAAGGGGGGGGAGCCGCTGTGAAAACATGCAAGGAGTGTAATCCATCATGTAGCGAGGGCCGAACTCCTTCTGTTGTAGCGGGGGGGGGGACAACCCCCCCCCCACACACACACACAGACACAGCCCTGAGTGTGACCTTTCATTAGAGCCCAAAATGAAGATTCTACATTGAATTATTCAAAAGTTACAGACGTTTTTCCAAACTGTGCCATTTGGCACAATTTGGCACAGTTCCAAAACGCCTGGGAACTACCTGAGAACAAAGCTGTGTGAAATATTCATTTTTTGTGGTATTGTTACCAAATTTGGATCTCAGCTTGATAACACTTGGTTCTACATTTCTGTTGCATTTTCCAGCCGGATCGGACAGCTGTGTGTTATTTGCAAGCATTTGTATTCAAAAAAACACTGTGTCCAAATTTATTTTCTTCAAGTTCAGTATGTTTAGATGACTGTAACTCAGTGGCCGGAGCACGTAGAGAGATTATGGTTTTTTTGCCAAAAAATTCAAAGTGTTTTCTTTTAAATGAGACCAACCCCATGAAGATGCTGCAAAGGGTTGAAGAACAGCTTTCGATTTACTTTGGGCATGTTATTTTTTGGCATTTTTAGGAAAATTGCCCGGAGTGCAAGGGGTTAATGAGGAGGCAGTGGTGATGCCTGCTGCTGACAGTACAGGTAAACAACAAAGTATTTTTTACCATTTTTTCTAATTGCAAGATTTGCAGAGGCCAAGGCTCACAAGATTAAATTTGAATATGACCAACTGTGCTCCCCAGCCATGCACAGGATATCTGCAGCCTCACAGCAGATGACATTACATGAGATTAAATATAGTTTGTTTGTTTTTATTAAGATCCACATTAGCACTTGTATAAAACATTGGCTACTCTTCCTGGGGTCGAACATATATCTTCTCCCTTGTGTCTGCGTTGTACAGAGCAGGGAGCACAATAGATCCTCTGCAAAATGGACCAGTCAGCAGACCATGAACAGAACCCTGCTGGCAAATGTGGGTCATTCAGTCCCTCCAGGATTTCATAGGATGTTTTTATGATTGTTGCAGCCCAAAAATCCTGAATTTACGGGAGCATTTTAAAAAAAAGTTGCGATAAAAGTTGTGATGTTTTGAGAGTTTTTTTGCCCTAAAAGTTGTGGGAAGAATTCCGAGTTTTAAAGCAGATGCTTTTTTCCATACTTTACTGCAGTGATATTATTGTCAAAAATTTCCTATTAAACAGTGATTTGTAAATTAAGCAGAAACTTCTGCTATACAGAAAAACTCCTTTGTGCAACAGTAAATACAGACTTTAACACAAGTGAGAATGAAGTAGCTCCTCACTGTTGTCATAAAAGTGACCAACAGTGTAGGCTACTCTTGTTGAGAACATGAATAAAAAGGATGAAAAAATAATCATCCACTACATCAGCTAAATTGGAGTGAATACATGTTAAAGAGTATACATTTGGAAATTACGGCAGCAGCTTCATTTGAAAACTCCCTAACCACAGCAGTCCCCAACCACTCGGTACCGAGCGCAGAGAAAAAAGAAACAACTTATTTTGTTGCTCTGTATTGTACTTCTTCTGCTGCACTTCCTCCGTATCCTGAGGAAAAACAACCTGGACCAGAAGCTGCTGCTGGCCTTCTATCACTGCTCAGTGGAGAGCACGCTCACCTACTGTCTGGGTGTGTGGTACGCCGGCTCCACGGCCGAGAACAGGAAGGCTGTGCAGAGGGTCATCAACACCACCCAAAAAATCAGCAGCAGCCCTCTGCCCTCCCTGGAGGACATCTCCAGATCCTCCTGTCTCAGAAGGATCAAGGCCATCACAGGTGACCCCTCACATCCCGCACACCACCTGTTTGACCTGCTTCCCTCTGGGTGACTGTTCAGATCAGTCAGGTCCCACACCTCCAGACTGACAAACAGTTTCTTCCCCTGGGCCATCCGAACTGCAAACAGTCAGAGGCCCCACCCCCTCCCTCTGAAGGCTCCCATGCACAGAACTGAGGACCTTTTAATTATCATAATAACACACCTGTCTTTGCACTCCTCACTTTCATGTATATTGACCCATCCGTGAAACCACTATCATGTATATTTTCCATAATCCTTGGGCCAGTTTACTCACTTGTGTGTCTGCATTCTTATGTACATAGTTCCATCCATGTAGCCACTACCGTACCTGTATATATTTCCATAATCCTGGGCTATTTTTATTTCAGTTGTGTGTTTAATCGTGTGTTCTGTAACTGTGTTTTACCTAATCCTTCTCTCTTACTGTATTGTGCAGTAGCCTGGTGGAGCTCCCACAACTTCATTGTACTGTACAAATGTACAATGACAATAAAGCCTATTCTATTCTATTGTCTATTGAAGTCTGTATTTTTCTGAAAAAATGAACATTTTCTGTCTTTCTATGCCTGACTCCTACCTGTCTGCCTATCTGCTGTGTCTTCACACACACCTGTCTCATCAGATGCTCATCTTTCCTTTAATGGGAGTTTTATTGGAAGGAGGGGCTCTCCTTGGGGGTTTGCCGGGGGTGTGCATTGGTCCGTGTCCAGACCAGAGATTCACAGCTTTACATCGCAAGCAAAATGTATAGGAAAAAAGTTACAAAAATTACCAAAACAAACTTGCAAATTTTACAGGAAAAAAGTAGCAAAAATTATAGGAAAAAAGTAGCAAAATTACAGGAAAAAGGATGCAAAATTACTGGAAAAAATCTGCAAAATTTACAGGAAAGAAGGTGCAAAATTACAGTAAAAAGTTGTAAAATATATAGCAAAAAAGTTGAAAAAATGATTTACAGTGAAAAAGGTGCAAAATTTACAGGAAATAAATTGCAAAAATTACCAGAAAAAAGTTTCAAAATTACAGGAAAAAAGTTGCAAAATTTACAGGAATAAAACTGCAAAATTACAGAAAAAAACAATGTAAAATTACTGGAAAAAAGTTGCAAAATTTACAGGAAAAAAGTAGCAAAAATTAATGGAAAAATTTGCTAATATACAGGAAAAAAGTTGTAAAATTACAGGCTAAATGTTGCAAAAATTATATGAAAAAATGCTCATACACAGGAAAAAAGTTGCAACATTACAAGAAAAAGTTGCAAAATTTTCAGGAAAAAAGTAGCAAAATGTTTAGGAAAATAGCTGCAAAAATGATAGGAAAAAATTGCAAGTTTACAGGGAAAAAGTTGCAAATTCATCTAATGAAGACCCTGGAGAGGCTGCTCCTCACCCACCTCCGCCCCCTGGTGGGACCAGCAATGAATCCACTTCAGTTTGCCTACCAGCATGGCACTGGGGTGGAGGTCAGTGATTTTCCCCCTACATCGTTCCCTGTCCCACCTGGAGAAGCCTGGGAGCACTGTGAGGATCATGTTCTTTGATTTCTCCAGTGCTTTCAACACCATCCAACCAGTGATCCTGAGGAACAAGCTGCTGTGTGCAGGGAAGGACCAGCACCTGTCATTGTGGATCCTGGACTACCTCATAAACCGACCACAGTTTGTTAGAACCCAGGACTGTGAGTCTTTTGGAGTGCAAGGGACACTCCTGAAGACCTTCTATGATTCGGTGGTGGCATCAGCCATCACATATGGGTGGTCTGCTGGGGCAGCGGCATCATGGCAGCCAAGAGGAAGAGACTGAACAGGCTGATCAAAAAAGCTAGCTCTGTTCTGGGGTGACGCCTTGACCCAGTGGAGGAGATAGGAGAGAGAAGGGTGGTGGTTAAACTGTCATCTCTGCTGGAGTACAAGTCCCACCCCATGCAGGACACGCTGAATGCACTGAGGAGCTCATTTAACGATAGGCTGTGTCATCCTGGGTGCATGACAGAGAGGTTCCACAGGTCCTTCCTACCTACGCTGTCAGACTTTATAACCTAACTAGGGCTGCTCGTAGAGGTTGTATTAAATGTACTTAACATCACAACTTTGCACAATAGAGATCGTCCCCTCCAATACACAACTAAGACAATAACAATCATTACTGAGGGTGGCAACAACACTGTTGATTCAAATACGAAATATACTGTCTGGGTACATATTCATATTCTGCAGGGTAACTTAAACCGTAATGCTGTTGATACCATCTAGCTGCAGTGCTCCTGCACTGTGTATATATATCTGTCCACATATGTATGTTCATTTACTGCTTTGGCTAACCAGTTCTTATTATCTTGTTAACTATTGCTCTGAGTGCTGCTATCTGTGTGCTGCTGCAATCCTGGAATTTCCCCATTGTGGGACTAATAAAGGCTTACAAACGTGGACAAAATTGTTGGTACCCCTCTGTTAATGAAAGAAAAACCTACAATGGTCACAGAAATAACTTGAATCTGACAAAAGTGGTAATAAATAAAAATTCTATGAAAATTAACCAATGAAAATCAGACAACGCTTTTGAATTGTGGTTCAACAGAATTATTTTAAAAAACAAACTCATGAAACAGGCCTGGACAAAAATGATGGTACCTCTAGAAAAGATTGAAAATAATGTGACCATAGGGACATGTTCAACCAAGATGTGTCCTCTAATTAACATCACAGGTGTCTACAAACTTGTAATCAGCCAGTCGGCCTATTTAAAGGGTGACAAGTAGTCACTGTGATGTTTGGTGACATGGTGTGTACCACACTAAACATGGACCAGAGGAAGCAAAGGAGAGAGTTGTCTCAGGAGATTAGAAAGAAAATTATAGACAAGCATGTTAAAGGTAAAGGCTATAAGACCATCTCCAAGCAGCTTGATGTTCCTGTGACTACAGTTGCACATATTACTCAGAAATTTAAGATCCACGGGACTGTAGCCAACCTCCCTGGATGTGGCCGCAGGAGGAAACTTGATGAAGAATGGTAACAAAAAAGCCCAGAACAACCTCTAAACACATTCATGGTGAACTCCAAGGTCAAGGTACATCAGTGTCAGATCGCACCATCCGTCGTTGTTTGAGCCAAAGTGGACTTCATGGGAGACGACCAAGGAGGACACCACTGTTGAAAACAAATCATAAAAAAGCCAGACTGGAATTTGCCAAACTGCATGTTGACAAGCCACAAAGCTTCTGGGAGAATGTCCTATGGACAGATGAGACAAAACTGGAACTTTTTGGCAAGGCACATCAGCTCTATGTTCACAGACGCAAAAATGAAGCATACCAAGAAAAGAACACTGTCCCTACTGTGAAACATGGAGGAGGTTCTGTTATGTTCTGGGGCGCTTTGCTGCATCTGGCACACGGTGTCTTGAATCTGTGCAGGGTACAATGAAATCTCAAGGCTTTCGTCACGTTTCGTTACCTTGTATTCATACATGTGTAATGACAATAAAGTTGAATCTCATCTCATCTCATCTCATCTCATCAAGGTATTCTAGAGAGAAATGTGCTGCCCAGTGTCAGACAGCTTGGTCTCAGTCGCAGGTCATGGGTCTTGCAACAGGATAATGACCCAAAACACACAGCTAAAAACACCCAAGAATGGCTAAGAGCAAAAAACTGGACTATTCTAAAGTGGCCTTCTATGAGCCCTGATCTAAATCCTATTGAACATCTGTGGAAGGAGCTGAAACATGCCATCTGGAGAAGGCACCCTTTAAACCTGAGACAACTGGAGCAGTTTGCTGATGAGGAGTGGGCCAGAATACCTGCTGAGAGGTGCAGAAGTCTCGTTGACAGTTACAGAAATCATTTGATTGCAGTGATTGCCTCAAAAGGTTGTGCAACAAAATATTAAGTTAAGGGTACCATCATTTTTGTCCAGGCCTGTTTCATGAGTTTGTTTTTTAAAATAATTCTGTTGAACCACAATTCAAAAGCACTGTCTGATTTTCATTGGTTAATTTTCATAGAATTTTTATTTATTACCACTTTCGTCAGATTCAAGTTATTTCTGTGACCATTGTGGGTTTTTCTTTCATTAATAGAGGGGTACCAACAATTTTGTCCACGTCTGTATCTTATTTTATCTTAAAATTTACAGGAAAAAAGTTGCAAAAATTTTATGAAGAAGTTGCAAAATTACAGGAAAAAAGTTGCAAAAAATATAGGAAAAAATTGCTAATATACAGGAAAAAAATGACAAATTTACAGGAAAAATGTTGCAATATTACAGGAAAAAAGTTGCACAATTTATAGGAAAAAAGTTGCAAAATTACAGGAAAAAAGTTGCAAAGATGACAGCTAAAAGTTTGAAAATTTAGAGGAAAAAGTTGAAATTTACAGGAGAAAGATGTGCAAATTTACAGGAAGAAAGTTGTGAATTTAGCATAAATGTTCTGCTTTCATCATAAATCTCTCATATGCATATGGCAAATCTGCAATCTTTTCGCAGGTAAATTTGCAGGCATTTTTTTTTTTTTTACAGACCCCCCTCCCGCTGTGCTGCATTATTCAGGGCGACCATGGGGGGCACTGACAGTCAGAATGAGCTGTCTAAATTAGAGCAGAAGAAGCTCGTTAGCACCGTTTTGATTGGTCTGTATGAAGAAAGAAATCAGCAGAAAAAAATCCACTTTCAATTAACATCAATCACTGTCATTTCCACCGCTGACAGACCAATTTATTTAAATGTCGTTCCTTGTCTCCGTTTGTCACTAAAGCGGCCGACGGTGCCGTAATCACTCCCGTTTAAATCTGACATATTTAATATTCACCCCATAAATTTAAATTGTCCTCATCAGCCTCCGCTCTCAGCTGACAAGTTTTTTCTTATTTTATTTACTGAATGTTTCATTTAAAACAGGAGTGATTATGTAGAAACACCGTTACCATGGAAATCCCAGCAGTCAGTAAATCACAGGATTCACTCTGAGTGTATGCGTGTGTGTGTGTGTACTATTTAAGAATGAAATAAATACAATAAATTAAATAAAATAAAGTAGCAGCTTATAAGTGTGGTACAGCGTTGGGAAAAATGTAAAAGAAAAAAACTGATGCATTGGGACAGCGGTTTAAAGCCAGATGGGAAGTAGTGGTGTCACTTTAATCGCAATTAATCACAATTAATCGCAATTAAAACTTCCACTGCTGTTCGCTACACACAGAGCGATATGTTTCAAGCAGGGTGTATCCTTAATCACAATTAAAACTTTCACCACGGCATCACTTTAATCGTGATTAATCGTGGTTGTTCACAATTATTCGCATCAAGGTACGTTAATCGGGTTTAATGCATGAAGTGAGATGTGACGTCATGCGATTAACACACGTTGATGCGATTAATCGTGCCCAACCACGATTAATTGCATCAAGGTACATTAATCACATCAAACGCATGAAGTGAGATGTGGCATCATGCAATTAATTGGCCTTGATGCGATTAATCCTGCTCATCTGCAATTAATCGTGATTAAAGTGACACTACTGGAAAAGAGACAAACCAGGAATCCGATTCACATCGACATTTTGAAACCAGGCAGGAAGCCAGGTACTAACTAACCTGCACTTATATAGCGCTTTTCTAGTCACAAAGACCACTCAAAGCGCTTTCACTAGTACTAACCCTCTATTCTAAGGGCCTATAGGAAACAGATATCTAGGGACAATTTAGAACAACCAATTAACCTAACATGCATGTTTTTGGCATGTAGGTACGCTAACTTTAGCTGCCAAGAAAAGCGGCAAAAATGTCCAAGAATGCAGCCTCAGCAGAAAATGTTTGCAAAAGTTTCAGCAAAAAATGTTGGAGCAGCTGTTCTGCGGGGGAAGGAATCAGCCCAGCGTCCCGGTGTTTTTCTGAAGCAACATTTTAAAGTGACGTGTGGTAAAGGTGTGTGCGCGGGTCAGCCCGGATTACAAACGGATTTTAAGCTAGCGTCTCGCACAGCGGTGATGCCCATGAACGTTGCCATTTTTGCCAACTTTTCTGACAACTGTTTGCAAAAATCACACTTTGCCTTTGTAATTATTTAAAGCAAAAAGTGGCAAATTTCTAAGTTAAAAAAATTGTAAATTTATGAGAAAAAGTTGCAAACTTTGAAGAAAAATGATTCACATTTAGAAGAAGAAATCAAATTCATGAGAAAAAAGACATAAGTTACAGAGAACAAAGTAAAAGATTTCTAAGCATAATGTCACAACTTTATAAGAATCTTTTGACAATTTACAGAGAAAAAAGTTGCAAACTTTTGAGGAAAAAAATTACAATTTTTTCAGAAAATTATGCAACTTTAGTTCAAAAATTTGTAAATTTATGGGGAAAAAAATCAAAAGTCTACAAAAACAAAAGGAAAAATTATAAAATCTAGGACCCAAAAAGTTGCAAATTTCGGAGAGAAAAGAAATATAAAAGAGCTAATTTAAAAGGAAAAAAAATTGTAATTTCCAAGCAAAAACTGTAAATATATAAGGAAAAAAGCTGCAAATTTACAAGAAATAAATCACAAACTTATGAGAAAAAAGTCATAAATTTCAGACAGAGAAAAAATTAAAGATTTCTGAGGAAATTTTAAAAATTTACAAGAAAAAAGTTGATAATTACAGAGCAAAAAGAGACAAATTTCTGAGGAAAAAAGTAGCAAATTTATTAGAAAAAATATACAAATATTATGCAAGGAAATATGCTAATTTACAATAAAAAGTAACAAATTATTGAGAAAAAAGTCCACAATTTCTAGGAAAAGCATTGAAATTCATAAGAAAAAAACTGCAAATATCTGAGCAAAAAAGTAGCAAATTTCTGAGAAAAACGTTCAAAATTCATAAGAAATATAAAAATTTAGAAGCAAAAGGCATATTCATTAGGAAAAAAGCTGCAATTTTTTTGAAAAAACATGCAAATATTATGCAAGAAATATGGTAATTTACAATGAAAAATTTCAAATTACTGAGAAAAAAGCTACATATTTATGACAGAAAAGTAACAAATTACTGACAAAGTGTCAGTAATTTCTGGGCAAAAGTACTGCAAATTTACAAGAAAAAAAACTTGCAAATATATGAGCAAAACTGAGAAATTTCTGAGAAAAAAGTTCAAAATTTCTATGAAAAAATATGTAAATTTATAAGAAAAATTGGTAAATTTCTTAGAATAAAATCTACAAATTTACAGGAAAAATATCAAGCTAATGAGAGGAAAAAAATCAGAAATTTATAAAGAGTGATTGCTGTTGTTTGTTCCACTTATTCGGCTTTATTATAAAAACCAGCAATTAAGGCTAATGAGGGGATTAATTTGGCATAAATTGATTCAATTAAGCCTTTTGTGATTATTATCCATTTATGATCCATGTAATAGTTTTCATTTTAATCAGCAGATCAGATAAAGCAGCTGAGCGTTTGTCAGTCCTCTCATTTATAAAGTCACCCCTCCACCGTCGCCGTGCCAACACTCACTCACATGTTCACGCTGTGGCCTCTGTGGCCGCCGGTGTCGTCGCCGTCTGCAGCGGCGGTGAGGAGTTTCCCCTCAGAGGCTGCAGACATCACAGCGGCGGCTCAAACCCACTCTGGCCTTTCATAAAAATTCAATCTCATGCAGCTTTGATGGTGAACGCTGCACTCCTCCAAATCAATGAGCGCGGGACGGCGATGAGAGCGCTCACTGTGTCTGTCCGCGTTTGATCGCACAGTCGGAGCCGGTCCAGTCCACGGGAGGGGAGCGGACGATAATCAGATGGAGGGAATAATAGAAACGGCAGCGGGCTGCTCCATCTGGGACGACATTTATTAAGATTCACACGGAAACCAGACGGATGGCGTCTGACGGTCCCCTTACACCAGGGGTCTCCAACATGTGGCTCCACAAACTCGTACATTTTACTGGATTAACAAATAAATCTTTTAGTGGAGTCAAAGATGACATCATGATAACGAGTTAATGCAGCATCGTGTCTGGTGCCCATGATTATGAGACGTGTGATTAACGCAAAAAATTACAACTTCTCTCTCAGAAAATTGGAACTTTTTTCTTGTAAATTTGCAACTTTTTAAAACCTTAGGAATTCCTTTCCAAATCAAACTCTTAGTTTGGATGCAGTTACTCTTTCTCTTAATAGCTCTGTGAGGAACCTTGGAGTTATTTTTGATCAAGATCTGTTTTTCAATTCACATATTAAATTTGTTTCTAAGACTGCCTTCTATCATTTGCGTAATGTTGCCAAGATTCAGAGCATCTTGTCTCAGAGTGATGCTGAGAAGCTGATCCACGCTTTTGTTAGCTCTAGATTAGATTACTGTAACTCTTTATTATCAGGTTGTCCTAAAACATCTTTAAAAAGTCTTCAGTTGATCCAAAATGCTGCAGCAAGAGTTTTAACAGGTACTAGAAAGAGAGATCATATCTCTCCAATTCTGGCCTCCCTTCATTGGCTTCCCATAGAGTTTAGAATTAAGTTTAAAATCCTTCTTCTCACTTTCAAAGCTCTAAACAATCAGGCTCCTTTTTATTTAAAAGATCTGATACTACCGTATTATCCTAACAGAGCACTACGCTCCCAAAATGCAGGATTACTTGTAATACCTAGAATCTCCAAAAGTACAATGGGGGGCAGAGCCTTCAGTTATCAAGCTCCTCTCCTGTGGAACCAGCTGCCAATCTGGATTCGGGAGTCAGACTCAATGTCTGTTTTTAAGAATAGGGTTAAAACCTTCCTTTTTGATATAGCCTACAATTAGGGAGGGATCATGTGTTTCTGAACCCTCCCTTAGTTATGCTGCTAATAGGTTTAGTCAGCCGGGGGACCTCCAATAATGCACTGGGCTTCACTCCTTTCTTCACTCTCAATGAAATATTTTTGCTGCTCATTAACATCTGTTTGTTCTCTCGCATAGATTGAGTCCCCATCGTGCTGTTTGCTCTCTACATGTCTGTTCTTTTCTTCTTCTCTACCCCCTCGCCCCCCAGCCAGTCGCAGCAGATGACTGCCCCTCCCTGAGCCTGGTTCTGCTGGAGGTTTCTTCCTGTTAAAAGGGAGTTTTTCCTCTCCACCGTTGCCAAGTGCTGCTCACAGGTGATCGCCTGATTGCTGGGGTCTTTCTGTGATTGTGGGGGTTCCCCCTACAGTTGAAAGTGCTATGAGATGACTGTTGTTGTGACATGGCGCTATATAAATAAAGTTGAATTGAATTGAACTTTTTATCATAAATTTGCTCAGTTTTTTTCTCATGAATGTGCAACTTTTTTCTCATAAATTTTCAACTTTTTTCTGATTAATTTCCAACTTTTCTCTTGTAAATTTGCAACTTTGTCATAAGTCTAGATGCTCGTTACATTTTTATTCTACATAAATGATAATTTGAAGCTTTTTATCATATCTTTGCACCTTCATTCTTGTAAATTTATACCTAATTTACATTTACACATTTGTACTTTATGTTAAATGCCTCTGGTTAAACGGAATACGAATGGCCTGCTGACTGTAACAGAAATTCTGCGATTAATCAACTTAACTACAGACATCAGCAGTGGTGTCACTTGTTCCTTTTATTCTTTTCATCTTTTTATTTTGCTTTTATTTTCAGGTGTTTATGCTTATGCCTTTGTTTATGTCATCAGTTTCCAGTTGTGTGTCTTTCTAGTGCTGTTCAGTTTTTCTGTAAAGCACTTTGGTCACCTACGGCTTGTTTTAAAGGGCTATATCAATACATTAGATCATGTGATTAATCAGTAATTTTCATGGACTGACAGCAGCACAATAATTTTAAAAATACTTTTAAAAAGTCTATAAATTAATGCTAGAATATGATAATTTTGTGACTGGTATGAACTAAAAATGTCTTAAAAAAAAGCCATTTGAAAAGATAAAAGAGCTGAAAATTAAAGTAAAATTCTGGATAATCTTAATTCTGAAATTTAACGCAGCCGACAATCTTGACTTGACTTCATTCTTATGTAATCACTTTGAAGTAAAATTATGCCCATTTTCTGTACCTTAACAGAAGTTATTTTTATTATACACAGGAAGAAGGTCCAGCTCCATGTAGGCGGCCATCTTGGATCGCCATCATGTCTCCAACTTGTTGTGTTTAATTAGCACCTGCTCTTTAGAGATCACGTTTCTGTGGCCAAACACGAGTCAGACTCTTTCCACAGCCCAGGTAGCTCCACTCTGTGGGCTCATCCAGCTGCAGACAGATGAATACTGGCTCCAGGAGGCGCAGGAGTGTGCGGTGATCAGGTTTCCAGTTTTCGTGGAGGTTCCTGCTCCCATAAATCAGATTTGCTGGCTGTAATCAGATGGAGTCTTTTATTCAGTGCTGCGTTACGGAACCATACGTGCTGAATAATGATTATATTCCACATTTCTGTCCTGGCTTTGCATCATTTAAATATCAAACAAATGTGCCCGCACCTCTTAAAAATGCAAACCCATGCACACTTGGCCTTTGCAGCACCATGCAAATACAATTTCACCACCCCGTTATTATTACCGCAATAAATCTGCTCCTGACTCCACACCGGAGGAGGAGGAGGAGGAGGAGCAGGAGGAGGAGGAGGAGCGCTTAAATCTGGTCTGAAGTCAGCAGCCTCTGATGGAGAGAGAGTAAAAATAACCTGGATAATTCTTAGAAAAAGTAAAGATGGGGGTGTTTTTTCTCATAAATGTGCAGCATTTTCATGAAAATTTGTGACTTGTCCCCCTTGTAAACAATTCAACTTTTAAAATACTTCAGCTTTAAACCTATTTTAGCTTTTAAACTAGCATTTTTATTTAGATTTTACATCAGGAAGACATCTTATAGAGACGCTGGCTAGACGTCTTGTCCGTGTGAAAGACGATGTAAACCTGCCGACACTGGCCGACGCGGGCGTGCTGCTGGGGTTCAAGCAAATTGTCTTCAGCTTTAAGCAATTTCACTTTCATGTTAATGTTGTGTAATGCTACGGAAGTTTAGTTTTGTTGGCTAATATTGCTATGCCTTGTGTTTTTAATGTAGAATTTTAGGCTAATTTTCATTATCTTTAAGCTAACCTTTGTGTGAGCATTTAAGCTAGCATTTTAAAAGCCATTTCTATTTCCACTTTTATGCAAATATTGCACATTTACTTGCATCACTTCATCACTATTAAAGCAAAAAAATCTCTGTGTCTGTGTCTGTCACATTTATAGGACATCATAGGACGGCCTATGAAGTCAGGAATCATAGGACTCGTGATGCCGTCATAAAGATATGATGTCTATATGACAGCACATAGACTAATGTGTCTTTATGATGTCATATAGACCATTACTCACGATGCCTAGACTAATATGTCTTTATGATGTCATATGGCTCAAAATTGGCAAGGTGAATAAGTCACAGGGCCAGTCTTTACAGCGCGTTTGTGTTTTCTGCACAACAGATTTCTGCAGCCATGGCCAATTCTACGTTGCCACGAGCAGAGTTGCCAGATCAAGCAGTCTTCGTATTCTTGCTCAAGATGAAGAAACTAAGCAAAAGTGTCACTTTCTCAGCAATGTCGTTTTTAAAGAGGTGCTGACAGTAAAAATGTGTAGCCTTGAAGAATGCCAATCTACACTACAAATGTGTAAAATGCCAGCAAAGTGCTGATTTTCTCCGGGTGCTCCGGTTTCTTGGTTTCTACCGGCATGCATGGGCCTTCCTGAACAGGGTCGAAAGCCACTTTTTGCTCAGATCTATTTTCATGATCCTGCCCATGAAATGGAATTACGACGCACCTATCCCTCAACCAGTGGTCTGAACGAAGAAGAGGACCCGCCAGATGGAGAGCAATAGAATGAGGAGAACTGCAGCATGTCAGGAAAGATGCTGTGAACATGAAACACCTCAGGTTTCAGCAGTACGCTGCAGGCATGAATGTGAACAACACAGCCGTCTGAGACAGGAGGAGACCCTTCAGCAACGGGCATGCAGAAATACTTGCTTATACTTGGTTTCTACGGGCATGGACAGGTATGCGCGGGTATATACTAGTTTAGTAAATTTTAGTTTTAAATCCATTTATTTTCTCAGCGCTGTTGATGCCATCATTACAGCGAGACGGTAAAACTTAACTGATTAATGTAGTCAAAAGGGAATATCTGCATGTATTTGCAGTAAGTATATGTATATCATCATTTCAATTTTAGTATATGCGAAGCTCTCCTCTCACTGCTCCATAGGCTGAGCATTGCATTATGAGAAACATTGGCTAATGTTGTGACCATCGGTTGGACACTTTTAAAAATACATTGTGGGGTATTTGAGAGTACTATTATGTTTAATTACATTTTCATTAAAGAGTTCAAACAGCACAAAAATGGCTGATTCACAATATAGGGAACTATGTAGGAAACAAGTAAACAGTTCTTGCCTAGCTTAAGTCATTATGAAATCTGAGTTAGCATTGCTTTAAGTTTATATTTAGCATTTTTAAGTTAACTTTGTTCAACTTTAAGCTGTTTCTACTTTATGCTATTGCTGTGCAAATTTCAGCCATTTTAACTCTTAAGATAGCATTTATCAATATTAAACTTTGTCTTGGTCCCTTCGCCCTTGCCAGGGTCTTTGGGGCATTGCAGTGACGAGCGTTACACCAGCTTCCTCCATCTCTGGTGGTCATGGACGATTTTTAATTACACTGGTCAACACCAAATTTATTGTCTCAGTTATTTTAGCTGATTTAGGACAATTTTGATGTGCTGAATCCAAAAATTTCATTGGTTTTGCTCAATCAGGTCAACTTTTTGAACTATGGCCACATGTTTTTTATGTTTTTGTTTACATGTGTGGGTATTTTCGCTTTATATGATGCAAAATACAGTGCAAAAAGACAATCAGAGGGGGGGCTGGCCCATCTCCACCATCGGTTGGGCCAGCTATCACCATCAACACAGCGGACACATGGAGGACCCTAACCAGGGTCAACCCACGTAAAGCTGCAGGTCCGGACAACATCCCGGGACGTGTGCTCCGGGACTGTGCGAGTGAGTTGGCGGATGTCCTAACTGACATTTATAACATCTCCCTGAGTCAGGCCATTGATCCCAGATGCTTTAAGACCTCTACCACAGTACCGGTGGCAAAGAAACCAGTTGTGTCCTGTCTGAATGACTATCGTCCTGTTGCACTGACACCAATTGTGAAGAAGTGTTTTGAATAGCTTGACAAACCACACATCACAGCCTGCCTCCCTGCATCACATGACCCGCTCCAGTTTGCATATCGTTCAAACCGCTCCACGGAGGATGCTATAGTCACCACCCTGCACTCTGTCATCACCCACCTGGATCAGAAAGACACCTACGCCAGACTCCTGTACATTAATTTCAGTTCAGCATTCAACACCATTATTCCCCAGAGACAGATGGAGAAAATACTCCTTCTTGGTCTGAACACCGCCACATGCCTCTGGATCCTGGATTTCCTGACTGAGAGACCTCAGTCTGTCCGTGTTGGAAATAACATCTCCAACTCTATCACGCTGAGCACCAGATCCCCTCAAGGCTGCGTACTCAGTCCACTGTTGTTTACACTTCTAACACATGACTGTGTATCCAGACAGGAGGGGAACCAGATTATTAAGTTTGCAGATGACATCACAGTGGTGGAACTTATTCAGAGGGATGAGGAATCAATGTACAGGGAAGAAGTGAGAGACCTGGAGGGCTGGTGCAGAGAGAACAATCCGGTGCTCAACGTGGACAAAACGAAGGAGATGATTATCGACTTCCGGCGGTCACAGCCTGAACACGTCCCCCTCAGCATCGGTGGCCGTTTAGTGGAGAGAGTGGAGAACATCAGGTTCCTCGGAGTGCAGATCTCGCAGGGCCTGACCTGGAGCAAAAATTCCTTGGGGATCAGGAAGCGGGCCAAGCAGAGACTGCACTTCTTGAGGAAACTCAAATAGGCCTTTCTCCCCATCTGCATCCTCAGGACCTTCTACAGAGGTGTGGTGGAGAGTGTTCTGATGTACTGCATTGCAACATGGTACTCCAGCTGCAGTATGTCAGACAAAAAAAGCTCTGCAGAGGATAGTTAAGGGAGCTGAGAAGGTAATTGGAGTTTCCCTCCCCTCAGTCCGAGAACTTTTTCAGAACCGTTGTAGGAGCAGAGCACTGAACATTGTCAAGGACCATTCTCACCCTCTGCATAAACACTTTGAACTTCTGCCATCTGGCAAATGATTCCACAGCATCAGAGGCAGAACCACCAGACTGATCAACAGCTTCCTTCCACAAGCTGTTAGGATGCTGAACAGCTGATCCGGAATCTCTCATACACACTACTGCAGCTATGAACATTCTGCATATTATTTGTATATTATAGTTCTGGTTAGTTTTCAAGTATGTCTCAGGGATGTGTGAATGGCTGTGTTGGGGTGGGGGGTGAGGGTGTGTGTCTTAAATTATGTTCTTTTTACTTATATGGATGCCGAGAGAAACGCAATTTCATCTTGCCTGCACTACAGTTGTAGGTACAGCAATATGACAATAAAGGCTGATTTGATTTGAAAATTCTTTTTTATTTCTTGAAATTCTCTGAATTTTGAACAATGATGACGTAACATTCAATTTACATGTACTTACCTTTATCAATGTCTACTATTCAATTTATAGTACAACTGTACAACTGCTTACAACTTAGCATAAAAACCTGACCTGATCGAGAGAAACGAATGTCATTTTCGGATTCAGTGGTGCAAAATCAACGCGATTTTGCACCAGATCAACGCGAGGAAAACTAAGGAGCTGGTGGTGGACTGCCGCAGGCATGGGCAGCCCCTCACAGTACCAGTAAATATACAGGGAACAGACATCGAGATGGTGACATCCTATAAGTACCTGGGTATTCATCTGAACAATAAACTAGACTGGTCACACAATACTGACGCACTCTACAAGAAGGGACAGCGCAGGCTGTTCCTGCTGAGGAGACTCAGATCTTTTGGTGTACAAGGGGCGCTGCTGAAGTCATTCTATGACACGGTGGTGGCATCAGCCATCACTTTTGGAGTGGTCTGCTGGGGCAGTGGCATTACTGCAGCCGATAGGAAGAGACTGAACAAACTGATTAAGAAAGCTAGCTCTGTCCTGGGGCAGCGCCTTGATCCGATGGAGGAGATAGGAGAGAGAAGGACGGTGGCTAAACTGTCATCTCTGCTGGAGTCCGAGTTCCACCCTATGCAGGACATACTGAATGCACTGAGGAGCTCATTTAGCAGCAGACTACATCATCCCAGGTGCACAACCGAGAGGTTTCGTAGGTCCTTCCTACCAACGGCTGTCAGACTGTACAACCTAAGCAGGGCTGCTCGCAGAGATAGCAAAAAGACGTAACAAACTAATAGTTTTTTGAATGCAAAAGATGCAATAGACTTACACAATGGTCCCCTCCGGCATACAACTAGGAACTTACCGGTCGCTATGGAGGGTGAGAATATGTATGGGCACATAATCATACCATGTAGGATAACTAAGTAGACGGTTATGCTGTTTCATTCCATCTAGCAACAATGCTCTGCACTGTGTGTGTTTATATATTTATATATCTACATATTATTCCATCTAGCTACATTGCTCCGCACTGTGTGTGTTTATATACTTGCATATTTATTCCACCTAGCTGCAATGCTCCGTACTGTGTGTTCATATATTCATATATTTATTCCATCCAGCTACAATGCTCTGCACTGTGTGTTCATATATTCATATATTTATTCCATCCAGCTACAATGCTCTGCACTGTGTGTCTGTGTGTGTGTGTATATATATATATTTTATAGTAATACGTACATATGTATATTAGCTGCTCTTGCTTGCTTGTTTTTTTTTTTTTTCTTGCCTTCTGATTGTTGCTCTGAGTGTTGCTATCCCTGTGCTGTTGCAATCCTGGAATTTCCCCGTTGTGGGACTAATAAAGGCTTATCTTATCTTATCTTATCTTATCTTATCTTAAAATAGTCTTAAATCAGTTGAAAAAACACAGACAACTTAGAAAAAAATATTTTTGTTATGTTGTGTTATTAAACAATAAAAAGAATAAGAATTATTATTATTAATTATTAAACTGTAAATAGCATTTAAACTTCATACAGCTTTAAGCTATTTTACATTTTAAGCTAACAGTGTCCAGTGTCCACTTAAGCTAACTTTGGTCAATTTCCTTATAAACTTCAAACATTTTTCTAGCAAATGGGCAGCATTTTTTCTATTAAATTTATGACTTTTTGTGTCATTTTGCAACTTTTTCCAGAAAAATCTGCAATTTTTTCCTAGTACATTTGCTACTATTTTTTGGTAAATCTCCACTTTTTTGCTTACAAAAGTACAAATCTTTCATGGTAAATTTACACTTTTTTTTGCTTATAAATGTGCAGCTTTTTTACATAAATTTTGCACGTTTTTGCTTACAAATGTGACTTTTTTTTCTGTTAAATTTGCACCTTTTTATTTCATGTGCAACTTTTTTCTGGGAAAAGTGGAACTTTTTTAGGTAAATTTGCACCTTTCTCCTAACGAATTCATTAACTTTTTTCCTTATAAATTTACCCGTTAGATGAGTGTTTGGAGGGTTCCTTCGTCCTGCTGCGGTTGCCAGATCTGCAGAGTCACCATGGAGTCATTCTAAAACAGTCAGCGCTGACAAACACACACAGCAGTTTGTGCGCTTTTAAACCTCCCGTGAATGCTCGTGTGAGTGTTGTCGTGACGATGATCCTAAATATCACTGCTGTGTTTATGTCCCCGTATAAATCCTCGGCTGTACTGCCGCGTGTGCAGGCTGCATTAAAATAATTTTACATGTCTAATGTGGCTCCACTGCTCTTTGATGCCGCATGGAATCATTTTAGACAAATCCACCATGAGTAGAGCCAACGATAATCAGCTCTGAGCTCTCCGCTGGATCATGCTAGTGCTAATGCCAGCGCCTGTTTACATGTCTGTTAGCAGAGGAACAGGAAGTTTATAAAAAGATTTACAACAACAACATGATGACTGCACTAATCAGCAGGAAGCCAAATGTTCACCAGGCTCATTTATTTATGTATTTATGTGGAAATAAATGAAAAAGTAAGAAAAATTATCTAATTTATGAGGGGAAAACAATGTATATTTAGCTGAAAAACATCAAATAAACCAGCATGTCATCAGCCTTTAGGTGGTCATCGTTATGTATGCATGTATGTAGGGCTGTCACGATATCCACAATTATGTAATACTGCACTATGGACACGCCTACCGCGGAGGAAAACAACCAACTGCAACAACTTTTTTTTTGTGTGTGTGTGTGTTGCTATATCTCGTTCAATTATGTGCCACTATTGATTATTAAATAAATTGCTAAATGAAGTGTATTTTTATTTCCAACAGCATGTTTGCACCCAGTACTCTAGAAGTTTCCACAGCACATGGTGCTGCCGCAGTTTGAGGCACTCTCTCCAGACGGACTCCAGCAGGCAGTTTGTGGTGAAAGCGTTTGGACTCCTTGTTAAATACAGCCATAACAGTGAGCACTGAAAGGGCACAAAGTGTGTTCCTTCTGAGCGGAGTGTGCATGATCCTGACTGTGTATGCTCCATGTATGAGCTCCGAGAGCAGCTTGTTTGAACACGATTTTTCGGACAGAGGCAAAAATCATGGAAACAAGAGCCACACAGGGTCCTGTACGGAGACTGTCCTGCTTATAAGCTTAATGTTGCTGCAGTCTCCAGTCCACACACCCCATAGTTCCCGCCACTGCTTTATGAAAATGATCTTTTTTTTTTAACAGAGTCAGCAGTTCATGCCTGTATAAAGAGCGGAGCTCTGCACAGTTGTAACACACACACATAAAGTTGAGAGCGGAGCTGCAGTGAGACTCCCACAGATTCCATCATTTGCCACATAATAAACCCTGTTTAAATTACGAATCCACAGGGTCCTAAAAACACTTGCAATAATACCGCAGTGTTGAGCTATCCACCGTCACCACAGGGGAAATTCTTCTACTGCGACAGCCCTATATGTATGCTACATATAATATTCAGCACTTTATTGTGAAGTGCAGTGTGGTGATGTGCACTCTCCTTCATGTCACCGCACTGCCCTATATAAGGCAGGGGGGCATTCATATTGTGGCCCCATGCCTGATGCCCACACAAGGTGCCATGCTGTGTACTGCTGCCCGTTGTCTTCAATAAAGCTGTGTTCGCCAACTCATCTTGCTTCATCCTTGGCCAAGGTATTTTCCATACATAACATTTGGCAACAGAGGATTAACTCATGGAGACATGCTTTACAACACTGAAGCCTTTTCATGGGGCTTCCCGGCGAGCCGCTGGTGCCATGGCTAAACTGGGGCCAAAACCTACATCGCGGCTCCTGATCTGGGGAAGCTGGATGGAGTGAGGAAGCGAGTGCTGCTGGTCCATTTCCTAGGCTCAGAAGGTCAGAGAGTTTTACGAATGCTTGGCCCAATGGACTGTTATGAGGAGGCTACTGAAATGCTAACTAGCTACTTTGCTAAGCTCAACAACGTGGCGCAGTGTGCGAAAACCCACCGTTGTCAACGAAAAGCTAAGCTAGCTAACCCCACACCCTACGGAGACGGCATAAATGTCACGGGCCCCGAAGGTTGGTCAGGACTGCAGCGTGTTGTGAAGCTAGACGGTGTGAGTGTGTCCATGATGATAGCTACCGCCACCGCACAGTCCATAGTAAGTGAGGCCGTGGATCGGAGGCTCAACCCCCGGCGCCCTGATGCGGTAGGATTACTGGACGACGGGAGCTCCGGTACCAGCAGGAACGTCACATTTGCAGTGCAGTACGTCGAAAAAGTGATTCCAGGTAATACGCCAGGGTGGAAATGTTATGGGGTGGGATTTATTCAGTGAGCTGGGGTTTACTTTCATATTCGGCGAGCAGATGATCAGCGGCCCAGGCCCAGTTCGCCCAGGCTTCGTGGGTGTGGGTGCGGCTCAAGAGTACAGTGTGGATGGTGAATGTAACACAGAGAGTGGATATGGCACAGGCGGTGAAGACGACATTTGACCGGGGACAAGATGGCGCCAGTGTATGGGGCTGACCGCCTGTCTCTGACAGCTTTGCATGTTTTTGTTTTTTTTTTTTTACTGTTTTTAACCATTGGCATTCAAGAAATCAAGTCCTTACTTGTGTACGACTGCCAAACATTGTTGGATCTTAGACTTCCTGCCGAGGATCTTATTTTGTCTGATTATGGTGGACAGAAGCCTCCGCTCCTGTCAGATATCCCACCTTACCTGTATCGGGCCTCAGCCCCTCTCTCCAAGCGAAGGCAGAGGCCTCATCGCTTTGTCATGCTTTGTCGCCATCTGGACTCTCGTGTTCTCCTCCATCTTGAGAAAATCCTCTTTGACACTGTGCCACCAGGTGGCTCGATCTTTGGCAATAACCTCCCAGTTATTGGTGTTGATCTGCGCACACCACATGTTGCATTTGCAGACATCTTTAAAACGCAACAGCGGTCAGCCCACACGGCGGACGCCCACCCGCAATTCTCCGTAAAGGATTTCTCTCGGCAGATGGTCAGGCTCCATGCGGTGCATGTGGCCGAGCCACCGGAGTCATCTCTGGCTGAGAAATGCAGGGATGCTTGGCAAGTCAGCGCGCTCAAGGATCTCGGTGTTGGGGACTCTGTCCTGCCACTTGATGTGCATAAGGCGCCGAAGACAGCGGAGGTGGAACCCGTTTAACCGCTTCTCCTGCCTGGCATAGGCTGTCCAGGACTGGAGAGTACAGGAGAGTGGACAGGATGCAAGCTTGGTATACGAGTAACTTGGTCTTCAAGCTCAGCAGATTGTTGTTCCACACATGCTTGTTTAGTTTGGCCATGACAGCAGCTGCTTTGGCGATTCTGGAGATGATTTCGGTGTCCAGCGAGAGCGTGTTTGAAACAGTGGACCCTAGGTAGGTGAAGGTGTCCACAACCTCCAGCTGTGTGTTGTCAATGGTAATGACAGGAGAGGACACAGCATCTTGCGCCATGATGTTGGTTTTCTTAAGGCTGATAATTTTTTTTGATTTGATTATGTATACTTTATTGATCCCCAGAGGGGAAATTGAGGGCATCCACCTGGATGGATGAAGCAGCCACGTTACGGCGCTATCCCTTTACCATTTACACACACATTCAACACCTAGGGCCACTTTAGAGTCTCCAATTAACCTAACCTGCATGTTTTTGGCCTGTGGGAGGAAACTGGATGACTCCCGGAGTAAACCCACGCAGACACTGGGAGAACATGCAAACTCCACACAGATCACTGTTGGTCAGGGGCTGGAATCGAACCAGGGATCCCATGGCCAAGGGTGAGTTGCTGTGCTGCCACAGTGCTAACCACTGCGCCACCGCACCGCCCTGATTATGAGCCCAAACTCCTTGCAGGCGTGGGACAGTTTGTCGACCAGGTGCTGCAGGCCCTCCTCACTGTGCGATGCTAGAGCAGCGTCATCTGCAAACAGCAGCTCACGTATGAGGACCTCGTAGACTTTGGTTTTAGCATGAAGTCTTGCGATGTTGAGGAGTTTTCCATCTGATCTTGTGCGGACGTAGACACCTTCAGGACAGTCGGTGAAGGCGTAGTGGAGGAGCATTGAGAAAAAAATCCCAAAGAGAGTCAGTGCTAGAACGCAACCCTGCTTCACTCCACTGCTGACTGAGAAGGCATCTGAGGTGGCTCCATCAAAGCAAACAGTGCTGTGCATGTCCATGTGAAAGGAGGAGATGATTGCAAGGAGCTTTGGGGGACAACCAATCTTTCGCAGGATCTGGAAGAGCCCGCTTCGACTAACTAAGTCAAAGGCTTTGGTTAGGTCCACGAATGCAAGGAACAATGGCTGCTGCTGCTCTTGACACTTCTCCTGCAGCTGACGGAGGGAGAAGATCATATCCACTGTGGACCTTTCTGCTCTGAAGCCACAATGGGACTCAGGATAGACTCACAAAGTGAGGGTCTGCACGTGGAACAGGGTGACCCGGGCGAAGACTTTGCCAACTACGCTCAGAAGAGAGATGCCGTGGTAATTGTTGCAGTCACTGCGGTCGCCTTTGTTCTTATACAGCGTGACTATGTTGGCATCTCTCATATCTTGGGGAATGTGACCTTGCTCCCAGCAAAGGCAGAGGAGATCATAAAGTGGTTGTAAGATGGCTGTTTTCCCATGTTTCAGAACTTCTGGGGGGATACCGTCTTTCCCTGGAGCCTTGCCACACGCGAGGTAGTCAATGACTTTGCTGAGCTCTTCCAGCGTGGGCATTTTGTCAAGCTCTTCCATGACTGGTAGGCCAGGCAAGGCGTCGAGGGCAACGTCTGTCACAGTGTTCTGGGTCGAGTACAATTCAAGATAATGCTCGACCCAACGCTGAAGTTGCTTGCTCTTGTCGGTGATGGCTTCACCTGTCTTGGCTTTGAGCGGTGCTGTTTTGATGCTTGTGGGGCCGATAGCTGTTTTGATGCCCTCATACATTCCTTTGGCATATCTGCAATCGGCAGCTACCTGGATGTTGGTGCACAGGTTCTGCCAGTACTCACTGGCGCAACGGCGGGCAATCTGCTGTGCCTTGCTCCATGCTGCTCGAAGGGTGTGGCGTGTGCCAGGGCAAGGGTTCTGCTTGTGAACCAGCAGTGCTTCTCTTTTGGCCTCTGTGACTGGCTGCATTTCATCCCAGTGAGCCTCAAACCAGTCAGCATTCTTGCGTTCCTTCTTTCCGAATGTGGTCATGGCTGAGTCATAGATGGCGTCGCGAAGGTGGTTCCATTTGGCGTCCACGTCGCCTGGGATATCGGACTGGAGGTGAGCTTCAAGTTTCCTCTGAAAGCTGTCAGCAAAGGTCTGAGCCTTGATCGGAAATTCCGCAGGTGATGCGGGAGCGACCCTTAGTCTTGCCATGGTGGATCTTCCTTGGCTTCAGTCTGACCTTACTGGCAACAAGGGAATGATCTGTATCACAATCAGCGCTGTGATAGCTTCTCGTGTGAAGAACACTGCTGAGGTCCGCTCTTGTGGTGATGACAAGATCTAGCTGGTGCCAGTGATGGGACCGGGTGTGTCTCCAGGACACTTTTCGCGGCTCATTACACTTGAAGTAGGAGTTTGTAATGCAGAGGCTGTGATGACAACAGAATTCCAACAGCCTCTGTCCGCTCTCGTTCATCCTGCCTATGCCAAAGTGTCCAAGACAGGATGGCCACACTTGCCAGTCTGCTCTGATGCGAGCGTTGAAGTCACCTAGCAAAAATAAGCCTTCAGAGCGGGGGATTATAGATAGCACTTCCTCTAGAGCAGGGGTGGGCAATCATGTGCCGCGGAGGGCCATTCCACTGCAGGTTTTCTGTTCCACCCTGTCTCTTCAGCAGGTGGCTTCACTGATTAGCAATCCTTGGAGCTGATGAGAGCAAACACCTGCTGAAGAGACTGGGTGGAACAGAAAAGCTGCAGTGGAATGGCCCTCACTGCCCACCCCTGCTCTAGAGCCTCATTGAACTGATCCTTGGCTTCTGGAGTGGACATGACAAAAAAAAAAAAAAAAAAAAAAAAAAAAAAATCCAAGATGGCGCCGCGGATGGCAGCCACTGGCTTCTGCTCTCTGATGTTTTTGATAATTTTGTGTGTTTTTTTGGACTTCTGCTCTTCTGTCCGAATCACCTATTCAAGGGAGGAACTACTTTCACTCAGACTACCTCCCAATGCAACTTCTCCGCCAGTTACTGCTGCTGATCTGAAGTTTTTTCAGTCGATCTTAGCTGTGGGAGCAGCGGCTATTGGCGCTGGCCGGAAACGAAGGCGGCGTGGTAAACGTGCCGGTGCGTTAGTCAGGCTGAAGAAACGAGGATTTCGCACGCCGCTCCCATCGATCCATCTGGCAAATATCCGCAGTTTGGCGAACAAAATGGATGAACTGCTGCTCCTGACTCACAAAAACCGGGATTTTAGCAGATCTGGCGCCCTTTGTTTCACGGAGTCCTGGCTGAGTGAACACATCCCGGACAGCGCGGTGCGTCTGGACGGATTTCAACTGTTTCGCGCTGATCGCAGCCGAGAATTTTCTGGAAAGACTAAGGGTGGTGGAATCTGCTTCTACATAAATGAAGGTTGGTGTACTGATGTCACAGTGTTGAAGAAGTTTTGTAGCCCTAACCTAGAGTCACTGTTCATAAACTGTAAACCCTTTTATTCACCGCGAGAGTTCTCCTCATTTATTCTGGTCGGAATTTATATCTCGCCTGCTGCTTGTACAACGGAGGCACTGCAACACCTCGCTGACCAGATAGCAGAGGTGGAGGAAAAACATCCAGACTCTCTGCTTATCATTCTGGGTGATTTCAATAGAGCTAATCTCACAAATGAGCTTCCTAAATACAGACAGCATATTAAATGTCCCACCAGGGACACAAATACACTTGACCACTGTTACACAGTTTTAAGAAATGCCTATCATGCCGTCCCCCGTGCAGCTCTGGGTTTTTCTGACCACTGTCTGCTCCATCTTATTCCAACATACAGACAGAAACTAAAAACTTCCAAGCCTGTTGTAAGAACTGTGAAGAAATGGACTGAGGAATCAAAGCTGAAGTTACAAGCCTGCTTTGACTGCACAGATTGGAGTGTTTTTGAAGCTGCAGCCATTAAACTAAATGAACTCACTGACACTGTGACGTCATACACCTGTTTCTGCGAGGACATGTGTGTGCAGACCAAGACCTTCTGCATATACAACAACAATAAACCCTGGTTCATTCCTAAACTGAAGCAGCTACGTCAGACCAAGGAGGAGGCCTACAGGACTGGTGACTGGACTCTGTACAAGCGGGCCAGAAACATGCTGACGAAGGAGACCAGGCTTGCTAAGAGGAGCTACAGTGTGAAGTTACAAAAAAACTTCTCAGCTAACAACTCTGCTTCTGTCTGGAGAGGCCTACGGAATATCACCAACTACAGGAGACCATCCCCCCACCCTGCGGAAAACCTCCAGCTGGCTAATGACCTAAACAGCTTTTACTGCAGGTTTGAAAAGAACCTACAGTTCTCACCTCCCACCCACACAAAAGGATTATCTGCAGCCCCAGGAACTCCATCCCTCCTCCACTCTGACCTCCCACCAGCACTAATGATCTGTGAAGAGGAGGTGCGCCGGGTCTTTCAGAGACAAAAGATCAAGAAGGCTGCAGGACCTGATGGTGTGTCTCCGTCCTGCCTGAGAGTCTGCTCCAACGAGTTGGCCCCCATCTTCACCCGGATCTTTAACAGATCACTGGAGCTGCGTGAAGTGCCTTCCTGCTTCAAACGCTCCATCATCATTCCAGTTCCCAAGAAACCCTCTATTACAGGATTAAACGACTACAGACCTGTTGCCCTGACCTCTGTGGTCATGAAATCCTTGGAGAGATTGGTGCTGAACCACCTGAAGGTCATCACAGGCCCCCTGATGGACCCACTGCAGTTTGCCTACCGGTCAAACAGGTCAGTGGATGATGCAGTGAATATGGGACTACATTACATCCTGCAACACCTCGACTCCCCAGGGACATACGCCAGGATCCTGTTTGTCGACTTCAGCTCAGCGTTCAACACCATCATCCCAGGCATTCTTCATCAGAAACTCCTCCAGCTCAAGGTGCCCCCCTTCACCTGCCAGTGGATCTCCAGTTTTCTGACTGACAGGTGGCAACAGGTGAAGCTAGGGAGATTTACATCCAGCTCCCGAAAAATTAGTACTGGCGCCCCCCAAGGATGTGTCCTTTCCCCACTGCTCTTCTCCCTCTACTCCAACGACTGCACCTCAGAGGACCCTTCGGTGAAGCTCCTGAAGTTTGCGGACGACACCACAGTCATCGGTTTGATCCGAGATGATGATGAGTCTGCATACAGGCGGGAGGTGGAGCAGCTGATCCTCTGGTGCAGCCAGAACCATCTTGAACTTAACCCAGCCAAAAAGGTGGAGATGACTGTGGATTTCAGGCGACACCCCCCTTCATTCCCCCCACTCACCATCCTCAACAGCACAGTGTCCACTGTGGACTCCTTCAAGTTTCTGGGTACCACAATCTCCCGGAACCTGAAGTGGTCCTCCCATATAGACACTGTCCGGAAAAAGGCCCAGCAGAGGTTGTTTTTTCTGCGTCAGCTCAAGAAGTTTGATTTGCCTCAAGAGCTGCTGGTTGTCTTCTACACCGCCATCATCCAATCTGTCCTCTGCTTTTCCATCACTGTCTGGTTTGGATCTGCCACTAAACAGGACAAGACCAGACTGCAGCGGATCATTAAGTCTGCGGAGAGGATCATTGGTACCGACCTACCCTCCATTGAGAACTTATATCGGTCCATAACCAGGAAACGGGCGGGAAACATCTGTGCTGACCCATCACACCCCGGCCACAAACTGTTTGAACTTCTATCTTCTGGTCATCGTTACAGATCACTGAAGGTCAAAACCACCCGTCACAGGAACAGTTTCTTTCCTCAAGCCATCACTCTGATGAACTCCTAACATTCACCTAGTCCTACCTGTTTGCTGTACTCATGACTTTTCATCCATTATTACATTGCACATAACTCTCACACTGCTTTTTACTTCATTCACATTATATCACTGAATCTGAGTTCACATTGAAATACTGTGTGATTGTATATTTTTTCATATATTTCTGCAAAGTGTAGTTAGTCCGAGTAAATAACTGCATATATTCCTGTATATATTTGCATCCTTTTATAGAAACGTGGACAGACTGTAATTTACTGTACATACTCTGTTTGTCACTGAATCCTTATTTAAATCCTTCACCTGAACAACGAGAGCAAGTTTTTAGCCAAAGTCAAATTCCTTGTATGTGTTGTGCATACTTGGCCAATAAAGCTGATTCTGATTCTGATCTGATTCTGATGAGGGTCGGGGCATACACAAAAAGGATGTTCACAAAGTCCGACGATGTCTTCATGCGGAGGGCGAGGATTCTTTTGGACCCTCCTGTAGGGGTTTCTGTGGTGGCGATCAGCGAGTTCCTCATTGCAAAACCTACACCATGATGCCTGGACTCTTCCTGGGACATGCCCTGCCTATAAAAGGTGTAGTCTGATTCTCTAAGAGAGCCGCTGTCAGCCAGGCGGGTTTCCTTAAGGCAGGCAACATCGATGTTAAGTCGTGCCAGTTCCTTATTGATGATGGCGGTCTTGCGAGAGCCATCCATTTGTTGGAGATCAGCGGTAAGTCCGGGGCATATGGTGTGAACGTTCCAGCTTGCAAATTGAAGAGCTGGAGTCTTCGTATGTTTCTCCTTATGACTGCCTGGTGCAGATTGACGCTTGCTTGTCGGGAGAGACCCCTAAGCTCCACGCACCCAGTAGAGCAGGCAAGCCATGGCAGGGTGGCACCTTGCTGGCTGGGGGCTGCCCAGCTTGAGGCGGGCGGTAGCTGCCCAATGAAGCTGCGAAGGCTTCTCCCACCATCGGACGAGACCCCTGGCGCTCCTCCCTACGCCAATCAGTTGGAGCTTATAACCGGTAACTGCCTCGTCCTGTTGTACCAGAATCTTGCGACACCGCTGGAGTGGCCTCTCCAGGTTGCGCTAAAAAGCCTGGGCGGGGTAGTGTGGAGACACTGGGCTGCCCATATGTCAGTGTCCCCCTCTCGGTGTCACTGGCTGAGTCCAAAGGAAAGGATGATCCAATATAGTTTGGGACCAGTTCCACTGCAGGAGTTGCCGGAAGTAGTGCTGACTACTAGTAGTAGTGCTGTCATATACAGACCACCCAAATATAATAAGGACTTTTTAAATGACTTTGCCAATTTCTTGGCTGGTATTGTTACAAATTATGATCGTGTTCTTATCGTTGGAGATTTTAACATACATGTGTGTTGTCCTGATGAGCCGCGGGTGAAAGACTTTTTAAATCTCATTGATTCTTTAAATCTGGTGCAGTCCGTGACTGGTGGTGCTACACACGAGCACGGACACACGTTAGATCTCGTCCTCTATTATGGCCCGTCTGTTTTTAATTTAGAAATCTGTGACACTGTATTGTCCGACCATATGCCTGTATTATTTGAGGCTGATCTGTCATGCACTGCAGCTAAAACTCGCGCTCCTGCTCAGTGCTGCCGGATTTTTAACCCTTCCATTGCCAGTCGGTTCTCCGCTGCCTTTGACCAGCTCTGTGTCCCTCCTGGTTCCATCTCATCTGTGGAGGAACTCAGCTCCTGGTTTCACTCCTCCTGCCAAACCATCTTGGACTCTGTGGCTCCACTGAAAACCAAGCAGCCTCGATCCAAACCTGAGCCGTGGTTCAATGACAGAACTGGTGCAGTCAGACAGGAGTGGCGCAGAGCTGAACGCAGATGGAAGAAGGACAAACTGCAGGTGTCACTGCAGATTTTAAAAGACTGCTGGCGTCAGTATCAAAATACCGTCAAGCAGGAAAAAAGCAAATATTTTGCTCATATTGTTTTATCTCATTGTCATTATCAACATGCTTTATTTAACACTTAACACACTGTTCTTAATACCCCACAGACTGACTGTTTGGAGCCTCCTCTGAGTTATGTAATGATTTTATGAACTTTTTTATTGACAAGGTGGCCACCACCAGGGCTTTCATCTCACCTCCTGCCTCTGATCCCTCTGTCTCTGTCCCTTGTTCTGCTGTTTTTAATCAGTTTGAACCTGTGACTCTGTCATTGTTAGAGGATGTGGTTATCCACATTAAGCCCTCAGGGTCTCCCTGTGATGCTGTCCCTTCTAGACTTTTTAAAGAGGTGCTTCCCAGTATAGGACCTGGGAATCAGTACCTCCACCTGCAACTGGATCATGGATTTTCTGACCAACAGACCCCAGCATGTTAGGTCAGGCTCCAACTGTTCTTCCGTCATCACACTCAACACTGGTGTACCACAGGGCTGTGTGCTCAGCCCATTCTTCTACTCCCTCTTCACCTATGACTGCAGGCCTATGTATGGATCCAATTCCATCATAAAGTTTGCAGATGACACCACGGTGATTGGACTCATCAGGGAAAACGATGAGTCAGATTACAGGGCAGAGGTTGAGCACTTGGCTACTTGGTGCGCTGACAATAACCTGCTCCTTAACACTAGTAAAACCAAGGAGCTCATAGTGGACTACAGGAAGGAGAGGGGAGAGACACATGACCCCATCCATATCAATGGCATAGCTGTTGAACGTGTCCCCAGCTTCAAATTCCTGGGGACCCACATCTCGGAGGACCTGTCCTGGTCAGTTAACACCACCAGCCTGATCAAGAAGGCCCATCTGCGCCTCTTCTTCTTGAGGACACTGAAGAAGAACCATCTGTCAACTGACATCCTGGGCAACTTCTACCACTGCGTGATAGAGAGCACCCTGACCAACTGTGTCACAGTCTGGTATAGAAGCTGCTCTGTCGCTGACCGTAAGGCGCTGCAGCGGGTGGTGAAAACCGCCCAACGCATCACAGGGACTCCACTTCCAGTTATAGAGGATGTCTACAGGAAAAGATGTCTGCGCCGGGCACGCAGCATTCTTAGGGACTCCAACCATCCTGCTCATGGACTGTTCCAGCTTCTTCCCTCCAGAAGGCGTTTCAGAAGCCTTCGAACTAGAACCAGCAGGTTTAGGAACAGTTTCTTTCCAACAGCTGTCATGTTATTGAACTTAGTTCCCCGCTGACTCTCTTACCATCATCTCTTACCATCCTCACCTGTACATAACTGCCCATCTAACTTATTGTACATTATTTGCACATAACAGTACTCTTAACTTTCTGCACTGCTGCATATATTTGCATATATTTGCTTAAATTGCACATACTGTTAATTACTGTATATACTGCACTGCTGTCCTTTGCACTTCTGATTGGATGCTAAACTGTGTTCCGTTACCTTGTATTCATACATGTGTAATGACAATAAAGTTGAATCTAAATCTAATCTAATCTATAGGCCAGTCAGTTCTCGCCATCTTGAACAGCAGCCTGTCACCTGGTGTGGTTCCTGCAAATTTTAAACATGCAGTAGTACAGCCCTTGATAAAGAAACCTGGTCTCGATCATACCATGTTGGCAAATTTTAGGCCTGTTTCCAAGCTGCCATTTCTCTCAAAAATTTTAGAGTAAATTGTCTATATGCAGCTGAAATGTTTTCTGGATGAACATGGTATTTTGGAGGGTTCAAATCTCTTCATAGCACAGAGACAGCCTTGTTAAGAGATTTTAATGATATTCTCTTAGCATGTGATTCAGGTGAATATGCTGTTCTTGTGTTGATTAATTTAACTGCTGCCTTTGACACAGTGGACCATCATGTTTTAATTTCCCATTTGCAGCACCTAGTGGGCATTTGTGACACTGCTCTCAACTAGTTTAGGTCCTATCTGGCAGGCAGGACTTTTAAAGTTAGCATGTCTGGGTCTGAATCCTCTTCTGCTCCTCTGCCACATGGGGTCCCACAGGGGTCAATTCTAGGGCCCATGCTTTTTTCTTTGTACATACTTCCACTGGGTTCCATTTTTAAAAAGCATGGTATCTCTTTCCACCTGTATGCTGATGACTGTCAGATTTATGTCCCTCTAAAACAAAAGGCTGCCTCATCAGTAAACTCACTCCTGGCATGCACTGAAGACAAAGTCTTGGATAGCCCTAAACTTCCTAAATTTTAATGATAAGAAGACCTAAGTGATGGTGTTTGGACCTAGTCGCCCCTGTGAGTTCCCTCCTGTACACTTGGGCCCCCTCACTCCTCACATTAAATCCACAGCTAGAAACCTTTGTTTTATCATGGACAGTGATTTTAAATTAGACACGCAGATTCGTTTTGTGGTAAAATCCAGCTTCTTTCATTTAAGGTGTTTAGCAAAAGTAAAACCCATGCTCTCTAGACCACACCTGGAAACAGTAATCCATGCTTTTATTTCATCTCGGCTGGATTACTGTAACACACTTTATGCCGGTGTTAGACAGTCATCTTTTTCCCGTCTGCAGCTGGTTCAAAACGCCGCTGCTCATCTTTTAACAGGTACACGTGCAAGAGATCACATCACACCCATCTTAGCTTCACTCCACTGGCTGCCCGTGCATTTTAGAGTTCATTTTAAAATTCTTTTATTTGTTTTTAAATCCTTGAACAGTCTTGCTCCACCTTGAGTTTCTGCATCTCTATGTTCCCACCCGGTCCCTCAGGTCAGCTGAACAGCTGCTTCTGGGGGTGCCAAAGGCAAGGCGGAAGCTCAGAGGGGACAGAGCCTTTTCGATCATGGCCCCCAGGTTATGGAATGATTTACCCCTGGACATCAGACAAGCACCTTCACTGTCTAGTTTTAAAACCTGTCTTAAAACACACTTTCACTCCCTGGCCTTCGACCCAGGATGAGACATTGATTTTATTGAATGAAATGGATTTTTATTTATTTATTTTTTTTATTTTATTTATGAATTTATTTATTTTTTTACTCTGGTTCTTGTGTTAGCGCCCTTTGTGTTAGTGCCCTGCTTTTATGTTCTCTTGCTGTACAGCACTTTGTGTAGTGAGTGTTGCTTTTAAAGTGCTTTATAAATAAAGTTGATTGATTGATTGATTGATTGATTGATTGATTGACATGGAGGAAGAACAGAGACCAGGATCGCCTCTGCCCCTTGCACAGCCAGAACAGGAGCTGGAGGAGAGAGAGCCCGAATTCGGCGAGACCAACACCGACAAGGTTTTTATGGATATCGCTGACACCGGAGCATCTGCTCTGCGCTCTCAGGAGGAGAGCTGCACGGAAGTGGGGCCCAAGCATGCAGGGGGCAACAACGCACAGTGACAGCAGACAAATTCAGATGCAGCGCACGTCGCGGCGCAGCAGAGCGCTTTGGACGGCTCAGTGGAGGAACTGGACGACTTCAGTGCCCGCGCTTGGCTGGTTGCAGTGGGAGCGACCAAGTTGGCGGGTGGAGGGTCCGTTCTGATGAGCGACACTAGGAAAGCACCGGACACCTTCAGTGCTCAGGTCGAGTTCCAGCCAGCAATGGGTAAGGGGTCCGCTGCGACAATGGTGACTGCTGAACCGCCACAGTATAACGGAGATGCCAGACCGAAGGACAGCACAGAGCTGGCGAGCGCACGGTGGCACATCGAACCAGGTAAAGCGCCATTACGAGTCATGGACGGGGTTCAGGTTTGTGCCAGCGGGAGGCCAGGATGGCGACTGATCGGACCGCAGCCAGTAAAACGATGGGTGCCGCTGAGGATTGTGGCGAAGCTGGGAACAGTGTATGACTGGCTGACAGACGATTCAGTGTGGCATGTGAACAAACTGCGGTGTGTCTGGGCGGACACACCGCATGGAGGGGCTCCACGAAGGTCGGCTGCCGTAGTGTGGGACCCAGGCCCCGGCATCAGGAAGATTGGCCCTGGGGGTCTGAAATCTTCTGGGAGGAGACCACCGAGAGCTCGTTTCAAAACCCTGGGGGGGGGGGGGGGGGGGCACCGCAGGCCTGTGTCAGCGGTCAAGAGAGGAGGTCACCTCCAGGCTGCCTCAAAGCCCCCATGACTGAATTGTTTTCTCCCCATGCCGGTTCTACCTCTCCCACCCAAGAGACTGTGCTGTAAAAAAGAAAGGATGTTTGTAGTTCTGATATTTTGCATACATGGGGTTAGCTTATGTGTTTATTTTTTTTTTTAGGTTAGGAGCACAGCGAGTGATTTTAGCTGAATAAAGGATTTTTCTTTAGGTATGGGTGACAGAATAATCCACTGGACTTTTCTAAAGGGGGGAGAAGTGTTATTTATAATGTTTGGCACTTTATTGTGAAGTGCAGTGTGGTGACGTGCACTCCCCGTCATGTCACCGCACTTCCCTATATAAGGCAGGGGGGCATTCATATTATGGCCTCTTATGCCCGATGTCCACACTAGGTGCCATGTTGTGTACTGCTGCCCGTCGTCTTCAATAAAGCTGTGTTCGCCAACTCATCTTGCCTCATCCTTAACCAAGGTATTTTCCATACATAACACATTTATATAAAAAGATCAGAGGAACCAGTTTAGAAAGCTTGCCAAGGTACTGGAGCGGAGAGTCCCGCCGTTGGTCGAACCTCGGATTCAGGAGGAGCAATGTGGTTTTCGTCCTGGCCGTGGCACATCGGACCAGCTCTTTACCCTCTCGAGAATTCTTGAGGGTTCGTGGGAGTTTGCCCAACCAGTTTACATGTGTTTTGTGGACTTGGAGAAGGCATTTGACCGCGTCCCTCGTGGATTTTTGTGGGGGGTGCTTCGGGAGTATGGGGTATCGGGCTTGTTGTTACGAGCTATTCGGTCTCTGTACGACCGTTGTGAGAGTTTAGTTCGCATTGCCAACACTCGGTCGGAGTCATTCCCAGTGAGAGTTGGACTCCGCCAGGGCTGCCCTTTGTCACCGGTCCTGTTCATAATTTTTATGGACAGGATTTCTAGGCGCAGCCAGGGAATGGAGGGTGTCATGCTTGGTGACCACAGGATCTCATCTCTGCTGTTTGCAGATGATGTTGTCCTGTTGGCTTCATCCAGCAATGACCTACAGCTCTTGCTGGGACGGTTTGCCGCTGAGTGTGAAGCGGCTGGGATGAGAATCAGCACCTCCAAGTCCGAGTCCATGGTCCTCAGCCGGAAAAAGGTGGATTGTCCTCTCCGGGTTGGGGACAGGCTCCTGCCCCAAGTGGAGGAGTTTAAGTATCTTGGGGTCTTGTTCACGAGTGAGGGGAAAATGGAGCGAGAGATCGACAGACGGATTGGAGCAGCATCTGCAGTGATGCGGACGTTGTACCGGTCTGTTGTGGTGAAGAGGGAGCTTAGTTCTAAGGCAAAGCTGTCGATTTACCAGTCAATCTACGTTCCTACTCTCACCTATGGTCACGAGCTTTGGGTAATGACCGAAAGAACGAGATCGCGGATACAAGTGGCTGAAATGAGCTTTCTCCGTAGGATTGCTGGACTCACCCTCAGAGATAGGGTGAGGAGCTCAGTCATCCGGGAGAGGCTCAGAGTAGAACCGCTGCTCCTCCACATTGAAAGGAGTCAGTTGAGGTGGTATGGGCATCTGATCAGGATGCCTCCTGGACGCCTCCCACTTGAGGTGTTTCAGGCACGTCCCACTGGGAGGAGACCCCGGGGCAGACCCAGGACTCGGTGGAGAGACTATGTCTCCCAGCTAGTCTGGGAACGCCTTGGTATCCCCTCTGAAGAGCTGGAGCAGGTGGCTGGGGAGAGGGAAGTCTGGGCTTCTCTGCTTGAACTGCTGCCTCCGCAACCCGGACCTCCGGAAAAGCGGTAGAAGATGGATGGATGGATGGATCAGAGGAACCAGTATAGAACCCTGAGGTACACCAACATTTTCCTAATAATTTCTGAAGAACAAAAAAAGTAAGTACAAGTAAGAGAAATTTGCTACTTTGAGAGAAAAATGATGCAAATTTACAGAAGTTAAAAATTATGAGGAAAAAGTTGCAAATTTATGTGAAAAAGTCATTCATTTGATAAATGAATTACAAATTTATGTGCAAAAAAATTATGACAAAAAATTACTAGGTCAAACCTGCAAATTCGTAAGAAAATTTATGAGGAAAAAGTTTCATATTATATGGAAAAGTTGCTATTGTAAAAAAAAAACAACTTGCAATTTTACATTATGTGAAAAAAGCCACAAATTAAAAAAAAAAAAGTTGCTACTTTATGACAAAAAATGTTAAGTGAAAAGCATCACTTATTTAGAACAAAAAATGTAAAAATAAGGACAAAATGTTGGAAATTTATGAGGTAAAAAATTCATAAATTCATAAAAAGTCACAAATGACTTTTTATGAAAGTAAGTAAAGAAAGTAAAAATTAGGAAAAAAGCTGCAAAATTCAAAAAAATCTATGAGAAAAAGGACATGAATTCACAAAGAACAATCGCTAATTCATGAGAAACTTGCAAAGTTAAGTGAAAAATGTAATTAAAATATGAGAAAAAAAAATTAAATTAGGAGAAAAAAGCAGCAAATTTAGGAGGAAAACATTGCAAATTTAAATGAAAAAAGAAAGTAATTAAAAAAAATCTCTCTTTCACCCCAATATTCTTCAGGTTGATCAGTCAGGTCTTCAGGCCAGAATCTCTTGAAACTCGCTGTAAAACCAGAGGTGACCGGGCGTTCCAGTGCGCTGCTCTCTGCCTGTGGAACGCTCGCCCTCGGCCTCTGCTCGGACTGAGTCGGTCGACTCTTAACACTTATTTAAAGACACTGTTATATAGGCCAGCTTTTAATTGACTGGTGGCCTGGTTTTTATTTATTCTGTTATTTTATCATTTTGATCCTGTGTTTTAATGTTTCTTTGATGCTGATATTGCTGTCATCCTATTTCCTCACTCTGCATTTTTATTGTTGAAGCACTTTGTGATCTTTATCTGTGATACATAAAGTTCTTCTTCTTCCTCTTCTTCTACTTTTTGAGGAAAATATGTTGCCAAATTGAGTAAAAATGTCAAATTTACAAGAAACAAGTAAAAAATTAAGAAAAAAGCTGCAAATTTATTTAAAAAAGTCACTGATTTGCCCCCCCCCCCCAAAAAAACCCAATCATTAATTTATTAGAAGCTGTTGCAAGTTTAAGTGGAAAATGTAATTAAAATATGAGAAAAATGTAAAAAAAAAAATGGAGAAAAAGGGAGCAAATTTATGAGGAAAACACTGCAAATTTACATGGTAAAAGGAAAAAGTTCTTTAAAAAGAATTAATTTGTGACAAAAAATGTTGCCAAATTAAGTTAAAAATATAAATTTAATATGAAAATTTTTTATTATTTTAAAAAGTCACTGATTCACAAAATCATTAATTTATGAGAAATTGTTACAAATTTAAGTGGAAATCAATTATGAAATTAATTTATGAGGAAAATGTTACAAATTATGAGGAAAAAATTGGAAATTTACATGAAAATGACACATTAACAAAAAAGTCACTATTTTATGCGAAAAAAACGTATATTTAAGTGAAAATGTCATTAAAATATGAGAATATTGTTGAAAATATGGAAAAAAAAGTCACAAATGTGAAAAAGTGGTGAATTAATTGTATCCCCGCCCAAACAAAGGCACTATGCAGCGAACACGTCACATGTCCGTCATCTGTCCCCGTCCACAGCTGACCGTCCTCCGCGGCTTCTCGGTGCTTCGGCGGCCGACGCCAATGCACCTTCAGCAGCGGCCCATCACAGCCACTGCTGCAGGCCTTCATCTCTCCTCCTCCCGTCTCTCCTGCGCCTCCTCCTTATTGACTCCGTAATCCTGTTGTCGCCACACACGGCCGCCCGTGTTTGTGGAAGCGGCCGTATCTCCGCCTGTTTGAGCGTGAGCCGCGTCCTTATCTCCCCAGGTGGAGGTGTGTGTGTTTGTGGATTATTATTTACACACTTCTGCCTGGTTCTTCTGGGCTCACAGAGACTCGGAAGACAGAAACACTGCAGGGATCATTTAAGTTCACATGGCGGGCGCACACGCTCACTAACGGGGCTCAATACCAGAGGCGGATTTACCATTAGGCAAAGGTAGGCGACTGCCTAGTAGGCCCCAGTGTGCTCAGGGCCCTGATCTACTAGGAGCCCCAGACGGGTTTTTTTTTTAAATGTTTAGCATTAAATGTTTAGCATTATGTTTAGCATATGCTCCGTACTGTGGGTGTTTATATATTTATATATCTACATGTTATTCCATCTAGCTACATTGCTCCGCACTGTGTGTGTTTATATACTTGCATATTTATTCCACCTAGCTGCAATGCTCCGTACTGTGGGTGTTTATATATTTACATATTTATTCCATCTAGCTACAATGCTCTGCACTGTGTGTTCATATATTCATATATTTATTCCATCCAGCTACAATGCTCTGCACTGTGTGTCTGTGTGTGTGTGTATATATATATATTTTATAGTAATACGTACATATGTTTATTAGCTGCTCTTGCTTGCTTGTTTTTTTTTTTCTTGCCTTCTGATTGTTGCTCTGAGTGTTGCTATCCCTGTGCTGTTGCAATCCTGGAATTTCCCCGTTGTGGGACTAATAAAGGCTTATCTTATCTTATCTTATCTTATCTTATCTTATTTTACATGATGTCTGACAAAAAAAAAAAAAGGAACGCCAGTATTTACATAAATGGCAAATCAAATCACAAACATAACATCCTCCCCCCTTCTCCTCAGACTGTTGGCCTCGTCCATGTTGTCTCTGAAACATACGCATTGGCGTACAGTTGGTCACATTGTTAACAAACCGTACAGACTGTAGAATAAGGTAAAATGAAAAAGATATCTGAGCAGTGAAAAGAAATGGAGAAAAATGGAAGGCACAGAATTTCTTTTTTTTTTTTATCAAAACCTTTTTCACTTCAACCAGGGAGGAAACATACCCTCCCAAGGAGCAGTAAGGAGCAACGTTGCTTGTACGAGCATGCGTGATGCTAATGAGGAGCACCTGTTGTTAATGAGGAGGCAGCGGTGACGCCGGTTACTGCTGACAGTACAGGTAAACTACTAATATTTTTTTACAAATTTTTTGTAATTGCAAGATTTACAGAGGCCAAGGCTCACAAGGTTAAATTTAAATATGACGAACCGTGTTCCTCAGCCATGCACAGGATATCTGCAACCTCACAGCAGATGACATTACATGAGATTAAATATAGTTTGTTTTATTAAGATCCCCATTAATTCAATTCAACTTTATATAGCACCATTTCACAACAACAGTCATCTCATAGCACTTTCAACTGTAGGGGAAACCCTCACAATTGCAGAAAGACCCCAGCAATCAGGCAATCCCCTGTGAGCAAGCGCTTGGCAATGGTGGAGAGGAAAAACTCCCTTTTAACAGGAAGAAACCTCCAGCAGAATCAGGCTCAGGGAGGGGCAGTCATCTGCTGTGACTGGCTGGGGGGTGAGGGGATAGAGAAGATGAAAAGAACAGACATGTAGAGAGCAAAGATTAAAGGGGAGAAGCCCAGTATGGGGTACCCCCCCACAGGAGCCACGGACAAACACAGCGCTCGACTAGAGCAATTAACAGGACAGTGAGATGTGTGTGTTGAGATCAATAGGCAGCCTTCCTGTGCTTAGTTCAGGCACCAGCATCCTGTGGATATGTATGACGCAAATGCAAACATTCATGCTTCCTGCTCGCATTGTGGTACAAATGTCACATGTCTGAATGCATTTCCTTTGATGATAAAATGCCTTTGATGTATTGTCCGTTGCTGGGTATTTAAGTGGCTGAATTCATATGTTCACCCTCTTTCTGCTTCTGACTACAGCTCATGAGAGCCTGAGAGCTTCGCTCCAGCATGCTTATGCAGCAGCTGGGGTGAGCTCCGTGATGGCGATAATTTGATCAATAAACTTCATTAAAACTCCAGACGCCGTGTCTTATTTTAACATCGCCACTCTGGTGACCCCGCAGACGCACACGCTTTGTGCGACGCAACCTTCTGGTCTGGACAACCACGCTGGCGAACCGACGCTGAAAAGAACACGCTGCCAGCAAACGCAGCACCCGGCAGTGATTCTCCGACGACGAGCGAACGCGGCAGCCCGACTGATCTGCCCTTCCTTTCTGCTTCAGGGAGACTTTGACGCTCTTCGGAGACCACCCACGACCGGGAAAGCTGAGGAAATTTCATGGTGAGGTCTGCACGCCTAGATCGGCACATCCACGCTGGACCGGCCGCTCTCACGGCTCCTGACACACGATTCTGTGTCTCCATACGAGAGCGCACACACCTTGCCCTCTCTCCACGACGGCGGCCCATGGCCGACGGAGAACGCGTGGACCTGAACGCACCATGACCCGGCACGAGCGACGACCAACAGCCCGAACAGGGGACACAATCGGCGCCGACTGCGCAGATCTCCATCGAGCCCCCTGACCCTGATTCGCCTCGCGACAGCGGACCGCCCATGCACAGAAGCCTCACATCAGAACAGCGCAGCTGGAAGGCACGTGGCCGCAGCGCGTGCCACGCACCAGAGACAAGCTGGCTCTACAGACTTATACATCATCCTCCGCCGCTGCACACGGCTCTTCAGGACTGCTCACACACCTGAAGCACACACGCAGCCCGCACACAGGATTTGGTGTAAGTCTCAGCCACGGCGCACGACGGGAATCCAGCCGTCAGCTGTCCCCGAGGGCTTTAGGGCCGCGAACGCACCTTAAGCCTAAACGCCAAGTCCCTCACATAGCTTCAGCTCCTGTTTTTCTTCATTGCCGGACTGAATCGCGAGAGGAATCAGAGACTAACTTTTCTTCCCACAGCCATGGACATCCCCCGCCACTTGCTACCCCCACCCTCCTCCCTTCCCCGGCACAGACTTTCTCCGCAGCTCGCCACCAAAGCGGGACTACCGAGGTCTCAGCTCCCCGCTAAGCCCTCTGGGGGGGGAGTGTATGGGGTACCCCCCCCACAGCAGCCACGGACAAACACAGCGCTCGACTAGAGCAATTAACAGGACAGTGAGATGTGTGTGTTGAGATCAATAGGCAGCCTTCCTGTGCTTAGTTCAGGCACCAGCATCCTGTGGATATGTATGACGCAAATGCAAACATTCATGCTTCCTGCTCGCATTGTGGTACAAATGTCACATGTCTGAATGCATTTTCTTTGATGATAAAATGCCTTTGATGTATTGTCCGTTGCTGGGTATTTAAGTGGCTGAATTCATATGTTCACTCTCTTTCTGCTTCTGACTACAGCTCATGAGAGCCTGAGAGCTTCGCTCCAGCATGCTTATGCAGCAGCTGGGGTGAGCTCCGTGATGGCGATGATTTGATCAATAAACTTCATTAAAACTCCAGACGCCGTGTCTTATTTTAACATCGCCACACCCAGTACATTATTGGAGGTCCCCCTGCTGTCTAAATCTATTAGCAGCATAACTAAGGGAGTGTTTAGAGACACATGATCCCTCCTAATTGTAAGCTATATCAAAAAGGAAGGTTTTTACCCTATTCTTAAAAACAGAGATCGAGTCAGACTCCCAAATCCAGATTGGCAGCTGGTTCCACAGGAGAGCAGCTTGATAACTAACTAACTAACTAACCTGCACTTATATAGTGCTTTTCTAGTCACAAAGACCACTCAAAGCGCTTTCACTAGTACTAACCCTCTATTCTAAGGGCCTATAGGAAACAGATATCTAGGGACAATTTAGAACAGCCAATTAACCTAACATGCATGTCTTTGGATTGTGGGAGGAAACCGGAGCCCCCGGAGTAAACCCACGCAGCACAGGGAGAACATGCAAACTCCACACAGAAAGGTTCCAACCCCTGCCAACCTGGGGATTCGAACCAGGAACCTTCTAGCTGTAAGGCAACAGTGCTAACCACTGCACCACCGTGCTGCCCACTGAAGGCTGCTCCATTAGGATGATAGGGTAGTATCAGTTCTTTTAAATAAAAAGGGGCCTGACTGTTTAGAGCTTTTTAAGTGAGAAGAAGGATTTTAAACTTAATTCTAAACTCTATGGGAAGCCAATGAAGAGAGGCCAGAACCGGAGAGATATAATCTCTCTTACTAGTACTTGTTAAAACTGTTGCAGCAGCATTTTGGATCAACTGAAGACTTTTTAAAGATATTTTAGGACAACCTGATAATAAAGAGTTACAATAATTTAATCTAGAGCGAACAAAAGTGTGGATCAGTTTCTCAGCATCACTCTGACACAAGATGCTCCTAATCTTGGCAATATTACGCAAATGATAGAAGGCAGCCTTAGAAACAAATTTAATATGTGAATTGAAAAACAGATCTTGATCAAAAATAACTCCAAGGTTCCTTACAGAGCTATTAAGAGAAAGAGGAACCGCATCCAAACTAAGAGTTTGATTTGGAAAGGTATTTCTAAGGTTTTTTGGACCAACAAGAATGACTTCAGTCTTATCTGAATTTAATAGCAGGAAATTACAAGTCATCCAAGCTTTGATTTCCTTAAGACAGGCTTCTAACTTGGCTAATTGATTACTATCATCTAGCTTCATTGACAGGTATAATTGTGTCATCTCCATAACAATGAAAATGTATACAGTGCTTTCTAATAATGTTGCCTAACGGAAGCATATATAAACTAAAAAGAGTAGGGCCTAGCACAGATCCCTGTGGAACTCCATGACTGAGCTTTGAGTTGGAAGAAAACTCATTATTGACATGAACAAACTGGAGCCTATCAGATAAATAAGATCTAAACCACTGCAAAGAAGTTCCATTAAGTCCAACATAGTGTTCTAATCTATCAAGTAGAATATTATGGTCGATAGTATCAAAAGCTGCACTAAGGTCTAAAAGGACAAATACAGAAACAAGTCCATTATCAGATGCAATAAGGAGGCCATTAGTGACCTTCACTAAGGCTGTTTTAGTGCTGTGATGAACTCTGAACCCAGACTGAAACTTCAAATAAACCAGTTCCCTGCAAGTGATCAAATAATTGTGTAGCAACAACTCTGAGATTTTTGAAATGAAAAGCAGATTAGAGATTGGTCGATAGTTAGCTAAAACTCCTGGATCCGGTGTCGGCTTTTTGAGTAAGGGTTTAATTACAGTAGTTTTAAAAGCCTGCGGTACATGGCCTAAAGTTAATGAAGAATTGATTATTTGAAGAATACAACTGCCAGTAAATGGGAAGACTTTTTTAAATAACCTGGTAGGAATAGGGTCTAAAAGACAAGTTGAAGGCTTGGATGAGGAAGCTATTTTGTCTAACTCTAAAAGGTCAATTGGAGTAAACTCATCCAAACGGATATAGATGAAATTTTATTATTGAAAAAGTTCATAAAGTCCTGACTAGTAAGCTCTAAGGGAATGCTAAGATTGACAGAGTCCTGACTCTTTGTCAGCCTGGCTACAGTGCTGAAAAGAAACCTGGGATTATTCTTGTTCTCTTCTATTAATGCAGAATCATAACTTGTTCTAGCTTTTCTAAGAGATTTTTTATAAATTTAAAGATGATTTCTCCAAGCTAAATAGATTTCATCTAAATTAGTGGAGCACCATTTTCAATTTTAATTGACGAGTCTTCTGTTTTAAGCTATGATTTTCTGTGTTGAACCAAGGAGTTAGAAATCTTTGATTAGACTTTTTCCTTTTTTAAAGGGGCCACGATGTCTAGAGTCTGATGCAGAGAAGCTGTTGTGGAGAGTGTAATAATGAAGCAAGTTTCATCTCAAGGCAGTTTATTACACGCTCCAACATGAGCAAAGTAGAAAAAGAGAACATCACAGAAAAACCTCTTCCCTTATATACCCAGGACTCTCACAGCTCGGTTCCAAGGTTGTCATAGCCAGGAGCGGCACTGGGGTTAAGCTCCCAGTGCTCATAAAATGCTCCTTATGGCGTGCGTCTCGAAAAGCCTCTGACAACTAAGTCCAACTCCTAGCCTGCCCGTGTGGTTTAGTCTCTAAGCCCGGCGGAACCGCTTTTACTAATAGGAGAAGGGGCGAGGGCGGATCTCTGGCGCCTTAAAACCAGATGCTTCGGGTAGATGGTGGCTCGTCAACCTGGGAAGGTAGCCCATCTAGGGGAAGGTAAACCCTGATTTCAAACCTCTGCTGCCTTGCGGCATACCCGGTCACGGGAAAGGCTTCGGGAGTCAACCCTGAGGAAAAATCCGGAGTCGGAGCCCCTAAGGCAGTTCTATGTTGTGCTCAACATCGTTCTGGCAGCTCCTGCAACGGCGCTGGTGCCAAACTGTAGCAGCCCTGCTGTTCCTTTGGATTCATCAGTGACGTGGAGAGGGGGGACATGCTGCATGGGCAACATCCTGTCCTCCATATCTTCCTGCCCAGGCTTGAATCCTACCAACGCCCAACGCTGGAAGGTAGAACACCGGATCACTGGAGAGGACACTCCAGCTTCGCCTTTGGCGTAGACAAAACACGGGGAATGACAGTTACCGGTTATAAGCCACTGCTCAATTGGCGTAGAGCGTGGCGCCAGGGGTTGTTCCCGACGATGGGAGGGATCATCAGATCTCACTGGACAGCTACCGCCCGCCTCAAGCTGGGCAGCCCCCAGCCAATAAGGTGTTGTCCCGCCACAGCTTGCTTTCCTCATTGGGTGCATGGGGATAAGGAGAAATCCAAACAGCAGGCTGAGAACCTTCGCACCAGGCAAGACAATAAAACAAAAGAGACCAACTCTAAAACTGGGAACTTGGAACGTCCGCACTATGATGACAGGACTCGCTGCTAACCTCAAGGACATCAATGACACCAGGAAGACTGCCATCATCAATAATGAGCTGAAGAGACTGGGAGTGGATATCGCCACTCTCCAGGAAACACGGTTAGCTGATGCAGGCACACTGAGAGAGAAGGACTACACGTTCTACTGGCAGGGAAAGGGCAGTGACGAACACAGGGAACACGGAGTGGGCTTCGCAGTGAAGAACACTTTGCTGAAGATGGTGGAACCGGGCAGCACTGGCTCTGCACGACTCCTCACCCTCTGCCTGAACCCCACTGAAGGCCCAGTCACCCTCGTCAGTGTGTATGCCCCAACACAGACAGCCACACCAGAGGCAAAAGACGAGTTCTACGAGAATCTCGCAACAACTGTCAGGATCATCCCCAACTCTGAACAACTCATTCTCCTTGGAGACTTCAATGCCAGAGTGGGTGCTGACCACGACTCCTGGCCCTCCTGTCTTGGACCTTTTGGCGTGGGCAGAATGAACGACAACGGACAGCGGCTGCTCGAGTTCTGCACATATCACGATCTGTGCATCACAAACTTGTTCTTCGAGACCAAGCCCCAACACAAGGTTTCCTGGCAACATCCGCGCTCAAAGCACTGGCACCAGCTAGACTTGATCCTGACCAGGCACACCTCACTGAAGAACGTGCTAATCACCCGTTCGTTCCAGAGTGCAGATTGCGACACAGACCATTCATTGGTGTGTTGCAAGGTCAAGCTGCAGCTGAAGAAATTCCATCGTGCTAGACAACCTGGAAAGGCACGGATTGACACCAGCAAGATGGCCCAACCAGAACTTGTGGAGCAGTTTGCCTCCACCTTTGAGAAGGAACTTGGTGTACCACAAGGAGGAGAATCTGCAAAGCAGAGGTGGGAAGAGCTGCGAAACACCATCTACCGCACAGCCTTGGCTACCTTTGGGAGGAAGACCTTGAAGTCACAGGACTGGTTTGATGCCAAGTTGACCGAGATGACCCCCGTCATTGAAGCCAAGCGCTCAGCACTTGCTGAGTACAAGAAGTACCCAAACGAGAAGAATCTCCAGATTCTCAGGGCTGCGAGAAGCAAAGTTCAGCAGACTGCTCGGCGCTGTGCCAACGAGTACTGGACTCAGCTCAGCCAAGACATTCAAACCGCTGCCATAACAGGGAACATCCGTGGTATGTACGATGGCATCAAGAAAGCACTTGGTCCGGCTCAGAGCAAGACGGCCCCCCTCAAATCTTCCACTGGGGAGATGATCACAGAGAAGAACAAGCAGATGGAGAGATGGGTGGAACACTACTCCGACCTCTACTCTAGACAGAACACCGTGACACCGTCAGCCCTTGATGCCATCGACTGCCTGCCATCCATGGACGAACTTGACGCCGAGCCAACCATCGATGAACTCAGTAAGGCCATTGATAGCTTGGCCGCTGGCAAGGCACCCGGCAACGACGGCATACCCCCTGACCTGATCAAGCACTGCAAGACCGCCCTACTGCTGCCATTGCATGACGTCCTCTGCCAGTGCTGGAAGGAAGGTGCCGTACCACAGGACATGAGGGACGCCAAGATCATCACCCTCTACAAAAACAAAGGGGAGAGAAGCGACTGCAACAACTACAGGGGCATTTCCCTCCTCAGCGTTGTTGGCAAAGTCTACGCACGAGTTGTTCTCGTTCGTCTACAGAAGCTTGCCGAACGTGTCTACCCCGAGTCTCAGTGTGGCTTCCGCGCTGAGCGATCGACGGTAGACATGATATTCTCCATCCGCCAACTCCAGGAGAAATGCAGAGAACAGAACATGCCTCTGTACGTCGCCTTCATCGACCTCACCAAAGCGTTCGATCTGGTCAGCAGAGAGGGCCTTTTCAAGATCCTGCCAAAGATAGGATGCCCACCAAAGTTGCAAAGCCTCATCGAATCGTTTCACACCAACATGCAGGGGATAGTGCAGCACGATGGCAACGTCTCAGAGCCATTCAACATACGCAGCGGAGTGAAACAGGGCTGTGTACTTGCGCCAACCCTCTTTGGGATTTTCTTTGCTATGCTCCTGAGGCATGCCTTCAGCACAGCAACAGAGGGAATCTACCTGCACACAAGATCTGACGGCAGGCTTTTCAACCTCGCCCGCCTGAAAGCCAGAACCAAAGTACGCAAGGCTCTAATCAGAGACATGCTGTTCGCAGACGACGCTGCAGTCGCAACCCACACACAGCAGGAGCTTCAGATCCTGATGGACCGCTTCTCCCAGGCATGCAAGGACTTCGGGCTTACCATCAGCCTGAAGAAGACTAACGTCTTGGCGCAAGGCACGGAAGCACCACCAACCATCACCATTGATGACTACAAGCTGGAGGTCGTGAATCAGTTCACGTACCTGGGGTCCACGATCAGCAACAACCTCTCCCTTGATACAGAGATCAACAAGAGGATTGGAAAATCAGCCTTCACACTCGCTCGCCTCACCACACGAGTGTGGGAGAATTCCAAACTCTCTGTCAAGACGAAGATGGCAGTGTACAACGCCTGCGTCATCAGCACACTGCTCTGTGGGAGTGAGACGTGGACAACATACGCCCGGCAGGAAAAGAGACTGAACTCCTTCCACTTGCGCTGCATTCGCCACATCCTGGACATATCCTGGCAGGACAAAGTGCCCAACACAGAAGTTCTGTCCCGCGCCGGCCTTCCCTCCATGTTCACTCTACTCAGGCAGCGCAGGCTCCGCTGGCTAGGCCACGTTCACCGTATGGAGGATGGCAGAATCCCCAAAGACGTCCTCTATGGAGAACTGGCAACTGGCAGGAGAGACGTTGGCTGCCCACAGCTGCGCTTTAGAGACGTCTGCAAGAGAGACATGAAGGCCCTGGATATCAACACAGAGCGCTGGGAGGACCTTGCAACGGACCGCTCCAAATGGAGAGGCACCCTGACCAGACAGCTCAAGGCGGGTGAAGAGAGACTGACTGCTGCAGCAGATGAAAAAAGGACCCGCAGGAAGAACCGCCACAGACCCAGCAGCACGGAGACCACCCACAAGTGTGACCTGTGTGACAGGGACTGTCATTCGCGCATCGGCCTGTTCAGCCACAGGCGGTGCTGTTCCAGCAGAGTAGACGTTTAGGATTCTCTTCCATGGTCATCATAGACCGACGGAGGCCGACGAGTCTCACAGCTCTCAAGTCACATTGCATTATAATCACAAGTAACAACTCTCACAGCTCACAAGTCACATTGCATTATAATAACAAGTAACAATGCCTTTCCTCTTAAATCCCATAGCATCCCCCTCACAGTCTCTGCATACCAAAGGTTACCCTTTCACAGTATCCTGTTATCTCCAAGGAAACTCTGTCTTTGTTCTTATCTAATATGTGAGGCCTTACGCAAAGCATTAAATAAGTCACACGAGTGGCTACCCCCCCCCCCCCCAACATGTAGATTGAACAAAAGGATAACAGTCTGCATGCAATGATAGAATCATTAAACATCAGTCCACATGCTGCTTGGGCTTCAGTCTCCTCCCGTATCTGCTGTAACCAGGATTCACCTCCTCAGCGGCGCTGTCATGCCGGGGGGCTGTTGTCTGGGGGTGAAAACCTTTTGTCAGTCCCTGCGGGTGTTCTGGGGGAATATTACTCTGGGAAGCACCCCGTGGAGGCCTGCCGCGCCGAGGGGCCTTTGCCAACAGCACTTGCTCGTCCACCACCACAAAAGCGAGTTTGAGTCTGTTTATGCCAACCTTTTCCCTCCTACCCCCCAAATCTAGAAAAAAATGCTTGTCCCCTGTTTCCAACACTCTGAATGGTCCATCATAAGGTGGTCGCAGTGGGAGGCAATGAGCATCATATCTGACAAAAACAAACTCCGCGTTCTTCAAAGTTTTAGGCACAAAAACGCGCAGAAAACTGTGGTGGGCAGGGCCCGGCAGCGTAGCTGTGTCGATGGTACTCTGCAACAGCTGGGACAGGGAGCTGCCTGGCGCAGGATTATCCGGGAGAAACTCCCCGGGCAGCTGCAGTGGCTGCGCAAAAACAAGTTCAGCTGGGGAAGCCTCTAAGTCTTCTTTAGGTGCAGAACGCAACCCTAATAAAACCCACGGAAGCTTGTCCACCCAATTTGCATCCATCAGTGACGCTCTAAGAGCTGCTTTCAATGACCCGTGAAAACATTCGCACAACCCATTAGCCTGCAGATTATACGCGGTTGTACGGTGAATCTTGACACCTAGGCTGCGGGCCATTGTTGACCAAAGTTCGGAAACAAATTGCGGGCCTCTGTCGAATGTAATGTCCGATGGGACTCCAAAACGCACCACCCATGTCATTACAAACGCGCGCGCCACCTCCTCGGCTGTGGTTGACGCCAAAGGGACCGCCTCCGGCCAGCGCGTGGTGCGGTCCACCATTGTCAGAAGGTGCGTGTACCCCTGTGATGGCGAGAGGGGGCCCACGAGGTCCACGTGAACGTGGTCAAACCTCTTGGCAGGAATGAGAAATGGCTCCAATGGAGCCTTCGTGTGTCTGTGTACCTTGGCCCGTTGGCACGCCGTGCAGGCTGCCGCCCACTCTTTAACTTGTTTGCGAAGGCCAGGCCACACGAATTTTTCCGCTACCATTTTGACCGACGCGCGAACCCCCGGGTGCGCCAAAGAATGAATCGAGTCGAAAACGCGGCGGCGCCACACTGCCTGCACCACGGGACGCAGTCGTCCCGTGGAGACATTGCAGATTAAGGGGGGCATACCGTCTTGCAGCACCTTGCTCTCCAGCCTTAACCCTGTTGGTCCAGACTGGAGCGCGCGCACATCCGCGTCACTACCTTGCTCTGCGGCCATGGCTGTGTAATCTATCCCCACGTGGATGGGGGCAGCCACGGCGCGCGAGAGGCAGTCTGCCACTACGTTCAATTTACCCGACACGTGCTGAATATCTGTAGTAAACTCTGAGATCGTGGCTAATTGCCTCTGTTGCTAGCCCAACCACGGCTCTGAAACTTTGGCCATCGCGAATGTTAGCAGCTTGTGGTCAACGAACGCGGTAAAACAGCGCCCTTCTAGCCAGAACTGGAAGTGGCGAATGGCCAAATGGAGAGCTAACAACTCCCTGTCAAACGCGCTGTATTTACGCTCACTATCGCGCAAGGTCCTGCTGAAAAAGGCGAGCGGTTGCCAAGCTCCGGCTACCTGCTGCTTCACGACCGCCCCTATGGCAACGTCAGACGCGTCAGTGGTGAGCGCTACGCGGGCCGTTGGGTCCGGATGTGCCAACAACGCAGCGTTTGCCAGGGCTGTTTTGACTTCCGAGAACACTCGCTCCTGCTCCGGGGACCACTCGATCTTATTTGCGAGTTTCTGTTTTTTGAGTGCGGCATAAAGTGGTTGCATGAGTTGCGCTGCACCGGGAAGGAAACGGTTATAAAAATTCACCATTCCCAAAAACTCCTGTAATGCCCTGACTGTCTGCGGCTGGGGGAAATCCGCCACCGCACGCACTTTGTCAGGCAGCGGAACCGCTCCTTCGGGGGAAACTCGGTGTCCTAAAAAATCAATCTGCGCCACCCCGAACTGACATTTCGCTGGGTTGATTATTAACCCGTGCTCTCCCAACCTCCTGAAAACTGCCGCGAGGTGGTTTTCGTGTTCGTCTTCGGACGCGCTGGCTACCAAAATATCGTCCAAGTAGACGAACACGAAAGGGAGATCGCGCAGCACTGCGTCCATCATGCGTTAAAACGTCTGTGCAGCCCCTTTAAGCCCGAATGGCATGTGCAAAAACTCGAACAGGCCAAATGGAGTTATCACCGCTGTTTTGGGTACGTCCTCAGCGCGCACTGGGACTTGGTAGTAACCGCGGACCAAGTCTATTTTAGAAAAAACGCGCGCCCCTGCCAAATGAACGGAAAAATCCTGGATATGTGGGATTGGGTAGTGGTCATGCGCTGTAGCGTTGTTCAACCTGCGGAAATCCCCGCACGGTCGCCATGAGCCATCAGCTTTCGGAACCATGTGAAGCGGGGAAGCCCATGGGCTGTTCGAACGCCTGATGATGCCTAACCTTTCCAGGTTGGCGAACTCCTCGCGCGCTATGGCCAGTTTAGCTGCATCCAAGCGCCGAGCTTTTGCAAAAACAGGCGGTCCGGTTGTGGTAATAAAATGCTCCACCCCGTGCTTAGCGACGGATGCCGAAAACGTGGGGACTGTGAGTGCTGGGAACTGAGTGAGCAGTGTGTAGAACTTACCGCTTGCAGCTGTGACGTTGGCTTGTGCTGTTGGCCGGGCCGCTCTAGCTGTACAGGGAATAGAATCAAAAGAAAGTGCATTAACCAGGCGCCTGTTAGCGACATCAACTAACAAACCATGTGAGCACAAAAAATCAGCCCCTAAAATATTGAAATTCAATGCTGCTATGATAAAAGTCCACTCAAAAGTACGGCCGTGTAGCGACAGAAGCAGAGTCCTCTCATCAAAGGTCTTAATTCTCGAGCTGTTCGCTACTGCCATCTTGGGACCGCTGGAACCTGCCAGCCAGTCGGCGGAGGAAGGCGTGATGAAACTCAACTGGGCACCGGTGTCCATGAGGAAATGTCTTCCCGAGCGTGCGTCCGTCAAGTAGAGCAGCTTGTTCTCCTCCCCGAGGGTCACAGCTGCTACCGACCCCCCGGTCTTGGCGTTTCCCGAGCGCTTGAACTGGCACGGTGGTATACATTTGCGTGCCTTCTCTGCAAAACGGCGATGGTAGAAACAAAGGGTGTCTCCTGCGCGTTCCTTGGCCCCCGCTGCCGTCGGCGGCTCTGCTACTGCTGTCCTTGGCTCCCTGCCATCTCCGGCCGTCGCGCCGAGCTCTGTCGCTGCCGCCGTGGCCGCACGCTGCCTGCTGGCGTTGAGAATCCAATGCACCTCCCGGGCCAGCGCGCTGAAGTCCCGCTGGGCCAACAACGGAGAACTGGCCAGGGTCGCCCTCATCACTGACGGTAGGGTCCTGAGGAAAATGTGGGTAAAGATGAAGTGGTCATCGTCCGAGCCTTTCAACCTCAGCATCTTCTCCATCAGGTCAATGGGCGTGCAATCTCCCAACTCGGTCAGCGCCAGGAGTCTATCTGCTCTCTCCTCGACCGAGAGGGTGTAGTGCTGGATGAGTGCAGCCTTCAACGCGCCGTATTTGTCGCTGACTGGTGGCTGCTCCAGAAGGCTCTCCACGTGTTGCGCCGTGTGGTTATCGAGCTTTGCGATCACATGGTAGAATTTCGTGTCATCTACCGTTATTCCCTGGAGGGCAAACTGTGCCTCAACCAAGTGGAACCGGGAGTGTGGGTTGTGCTGCCAAAAGTCCGGTAGCTGGACCGTAACAGCGTGCGCTTGGCTGGGGGCTCCCAACGAGGCTGGCCCCGGGGAATTCTCTTCTTGCTGCACGCTACGTCTTGGGTCACCAGTGTGGAGAGTGTAATAATGAAGCAAGTATCATCTCAAGACAGTTTATTACACGCTCCAACATGAGCAAAGTAGAAAAAGAGAACATCACAGAAAAACCTTGTCCCTTATATACCCAGGACTCTCACAGCTCACAAGTCACATTGCATTATAATAACAAGTAACAATGCCTTTCCTCTTAAATCCCATAGCATCCCCCTCACAGTCTCTGCATACCAGAGGTTACCCTTTCACAGTATCCTGTTATCTCCAAGGAAACTCTTTGAAACTCTCTTTTGAAACTCTTTGTCTTTGTTCTTATCTAATATGTGAGGTCTTATGCAAAGCATTAAATAAGTCACACGAGTGGCTACACTGTAACATTATCTGCTATGCTATCAATTACAGAAGGAGCACTATACAGAGGGGGATGCGCTCTCTTCTTTTTAAGATAAGATAAGATAAGATAAGATAAGATAAGCCTTTATTAGTCCCACAACGGGGAAATTCCAGGATTGCAACAGCACAGGGATAGCAACACTCAGAGCAACAATCAGAAGGCAAGAAAAAAAACAAGCAAGCAAGAGCAGCTAATATACATATGTACGTATTACTATAAAATATATATATATACACACACACACAGACACACAGTGCAGAGCATTGTAGCTGGATGGAATAAATATATGAATATATGAACACACAGTGCAGAGCATTGTAGCTAGATGGAATAAATATGTAAATATATAAACACCCACAGTACGGAGCATTGCAGCTAGGTGGAATAAATATGCAAGTATATAAACACACACAGTGCGGAGCAATGTAGCTAGATGGAATAATATGTAGATATATAAATATATAAACACACCCAGTGCTGAGCATTGTAGCTAGATGGAATAAATATGTAAATATATAAACACACACAGTGCAGAGCATTGTTGCTAGATGGAATGAAACAGCATAACCGTCTACTTAGTTATCCTACATGGTATGATTATGTGCCCATACATATTCTCACCCTCCATAGCGACCGGTATGTTCCTAGTTGTATGCCGGAGGGGACCATTGTGTAAGTCTATTGCATCTTTTGCATTCAAAAAACTATTAGTTTGTTACGTCTTTTTGCTATCTCTGCGAGCAGCCCTGCTTAGGTTGTACAGTCTGACAGCCGTTGGTAGGAAGGACCTACGAAACCTCTCGGTTGTGCACCTGGGATGATGTAGTCTGCTGCTAAATGAGCTCCTCAGTGCATTCAGTATGTCCTGCATAGGGTGGAACTCGGACTCCAGCAGAGATGACAGTTTAGCCACCGTCCTTCTCTCTCCTATCTCCTCCATCGGATCAAGGCGCTGCCCCAGGACAGAGCTAGCTTTCTTAATCAGTTTGTTCAGTCTCTTCCTATCGGCTGCAGTAATGCCACTGCCCCAGCAGACCACTCCAAAAGTGATGGCTGATGCCACCACCGTGTCATAGAATGACTTCAGCAGCGCCCCTTGTACACCAAAAGACCTGAGTCTCCTCAGCAGGAACAGCCTGCGCTGTCCCTTCTTGTAGAGTGCATCAGTATTGTGTGACCAGTCTAGTTTATTGTTCAGATGAATACCCAGGTACTTATAGGATGTCACCATCTCGATGTCTGTTCCCTGTATATTTACTGGTACTGTGAGGGGCTGCCCATGCCTGCGGCAGTCCACCACCAGCTCCTTAGTTTTCCTCGCGTTGATCTGGAGGCAGTTCCGATGGCACCAGTCCACGAAGTCCTGGATAAGCCCTCTGTACTCAGCTTCATCTCCATTGGAGATGAGGCCAACGATCGCAGAGTCATCAGAGAACTTCTGTAGATGGCAGTGTGTTGTGTTGTGTGAGAAGTCCGCAGTATAAAGAGTGAACAGGAAGGGAGCCAGCACCGTTCCCTGGGGGGCCCCCGTGCTACTGATGATCGTGTCGGACACACAGTCCCGGGTTCTCACAAACTGAGGCCGGTTCGTGAGGTAGTCCAGGATCCATGATGACAGGTGCTGGTCCACCCCTGCGCGCAGCAGCTTGTCCTTCAGGATCATCGGTTGGATGGTGTTGAAAGCACTGGAGAAGTCAAAGAACATGATCCTCACCATATTCCCGGGCTTCTCCAGGTGGGACAGAGAACGGTGAAGGAGGAAGATCACCGCATCCTCCACCCCAATGCCATGCTGGTAGGCGAACTGGAGTGGATCCATCGCTGGTTCCACCAGGGGGCGGAGGTGAGCAAGGAGCAGTCTCTCCAGGGTCTTCATCAAGTGGGACGTCAAGGCCACCGGTCTGTAGCTGTTCAGGTCTTTGGGGTGGGAAGTTTTTGGTACAGGTACCACACAAGATGTTTTCCACAGCTGTGGTACCCTCCCCAGTTTCAGGCTCATGTTGAAGATATACGTCACAATCCCACACAGCTGGTCTGCACAGGACTTGAGGAGCTTTGCGCTGATGCCGTCCGGTCCCGGCGCCTTCCTCGCCTTGATCTTCCTCAGCTCCGTCCTCACCTGGGTCCTGGTCAGGGTCAGGATGGGGGGCTGTGTGTTGGGAGTGGGGGGGTGTTGGTGGAGTGGGGAGTGGGCAGCAGGACTTGATTTCTTTAGAGGCAGCAGTGGTTGTTGTGCAGTCAGGGGGGAGGGCGGTTGGTCAAATCTATTGAAAAACAGATTCAGGTTGTTCGCCCACTCCCTGCCCCCTGTGGCCTGGGGGGAGGTATTCTGGAGCCCCGAGATGGTTTTGAGGTTTCTCCAGACCCCGCTGATGTCGCTCTGTTGCAGCTTGTCCTCCATCTTCTTCCTGAAGCTGTCCTTGCCTTCTCTGATCTTTCTCCTCAGCTCCCTCTGTACGGACTTCAGCATCTCCCTGTTCCCTGACCTGAAGATCCTCTTCTTCTCTCTCAGAAGTGTTTTTATCTCAGGGTTGATCCAGGGTTTGTTGTTTGAGTGACGCCGTATGGTCTTGGTGGGAACGGATTTGTCCACACAGAAGCTGAGGTAGCCCGTGAAGGTGTGAATGAGGCCATCGATGTCCTCACCATGTGGATCGCAGAGCTGCTTCCAGGCGGTGGCTTCAAAACAGCCCTTTAGGGTGTCCATTGTCTCCTCAGACCATAACTCCACAGTGTGCATGGCCGGAGGTTGTCTGTGCACTAGGGGTTTGTACACCGGCCGGAGATGAACCAAGTTGTGATCCGATCTCCCGAGTGGGGGGAGTTGTGATGAGGTGTACGCCTCCTTAGTGTTTGCGTAGAATAAATCCAGTGTTTTATTGTCTCTAGTGTGGCATGTGACATACTGGGTGAACGTGGGTAGCTGGTATATAGTTTTTTGGAGCTGGTATATAGTTTGGCACACCTAAGGTAGTTTTGATCCGGGGCTTGTGGGTTTGGGCCGCTGCTGAAGGAGGAGGGGCAGCCATGGGAGGATGATCGACGTCCAGGTGGGGGAAATCTTCCAGGGAAAGGATGTCAAATCTGTTTTCCAGCAAAAGGGGAAGGGAGGAGGCACGGCCATATCTGGTCAATCCCCGAAGTTTGCTAGTTGGCTCAACCAAGGTCCAGGGCGCACATTGAGGCTGTGACGAACCACCTGGGGCTTTGGGTTTAGCTCCGAGCTGAAGTCAGTGTTTGATGCTGGAGTTCTGGACAGCTGAGGAGACCGGAGCAGGGGTGGAAGTGGATGGTGATGTGCTAATTTCACCCAGGTAAGTAGCCGTCTCTGCTAGCTGTGAGTTCATCACTGGGGCCAATGTCCGTCCAAAAATAGTAGTGTCAAGGTGGTTTTCAGCCTCCTGAATCTTATAAAGGTTAGAGAGTCTCAATTCCAACTCAGAAACCTTCTTAGAGAGGGAGACACAGCTGACACAAGTAGGGGATGGAGCCATGGCTTTCCAGGCCAGAAGTGGCTAGCTAGCTAGCTAAAACAGGTTAGCCTAACCTGCAGCCCTGCTCGGGGTCTGATTCACCTGTGTGCCTGATCGGGCTTTCGTATTTACTAAGCTAACACTAAGTAAAAAGTTAATATCAGTAAAAGAGATAAAAATTTAAAACAGAGCTAGTACAGCAAACAAAAACTGGCTAAACTGTCATCTCTGCTGGAGTCCGAGTTCCACCCTATGCAGGACATACTGAATGCACTGAGGAGCTCATTTAGCAGCAGACTACATCATCCCAGGTGCACAACCGAGAGGTTTCGTAGGTCCTTCCTACCAACGGCTGTCAGACTGTACAACCTAAGCAGGGCTGCTCGCAGAGATAGCAAAAAGACGTAACAAACTAATAGTTTTTTGAATGCAAAAGATGCAATAGACTTACACAATGGTCCCCTCCGGCATACAACTAGGAACTTACCGGTCGCTATGGAGGGTGAGAATATGTATGGGCACATAATCATACCATGTAGGATAACTAAGTAGACGGTTATGCTGTTTCATTCCATCTAGCAACAATGCTCTGCACTGTGTGTGTTTATATATTTACATATTTATTCCATCTAGCTACAATGCTCAGCACTGGGTGTGTTTATATATTTATATATCTACATATTATTCCATCTAGCTACATTGCTCCGCACTGTGTGTGTTTATATACTTGCATATTTATTCCACCTAGCTACAATGCTCTGCACTGTGTGTTCATATATTCATATATTTATTCCATCCAGCTACAATGCTCTGCACTGTGTGTCTGTGTGTGTGTGTATATATATATATTTTATAGTAATACGTACATATGTATATTAGCTGCTCTTGCTTGCTTGTTTTTTTTTTTTTTTTTTTTCTTGCCTTCTGATTGTTGCTCTGAGTGTTGCTATCCCTGTGCTGTTGCAATCCTGGAATTTCCCCGTTGTGGGACTAATAAAGGCTTATCTTATCTTATCTTATCTTATCTTATCTTAAAAACAGACAAGATAACGCTTTGACAGCGTCGTGACAGTTTACAAATAGACGCTGACACATGTGCACGTATAGCACTTGTACAAAGCATTGGCTGTTTTTCCTGGGGTCGAACATACACACACTACACACATTTACAGATAACAACAACAATATTAAAATTAAAAACAAACCAGCTCAATTTCATAAACAACTAGAAAAGCACTCGGAGAGCGCAGACCTCCGCCAAGCGCCACAGTTCCCCCCATACAGTGTTTAACATCATAAATATTAATCCTACAATTATTTTGTCTAACTTTATAGATTCCTTGACCATGAAAAAAATGCCATTCGCAAGTGGCATATATTAGCTGTACTGTGATGCTTGTTGCGCGTTTATTGCTTCATTTGTTCTTTTAAAAATTTCAAAGGTTCCCTATTTTTTTCATTTTTTTGCATCATTATCCAGATTTATTCCATTTCCTTAGGTCTTAAATGTCTTGTACAAACTGTTGAAAACTTGTGCTGTATTATGCAAATTACTGTGATTTCCATTTTGGAAATCCCAATAAGTAAATTAATGGGTTTTTCTTCTGCATGTTTCCCACTACGAAAAAAAATAACATATTTTATATGGAAATTTCTGTGATTCCCGCTTTGGAAATCCCCTGCTGTCTTTGATATCTACAACTTAATAAGGGAGAAAACTTGAGCCCTAGTAATTTTGAGTATCCATGAACGAGTCCAACCACTGTTCTCTTTATCCTCTTCATTATTGGAGCAACAACCCAACTTCTCTGAATGTTCCTTTTTCCCCTCTATAGCTTGTTGGCTGGTGAGAGAATAAAACAAACTTGACCAACAAATAATCTTTAAATGATAATAAAAGCAATGAAAAAAGGAAAGGACAATAAAATGGACAAAGAGAGAAGGGAGAAGAAGAGAATTAAATTTTAAAGCAGATGCTTTTTTCCATCTTTTACTGCAATGATATTCTATATAACACCACAAGAAAAGCACAGGATTGTCAAAAAAGTTCCTATTAAACATTGATTTGCAGATTAAGCAGAAACTTCTGCTGTAGAGAAAAACTCCTTTGTGCAACAGCACCTACAGGCTTTAACACAAGTGAGAATGAAGTAGGTCCTCATAAATTTGTCATAAAAATGACCAACAGTGTTGGCTACTCTTGCTGAGAACATGAATAAAGAGGATGAAAACATAATTATCCACTACAACAGCTAAATTGGATTGAATGTATGTTAAAGAGAAGAGATTTGGAGATTATGGCAGCAGCTTCATTTGAGAACTCCCTAACGGCAGCGGTGCCCAACCACTCGGTACTGAGCACAGAGAAAAAAAGAATTTATTCTGTTGCTCTGTATTGTCTATTGAAGTCTGTGTTTTTCTGAAAAAATGACTGAATATTCTGTTTTTCTATGCCTGACTCCTACCTGTCTGTCTGCTGTGTTTTGACACACACCTGTCCCATCAGGTACTCAGCTTTCCTTCACCAGGAAGAGGGGCTCTCCTTGGGGGTTTGCCGGGGGCTCGTGTTGGTCCGTGTCCAGACCGGAGATTCACAGCTTTAAAGCTCACTGACAAGGTGTCCTAATGATTTTACCTCTAAAGATGGATAAAACGGTACAACACTGGCTGTAGTGTTAGATTTACTCATTTGTTTGTGATTTTACAGTGTCTGTCCTCACGTGCACTTCGGCAACGGGGTGCTTTTCAGGCAGGCAGACTTTTTTTCAACATAAACCCGGCACTTCATACATGCAGTCAAGACAGCGATGTGGGGAGACGTCCACTGGCATGCCTGGGAGACGGAGGAAGGGACTGTGGGAAAACTCGGGTGAGTGATTTTTTTCAATCGCACCGTGAGCGTGGTGCAGCAATGCATTTGATTGGTTAGACTGAGCATTTGAGCGCTACGTGGGGACAAATTTAATTGCTGAAATTGGTGGAAGTTGACGAGGATTGGCCAAAATTGCGGGAAAGTTCTGGTGATTGGATAAAGTTGCAAGGTCGCTCAAAAGATGTGGTGATTGGCTGATTTCATGTGAATTAGTGCAATCGCAATATTGCAAAATCATGGAGGGACTGGTAAGTGTGAACAAACAACAGATCTTCCACGTGAATTGTTGTTTTTAGAATAGACAAGAGTCTCCATTCAATTTGTTAAACTTCTTTTTCTTCAGATGGAATTGCTGATGCCTGAATAATGTCATCATTTGAGGAATTCTGAGGACGATAAGTTTCAGGGAAGATTTCAATCAGGCCTGAAAAGAAAGTGTCGTACAAAGAAAAAGTAGGGCCCCATTTCTGTCTTTGCCTTGGGCCCCAAGTGGACTAAGTCCGCCCCTGCTGATTACACCCCACCCCCTCTCTACGCTCCTTTCTTTTCTCTCAAAAATTAGCAACTATTTTCTAGTAAAATCAAAACTTTTTTCTTGTAAATCTGCAATTTTTTTCTTGAATGAATGGATGATGAGTGAATGAATGAATGAATACATGCATAAATGATGAATGAATGAACAAATGAATGATGAATTATTAACGAATTAATTACTGAATGAATGAATGAATGAATGAATGAATGTCCATCCCCGGGACGAGATTTGCCCTGAATGCTTCAAGGCTCTGGATGTCGTTGGGCTGTCATGGTTGACCCACCTCTGCAACATTGCGTGGAGGTTGGGGACAGTGCCTTTGGCATGGCAAACCGGGGTGGTGGTTCCTCTCTTCAAGAAGGGGGACTGGAGGGTGTGCTCCAACTTTAGAGGGATCACACTCCTCAGCCTCCCTGGGAAGGTCTATGCCAAGGTACTGGAGAGGAGAGTCCGGCCGTTGGTCCAACCTCGGATTCAGGAGGAGCAATGTGGTTTTCGTCCTGGCCGTGGCACATTGGACCAGTTCTTAATCCTCTCGAGAATCCTTGAGGGTTTGTGGGAGTGTGCCCAACCAGTTTACATGTGTTTTGTGGACTTGGAGAAGGCATTCAACTGTGTCCCTCGTGGTTTTTTGTGGGGGGTGCTTCGGGAGTATGGGGTATCGGGCTTGTTGTTATGAGCTATCCAGTCTCTGTACGACCATTGTGAGAGTTTGGTTCGTATTGCCAACACTCGATCAGACTCCCAGTGAGAGTTGGACTCCGCCAGGGCTTCCCTTTGTCACCAATCCTGTTCATAATTTTTATGGACAGGATTTCTAGGCGCAGCCAGGGAACGGAGGGCGTCATGCTTGGTGACCACAGGATCTCATCTCTGTTGTTTGCAGATGATGTTGTCCTGTTGGCTTCATCCAGCAATGACCTACAGGGCTTACTGGGATGGTTTGTTGCTGAGTGTGAAGCGGCTGGGATGAGAATCAGCACCTCCAAGTCCAAGTCCATGGTCCTCAGCCGGAAAAAGGTGGATTGTCCTCTCTGGGTTGGGGACAGGCTCCTGCCCCGAGTGGAGGAGTTTAAGTATCTTGGTGTCTTTTTCATGAGTGACGGGAGAATGGAGTGAGAGACTGACAGATGGATCGGAGCAGCATCTGCAGTGATGTGGACGTTGTACCGGTCTGTTGTGGTAAAGCGGGAGCTGAGTTCTAAGGCAAAGCTGTCGATTTACCAGTCAATCTACGTTCCTACCCTCACCTATGGATACAAGCAGCTGAAATGAGCTTTCAGCCAGTGAGTCCAGTGATTGCTGGACTCACCCTCAGAGATAGGGTGAGGAGCTCAGTCATCTGGGAGAGGCCCAAAGTAGAACCGCTGCTCCTCCACATAGGAAGGAGCCAGTTGAGGTGGTATGGGCATCTGATCAGGATGCCTCCTGGACCCCTCCCACTTGAGGTGTTTCGGGCACGTCCCTCTGGGAGGAGGCCTCAGGGCAGACCCAGGACACGCTGGAGAGACTACGTCTCCCAGCTTGTCTGGGAACGCTTTGGTATCCTCTCTGAAGAGCTGGAGCAGGTGGCTGGGGAGAGGGAAGTCTGGGCTTCTCTGCTTGAACTGCTGCCTCCGCAACCTGGACCTCCGGAAAAGCGGTAGAAGATGGATGGATGGATGACTGTTGAACATTTTTTAATAATTAGGTGACCAGTAGACTCATTTCAGACAGTTAAAACCTACAAACACACCATTTTTTCAGTCAACGACCCCTTTAAGTTAAGACTCCTGGATAATAATAAATAATAATAATAATGCATCGATTTTATATAGCGCTTTATTATATATACTCAAAGACGCTTTACAAATAGGTATATTATTCATTCACTCCAGACAGACAGTGGTAGTGGCAAGCTACTTCTGCAGCCACAGCTGCCCTGGGGCAGGCTGACGGAAATGTGGCAGCCAATCTGCGCCAACGGCCTTTCTGGCCACCACCGAACATTTTTATACATTTATACACATTCATACCCAGTGTTATGGACACTGGATAGGGATTTTTTTACTTAAATTGGAAGCTCCAGTGGAGGATTTTTAGAATCGTTGAACATACGGGCCCAGTACAGAAACCTGAGGTACTCCACAGTTTCTGAAGAAGCATTCTCCATCAGCCTCCCACACAGTCACTTTCACAGCTCGTGTGTGTCTGCTCTCCTCCCTGGATTGTGTTTGTTCTCTGTTGTCTGCTCCCTGCCAGCTCATCAAAATTCACCCATAATCAAAACACCAATTTGATATTTCAGAAATATTTGCCTCCTGTTATGACAGGATGCCGACAGCAAACTAAATGACTAAACAACTGTTGTCAAATTGTGATTTGGCTCTCGAAACACTTGAAAAGACAACATGAACATGGCCAAATCCTCCTCTGATAAAGACAACTCAAGCACCAGCTCCACCTCTGAGTTTGGGAGATTATAAAAGACATTTGAATTAATTCCACCCCTCGTGCTTATCATCTTACTCAGAGAAATCTGATCTGAGACGGGCTGAAAGAGACACAAAAGGCTGAATAAAGTCTGATATGGGACTGTCAGCTGACCTCATGGGAATTGCGGCAGATAAGAGCAGATGAATCAAAGTTTATTCAGAACCTGCTCTGGCTGTCTGAGAGTGAAACCGTTTGACTGTCGGAGCCACGGGAAAGAAAAGTATCCGTTAAAAAGAGGAGCTCACCACAGATCTGAGAATAACTTCCACCGCTGCTTTCACTGGAACGTCGTGAAACTTTCACCACGTTCTTTACAGGAGCTGAAAACATGATCACGAGTGTCAGATCTTAATGTGTTAATCATGACAAACATTTTAAAATGTTCAGCTGATAAATTTAGCACAAATGCAAAAAACAACTTTTTTCTCCTAAATGTACAACTTTTTTTTTTTTTTTTTAAATTTACAGCAAATTTACAACAGTAATCAATTAGCCAAGTTAGAGTTAAGGAAATCAAAGCTTGGATGACTTGTAATTTCCTGCTATTAAATTCAGTTAAGACTGAAGTCATTCTTGTTGGTCCAAAAAACCTTAGAAATACCTTTCCTAATCAAACTCTTAGTTTGGATGCGGTTACTCTTTCTCTTAATAGCTCTGTGAGGAACCTTGGAATTATTTTTGATCAAAATCTGTTCTTTAATTCACATATTAAATTTGTTTCTAAGGCTGCCTTCGATCATTTGCGTAATATTGCAAAGATTCGGAGCATCAGAATCAGAATCAGAATCAGATTTATTGCCATTGTTCATGTGATACACAAACTAGGAATTTGTCTCGGTGCCATGCTGCAACATTAAAAACATAATGAGAAAAAGGGATAAACTAAAAAACTAAAGGACTAGAAACGTGCAATAAGTGTAGAAAAATAAGTAATAATAAGTAATAATAATAATAATAATACTAGTAATAATGAGTAGTACTAGTCAAGGCAGTTTAAAAAAATTAGCATGTAGCAGATAATGTGAAGTACCACATAGTGCAGTCAATAATGCAACAGAAAAAACAGTGATGATTGACATGAGTCTGGTTGAGCTGCTGTATATAGTGCACGAGAGTCAAAAGTCACTTAGTGTTCAGCAGTCTGATGGCAGAGGGGAAAAAGCTGTTCATGTGCCGGGAGGTTTTAGTCCGAATGGACCGAAGCCTTCTACCTGAGGGGAGGGGGGCAAACAGCACGTGACCAGGATGTGAAGGATCGGCTATGATCCGGCCAGCACGCCTCCGGGTCCTGGAGATGTACAGGTCCTGGAGAGATGGGAGCTTGCAGCCTATCACCTTCTCAGCAGTGCGCACGACGCGCTGCAGCCTTAGTCTGTCCCTGGCAGTAGCTCCTGCGTACCACACAGTTATGGAGGAGGTGAGGATGGACTCGATGATGGCCGTGTAGAACTGCACTAACATCTTGGTGGGTAGCTTGAGCTTCCTCAGCTGCTGCAGAAAGAACATCCTCTGCTGGGCCTTTTTGATGAGGGAGCTGATGGTTGGCTCCCATTTGAGGTCTCGGGTGATGGTGGTGCCCAAGAAGCAGAAGGAATCTGCAAAGGTGATGGGAGAGCCTGTGATGGTGAGGGGGGGCAGGGGGGATGTGACTTTCCTGAAGTCCACAATCATCTCCGCTGTCTTCAGACCATTCAGCTGCAGGTTGTTGTGGCTGCACCAGGACACCAGCTGGGCCACCTCTTCCCTGTAGGCGGACTCGTCACCGTTGGAGATGAGCCCGATGAGGGTGGTGTCATCCGCAAACTTAATCAGCTTAACAGACTGGTGGGAGGAGGTGCAGGAGTTGGTATAAAGGGAGAAGAGTAGGGGGGAAAGTACACAGCCCTGGGGTGATCCAATGCTGATGCTAACAGAGTCTGAGACAGACTTCCCCAGCCGCACATGCTGTCTCCGGTCCGTCAGGAAGTCGGTGATCCACCTGCAGAGGGAGTCAGGCACGTTGAGCAGGGACAGCTTGTCTTGGAGCAGATCGGGGCGGATGGTGTTGAATGCGGAGCTGAAGTCCACAAACAGAATCCTGGCGTAGGTTCCTGGGGAGTCCAGGTGCTGCAGGATGGAGTGGAGGGCCAGGTTGACTGCGTCGTCCACAGACCTGTTAGCACGGTAGGCAAACTGCAGCGGGTCTAGGAGGGGTGTGGTGATGGACTTGAGGTGAGACAGGACCAGGCGCTCAAAGGACTTCATGACTACAGAGGTGAGCGCTACAGGTCTGTAGTCGTTAAGTCCAGTAATCCGTGGCTTCTTGGGGACAGGGATGATGGTGGAGGATTTGAGGCAGGTCGGCACGTGACATTGCTTAAGGGAGGTGTTAACAATGTCTGTGAAGACAGGAGCCAGCTCTTTCGCACAGTGTCTCAGGGTGGAGGGAGACACACCGTCCGGCCCGGGGGCCTTGCGTGGGTTCAGTCTGGAGAACTGTCTGTGCACGTCCTGCTCACTGATGACAAGGGGAGGGGGGGAGGAGGAGGAGGAGGAGGGGGGGACCGCTCTTGATGAATTCGGGGCTGAGGAGGCAGTGGAGCTGGGTGGAGTGGGTGAGTTGGACACAGCTGACGAGGTGTCAAAACGGGCATAGTGTTGGGACAGTCTTTGACAAAGGGCTTTGTCATCCTGACCTTTAGAAGCCTGAGGCCGATAGTTGGTGATTTGCCTCAGTCCTCTCCACACAGAAGCCGAGTCATTAGCAGTGAACTGCTGCTGGAGTTTCTCAGAATACACAGATTTAGCTCTCCTCAGCTCTCTGTTAAACCGATATTTGACCTCCCTGTAGCAGTCCCTGTCTCCACTTTTCAACGCTGCTTCCTTCTCCTTCCTGATCCGTCTGAGCTTAGCTGTGAACCAAGGCTTGTCATTAGAATATCTTATCCTGGTGTGCGATGGGAGAATGTGCTCTTCACAGAAGTTGATATATGAGTTCACAGTGTCTGTGTACTCATTAAGATCATGTGTGGCTCTTTTAAACATGCCCCAGTCAGTTATTTCCATGCATGTGTTCAGTTTCTCTCCAGCTTCACTGGTCAATTTCTTTGTGGTGGTCACAACAGGTTTAGTGAGTTCCAGTCTTTGTTTGTATGTGGGGATGAGGTGAACCATCACGTGATCAGATAGTCCCAGCGCTGCGCGGGGAACAGCGCGATATGCGTCCTTTACTGAAGTATAACAGTGATCTAGCGTGTTATTTCCTCTGGTTGGACATTTAATACACTGTTTGTAGCGGGGGAGCTCGTGACTCAGATTGCTCTGGTTAAAATCGCCCACCACGATAACCAGGGAGTCTGGAAAGTTCCGCTCCGTAAGTTGGATGTGATCTGCGAGCACGCGCTGAGCTTCGCGCGTGTCCGCGTCAGGAGGGGCGTACACAGCGACGAGAATGAATGAGGCAAACTCCCGCGGGGAATAAAATGGCTTGCAGTTAATGAAAAGAAATTCCAGGGCGGGAGAACAGTGTTTGGAAATCACCGTTACATCAGAGCACCAGCTGTTGTTAATATAGAAGCACACTCCTCCTCCAATAGACTTACTGGACAGCTCTGTGACGCGGTCAGCACGAATCAGCTGGAAACCCTCGAGGCTGATCGCGCTATCTGGAATGTTCTCATTAAGCCAGGTCTCAGAGAAGCAGATGACAGACGAGGAAGCGAGGTCCTTGAAACGCATCAGCAGTCTTAATTCTTCTACCTTGTTCAGGAGAGAATTGGCATTGGATAGAAATATGCCAGGCAAGGCTGTTCGCGAGCCTCTTTTTCGTAGCCGAGCGAGAATCCCTCCTCTCTTCCCTCTTTTCCGCCGTCTTGCTTTTTTGGCCAAACAATGGATCAGATCAGCGGCAGGAGCTAAAAAAACTGGAAGAAGGTCCATGGGGGTGAGAGTCCTGATATTTAGTAGTTCTTCACGGGTGTATGAGCCGGCAGATGCACAATCAGTGAACAAAAACAGACAAATTATAAAAATTAAAGGGCAGCGATACACCACGGCGGCCGCTGTGGGCGCCATCTTGTCTCAGAGTGATGCTGAGAAACTGATCCACGCTTTTGTTAGCTCTAGATTAGATTATTGTAATTGTTTATTATCAGGTTGTCCTAAAACATCTTTAAAAAGTCTTTAGTTGATCCAAAATGCTGCAGCAAGAGTTTTAACAGGTACTGGAAAGAGAGATCATATCTCTCCGGTTCTGGCCTCCCTTCATTGGCTTCCCATAGAGTTTAGAATTAAGTTTATAATCCTTCTTCTCACTTTCAAAGCTCTAAACAATCAGGCCCCTTTTTATTTAAAAGATCTGATACTACCGTATTATCCTAACAGAGCAATACGCTCCCAAAATGCTGGATTACTTGTAATACCTAGAATCTCCAAAAGTTATCAGGCTCCTCTCCTGTGGAACCAGCTGCCAATCTGAATTTGGAAGTCAGACTCGATCTCTGTTTTTAAGAATAGGGTTAAAACCTTCCTTTTTGATATAGTTATGGTGGGATCAGGTGCCCCGAACCCTCCCTTAGTCATTCTGCTAATAGGTTTAGGCAACTTTTTTCTCCTTAATTTGCAACTTTTTTCTTGTAAATGTGAACCATTTTTTCATTAATTTGAAACTCTTTTCTTTTAAATCTGTAAATTTTTTCTCCTAAATTTGCAACTTTTTTCTCGTCAGATCTGCTGGTCCATTACTGGTGGGAGGCAGAGCCTTCTGCTACCAAGCTCCTTCTTTCTGGAACCAGTTACCACTCTGGGTCCGGGAGTCAGACTCGGTCTCTGTTTTTAAGAACAGGGTAAAATCCTTCCTTTTTAATATAGCTTTCGTTTAAGGAGGGTTTTTGTGTCTTTTAACCCCACTCTTGTTCTATTGTTATCTGATCCATACTGCTGGTTGACCTCCAATATTGTACTTGGCATCTTACTGCTATGTTCTTTATGTCTGTCCTTCCATCCTCCCTATCCCCTCACCCCCAGCCAGTCGCAGCAGACGACTGCCCCGCCCTGAGCCTGGTTCTGCTAGAGGTTTCTTCCTTCCAAATGGGAGTTTTTCCTCTCCACTGTCTCTTAGTGCTTGCTCATAGGGGATCGTCTGATTGCTGGGTCTTTCTGTGACTGTGTGTTTTTTTTTCTGCACTGTGGTGCCACGAGACGGCTTCTGTTGTGATGTGACGCATTATAAATAAAGCTGAATTGAATTGAATTGAATTGAATTGAATTGAATTAAGCACCCAGAGCCCTCGGATCGTCAGGGTCAGGCCTACTATCTGTGCCCAGAGTTAGAACCAAACATGCTGAGGCAGCATTTAGTTTTTATGCCCCTCACATATGGAACAAACTCCCAGAAATCATCAGGGCTGCTGAAACTCTCAGCTGCTTTAAATCCAGGTTAAAACTCTCCTATTTGCCACAGCCTTTCAGTAGAACGATTGTTAATCTCCTACAATGCACTGTAAATTTTTATTTCTGTCGTATTCTATTTTAGCCTGTTTTTGTTTTCCTTTAATTTACTTCTGAGTTTGCTTTTTAATTTTTATGTATTCCTTTTGCAACTTGCTCTAATGTTTTAATGTAAAGCACTTTGAATTGTCTTGTACACAAAATGTGCTGTACAAATAAACTTGCTTTGCCTCGTCAATGTGCAACTTTTCCTCATAAATTTGTAACTTTTCTCTTTAAATCTAAGATGAACTTAGACAAGCCTTTATTAGTCCCACAATGGGGAAATTCCAGGATTGCAGCAGCAAAGGGATAGCAGCACTAAGAGCAATAGTTAATAAGATAAGAACTGGCTAACCAAAGCAGTAAATAAATATACATATGTACACAGATGTATACACAGTGCAGGAGCATTGCAGCTCAATGGTATCAACAGCATTACGGTTAAATTACCATGCACAATATAAATATGGACCCAGACAGAATATTTCACATTTGAATCAAAATATACGAAAAATTTGTGACAAAATTTGTATCTTTGTTCTCCTATATTTGCAACTTTTTTTCTGCTAAATTCACCATTTTTTCCTCCTAAATTTGCTGCTCTTGTCTGTAAACAAGCTTCTCTTTTTCCTGGTGGCAGAAGCGCTCCTGTAGGCGTCGCTGGCCCAGTGGCCACAGGTCAGTCTGTGGTTGGACTGGGCAGCTTCCTGGTGTGAACGTGGACCTGTGTGAGTGTGAACAGGGCGTCCTTGAAGAAGAGAGGTTGCCTCTCAGTGGAACTGCCCTGTATAAATAAAGGTTAAATAAAGAGAAACTCCTGTCGTGATGATCATTTAGAAAGCAGATGAGCCAGCGTTGTTTAGCCGACGACACTGTGGTTGCTGGGGATTTTGTGAAGAAAGCCTCTCGCCGCGCTCTCTCACGCCTTCTGAGTGGAGGACTTGTCCTCCTCAAACCGCCTCTCCTGTCACCGTCTCCAGTCGTTCCCCCTCCCCATGTGTCACTCCAGAGAGGAACATGCATGTGCACGCTCGCTGCATAATGGCTCCCCTGTGCACATGCCGGGAGGCTGAGAGCCTCAATTAGAGTGGCCGATGATGAAGGGGCTCCTGGTGGGCTCCAGGTTTCCCGCTGCAGCTCAGAGAACTTCTGACATGTGAGGCGCCCACAAAGACGCGTGAGATGATTACGGCGGCCATATTTATGCTTCGGAACGGCGGGAGGTAACATTTTTATCCACGGGGCCATGCTGCTGTAGGATCACATGATGGATGACTGTCGCCATGGAAATGGTATTAACCAATTAAACATACAGATAATCAGATATTATTACACTTCATCACATTTTAATCATTTATTTCTGTCTGTATGCACAGGTGGAGCAGAGCTGTTTCTGGCTGTTTGGGGGCCCTGTGCACAACTGTCTTTTCTGGGCCCCTATTTAATTTAAACGGTCATGATGGTCCTGATCAGCACAGACTGATGACTGACTTGGTCTCTGTTGTTCTGGACTTTTATTAGCTTCAGTTTTACTTCTCACATCTTACTATTAGATTTAGCTCTTGCTAGTCTGGTTTAGTTTCCTACACTGATGGTGGCGCGCTATTCACCAATTCAGCATGAGGTACAAACGTATACATGCAAATAAGGTACACGTTTATAAGAATAAAGCTGCAAAGATGTGATAAAAGATTTAAAAATTACTGTTTTGTTACATGGAATACAAATTTAATGAGCATGAAGATGAGTGTTGCAATTTAGAAGAAAAAAGTTGTCAATTTATGAGAAAAAGGTTGAAAATTTACAAGAACAAAGACTGCAGCTCTGTGGGTGGATTTACACGACAACGTCTGGATCGAGGTTTTGAAAAATCAGAAATAAGTCCAAACGTTGGTGAAATTACATTTGTGAGCAGGATTTTTTAATCCAGCACACACCAGCTTTTACAGATGTTTGGCAGAGTTAGCATTGCATTCATTTTCAATTAATGGAAGCAAACTTTTGCCAATTTAGGTTAGTGTATGCGCAGCGGTTGCCAATTTAGGTCAACTTAAGCAAACAAATTTTCAGTGTAGGTCATCTGAGGTCAGCGTCAGGTGATGCTCATGTGAAGATCAGCGTTTGTGGAAGCTTCCTGCCATTCTGGACCTGCTTTTTCTCCCTTCTTGGCCATACGCTGTCAGTTTCATTGGATCATTTTAAGTTTGTTATTATTCCTGCTTGTACTGAAGTTGAGAATGGCATAAAAAGTGAAGTCATACAACTCAGTCTGAATGGAAAACTTCACTCAGATAGCTTAGATATAGCCAGCAATTTTAATGAGTATTTTATCAAATCGGTACAAGAACTGGGTCTGAATTTTACCCAAACATACCTGCACCAAATTAAAATAAATCCTGAAACTGATCTAAACCTTAAACTCACAAATGAGGTAAAGCTGAACAAAATTTTATCATCTCTATCAAGTTCCAGAGTTAAGACATACATGGACTAGACACTGTACTCCTGAAAAAAACATAAATATACTTTAATAATTCCAATTACAGAACTAATAAATCAATCAATACATGAAAATATCTTTCCTGATGCAGTGAAACCTGCCATTGTGACCCCCATACACAAAGTCAGAGACAAACATGAAATTAGTAGTTATAGGCCGATAAGTATACTTCCTGTTTTGTCAAAAGCTATTGGAAAGGTGGTAGTAGACCAGCTGGTAGAACATCTCGTATCTGCCCAGCTGCTGCCTCCCATGCAGTTTGGTTTCAGGCCGAACCATTCAACGGAGACTGCATGTTGTTACTTTATTGAAATGACTAAAGAAAATCTGGACAGGGGGGTGGGGGTGGTAGGAGCCATCTTTTTAAACTTGCGTAAAGCCTTTGATACAGTCAATCACTCAGTCCTTCTTTCTAAAGTATCACGATATAAACTGCCCATGAATACCCTTATATAGCCGTTCACCTCCTCTCTGGCCTCTTCTCCCCAACTTTCCCCCGACTCTCCGGTGCGTAAATTTCCGTGGAAACCTTCTGCGCCATGGACTGACTCGGAGATCCCGACAGCAGCGTGGATTCTCTTTCTCTTGGATTACCTTTGTTAATTTTCTCCGTGGGGAGCCGAGTCCCCCACTCACCCCCCCACCCCCAGCATGGAGGAGGAGGACGGAGTTCACGAGACCCGCGGCGCCGTGAAGGACTCGGAGCGGCAGCAGCGGCTCCGGCTCTGCGTCCTAAATGAGATCCTGAACACGGAGCGGGACTACGTCCGGACTCTGCTGTTCCTGCAGTCCGCATTCTTGCATCGGATCAGACAAACCGCTGATGACCAACAGTGTCTCTCACCCGAGCACGTCAAGATTCTCTTCTCAAACATCGAGGACATCCTGGAGCTGCACAGAGAGGTTCTGTCTACGGTGGAGGGCGCTCTGCAGCCTGAACCCCAACCCCATCATGCACTGGGACACGTCTTCCTCCAGTTTAAGGACAGTTTCTCCGTCTATGGCGAGTACTGTAGTAACCACGAGAAGGCTTTGCGGCTCCTCATGGAGCTGAACAAGATCCCCCACATCAGGACCTTCCTGCTGCACTGTATGCTACTGGGAGGGAAGAAGAGCACAGATATTCCCCTGGAGGGCTACCTGCTCACACCCATCCAGAGGATCTGCAAGTATCCGCTGCTGCTGAAGGAGCTGCTGAAGAGGACTCCTCAGAAGCACACGGACCACGCGGCGGTGGAGGCGGCTCTGCAGGCCATGAAGGCCGTCTGCTCCAACATCAACGAGACCAAGAGGCAGATGGAGAAGCTGGAGGCCCTGGAGCAGCTGCAGTCCCACATCGAGGGCTGGGAGGGCACCAACCTGACGGACATCTGCACGGACCTGCTGCTTCACGGCAACCTGCTGAAGATTTCAGCGGGAAACATCCAGGAGCGTGTCTTCTTCCTGTTCGACAACCTGCTGGTCTACTGCAAGAGGAAGTCCAGGGTTTCAGGAAAGAAGTCGACCAAGAGGACCAAGTCCATCAACGGGCCCCAGTACGTGTTCAGGGGCCGCATTAACACGGAGGTGATGGAGGTGGAGAACGTGGAGGACGGAACAGCTGACTATCACAGTAACAACTACACAGTGACCAACGGCTGGAAGATCCACAACACGGCCAAAAACAAGTGGTTCGTCTGCATGGCGAAAAACACTGAGGACAAGCAGAAGTGGCTGGACGCCATCCTGAGAGAACGGGAGCAGAGAGAGAGTCTGAAGCTGGGAATGGAGCGGGACGCCTACATGATGATTGCAGAGAAGGGCGAGAAGCTCTACCACATGATGATGACCAAGAGCTGCCACCTGATCAAGGACCGGCGCAGGAAGCTGAGCATCGTGCCCAAGTGCTTCATGGGAAATGAGTTTGTGTCGTGGCTGTTGGATTGCGGAGAGATCAGCAAACCCGACGAAGGCGTCAACCTGGGCCAGGCTTTACTGGAGAACGGCATCATCCACCACGTGTCGGACAAACACCAATTCAAGAACGAGCAGGTGTTGTACCGCTTCCGCTACGACGACGGCACCTACAAGGCCCGCAGCGAGATGGAGGACATCATGTCGAAGGGCGTCAGGCTGTACTGCCGCCTCCACAGCCTCTACATGCCTGTCGTCAAGGACAGAGACCACCACCTGAAAACCTTTAAATCTGTGGTTCCTGCCAGCAAACTAGTGGACTGGCTCCTGTCACAGGGTGACTGCTCCACCAGAGAGGATGCCGTGATGCTGGGAGTGGGTCTGTGTAACAACGGCTTCATGCACCACGTGCTGGAGAAGAGTGAGTTTAAAGATGAGTCCCAGTTCTTCCGCTTTTACGCAGACGAGGAAACGGAGGGAACGGGGACCAAAACCAAACAACTGCAGAGGAACGACTTCAAACTCATCGAGAACATCTTGGCCAAGTCTCTGGTGATTCACCCCGAGGAGGACGACTACGGCTTTGAGATCGAGGAGAAGAACAAGGCCATTGTGGTGAAGTCTGTTACCAGGGGCTCACACGCTGAGATGGCCGGGCTGCAGGTGGGCAGGAAGATCTTTACCATCAACGAGGACCTGCTGTTCCTCAGGCCGCTCTCCGAGGTCCAGACCATAATCAGCCAGGCCTTCTGCGCCCGGCGCTCACTGAGGCTGCTGGTGGCCACGAAGGCTAAAGAGATCGTGAAGATCCCCGACAACCCAGACAGCCTCTCCTTCAGACTGTGTGGCTCTGCCCCGCCTCACGTCCATGCCACCAGGAAAGGCTGGGAGGCAGCGGCAGCGGGTCTTCAGCCCGGTCAGGTAATCCTGAAGGTGAACGGCAGCAACGTCAACCATGGCGACTACGAGGAGGTCCTGGAGCACTTCACTGCGCACCACACCCATCAGGAGCCTCTGAAAGTGTGTCACTGGGTGTACCGGGCCTTTGAGGACGTGGAAGAGCGATGGAGAGGAGGAGGAGAGAAGGAGGAGGAGCAGGAGGAGGAGAGCCCATTCAAATGTCACCAGTGGAGAATGGCTCTGAACACGAGGAGGAGAACAGCACCAACGGAAGAGACTACGAGCTGGGCCACCTCTCCCTCTCTGACGACCTGCCTCTGGTCAGCCTGACGGTGGACAACGTCCAGCTGGAGCACGCCGTCGTCTACGAGTACGTCAGCACCGCTGGCATCAAGAGTCATGTCCTGGAGAAGATCGTGGAGCCCAAAAGCTGCTTCAGCCTCTCTGCTAAGATCCTGGAGGCGTTCTGTGCAGACGACAGCCTCTTTGTCCAGAACTGCAGCCTCCTGATTTCCCAGAGCGACCGCGTGGTCACCATGCCTCAGCTGGAGTTCAGACAGATCTGTGACGCCAAGCTGGAGAGCATCAGACGCCGCATTAGCAGCTACGAGCAGTTTTCTGAGGAGCTGAGAAACAAGGTGTGTCCCTCCTTCAGACAGGCTGGTGGCAGCCCCCACCCTCTGGGCTGCATGGACTTCGTTCCCACCAACTGTCACGTCAACCTGATGCAGGTCTCCTACCCCAAAAGCACCACATCTGCCGGCAGGACATTCAGCATCCGCTTTGGCCGTAAAAACTCAATCATCGGTCTGGACCCCGACCAAGCCCAGCTCAACCCCATGTCACACACTCAGCACTGCATGACCAGCATGGGCGCCCCGTCCTGGAGGTGTTCGGGCCTGGAGGGAGACGAGTCCGACAGTGGGGACATGACGTCAGACGGGGGCCAGGGCATGATGAACGGCCGCCGGAGTTGCCATGGCGACAGCGGTCTGAGTTTCCTGCTCAAACAGGAGGACACAGAGACGCAGGATGCCTACGTTTACCTGTACAGCCGCCTGGACGTTGCCGTGAGGGAAATGAGGCAGTACGTCGCCCAGATAGACATGCTACTGTCCTCCATCACTGAGCCTACACAGCTGCAGGGGGGCGGAAAGCCGCCGGTCGATGAGGAGAACCCGTCGCCTTCGATGGCGTCCTGCGAGGACGGATGTGACCAGGACAAGGCGGAGCAGGGCGGCATCAAGAGAGTCTGCTTCAAAGTGACTGAGGAGGACCAGGAGGACTCGGGCCACGACACCATGAGCTACAGAGACTCCTACAGTGAGTGTAACAGCAACAGAGACTCGGTCCTGTCCTATACGAGTGTGAGGAGTAACAGCTCCTACCTGGGCAGTGATGAGATGGGGTCAGGAGACGAGCTGCCGTGTGACATGAGGATCTCCTCAGACAAACAGGACAAACTCCACGGCTGCCTGGAGCACCTTTTCAACCAGGTGGACTCCATCAACAGCCTCCTGAAAGGAGCCGTCATGACCAAAGCCTGTGAGGAGACCAAACACTTCTACTCCGACCACGGGCAGCCAGAGTTCAGGCAGACAGAGGACTGGACGGTCCGCGGTCGATGCGTCATCCACAAGAACATCCAGGAGGACCCGTGGAACCTTCCCACCTCCATCAAAACTCTGGTGGACAGCCTGCAGAGATTTGTGGATGACGGGAAGAACCAGCTGCTTCTGGCTCTGCTCAAGTGTACAGACACGTCCCTTCAGCTGCGGCGGGATGTGATTTTCTGCCAGGCAGCGACAGGCGCCCTGTGCACACTGGCCGAGCAGCTGCTGATGGCGCTGAGGTCGCGCTTCAACAACGCCGGTGAGTACCAGGAGGACAGCAGGGAGACGAGCCGCAAGTGGTTGGAGCAGATCTCTGTCATCGGGGTTCTGATGCACTTTCAGTCCACGCTGGCGCCACATGTGAAGGAGGAGCGCACCATGCTGGAGGACACCAAGGCTGCCCTGTTGGACCTGGACAAAGTCACTGTGTTCTTCAGGCAACTGGATGACGAGTATCTAGTGGCAAACACGCCGGTGTGGTACCAGGTGGAAGGCAGCAGACACGCCCTGAGGGTCACCCTGTTCCTGGACAGCTGTCACTTCAGCGAGCTGCCCAGCAGGCTGCAGAATGGAGGAAGTCTGAAGATCCACACCGTCCTCTTCACCAGAGCTCTGGAGCGTCCAGACGGCGTCTGTCCTCAGGACCTGTCCTCCATGGAGGAGTTCCAGCAGCGCACCAACGCCGTGTCCCTGGAGAAGGTGAAGGTGTACTACCGCAGACTCAGGGCCTTCTACCTGGAGAAGTCCAACCTCCCCACTGACTCCAACACCACGGCCATGAAGATAGACCAGCTGCTGCGTCCTCTCAACACTCTGGACGACCTGTGCAGACTGATGCAGTCCTATGTCAACGTCCGCCCCGCTGCCCAGGGCCACCCATCGGGCGTCAGCGTGCTGTGTGTGTCCTCGGAGCTGTGCAATCGCCTGGGGGCCTGCCACGTCACCCTGTGTGGCACCGGCATGCAGAGGTGTACCTTGACCGTGACCCTGGAGCAGGCCATGATCCTGGCCCGGAACCATGGCTTGATGCCACGCTGCATCATGCAGACCATGGACATCATGAGGAAACAGGGAGCACGGGTGGAGCTCTCTGCCAAGAACCTGAAGGTGATGGACCAGATGCCTTCAGCAGCTCCAAGGCTCTACAAGCTGTGTCTGCCGACTTCAGATGGAGACCTGTAGGAGCGCTGGGGGAGGGTGGAGCAACAGACACCACCATTAACAACCCAAGGATCATTCCAGCATGGACGCCGCGAGAGTCTTCGCCATGACTGAAACTGATACGACTTCTGACGACCAGTGCAGAGTATCTGATGATGGAGGAGAAGGAATTGTAGAGATGTTACTGCTCGTGTTATTAACTGGAATTAACCAAACTACCTAATCATACCATAATCATACATAATCATACCATGCAGGATAGCTGGGTAGACGGTTATGCTGTTTCATTCCATCTAGCGGCAATGCTCTGCACTGTGTGTGTTTATATATTTGCATATTTGTTCCGTCTAGCTGCAATGCTCCGTACTGTGGGTGTTTATATATTTATATATCTACATGTTATTCCATCTAGCTACATTGCTCCGCACTGTGTGTGTTTATATACTTGCATATTTATTCCACCTAGCTGCAATGCTCCGTACTGTGGGTGTTTATATATTTACATATTTATTCCATCTAGCTACAATGCTCTGCACTGTGTGTTCATATATTCATATATTTATTCCATCCAGCTACAATGCTCTGCACTGTGTGTCTGTGTGTGTGTGTATATATATATATTTTATAGTAATACGTACATATGTTTATTAGCTGCTCTTGCTTGCTTGTTTTTTTTTTTTTTTTTTTTTTTTTTTTTTTTTCTTGCCTTCTGATTGTTGCTCTGAGTGTTGCTATCCCTGTGCTGTTGCAATCCTGGAATTTCCCCGTTGTGGGACTAATAAAGGCTTATCTTATCTTACCTGTAACCCAGATCATTTCGCCTTGGACTGCAAGCTCTGCCTCAGCATGGGATGGCATCCCCCAGGGCTCCATGCTGGGAACCCCTTGGTTGTAGCTGCAGGGAAGTCCCAGAACAGACTTTGGAAATTTGATTTTGGAAATAGGAAGTGACGGGAATGATAAAGATGGCAGCGGGGGGGGGGGGGGGCAGTTGCATGTGCAATTACTGTAGGTGTAGTGTGAGTACTGTATTACTGCACTATATGAAGGATAGCTATTTATTGTGTCCAGAAGGAGTTTTTATTCTTGTTTGTATTTTTTAATGGCTCACTTACTCGTATCAGGTATTAGAGTCTAAAAACATTCCAGTACTGAACAGTATTTAAAGGACCAATGGCTTGCCGTCGTAAACTGCTCCTGTTTTTGTTTTTTTTTGTTTTTTTAATTTAAGTGCGGGGATCTCAGCGATGTCAGGAAGTGTTGGTCTTCAGGGAGCGAAAAGGGACAAGGTGGAGTCGAGCTAGCTATAATCAGGAGTTTGGATGGCGGAAGCTAAAATCAAACTATAAGATAAATTATTAATATATTAATGCTAGTGGAGAGTTTTTAGCACATTTTTTAAAATTGACTTTTGTGTTGTTTGTTGAAAGAAGTGCACCGATTGGTCCATTCAGTGTTAGCAGAAGAAAAGTGTACTGTAACAAAAAGAGACTGTAGCATCAGTTTACTCTATTTTTTTTGTGTACATACAGATGTTAACGGCGTCAACAGATGGGAGATGAGATTCATTTTACATTATTGCTATAAATTAAATCTTATTTTTTATGGGAATAATATAGATTATAAAGTGGGGTTTTTGCAATTGTGCATTTGAAGAGAAGCTGTGTAACCTCACTGACGACACGTTGACAACTGTTAAAGATGGCTGACATTGAGGAAGCGTGGTCTGGTTTGAACTGAGCGGCGTCGCTCTGCTGTAGCATGACTAGCTTACGACAGACGTCCAGTTTAATTATCGTTTCAGTGTAAATTCACTAGGCCTCTAAGGATAATTAATATATCAACTTATCATATGAAAATTATTTTTTACACTTGTACAAAATGAGGAGGAAGAATATGAAGGCAGCTCATTTCAGTGTAAACAGCATTATATCATAAGTTCATTTTTTAAAATTATACTTAACACACTGATTTATCGAGGTAATTTTTATAACGTTTGTATACCACTGTTAATAGTCTCTCGGCGCCACACCAGTCGGCTGCCTTTTGCAACAGCGGCTCGATTCCGAGTTTTTTTTCCCCTTCCTCTCTCTTTTGATGCTCTGAGTGTTGCTATCCCTGTGCTGTTGCAATCCTGGAATTTCCCCGTTGTGGGACTAATAAAGGCTTATCTTATCTTATCTTATCTTATAATATACATATATAATCTTGCAAACTTTCATTGCATTAGAAACTCACTTACTCTAAAAGGATCAAAAACCTTTCTGAATGCCATGATTTTGACACATTTCTCCAATTGCATCTCATGCTGGTCACAAGCCAACAGTATGACTCTGAAACCCTTGGAGTCCCTGTATAAACAGTCCATCAAAATTCTGGATAAGAAGACACGACAGTATCTCCATTGTGGTATACCTGCCAAACACAAAATGTTAAGCTTTGAAAATATGATCATGTATATATGGTTGGTCTTTAAAATTATCCATAGTTGTGCACCCCCACCCCTTAAGACTTTTGTGTACCCAACTTCTGAACAAAATACCAGATTAACAAGGACTTCCTCTAGGTGGCATTGTTGCATCCTCCTACATAAAACTGCTTTTGGAAAATCGGCCTTCTCATACAAAGCTATAATGGAATGGAACAAGCTCCCCTCTGCTTTGAAGACCAGAACAAATTACAGAGACTTTCCACAGAGACTAAAAAAATGGATCTTAAGTAATAAAGCCTGCCAGCATTGACTCTGTCCCTTAAATGGGATTTGAAATTGTCCTCTTAAATTGTTTTTATGTGTGCCGTCACTCTTACTGTATCTCTTTACCTTTAAACTTATTCCTTGCTTGTTTCAGGGTCAACAGCTTCTGAAACCCAACCTCAGTTGCTTTCTGTATGTACTGTTTTCCTTTTAATATCTTCCTGCCTGCCTCAGGGACTACAGATGGGAATTATGGTCCTTTTCCATTAGCACCTACTCAGCCCTACATGCCTCAACTCTACTCAGTTTGTAGGGTTTTCCATAGTACCGGGTGTAATGTAGTGTTCCAGCACATTATTGTGAAGTGCGGTGTAGTGACGTGCACTCCCTGTCACGTCACTGCACCGCCCTATATATAGCGGAGGGCATCCATATTGCGGCCTCTTTGACCGGTGCCCTCTGCCTGGTGCCTACCATGTTACCGCTGTTCAACATCTTTAATAAAGCTGTGTTCGTCCAGTTATCTTGCCTCATCCTTTACGCAAGGTATTTTACCATACATAACATTTGGCGATCGAGGATTAACTCATGGAGGTTTGTATTACACCACTTCGCCCCTTTCTCAATCTCCTGGGCGAGCCGCCAGTGCCTTGGCCTATGTGGTTTGAGGCTTTCCAGACGTACATCACCACACTGGACCTGGGTAAGCTCGACAAGCTAAGAGCATGTGCGCTACTTGTTCACAACCTGGGGATTGACAGCCAGCGAGTCCTGCGCACACTCGGAGCTTCGGACTCTTTTGAAGACGCTGTGGAACTGCTAGCCAACCATCTTCATAACCCGGATAGCGCGACTGTCCAGAGGATTCGCTTTCGGCAGCAACATCAGCGAGTAGGTGACCATATTCATCAGTTTGACTCCGATTTGAGGCAGCTAGCTAGCGAGTATCGCTTTGGGCCACTGGAAGATGAAATGGTATATGACCAGCTTGCAGAGCACATGTGCAGCACCGCATTGCGGGCTAGGCTACTCACAGCGCCCAGTGACTTAGCATTAGCCAGAGATGTCGAACTAGCTCTCCAGTTGGAGGCCGCAGACAAGCTAGCTTCGGAGCTAACCTGGCGCCAGTCACAGCGGCTGCCAGAGCCACCTGCCGTGGCAAGTGTTGCGGACTCGGATAGTGAGTATAGCTTGGACGACAATACTACAGAAGCCAACGCTGCCAGCCAAAGGACTGCCCTGGGAAAAACCCTGTGCAAGGGTTGTGAGTCCACGACACACCACAATAAGGCTAAGGACTTCCTGGCTAGAGGAAAATGTTGTAATAGATGTGGACGCTTGAACCATCATGCTAGAGTGTGCCGTGTATCTGAGCCAGAGAGCCCACGGAAGATTTCACTCCGCCTACCCCTGACAACCATCCATACGGTTTCCGCCAGTACCAACGGATACATGTTCTGCGCAGTGGAACTGGACGGTGTGAAAGTGCCGCTGCTGCTCGACACGGGTCGTTGCTGAATTGGGCCACAGTGAGGAAGCTTTCCCCCACTTCAGGATAAGAGGTAACCCAGCGCTGCTGTATGGTTGTGGAGGTGGCAGGCTGTGCACGGTTGGGGCTTTGGAGTTAATGGTCTGGTACAAGTCTGCAACGATGGTTGACTTCACATACCACGTAACAGCCTCAGGTGATAACATCATGGGCTGTGATTTGTTTTATGGACTGGGTTTCGCCATAAAAGACAACGCTGGGAACAAATGGTCGGGTTGTGGCCAGTGGAACCCTCCGGTTCCAGTGGTTGATGAGGACGTTGTGCAGGACAAAGAGCTAACGGACACCACGGCGGTCAAGCAGGACCAGCTTCACTCAGGTTTGGCGCAGGAGGATCTCAGTGCTGGTGCTCGGGAAACAGCAGAGGGGGGTACTGAGTGTGGCTGTGAGCTGCCTGTGCCGGCGAGTGACACCGATCTGCTAGCCACAGATGCCTCCGGAGCTTGACCAGAGGGGGATGGAGGGTCTGCAGCTACGATGGTGAATGCTACAACGGTCTTAGAAGAGGTCGGGGCCAGACCAATGAGCATGGACGAACCGCATGCTCAGCAGCACCATTTCAGGCCGAGCTGGGCCCCACTGAGGGTTTTGGACTTCGTTCGGGTTTGGGGTGAAGAATGTCCACGGCGAAGATGGGCCAGAAGACAACCAGCTAAACATTGTGGGTGTCTGTGCATAGTGGCTAAGCTAGGCGCAGCATACTTCAGGTTGTCCGATGGCTTGGCGAGGCACGCCAGTAAGCTTCGGCATGTCCGGGAAGAGACTTCAGGTGACGGGGCTGGACGAGAGCCAGAGTCGGTGGTGAAGAAACGGGGCTCTATCATCCGGAATATCAGCCATCGTCCCGGGGGTCTGATGCTTTCAGGGGCGCACTTGCTGAGGCCCCCCCCCTTCCCCCCCGCCATGCCGGTTCTGCTCCTCCTGCCCAAGGAACAGTGCTGTAAATATTATGTGTTTATAGTTCTTGTGTTTTAATGCATATATGTTGTAAAATGGGATTATTTTGTGTATTTTGTTTAGTTTAGGAACACGGTGTGTAATTGTAGTTTATGTATGGACTCTTAGTTTATTGGGTGGCAGAATAATTCACCCCGCCGTGTGGGCTGCACGGTAGTCCACCCGTCAGCCCTATTTTAGGTTATGTTGTGTGAATGTGTTTGGCCATTTTAGTACATTGTTTATCGTTAGGTTAGTGTGTGATTCGGGTCCCAAATTTGTTGTGGGTTTCAATTGTGCGCGTGGTTTTGGACTTTTCTAAGGTGGTGAGAGAATGTAATGTAGTGTTCTGGCACATTATTGTGAAATGCGGTGTAGTGACGTGCACTTCCTGTCACGTCACTACACCGCTCTATATATAGTGGAGGGCATCCATATTGCAGCCTCTTTGACCGGTGCCCTCTGCCTGGTGCCTACCGTGTTACCGCTGTTCAAGATCTTTAATAAAGCCGTGTTCCTCCAGTCATCTTGCCTCATCCTTCACCCAAAGTATTTTACCATACACAAGACAAGGTTCTAGGTACTATTTTGGTACCTGTTTCAGTTGGGTTCCAACCATGCTGAGTCGAGCTGAAAATGTGATGTCAACAGACTGCAGGCCACTGATTGGCCAGGGTGCAATGTAAGTGGATGAAAGCAACGTCTTCACAAGATTCCAAACTGCCATTTGTAAATTTGGTTGTGAGTTTTTATTATTTCTGTGATAATCAACAAGATAAATGGCTCCACACAAATCAACAACGTGGTCCAATGACGAGGTGTGGACTCTTCTGTGCTGGTGGCTGACGAGATAATTCAGAGGGAGCTATGGGGCTGAAAAGTTCATATAGTGGTGAAATTTGACCAAATATGGTTATTTTTCAACAGTCTCTCCTTTGGTCCACACATGGTGAGTGTTTTGTGATTTTAAGCATCTTTTACGTTATTTATTCCATTGGATAAATAGCTCACTTTGAACAAACAAGGATGTCGTCATTGTCTCCTGTATGCAGACAATGGGCTAGCCAGCCATCGACGCTAACTCCGTGCTTTGCTTGTATTTTGCACTTGCTGTAATAAGTATTCGCTTCTGACAGCAGCACGTCAGCATGTCAACAACATAATGGGATAACGGGCCACCTTCCTGTGATGACCCCACCCACCTTGAGGTCGTACTTGGTTGTAGTGGAAAACGACCTAAACCATGTTAGGTCGAGTAGAGTCGAGGTCAGTCGAGCTGAGTAGGTGCTAATGGAAAAGTGGCTTTAGTGAGAACGCTATAATCTGGTACAGAGCATCTATACCTTGTGTTTACCGTTTTTCTGTACATGGTCCCTGACTAATAAACTAATAAACTATAATAACTATGACAGAGAGACTGAAAGGCCTACATGGGGTATAAGTTGAATATTTTCACTGACGCGAGAAAGAGTTTATATAAAACGATGCCTCAAGGAAATATAATATGATGCACAGTATTTTTTTTCTTTGTGGTTAAATGTCATTTACTTTTTGACATCTCATCAGCACTTTTTGATCCCCACAACTGAAACTGAACCAATAAATCCTGGAGGATTGTGCACGGAGCAGAAAATGAAAACAGTAAATTTCACAACCAAGAGATTATTTTTCACTTTTGGGCTGTCACATTTTGGGGGATTAAATATCATTTTTAGGGCCTGAGCCACTGACAGCGTCAGTCAACGAAAGCCCTATTGTAATTGCTCAGCTCGAAGAAATTCTTCCGCCTAAACGAATGAATTTTTCATCCTCTGAACGTTAACCAAAACGCGATTTTTTTTTTGGCAGACCCCTCAGACCCGGTGAAAAAATCGCAGACCCCTCAGACCCGGTGAAAAATTCGATAAACTGGAAAACATACACTACCGTTCAAAAGTTTGGGGTCACTTAGAAATTTCCTTATTTTTGAAAGAAAAGCACTTTTTTTCAATGAAGATAACTTTAAACTAATCAGAAATACACTCTATACATTGCTAATGTGGTAAATGACTATTCTAGCTGCAAATGTCTGGTTTTTGGTGCAATATCTACATAGGTGTATAGAGGCCCATTTCCAGCAACTATCACTCCAGTGTTCTAATGGTACAATGTGTTTGCTCATTGCGTCAGAAGGCTAATGGATGATTAGAAAACCCTTGTGCAATCATGTTAGGTCTGCAATGCTGTAATTGCTGCAAATGGAGGATTCTTTGACGAAAGCAAAGTTTGAAGGAAAAAAATTATTATTTCAAATACAAAACATTATTTCTAACCTTGTCAATGTCTTGACTATAGTTTCTATTCATTTTACAACTCATGGTGGTAAATAAGAGTGACTTTTCATGGAAAATACAAAATAATTGTCTGGGTGACCCCAAACTTTTGAACGGTAGTGTATGTGCTCCCCCACCCCTAATTTTTGTGGGTGGGGCCAAACATACAAGGTCTATGGAGATTGTAGACCATAAACTTTGCCGTACAGACATAAAATTTGGGTGAGGTGTGCATCACCTCAAGACATGCAAAAAACATAATTATGGCCCATACCCACCACCAACAGGAAGGCCGACATCTTGCCTCAAAGTCGCCCAACCTCCAATTCGGAAAAAAAAAACACACCTCACATTTGAACAAACTAGTCCTAGGCACCTGCTCCGATTGAGCTCATTTTTACATGGCGGCATCTATCGGCATTGGCTATTAAAAATTGTATAAATTAAGTCAAAATCTCAAAAGGTGTGGCCAGGGCACCATGGTGAAGTTTGACTCCTCCCCTTACAACTTCAAACAGCTGTCACTCGGGCAAAAATTGTCCGATGTCACCCAAACTTTCCATGATGGAAAATAGTCCCACCCCAAACGCGTCAACATTAAAATACCTGACAAAAGATATAGTGTCACATAGTGGTTAACGAAAGAATTGCTGAAAACTGTTTTGTTTATTACTCACGCGTCACTTGCCAGACTGATGTGAAATTTTCTGAGATTAACCACACCACAGGGATGATCATAACTGCACATCAACTTTAGCATGACGTCACACGTGTTACCATGGACATGCCCTCCTCGCCATTCAATCCTTGATCTTTTTTACAGGATTAGGAATGACCTGGAGTCATGAAATCTTGGAACATAGGTTGAGATGACTGTAATATATAGTCCTATATGGGTGGACAACACATAACTGACAGGTAAGTGTTGCCATGGCGACATGGTGTATGCTGACTCTTCACTATGGAATATCAAAAACTTGCAAATTGGAAAAACTTCATCTGATTTCCACCAAATTTTCGACAATGGATATGACTCCCGCCCCGAACGCGTCTATGTAAAAATGAAAATCAAAAGTTATAGCACCATCTTGTGGTTAGAGCAACAGACACTTGTAAATTGGACAAACTTTGTACGATTTTCACATAATTTTGCGCATACGATATTAGTCCCACTGCAAACACATGTATATAAAAATAATAAACACAAGTTATACAGCCTCCGGGTGGTTAAAGGAAGAACTGCTGAAAACTGTTTTATTTATTACTCACGCGCTGCTCGCCAGAATGACATGAAATTTTCTGAGAGTCATCAGACCAAAGGGATAATCATAAATGCACATCAACTTTAGCATGACATCACACGTGTTACCATGGACATGCCCTCCTCGCCATTCAATCCATGAGCTTATAGGGAGGGATGGGAAGGTCCCAGAGTCATGAAATTTGGAACATACGTCGACATGACTGTCATATATAGTCCTATATGGGTGGACAACACATAACTGACAGGGAAGTGTTGCCATGACAACATGGCGAAGGTTGACTCCTCACCATGAAACATTGGAAAGTTGTATCTTGGACAAACTTTGTCTGATTGTCACCAAATTTTCGATAATGAACAACAGTCCCACCCTGAACACTCCTATATAAAAATAACAAAAGTTAGAGTGTTGCCTAGTGGTTACAACATCGGACCCTTGTAAAGTGGACAAACTTTGGACAATTTGCATCAAATTTTCTACGATCAATATTCCTCCTGCCCCGAACGTATCTGTATAAAAATAATAAACCAAAGTTTTAGAGCCCCTATTGATTAAAGGAAGAATTGCTGAAAACGGTTTTCTTTCTTTTTCTCTCACCAGCAGAAAAAATGACATGAAGGAATGACTAGGGCTCATTGACAGTACATGTACATAGAACAGAACTGTTTCCATGGTGACCAGTAGTCACAATGACATGACATTTTCAGTGGTTTCTCAGAGTGCATTGGACTACCCTCAGTGGAAGTCACTTTTGTCCTGCAATAAGCACAGTTGCCATGGAAACCCACTCCTTGCCTTTTGACAATGGACACTTGTAAATTGGATAAACTTTGTACGAATTCCACCAAATTTCCTATGATATTAGTCTCGCACAGAATGTGTCTATATAAAAATAATAAACAAACATTTTAGCACCCCATTGATTAAAGGAAGAATTTCTGAAAACTGTTTTCTTTCTTTTTTTCTCGCCAGCAGAAAAAAATGATATGAAGGAATGACTAGGGCTCATTGACAGTACATGTACACAGTACAGAACTGTTTCCATGGCGACCAGCATGCTTCAATGGCTTCCTCGCAATGCAAAACACGACAATTACAGCTCAGACAATCCTCGTCTGATTTGGACCAATCTTTGCACAAATCATACTGATCCCACTCTGAACACGTCTGTATATCAATATTCACAAAACTGTCACACCACCATCTACTGCTGACATGAGGTACTGCACAAAATTGTATCAAATTTTGCGCAAAGACCAGTAGTCATAATGACATGACATTTTCAGTGGTTTCTCAGAGTGCATTGGACTACCCTCAGAGGAAGTCACTTTTGTCCTGTGATAAGCACAGTTGCCATGGAATCCCATTCCTTTCCATTCAAGATGTTTTATACATGGTTTACTTTATTATTCCCGCAGCCCTTGCAGTGACAACGGGAAATTTTCCGAGACAGCAAGGTACTACAGGCGCTGGGTTGCGCGGGTGCGTGGGGGGCGAAGGCCCTCTTACACCTGCTTGCAGGTTTAATTCTTTTTTTTACTCCCCTTTTGGATTTTTTGGCATTCTGGCATCATGGACAGCGACACTGCTTCTGCATTTCTCCTGATTTTTCATACATTCGCTGTGCGTTCATCTGTGTCTGTGCACGTTTGAAAAGTGAGTTTTGTCTAAAAACTTCTGCTTCTGCCAGCATTTCAACGTTCACCAATGGAGCCCAACTTAGGCCAACTTAGGCTAGCTCTGCACAACCTAGCCCAGTGCTCAGCAACTTTTACAAAAGTACAACTTTCACCAACGTTTATTTCAATAAGTCAATTTTCAGCATGTTGAAAGCATGCTCACCAGCAAACATCAGCTGTCATTAACTTTTACCAACTTCTGCTAGCAGAGCCAGACATTTGCCTAAACATCGGTAAATGTTGGTCCAAACGTTTTAGTGTGAATCCAGCTCATGGGAAAAAGGTTGAAAATTTACAGGAAAAAAATTTAGGGGGAAAAGTTGCAAATGAACAAGAAAGAAGTTGCAAACTTATTTAAAAAAAATTGTAAATTCATGAGAAAAAAATTGAAAATTTACAGGAAAAAATGTAAATTTTTCTAAAAATTACAAATTCATGAGAAAAAAAGTCAAATTTGGGGAAAAAAGTTGCAGTTTTTTGCATTTATACTAGAATTGTTGGTTCAAAATCATTTTATTCAGTTGTGTAACATGACATAGAAGGTTTATGATGATTTTGGGGGACAATACTCTCTCTGTGCCAGGTTGGCCCCTCCCCCCTTGACTTCCACCTATGAATGGTGATGGGGGGTGGCAGATTAACAAGGGGGAGTGATTTGGGATCATTTTGCTAACATTTGGGATACCCCCCCCCCCCAAAAAAAAATCACCTACTGGATAGAACACGTTTACATTTCTGTTATTGATCACAGTTAACTTTGTTCCTGGCAGTTTGAGTTTCATTACTGCCACCGTCTGGATGTGAGCGGTATCTTTAGTCTTGTTAACTTAAAAGATTTGCGATTGAACAATGCACTACTATTATGTACAGTTAAGATGAGACATAATTGTAATATAGGGATTTGGCCCTTGGGGCTTACCGTAGCCAATGCCAGACAGTCAACGTGGTGACGTCAGGTGGGCTATGGCTGGTATGTATATTTTGTGTAAATCTCAGTAAAGGTCAGTTCGTTGCTCGGAACAACATGTCTCATGTCTCCCGTTATTAAGACATAACATTTGGCGACATCGGATTAAACCATGGGAGCATGCATAAAACTACCACGCCCATTTTTAGAGTCTCTGGGTGTGCCAGCTACACCATGGTGCTGCTGGTCGGAGGCGTTTGAGGAATACATCGCCGCAGCTGGCTTGGGCAGCGCCGAAGAAAAGAGACGGAAGAGCCTGTTGGTGCACTGCCTCGGTGAGGAAGGCCGACGGGTGTTTCGTGCGCTGGGTGGCAAAGGCTCATTGAAGGAGTGTTTGGACATAATGGACAATTTCTTTATGGACCAGTACAACATTACTGCGTGATCTCAAGACATAGGTTCTTCGACTGCCGACAACGAGCTGGTGAGTCCACCCGAGGTTTCGTAATGTAACTCCATAGCCTAGCAAGCACGTGCGCCTTCGGGCCTATTGAGGAAGAGCTAGTCCATGACAAGCTAGCACACAGTATGGGCAATGAGTGACTCAAAGAAAAGCTAATGCTAACTTCACGCTGAAGCAAGTGATAGAATTAGACCAGCCAGATAGAGTCAGCGTACCCAGCTAGGTCTACAAGTGCTAGCTAAAGAGAACCTAGCCACTACCAGCAGCGCAGCTAATTCATCAGGGCGTACCCCCAAAAGGTGGCAGACTGTGGCACGGGCAGGAGCGGGAGCTCGTGGGCTGTTGTGGCTATCCCTGTCACCGGGCAAGCACATTCACTTGCCCCGCCAGAGGAAAGAAGTGCTACAACTGCAGCCATTCTAATCACTGGGCCAGGGTCTGCACCACCGCCAATAAACCAACAGCTTCGGAGCTCGAAAACATGACGTCGGTGTGTGTGGCGGGCACTGAGAAGTGGCCGTTAAAGTGGTACATCTTGCAACTTGAAGGGATCGATGTGCTGCTTATGGTGGACTCAGGTGCTGGTAAATCCATATTGAGCATGGCCACGTTGAAAAGACATTTTCCATGCAAAGCCATTTAAGCAGTGGCGGTGAAAATGTTTGGGTACGGTCACGCTAGAATTGACATGGTGGGCAGAGCCAGATTCTTGGTAACATGCGGGTCAAGGACTATTCCCGCATTTACCTTCCAGGTTTCATGCCAGGGGGCTGACTTGTTGGGAATTGATCTGCTGGGCAAGTTAGGATTCTCCATCATGGACCCAGCGGGCTCAACAGTGCTGACGGTGTCCCCTGAGTGGCATGCCCGCTAGCCGGCGTTGTTCGTGGGCTTGGGATGTATTAAAGCATTTAACCACCACCCGCTCATTGACCCAGGCGTGACACCCAAGATCCAACCATTATGGCGGCTCCCCATCACCCTGCGAGACAACATCACGGCAGAACTGAATAAACTGCTTAAAGCTGGCATCATTGAGAAAGTGGATGCCTCGCCGTGGATATCGAACATCGTGGTGGCCAAGAAGAAGACGGGTGGCATTCGGCCATGTATTGACCTCAGGATGGTTAATAAAGCGATCATCCTGGACAAATACCCGCTCCCCAAGATAGAGCAACTTACCGCAATGTTCAGCGGCTCAAGGGTGTTCACAAAGCTGGATATCTCTCAGGGTTATCTGCAAGTGCCCCTCCACCCAGCCAGCTGAGACCTGACGGCGTTTGTGACCCACACAATAATAATAATAAGTTTATTTATAGAGCACTTTTCACAGACAGAGTCACAAAGTGCTTAACATGGTAAAAAATAAAAATAAAAACACAGGCACATAAAACAGTAGAAAAAAAACCAAAGTAGACAGTAAAAGCACATAAAAATACAATCAGCACATAGTTCATTAAAAAGCCAGGCTAAAAAGGTGGGTCGTTAGTTGCTTCTTAAAAACATCAACGGAAGGTGCAGATCTAAGTTCAAAAGGTAAGGAGTTCCAAAGTCTGGGAGCAACAGCAGCAAAGGCTCTATCGCCTTTGGTTCTGAGCCTAGTGCTAGGGACTACCAATAGATTCTGAGGAGAAGACCTGAGAGACCTGCTGGGCTGGTGTAGATGGAGCAGGTCACTAATATAAAAAGGTGCCTCTTCATGAATGGCTTTATAAGTAAGAACAAGAACTTTAAAATCAACTCTATAATTTACAGGAAGCCAATGCAAGGAGGCCAAAACGGGAGTGATATGACAGAATCTACTGGACCTAGTTAGTAATCTTGCAGCAGAGTTCTGGACTAACTGTAGGCGGTGTAAAGAAGATTTGCTAAGACATATGAAAAGAACATTACAGTAGTCCAAATGTGAAGAAACAAAGGCATGAATGAAAGGCAAAAATGATTTCTAACTGACTGTAGGACACCAGTGACCTAATTTTGGATATATTCCTCAGGTGAAAAAACAACTCCGGGTCAGAGATTTGACATGCTGATTAAAACTCATCGATTGATCAAAAATGACACCAAGATTTTTTAGATTAGACCGTACATTAGAGCTTAATGAACCAATACTATTAACCATCTTAGGAATTAGATTATCAGGTGCTACAATAAGGACTTCAGTTTTATCAGCATTAAGTTGCAAAAAGTTACAAGACATCCAGTCCTTAATTGCAGACAGACAATCATGAATAATTTTTAGATTGTCAACATGGTCAGGTTTAAAAGAGAAAAGTATCTGTAAATCGTCAGCGTAGCAGTGATAAGACACACCTTTAAATTTGCTGATGATAGAACCAAGTGACAGCATATATAGGGCAAATAAAAGTGGACCCAGAATAGAACCCTGAGGCACCCCACAGGTTAAAGGAGCAGAATCAGATGAATAAGAGCTAACAGCCACAGAAAAACTCCTACCAGAAAGGTAGGAGAAAAAAACAATTCAGAGCTTTTCCAGAAATACCTACCCAATCTCTAAGCCTTTGTAACAAAATAAAATGATCAATAGTATCAAATGCTGCAGTAAGACCTAATAACACTAAAACAGAGCATGTGCCAGAGTCTGATGACATTAAAATATCATTTGACACCCTGAGAAGAGCAGTCTCTGTTGAGTGTTTCTGATGAAAACCTGACTGACATTTGTCGAAAATATTGTGGTCAATCAGAAAGTCAGTGAGCTGCTTGGCAACAACTTTTTCTAAAAGCTTAGAAATAAAAGGAAGCTTAGAAATTGGCCTGAAGTTTTTAAAAACAGATGGATCAAGGTTAGGTTTTTTTTTAAAAGTGGCAGCACAACTGCATGTTTAAAATACGAGGGTACACAACCAGATTCAAGTGAACTGTTGATATTAACCAAAGATGTACCCACTGAACCAATTACCTCTTTTAACATTGAGGAAGGCAAAATATCTAAAGCGCAGGAGGAGGATTTCATGGAGCTCACCAACACGAACAAATCCCAAAAAGAAAATGGGGTAAAATAACTTAAAAAGGCCTGTCTGTTAGGACAATCAAGGATTAGGGGAGCGAAATGAGTAAAACCAGCCCTGACAGCAGTGACCTTGTCAACAAAGAAGGAAAGAAACTTGTTACAGTCATTAATTGAATAAACAGGGGGAGCAGAACTGACAGGATTAACTATACTGTCTATTGTGCTGAAGAGGGTCTTTGGATTGTTACTAATGGAGATGATGTTGGAAAAATAAGAAGTTCTTGTCATTTTAATCACATTGTTAAATTCAATCAACAGTTCCTTAAGGTACAATCGACGCACCTCAAGTTTAGTGGACTTCCACAGTCTTTCCACCCTCCGACATTTACGTCTAAAACAACAGAGATCATCATTTAACCAGGGGGATGAATTAACAGCACGGACAGTCCTGGTTTTAAAGGGAGCAACTACATCTAAGATGCTTGAACAGTGCGAGTTAAAAGAGCAGACCAAGCTCTCAGTGTCGTCATCAGAGGATAAAACCACACTGCTGTCAAAGGCAGCAGAAAATTTCACAGCTGAAAACTGGTCAATGACACAAGAGCATTTTATCCGCTTGCCAGTGTAAAAGACTGATTTAACTGATAAATTAAAAAGAACACAAAAATGGTCTGACACAAGAAGCTCCTTAGTCTGAACATTATTCACATTAAGACCGAGTGTAAAAACAAGATCAAGTGTATTTCATTTGATATGCGTAGGACCAGATAGACACAAAACAAAATTAAATGAGTCAATAATACCCAAGAAATTAACTGCAAAACTGTCACTGGGATTGTTAATATGCAAATTAAAAATCTCCAAGTAATAAAATCCGCTCATATTTAATAATAGAAGTTAAAAAAATCACTAAACTCTGATAAAAAAAAAGAGGCATAAACTTCTGGAGGGCGGTAAATTAAAACACAATAAAATGGGTTTGAGGAGCCAATTTTTAAAATCATCAGTTCAAACGATGAAAAAGTTCCATGGCTCACCGTCTGTGTAACGACGCGGCGCCAGTTCACGATGGCCAGACCACCGCCGCGGCTTGTCAATCTCGGAGCACAGGAGAAGGTACAATCCGGTGGACAAAGTTCAATTAAGGAGGTAAATTCTTCACTTTTCTGCCAAGTCTCAACAAGAAATAAAAAGCCCAGCCCTGCAGTAATGAATAAATCGTTCAAAAAGAATGATTTATTTGAGATGGAATGTGCGTTAAAGCAACGCCAGCTGGATGGGCTCTGTAACAGCAGCAGTCTCGCCAGGAATAGTGGCTGTTGAAAGTTGACGTAGGCACCTCCGCTACCTGCAGGGGATTTCCTGGCTCGGAGCAGGGAGAAGGCCGGTTGGCACGGTAGAACATGTAAAACAGGCCGGAGAAGTGATGGCCTCACTCCGGGCACACCCGAGGGCCACGATCCAGGAAAGAGGCCAGCTGCAGCATTAGGAGAAGATGAGGTGGAGCGAGCAAGACGGCGAAGCAGAGCAAGCCTTCTGGATTTCATTGCGGCACCTGCACGTCTTCCCCAAGGTTTGGATCGCTTTCTGCCGGTATAACCACAGCAGGGATCCCAGGTACCAACGGGAAGTTGCAAATGCAGAGACCGATGGAAGAATCGTCCCTCCTGATTATGACAGCCAAAATCCACCATGGAAGATCGAATATCCAGCAGCACTTGGCGATCATAAACAATGGCTGATTGCACATAGTCCAGACACAATAACACAATCAAAAACAGGGAGTTTTACCTGAAAACTCCCACATAGGAATTTTCAGGTACACCTGCACGCCTTTTGGTCTGAGCTCAGCACAAGTTGTTTTCAGAAAATTATGTCTACAATTCTCGTCGGCCTCAGGGGTGTAGTGGTGTACCTGGATGACATCATGGTCGGGGTGGGGGGAACACGTCAGTCATTTGAGACGAATGATGGAGGTGCTGCTGGAGCACGGAGTCACGTTGAATGGGGAAAAGTGCATCTTCACGGTGGATTCCATTGAGTTTGTGGGATTCCGGCTGGCGGCCGAGGGCCTGAGCCCCCTGTACTCAAATGTGGAGGTGGTCCTGCGTCTTCCTGACCTCACGACACACGCATAAATCTCCTCGTTCCTGGGCATAGTGAACTTCTATGGGCATTTCATTCCCCACTATTCAGAGACTATCAACCCCCTCCGAGCCGTTCTGAAGCAGGACATGTCGTGGCAGTGGACCCCAGCCTGCTCAGCGGCGGTCACAAGGCTGGAGTCCCAACTCACCTCCCCTCCAGTGATGGTCCACTTTGATCCAAAATAGCTGACTTTTGTGACTTGTGACATGTCTGGTTCGGCGGTGGGGGTGGTTATGTCTCAAGTGCAAAACGGTATCAAGTGCCCAGTGGCATTTGTGTCAAGGTCCATTTCGGCAGCTGAACAGAAATACGTCATTGGTGAGAGAGAGGCGCTCGCTTATGTCTGGGCGTGGGAACGGTGGCACATTTACCTCTACGGACGCCATTTCACCCTGTGAACGGACCACCGAGCACTGATGATACTGCTGGAAACGACAGGCTAGGGATACAGGCCCCTACGGATCCAGAGGTGGATTGAGCAGCTGTGAGCCTACAATTTCACTACCCAGTTCACTCCTGGAAAAGAGAACGTAGTGGCAGATCTCCTGTTCCATGCCACGGCCAACACCACACAACCAGACGACGACCACATGGAGGTGGATCTGGTCAACATGCTGCACGGACCCCTCTGGGACATGGTGTCACTCCAGGAGCTATAGGCGGAGTCGGAACGGGACCCTATGTTGTCACAACTATGCTCGGTCATCAGGGAGGGTTGGCACACAAAAGTACAGGGCACTCTGGCACCTTGTCACCAGTTTACAGATGAACTGAGTTGCTGGAATGGTGTGTGTGTGGCAAGGGGGCACTGCAAATTAATTCTGGTCTCTCTGAGCTCGCAAGTTCTGGCAATGCTCCACGAGGGTCACCTGGGTGTGGTCAGGATGAAGCAGCGTTGCAGGGATTCAGTTTGGTGGCCTGGCATTGATAAGGACATTGAAACTATGGTAAAGAACTGAGTTCCTTGTTTGGAGAGTGGAAAGACCGATGTGCCACCCCCCCACCCCCACCCCTGCGACCATTACCGTACCCAGAGGGCCCTTGAAAGCACATCCATTTGGACATTTGTGGTGAACTACACACAGCTCCCCCAAATAGCCATTTTTTGCTAGTGGTCTACGATCTGTTCTTCAAATGGTCAGAGGGGTTCCCCACTAATTCAGTCATGACAGATGTGGTCACGGGTTTCCTCTCATTGCTGCTTGCTAGATGGGGGTCCTGGATCCATCACAACAGACAATGGCCCACAGTTCACCTTTGGTAGGTTTGAGGATTATTTGGGTGATAGGGGCGTGGAGCACATCAGAACCGCGTTCCACCACCCCCAAGCCAATGGGGGCAGGGAACATTTCAACAAGACTCTGACAAATGGTCTGAGAGCCCATTTGGTGGACGGCTTCATGTTCCCTGACGCCCTCTGGAACACGCTCCTCCACTACAGGGTAACGTTCAACGCCACGACAGGGTGCTCCCTGGCGAAACTCATGCTAGGGTGTGAATTCCATCTGCCTCTGGAGTAGTTAAGGCCCCCCACAACCTCCCCTTCAGGGGACACAGACCCCCCACGAGACTGGGTTGTCGCCCAGCAGCAGAAAATGAAAAGACGTTTCGACAGGAAGCACAGAGTGAAGGCCCCTGGACTCGATGTGTTGGACTGGGTCTGGATTAAGCATCCCAACCGCACACATAAACTGCAGTCTCTCTGGACGGGGCCCCTACAGATTGTGAGGCAGCTGGGCCGGGACACGTTTGAGCTCTCGGACGGGTCACAGTAGCATTCCAGCCGGCTCAGGAAGTCGTTGCCAGCCCAGGGTTCGAGAGCTGTGGTGGATTGGACTGATGAGGGTTGGGGACTCTCAGGTGTGGCCGATGGAGCCTGGAGCAGGACCTCCTCTGGTGAGGCGCTCAGCTAGGACGCGTCAGAGGCCCAGACACCTCAATGACTTTGTTGTAGGAGTAGCCTTAGCTGAAGCGTGTTGGGCGTGGGCAGCAAAATAATCCACCCCAATGCGGGAGGGTAACCTGGCAGTCTAGCCAGGTTCCCATTTAGCCCACTAGGCCTGTTGTTTGGTAAAAATTAAAGTGGAAAAAGTACAGTGCATGTATTGCATGTGTTCTGTGGGGTTCTCTCATGCTAACCTTAATGGGGGGCGGGGGCGGGGGTTCTGTTTTCTATGGTGCCTTGCCGTAGCTGATGCCAGAGGGTTGACGTGGTGACGTCAGGCGGGCTACGGTCGGTATGTGTATTCTGTGTAAATCTCAATAAAGGTCAGTTCGTTGCTCAGTTCAACATGGCTCATGTCTCCCGTGATTAAGACATAACAATAATTACATTAACTTCATTAGAAAAATGCATTTTAAGTCAGAAAACATGTATATTTTAAGTCAAATTAAATCGAATCATGAATGTATAATTAAGAATAACCTTAGTTCCTTTTTTGAGTGCAGGATCCGTCCTGTGACTGCAGAAAAATCAGTCTCCTCTAACTAAGCTCATTATTTCTGTCCTGTCTGGATGCCGATTCCACCGTTATCATTTACCGCCAAAGACGACGCTAACGTTGTCATTTCATTCTTTAAAGAACGCGGCTTTTATTGTTCCACTTTCCTTTATTTAATGTGCTTCATTTGTTTCTTTTCCCAGTTTCTGACGTCCTTTATGTGCCAGATTTTCATTTCATGGTTTTCTCTTCGTCTCATTGTTTTCAAAAGATTAAAGCTGTGTTCTCATTAAATACAGAAGGAAAAAGTTGTGCACAAAGACATGAAACAACAGTCTTTTTGTTCCAGGCAGAAGTTTAAACTGGATTCTGCTTCTCACCTGAGTTATTAGTATTTCAACAGTTTATCAGCTTTATTAAAGCTGAAGCTAATAGAACATTTCCATTTAATATTTCTGTGGCATTAAAAAGGCTTGCGTGTGTAATAGGGACAATTAAAACATCTGTGCAGCCTAATGGATCATCAGTCCTCGTCAGGATTACATTTCTGGCTTTTAATTGGTCGTTTGTTTGGTCTCTTAATTGACTTTTAAACCAATCTGACCAGATGATGATTTAAGGTTTGATTAGGTATTAATTTTTAAAGCAGGAGTGAATTAAAGTTTAGATGGACTGTGTTATGATCCAAGCGCCGATCTCGTCCATGCTCGGGTCATACGTCATCCCCTGCAGGCTTGACAGCAGTGATTTCCTTCTGGCTCCCCGGGCTCTTATTGTGACAGCGCTCGGAGGAACTTCCTGCTGTCAAAGCCTGCCAGCTGTGCTGTATTCGTGGCTCATTAGCGGCCGGCTTTTAAGCGGACACTGAATGCAGCCCAATGCAGCAGTCTCCGTCGAAACTCCCCTGTGTTTAGACGTCGAGCGAGTGTCCCTTGTCTCGGACGTCAATATTCCTCATTTTGATTCCTCGCCTACGATCATCCCTCATCTTTATCCGGTATTGTAAGTGAGCTCGTTCAGCCTTACAGTCTCTGTTCCCTTGTAGTGTGTTTTAGCCCACCGTGGCTTATTACTTTGTCACTTTGTGTTATCCTTCTGTTCCTTAATAAACATTATTGCAAACTCACCGGTGACTTGTTGGCGTCTTATGGCGGCTCACGAGGGCCACCCATGACAGTAGACTGCTGCCAGGATGCCTAAACGGAGGCGCCACACCAAGACACCGTTCCCAGTGAGTTTGCATTTGGACTTTGTTCTTTCCTGTCTGGGTACTGCGTGCTGGAAGCATGCCATCGCGGAGGGGCTGCACTCGGAGTCAGAGCTACGAGCTGGCGGACGCCCTGGAATACGTTGATGAAACGCTCATCTCCGCCTCCCTCCTCGACTATCACAGCTGTTTTGGAATGGACACAAACATGCTCAAAGATTTAGGTTCAGCTCTCGCCACTCCTATTGCCTCAATCATTAATCTTTCAATTTCATCTGGCCATTTTCCAAAGGCCTGGAAATCTGCTATTGTTACCCCTGTCTTTAAATCCGGTGACTCAACTCTTCTGCATAACTACCGACCAATAAGCATTCTTCCGGCCATTTCCAAAATTGCAGAAAAATGGGTGGCAGAACAGATTGTCCATTATTTAAACAGTAGTTCCCCCTCTCTCCATGCCATGCAGTTTGGTTTCAGATCCAAGCATTCCACTGAAATGGCTACATGCCTCTTCATTGAGAAAATAAAATCTTTTCTTGATAAGGGTGGAGTTGTAGGGGCGGTGTTTTTGGACCTCAGGAAAGCATTCGATACAGTAAATCACTCTGTTCTTCTTACCAAGCTCTTTAAATTTAACTTTTCTCACAATGCTGTGAGCTGGATTGAATCATATCTGCATGATCGAACACAATCTGTATCAGTTAACAACTGCAGATCTGATTCTCTTAGGCTAACTTCTGGAGTCCCTCAGGGATCAATATTAGGCCCCCTTTTATTTAGTCTTTATATTAATGATTTGCCCACTGTTTGTTCTGAATGCTTAATGTATGCAGACGACACGGTTTTTTTTTGTTCATGGTCGCTCCAAAGACACTGTTGCTGCTAAACTTAGTAAAACAATGTCCTGTGTCACAACTTGGTTGCAGGAGTGCTGTCTACAGTTAAATGTTTCTAAAACTGTAGGCATGTATTTCACTAAAATAAATAGAGTGTCACCTGACCCTGACATACATGTTAATGGAGGAAAAATACAAATTGTTAGCCAATATAAATATCTTGGGTTAATAATAGATTCACAGCTTTCCTTTAAAGCCCATATTGCTAAATTGTGTAAAAAAATCAAGTTAAATCTTGCAAATTTTCGTGCAATTCGAAATGAAATGTCAACTGAAGCCGCAAAAATATACTTGCATTCAATGATTCTGAGTCACTTCAACTATTGCCTAACTAGCTGGTCCCAGGCGGGTTTGAGTGCAAAAAAACCATTGGAAGTTTTGTACAAACAAGCAGTTAAAGTTATGGATAAAAAACCTAGGCATTATCATCATTGTGCAATTTTTAAAAAATACAGTCTTTTAAATTGGGATAGTCTTCATACATTTGCAAATTTAAATTTGATTTATAAAGTACTGCATGATTTGGCTCCAGATCCTCTGGCAGAGTTCATCAGCCAAAGAAACAGCTCTGAGCGCGTCACTCGAGGCTCTGTCAGAGGTGACTGTTTCATTCCTCTGCGCAGGAGCACTTTCAGTAAGTCGGCCTGGTCAGTGAGGAGCGCTAGTGAGTGGAACTCAGTACCTGAGGAGGTTAAACTGCTCACAACATTCAAGGCCTTCACAAAAAAATTGAAAATGTGGCTTATAAACACCTACAGCTGCCAACACTAAAAGATAAGTCTGCTGTGATGTTTGATGTTGTGTTTCAATGTACGGTTTGTTATGTATATATTATTTGTTACATTAGTGCCCTCTTAAATGTCTAACCATGTTTTTTTCTTGTAGATGCATTTTACTGCTTTTTTACATCTTGGCCAGGGGACTACAGATGAAAACTAGCCTTTTGGCTAATTCTGGCTTTTTTAACCATGTGTAATCATGTGTTTTATGAAATTGCATTGTCCCTTTTCAAATAAACTAAACTAAACAGCGACGTGTGCTGGTACCTGGACTGTGCTGAGGACGTTTTGAATCATCGTCCCCGCTACGCCGACCACCCTGAAGTCAGCGCCAGGAGGGATGACATCGCCGCACAGCGCGAGATACTCCGTGGGCTGGAGGGAAACCCCAGCAGGAAGCCTAAGAGGAGGCATCCTTGCTCCTCACGTCCGGATCCCATTCCTGTCTCTATTCCGGTCCAGGAGTTCGCACCGCCCAGGGGTGATCCCCGCCGGAGTGTGTCGTCATTCGGGAATCCCCCGGAGAAGTTACAACTTGCAGCTGCTTCCATCCGGGACAGAGTGGCGGCAGCTCGTTCCGCTGTTCACCCCACGCAGATAATTAAGCATGTGACGGCGGCAGTCAGACTGGTGGAGAGGAATCCAGAGTTGAGTGACTTCCCTGAGTACGCCGACCTGCTCACTTCTGTTTCCGCTCAGGAGCGGCGATTCCCGGACCTCACCTTCGCCTCGCCCCCTGCAAGAAACCGTCGTCACACCAGCTATAGACCTCAGCCAGAACCCCGTCCGGATCCTGCTCCGGGCCGCATAAGAGACTCAATCTCACAGTCAGCTGCTTCCTCGGCATCTCGCCAGGAGGGAATCCCCGCAGCCTCTTCCCCCGGGTCATCTTCTCCTGCTGTCCCATCAGCGCTCCGTGCCCGGTTCGTCTCGGCTGTCGCCCCCACCTCCTCGATGCCTCCCCCGGCTGCTGTGTGTGCCAAGAGTCCTGCCTCGGCGAGCCCCGTCCCAGATCCATCGCGAGCAGCTCCCCCTCGTCCTCCCAAGGGGCCCTCTGTCACCATCCGGCGGAGGAGGAGCAACGTCCGCTACAGCAGGCACCATCCTGCCTCCGGGAGACAGGCAAGTACAAGTTCACTCATCTCCTCATAATTGTGATTTGCCTTGTCTGACTCCTGGGGGTGGAGTTCGGGGTTCGCAGTCCCCCGAGCTCCCACCACCTGCTGTAGCTTCTATTATTAAACCCGCTTCCTCTGTGTCTCCCTCTGCTGAGCGGTCCTCGACGCCAGGCTGACATCGCCGGATGGGGGGGGGGGCTGCGGTTCTGGAGAGCCTGGTTCCAGCCCCGCAGTCACGTCGTGGGCGGAGGAGGAGGGCGGACTGCAGCGTGGAGCCTGCGCCGACGACGAAGCATCCCCGGGTCTCCACAGATGAGCGGTCCGGCCCAGCGGGTCGAGGGTCCCCAGCCACCACGCCATGCGGGTTGTCAGTGTGGATGTCTGTGCCAGAGGGTCCTCAGGCTGCGGAAGCCATCATGCCAGCTGCGGAGCCTGACGTAGCTGAGTGGGAGCCAGAAGACGATCTCCTTCCGTCTGAGCCAGGGTCGTCGGAGTCCTGGACAGCGACAGAACCCGAGTACAGGCAAGTGCTCTACTTTGTTTTTCTCCTTTCTATTCTGGAGCACTTTTTCCTGTCTCTTGGAGAAATGAGCCAGGGGCAGCCATCCACTGCGCCCAAACTCGTCTTGCTGGGCTCTGTCGCTACCGGTGATCCTGATTCCAGTTCTTTTCTCTCTCCTGAGCCTTCTACCAGGGTCACCGGCACGGAGCTGATTCCGTTCGCTGCGCCAGAGGTTCCGGGTTCAGGGTTGGAGGTCGGTACTGGTGCGGCGCCGACCCAGTCGGGGTCCGACACGGGTGCAGCCAAGGCCCAATCGGGATCCATCGTGGGTGCAGCCGTGACCCAATCGGGGTCCATTGCAGGTGCAGCCGTGACCCAATCGGGGTCCATCGCAGGTGCAGCACCAGCAGAATCCAAGGATCGTCATCACAGCTCATCTCCACCGGGGGCCATTGGGGTTCCTCATTTTTGGCCCGGCTAGCCCTCGCTATCCCCATCTGCAGGGAAGCCGTTGTCGTTCTCTCCCCTGCGGTCCTGGTGGCTGAGCGATGCGGGTCGGCCGCCTGAAGGACTGCCTCGCCCATTTGGCATTCTGGGTCGGCCATCTGACCCACTGGACTGTCTGCTTGGTGACCTGGTCCGGCCGCCAGGGATCCTGTTTTTCCGGGTCTGGGACTGGGGTAGGCCGCCCGAACGCTTCCCTTTTCCCCATTTGGTTATCTGGACATTGGACGTGGGCAGGCTGCCTGAATTTGTTGTTTTCCTCTCTTTGAACTCTGTCCGCCGTTGTCCCGGTGTATTCCTTGTTTTCTCTGAATGTTAAGGTCTCTTAGGTGTGTTGTCTTTTGCCCTATTTTTTTTATCCATGTATTTACTGCTGTTTAGCGTGTTTTTTTTTTTTTCCCCTCTCCGGTCTGAGGGATGTAATGTGCGTAACTCTTGGTGTTTGGTTTTTCCCTGTCCTAATTATCCTGTGTGCCTTTTGGAGTATAGCGTTTTTTGTTAGCCGTACTCTGATTGTCTTGTTTATCCTCTGTTCCCTCACGTTCCCCCCCCTTCATTTGTGATCTGCCTTAGTTTTGATTTGGGCATGGGAGTGTCATTTTTTTTTCCTGTCTGCCTGTGCACTCCTGTTATCATCATGGTTTTTTGGTCTGTGTTGGTCCTCTCCCCCCTGGCCTGTCCCCCCATCTGCCCACCCTGGGGGGGGGAGGGCTTGGGTGTCTTTGGGCGTTCGGAGCCTGCCCTTGGGGGGGAGGTACTGTTATGATCCGAGTGCCGATCTCGTCCGCGCTCGGGTCATACGTCATCCCCTGCAGGCTTGACAGCAGTGATTTCCTTCTGACTCCCCGGGCTCTTATTGTGACAGCGCTTGGAGGAACTTCCTGCTGTCAAAGCCTGCCAACTGTGCTGCATTCGTGGCTCATTAGCAGCCGGCTTTTAAGCGGACGCTGAATGCAGCCCAATGCAGCAGTCTCCGTCGAAACTCCCCTGTGTTTAGACGTCGAGCGAGCATCCCTTTTCTTGGACGTCAATATTCCTCATTTTGATTCCTCGCCTACGATCATCCCTCGTCTTTATCCGGTATTGTAAGTGAGCTCGTTCAGCCTTACAGTCTCTGTTCCCTTGTAGTGTGTTTTAGCCCACTGTGGCTTATTACTTTGTCACTTTGTGTTATCCTTCTGTTCCTTAATAAACATCATTGCAAACTCACCGGTGACTTGTTGGCGTCTTATGGTGGCTCGCGAGGGCCACCCATGACAGACTGAAGTTTGTGGATTCATGCAGTCAGTTGATCTGGTATTTTTAACCAATTTATCATGAGGTACAATTGAACAAATATAAATCAGGAACACGTTTACAAGAATAAAGTTGCAAAATTATAGGAAAAATGTTGCAAATTTATGAGAAGAATTTGAAAATTTACTGGAAAAAATTGCAAATGTATTATAAGATATGATAAAAGATGCCAATTTAAAAATTAAACAAGTCACAAATTACAATGTAATTAATCAGAATAAACAATTAATCAGGATCTGGATGAACTTTGCAAATTTATGATGACAAAAACACTGAAAATTTACAGGACAAAAGTCACAAATTTTTAAGAAAAAATTGCAAATTTATGATAAAAAAGTTGTAAATCTACAAGAAAAAGTTTATAAATTTATGACAAAAAGACAAATTTTTAAGAAAAAAAGTTGAAAATTTGAGAAAAAAACTTGAAAATTTACAGGGAAAAAAAGTTATAATTTTCTAGGCAAAAATTATAAATTTATGACCAAAACCCCCAAATTTTTAAGAATAAAGGTGAACATTTACCATTACAAATTTAAAAGAAAAAACTATATAACAAAAAGTCACAAATTTTTAATTAAAAAATTCAAATTTATGACAAAAATGTTGGAAAAATTACACTACAAAGCTGCAAATGTACAATTAAAAATGTGCAAATTAAAGAGAAAAAATTTACATTTTAAGAAAAAAGTTGCAAATTTACAAGGAAAAAAAATTCAAATTTATGATGAAAAGTCAAATTTTTCTTGCAAATTTACAAGAAAAAGGTTGCAAAATAATCAGAAAAAGTCAAATTTTTAACAAAAAAGTTACAAATGTACAAGAAAAAATTGACAAAAAGTCATATTCCTAAGGAAAAAAGCAAATTTAGAAGAAAAAAGTTTGAAAACTAGAAAAGCACTCGGAGAGCGCAGACCTCCGCCAAGCGCCACAGTTCCCCCCATACAGTGTTTGTGTGTACGTTGTCAGATTCCTTGACCATGAAAACATCTGAGTAGCAATTGGATTCACAATGATAGGATTAGTGGTTCAGTAGTAAAAGCATTACCTCCTTGGCGGAGGTAATAAACTGAAGTGTTGGTGTTGTGTCCATGTCGTGCATCTGCAAACTCCCAGGCTGGGGGCGTTGCAATTGAATGAATGAATGAATTAATCTTTATTTCGAATAGATTAAGAGTACAGGTTAAAAGAAAGTGAATAATATAACAAAGGGGGTAATAAAATCCAACAAGGTCAAATTAGACAATAGCTCCTCTGATTATACAGTTCAACATAAGTTATCCGAAATATGTGATGGCTGAATCCGCAGCTTATATTGCCCACCCATGTTCCATCCAAGAATTCAAAAGAAAAAACAAAAGAAGTCATGACACAACTGCGTACAACCCACAGGCCAATGAGTTATGTGAGCGTTTTAGATCACTGAAAGCAGCACTGAGGGCTTCACTGACGGATGCCAATTAGGTAGACGGGTTGGCGTGGGTTTTATTCAAAATTCAAATGTTTATTTCAAACTCAGGGTTCATATTAAATGCAGAACTAAAAGGAGTAGAAAATAAATAAATAAAAGTATATACAGATCAGCAGACAGTCGGCGGTCTTGTAACAACAATAACATACAATATTGGACTCAATATTATAATAATAATATAAGTATAAAATGGAACGCCACCACTTCCAAATGCTGAAGTGTGAGTGACGAGTTGACAATTGCTGATATAAGATGATTGTTACATGGCAGCAACCTTCTCATCAAACTGTAAACATCGTTACGTATCAACTCGCCAAAAGACGGAATGTTCACAGACACCAACATCTTGCTTGCACTCGACCTTCGTGGTACATGTAATCTTTATCTTTATTGGGGTTGCGCTCCGCGGCCAAAGATGATTTGGAAACTTCCCCGGCAGAGAGCTTCTTTTTGCGGAGCTACTATGGCTGACCGGGGAATTTCTGCCAAATAATCCAGCGGTGGACAGCTGCCCGTCTCAGCTTTTGCAGCGTCGCGCAAACACAGGCACGGTGGCGGGCCCAGCCCACCAGTGTTTTCCGTGTGCTTTTGTGCCTAAAACGTTCAAGAACGCGGAGTTTATGTTGGTCAGACACGATGACCAGCGCCCTCCATTGCGCCTGCGCACATGTTGAAAATAGCCGTATGTCACAGTGTTAAAGAATGCTTTAAAAAATTCCTGTATCCAGACGGTGATCCAGATCATCCCCAAAATTTAATCAGTTCTTCCTTGTACCATTTCCAACAACGCCTGAAAGTTTCATGGAAATCCGTCCAAGACTTTTTGAGTTATCTTGCTAACCAACAGACAGACAGACAGACAGACAGACAAACAGACAAACACACAGACAAACCCTGGCAAAAACATTACCTCCTCCTGGCCTTTTCGGCCTGGCAGAGGTAATAAAAAGCAGAAAATTTACAGTTAAAAATTTACAGATTAATGAGAAAAAAGTCACCAAATTTTAAGTACATGCTAGTAGCTAGCATTAGCTCGGTCAACTGAGTAGCTAGCTGTTAGGATGAGACTTCTGAAGATCTGATGAAGAAGAAGCGGTCCTCAAGTGAGGCAGTTTACTGCAGCGCTGTAGGGGGCGTCTCAGCGTCTGACGTGTCTCGACCGCCTCACTTGTTAAAGCAGACGTGCTGGAGCCTCAGCTGTCGTTACTGTGATGACCTCTCATGGCCTACGCTAACAGTCCGCAGGATTCTCATTACCCTTTCCATCGGTTTCTCATCCACCTCTCACGTGACTTCAGAGTCACGCTAGAGGTCAAAGTTCAACCGTACACTAACCACGCCATTTAAAGACATGAATGGTTAAAAACTAAAACTTTTTTTTCTTGTTCTTTATCCTGTTTCTACCCAGTACCAGTCCTGTTTTACCTTCCTTTTTATTATGCCTGTTTTTACTCTGCTCTGTCCCTGTTTTTAAACTGTTCTTATTCTGTTTTTCCCCATTTTTATATTTTTTCCCTTCGTTTTTCCTGTTTTTACTCTGTTTTTAAGTGGTACTGACCCTGTTTAACCCTGTTTCCCCCCCGCCCCATTTTTGCTCTGTTCCTACCACTTTTTCTCCCTAATTTTCCCCAGTGTTCACCATGTTTCCCCCTTTTCTCCCAACACTTACCCTGTTCATGCCTTATGCTTTTCCCCTCTGGTTTTCCCCTGTTTTGACCTTGCTTTTTATCCTTGTTTTTACTCTGCTTTTGTTTTTTTCCTGTTTTATTTTTTCCATTTTTCCTCTGTTTTTTCCCATTACTGACCCCGTTTTGCTTTATTCATACCACTTTTTCCTCATTCCCTCCTGTGCTTTCCTTGTTTTTACCTTGGGTTTTTTTTTTTCCTTGTTTTACCTAGTTCTTTACCTTGTTTTTACCCAGGACTTACCCTGTTTTATTTTGCTTTCCCCCCATTTTGACTCTGGTCTTATCCTGTTTCAAAACCAATTTTACTCTCATCTGCCACTGACCCAGTTTTTCCACGTTTTGCCTGTTTTTCCCCTGTGCATACCATGTTTTCTACCTTTTCCCCAGTACTTATCCTGCTTTTACCTCACTTTTCTCTCGCTGGTTTAGTCTGTTCTTGCCATGTTTTTACCTTGTGCTTTATCCTGTTCGTACCCAGTACTTTACCCATTTTACCTTGCTTTTTATCCCTGTTTTTACACTGTTCTTTCTCTGCTTTTAAACAACAGTAAAAACAGTAAAACAGTGAAACACAGTAAAACACAGTAAAAACAGAGTTTTTACTGTGTTTTTTTCCATTCTTACCCAGTACTGACCCTGTTTGAACCATTTCCCCCCCTTTTTTGCTCTCTTCATAGCACTTTTTCCCCTGTACTTACCATGTTTTCCCCCATGTTCCTGGTACTTACCCTGTTTTTCTCTTACTTTTCTATCCCCCGTTTGTATGTAGTACTTTACCAGTTTTTACCTTACTTTTTAGCCCTGTTTTTACTCTGCTCTTGCCCCGTTTTTCCCCTTTTTTTGCCCATATTCAGTTCTTTTTCCCCTGAATTTACCTTGTATTTTGGGGCCTTTATTATAAGGTTCTACCTCAATCAAACAGTGAAGCACTAGCAGTAAAGCCAACGTTTGAAGGCTGAACGGTGATTTCAGAGCCGACCAGACAGACAGACTGGTGATATCAACTGTATCTTCATGCTGGTCAGGTCAACTATCATGGAAACATCTGGATCATTTTTGCTCCAAACTTCTCTGCATATTTACACAAACATGATGGAAGGGTCTATTAACCGTCGGTGTAGGCGGACGTTTGAAGAGGACGGCCAAGGCATATGTCACCTTACATAATGCTAGCTCAGCACTCCCACGCCGGGTTTTTTCCACCGCGGCTGAAACGTCACCACTCCGGTGCGGTGGTGCCACCGTCACTCAGCGGAGAGTCGAGTCGCTCTCAGATGGAGAGTTCCGCCGTTTGAACTTTAACGGCCCACGCTTGACCGTGCCATTACCGTGCAGTGGAACCGTTTAACGCTGCTGTGGAGACGTCCGACTGTGAACCGCTGCGGTCACATCAACACATTTAGAATGCTTTTGTTCTGCTTTTCTTCCATTTTTGTCCTTTTAAATGTAAACTACCATCACAGATAAACACATTTAGTGATGAACAGACTCTTAAAAGTTTACAGCAGTTTGGTCTCACATTCATGAAAAAAGCTCAAAATTTAAGACTAAAATCTTAGAAATTTACCATAAATGAAAACAATCAGTAAAGTAAGAAAATAAAAGTGACAGAAGAAATGATTACTGAACGGTAAAAACAAGTGAAAAAACATGATTTCACCATTCTGTCCTGTTTTACTCATTTTCCATTTTTTGTTATATTTTTCTTTATTTTTACTGTTTTATTTTCTATGTTCAAGCAAGTTTTTTTATTGAGGTTTTCCCAATTTTTCATATTTATTCCCTAGGTTTTACACCCCCCATGATGAATTTATGTGAATAAAGCCACAAAATTATGTTTAGTTTAGTTCATTGGTTTCTTTGTCAGGGACCGTGGACAGAAAAAACCTTAACCACAGGGTAAAGATGCTCTGTACCAGATTCTAGCGTTCTCACTCATTTCCATCTGTCGTCCCTGAGGCAGGCAGCAAAAGAAAACCAGCACATATAGAAAACAATTCAGGTCGGCTTTCAGGAACTGTTGACTCTGAAACAAGCAGGGAGTAAGTTTAAAGGTAAAGACGTAAGAGAGACGGCACACATAAAAAACAATTTAAGAGTACAATTTCAAATCCCATTTCATGGAGAGAGTCACTGATGGCAGGCTTGATTACTTAAAATCCATTTTTTAGTCTCTGTGGAAAGTCTCTGTAATCTGTTCTGGTCTTCAAAGCAGTGGGGAGCTTGTTCCATTCCGTTATAGCTTTGTATGAGAAGACTGTGTTATGTCCACAAACTTGGGAATGACCACAGACGAGTGAGCTCTGCTGGAACTGAACTTTATTACAATAACTCTCAATAATACAGTACACATGAACAAACATTTACTCCTAACTATTGCATGTAGTGAGAAAGCCGGCAAACAGAGCATAAGATAGCCGACACCTCTCTTACATAGGTTGGCGTGATGACGGCACCCGCCGGCTGCAACATCACGCTGCTACTTGTGATTAACCCCTTATATCAATGACTGATTGTCCAAAAGCAGTTTTTGTCACGAGCCGAGCCGGCTTGGCTTTCCCCGGCTCGATCTCTCTGTGGGTTTGGTTTCGCTGTTTATGTGCAATTTGTGTATTTCTGTACCTATCTTATTACCATAGCCACTGCCTGACCAGCAGCTGTTAGTCAGCCTCTGTGATCTTTTTCCCACGCTGCTGACAGTCTGTCGGTCCAACCATGCCCCCTCGCTCTCCTTTATTCCACCAGCTGTTCCCAGCCCCAGTAATAATCTTTCCCGTGCATCGCTCAGGTGTGCCCACTTTGTGTGGCCAGTGGCGTTTGTATTTAAGTGGCTCTTTGCTAGACAAATGCAGCTGGGTCATTGTACGAGTCACGCTCTTGTTCTCCATGGTGTGACCGGCACGTCTGGAAGGACTACTGGATTATGCTCGCCGAGAGAAATGGACTTTCTGGACTGTTGCTGCTCGTGAGTAAACTGTTGCGTTTCTCCGTGCGGTCACTGCTACGCTTTACCTTGGGCTTTACTACCCTGTAGTCTTCCCCACTCTCTCGAACGCATTCATACTGTATTGTAACTTACTTCTTCGTTTTGTAACTTACTTCTTCTTCTTTTTATTAGTGAACAGTATATGTCAATAAATGTGTGTGTGGTGAAGCCCTGCACTTAAATCCTTTCATCCTTCTCCTACTCCATGCGCTATGGTGAAGTGGTGAAGTGCACGGAGAGTTTATGACAGAATGACCCAGCCTGAAAAAAGGATTTAGCGAGTTCACCCACACATCATTTTCCTTTTTTCATTGCAACTGTTTTTCTGTCCTGGACTAACCAGTGTTGGAGTTTGTCATGCCCCGGTCTCGCCGAGGAAAGGGAATGGCAGTGGGGTTCCCCACGGTAGAGGAGGAATGGGCTGCAGAGTTCATTCAGGACTTCGTTAATGACGCCCTCGCTGCCCGGGGTCCTAAGAAGTCGCTGGAACACTTGGACGGAGCAGTAGACATCTTGGAGCCGCATCCCGGGTTATGGACCTAGCCGCAGTATGCTGACCTGCTCTCCACAGTCTGCTCGCTCCAGCATTCCTTCCCTGGTTTGGCATTCCCTGTGACACCAAGACAGAGGTCCGTTTTCCCGCAAACTGGCAGCCTCCATGGCGCTTTGCTCGACCCTCCACTCGCTCCAGCACAGTCTGTTCTGGAATGCAAAGAACAGCGTTGTCTCGCAAGGAAACGCCGGGAGAAGCCTCCCTCTTCAGCAGCGGCCATTATTGCTTCAGTTGCGGTGAAGTCCGCCGAATTCACCCCAGCCCCGCCCACCTCCGTCGTCAGGGAGATGGCTCCTCCAATAGTCTACGGAGGGGTCCACGTCATCGCTGGTACAGATAGGGATGAGTGTCTGCCACTTGCAGCTGTGGATGTCATGAACCGGGATGACAAGCAAGGATTTTTTTCTATATCATTCATTAATGTTGAATCCTGCCTGTCTCCCGAGGGAGAGGCCCAGTATCAGCAGTCCACTGGGTCCTCTCCTCCAGCTGCAATTAATGATTGTTCCCTTCCCCTTTCCATGTCTCCTCCTCTAATTTCTGAGGGCCTGCTAGTCCAAGAACCGGGCCACCTGATGATGGAGGGGGTTGAGGCCCTGGATGATCCTGCCCAGGAGCACACATGGAGGCGTTCCCCCGTCATATCGGCGGACGAGGAGTGGGTGAATCTGCTCGCCTTCGTCAACCGCCGGGTTGAGGAGGAGCACCGTGAGAGGGAGGTCCCAGGACGCACCTCCCCGGCTGTGAGGATTCCACCTCCTATGCCTGCTCAGTCCCTGGATTCACCTTCAGACGAGGAGTGGGCTAATCTGCTCGCCATAGTCAATGGCTGGGTCGAGGAGGAGCATCAGAGGACCAGGACTGCAACCATCATTGCGCCTGCTGCGGGAGTCATCCCCTGGACCAGACCCCAGCCGACGGGATCTGGACCGTTACGGTTGACAGCGTCGGAGTCCTGGACAGCGGTAGAGCTCGAGCACAGGCAAGTTATCTCTCCTGCAGTTCAATTGCCTATGACTGAGAGATCTTGTCTTGCTCTTGGGGAGGACAGTCGGGTGCAGCTCTCGGCTGCACCTGGGCCCCCCTTGCAGGGCTCTGCTGCTGCCGGCGACCCTAACCTCTCCTTCTCTCCCTTGCCTGTTGAGCCCCTCACTAGGGTCGCTGGAGAGGAGCTACCATCACTGGGGTTGCGTACTGATGACGACGGGAAGTTGGCGGCCCCAGAGGAGGTTGACGGGGCCGAGGCACCGGGCGCAATGACGGAGGCTACGCACCCCAAATCACCAGAGTCCTGGACGGCAGTGGAGCCTGAGTTCAGGCAAGTGTGCTCCATTATGTCAAAACCTCACATGTCAATGTCACACTACCCAACTCATAGTGAGGAGGGCCTGGGGCAGCTTGCAGTAGCCCTCGGTGCCATCTCATTGGGCTCTGCTGCTGCCGGCAACCCTGACTCGGTCTCTTTTTCTCTCCCTCTGGGGTCAGAGCCCCCTGCCAGGGTCACCGGAGAGCAGCTAACTTTGCCAGAGGCCGCCGAGGATCGGGATCCTGCGCCAGGTGGCGTTAGGAGCACCACCTCCCTCACTGGGGAGGCCACCACGGGAGCAATGAGGCCCCTGATGGGGGTCACCGCCGGTGCAACGGTGCTCCCACCTGAGCCCATCTTGGGTGCAGTCATGTCCCAGACCGGGACCATCATGGGTGCAGCCACGTCCCAGACCGAGACCGTCGTGGGTGCAGCTGAGCCTCAGCCGGAGGTCACCGTGGGTGCAGCTGAGCCTCAGTCAGAGGTCACCGTGGGTGCAGCCATGTCCCAGACTGGGACCGCCGTGGGTGCAGCTTTGGCCCAATCTGGGTCCACTGGGGGTGCAGCTGAGCCTCAGCCGGAGGTCACCATGGGTGCAGCTGAGCCTCAGCTGGAGGCCATCGTGGATGCAGTGAGGCTCCCGCTGGAGTCCATCATGGGTGCAACAGAGCCGGCCCGGTTGGAGGCCATCGTGGGGGCAGCGGAGCCGGCCCAGTTGGGGTCCACCGCGGGTGCTGTTGTGGACCACCCTGAGGACGTTGTGGTCCCCTTATCCTGGCCCTACGCCATGGAGGTCCCCTTTCTCCGGTCCTGTTATCCACCAGTGAGCCTTCCGGTGGGCAGGCCGCCTCTTGCTTCACCCCTGCGGTCGTGGTGGCTAATCAACATGGGCCAGTCGCCAGAAGAATTGACTATCCGGGTCAGGTGGCTCATGTTTTCCGGCAGGCCGCCGGATTCGGTTCACCAGACCTTCTGCTGGGCCTAGGACTCTGGGTGGCCTCCTGAGCCCCAACGCCCATGGACTTGGGGGGGGGGGGGGGTTAATCGTGGGCCCTGGGTGGGGCATTGTGTTCCCTCCTTCCTGTGGTCCCTACCGCCCACCCGGGTTTGTGTTGTGTGTTGTTGTTGCAACTGTTGGGGGGGGGGGGTGTCTTCTTGATGTTACCTGGGGTGTCTGGGAATCCACCCCTTAAAGGGGGGGGGGTGGGCTGTCATGAGCCGAGCTGGCTTGGCTTTCTCCGGCTCGGGGTCGATCTCTCTGTGGGTTTGGTTTCACTGTTTATGTGCATTTTGTGTATTTCTGTACCTATCCTATTACCATAGCCTGTTAGTCAGCTTCTGTGATCTTTTTCCCACACTGCTGACAGTCTGTCAGTCCAACCATGCCTTCTCGCTCTCCTTTATTTCACCAGCTGTTCCCAGCCCTGATAATTATCTTTCCCGTGCATCGCTCAGGTGTGCCCAATTTGTGTGGCCAGTGGCGTTTGTATTTAAGCGGCTGTTCGCTAGACAAACGCCACTGGGTCATTGTACGAGTCACGCTCTTGTTCTCCATGGTGTGATGGGCACGTCTGGAAGGACTACTGGATTATGTTCGCCGAGAGAAATGGACTTTCTAGACTGTTCCTGCTCGTGAATAAACTGTTGCGTTTCTCCGTGCGGTTGCTGCTACGCTTTACCTGAAGTGTTTCCTCCTGCAGTGAGTCTGCTACGCTTCAGGTGGCGTTTCTTCTCGCAGTGTAACCGCTACGCTTAGGCTGTGCCCAGTTTGCATTCCCCCGAGTCAGTTGAGCTCCCTGTAGTCTTCCCTGCTCTCTCGAGCGCATTCATATTGTATTGTAACTTACTTGTTCGTCTTTATTAGTGAACAGTATATGTCAATAAACGTGTGTATGGTGAAAACCTGCGCTTAAATCCTTTCATCCTTCTCCTCCTCCGTGCGCTATGGTGAAGCGCACGGAGAATTTATGGCAGTTTTACATAGGAGGATGCAACAATGCCACTTACAGGAAGTCCTTGTTATTCTATTTTGTTCAGAAGTCAGGTACACAAAAGTCTTAAAAGGTGGGGGTGCAGAACCATACATAATTTTAAAAATCAACCGTATATTTGCATACATAGATAGATAGATAGATTAGTTTATTTGACAGGGACAGTGCAATAAACATAGACAATTAATCAATGACAATCAATCTGATGTGTTGCACATGGAGTGTATAGCTATTAGCTAATTTGCAACTCTTGTCCCTGGATGGGCTTTAGAAAAGATGATCATATATGATCATATTTTCAAAGCTTAACATCTTATGTTTGGGAAGAAATGCAAATTTAGTGCACATTTACAGGCTAGTTAGCTAGATAGCTTAAAATTTAGTTAACTAGCTAACCTGTAAGGTGGCTCATTAGCCAGATAACTTAAAAGTCAGTGGGTCATTGGATGTTCGCTAGGTACGGTATTCTGTAGATAGGTTAGTTAGCTGATGGTTTAGTTAATTGGTCTGTTAGTTCTGTCTTATTTTCATATTTGGCGTTGAATAATCCCGCTGAATCTTTAATAATTCCATATTTTTCTGATGATTTATTCTGCAGTATCCTCTGACCCATCAGAGCCTTCCTACTAGAACTGATTCATAACATTTCCATCACAAACACTCTGGAGCATCAGCAACTCTCCTGTGATCATCTCCACCGCCGCGTTTGGCCTATTTTGGTGGTGAAACAAACGAAAAAACCTGAGTTATGAAGGCTCGTCAGAGGCAGTTACAGTCCACCCTGACAGAGACGGATCTCCTCCACACAGACAAACATTATTCTACACCAGAGCTACACCTGCTGCTGCACTACAGAAATTATAGAACAATAAGCTGCTGCCTAATGGATGTTTTATGGCTGTTACTGCAGTAATTAGAGGTAAACAAAGGAAGTATCATTAGAACAAGGAAACAGATGCCAGACAGATACATCCTGTGTGAGACAGAACCATAAATACTGTCGGTGACGGTCAGAGCTGATGTGCTGTTTCAGTTCATCATCCTGGATGTTGGAGCCGTCTCGTTAACGGATCCCCAAGAGCAGAGTTGCAGTGTTCTGTCACACTTACGGGCTCTCAGTCTGCTTCAGTGGAACTATTCAGGTTTTCTATTTCAGTCGGCTCAGAACTCAGGAGTCACACTAACCTGGACTGAGAACCCAGACAGAGGTGGTCTCGATCCTGGAGAACTTGATCAGACACCAAATCTTTAAAAGGATACAATGCGGAACCCAGAAATTAAATAACTACAAACTAAATAACCATCTAATCATTGGAATTTATTAACTAAACGGCCAGCAAACCAACTAACCTACGTATATGACAACCAAGACCGACTGACCGACCAACCAAAAAGCTGCTTTACAAACTTGTACACAAACGAAAGAATTTATGACTTTACAAGCTAGCTAGCTAACACTAAACAACTTGCCAACTTGCAAACTAGCAAACAATCTATCTCACTAACCAATGACCCACTTCAAAAGCTTGCCAAGCCACTAAACTGAGCAACCTTACAAGCTAGCAAACTAACTAAAGACTGAGCCACCTAACAAGTTGGCTAGCTAATTAAATGAACAATGAGCTAACAAACTAGTAAGCTATCTGAGGAATTTGTCCCTTTTACTAACAGACTGACTGACTGACTAATGACCCACCCCACAAGCTAGCTCACTAATTACAAGCCACCTTAAAAGCTAGTGCACTAACTAACCTATTAATCACATTTTACACCAACTTAGTAAACAATGAACTAACTTACAAACTATTAAACAATGTAACTGAGTAATGACCCGCCTCAAAAGCTACCCAACTAACCAAACGGTGAGCAACCTTACAGCTGAGCAAACTTAACTCATTAATTAGTCACCTTACACGCTAGCTAGCTAAGTAAATAATTAGTCACATTACAAGCTAGCTAGCTAACTAAATAATTAGTCACATTACAAGAAAGCTACCCAACTAACTTATTCAACAATGAACCAATTTACAAACAAGCAAATGACGTAACATACAAACAATGGTCTGCCTGAAAAACAAGCTAACTAACTAAACAATGAGCATCCTTACAAGCTAGCAAACCACCTAATTCATTAACCAGTTAATTAATTATATGATGGAAAATACGACAAACTTTTCTGACTATAAGGACAGTGAACTCTTGGAATTGGCTCCCTGAGCATGTTGTTGCTGCAGCCTTTGCGAATGCGTTCAAAAATCGATTGGGCATGTTGTGGTGTAGATAGTACAGTCAGAGTTTGCCATAGTGATGTTACGCTCGACACCGCCCACTCGACACTGATTCGAGCAACATAAAGCGGAAGTGTTGTGAGCAGTGCATTGAGCGCTGTTTCAGCACGCCCACAGTCACGTGACCGTAGCAAACGAGGCCTTGTTATGTCGGTCACATCACGTGACTCAAGAGCTCGTGAGAAGTTTGAGAGGGTTTGGTATTTGAATATAAGTCAGGGAGAGTATTACACAAGTTAGAATTAGGTTTAGGTTCAGTAACATTAAACTAAAATACATCACATTTACTAAATATTACACAGATACATACATACACACTCATTCACACAAACACTAGAAGATAGATGGATGGATGAGTTTTTGTGTGGTTGAGTGTTTTCTGAGAGTGTAAGGTGTGTTTTAGTGAGTTAATGAGTGAGGGCGTGCGTGTGTGTAAGTGAAGTAAAGGAGGAACATGGAGGAAAACTTCATTTTTGGACCCACAATTTAAAACATTAAGTCTTTAGCAATGAAACACGTGCACAAGAGGCCACGTCAGAACTGACTGCTGCACGTGCTGCAACCACGAGGATGGAGAGGACAATGCCGTCAGCATCACAGGCAACCATTTATTATTCCATATCATTATTGTGTTTTCCAAACCTGTCCAGCCACATGTGTTAAAATGTTCTCAACTCCATCAGTCAGCAGCAGAGGAAGAACCCGGGCCTTCAGCAGAAGACAACTTGTGGGAGCTTTGGGACAGCAGAGTTGGTTTGTATGTCATTACTTTAAGCATCATTTTCTTATTATTAAAGATTGCTAATTACATTTTTTTTCCTTTTTGTTTAGGTGAAACACAGCACTCTCAAAGTGCAACAAAGTGCAATATCTTTGCTGCTCATTAACATCTGTTTGTTCTCTCCCATAGATTGAGTCCCCATCGTGCTGTTTGCTCTCTACATGTCTGTTCTTTTCATCTTCTCTGTCCCCTCACCCCCCCAGCCAGTCGCAGCAGATGACTGCCCCTCCCTGAGCCTGGTTCTGCTAGAGGTTTCTTCCTGTTAAAAGGGAGTTTTTCCTCTCCACCGTCGCCAAGCGCTGCTCACAGGGGATCGCCTGATTGCTGGGGTCTTTCTGCAACTGTGGGGGTCCCCCTACAGTTGAAAGTGCTATGAGATGACTGTTGTTGTGAAATGGTGCGATATAAATAAAGTTGAATTGAATTGAACAGCAGGTACCACAGTGGAAGTTCAACGTCATTTATTTGTGCCCTACCTCTCCAGAGGAGAAGACCCACTGTGTTACTGGACAACACGCAAAACCATAAAGCCAAACCTTTTCAAGGTGGCAAAAAGTATCTCCACATGCCAGCAGCATCAGTGCTAAGTGAGGGCGTCTTCTCCAAAGCTGGAGAGGCAGTCAGCCACAAGAGGAGCAGACTGAAACCACACACTATTGAAATGCTTCTTTTGTCAATAAAACTCTTTGAATGAATGAATGAATGAATTTATTTATTTCGGATAGTACATTACAGGTTAAAAGAAACTGTATAATATAACAACAAGGTCAAATTAGACAAAGACTCCTTCTACTATACAATTCCACGTGAGTTATCCGAAATGGGTGATGGCTGAAGCCGCAGCTTATATTGCCCACCCATATTCCATCCAAGAATTCAAAGGAGAAAAAAGAGAAAACAAGACAAGAGCGATTACAATTTAAAACAAGGCTAAGACAAAATATGACTGAGAGAAAAAGAAAACTGAGCTAGTCTAAGTTAAGCGGTTACTATTCAAAAACAAATCTAAGACATAGTGTCACAGAGAAAAAAGAAAAACTAAGCTATAACACAACACAGGCTGGAAATGTCAATCCTTATGTGAGTTTACATGTCGTCTTGTAAATATGTTTGGAGTATTTCTTCCTTTAGTTTTTGTTTAAATTGTCCAAGCTTTGTACATGATTTTAATTCAGGTCCAAAATCGTTCCATAATCTGACTCCTTGCACTGAAATACAGTGTTGCTTGGTAGTTGTTCTCACTGTAGGCTTTTGAAATATACATGTTCCTCTGAAGTGATATCGTTTCTCCCTTGTTTGGAACAACTTTTGGATATTTGCGGGCAGTGATAGATTCTTCACTTTGAACATTATTATTGCGGTTTAAAGTCAATCAGATCTTTCAACTTGAGAGTTTTTTGTTTAAGAAAAAGTGGGTTTGTTGGTTCCCTGTAAGCTGCTTTGTTGATTATTCTAATAGCTCTCTTTTGAAGCATAAAGAGTGGATATATGTTTGTTTTATATGTATTTCCCCATACTTCATTACAATATGTCATGTATGGGAGTATTAATGAATGATACAAGGTGTATAGTGTGGGTTGATTCAGCAAATTTTTCACTCTGTGTAATATTGCAATTGATTTGGATACTTTACCTTTTATATAATTAATATGTGGCTTCCAACACAGTTTGTTATCAATTATTACTCCAAGGAATTTAGTTTCGGATACCCTTTCAATCTCTACACCATTTACACTGAGTTTGGGTACTGGGTAGTTGTGATGGTTGTTAAAGACTATAAATTTTGTCTTGCTTAAATTGAGCGTTAATTTGTTTGAATCAAACCACAGTTTCAGCTTTCCTAATTCCTTTCCGAGTGTATCCAGAAGTTGTTCCAAGTTGTTTCCACTGCATAGCAGATTAGTGTCATCAGCAAACAATATTAAGTCCATTTTTTCTGAAACTTTACATATATCATTTATATACATATTGAATAATAATGGTCCCAAAACTGAACCCTGTGGGACTCCACAGGTGACCTTCAGTAGCTCTGAGTTTTTGTTGTTAACACATACAAACTGATATCTATTCTTTAAGTAACTTCTTAACCAGGACAGTGCTACCCCTCTGATACCACAATTTTGTAGTTTCTTTAATAATAGATTGTGATCTACTGTATCAAATGCTTTTTTAAGATCCAGGAATACTCCAACTGAATACTCTTTAAACCAGGGGTGTCCAATCATGTGCCATGGAGGGCCAAGACCCTGCAGGTCCTCTCTTCTCCCCAGTCTCTTCAGCAGGTGTTTTCACTGATCAGCAATCAGTGGGAAGCAGTTCAGTGGAATCTGCTGTTGAAGACACTGGTTGGAGGTAAAGCCTGCAGGGTCTTGGCCCTCCATGGCACATGATTGGACACCCCTGCTTTAAATACTCCCAATTCAATAACACTCCCCAGTTGCAGAAGCACCAGCAAGTTCCCTGATGTTCCACAACATAGATTTTCCCATCTGTCTCTCTCTCTCTACACACAGGCATGTGAAAAAATTAGGACACCCCATTAAATATTCAGTTATTTATTATGAAATGTTCCCATATCTACGTCTAACCTTGTTTTTGTTTTTATTTGCATTTTTTAAACATTTATTTTAGACATTTTAAGTGGGAATGAATGTGGGGGTGTCCTAAAAAAGATGGGGGCGCCCTAATTTATTCCTCACTGTTTGTTTACAATTACATTTTACAGAAAAAAGTATTTAATCCATTTTTCATTGTTTAGTTGTATTACATGAATCTCCCAGTATTTTTATCATTGATATTAAATATCCATATGTCCAAATATGTTAAAAAAAAACCCGACAGGCTTATACAGGGCGTCCTATTTTTTTCACGACTGTGTATAGCTCAGAGGTTTTGTTCAATGAAAATTGTCATTCGACAGAATTTTTCCAGCAATGACTAAAAATTCTGAAAGCTGTCTATCATTTCACATATTACATGCAGGGTGATCAAACTAAAGTCAATTAAAATGATGGAGGACAGCCTGTCTGAGAAAATGACATAAAAAGTGTAGTGCAACTTCTGAAAGTCTCAATATTCTATGTATTGAGACTTTTTCAAGTCTTCCGCTCAGATGCAGTTCTGACAGTCAGCAGATGGCACTCTAATTGCCGTAACTAGTTACTTCTTTTCAAAAGTAATTGAGTTACTTTACCAATTACTACATGATTAAATTATTAAATCAATTAATTATTAATTAATTAAATTAAATTAACTATTTACTTGGAAAAGTAACTTTCACGTTACTTTGAAAAACATACTTAAATCATCTTGCACACATAGAAAGATAATTTAATTAATGGATTACATTACGGGCTTATTAATGTCAGGCTGAAACAGACTGTTTCAGACAGAGCTTTTAAAACATGTTCAGTCTGCTTTATCCTGCCTCGAGAGCTCTGACTGGGGGAAGAAGCTGAAGAAAATCAACATGATATTGCCAGTAATTTCCTCATTTTGGAGTGAGAGTTGGCAACACTGCATAAAGCTGTCCATGCTTATCTTACCTTTATGATATGGATACAGGGTGTTCTGTCACCTCAGGGAGTGATGACCCTGCCCATAATTGTGATGTCCTGGGCTCAGCTGGCTCTGGCTGACAGTACCCGGCTAGGGCCCCTTTGTCAGGGTTACGATGAAGCCAGTGGCAGCAGGCTGATAGATCCTGAATCGAGTGCTTGACAATTATTGTCATCGACTGCTGACTTTGTTCAGTGGCACGTGGAGGAACCTTACTCATGGTCAACGGGTGGCACAACCAGCCAGTTAGCAGTAACTGTGGGGCAGCCTGTACATCCCCAGCTCTGTTACACTTGGGTGTACCTCTGGATCTGGGTGTGTAGGCCCAGAGAGACCCGATGATGGGGGCACAATAGCACGGGTCTGCATCTACAGTGCAAGGTTAGGAGGAAGTTTTGGAGTATGGAGGAGGAGTTAGAAGCCCTGTTCTCCAGTCCTCATCGAAAACAATGAACTGCCAATACGATGATATGGATTTAATCTGATGTGCAGTGATCCAAGGAAAATGTCCATCATCCAGGGTCCAAATGTCTGCTGTGACAGAGATGCCATCCAGTCCCTCAAATTCCTTTTGGAGATCAAAATCCATTTTTGAATAATCTTTATCCAGGTAGCAGGTAAATGTGTTTTAATTTCAGTCGATCACAGTCTCAGCTCTCTGATGGAAAGTCACCGTTTATATGACGTCTTCAGTCTGTTATGACGTATCTGGCAATCAGGTTTAATACTTGCTGGGTGACAAGCTGTTCAGATGCATACCTGTGTTTGAAATCCAGCCGTGGCTGCTGAGACAAGAGTATTTCCACTTTACATCCAGCCGTGGCCCCCCTCATGGATCGTCACCTTATCGTGGTGGGGGGGTTTGCGTGCCCCAGTGATCCCAGGAGCTATGTTGTCCGGGGCAATTTGCCTCTGATAGGGTCTCCCAAGACAAACTGGTCCTGGGTGAAGGGCCAGACGAAGAACGATCCAACAGACTCTCATGATAAATTGTATATCAAGGATTCAGTGTACCCCGCCCGGTATGGGGTTACCGGGGCCCCACCCTGGAGCCAGGCCTGGGGGAGGGGCTCGAAGGCTAGCGTCTGGTGGCCGGGTTTCCACCCATGGGACCCGGCCGGGCTCAGCCCGAAGGAGTTACATGGGTCCGCCCTCCAGTAGGTTCACCACCTGCAGGAGGGATCATGGAAGTCCGGTGCTATGTGGATTAGGTGGCAGTCAAAGGCGGAGACCTTGGCGGACTGATCCCAAGCTTTCTAAACTGGCTTTTGGTACGTGGAATGTCACCTCTCTGGTGGGGAAGGAGCCTGAGCTGGTGTACGAGATTGAGCGATACCGGCTAGATATAGTTGGCCTCACCTCAACACACAGCTCCGGTTCCGGAACCAGTCTCCTGGAGAGGGGCTGGAGCTTGGCCTTTTCTGGAGTTGCCCCGGGCGAGAGGCGACGAGCAGGGGTAGGTATTCTTGTATCGCCCCACCTTGCTGCCTCTATATTGGAGTTTTCCCCGGTGGACGAAAGGGTTGCTTCCCTGCGCCTTCGGGTTGGGAAACGGGTCCTGACCATCATTTGTGCCTATGCACCAAATGATGTTTCAGAGTACCCACCCTTTTTGGAGTCTGTGACTGGGGTGCTGGAGGGTGCTCCTCCTGGAGACTCCATTGTCCTACTGGGGGACTTCAATGCGCACGTGGGCAACGACAGTGAAACCTGGAGGGGGGTGATTGGGAGGAACGGCCTGCCCGATCTGAACCCGAGTGGTGTTCAGTTATTGGACTTCTGTGCTAACCACAGTCTGTCTATAACGAACACCATGTTCAAGCATAAGGGTGTCCATATGTGCACCTGGCACCAGGACACCCTAGGCCGCAGGTCGATGATCGATTTTGTTATCGTATCATCAGACCTGCGACCGTATGTCTTGGACACCCGAGTAAAGAGAGGTGCAGAGCTGTCAACTGATCACCACCTGGTGGTGAGTTGGATCCGATGGCAGGGGAGGAAGCCATTCAGACCTGGTAGACCCAAACGTATAGTGAGGGTGTGCTGGGAGCGTCTGGCTGAGGCCCCTGTCCGGGAGGTCTTCAACTCCCACCTCCGGAAGAACTTCAACCACATTCCGAGGGAGTCTGGAGACATGGAGTCTGAATGGGCCATGTTCTCCACCTCTGTTGTTGAAGCGGCAGCCCAGAGCTGCGGCCGCAAGGTGGTCGGTGCATCTCGTGGTGGCAACCCCCGAACCAAGTGGTGGACACCAGTGGTGAGAGGGGCCATTAAGCTGAAGAAGGAGTCCTATCAAGCTTGGTTGGCTTGTGGGACTCCCGAAGCAGCTGAGGTGTACCGGCAGGCCAAGCGGAGTGCAGCTCGGGTGGTTGCTGAAGCAAAAACCCGGGTATGGGAGGAGTTCGGTGAGGCCATGGAACAAGACTTTCGGTCGGCTTCAAAGAGATTCTGGCAAACTGTTCGGCGGCTCAGGAGGGGAAAGCAGCTCCCCGTCCACACTGTGTATGGTGCGGATGGGACACTGTTGACTTCAACTGGGGATATCGTCGGGCGGTGGAAGGAATACTTCGAGGATCTCCTCAATCCCACTGATACGCCTTCCACAGAGGAAGCAGGGTTTGGGGACGAGGGGGATGACTCGCCTATCACAGGGGCTGAGGTCGCCAAGGTGGTTAAAAATCTCCTTGGTGGCCGGGCCCCGGGAGTGGACGAGATTCGCCCCGAGTACCTCAAGGCCCTGGATGTTGTTGGGTTGTCATGGTTGACACGCCTCTGCAACATTGCGTGGAGGTCGGGGGCAGTGCCTTTGGCATGGCAAACCGGGGTGGTGGTTCCTCTCTTCAAAAAAGGGGACCGGAGGGTGTGCTCCAACTTTAGAGGGATCACACTCCTCAGCCTCCCTGGGAAGGTCTATGCCAAGGTATTGGAGAGGAGAGTCCGGCCGTTGGTCGAACCTCGGATTCAGGAGGAGCAATGTGGTTTTCGTCCTGGCCGTGGCACATCGGACCAGCTCTTTACCCTCTCGAGAATTCTTGAGGGTTCGTGGGAGTTTGCCCAACCAGTTTACATGTGTTTTGTGGACTTGGAGAAGGCATTTGACCGCGTCCCTCGTGGATTTTTGTGGGGGGTGCTTCGGGAGTATGGGGTATCGGGCTTGTTGTTACGAGCTATTCGGTCTCTGTACAACCGTTGTGAGAGTTTAGTTCGCATTGCCAACACTCGGTCGGAGTCATTCCCAGTGAGAGTTGGACTCCGCCAGGGCTGCCCTTTGTCACCGGTCCTGTTCATAATTTTTATGGACAGGATTTCTAGGCGCAGCCAGGGAATGGAGGGTGTCATGCTTGGTGACCACAGGATCTCATCTCTGTTGTTTGCAGATGATGTTGTCCTGTTGGCTTCATCCAGCAATGACCTACAGCTCTTGCTGGGACGGTTTGCCGCTGAGTGTGAAGCGGCTGGGATGAGAATCAGCACCTCCAAGTCCGAGTCCATGGTCCTCAGCCGGAAAAAGGTGGATTGTCCTCTCCGGGTTGGGGACAGGCTCCTGCCCCAAGTGGAGGAGTTTAAGTATCTTGGGGTCTTGTTCACGAGTGAGGGGAAAATGGAGCGAGAGATCGACAGACGGATTGGAGCAGCATCTGCAGTGATGCGGACGTTGTACCGGTCTGTTGTGGTGAAGAGGGAGCTGAGTTCTAAGGCAAAGCTGTCGATTTACCAGTCAATCTACGTTCCTACTCTCACCTATGGTCACGAGCTTTGGGTAATGACCGAAAGAACGAGATCGCGGATACAAGCGGCTGAAATGAGCTTTCTCCGTAGGATTGCTGGACTCACCCTCAGAGATAGGTTGAGGAGCTCAGTCATCCGGGAGAGGCTCAGAGTAGAACCGCTGCTCCTCCACATTGAAAGGAGTCAGTTGAGGTGGTATGGGCATCTGATTAGGATGCCTCCTGGACGCCTCCCACTTGAGGTGTTTCAGGCACGTCCCACTGGGAGGAGACCCCGGGGCAGACCCAGGACTCGGTGGAGAGACTATGTCTCCCAGCTAGTCTGGGAACGCCTTGGTATCCCCTCTGAAGAGCTGGAGCAGGTGGCTGGGGAGAGGGAAGTCTGGGCTTCTCTGCTTGAACTGCTGCCTCCGCGACCCGGACCTCCGGAAAAGCGGTAGAAGATGGATGGATGGATCCAGCCGTGGCTGTTCAGAATACAGTAGATCCACTAACATGGTGTTGTTAGCATAGCTAGCCATTACTTAGCACTAGCTTTGTCGGACCTTTGTTGCTGTTTTCAAGCACTTCTCAAGATTGCAGTAGGTCTCAACCGGCACGTTATTTTGCAACCCACCAATATGCTTTTGTCCTTAACCACGACAAAGGGAAAATAATCTATTTTCACAAAAACAAAGTAGCTTCACCTTTTCCTCCGCTCAGTAGTGAAGACTCAGCTCTTTGCAACAGGTCATGTTGACTGATGGCTGCGTCACCTACGGTTGGGTCAGTTTGTATATTCATTTATTTGCACTAAAAATCTCTCTCCATATTAATAAAACAAGTAACAAGTTACGCAGCTGATCAATATTTCAGTAACTTTAACACATTACTGAACTTTTAAACAGTAATTCCGTTACACAGCATGTTACTGTAAAAGCAGTGGCGTTACTGTAACGTGTTACTCGCAACACTGGTCACCTTACAAGCTAGCTAGCTTACTAACGAATGAACCAACTTACAAACTATCAAATAATGCAGCTTACTAACTAACCAATGACCCACTTCAAAAGCTATCTAAAGACACAGTGAGCAACCTTGCATGCTAGCAAATATGCTAATTAATCAACTAACCAATGAGCCATGTCATGGCTGTAATCTCTGCACCAACACTGACGGCCGCTCAGTGATCCGTGTGGTGTGACGGACTCAGAAATATTCCCAGTTTAAAGCCAGCCCGTGTGATTGGTTTACAGTGGCACGAACGCTGCTGTTAAATAAACTCCACAAGCAGTAGTTTGAACAGGGAAATGGTCACATTTCTGATGCAGAGACGGCCTGACTGACTCTGTTTTCTCTGTTTGATCCACAGAGTTCAGCTCCATGATGGCAAATAGAGTCCAGACCACCAGGAGACGGATTATAGGGAAACACCCGCAGAGATAAATACAGACGGCAGTGAAGCAAACACACTGGGGTTTACTCACTAAAATAGTGGGAGTGAGTTCACATTGGGAATACATGTTACAGAGGTCATTTGCACGTTGGCAGTACATTGGCTAGACATTTGCATGAGTCCAACGTCTAGTCAATGTACAGCTAATGTAGAAATGGCCTCTATAAGATGTATTCCTGGTGTGAACTTGCCAATGTTGGCTGTCCAATTGATTGATTTGATTGATTTTATTTATTTGACCATTTCGACAAAAGAAAAAAGAATTTAAAACAAAAATCAAGCCAAAAAAATAAAATGTTCAAAAGGAGTGGGAAGAAGCCAACGCTTATATAGTCCCACCCCTTTTCCATACCCAACAAATTACAGCATCACTCTTAGTCATCATTCATCCCACAACCACATTCACCATAATACAGCCCATAGTCAAATTATGCAACAGAAATGACACAACAATGACAGTCCATATTGACAACAATACCAACATCCAACAATAACTGTAACAATAATAAATAAATACTTCCGGTATGTTCAACACAAACACAGACAACACCATCACAACCACCACAACACAATAACACACACAATAACAACCTTTTTTCATTGAAGACACATTGTAATATTACTGCCCTTTATTTTTACATTTCTCAAAAATCATTTCTTTATATGTTGATTTAAATAAACTGAACTAAAACGTAAATAAACAAAACTGAAAGTTCTGCCCATAATTGTTCCTAAAGCGGCGCCCCCAGGAATAAGGTGGAAACTAAAACTGTGTTCTGGTGGGTCTCTGTGGCATTATCTGCTCTGTAAAATTCTCCTCCACTGGAGTTCTCCTCTCCCACAGACTACAGAGCTGTCTGAAACGCCTCGTTCCGATTGGCTGTTGTCTTCTGTGAGGTCATCATGCCATTAATGAACAGATCTGATACAGGCCTGATCCTGGATGGTCTGGGACACCCTCTCCTCAATTGTCATTTTTGTGACTTTTCCCACCAACTCGTCTCTGATAATTATTTACTTGGACTTTTGCACGCTAATATTAAGACAGGATTTGTCACAATGTTAGATTGTTTGACAACTTCAGATAGAAGCTGAAGTTAGCCTCAGAAATTGTGTCACCATCAAAACAAACTCAGAGAAATGAGGAAAGAGTGAGGGCGGAGTCAACTAAAACAACAGCCTGCTCTGAGAGCGCACCTTCCCCGTGTGTAAAACCAAGCTGCAATAATCAAACCCTGAGACGTTCTGAATAAATCGTGTCACAGATGTTTCATTAAGGTCAACATCTGCATTCAAGCTCTAAATTACTGACCTTTCTAACTGCAGAGCATACCAGAGTGGTGGCCTAGCTGGAAGAACATCCGCCCAACAACTGGACAGTCGTGGGTTCAAATCCCGGCTGGGTCATACCAAAGGCCATATAAAAATGGTTCCTTCTAGCTTGGTGCTCAGCATAATAGAAGGGGGAAAGGAAAGTTAACACACAGAGCTACCAGAGGACTGACCCCTCACTGTAGCTTTCACTACTCACAGTAGCTGTGTGGTGTCGGGTCAGAGAAACGGAGACAGGTGCCGCCCCATACACCACATGGTGTCCCACATGCTGTGAAAGGGCTCAACTTAGCTGCAGAGTACACGTTTCAGTGTCCGATGTTGTTTTCCTCTCATTTCTGCTGGAACGATCCCGGCGTTCAGGCCTGTTGTTCTCACTTCCTGTTACAGACCTTTTGGTTGTTGTTGCTGTAATCGTTCAGCTGTGAAGTTAATTAAAGCGCTGCTCTGAACTCTGATTCACACTGAAAAACTGACCTTTCCTCTACAAAAAAGGGACGGACCCAAAGGTTCTTCACCGCCAAATGACAAATTTATCAGAGACTTCAGTTTTAGGAGGCAGACATGATGAGCCCTGTTAGAGCGATCCAAGGTTCAATTTTCAATTCAATTCAACTTTATTTATATAGCGCCATTTCACAACAACAGTCATCTCATAGCACTATCAACTGTAGGGAGGACCCCCACAGTTGCAGAAAGACCCCAGCAATCAGGCGATCCCCTGTGAGCAAGCACTTGGCGACGGTGGAGAGGAAAAACTCCCTTTTAACAGGAAGAAACCTCCAGCAGAACCAGGCTCAGGGAGGGGCAGTCATCTGCTGCGACTGGCTGGGGGGTGAGGGGACAGAGAAGAAGAAAAGAACAGACATGTAGAGAGCCAACAGCACGATGGGGACTCAATCTATGGGAGAGAACAAACAAATGTTAATGACCGGCAAAAAAAAAATATTTCATAGAGAGTGAGGAAAGGAGTGAGGCCCAGTGCATTACTGGAGGTCCCCCGGCTGACTAAACCTATTAGCAGCATAACTAAGGGAGGGTTCAGAAACACATGATCCCTCCCTAATTGTAGGCTATATCAAAAAGGTAGGTTTTAGCCCTATTCTTAAAAACAGAGATCGAGTCTGACTCCCGAATCCAGATTGGCAGCTGATTCCACAGGAGAGGAGCTTGATAACTGAAGGCTCTGCCTCCCATTGTACTTTTGGAGATTCTAGGTATTACAAGTAAACCTGCATTTTGGGAGCGTAGTGCTCTGTTAGGATGATACGGTAGTATCAGATCTTTTAAATAAAAAGGAGCCTGATTGTTTAGAGCTTTGTAAGTAAGAAGAAGGATTTTAAACTTAATTCTAAACTCTATGGGAAGCCAATGAAGGGAGGCCAGAACCGGAGCGATATGATCTCTCTTTCTAGTACCTGTTAAAACTCTTGCTGCAGCATTTTGGATCAGCTGAAGACTTTTTAAAGATGTTTTAGGACAGCCTGATAATAAAGAATTACAATAATCTAATCTCGAGCTAACAAAAGCGTGGATCAGCTTCTCAGCATCACTCTGAGACAAGATGCTCCTAATCTTGGCAATATTACGCAAATGATAGAAGGCAGTCTTAGAAACAAATTTAATATGTGAATTGAAGGACAAATCCTGATCAAAAATAACTCCAAGGTTCCTCACAGAGCTATTAAGAGAAAGAGTAACTGCATCCAAACTGAAAGTTTGATTTGGAAAGGAATTTCTAAGGTTTTTTGGACCAACAAGAATGACTTCAGTCTTATCTGAATTTAATAGCAGGAAATTACAAGTCATCCAAGCTTTGATTTCCTTAAGACAGGCTTCTAACTTGGCTAATTGATTAGTATCATCTGGCTTCATTGACAGGTATAATTGTGTGTCATCTGCATAACAGTGAAAATGTATACAGTGCTTTCTAATAATGTTGCCTAACGGAAGCATATATAAACTAAAAAGAGTAGGGCCAAGCACAGATCCCTGTGGAACTCCATGACTAAGCTTTGAGCTGAGAGAAAACTCATCATTTACATGAACAAACTGGAACCTATCAGATAAATAAGATCTAAACCACTGCAACGAAGTTCCATTAAGTCCAACATAGTGTTCTAATCTGTCAAGTAGAATATTATGATCAATAGTATCAAAAGCTGCACTAAGATCTAAAAGGACAAGTACAGAAACTAGTCCATTATCAGATGCAATGAGGAGGTCGTTAGTGACCTTCGCTAAGGCTGTTTCAGTGCTATGATGGATTCTAAACCCAGATTGAAACTCCTCAAATAAACCATTTCCCTGCAGGTGGTCAAATAATTGCGTAGCAACAACTCTTTCTAAGATTTTTGAAATGAAAGGGAGATTAGAGATTGGTCTATAGTTAGCTAAAGCTCCTGGATCTAGCGTTGGCTTTTTGAGTAAGGGTTTAATTACAGCCGTTTTAAAAGCCTGCGGTACATGGCCTAAAGTTAATGAAGAATTGATTATATGAAGAATAAAGCTACCAATAAGTGGGAAGACTTCTTTAAATAACCTGGTAGGAATAGGGTCTAAAAGACAAGTTGAAGGTTTGGATGAGGAAACTATTTTGTCTAACTCACAAAGGTCGATTGGAGTAAACTCATCAAGACAGACATCAATAGAAGGAGTTGTAGTAGTTACAGTATTTAAGTTAACTGTGGGAAGAATCTGATTGATTTTATCTCTGATGGATGAAATTTTATTATTGAAAAAGTTCATAAAGTCCTGACTAGTAAGCTCTAAGGGGATGCTAGGATTGACAGAGTCCTGACTCTTTGTCAACCTGGCTACAGTACTGAAAAGAAACCTGGGATTATTCTTGTTCTCTTCTATTAATGCAGAGTAATAACTCGTTCTAGCTTTTCTAAGAGATTTTTTATAAATTAAAAGATGATTTCTCCAAGCTAAATAGATTTCATCTAAATTAGTAGAGCGCCATTTTCTTTCTAATTGACGAGTCTTCTGTTTTAAGCTACGAGTTTCTGTGTTGAACCAAGGAGTTAAAAATCTCTGATTAGACTTTTTCTTTTTTAAGGGGGCCACCAAGTCTAGAGCCTGATGCAGAGAAGCTGAAACACTATCCACCATGTTATCAATTACAGAAGGAGCAAGCTGTCTATAGCTTATTTCCGTTGTGTTGACACATGGCATAGAGGAAACAATCTGCATAAATTTGGAAACAGCATCATCTGAGAGGCATCTACTGTGATAATATTTTTCTTTAGGAGCCAAATAGTCAGAAATAGTAAAATCAAAGGTTAACAGACAATGGTCTGACAGTACAGGGTTATGAGGAGACACTACAAGATTTTCTATTTCTATGCCATATGTCAGAACAAGGTCCAATGTATGGTGGAGGTAATGAGTAGAATTTCCTACTTTCTGAGAAAACCCAATCGAGTCTAATATTGAATTAAAAGCCACATTAAGGCAGTCACTATCTACATCCACATGTATATTAAAGTCCCCTACTATAATTATTCTATCAGATTTCAGCACTAAATCAGCTAAGAAATCAGGAAATTCGGATAAAAATTCTGAATAGGTTGATGGGGGACGATAAACTATGGCAAATAAAATTGGGTTTAACCTGGAATTGCTAAAGTGCCCAACACTGAGGACCAGGCCCTCAAAGGAATTATAACATGTTTTTTGCTTTACATTAACTAGTAATTTGGAATGGTAAATTGATGCTTCTCCTCCTCCACGACCAGAACTTCTGGGATTTTGACAGTTTAAATAACCAGAGGGAGTTGATTCATTTAAACCAACATAATCCTCTTGTCCTAACCAAGTCTCTGTAAGGGAAATTAAATCAATCTGATGATCAATTAACAGATCATGGACTAACAGAGACTTGGGAGTTAGAGACCTAATATTTAATAAACCACATTTAATTTTTAAATTATGAGGAGGAACAGAGGCCAAATCATTCAATTTAGAGGCTTTATGTTTAATTTGAGTTTTACCAATAATTTGCTTTATCACTTTGGGATGCTTATACATTATATTTTTATTTACTTTGGAGGGAGCAGACAACGATTCTCTGATGGGGAAGACAGGGGCTAAGCTGAGGGGTGGCGGATGAAGAGGAGCTGCAGAGAGGCGTGTAAGACTGAGACTCTGCTTCCTGGTCCCAACTCTGAGTAGTCATGGTTTTGGAAATTTGGATAAAAAAGATGCCAGATTGTTAGATAAATGAGAAGCACCATCCAAAGTGGGATGAATGCTGTCTCGTCTCATAAGACCAGGTTTTCCCCAAAAAGAGCTCCAATTGTCAATGTAGCCCACGTCATTTTTAGGACACCACACAGACAGCCAGCGGTTCAAGGATGACGAGCGACTAAACATGTCATCACTGGTCAGATTGGGGAGGGGCCCAGAGAATACTACAGTGGCAGACATCGTTTTTGCAAAGTCACACACCGATTCTATATTAAGTTTCGTGACTTCCGACTGCCGGAGACGGATGTCATTAATGCCGGCGTGAATAACAATTGTGGAATATTTACAGTTACTTTTAGCCAGCATTTTCAAATTTGACTCGATGTCGCCTGCTCTGGCCCCAGGAATGCATTTGACTATGGCCGCTGGAGTCTCTAGGTTCACGTTTCTGACTACAGAGTCGCCAATGATCAGAGTTTTTTCCTCAGCGGGTGTGTCGCTGAGCGGGGAAAAACGATTAGAAACGTGAACAGGTTGGTGGTGAACCGGGGCTTTGCGACTAGGCTTCCTTCTCACCGTCACCCACCCAGTCTCCTCGCTGCAGAGGAGAGCCGGGGAACCGGTGACAGGGGGACCTAAGCTAGCTAGCTCCGCTGCAGCTAATGGGCGTCCGTCGAGATTAACTGGCGCAGACGGTGTTTCAATGCAGCGGAGCCGGGATTCCAAATCAGACAACCTCGCCTCGAGCGCCTCAAAAAGACAACATTTATTACATTTACCGTTATCACTAAAAGAGGCAGAGGTGTAGCTAAACATCTGACAGAGAGAGCACACCAGAGGAGGAGAGGAAAGAGAGCTAGTAGCCATAGCTAGTGGCTCGAGAGCTGGAGAGCAAACCACACAGGCAGACAGCAAAACAGGAAGTGACGATACGTTACCACAAGGAAGTGACGATCCTGATTGATCCTGATACTCAAGGATCAAGGTATGCATTGGTTCTGTGCTCTGTGTCTCCTGACAGCGGGTTTGGTGGCTCGTCGTCCCACATCAGCAAATTTTAGAATCATGCTCATGGATGTCCCATGTTCATGTACTCTACGAGAATTTATCACAGCCTGCTGTTCTGTTGGCCAGAAATGTACAAGTTATAACTATGGGTCCAACTAATTAACTGACTAACTTACAAACTATCAAACAAACTAAAGACTTTATCACCTTACAAGCTAACTAACTCATTTACTAAACAGTGAGCAACCTTGCAAACTAGCAACCAATGTAATTAGTGACTAACCAATGACTCATCTCAAAAGCTAGCTAGCCAACTAGTGAGCCACCTTTCAAGCAAGCAAGCAAGTTAATTAATTCATTGTCGGCCTCCGTCGGTCTATGATGACCATGGAAGAGAATCCTAAACGTCTACTCTGCTGGAACAGCACCGCCTGTGGCTGAACAGGCCGATGCGCACTGGTGTTCTACCTTCCAGCGTTGGGCGTTGGTAGGATTCAAGCCTGGGCAGGAAGATATGGAGGACAAGATGTTACCCATGCAGCATGTCCCCCCTCTCCACGTCACTGATGAATCCAAAGGAACAGCAGGGCTGCTATAGTTTGGCACCAGTCGCCGTCGCAGGAGCTGCCAGAACGATGTTGAGCACAACAGAGAACTGCTTTAGGGGCTCCGACTCCGGATTTTTCCTCAGGGTTGACTCCCAAAGCCTTTCCCGTGACCGGGTATGCCGCAAAGCAGCGGAGGTTTGAAATCAGGGTTTACCTTCCCCTAGATGGGCTACCTTCCCAGGTTGACGAGCCACCATCTACCCGAAGCATCTGGTTTTAAGGCGCCAGAGATCCGCCCTCGCCCCTTCTCCTATTAGTAAAAGTAGTTCCGCCGGGCTTAGAGACTAAACCACACGGGCAGGCTAGGAGTTGGACTTAGTTGTCAGAGGCTTTTCGAGACGCACGCCGTAAGGAGCATTTTATGAGCACTGGGAGCTTAACCCCAGTGCCGCTCCTGGCTATGACAACCTTGGAACCAATTAATTAAACAATTAATTAATTAGTTACATAACTAACTAACTTGGCAAAAAATATAGCTAGTAAAAAGTTGATAAAAAAAGTTGCCAACTCAAGCTGCTAACTAAAGTTGCTAAAATGAAGTTGGTAATAAAAAATTGCTAAAAACAGTTGCTAACTAAAGTTGCTAATAAAGAAGTTGCTGGTTATTACTCATTTCAGTAACATGATATAGAAAGTTTATGATGATACTGGGGGACAATTCTGCCTTTTTTCCAGGTTGGGAGGGACAATGTCCCTCCAATTTCCACCTATGAATGGTGATGGGGGACGGCAGGCTAACAAGGGGGGTGATTTGGGGTCATTTTGCTAACAGGGGATTAACCCCCCCTCCCGTCATTGCGATGATGCTGTCGGTGAGCAGCTGTTCTGATTGGTCGATCACATGCTACAGCCCTCTGACTTCTCACTGGTAAACCTGCTGTCTTTCTCCTCTGTTACATGACCAAACAAAATGGATTTTTTTCTCCTGTTTTATTACATTTCTGGAGTGTGGACAAACATGCTGGAAACACTGATCATCCATCCAGACATTCAGCCGTTCATCTCACCATCCTGTTATTATCGTCTCCATCCATCCATTCATTCAGATTCATCGCCATTCACCCACGGCTGCTACCGTCACCACCGTCATGTCAAACATGCGTCTGTCTGTTTGTTTGTGGAGGAGATTGCTTCAAAATAAAAGTGGAGAGCGGAGTGGCGGCCGATGGTCTCTGAGGTGCTGACCCCTCATCAGTATTCTCCTCCTCCTCCTAACCAACTCCTTCCTCTCCTATATCATCCTCCTCCTCCTGCTCTCCCTTATTCCCATCACAAATGCTGCTGCCGCCGGCTAACCTTTTCAGCACCGATGTTTAAGTGAGGGTTTTAGTGGTTTTCACCCATCAGCTGTATAATGTGAGAAGGAAGTTCAGCTGGAGCAGCTCGACCCAGACATCACAGCAATCTACACTCGCCGTTATCTCTGAGTGTTTACAAGCTGCTGAGGTGATCCTGGTTGACACGACAGTTGGAGATGAACACGGGGCGGCTCCTGGAGAAGGTCTGATTAGTCCCAGATAAACCAGATGTAGAGAGCTCATGTTTGGGGATGTGCTGTGTTAGAGTGGTGAGGAACTGATGGACAACACAGAAGAACCACAATGCTGCTCTTCACTTCATCTGAAGATACACTACCGTTCAAAAGTTTTGGGGTCACCTCAGACAATTTTGTGTTTTCCATGAAAAGTCACACTTTTATTTACCACCATGAGTTGTAAAATGAATAGAAAATATAGTCAAGACATTGACAAGGTTAGAAATAATGATTTGTATTTGAAATAATAATTTTTTCCTTCAAACTTTGCTTTCATCAAAGAATCCTCCATTTGCAGCAATTACAGCATTGCAGACCTAACATGATTGCACAAGGGTTTTCTAATCATCCATTAGCCTTCTGACGCAATGAGCAAACACATTGTACCATTAGAACACTGGAGTGATAGTTGCTGGAAATGGGCCTCTATACACCTATGTAGATATTGCACCAAAAACCAGACATTTGCAGCTACAATAGTCATTTACCACATTAGCAATGTATAGAGTGTATTTCTGATTAGTTTAAAGTTATCTTCATTGAAAAAAAGTGCTTTTCTTTCAAAAATAAGGAAATTTCTAAGTGACCCCAAACTTTTGAACGGTAGTGTATGTATGAGAACCGTGAACACAACGGAAAGAAAAGTGGAGATACTGGGACATCAGGCAGGGTGTAAATGCACCATTGTGCTGTACAACGCATAAAATGCCCATATGGTGCATATTGAGTAGGCAGTAGTGGGCAGTGGTGGCCGAATGGTTAGGGATATGGACTGGTGAGCAGAGGGTCACTGGTTCAATCCCTGGACCGGCAGGATTAGATCTGGGTGGGACAGATAACACAGCAGTGTTGCTCCACCCTCCTTAATCCCACTGTGGTGCCCTTGAGCAAGGCCCTTAACACCAACTGGTCCAGTGGAGCTGCTCAGTGGCCACAGGTCAGTCTGTGGTTGGACTGGGCAGCTTCCTGGTGTGATCGTGAACAGGGCATCCTTGATAAAGAGAGGTTGCCTCTCAATGGAACTACCCTGTATAAATAAAGGTTAAATAAAATTCATCACGTTAACGTGAGCCGACACTTTACTCAATGCAGCGTCTCTCTCTAGCGCAGTGAGGAATTATATTGCAACATATTTTTTTTGCTATATCGCCCAGCCCTACTGGAATAGCTTCTGCACAGATGACCGCTATTTTTGTTGCTAACGCCAGGTCATTTACCAACAAGATGGATGAACTGAGGTTGGATTTATTATCGCGATCAGACTTTCAAGGTAGCTGCATGATGAAAACGATCAAATCGTTGCATCATCCATAAGTCTGGAGCACTGCTACCATGAGCTAGCTAGCTAGCTAGCTAACACTGCTGCCTGTGGTTCAAACTCCACTTCTAAATGTGATGAACAATGTAAAAAGGAGAAACATCATTTCATTTTACTAGACATGCTTCGTTGCAGAATAAGCTAAATGACAATTATGTCAGCCTTTCTTTCTAGCTAGCTAGCTAGCTAACAGGCTACTCAAATCAAAGAGACCAGATGGGTGAACTCTAAAATAAAAGTCTGTGTATAAAACTGCGATATTCTATATTCTGCTAAGTGTTTGTGTCCGTACGGTGGCCAACAGAGCTCACAAAAATGCAAACAAAAAGAAACAACAACAAAACAACAACAACCTGATATGAAACCAACAGTCCACTGGTGTGACGGTTGGAGCTGACTGGACATTGCAAGTTGCAAGGCTAGATGGAGTTAGGCTAACTTCTGTTGAGCTTTTTCTTTTGTTTGCACTTGTCTTTGATTGTCCTTATTTTTATTGTTTGCACTAGACTGAGTCCCTCAGAGCCCAGTTTTGGGCCCTCTTCATTTTACTTTATACATGTTGCCTTTGGGTGCAGCTACAGGAGGTGCACAAGCCAGTCTAGTCCTAGTGCCGGTCCCAAGCCCAGGTAAATTTAGAGTGTTGGGTCAGAAAGGGCATCAGATGTAAAACCTTTGTCAAATCAATCATGCGGATCATGACAAATGATACTTTCATACCGGATCGGTCGAGGCCCTGGTTAACAACTACCACCACCAGTGCTGTTTAACCAACAGGGTGCTGGTGGAAATTGGGCTACTGTTGGTCAAAGATGGAGGAGGAGGAAAGTGGGAAAGAGTGTTAGGAGGGAGAGAGAGAAGGAAAGGTAGAAGTGTGGAGGTGAGAGTGGGGACATTAAATGTAAGGACTATGACTGGTAAAGACGGAGAGTTTGCTGATATTATGGAGAGAAGAAAGGTACAGTAGATATACTGTGTGTTCAAGTAACCAGATGGAAGGGAAGCAAGGCTAGGAGCATTGGAGGTGGATTTAAAATGTTCTACCATGGTGTAGATAGGAAGACAAATGGAATAGGACTAATCTTGAAGGAAGAGTATGTGAAGAGTGTTCAGGAGGTAAAGAGGGAGTCGGACAGAATCATGAGTTTGAAGCTAGAAGTCAAAGGTGTGATGTTGAATGTTGTCAGTGCGTATGCCCCACAAGTTGGATGTCAGGTAGAAGAGAAAGAGGAATTCTGGAGTAAGTTGGATGAAGTAGTAGAGAGTGTTCCGGGGGTGGGGGGTGGGGGGGTGGAGTGGTGATTGGAATGGACTTTAATGGACATGTAGGTGAAAGGAACAGAGGTGATGAGGAGGTCCTGGGGTAGGTATGGTCTTAAGGAGAGAAATGTGGAGGACAGATGGTTGTGGATTTTGCTAAAAGGATGGAAATGGCTGTGGTCAACACATACTTCAAGAAGAAAGAGGAACCTAGGGTGACTTACAAGAGTGGAGGAAGGTGCACACAGGTGGACTACATCTTATGCAGAAGGAGAAATCTGAAAGAGATAGGAGACTGCAAGGTGGTGGCAGGGGAGAATGTAGCTAAACAGCATCAGATGGTAGTCTGTAGGATGACTTTGGAAGGCAAGAAGAGGAAAACAGTGAAGGCAGAGCCAAAGATTAAGTGGAGGAAGTTACAGAAGGAAGAAGGTCACAGAGAGTTCAGGAAGGAGTTGATACAGGCTCTGGGTGGTAGAGAAGAATTACCAGATGACTAGGAAAGTGCAGCAAAAGTATTGAGGGAAATGGGTAGAAAGGTATGCGGTGTATCCAGTGGACAGAGGAAGGAAGACAAGGAGACTTGGTGGTGGAATGAGGAGGTACGGGAAAGTATTCAAAGGAAGAGGTTAGCAAAGAAAAAGTGAGATAGTCAGGGAGATGAAGAAAGCAGACAGGAGTATTTGGAGTCAAGGTGCATGGAAAAGAGAGAGGTGGCAAAGGAAAAGGAAAAGGCATATAGGGAGCTGTATGAGAGGCTGGACACTAAAGAAGGAGAAAAGGACTTGTATTGATTGGCTAGACAGAGAGATGGAGCTGGAAAGGATGAACAGCAGGTTAGGCTGATTAAGGACAGAAATGGTAATGTACTAACAAATGACGAGAGTGTGTTGAGAAGGTGGAAGGAGAACTTTGAACAGCTGATGAATAAAGAAAATGAGCGAGAGGAGGATGGATGAAGGAAAGATGGTGAACAAGGAAGTCCCGAGGATTAGCAAGATAGAAGTGAGGGCAGCTTTGAAGAGGATGAAGAATGGAAAGGTGGTTGGTCCAGATGACATACCTGTGGAGGTATGGAGATGTTTAGGAGAGATGGCAGTGGACTTTTTAACCAGACCGTTTAACACAATCTTGGAGAGTGAGAGGATGCCTGAGGAGTGGAGAAGTGTTTTGGTACCAATTTTCAAGAACAAAGGTGATGCTCAGAGCTGTAGTAACTACAGAGGCATGAAGTTGATCAGCCACACTATGAAGATATAGGAAAGAGTTGTTGAAGCCAGGTTAAGAGGAGAGGTGACAATCAGTAAGCAGCAGTACGGTTTCATGCCAAGAAAGAGTACTACAGATGCAATGTTTGCGCTAAGAGTGTTGATGGAGAAGTATAGAGAAGGTCAGAAGGAGTTGCACAGTGTCTTTGTGGATCTGGAGAAAGCAGATGATAGGGTGTCAAGAGAGGAAGTGTGGTACTGTTTGAGAAAGTCAGGAGTGGCAGAGAAGTATGTGAGGGTGGTGCAGGACATGCATGAGGACAGTGAGATGGTGGTGAAGTGTGCTGTAGGAGTGATGGATGGATTCAAGGTGGGGATGGGGTTTCATCAGGGATCGGCTCTGAGCTCCTTCTTGTTTGCCATGGTGATGGACAGGCTGACAGATGAGGTCAGGCAGGAGTCTCCATGTAGTGAAGGAGGACATGGAGAGGGTTGGTGTTCCAGAGGAAGATTAAGGGATAAGGAGAGATGGAGGCACATGAACTGCTGTGGAGACCCTGAAGGGAGGAGGAGGAGGAGGAGGAGGAGGAGAAGGAGGAGAAGAAGAAGAAGAAGAAGAAGAAGAAGAAGAAGAAGAAGAAGAAGAAGAAGAAGAAGAAGAAGAAGAAGAAGAAGAAGAAATGTTGCCTCTGGGTTCTATTTTTAGGAAGCATGATATCAGTTTTCATTGTTTTGCAGATGATGTGCAAATCTATCTGCCTGTTAAAACTGAAAATCGTTCTTCAGTCCAGATTTTATTAAACTGCCTCAAAGATGTTCAGTTTTGGATGGAAACCAACTTGCTGAGTTTAACCCCTTAACGCCTGAATTTATTTCCAATTATGAAAAAAAAAATTCACTTGTGTTTTTGCTTTCAAGTAGATGCTAAATTAAGTTGAGAAAGTTAATTTGACTATAGCACATAAAACAGATATAATTTTAGGTATGATGCAACTTAGCGAAAACAGGCATCTATGGTAAAAAAAAAATCGTAAAAAAGCACCTGTTCCCATCTCAAGTATGAAGAATCTTTTATTTATGCAACAAAGTTATTTTCAGTATTTTCAACTCTCATGACTGCCAAACTATAACTCTAACCCTAACCCTAACCCAAACCCTAACCCTAGCAATCAGGAAATGGATGGTGCTCCGTCTCTGACCATTCCTCCGAGAAACTAATGCTTGCAAAAGGTTCCTAGGTATGTGTTGGAAGTGCTCCAACCGGAAGTGGAGGAATACAGACGGTATTTTGGTTGCATTTGGAGCGGAAGCGGTTTGATGCGAATTCGCGACAACAGGCGTCAAGAGGTTAAACAAAAATCAGACTGAAATCATTGTGTTTGGACAACAAGACATCTTAGAAGGCTATGACAGTGCCATTCATACCCTTAGCTCTTATTTTAGTTTGTGTGCAAGGAACCTGGGTGTAGTTTTTGATAGTGATTTTACATTTAATAGGCAAATCAGTTCAGTGGTCAAGATTAGTTTTTATCAATTACGACTTTTAGCAAAGATCAAGGCCGACCTTCCCAATCCTCACACTGAGTTATTCACACTTTTATTACACATTGACTACTGTAACTCTGTATGTTGGTCTTGACCAGCCGTCATTACAACAACTGCAGAATGTCCAGAATGCTGCTGCCACCCGCCTACTGGCAGGAAAGAAACTTGGTGACCACATCACCCCGAGTCTTGCCTCTCTGCACTGGCTTCCAGTTAATTTTAGGATCCAGTTTAAAATTGTATTTATTCTTTTAAATGTGTAAATGGTTTAGCACCTTTTTATTGGTCTGATCTTCTTCACCCTTATTCCTCAGCCAGAGCACTGAGGCCCGAAACTAGCTGCTTCTGGCTGCACATTCAGTTTCACTTTACGTTTTTAAAGTTTTTTGTTGCTCCAAACGTACACTGAACATGACAAAAATATTCAGAAAAACATGATGGCTAGTCGTATAATAGCTAGTCGTAGCACCTAACACCGATACAAAGGAGTGACTCTGTCCCCAGTTCGTCTCACTAACCTGGCATCGGCCCGGTAGATGACGGCTGAGCCTCCCAAGCAGATTCTTAGAATCTTGTGATTGGGGCTCGCTGGAGGAACTAACTGAGGCAACAGTTGGACGGGAGCCGGATCGGAGTTCAACTACAGCAGCGGTAGGAGATGGGGACCAGTGTAGGTGCAGCCGGGGCCCCAGCTGGATAACAGCTGGATTGGAGCCCAGTTACAGAGGTGGGGCTCGGCGGAGGAACTACTGAGGAAGACGGCGGTAGGTGGCGGGGCTCAGCGGAGGAACTACCGGGACCCCAGCTGGACAGGAGCAGGATTGGAGCTCAACTACAGCGGCGCAGGGCAGCGGGGCTCGGTGGAGGAGCTGCTGGCACCCCGGCTGGACAGGAGCTCAATTGCAGTGGCGGTAAGCAGCGGGACTAGCAACCAAGGGGGCTAGCTGAGGCCCCAGCTGGATTCGAAGTCGGTCGGATTGGATACCGGCGACACCAGCAGAGACTGTTTTTTTATCAACAGGTCAGTAAAAATGCCACCAAAGAAGGAGGAGATGGAAGAGATCAAAAAATCTCTGAACGTCTTGTCAGAAGAACTGACCAAAGTGGCCAATCAACAGCTTAAACTATTAGGGCTAATGGAAGAAGTCCAAGAATTGAAATGAACAATTAAGGAAAAAGACAAAAAAATTGCAGATCTGGAGCGACGCATCGAGGATTTTGAACAATATTCTCGTATGGATAATCTAATTATAAGTGGACTAGACATTAAATATCAATCATATGCCAATGTTACAGCAGGAATGAGAGGTGAGGAGGCTCCCCTGAGTGAATCAGTCTCCCTGGAAAACCATGTGCTTCAGTTCCTTGAAAGCAGAAATATAAAGGTTGAAGTAAATGCAATTTCAGCCTGTCATACTTTACCCAGAAAAGATAATAAAACAAATAAATCAATTGTGATGCGCTTTGTGAACAGAAGGGTAAAGTATGACATACTGAGGCAGGCGAGAAAGCTACGGGGAACAGAAGTTTACCTAAATGAACATTTAACAAAGGCTAATGCTGAAATAGCACGGCAAGCACGGATGCTGAAAAGACAAAATAAGATACAGGCAACGTGGACAACAAACTGTAGAGTTTGGATCAAACTAAATGGAACACCTGAGGAAGCAAAGGCCATAATAATCATAGATCTCACTGATTTAAATAAATATAGATGAACACTGATTCAGAAAATTAAGAGACTATGATAATCCATATCTACACACACGGCAAGAATAGTTCTTTTGTGACACACCATGTCAATGTACTTTAAAAAACAAAACAAAAACTAAACAAAACAAAAAAACTTATGACTGACTTGAGTAGACATCAATTATCCCCAGTTGGAGGAAGTCATTTGACACAAAGTGAGGAAATTCAAACTCTGAAAATATGCCATTATGCTGAACATAAACTTCAAGAGATGGAGAATGATATTGATCCTGATAACCACTTTTTCAAAAATATTCATAATCATTGTGAATACTATACTGAAAAGCAATTCAAAAGTCAAGTGCAATTAAATGGTAAACTATCAATAATATACTTCAACAGCAGAAATCTTAAAAACTTTCCACAGATTCAGGACTATTTAAAACAGCTAGACAGAAAATTTACAGCTATCACAGTCTCTGAAACTTGGCTTAATGAAAAGCAGGCTCCTCTGATGGCAATAGAGGGATATCAGATGTTTCATATTAACAGATCTCAAAAAAAGGGTGGTGGTGTTGCACTGTATATTGATGAACTGTATAGGTGTAAACTTGTAAATGGAATGTCCTTTGCACTACCAGGGATTCTGGAATGTGTTACTGTTGAGATTGACCAAGATAAAACAAAAAATCTAATTATAAGTTGTATATATAGAATGTCGGGAACTTGCATTGAGACATTCAAAGATAAATTAGTCGAGCTGTACAATAATATTGCAAGTAAGAAAATGGTTGTAATTTGTGGAGATTTCAATATTGATTTACTAAATCCATTTCAACAAAATGTAATTACAGAGTTCATGAATTCTATGTACAGTATGAGTCTATATCCCACAATAACACATCCCAGTAGAATCACAGTTCACACTGCTACACTTATTGATTACCTGTTTGTTAATATTATTGATAAGAAAATAGAAAGTGGATTATTGATAAATGATATAAGTGACCATTTGCCAGTCTTTGCACTTATCCATGGCCACATGGGGGCCAATACAAAAAACCCCTTTAAAATCTTTCAGATACAAATCACAAAATGCAATCAGTTCTTTTAAAGAAGACTTGCTGAAGCAAGACTGGACAAAGTCTATGTATCAGATGTAAATGAAGCCTATGACACATTTATGAACATTGTAACCACTCTTAATGAAAACAAAATGTCCATTAGTAAAGAAAAAGCTTAAACAGAAATTTGTCAATAAGCCATGGTTAACCAAAGGATTAGAAAAAGTGTGTAAAAAGAAAAATTCATTATATAAAGCTTTTCTAAAGAAAAGGACAAAAGAAGCAAAGCAGCGGTATAAACCATACAAAAATAAGTTAACATATATAATGAGATGTAGTAAAATAGACTATTACAGTAAAGAACTGGAGAAAAACAGAGACAATATTAAAAATATATGGACAATACTGAACAATATTCTTGGAAATAAAAACAGAAATACAAGCTACCCAACCAATCTTTCAAAAAAAAAAAAAAATAACGACTCAGAGTGTGAATGCAGTCTCACCTGCAGATGAATTTAACAACATTTTTGTTAACATCCTAATTTGGCTCGAGAAATACCCATTACGGCACCTACGGGTGATACAATAAGCAAAAACATTGCTATAAAAGACTCCATTTTCATAAAGAACACAGACGAAAGAGAGGTCATTGAAATTGTTAAATCGTTTAAAAGTAAAACATCTACGGACTGTGATAGTATTGACATGCTCTTAGTCAAAACTATCATTGAATGCTTAGTGAAGCTACTGACGTATATCTGTAACCTGTCTTTCCAAACAGGTATATTTCCCAGTGCAATGAAAATAGCTAAAGTAATTCCGATATACAAGACGGGTGACAGAGGGGAATTTTCAAACTATAGACCAACTTCATACCGAAGAATAATTTATTGTGTGAGCAGCAATATGGGTTCAGACACAAGAGGACAACTGCATTTGCTCTAATGGAATTTATAGAAAAAATATCAACTGCCGTTGAAAATAAAGAGTATTCAGCTGGGGTATTCCTGGATCTTAAAAAAGCATTTGATACAGTGGATCATAATTTATTATATTATTATATATTTATATTTATATTTATATATTTATTATATTATATTTATGCAAAATGGGGGGCGGCAGTCTCCACCCTGCGCACCTCAGCACTGGCCCTTTCATACTCTGTAGCAGAATATTGTGCCCCTGTCTGGTCCAGGTCATCTTACACACACCATGTAGACACCCAGCTCAACACAACCATGAGAACTATAACTGGAACAATCCGCTCAACACCACTCCCCTGGCTCTCTGTACTGTCAAACATAGCCCCTCCACACATCCGGCGAGCAGCATTAACTCAAAGGATGCTCCAAAAAGTTAAAGATTCTCCTCACTTACCAATCCATGCAGATATCTACACTCCACCCACTGCCCGACTTTCATCCAGACGGCCGATTTGGAAAAACCCTCCCCCAGCTGACTTTACCATCCAGACAGCTTGGCAAGAGGAATGGGAGACCAAGGAGGTCCCAAACAAACAGCTGGTGATAAACCCCAACCAACAGGTCCCGGGCACCAACCTCCCAAGGAGACAGTGGTCTACACTCAATCGCTTCAGGACTGGACATGGCCCCTGCTTGGCCAGCCTTTACAGATGGGGCAGTAGCCCTAGCCCACTGTGCGCATGTGGAGAGGAGCAAACAATGGAACACATCATAGAGGTTTGCCCGCTCCAAAGACTGGAAGGAGGATTACACACCCTCCATACAGCAAACCAGGAGGCAACTGCTTGGCTTAAGGACTTTGCATTCGCTAAATAAATAAATAATTTATTATTAAAGAAACTACAAAATTGTGGTACTGGGGGGTAGCACTGTCCTGGTTATGTAGTTACTTAAAGAATAGATATCAGTATGTATGTGTTGGTAACAAAAACTCACAGTTACTGAAGGTTACTTGTGGAGTCCCACAGGGTTCAGTTTTGGGGCCACTGTTATTCAATATGTATATAAATGATATATGTAAAGTTTTGGAAAAAATGGATTTAATATTGTTTGCTAATGACACTAATTTATCATGCAGTGGAAGCAATTTGGAACAACTTCTGGATACACTCGGAAAGGAATTAGGAAAGCTTAAATTGAGCGTTAATTTGTTTGAATCAAACCACAGTTTAAGTAAGACAAAATTTATAGTTTTTAACAAGCATCACAACAACTTAGTATCTAAACTCAGTGTAAATGGTGTAGAGATTGAAATGGTATCCAAAACTAAATTTCTTGGGAGTAATAATTGATAATAAACTGTGTTGGAAGTCACATATTAATTATATTAAAGGTAAAATATCTAAATCAATTGCAATACTACACAGAGTGAAATATTTGCTGAATCAACCCACATTATATACTTTGTATCATTCATTAATACTCCCATACATGACATATTGTACTGAAGTATGGGGAAATATATATAAAACAAACATATATCCAGTCTTTATGCTTCAGAAGAGAGCTATTAGAATAATAAACAAAGCTGCTTACAGGGAACCAACAACCCCACTTTTTCTTAAATTAAAAGCTCTCAAGTTGAAAGATTTGGTTGACTTTAAAACTGCAGTAATAATGTTTAAAGTGAAGAATCTATCACGGCCCGCAAATATCCACAAGTTGTTCCAAACAAGGGAGAAACAATATCATTTCAGAGGAACATGTATATTTCAAAAACCTTCAGTGAGAATTACCACCAAGCAACACTGTGTTTCAGTGCAAGGAGTCAGATTGTGGAATGCTTTTGGACCTAAATTAAAATCATGTACAACGCTTGGACAATTTAAACAAAAACTAAAGGAAGAATTACTTCAAACATACTGTATATACAAGATGACATGCAAAATCACCTAAGGATTGTCATATCCAGTCTGTGTTGTGTTGTTGCTTAGTTTTTTGTCACGTTTTGTCTTAGCTTTGCTCTGAATTGTAATCGCTCTTGTTTTGTTTTTCTTTTGAATTCTTGGATGGAATATGGGTGGGAAATACAAGCTGCGGCTTCAGCCATCACCCATTTCGGATAACTTATGTTGAACTGTATGATCAGAGGAGTTATTGTTTAATTTGACCTTGTAAGATGGGTTTTTTTTCCCTTTGTTGTGTTATTCTGTTCCTTTCTTTTAAGCTTTACTTTTAATCTATCCGAAATAAATATTCATTTATTCATTCATTCATTCATTCATTTATTTATCATAACTCTGGTTTTATTTGCTCTATCAACACAATTTAAAAACTGGGACAGAGTTTCAAAGGATTCAGAGATTTTATTTGTCAATGCTACTATACGTACAGAACATACAGGAGAACTGAAAGGACAATTCTCTCTCTCTTCAGTGGTATGCACAATATAAAAAAGAAAAGGAATCAGGCTGGAAAAACTACAACAGCAGTCTATGTACAGTCATGCTACCCGTAGTGCAAATGGTGACAAAAGATAGACCCAAACCTCCCATTGTGCAAATAAAGATAAATGACTAGCGATGAGACCCAGTAATCTTATATACAGAAAAGTAGAGCAGTAATAGTCGTAGTACCAAGTTCAATGCAGTAGTGTAGGTGCAGACAGTGACATATAGGACTGCACATTCAACACAAGTTGAAAGGGCCATGCTGCGAGGCTGAGTCTTGCTTCTACCTCGTCCTACAGCAGTCATGTGATTTGGACGCTGTAGCATCAACGTCCCCTCAAGCTAATCCAGAAGATCACTTTTCTTCCTTTTACAGGAATCTCACTTTTCTTCATATTAAAACACCTCCACTCAAGGCCTGACCAAGAATGCTGTGCCTTTCCCAGGACCCCAATGTAAACAACTCCCCTCTTGCAGAGATGGTAAGGATCAGAATTTGCTTTTAAAGGCTTAAGTGGACTATAAACTCTGGAATCCAGATCTCAAAGTAGACAGTTCATGTGGATAGCATCCACCCTACAGGAAACTAATGCTCTTAAAAGGTTATAAACTTCTTAACCAGACAGCTATATGGCTTTCTCCATTTCTGAGACAGATCCCAGAGCTCTTTAGGCTCCTTGCTCTCATGTGACAGAGACCTAAAGAAGTTACCTACAGCTCAACAGTACCTCCTAGTGGACATCTACGGAATGTGTTTCCTTGTGTTAACCTTACTAAACATTTAAGTTTTTCTAATTTCCAGCTATCATCTCTCCAGGATCCTAAGGACAATGAAAATCATCCTTTTGATCACCGACCAGGGTTTGCAGTAATTCATTATTCCTTGATCTAAATGTGAAGTGCATGTATTAGTAACATCTATTAGGAATGTTTATTTTCATGAGTGTTATTCAAATGAATGTTAATATTATTAGTAATGGTATATTTATGCATGATCACTGAATATTAGTCGAGTCACTTAATTTAATTAGATTTTATATTGAGTACATCATTTCATAAGAACTGAATGGGTATTAATCCTTGTACGATATCATTCCTGATAAACCATTCCTCTTTACCTTTCACGGGATAATGCCCTTTTCATTTGATTGGCTGTTCCCAAACAAAGAGATGTTTTCGCATTGGACAAAGGCCCTTTTAAACTCCTCTTTATGAAAGCTGATTGGCCTGTCTGCGACCGGCCCCGGTTTTTATGACTAACAGCGCGCTTCAGTTAAAAAGTGCAGGAGCCACCCTGCAAAAGAGAAGAATATATGATAGAAGAATATATAGAAGAAGAAGGAGAGAACCTAAGAATTAAAGATTAAGATTAAGATTAAAGAAGCAGAATAGAATAGAAGATCATAAGATGAAAGTTTTGTTTCACTTCTTCAAAGTTCCTTGCAGTTTTCTTTTGTCTAAATTGTTCTGTGAATTTTAAGGAACCTTTTTGTGTGTGAAGTTTGTCGAATCCTGCGTTAGTCCTCTCGTTTTTCTGGTTGCTGAGGAGAAACCATTTTTTTCTTACGCGCTCACCTTAAAGACAGTCAAACTCTCAAAATTCCCTTTCTACTATACCTCAGAAGCCATTCTTATCCTAGGTGAATGTTTTTCTTAGATTTTCTGACTTTTTATGCCGTTAAGGTGGACTTTTAATTTTCCTATTTTAAAGTGAACAGAGATTGTGTTTTTGGACCTTTTTTGGTCTCATCCACGCCTGACAGAGACGTCCCACTTCAGTTTTTAGTCTATTTCGCGTCCAGAGACATCAAAAATTCAGACTGGTTGCCGAAAGGACTCTCCACGCTGCTCCAAGACAGCCTTTACTGCTGCTGCCGCTGTCCGTCTACGAGCCCCGGCTTAGTCTGCACTTCTTACTGTTGGTTATGAACATCAAGGAGCCTTGCAGCAGTCGCTTCATCTCTGGGTCCCAATGGTCAAACCCTAGCCGGCACCGACCCACTGAACACGTGGGCTTACAGCTGTTCGTAAGTGAGACTCCCGTTTCCAAGGTTGTCATAGCCAGGAGCGGCACTGGGGTTAAGCTCCCAGTGCTCATAAAATGCTCCTTACGGCGTGCGTCTCGAAAAGCCTCTGACAACTAAGTCCAACTCCTAGCCTGCCCGTGTGGTTTAGTCTCTAAGCCCGGCGGAACTGCTTTTACTAATAGGAGAAGGGGCGAGGGCGGATCTCTGGCGCGGCGAGGGTGGATCTCTGGTGAGGGCGGATCTTCAGGAGTCAACCCTGAGGAAAAATCCGGAGTCGGAGCCCCTAAGGCAGTTCTCTGTTGTGCTCAACATCGTTCTGGCAGCTCCTGCGACGGCGCTGGTGCCAAACTATAGCAGCCCTGCTGTTCCTTTGGATTCATCAGTGACGTGGAGAGGGGGGACATGCTGCATGGGTAACATCTTGTCCTCCATATCTTCCTGCCCAGGCTTGAATCCTACCAACGCCCAACGCTGGAAGGTAGAACACCGGTGCGCATCGGCCTGTTCAGCCACAGGCGGCGCTGTTCCAGCAGAGTAGACGTTTAGGATTCTCTTCCATGGTCATCATAGACCGACGGAGGCCGACGAAGTGAGACTCCCATTTTCCTATCTGCTGGGTTAAACGTGATGCCCTAAAAATTTAAATTACAATTGAACATAACCAGTATTTCAAAGTACAATTAGTCTCTCAGCCGTATAATAAAGCTATAAACTGAAGGAAGATTCTTATTTATTTTTTTAGTAAACTCCTTTCATTTTTGTAGATTAATTCAGAAGTTCATTTTTAGATAATCAGCTTATGAATTTTCCCCATATAATTGCGTTCTGTTTTTGTTAGACACTCCAGCCTTCCATTACCGTTGAAACATAAAGTCTGGTTTCTTCTTGGTTCCACAAAGGTTTAACGCTACACTACTGTTCAAAAGTTTGGGGTCACCTCAGACAATTTTGTGTTTTCCATGAAAAGTCACACTTTTATTTACCACCATGAGTTGTAAAATGAATAGAAAATATAGTCAAGACATTGACAAGGTTAGAAATAATGATTTGTATTTGAAATAATAATTTTTTCCTTCAAACTTTGCTTTCGTCAAAGACTCCTCCATTTGCAGCAATTACAGCATTGCAGACCTTTGGCATTCTAGCTGTTAATTTGTTGAGGTAATCTGAAGAATTCTGACGCAATGAGCAAACACATTGTACCATTAGAACACCGGAGTGATAGTTGCTGGAAATGGGCCTCTATATACCTATGTAGATATTGCACCAAAAACCAGACATTTGCTGCTAGAATAGTCATTTACCACATTAGCAATGTATAGAGTGTATTTCTGATTAGTTTAAAGTTATCTTTGTTGAAAAAAACAGTGCTTTTCTTTCAAAAATAAGGAAATTTCTAAGTGACCCCAAACTTTTGAACGGTAGTGTAGATTTTATGGTCAGGAATCCACTGACAGTTGATATGATATTAGACACCTGTTATCATTTGAATCTGTTTATCCATCATTTAAATGCCATATCATGTAACCTGAATGAGTTTAATAAAAGGATGAATGATAGAAGTTGAAGTGTTTTCTTTTCGCATATATGTTTCCTAGATCACGGCAGGAAAAGAACTCCCTTTAATTTTGAGACTGATCCATTAAGTAATTGAAGGTATGGAAATTAATTAATTGAAATTAAGTTAATAATACAAATTGTTCTTTTAGAACTGGTGCCCCCTTGTTATGAGTGCTTTCCTGTTTTATTTAGTGAGTGTAGGAGTGACGGTTTAACTCTGTCCCCTCACAAACCCACTATTAAATAAAATAAATAATTCCTGTACTTTATTACACTATATTTTACTAAATATCACTACAACGCGCTGGCGGGACATTTCACGTCCATGGAAAATCAACTGTATGACCAACTTTTAACATTCTACACCACAACACAAAAGTTCCCCCGTGGACCTACGACCTACCTACAACTGGCAGGGGATTAAAAAAAAAGAAATAATTCTTGTGTACACCCCTCAACACAACGTAGACATACCATAATCACTACATGCGTCTGTGTGTGTGTGTGTGTGTGTGTGTGTGTGTGTGTTAGCACCTTTTCAGCTCACCTGGTCAAAATCAAGTGGAACTAAAGGCTTGTATCATTGTATCCTCATATTCTATTCAATTTTTATTTGCCAAAATTTCCACATACGGTTTTGTTATCAGAATAAACACTAATTAAACTCACCTTTACCATCACTGCAGCGGTGAAAAAGATAATGCTGTGGTGACACTAGACACAGCGGGTGGACACTCTTCTCACACCCAGAAGCAGGAAGAGGGGCAGAACAATGGACTGTTATGTATACGTCCCCGGACGATGGAGAGGACATCCGGGTGCCAGCTGGTCAGGCTAATGATATGCATTGACTGACATGTATATCACTATGCTAATGTGCTATGCATTCCCTCTGTCTGTATCACTGTTTAAAAGAACTTGTTATACATGCCTTAAGTATAAGGCATGTATCTATTAAGTATAAGGCATCTCCTCTCGGCGCCACACCAGTCGGCTGCCTTTTGCAACAGCGGCTCGATTCCGAGTTTTTTTTTCCCTTCCTCTCTCTTTTGATCACTTTTTTTTTTCACCCCACTTATATCACGGACACACAGATCATCCCAAATGTCTCCTGAGCCGGTGGACGGAGCCACTGTTTATAGCAGGATACGATATAACAGGGAAGAGCTGCTAGCATTTAACCGCCACCCGGTCCCACTGGAAAAACTCGACATACCGAGAGAACTGAGGCGAAAACGCCGCGGCTGCCGGGCTGGAGTAAGGCGGAGGACAAAAAATATAAGGTACAGACCCTCCCTTCCATCTGTTGTCATGGGAAATGTACGGTCGATACTGGGAAAGTTAGATGAGCTAGCGGCTATCTCCCGTTATGATAGCACTTACCGGGAGTGCTCTCTCCTTTTGTTTACTGAGACGTGGCTAACTGAACTAGCAGCAGATGCTAACATTGAGCTGGAGGGTTTTCACACGATACGAGCTGACCGAACACCAGAGAGTGGCAAAACTAGGGGCGGTGGAGTGATCATGTATGTTAACAACAACTGGTGCAGACCGGGACATATCACTGTTAAACAACGACACTGCAGCAAAGACATTGAGTTGCTAGCTGTTAGCATGAGGCCTACATATCTCCCGAGAGAACACTCACACGTGATCTGCATTGTTGTTTATGCAAATCCGACGGCGAACGCTGGGACAGCGCGTGACGTCATCCATTCAGTAACCAGCAGGCTGCAGACAGAACACCCAGATGCTCTTCTCCTCATCTCAGGCGATTTCAACCACGTTTCACTGTCTCCCATTCTGCCCACTTTCACCCAGTATGTCACATGCCACACTAGAGACAATAAAACACTCGATTTGTTCTACGCAAACACTAAGGAGGCGTACACCTCATCACAACTCCCCCCACTTGGGAGATCGGATCACAACTTGGTTCATCTCCGACCGGTGTACAAACCCCTAGTGCACAGACAACCTCCGGCCATGCACACTGTGGAGTTATGGTCTGAGGAGACAATGGACACTCTAAAGGACTGTTTTGAAGCCACTGCCTGGAAGCAGCTCTGCGATCCACATGGTGAGGACATCGATGGCCTCATTCACACCTTCACGGGCTACCTCAGCTTCTGTGTGGACAAATCCGTTCCCACCAAGACCATACGGCGTCACTCAAACAACAAACCCTGGATCAACCCTGAGATAAAAACACTTCTGAGAGAGAAGAAGAGGATCTTCAGGTCGGGGAACAGGGAGATGCTGAAGTCCGTACAGAGGGAGCTGAGGAGAAAGATCAGAGAAGGCAAGGACAGCTTCAGGAAGAAGATGGAGGACAAGCTGCAACAGAGCGACATCAGCGGGGTCTGGAGAAACCTCAAAACCATCTCGGGGCTCCAGAATACCTCCCCCCAGGCCACGGGGGGCAGGGAGTGGGCGAACAACCTGAATCTGTTTTTCAATAGATTTGACCAACCGCCCTCCCCCCTGTCTGCACAACAACCACTGCTGCCTCTAAGAAATCAAGTCCTGCTACCCACTCCCCACTCCACCGACACCCCCCCCCACTCCCAACACACAGCCCCCCATCCTGACCCTGACCAAGACCCAGGTGAGGACGGAGCTGAGGAAGATCAAGGCGAGGAAGGCGTCGGGACCGGACGGCATCAGCGCAAAGCTCCTCAAGTCCTGTGCAGACCAGCTGTGTGGGATTGTGACGTATATCTTCAACATGAGCCTGAAACTGGGGAGGGTACCACAGCTGTGGAAAACATCTTGTGTGGTACCTGTACCAAAAACTTCCCACCCCAAAGACCTGAACAGCTTCAGACCGGTGGCCTTGACGTCCCACTTGATGAAGACCCTGGAGAGACTGCGCCTTGCTCATCTCCGCCCCCTGGTGGAACCAGCGATGGATCCACTCCAGTTCGCCTACCAGCATGGCATTGGGGTGGAGGATGCGGTGATCTTCCTCCTTCACCGTTCTCTGTCCCACCTGGAGAAGCCCGGGAATATGGTGAGGATCATGTTCTTTGACTTCTCCAGTGCTTTCAACACCATCCAACCGATGATCCTGAAGGACAAGCTGCTGCGCGCAGGGGTGGACCAGCACCTGTCATCATGGATCCTGGACTACCTCACGAACCGGCCTCAGTTTGTGAGAACCCGGGACTGTGTTTCCGACACGATCATCAGTAGCACGGGGGCCCCCCAGGGAACGGTGCTGGCTCCCTTCTTGTTCACTCTTTATACTGCAGACTTCTCACACAACACAACACATTGCCATCTACAGAAGTTCTCTGATGACTCTGCGATCGTTGGTCTCATCTCCAGCGGAGATGAAGCTGAGTACAGAGGGCTTATCCAGGACTTTGTGGACTGGTGCCATCGGAACTGCCTCCAGATCAACGCGAGGAAAACTAAGGAGCTGGTGGTGGACTGCCGCAGGCATGGGCAGCCCCTCACAGCACCAGTAAATATACAGGGAACAGACATCGAGATGGTGACATCCTACAAGTACCTGGGTATTCATCTGAACAATAAACTAGACTGGTCACACAATACTGACGCACTCTACAAGAAGGGACAGCGCAGGCTGTTCCTGCTGAGGAGACTCAGGTCTTTTGGTGTACAAGGGGCGCTGCTGAAGTCATTCTATGACATGGTGGTGGCATCAGCCATCACTTTTGGAGTGGTCTGCTGGGGCAGTGGCATTACTGCAGCCGATAGGAAGAGACTGAACAAACTGATTAAGAAAGCTAGCTCTGTCCTGGGGCAACGCCTTGATCCGATGGAGGAGATAGGAGAGAGAAGGACGGTGGCTAAACTGTCATCTCTGCTGGAGTCCGAGTTCCACCCTATGCAGGACATACTGGATGCACTGAGGAGCTCATTTAGCAGCAGACTACATCATCCCAGGTGCACAACCGAGAGGTTTCGTAGGTCCTTCCTACCAACGGCTGTCAGACTGTACAACCTAAGCAGGGCTGCTCGCAGAGATAGCAAAAAGACATAACAAACTAATAGTTTTTTTTTTTTTTTTTTTTTTGAATGCAAAAGATGCAATAGACTTACACAATGGTCCTCTCCGGCATACAACTAGGAACATACCGGTCGCTATGGAGGGTGAGAATATGTATGGGCACATAATCATACCATGTAGGATAACTAAATAGACGGTTATGCTGTTTCATCCCACCTAGCAACAATGCTCTGCACTGTGTGTGTTTATATATTTACATATTTATTCCATCTAGCTACAATGCTCTGCATTGGGTGTGTTTATATTTATATATCTATATATTTATTCCATCTAGCTACAATGCTCCGCACTGTGTTTTTATATATCTACATATTATTCCATCTAGCTACATTGCTCCATACTGTGGGTGTTTATATATTTACATATTTATTCCATCTAGCTACAATGCTCTGCACTGTGTGTTCATATATTCATATATTTATTCCATCCAGCTACAATGGTCTGCACTGTGTGTCTGTGTGTGTGTGTGTGTATATATATATTTTATAGTAATTGTATATTAGCTGCTCTTGCTTGCTTGTTTTTTCTTGCCTTCTGATTGTTGCTCTGAGTGTTGCTATCCCTGTGCTGTTGCAATCCTGGAATTTCCCCGTTGTGGGACTAATAAAGGCTTATCTTATCTTATCTTATCTTATCTTAAGAACGCAAGAACTCTCCAACCAGACACACAGCCCCAGCGGGCAACGCTGGGGTCCACCGGCTGTATTTATGTTAGAGGGTCAATAAAGAACCTGTGTCGACCTACGCTCGTGCCTCGCCTCCACATCCTTCCCTTACACCCTCTACAATGCAATAATTATGCCGGGCCAGTAGAGGTAGCAGTGTGCCTTTTTAACAGGCCCCCTCATGCCTCCCTGCCACAGGCACCGAGGCATCAGCACCCTGGTGCTTTCATTATTTTATTCATTATATTTTATTTATCTTGCCCTTAATTATAGAGTGTGTGTTATCTGTGCAGCACTTTGGTCAACAGAGGCTGTTTTTAACCCTTTGATGCATCCAAGCACATTTGTGTGTTTTGGGATTTTCTAGCATATTTTACCCTTTATCATGCATATTGTTGATAATTTATGTTGATTATTTATTTATTTGAGTGTTTTCAATTTTTTATGTATTTTTTATTTTTAACAATGTGGTCTGAAATACACACATTAATGTCCCTTCACACAAAAATGTGCATACTGAAACCCATTCATGTACCTCAACGCTCTGGATGTTGTAGGGCTGTCATGGCTGACACGCCTCTGCAACATTGAGTGGAGGTTGGAGACAGTGCCTTTGGCATGGCAAACCGGGGTGGTGGTTCCTCTTTTTAAGAAAGGGGACCGGAGGGTGTGCTCCAACTTTAGGGGGATCACACTCCTCAGCCTCTCTGGGAAGGTCTATGCCAGAGTACTGGAGAGGAGAGTCCGGCCGCTGGTCGAACCTCGGATTCAGGAAGAACAATGTGGTTTTCATCCTGGCTGTGGCACATCGGACCAGCTCTTTACCCTTGTTATGACCTATCTGGTCTCTATATGACTGTTGCAAGAGTTTAGTTCGTATTGCCAACACTTGGTCGGACTCATTCCCAGTGAGAGTTGGACTCCGCCAGGACTGCCCTTTGTCACTGATCCTGTTCATAATTTTTATGGACAGGATTTCTAAGTGCAGCCAGGGAACGGAGGGTGTCATGTTTGGTGACCACAGGATCTCATCTCTGCTGTTTGCAGATGATGTTGTCCTGTTGGCTTCATCCAGCAATGACCTACAGCTCTTGCTGGGACGGTTTGCTGCTGAGTGTGAAGTGGCTGGGATGAGAATCAGCACCACCAAGTCCGAGTCCATGGTCCTCAGCTGGAAAAAGGTAGATTGTCCTCTCTGGGTTGGGGACAGGCTCCTGCCCCAAGTGGAGGAGTTTAAGCATCTTGGGGTCTCATTCACGAGTGAGGGGAAAATGGAGTGAGAGATTGACAGACGGATCGGAGCAGCATCTGCAGTGATGCGGACGTTGTACCAGTCTGTCGTGGTGAAGAGGGAACTGAGATTGGAGCGAGCCAGTTGAGGTGGTTTGGGCATCTGATCTGGATGCCTCCCACTTGAGGTGTTTCGGGCATGTCCCACTGGGAGGAAACCCCAGGGCAGACCCAGGACTCTCTGGAGAGACTATGTCTCCCAGCTGGTCTGGCAACGTCTTGGTATCCTCTCTGAAGAGCTGGAGCAGGTGGCTGTGGAGAGGGAAGTCTGGGCTTCTCTGCTTGAACTGCTGCTTCCACGACCTGGACCTCCAGAAAAGCAGTAGAAAATGGATGGATGGATGGATGGATGGATGGATGAAACTCATTCAAGTCATTATTTTTGCTCCTGCTCATATAAAAACTATAAAACACACATCTACGCAGGGGCCCCTGCACATCTTTGAAATAAACAAAGTGCAGGACCTTTTCTCAGCACATGTAAGTTTACAGTCACCATGAGAACAACGAAAGCACCAAGGTGCTGTACCTCGGTGCTTGTGGCATGGTGGCATGGGTGGCTGTAAAAAAGGGGCACTCCGACCTCTACTGGCTTGGGATAGTTATTACAATACCTTTTTTCACTGCGGCATTGACAGAAATGGCGAGTTAAATTTCTGTTTATTTCAAAAACAAAGTGTTATTTCGAAATTCTGGCAAATTAAAAGTTGAGAAAATATGGTGATACAATGACACAAGCCTGTAGCTCCACTTAATTTTGACTGGGCGGGCTGAAACAGAGAGGCGGACAGAAAGACAGATACACACAGCCACAAACAGACGCACTAACCGATTTCTGTACGCCTCCATTTCACCGAGGCATAAAATCAGACTCCAACTATGTTTCCACATGATGCAGAGAGGAGAAGAGCTTCTCATCTTACACCTGGCATGATGGAGAGGATCATGGAGCCCCATCCAACACGCGGGGGCTGCTTCAGGTGACCCACTACCACCGACTCAGCCGACCAAACCAACCCCAGCCCATACCCACCACCAGAGAGGAGGATGAGCTCTGACGCAGGTTTAAAACATAAAATAGAAAAAAGTCAAGTATTCTACAGCTTGATTTTGATGAGCCTGTTTTATGCAAAGGGTGTTTAATGTGAGTATTTGACACTGAGCAAAAAATGATCATGCATATAAATAAATGTTGCCGTTAATCTTTCACATATACCAGCCTGCAATAATCAAACCACAAATAATCCAGTTTACAAGAAATATATTGAAAATAAATCATTTATTGTTTACTTAGACAATAAAATGGAGGTGCCTGGCAAACTTGGCGATTTAAGGGTTAAAAATGTTAAAATTCATTGATATCTGATATGTATGGTTTATGATGCCTGTTAAAAAAAATTAATTTTTTTTTGAATTTTTTAAATAATTTTTGTTGATTGATTTTTTATGAGCACATTTTTGTGCAAAGGGGCATTAATGCAACTATTTTGAAGGTGTATCAAAGGGTTAAATGTGCTGTATAAATAAAGTTGGCCTGACTGGTTTCTCCTGTTTTTGAGCTCTCTCAGCCACCGTGTTTGTTAGAGTCGCGGTTATAGTTCTGCGGTGTTTTTTCGTCTAAAATGAAGAAACTCCCCTCTCTCTTCAGTCCTTTTATTGCTGTATATGACTAAAAAAATACAAAACTCAGGCCTCCGCTCCAGCAAGACACGAAAAGAAAAAACAACCGCCGAACTTAAACCCCAAATAATATAATAATAAACTAGGCATTAATGTATTTTTTATTTATACAGGGTAGTTCCATTGAGAGGCAACCTCTCTTTTTCAAGGACGCCCTGTTCATGTTCCCACCAGGAAGCTGCCCAGTCCAACCACAGACCTGTGGCCACTGGGCAGCTCCACTGCAGCAGCTGGGCTTCAGGGCCTTGCTCAAGGGCACCACAGTGGGGTTAAGGAGGGTGGAGCAAACACTGCTGTGTTATCTGTCCCACCCAGATCTGATCCTGCCGGTCCAGGGATCAAACCCGCGACCCTCCGCTCACCACTCCACATCCCAAACCATTAAGCCACCACTACCCACTACTACCTACTCGATATGCACCACTGTGATACAAATAAGGGACACTATACATATGACATAACCATAAAATTACAAAGTTTCATACATAAAGGAATGTAATAAGTAATAATTTAACCTAGCTAGCTTAACAGGAGAATTTTACACGACTCACCACATGTCGGCAATGGACAAGAACGAGGAAGAGCAAGGGGGCTCACAAGCCCAGCTGCAGGGGTAACTGAGACACGCCCCCACATGTCACGTTCACCCTCCCGTCCCGCACCACGCCAACCCCAGTGGAGAGACGGAAACACATTTACCAGAATAAAATACAAGGACAATAAATACGTTGAAAATGACAGTGGAGAGATCAAATAAACTTACGACACCGCGACATGAGCAATGTCCCAGAGGAGCAGCTGGGAACACCTAGCTTTAGCATTCTAGCCTGGGTGGAACACAGAACATGGAATCAATAAACTCTCTGTAGTTCACCTTATTACTACATTACCCCACCTCACAGGAATGGTAACACCTGACGACAGAAAATATCGACATAATAAAAACAAGGATAAATATGCAGAAACGACCAAAGACCAGCAGCTTCAGCATTCATCCATAATCACATCTATCTATGGTAAATTATAGAACATCAACACACACACGTGCCAGAACACACGAGCACACATCGTGTTTCGAAATGTCAGCCTGGATAAGATCATGTCACACAGGAGCTTTATCTTGTCTGGTTGATGAGCAGAATGACCATCTATCTCCTCTGTGACCAGGTTATAATATAATCAGGACTTTGTTTTCATAGGATAATAATTAGCAGCATTATAGCCCCCATGGAAAGATATCAGAGCTCCAAACTGGATTTCACTGCCGCACCTGTTGCTGCTGTTCACTGTGCAGAGAAAACAGAAGAAATGGTGGGTGGGTTCACTAAACTCTTCAGCGGCTCCTCCTCTCTGGGCTGAAGCTCCATCAGACCCACAGCTAGACAGGACACCACCAAACCCCGGCACGTCTGCGTGCTGCACAGGGGACGAGTCGGCCTAAAATCACGACACAGAGTTTTCTTACCTTTGTAGTCGGGACCGCCACGGGAACAGGAACAGGTGGATCCGACAGAACAGACAGCAGCACTGAGGAAAAAAGAAAGAAAAATATTGAGTGAGAAAAAACCCTTCAGACGTGGATTCATTTCTTTTCACCCCTCATCATTCCAGCCACTCTCCCTCAACTCAGCAGACGCAAAGAAAATCAAATTTTCTTCACTGAGTGGCAGGAGGAAATTTGAAACGTTCCACCAGTGGAATGCCGGAATTTTTAGAGGACAAATTTGCAGCCTTTTGTTATTAATGAGACATTTTGAGTCTTCATGTAAATGTGCAAAATTCTGTTAATTTAGCTACTTCTCCCTGAAAAGTTGTGACTTTTCCTCAAGAATCAGCATCTTTTTAAGATAAGATAAGATAAGATAAGCCTTTATTAGTCCCACAACGGGGAAATTCCAGGATTGCAACAGCACAGGGATAGCAACACTCAGAGCAACAATCAGAAGGCAAGAAAAAAACAAGCAAGCAAGAGCAGCTAATATACATATGTACATATTACTATAAAATAAATATACACACACACACACACACACACACAGACACAGTGCAGAGCATTGTAGCTGGATGGAATAAATATATGAGTATATGAACACACAGTGCAGAGCATTGTAGCTAGATGGAATAAATATGTAAATATATAAACACCCACAGTACGGAGCATTGTTGCTAGATGGGATGAAACAGCATAACCGTCTACTTAGTTATCCTACATGGTATGATTATGTGCCCATACATATTCTCACCCTCCATAGCGACCGGCATGTTCCTAGTTGTATGCCGGAGGGGACCATTGTGTAAGTCTATTGCATCTTTTGCATTCAAAAAACTATTAGTTTGTTACGTCTTTTTGCTATCTCTGCGAGCAGCCCTGCTTAGGTTGTACAGTCTGACAGCCGTTGGTAGGAAGGACCTACGAAACCTCTCGGTTGTGCACCTGGGATGATGTAGTCTGCTGCTAAATGAGCTCCTCAGTGCATCAAGTATGTCCTGCATAGGGTGGAACTCGGACTTCAGCAGAGATGACAGTTTAGCCACCGTCCTTCTCTCTCCTATCTCCTCCATCGGATCAAGGCGCTGCCCCAGGACAGAGCTAGCTTTCTTAATCAGTTTGTTCAGTCTCTTCCTATCGGCTGCAGTAATGCCACTGCCCCAGCAGACCACTCCAAAAGTGATGGCTGATGCCACCACCGTGTCATAGAATGACTTCAGCAGCGCCCCTTGTACACCAAAAGACCTGAGTCTCCTCAGCAGGAACAGCCTGCGCTGTCCCTTCTTGTAGAGTGCGTCAGTATTGTGTGACCAGTCTAGTTTATTGTTCAGATGAACACCCAGGTACTTATAGGATGTCACCATCTCGATGTCTGTTCCCTGTATATTTACTGGTGCTGTGAGGGGCTGCCCATGCCTGCGGCAGTCCACCACCAGCTCCTTAGTTTTCCTCGCGTTGATCTGGAGGCAGTTCCGATGGCACCAGTCCACGAAGTCCTGGATAAGCCCTCTGTACTCAGCTTCATCTCCATTGGAGATGAGGCCAACGATCGCAGAGTCATCAGAGAACTTCTGTAGATGGCAATGTGTTGTGTTGTGTGAGAAGTCTGCAGTATAAAGAGTGAACAGGAAGGGAGCCAGCACCGTTCCCTGGGGGGCCCCCGTGCTACTGATGATCGTGTCGGACACACAGTCCCGGGTTCTCACAAACTGAGGCCGGTTCGTGAGGTAGTCCAGGATCCATGATGACAGGTGCTGGTCCACCCCTGCTCGCAGCAGCTTGTCCTTCAGGATCATCGGTTGGATGGTGTTGAAAGCACTGGAGAAGTCAAAGAACATGATCCTCACCATATTCCCGGGCTTCTCCAGGTGGGACAGAGAACGGTGAAGGAGGAAGATCACCGCATCCTCCACCCCAATGCCATGCTGGTAGGCGAACTGGAGTGGATCCATCACTGGTTCCACCAGGGGGCGGAGGTGAGCAAGGAGCAGTCTCTCCAGGGTCTTCATCAAGTGGGACGTCAAGGCCACCGGTCTGTAGCTGTTCAGGTCTTTGGGGTGAGAAGTTTTTGGTACAGGTACCACACAAGATGTTTTCCACAGCTGTGGTACCCTCCCCAGTTTCAGGCTCATGTTGAAGATATACGTCACAATCCCACACAGCTGGTCTGCACAGGACTTGAGGAGCTTTGCGCTGATGCCGTCCGGCCCCGGCGCCTTCCTCGCTTTGATCTTCCTCAGCTCCGTCCTCACCTGGGTCTCGGTCAGGTAAATTTGTAAATTTCCAACTTTTTTTTTGTAATTTAGCAAATTTTTTTGTAGCGACTCTTGCTCATAAATTTTACTTTTTCATGTAAGTTTGAGGGTTTTTTTCGTGTAAAACAGAAACTTTTTAAAATAAATTAGCATTTTTTTTATAATTGTGTTTTATTCATAATTTTTTTTAGTGTTGTCATTGATGTTACTCTTTGTGAAACGGTAGCACGTACTGGATATTTATTAGCATGGATTGTAATGAGACTGACGATCAAAACAAACATTTATAAATGAGATGGATGTTACATTTACAATATTATACTCATTTATGTTCCTTTTCTGGATCGTTTCTATGTACACATCTCCTCTGTTTCAGATTCATGACACCCTCAACGTTAGCGTTCGTAACTGTGACGCTCCTGCTGATCCGGTGGCATTTCTGTGTGATGATTAAAGTCGATGCCACTGTTGTTCATCTCTTATTTATCATTCAGTAAATTAACTTCACATCAGAGGAATCCTGCTGATCCACACTTTCCTCTGAAACCAAATCACATCGTCACACATAAAAAATATGAAAATTTACATTCAAAAGGAGCAAATCTACAAGAAAAAAAGTTCAAAATTTACACACAAAAAAAGCAAAATTATGAGGAAAAATATTAAAATTTACATTAAAAAGGTGCAAATCTATGGGAAGAAAATTGAAAATTTACATGAAAAAATTACAAACTTACAATAAAAAAATTGCTAATTTATGAGAAAAAAGCAGAAAATTTGCAGAAAAAACTGCAAATTTACAAGAATTTTTTGCAAATTTATAAGACAAAAGCAAAAGAAAAAAGTCAATTCACCAGTGAATGTGGATGGAGGGACGGCAGGTTAACAAGGGGGACGGTTTGGGGTCACTTCCTCAGATCCCTCACTGCCTCTATATAAATGACGTTTATGTGAACTGCTGACAGAGCAGTTTTTTAATCATAACTTGCCTGTTTTATTGTCATCTTCTAAACCTTCAGACTGACTGTAAAACTGATTTAGGCACAGGGACAGTTTCAGCGCTTAGCCTCATCTCCAGCGTCTCCATATCTACAGGAGAACAGCTGCTGCTCCAGATGTGTTTGGACAGATTTAAAGAGTCTCTTCACGCTGAAGTGTTGGCTCATTCAGCTCCAGCGGCAGAAGCTCGTCCTCGCCGCCACGCCACTCTCATCGCACACGTGTCAGAAACAACATGAGGGACGAGATGTTTTTATTCTGCTGCTGTTGTTGGAGTCAAAGTGGTGAAGAAACCTGACAAAACCTCCTCTGGGATTCAGTCACGTGTGAACACCAGGAGGAGAGTTTAACATGCAGCTGGATTTTGACAGCAAACACACATGAAAACACCACTGGAAACTGAAAATAGAATTTACAATTAGTCTCTTCATCCTGCTTCTGTGGAGAATAATCATGGCAAATCAACAAGAAAAGTAAAACTGATGATTTAGTGAAGTTTTGCAAGTACTAAAACACATGCAAAGTACAACAAAGTCCAGCGAACTGATTTACTTGATTATCTTCAAATGAACAAAATACGGCGTATCACAAAAACTAAGTCTGCACTCCCAGGAGTGGTGTATTTTAAAAGGTGTGCAACTGGGTGCAAAGTCTACCTAAGTTTTTATAAGAACCTAAGAAAGCTCAAGTAGGTTCATTTTGTCTTCTTTTAATTATTTACCTTTGGTTCTTTTTAAAGACAAAAATAGAAAGGAGATGTTTTTACCTTCTTTATATGTTTCAACTGTTCACTGCAGCCTTCGTCAGAAGAGTCAGCTGATTGCTGATAGGTGTCATTTTATCAGCTGACTTTCATAGGCGGGGCCAGAGTAGCAGACCTATCAGATCCACCGAACCGGCCCCGCTTTCCGCCGTCCAATGGTCTCTGGAGAATGTGGTCCCAGGTGTGGGACAGCATAAAGGCCCCCTCATCCCGGTTCATGCTATTTTTTCCCCGCTTCCTGATTTCTATGGCCTCCTCGATCCAGCGATTGTGTCTGTTGCTCTCCGATCCAATAATTTTTGCGTTGTCCCCGTCCATGATGTGATTATTTTTTTTGCAGTGGTCTGATATTGCTGATTTTAATGTTTCTTGTTCTGCCTTTTCTTTTTGTGATATTGTCTTGTTCTATTCTGTCCTTGGGGTGTACTAATAACGGTCTTAATCTTTTGTGTGGTTTTACTGCTGTGTTTATTTTGTATTTTTTCATGATCCTTTGAATTGGTTCTGTTATCCCTCAGATGTATGGTATAGTTGTGGTGTCCTTGTTTTTGATTTCGGCTTTTGTTCTGTCTTGTTTCCTGTTTGTTTTCTTTGTTTTTGACTTGCTGTTTCCCTTTGTTTATGGCCAATACTGGATATTGGCAGCGTATGAGTGCATGTTTTATGTGGTTTCCTCCTCCTGTCTGTCTTCTTGGTCTGTGATGATGGTGGCCCATTCATATAATGTCCTGACAACTTACAGTTTGTGTGCTGTGGGGTGTTCTGATGTCCGTAGTAGGTATTGATCCGTGTGGGTTGGTTTCCTGTAGACTGTGATTTTTATGTTGCTGTCATCGTTGTGGTGGATTTTCATGTCCAGAGAGGCTATGGTGCCATTTTCTTCCTCGTCGTGTGTGAATTTTATATTTCCAGTGCTGTCCGTGCTGTTCAGATGGTCAGTGAGTTCTGACAGGTCTGCTGGGCTGGCCCCGCCTACAATCAATCAATCAATCAATGCATCAGATTTATATAGCGCTTTATCATAGACACTCAAAGATGCTTTACAGAAATTAAGGGTCATCCACCACCTGGATGGATGAAGCAGCCACAATACGGCGCCATCCCTTTTTAACCATTCACACACATTCACACCAAGGGCCACTTTAGAGTCTCCAATTAACCTAACCTGCATGTTTTTGGCCTACGAAAGTCAGCTGATAAAATGACACCTGGCAGCAATCAGCTGACACTTCTGACGAAGGCTGCAGTGAACAGTCGAAACATGTAAAGAGAGTAAAAACATCTCCTTTCTATTTTTGTCTTTAATAAGAACAAAAGGTAAATAAAAAAAGGACCTAAGAAAATCTTAAAATGTTTTTGCCATACATGTACTTACAATTTTGTAACTGTTTTTTTCTTGCAAAAATGCAACATTTTTCTTGGAAATGTGCAGCTTTTTTTCTCGTAAATGAAAGATTTGTTATGTCCACAAACCTGCCAATGATGACCAATGAGGAATACCGCCATTGAACTGAGCTTTATTACAGAAAACAGTAAAGTCCAACGCACGTGTGGAATGTCTCGATGTGACCGGCTGCCAACTCACTCTCATAACGCCAACTACCCTAGTCACATAAGGCCTGCCCTGAGATGGCGGACAGCCCAATATATAGTGGCGTGGTGACATCAGCTGCAGGCCGCGTCCCACTCCTAACGTGCCCATCTTAATACACCACATTTCCCCCCCTTGCAAAAATTGAAAAATATATTAGCCTTAGCAGATTCGCCCTGCCCCAATTTAATAAACCAAATTCCCTTAGCAATCACTTATTATTAATTAAACACACATGTTACTTAAACATTTGCTTATGTCAAACATTAAACATTACTATTCAATATTATCAGATCAAACAATTAACTTTACTGTTCAGGTTAATATATAACTACTGTTATATTTAAGATAAGTCTTATTTTAGATAGATATATTAGTTTATTTGACAGGGACAGTGCAATAGACATAGACAATTAATCAATGACAATCAATCTGATGTGTTGCACATAGAGTGTATAGCTATTAGCTAATTTGCAACTCTTGTCCCTGGATGGGCTTTAGAAAAGAGAATCAAGTAAAAAAAGAAAAAGAAAATACACAATAACCACATACATCAATGCAAAAAGATTATAAATACACAATTATAAATATTATAAATACACAAATATAACAACCTGATTCACATTTGCCTATTTCAGGCCTCCCTCCCTTCGTCACTCATTATAAACAAACACATTCATTCCTTCCCTTAATTCACTCTCACTTTGCAGACAATCAATTCATACATGAGTACATTCTTGTTTATTTTTCAGCCAGTTTTTAACCTTTTTAGTGAATGTTTTAAAGTCCATTATTAATTTAATTTCATTTGGCATTGTGTTCCAGATGTGACTGCCCTTTATAGAGAAAGCTGTTTGTCCAAATGTGGTTCTGCGGTGGAATATTTTACAGTTATTGTTAACAGAACTCCTGGTGGCTCTGCTGCTGTCCTGTCTTTGGACGAAACCAGCAAGTGGCTCGGGTGCTGATTTATGGAAACATTTGAACGTTAATTTCAGAAAACAGAGGTCAATGAAACTCTCAAAACTCAATAGGTTGTATTTTTTTAAAACATTACAGTGATGCCACCTAATGGGCTTTTGGTCCAAGATTTTTAGGGTTTGATTATATAATGAACCTATATGTCTTATTGTGGAAGGGGCTGCTTGAGCCCAGACTGTCAAACAGTATGATATATGAGAAAAAACCATAGAATGCATATACAGTACAGCTGCTTCGTAAGGTATGTAATATCTAATTAATTTAAAGCAGTTCAGATTTTTTTTTACTGTTTTTGAAATTTTCTTTATATATATAAATTTAAGTTGAGGATCTAGTACAATGCCAAGGTATTTGAATTCTGTAGCTAAACTGATGTCATGATCATGTATATTAACTTTAAAACATTGCAGGTTACATTTTTTGATTGAAAAGCACATTGAGACTGTTTTCTGAAGGTTCAGCAATAGATGGTTCTTGAGGAGCCACTCTTGGACATCAACCATACTTGTAGACAGTACATCTGCAGCCTGTGCTGGAGTCTTGGCAGCTGTGTAAATAACTGCATCATCTGCATAAAGTTGGCATGTTGCAGCTGAGCAGTGTAACGGCAAGTCATTAATAAAAATGCTGAAAAGTAAAGGACCAAGAATGGACCCTTGTGGGATACCCATGTGGTTGTTTAAAAATGAGGATTTATCCTGGTGAACTTTTATACACTGTTCTCTATTCTGGAGATAAGATGCAAACCATTCTAATGTATCTGGGGAGAAGTTAAAAGATACCATTTTGGATAAAAGCAAACTGTGGTTTACAGTATCGAAAGCCTTTTTGAGATCTAGAAAAACAGCTCCTACCACATTACCCCTGTCCAAGGACTGTTTGACGTTTTCAATAAGGCAACAATTTGCTGTTTCTGTTGAGTATCCTGGTCTAAAACCAAATTGATGTGGATGAAGAAGTTGACTGTCTTGTAAGTAGTCTATCAGCTGTGTAGCTACAACTTTTTCAAGAACCTTAGATAGGACTGGTAAGATAGAGATTGGGCGGTAATTGCATATATCGTCTTTACTGCCTGATTTATGAACTGGTATGACGACAGCTTTTTTCCAGCCAGATGGAAATGTACTAGACCTAATGGAGAGATTAATGAGATGAGTCAGTGGTTTGATTAATATTTTGCTGTGCATTTTGAGAAAGGAGGTGCTCATATTGTAGATATCACTAGTTTTTGAGTTTGACAGTGTTTTAACAATACCAGCAATTAACTCCTCATTTACCTCATCGATGTGAAAAGAATCTGTTGGAAGTATGGAATTTGTGTTGTTGAGCACATTTGGCAGCACAAAATTTTTTGTTAAGTCTTCCACAGAGCCCACAAAGTATGAATTAAATTCATTTGCCAATGTAGCCTTGTCACTGACGGTCTTGCCATTGATTCTAAGTTCCTTTACCCCCTTCTGATCGTTTTTTTTTATTAGTTAAGTTATTTAAATGCCTCCATAGGGAACTGTTGTTACCCTTTGCATGATCTATCAGTTTATTGTAATAAGATACTTTTGATTTTCGCAGCTCATGTACCACTTTATTTCTTAAACTTTTGTACACAAGGTGATCATTTTGTAGTTTGGAGGTTAGTGATGTTTTCAATGCATAGTCTCGCCTCTTCATAAGTTTTCTTATTTCATTATTTAACCATGGTAGGCTAATCTTCTGTTGTCTACTTTTAATTTGCTTTGTAAATTTTTCTATAGACTTTGTGATTGTTGCAGTTATAAAATTACAACAATCATCTACTTCATATATTGACATGAGCTGCTCCCAATTTTGATTCTCTAAGTAATCTTCAAACTCCTCATTTTTTGATTTGGGAATAATAAAATTTGATTTGTCAATATCGACTCCCCCAAAATACTGTAGTCGCTTTTTAGTAAGTTTTCTGACAGCAAGAACCATGTTATGATCTGAGAGACCAGTTACAAGATTATAGGTTCTGGTTATTCGTTCTGGTTTATTAGTAAATACCATGTCAATAAGTGTTCTGGATTGTTTGGTTATCCTGGTGGGTCCTTTGATCATTTGTTGATAGTTAAATTTAGTCATGAGGCTTTTCAGTTTCTGTTTGTCCTTTTTATCAGACCAGTTGATATTAAAGTCACCATGAATTATTGTTTCTCTGTTCTTCTCAAGTTGTTTAACCAGATCACTTAATTCATTATAAAAGGAAGAGTTGTGTGACGGTGGGTTGTACACTACTGCAATGTTGAAATTCATTACCGGAGAGAGACATACATTAACAGCTAAACATTCGAGTGAAGTATTCAAATCAACCAGTTGACATTTATATTTCTTTTATATGTATATTAACTGTAAAGAACATTTTTCATTTATTATTCAAGAAACACTTTTTTTTTTTTATAAGGAACACACACTCTGTTGGTTTTCTTCCTTTTTTTTTTTTTTTTTTTTAGAGAAGAGAACACGAAACACTCCTAAGGGCTAGGGTCCGCAGGTACACCACCGCAGGTAGACCACCGCTGGGCCCAACGCGGCTGGGTGGATTATTCTGCCACCGTCTCAACCGCGCTCCTACCGAAACAGTCTTTTTCTTTTTTCTGACAGTCTTCCACGGGGAACGCAGTTCTGCCTGAGGGGCTTTGTAGCGGGCCCATGGTGACTGCATCCCTGGAGCTGTCAGACCCCCGGGGCCAGGGCCAATCTTCACGATGTTGGGGTCTGGGTCCCACACTGCAGCACCTGACTCCCGCAAAGCCTCACCGTCTGGAGCAGCCACCTGGACACGTCATAGTTGGTTTGTGTGCCGAACCGAACCGTCTGTCAGTCGAAAGCACGCTGATCCCAGTTTCGCCACCATCCTCAGCAGCGTCCATTGTCTCGTCGGCTGTGGCCCAGTCAGTCACCGTTCCGGTCTTTCACTGGGGCGAACCTGAACCCAGTCCATAACTTGGAGTGGTGCCTTACTCGGTTTTTTGGGTTGTTGTGATCCCAGTGACACTGTGTGCTCATCCCGCTTGGGACCTGCACTTGAAAGTACTATGAGATGACTGTCGTTGTGAAGTGGTGCTATATAAATAAAGTTGAATTAAATTGTGCTGTGGCAGTTCCGTTATCACCGTGTTCGTTGCAGACCCTTCACCCGTTGTCTCTGTCATCGTTGCCGTAGCCTGCAGCTCGTCATGGGTACGGAAGGTGTCCAGTGTCTCCGGTGTTGCTCGTTGAAGCAGACTCTTCACCCGTCAGCTTGGTCGTAACCGCCGTAGCTTTTTGAGCGAGGGTACGGAAGCCGTCCAGTTCCTCCACTCTCCCGTCTGAAGTGCTCTGCTGTGCCGCATCGTGAGCTGTGTTTGTGCCCAGTTGTTGTTGCTGTGCTTCAGGGGATCGGACTCCCCCTCCTCCGGCTTTGGTTCTGGCTGAGCGAGTGACGGAGACGAGTCCGGCTGCCCCCCTCCCGGGCGGCTCTCCTCCTGAGAGCGCGGGGCAGATGCTTTGGTATCAGTGCCGTTCTGAATTACCTCATCAGTGTCATTCTCGATGGGCAGGGGCACCCTCTCCTGCAGCCCCGGCTCCGACTGAGTGGGGGCCGGAGGCAAGTCCGCCCGCTGCCCTCCTCCCAGGCAGCTCTCCTAAGCACACGGTGTGGATGGCATGTCATCGGCGCTTTTCTGTATTACCTCGTCGGCATTGGTCCCAATAGGGCCAGACTCCCTCTCCTCCAGCCCCCGTTCTGGCTGCGCGAGGAACGGAGGCAAGTCCTGTCACTGTGCTTTCTCCATGTCGTCTTCACCATCCGTGCTGTACCCACTCTCTGTGTTGCGTTTGCTATCCGATCTGTGCTCGTCCTTCATGCTGTGGCCAGTCGTCGTGCTGTATACACTTATCAGCTTGACACCGACTAGCTCGTTTCTTAAGGGCCCAAAGGTGCACATGCTCGTTAAGACTTGGACCTCCAATATGTAACGTTGACTCACCCGCCATTTTTTCATGCCCAAAGAAAGCTAACCTCCGGGCCGCAACGTTGGTTCAGCCATAGTAATGCCTCTCTATCAGGACCACACATTTGCCAAATGAGTCTGCGTGACCCAGAGTACGGAGCACGCGCCGTCCCTCCTCACCTAGACAGACAACCAGCATGCTCTTTAGCTTCTCGTCTTCGGTGCCATCCAGGTCAGCCGTGTCGACATAGTCCTTAAACGTGTCGAACCAGTGGTGCCAGGAGATGGCTGGCTCACCTGGGTTTTCCAGAAACGGTTGAAGTTTATTTTATTTATTTGTTTATTTGTCAGGGACAGTGCAATAAACATAGACAAAAAAAAATCTTATGTGTTGCACAGAGAGTGTATAGTATTAAGCTAATTTGCAACTCTTGTCCCTGGATGGGCTTTAGAGAAAAGAAAGTGACCCCAAGCACCTTTCCATGGTTCTATCGCTCGTTGCCAAATGTTATGTCCACAAACCTGGCAATGACGACCAACGAGGATGCTGCCGTTGAACTCAGCTTTATTACAGAAAATAGTACAAAGCACGTGTGGTATGTCTCAGTCTGACTGGCTGCCAACTCGCTCTCGTAACGCCAACTGCCCAACTCACATAAGACCTGCCCTGAGATGGCGGACCGCCCAATATAGAGTGGTGTGGTGACCTCAGCTGCAGGCCGCGTACCACTCCTAACGTGCCCATCTTAATACACCACAAAATTAACTACCATTTCTTGATTATTAGTGACTTTTGTAAATTAGTAACTGTGTGAATTTGCAAAATTCTTTCGCTTAATTTACTTTTCCTGAAAATTTGTGACTTTTGCTCATGAATTTGCAATTTCTTCCTCATAATGTTGTTTTTTCTCACAATTTTGCAACTTTTTCGTCATAAATTGGCAACTATTTCCTGATAAATTTGCAACTTTTTCCTCAATTTGTAACCTTTTCCTCATAATTTTGATAATTTCTTCCTCAATGTATCTACTTTTTTCCTTGTAATTTTGCACCTTTTTCCTTATAATTTTGCAACTTCTTCCTCATAAGTTTGCTACTTTATCCTCAAAATTTTGCTGCTTTTTCTTAATAATTGATCTACTTTTTCATCATAATTTTGCACCTTTGTTGTCATAAATATGCATCTTTTTCCTCATCAATTTGTAACATTTTCATCATAATTTTGCACCTTTTTTCCCTCATAATTTTGCAACTTTTTCCTCATAAATTGACAAATTTTCCTGATAATTACCTCCGCCAGGCCGCAGGCCAGGAGGTTATGTTTTTGCGGGGGTTTGTCTGTCTGTCTGTCTGTTGGTTAGCAAGATAACTCAAAAAGTTGTGGACGGATTTCGATGAAACTTTCAGGCGTTGTTGCAAATGGTACAAGGAAGAACTGATTAAATTTTGGGGATGATCCGGATCACCGTCTGGATCCAGGAATTTTTTAAAGGATTCTTTAACATTGTGAGATAGGGCCATTTTCAACACACAGGATGCAGAGAATCACCGTGCTGCAGCGAGAGAAGAAATGCAGCGACTCAGGCGCTATTGAAGCTCGTCAAGCTTAGTTTTATTTTTTTTTTATTGATTTTTTTTTCTTATTACCTCTGCCAGGAGGTTATGTGGGTTTTTTTTTTTTTTAAAGACGATCTGCTCGATATTGCCAGTCATGCCTCGTTCAAAGTCTAAAAGTGTGAAACACAGAAGGCAACAGAGTGCAGAGTGCATGAGAAAGAAAAAAAGGCAGAGAGATAACACAGAGGATGCGGAGAATCACTGTGCTATTGCTAGTCATACGTTTTCATGGTCAAGGAATCTCAAAACATACACACAAACACTGTACGGGGGGAACTGTCGCCGCCATTACGGAAAATGCCATTTTCGTGAATAACTACTGAACCACTAATCCTATCATTGTGAATCCAATTGCTAGTCATATGTTTTCATGGTCAAGGAATCTGAAAACGTACACACAAACACTGTAGGGGTGGAACTGTGCCGCTTGGCAGAGGTCTGCGCTCTCCGAGTGCTTTTCTAGTTTAGCTACTTTTTTTCTCATAATTTTGCAACTTTTTTCTCATAATATTGCTAAATTTTTCTGTGTAAATTTGCAACTTTTTCCCTCATAATTTTGGAACCTTTATCTCATAATTTTGCTTCTTCTTTCCTCATAAATTTATAACTTTTTCCTCTCATAATTTTCCTACTTTTTCCTAATAATTCTGCACATTTTTTCCTCATAAATTAACAACTTTTTCTTGAAAATTTTGCTACTTCCTCCCTCATAATTAGCTACTTTTCCCTAATAATTTTGCAACTTTTTCCTCATAATTTTGCCACTTTTTTCCTCATGAGTTTGTTTAAGTTTAATGTTTATTTGAAAGGGACATTACATACTAATGAACATGAATACAAAGATAAGTATGCCAGATTTAGCAGTACTGCTAATTTGCAACTGCAGTCCCCTGGGGGGGTCACAAAAACACACAAACAAACAGTCATACACGAGCAGAACAACTGCAATGAAACTGTACAAAGTGGATATGCTAAAGTGCAAGAGTTAAGGTGCAACAAAACAAAACATTTGTCACCATGGGGTGAGACGCCGGCTCGGCGCTCAGCCCATGCTCCTTTTATCCCTGCCTCTCATTGGGCAGTGCCTCAGCTGGTTCCCAGCTGTCAGTGTCACGGGACGGCTGGGGCCAATTAATCCTCATCAGCTGGGGCGCTGTTAATGAGTATAAAGAGGAGCAGCTTCGATCATTCGGGGCTGCGACATAAGCACTGCTAGGCTGAAGCCCCTTCGTCTGGTGTCAGCCTCAACTCCCCTTGCAGCATTCCGGTGTTTGTATCCCGCTGTGAGTATGCACGTCTTGTTACCCCCACGTCCGGTACAAGCTACCTACCCCTGCGCTGTGCAGCCTGAGAATGTACGTCTGTATGAGTGTCTGTGCTCTCCTCATCCCTTATCCCTTACCCAGAATAAAACATCACGACTCACTGGCTTGTCCCTGGCTCTGATTGCCCGGCTCCCTAGAGCCGGATATGACAGTATGTCGCAGCCAGAAGAGTTGCCGGCGGCCGTGAGTCGCCGTGGAAATGTACCTTTCTGTCCGGGTGTCAGCGCTGCTAGCATGCCGTTTCCCAGGAGTCACTTCCGGCGCCAGGGCGACGAGCTGAGGTCCATCTCGGAGGCTGTCGACGGGACGTTCTTCACCCTGCACGACGCCTCCAACGCGAGACGCTGGCATCCGGGCCGTGCTGAGGAACTCCTGGACTGTCACCCTCACTCTCTGTACCATCTGGAGGACAGTGCCAGGATAGACGCTGCAGGTACACAGCGAGAGAAGCTCCACGGGGTGGATGGAAATCCCGGCAGGGAGTCGAAGTGGGCGACGTCTTTCCCCGCTTCGGAGTCCCGTTCCTGCCGCTATTCCAGTCCGGGAGTTCGCGCCAACCAGAGGACTTCCCCCGACCTGCGCCACGTCACTCGGGATTCCCTTCAAGGAGCCGCAGCTGACAGCAGTTATGTCCGGGGTTGAGTGGCTGTCGCGAGCTCTACTGTGTTTCCTGTCACCACCTTCAGGCATGTGGCGGCGGCAGTGAGATTGATGGTGAGGACTTTAGGGCTACGAAGCTTTCCCGTGCTCGACGCCTTCCTCGTCTCGATCTCCGATCTGGAGCGGCGAATCCTGGGTTTCCCCCTCGCTTCGTCCCCTGGGAGTGGTCGTCATCACATCGCCGAGTCACCTCTGCACGAACCTCGTCCGGATCCAGTTCTGGGTCATCGTCAGGACCGTTCCTCCCACGCAGCTGTCATCCCTTCGCCTCGTCAGTGTGGAGATTCTACAGCCTCGTCCCCTGAGCCTCGTTCCCCCGCTGTCATTCCTGGACATTCGGGCTGGCTCACCCCGGCTGTTTCCCCCTCCTCCTCGACGCGCTTCCTGACCGCTGTGTGTGCCTGGAATCCCGGCCTGGTGAGCTCTCTGCTGGAGACAACGCGAGCGATCCTCAGACGAATTCCCGGGGGGTCCTCCGTTATCGCCGGGCGGGGAGAGGAAGAAGCAGATTCCACTACAGCAGGCGATACTCAACCTCCAGGGGGCAGGCAAGTCATTGTTTTTTCACACCTGCTTAATGATTTGCTCTGTCACATCCCTGGAGGAGAAGTTCAGGGTTCGCAGCTCCCTGAACTCTCCCCACCTGCTGTAACCTGTATTCCTAATCCCGCATCCTCTGTGTCTCTCTCCGCCGAGCGGTCCCCGGCTCCGGGTCAACGTGGTGGGATATGGAGAGGGCCTGTGGTTCTGCAGCTACATTGCGGACGGAGGAGGGGGACTGACTGCTGCGTGGAGTCTACGCTGACGACTGAGCGTCCCTGGGTCTCCACGGAGGAGCGGTTCGGTCCAGCGGGACGAGATTCTTCTGGCTTCACGCCGAGTGGGTCGTCGGCGGGGTTACCTGAGCTGGAGGGATCTCAAGCTGCGCTGACCATCGTGCTGGCTGCGGGGCCCGACGCGGCTAGATGGGAGCCTGACAACGACCTCCTGACGACGGATCCTGGATCTTCGCAGTCCTGGACGGCGTCAGAACCCGAGATCAGGCGAGTGCTCTCCTTTCTTTTCTCTCTTTTTATCTTTGAGCACTTCAGCCTATCTCCAGGGGAGACGAGCAGGGTGCAGCCGCCCGCTGCGTCTGAGCTCGTCTCGCCGGGTTCTGGCGCTGCCGGTGATCCTGATCCCGGTTCTGTTTTCTCTTCTGAGCCTTCTTCCAGGGTCACCGGCGAGGAGTTGCTGTTCCTCGTGGTGCTGGAGGGTCCGGGTTCAACGTTGGAGGTCGGTTCTGGTGCAGTGTCCAACGTGGGTTCGCCCGAGACCCAATCGGGGTCCAACGTGGGTTCGCCTGAGGCCCGATCGGGGTCCGACGTGGGTGCTGCCCCAGTGTTGTCCAGGTCCGGTGAGGAGGTGGCCGTTTCCCTGAGGCCCGCCGCCCTCGTCATCGGCTCTCCCCTGAGCCTCTTCCACCGGGATCCGCTCTGACCCTTCGTCCGTCTCAACGGTCCTGGTGGTTGAGTGATGCGGGTCGACGACCCGACCCGCAAAACTTTCGGTTCGGCGATCTGGTTTCCCCCCACTGGTCTGTGTTTGCCTTTGGGCGGCCTGGTTCGGCAGCCGTTGGACTGGATTCCTGGGATCTGGGCCCAGAGTTCGCCGTCCGAACATTTCTCTTCCCCGGGTTGCCAACTGGACAATGGGCGGGGAGATTACCAGAACAATTCCGGTCGTTTTGGACTCTGCCTGCCGTCTCCTCGGGTGTCCTTTACTTTTATTATTATTGAAGTCACTCGGGTGTAGTTTCTTTGTCCATTAGGGGAATATATGTTTTTGTGCTGTGTGTTGTTTTTTTTAACCATACTCAGCATTTTTATCGTATTGTTATCCTGTTACCCTGTCACCTTTTTTTTCCTCTTGGTGACTCACCTTATGTATCGCGCTGTGTATTGCATTTTCTTATCTTTACTCAGCGTTTTCATTCATCCTTACCTTAGCCTTGGCCTCGTCGGTGCATCATGGAGTATGCGTGTGGTTTCCTGTTCAACCCTACTCTGTGATCACCCCATTCTGTCTTATTATCCTCGTGGGGGGCCTTCCCTGGCCCCGACTTTAACATTGACTGTTTGTTATTGTTTGAAGTAATGTGTTTCATTCCCACTTAACCATACTTCATTATTACCCATTTGTCCTTGTCACCTCTGTTTCTTTAGGTGATCTTTTATATATTCAGTGCTGTGTGTTTTGTTTTCTTTAGTATCCATGCACAGCGTTTTTCATCATTTTTTGTCCTGACCTTTGTCTTGTTGGTGCATTATGGAGTAGTGTGTTTTGTTCCCCTTAACTATACTCTGTGATTGCTTTATTCATTCCTGCCACCTTTTTGGTGGGTTTTTGGTTTTCTTTTTTTGCCCCGATCTATACGTTATTTGTATGCTGTCTGTAGTCATATTTGGTATTTTCCCTACCTGTGTCCTAACTCAGTTTTCTCCCTAACTGTGCTCTGGGTTAATCCTTTTCCCTGTGTTGTAGGGTATTGTATTTGGGTTTTTTTTTCTCTGCCCTGCTGCCCTACATTGGTCTATTGTTTTTTTTGTCCTTCCCTTTGCATCTTCCCCTCCGGTCCTGCCTCCCTTCCGCCCACCCTAGGTGGGGGGGGGGGGGGGGCTGGGATGTTCCTGGTCGTTCGGGAGCCCGACCGTGAGGGGGAGGCTCTGTCACCATGGGGTGAGACGCCGGCTCGGCGCTCAGCCCATGCTCCTTTTATCCCTGCCTCTCATTGGGCAGTGCCTCAGCTGGTTCCCAGCTGTCAGTGTCACGGGACGGCTGGGGCCAATTAATCCTCATCAGCTGGGGCGCTGTTAATGAGTATAAAGAGGAGCAGCTTCGATCATTCGGGGCTGCGACATAAGCACTGCTAGGCTGAAGCCCCTTCGTCTGGTGTCAGCCTCAACTCCCCTTGCAGCATTCCGGTGTTTGTATCCCGCTGTGAGTATGCACGTCTTGTTACCCCCACGTCCGGTACAAGCTACCTACCCCTGCGCTGTGCAGCCTGAGAATGTACGTCTGTATGAGTGTCTGTGCTCTCCTCATCCCTTATCCCTTACCCAGAATAAAACATCACGACTCACTGGCTTGTCCCTGGCTCTGATTGCCCGGCTCCCTAGAGCCGGATATGACAACATTCAAATGTCACAAGAGTAAAGTGCTGTGTATGCGTGCACACACATGCACCCAAGCACCTCACAGCAACAACAAACAGCAACAAGCAAGAGGCGGAGCATATGCATGTGACACATGGGCACATACTGTATATATATGCGTATGCCACAGAGCAACCACTAGTTATGGGTACAGTTTTGCTTGTTTAAAAACCAATTTTTACAATGAGTCTTAAAAGTGTTTAGTGTGGAACGTTCTCTGATGCAGGTGGTATATTATTCCAGATCTTGGTGCCCCTCACTGATAGCACAGATTGATCAAATGTGGTGCATCTGTGGAGTGTCATAAACAGCCAGGCAGGGTCGGAAGGAAGACCCAAATGCTGGAGCTGTGAGTTTGCAGGGTTTAATAAAAACACAAAATTCAAGCAGAACGAAAACTTACAAGGCAAGAGCTCAAGGGTTGAATACCAAATGGCTAAGATGTGGAATGCACCTCAGGAGACAAGGTAAGTGTGGGACTCACGCTAGGAGACAAGGTGATAATAAGACGTAGAACTAACGTCTAGACACTGAGAAGGATGCTGTGCCAAACAACAGTGCAGCGACCCTAAAATAAGGCAAAAAGAAATTCAACCAAATGATAACCGGTGTGGGTCACAGGAGCGAGGACAATCAAACCAAACTAATGACAGCTGTGACAGCCCACGAACTTGAGCTAAAGGAGGAAGTAAACGCAGAGTGCTGCCAAAATAAAAGTACAGGAGAATATGGCAAAAAAAGTAACTGACTAAAAATATGAAGTTATGGTGACCCACCACAATCTACTTGGACATTCAGAATACTCAGCTTGAGCATGAAACAGAACAATTGGCATACGGGCAGAGAGCCCCTCGGGGGACAACCAGTTAATCACGTGATTGATATGTATGGACTGATATCAATATGTAAAAGTGCCTTGCATTGTCTTTTGTCCTATTGTTATACATCCCCGGAGCAAAGAGGAATTCCGGCGCCAGTAATCAAGCAATTGATAAGTGTTGACTGTTATGTAAATGTGCCATGCATTCTCTCTTGTCTGTATAAATGTGCTCACTTGAAACGCACTGACAACACACTCAGGGCTCACTCACAGCGCACAGACAGAGCGCTGAGTGAGTCCCGTGATGGAGGAATAAAACACCTTTAACCTTCAGCTTGCCGTGTCCGCCTGCACCTATTTTTTCCTCCACAAAGTGAATATAAAATGAGAAACAGACCAGATAATACAGACAGGGAAAAATGAACCATAAAGGTGAGGACCAGAGAAATACAAAAACAAGAGATGCAAATACTGAAATACTAATATCAATATTTTTGTAGTGGAGAAAATCTTAAGCAACTTCTGGATTCAGTAGAAAATGAACTTAAACAAATCAATCAATGGTTCACTGCCAATAAATTATCTATTCACCTTGGAAAAACAAAATGTATAATATTTGGAAACCGCAAATTATATAATCACAGAAAAATTAAAACAAACAATGTTGAAATTGACACAGTTTTCGAAACCAAGTTCCTAGGGGTCATTGTTGATAACAAACTAAACTGGAAATCACACGTAAATTATGTCAAAACTAAAATGTCTAAATCCATTGCCGTACTGTATAAAGTTAAGGATCTCCTGTGTCAGAAATCTCTTTGCATTTTACATAATTCACTGAGGAGCCAGCGATGGTGGCTGCAGCAGGGGCCAAGAAGTACTGGAGAGACACGCTCTGTTTCTACCACCGCCGTTTTGGAGAGAACGCATGCCGATGAGTGCCACCGTACCAATTCAAGCATTCGGGAAACACCGGGACCGACAGTCGGTAGCAGCTGCAACCGCCGGTGAAGCAAGCAAGCTGCTCTATGTGACAGACTCACACTTGGGGAGACAGTTCCTCGTGGACTCCGGCTCCCATCCTGCCGTCCTACGCTGACTGGCTGGCGTGAACTAGCGGCCCCGAGCTGACGGCCGCAAAGGGCTCAGACACTAAGACTTTGAGAGAGAGGACACTGACTGTATCCTTGCACGGCCGTACATACCAATGGACATTCGTCATAGCGGCATGCAGCTTCCCCATTTTAGGCGCTGATTTTTTGTGTGCACACATACTACTAGTCGATGTTGCTAACAGACGCCTGATTAACGCAATGTCTTTTGTTCTCTCCCCTGTATAGCTAGAGAAGCCGGGTTCACAACGCTAGCCAGTGTCACAGCTCCGGGGGTAAGTTCCACACACGACTCACCCAGTTCCCAGCGCTCATGGTTCCGACGTTTTCGGCGACCATCACTAAACACGGGGTGGAGCACTTCATTACCACTATGGGGCCGCCCATTTTCGCACGACCTCGGTGCCTGGACACAGCTAAACTGGCCATAGCCCGCGAGGAGTTTGCCACCTTGGAAAAGTTGGGCATCTTCAGGCACTCAAACAGCTCATGGGCATCCCCGCTACATATGGTTCCTAAGGCCAAGGGATCGTGGCGACCTTGCGGAGATTTCCACAGATTAAACAACGCCACAGTGCACGACCGCTACCCCATCCCTCATATTCCAGACTGAACCCGCGCAAGGCCCCCGGGCCGGACGGTGTGTCTCCCTCCACCCTGAGACACTGTGCGAAAGAGCTGGCTCCTGTCTTCACAGACATTTTTAACACCTCCCTTAAGCAATGTCACGTGCCGACCTGCCTCAAATCCTCCACCATCATCCCTGTCCCCAAGAAGCCACAGATTACTGGACTTAACGACTACAGACCTGTAGCGCTCACCTCTGTAGTCATGAAGTCCTTTGAGCGCCTGGTCCTGTCTCACTTCAAGTCCATCACCACACCCCTCCTAGACCCGCTGCAGTTTGCTTACCGTGCTAACAGGTCTGTGGACGACGCAGTCAACCTGGCCCTCCACTCCATCCTGCAGCACCTGGACTCCTCGGGAACCTACGCCAGGATTCTGTTTGTGGACTTTAGCTCCGCATTCAACACCATCCGCCCCGATCTGCTCCAGGACAAGCTGTCCCTGCTCAACGTGCCTGACTCCCTCTGCAGGTGGATCACCGACTTCCTGACGGACCGGAGGCAGCATGTGCGGCTGGGGAAGTCTGTCTCAGACTCTGTTAGCATCAGCATTGGATCACCCCAGGGCTGTGTACTTTCCCCCCTACTCTTCTCCCTGTATACCAACTCCTGCACCTCCTCCCACCAGTCTGTTAAGCTGATTAAGTTTGCGGACGACACCACCCTCATCGGGCTCATCTCCAACGGCGATGAGTCCGTCTACAGGAAAGAGGTGGCCCAGCTGGTGTCCTGGTGCAGCCATAACAACCTGCAGCTGAACGCTCTGAAGACAGCGGAGATGATTGTGGACTTCAGGAAAGTCACAACCCCCCTGCCCCCCCTCACCATCACAGGCTCTCCCATCACCATTGCAGATTCCTTCCGCTTCTTGGGCACCACCATCACCCGGGACCTCAAATGGGAGCCAACCATCAGCTCCCTCATCAAAAAGGCCCAGCAGAGGATGTTCTTTCTGCGGCAGCTGAGGAAGCTCAAGCTACCCACCAAGATGTTAGTGCAGTTCTACACGGCCATCATCAAGTCCATCCTCACCTCCTCCATAACTGTGTGGTATGCAGGAGCCACTGCCAGGGACAGACTAAGGCTGCAGCACGTCGTGCGCACTGCTGAGAAGGTGATCGGCTGCAAGCTCCCATCTCTCCAGGACCTGTACATCTCCAGGACCCGGAGGCGTGCTGGCCGGATCATAGCCGATCCTTCACACCCTGGTCACGTACTGTTTGCCCCCCTCCCCTCAGGTAGATGACTTCGGTCCATTCGGACTAAAACCTCTCGGCACATGAACAGCTTTTTCCCCTCTGCCATCAGACTGCTGAACATTAAGTGACTTATTGACTCTCGTGCACTATGTACAGCAGCTCAACCAGACTCATGTCATTCATCACTGTTTTTTCTGTTGCATTATCAACTGCACTGTGGTACCCCATATTATCTGCTACTTGCTAATTTTTTTAAAACTGCCTTGACTAGTACTACTCATTATTACTTTAGTAATTATTTAGTAATTATTTAGTAATTATTAGCATTTTTACGTTTTTAGTCCTTTAGTTTTTTAGTTTATCTCTTTATCTCATCATGTTTTTAATGTTGCAGCATGGCACCGAGACAAATTCCTAGTTTGTGTACTACATGAACAATGGCAATAAATCTGATTCTGATTCTGATTCTGATATTCAGGATTTTTCTGTTCACCTCACCGGGGCACACATTTTGTCCAAGATAGACCTGGTCCGCGGTTACCACCAGGTCCCGGTGCACGCTGAGGACATACCTAAAATGGCAATAATAACCCCGTTCGGTTTGTTTGAGTTTTTACGCATGCCTTTTGGGCTAAAAGACACGGCGCAGACATTCCAACACATGATGGATGCGGTGTTGCGCGATCTGCCGTTTGTGTTTGTCTACCTGGATGACATCCTGGTGGTCAGTGTGTCCGAGCACTAACACGTAGCCCACCTCCGGACAGTTTTCCAGAGGTTGGAGGAGCATGGGTTAATAATCAACCCAGCGAAGTGCCAGTTCGGGGTGATGGGGATTGATTTTTTGGGCCACCGCATCTCACCGGAGGGCACGATATCCTTGCCGGACAAGGTGCGTGCCGTGGCGAATTTTCCCCGGCCTCAGACGGTCAGGGCGCTGCAGGAGTTTTTGGGGATGGTTAACTTCTACAATCGTTTCCTCCCCTGCGCAGCCCAGCTCATGCAGCCGTTGTAGACCGCGCTTAAGAAATGGAAGCCGGTGGACAGAGTCGACTGGACTCCTGAGCGAGAGCAGGCGTTTTCCGAGGTTAAAACAGCTCTGGCGAACGCTGCACTACTGGCGCACCCTGACCCAGCGGCTAGGATAGCGCTCACTACCGACGCATTAGACGTGGCCATAGGGGCCATCATGGAGCAGTGCATTGCCGGTTCTTGGCAGCCACTTGCCTTTTTTAGCAGGTCTTTGCGCAACAATGAGCGTAAATACAACGCGTTCGACAGGGAGTTGCTGGCTCTCCACCTGGCCATATGCAACTTCCAGTTCTGGCTGGAAGGGCGCACCTTCACTGCGTTGGTGGACAACAAGCCGCTAACGTATACGATGGCCAAGGTTTCGGAACTATGGTCGGGCTGGCAGCAGAGACAGCTGGCCACGATCTCGGAGTTTACGACCGACATTCGACATGTGGCTGGTAAACTCAGCGTGGTGGCTGACTGCCTCTTGTGTGCATTAGTGGCCCCAGTCTACGTGGGGATAGATTACATGGACATGGCCGCTGAGCAGATCAGCGATGCGGACGTTTGCGCGCTCCAGTCTGGACCAACAGGGTTAAGGCTGGAGAGCAGAGTGCTGCAACACGGGGGTCCCCCCCAATCTGTGATTGTGGGGGGACAGCAATTCATTGCTGTCTCTACAGGCCGCCCGCGACTGGTGATCCCACGCGCCTGGCGCTGCCACGTTTTCGAGTCGGTTCACTCCCTGGCACACCCAGGAGTGCGCGCGTCAGTCAAAATGGGGGACACAAAGTTCATCTGGTCAAGCCTGCGCAAACAGGTGAAAGATTGGGCTGCAGCCTGCGTAGCGTGCCAACGAGCCAAGGTGCATTGTCCCCCCACAGACGGACACACCCCCAGAAACCCCCCACCGGCACAGCAGCGCCTTGGAGCGGAAGACCCCCCGTTACAGCAGCTATGGATGGAGGCTGAAGCCCAAAGGACATGGGGGTTAAGATTCAGTCTGAAACTCGGGGGGGGGGGGGTAGTTCTCCCTCAGTCTGAAGTAGCAGATCAAAGGTGGGGAGTGATATGTTAATGCAGCACCCCAGGTAGCAGAGAAGTGTTAGTGCTGTGATATAGAAGTAGAGTGCCTGCAACCTGGTTGTTATGTTTTCTGATTCTGGTGAATGTGAGAGAGAGTGGAATAAAGTTTCATCTGCTCGGAAAAGTTTGGCCTGGTTATTCTCTCCACAAGACATGAATTATTCAGCCAGTCATAGATTTGGGCCATCGCTGTTGTAAGAATACAAGCGGTTTCTGGTGTGTTTTTTGCAGGTGTGAATATTACCGTGTCATCTGCTTACATTTGTATATGAATGTTTCTGCATGCATTTGGTAGATCATTTATGTATAGGGAGAATAATATTGGTCCAAGTATGGAGCCTTGTGGGACACCCATTTGACATTTCAAATATGGTGATTTGACACTGTTGACCATTACACATTACCGTGTCGGTTAATCAGGATTTGTCCTTCAATTCACATATTAAATTTGTTTCTAAGACTGCCTTCTATCATTTGCGTAATATTGCCAAGATTAGGAGCATCTTGTCTCAGAGTGATGCTGAGAAACTGATCCACGCTTTTGTTAGCTCGAGATTAGATTATTGTAATTCTTTATTATCAGGCTGTCCTAAAACATATTTAAAAAGTCTTCTGCTGATCCAAAATGCTGCAGCAAGAGTTTTAACAGGTACTAGAAAGAGAGATCATATCTCTCCGGTTCTGGCCTCCCTTCATTGGCTCCCCATAGAGTTTAGAATTAAGTTTAAAATCCTTCTTCTTACTTACAAAGCTCTAAACAATCAGGCTCCTTTTTATTTAAAAGATCTGATACTACCGTATAATCCTAACAGAGCACTATGCTCCCAAAATGCAGGATTACTTGTAATACCTAGAATCTCCAAAAGTACAATGGGAGGCAGAGCCTTCAGTTATCAAGCTCCTCTCCTGTGGAATCAGCTGCCAATCTGGATTCGGGAGTCAGACTCGATCTCTGTTTGTAAGAATAGGGCTAAAACCTACCTTTTTGATATAGCCTACAATTAGGGAGGGATCATGTGTTTCTGAACCCTCCCTTAGTTATGCTGCTAATAGGTTTAGTCAGCCGGGGGACCTCCAGTAATGCACTGGGCCTCACTCCTTTTCTCACTCTCAATGAAATATTTTTTTTTTGCTGGTCATTAACATTTGTTTGTTCTCTCCCATAGATTGAGTCACCATCGTGCTGTTTGCTCTCTACATGTCTGTTCTTTTCTTCTTCTCTATCCCCTCACCCCCCAGCCAGTCGCAGCAGATGACTGCCCCTCCCTGAGCCTGGTTCTGCTGGAGGTTTCTTCCTGTTAAAAGGGAGTTTTTCCTCTCCACCGTCGCCAAGTGCTTGCTCACAGGGGATCACCTGATTGCTGGGGTCTTTCTGCAACTGTGGGGGTTCCCCCTACAGTTGATAGTGCTATGAGATGACTGTTGTGAAATGGCGCTATATAAATAAAGTTGAATTGAATTGAATTAAATAGGATTTCATCCATTTGATAGCATGTTCTGAAAAATTAAACTGAGCAAGTTTGGTTAAAAGGATGTTGGGTCAACGGAGTCAAATGTCTTCTTCAGATCTAAAAACAGCACCTACACAATTGCACTTATCTGAGAAAGATTTAGTTTTCTCTAGGAACAAGCTTATTGCAGACTGTTGAGTGGTGGGCATGGAACCCAAACTGTGCGTGATGCAGAGGGTGTTCCCATAATTCAGATGTTCACATAATAGTGTGGCCACCCATTTTTCAGTTATTTTGAAGATGACAGGTAAGATGCTGATTGGTCTGTAGTTGTTTATATCAGTTTTACTCCCTGTTTTGAATACTGGTCTGACCACTCCTACCTTCCAAGCAGTTGGGACAACAGCATGTTTGATTGACAGATTGATTAAATGAATACTTGGACAAATGAGAAATTCTTTATTTTCTTTTAACAATTTGGTGTTAAGACCATGTTGATCTGTTGCTTTTGAGCTGTTCAGTGAGCTGACGATATTTGCGACTTCATTTTCAGTTATTTCTAATATATTAAAAACTGGCTGTGAGGGGTTAATAGGACTAGAATTATGATCAGGTGGATTAAATGAGTTGGATATTTCTAGCACAGAGTTTATGGAAAAGTTGTTAAACTCTGTAGCAGTGACCATGGGATTCTGTACCAATTTGTTATTAATATGAAGTTCCATGTCACCATCTTTTTTGTTCTGTTTATTAGTCAGTTTGTTAATATTATTCCAAATTTGTTTGCCATCTCCTTTTGCATTTTCAATAATGGTTACAAAAAAGTTTGCCTTCCTCAGAGTTTGTGTTCTCTTATTTCTAGCAGCATTGAAGGAGCCATTTTAGGTGGTTTGGACATCTGATCTGGACGCCTCCCACTTGAGGTGTTTCAGGCACGTCCCACTGGGAGGAGACCCCAGGGCAGACCCAGGACTCGCTGGAGAGACTCTGCCTCCCAACTGGTCTGGGAACGCCTTGGTATCCTCTCTGAAGAGCTGGAGCAGGTGGCTGGGGAGAGGGAAGTCTGGGATTCTCTGTTTGAACTGCTCCCTCCGTGACCCGGACCTCCGGAAAAGCAGTAGAAGATGGATGGATGGAAATTTCTAGCAGATGTAAATTTTTGTCTGTTGTTAAACCTGTTTTTAGGGCTACTTTAAGAAACTGATCTCTGGTCTTCATTAGTTGGAGACATTTGGAGTTGAGCCGTGGTCAGTTGATTCTTCTTCTGTCATTTCCTCTTTCTGAAAATGTCACGATAACCTCTTTAATTTCTGTTATAAGAAATTCATTGCTGTGATTTATGTCATTTGAAGAGGTGATTTCATTCCATTCAATTTCGTTTCTTGCCATTGTTATATTTTGTTGTTGGTTTTTGGTATTATATAATCTACTGTGTTAATTGATGACTTTTTGAATGGATTTGAAAGCTGTTTCCGTGGAATTTTTTTTTTGTTGCCATATGATATTGTGATCAGACAGTCCTGTTAAAAGGTTATAAGCGGGGCTTGACGTTAACTTTTTTGCTCACTGGTCACTGTGGCTAGTGATTTTCCAAAGTCACAAGCCAGTCAGCCTTTTCACTAGCCACAATTTTGTGGTTGGAAAATTAGATTTAATATGATCAAATCTGAGTATTGCATACTAAATTTTACTTGAAATAAATTTAAAATCATTTTAAATGTAAATGACACTTATAAACATACATACAATATATGAATATACAGTGGTGTTAAAAAGTGTTTGCTCCCTTCCCGATTTCTCATTTTTTTGTATGTTTGTCACACTTAAATGTTTCAGATCATCAACAAATTTAAATATTAGACAAAGATAACACAAGTAAACACAAAATGCAGTTTTTAAAAGAAGGTGTTTATTATTAAGGGAAAAATCCAAACCTACATGGCCCTGTGTGAAAAAGTGATTGCCCCCTAAACCTAATAACTGGTTGGGCCACCCTTAGCAGCAACAACTGCAATCAAGTGTTTGTGATAACTGGCAATGACTCTTTTACAGCGCTGTGGAGGAATTCTGGCCCACTCATCTTTGCAGAATTGTTGTAATTCAGCCACACTGGAGGGTTTTTGAACATGAACCACCTTTTCAAGGTCATGCCACAGCATCTCAGTTGGATTCAGGTCAGGACTTTGACTAGGCCACTCCAAAGTTCTTCATTTTGTTTTTCTTAAGCCATTCAGAGGTGGACTTGCTGGTGTGTTTTGGATCATTGTCCTGCTGCAGAACCCAGGTGTGCTTCAGATTGAGGTCACAAACAGATGGCCGGACATTCTCCTTCAGGATTTTTTGGTAGACAGCAGTATTCATAGTTCCATTTACCACAGCAAGTCTTCCAGGTCCTGAAGCAGCAAAGCAGCCCCAGACCATCACACTACCACCACCATATTTTACTGCTGCTATGCTGTTCCTTTTCTGAAATGCTGTGTTACTTTTATGCCGGATGTAATGGGACACACACCTTCCAAAAACACCGACTTTTGTCTTGTCAGTCCACAGAATATTTTCCCAAAAGTCTTGGGGATCATCAAGATGTTTTCTGGCAAAATTGAGACGAGCCTTTAGGTTCTTTTTGCTCAGCAGTGGTTTTTGTCTTGGAACTCTGCCATGCAGACCATTTTTGCCCAGTCTCTTTCTTATGGTGGAGTCATGAACACTGACCTTAACTGAGGCAAGTGAGGCCTGCAGTTCTTTGGATGTTGTTGTGGGGTCTTTTGTGGCCTCTTGGATGAGTCGTTGCTGCACTCCTGGGGTAATTTTGGTCGGCCGGCTGTTCCAGGTTTTTGCCATTTGTGGATAATGTCTCTCACTGTGGTTCACTGGAGTCCCAAAGCTTTAGAAATGGCTTTATAACCTTTTCCAGACTGATAGATCTCAATTACTTTGTTTCTCATTTGTTCCTGAATTTCTTTGGATCACAGCATGATGTCTAGCTTTTGAGGATCTTTTGGTCTACTTCTCTTTACCAGGCAGGTCCTATTTAAGTGATTTCTTGATTGAGAATAGGTGTGGCAGTAATCAGGCCTGGGTGTGGCTGGAGAAATTGAACTCAGCTTTCCAAAGATGTGATAAACCACAGTTAATCTATGTTTTAACGGGGGAGCAACCACTTTTTCCACACAGGCCATGTAGGTTTGTTTTTCTTCCCCTTTAATCATAAACAACAAGGATACAAAAAAGGAGAAATCAGGAAGGGGGCAAACACTTTTTCACACCACTGTATATGCATAACATACATAAAAAATAGCAAGAGAAACACTGTTGAATTATTTAACAGCAGTAAATGCTGTAAAACAGTCCAGAAAAATATTTGCAATATGAGACTTAAGTCCAGGCAGAGTTTGGGTCCGTGCCAGTTGTCATTTGTATCCCTACCCGTTCCCGTTCCCGTTCCCCTACTCCTACCCCTTGGCCCTTGATAGGGGTTGAAAATGATCCCTATCAACTGGGGCAGCCGCTCAGGGCTGCATGTCATTACATAATAGCTGATGGAGTTAATCTAAATGGACACTGCCTGTTTTCACCAGAAAAAAGAAAAATAAAACTGATGAGAAAAAAGTCTCATCTTAAGGAGAAAAAATGTCTCAAATTTACATGAACAATTCTACTCAGTAGAAAAAGTCAGAAATTTACTACAAAAAAAGCTGTAAATTCACAGAAAAACTTGGACTCCTGGTGGGCTGTTTTTGGCCCACGGGCCACACGTTTGACACCCCTTGACCAGCATATTAAAAATACATAATCAGAGGTTTTACTTCCATGAAAAAGTTGCATATCACAGACATCATAGATGATCACAGATAAAAGTTCACCTCAGAAGAAGCTTCGTTTGCTCTTTACAGCAACATAAAGTTCCGCCCCTTTTTCTCTCCGTCATACTGGACAGCACTGTCAGCGGGAACTTCCTGCTCTAAAAAGAGCCATATTTAACCACAGAGGTAGGAGATGATGTGGGGGAGAGCACAGCTAATTAACTCCTCACACCGGGACAACGGAGGACCAGGTGGCATTTCCCTGGTGATCTGATCGCTGAGCGGGGGCACAGGTGCGTTCTGCTGGCTGGCCCGCTGTCAGCTGTCACCGTTTCTGGACAGACAATTAACCATCCTGCGGCGCACAGCGTCCACTGTTTCTCCTGTACTGGACCAGTCCTGTGTACTGCTGAAGCTGAGGCAGACCACGCCCACGGTGATAGTTGGACCAATGAGAACACACTGTGTGCAGATAGTGCTCATGGGAGTTGTAGTTTTGTAGTCTCACACAAAACCCATGAGAGTGGCTGCCTTACCCACCACCGGTGAAATCCATCTGCCAGCGGCAGGCGGGCGGGTGTTAATGTCAAGCCCTGGTTATAAAAGTCCGAGTGATTCTTTCAGGTCTGTTTGTAAAAAGTAAATCAGTTTTGGTTTTTGACTGGCTTGTGACTCTGGTTGGTTTATCTCTTTACTGAGTTAAGTTGTAGTGACCTGTAACGATTGTCTTTTTTATCGTCCCAGTTTATATTAAAATCACCCAATAAGATTAACTCATTTTTAGGATTGCATTGATTAAGAAGCGCTTTAAACTGGTCATCAAAATCTGCTTTAGAGGAGGGTTTGTGGTAGAAACAGATAGCAGAGAAGGTCATATTGGCTGACAACTTGATGTCATCTCCCCCACAGTCTAGACTCAGATCCTTTGACCATTCGGTCTGATTACATTTTAAGGTGTTTTTAACATATAGTAGAACTCCTCCTCCTTTTCCTTGCTCCCTGTCTTTCCTAAACACATTATAACCAGGCATGGGAACAGCAGTTTCAGGTGACCAGGATGGTAACCAGGTTTCACACAGACCCATAAAATCAGTGCTGGAGTTAATCAGCAGATGTTCTAGTTGTTCACGTTTGGAGATCATGCTCCGTACATTTAAATCCCCCCAAGCAGATCTTTTTTTTTACTTTGAGGGTCACAAATTCGCTTTGCCTGGTTCAGGGTTTGAAAAACTTTGAGGGATCTATGTTTTTTTTAACACTGATTTCTCTGATGAGTTCTGCACTCACTGACGGCTGGTTGGTGCATTGCTGCTGTGGTGGAGTCCGATCATTGGGCTGTTGGATCGCAGCGCTGAGGGCCGTCTGCGGAGCCACGATGGTAGGGGCTGGTCGTCTGCTGGTGATGGGGGTTCTCCGCTGGGACGCAGTGAGGCGAGCTTGTTGGGTTGGAGTAGCGCGAGTCGTGGCTGTGCTATGGGGGTGAGGGTCGATCACCAGTCCACCCCAGCTTGGGTCGGCTGCTGGTCCGTGATGACATCATCAGGCTGCCATGCCCCGGTGATGTTGGTAGACTGCAGCGGTGCTGGTTGGTGAGGTGTGGGCCGCCTTCGCCCTGCCAGTGTTGGTAGTGGAAGCGGCATTAATTCCACTGGCAACAGTGGTTGTGTCCATGCTGGTCCCGTTAACAACTGTGGTCTCGTTGTTGCTGCTGGTGATGGAGGCAGCCACGCTAGTCCTGCTAGCATTGGTGGTGTCCGTCCTGCACACAGGTCCATGGCCACCGGTCCTGGGTTTATTTCCACGTCACCAGCCAGGAGCAAGATTAATGCCGAGGTGGAATAATCTCACAAAGCCGTTGACAGTGCAGGTTTGCCCATGGTAAGTTAGCAGTCTGGCATGTCCTTTGTTCAGCTACAAAAAGTATTTGCCCCCTTCCTGATTTCTTACGTTTTTGCATATTTGTCACACCGAACCGAGTAAATACAAAAATACAGTTTTTAGATGATGATTTCATTTAAGGGAAAAAAGTTATCCAAACCAGGCCTTACTTTTTCCACATAGGGCCAGGTAGGTTTGGATATTTTTTTTTCCTTTAATAAATGAAATCATCATTTGAAAACTGCATTTTGTATTTATTGAAGTTATCTGTGTCTGATAATAAAATTTGTTTGATGATCTCAAACATTGGCGTGTGATAAATATGCAAAAATATAAGAAATCAGGAAGGGGTAAATACTTTTCCACAGCACTGTAACACATGTAAATGAAATACTGGCCTCCTTTACCTGTGTGTGTGTGTGGGGGGGGGGGGGGGTTGTTCGCCATATTTTGTTGTTGAAAGTAGGGATGAGCCAATCCCATCCGCTGTATTGGTATCGGGTTCGATCCAGGCAAAATGGCTGGATCGGTATCAGCAAGAAATAAAAGTAATTTACCAATCTGATACATTAATAATATTAAAATGAAGGTGTGATCCTGCTTTCAGCCGTGCACAGCTTCTGTAGATAAAGGCAATGAGTGTCACATGACTGCAGCCAGTGTGTGGGACTCGCCTCAGTATGTTGCTGTGTGGTACCAGCATTTACAATTTTACACCACCAACTTGATAAAAGACTTGCAAAAGTATCACGGCAAAAGAGTCTGCTGAATTCTGTGACGAACCGAGCAAAAGGATGTGTCGTGCAGCAGCAGCTGCTTCTTTTCCACCTCAGGAAGCTGGGCGCTAAAAATGAAAGCTAAAAAAAAGAAACTGAAAGTAAAAACCAGACTGGAGCGTACCTTTTCTGGGGACAGTCAGTTGATGAGTGGTTGGTGACAGAAACATAAATAGTAAATTATTAATTTTTTTTCTTTTTTGTATTTTGTATACTTTATTAATCCCAGAGGGTGAAAGACTACATGAGCATGAAATGGAACAGGAATGACTTCAAAATAAGAGCAAACCTAAAAACTAGAAATGGACAGAGAATAATATCAGAAACATGAAACACTAAATAAATCGAGGACCAGGAGAATACTTATAATAATAATAATAATAATAATAAGGGATGACAAAAATACAACTTAAAGGGTTAATTCCTTTATTTTCAGAGCTACAGCATTTTTTACCTCATGCATAAAGTGGCACTTTGAATTTCATCTGAATGTGTACTTAAATACTCGGGTTCAAAGTTTTGCATAAACTTGCACTTAAAACTTCAGAATGCACGTTTACATGGTTCTGACCAATGACGTGCTGCCAATGTTGTAAAGTTTAAAATAAAAAAAGCAGCAGCGTTGCTGAACTGAGTCACATTTGTAATACATCCTTTGACTTTTAGAGTTCTGTTTTTATATATTGTGGGCACATATGTTGGTTACATATGCTCCACAAATATATTGCTGTGTGTTTATTGTGTGCTGCACATCTCAGGGAACAAAGGGACTGAGCCTCCAAGAGATAACGGGAGAGTGTGAGATTTGGCCTTTGTTTCAAGGAGATGACCTGGAGAGATTTCCGGACCACCAGAGACTAAAGGACAATGGTGTGAAGATCAGAGGAGTTACATTGTGACTGGGATTAAGTACCATGTGACTGTATGTTTGATTAAACACCATGTGACTGTAGTTTTGATGTCCGGGGTATAAAAGACAGATGTGAGATGATTCATCCTCTTTTTCCTGCTTTGAAATTGTTGGAGTATGTGTTTGTGAATAAAGCTGAACCTGAGGAATAAACTCAGTCTCATCCTTCCACACATCCTCCACAATATGTAAAAAATGCAACTAGTCAACAACAAAATATGTTCTGTACTTTGGTGGTTTTAAATAAGAGACGGTGTTGGGTTTGGATCGGTATCGTCTGATACTCAAAGTCACAGTATCAGTCTTGAAAAAGTATTGGCTCATCCCTAGTTGAAAGTAAATGTCGTGCTTTACTTAGAATTAAGTTCAGGAGTAAGGCAGCAGTTAACAGGTGGGAGTGAAGAGGATGTAGAGAGTTTGCTGTCATTTTAGCTGTTTTTTTGAACTTAAATGCAGGGCTTGCCACGCTGCATGCTCGCGCTGTCAGCCATCTTCTCCCCCATGAAAGCTAGATTTTGTGGTGCTTTTCTTATAAAATTGTAGGTTTGTCCTTTTTTCCTGGTAATTTGTTACCTCTTTCTCACAAAATTGCATTTTCAATGATTTTTTAAAAATTTTTTCAGAAAATTTTGTCTTTGTTTCTTACAAATGCCAGTTTGTGTTTTATTCATGCAATTGCTAAAATTTTCCATCCATCTATCTTCTACCACTTTTCCAGAGGTCCGGGTCGTGGAGGCAGCAGTTCAGAGAAGCCCAGACTTCCCTCTCCCCAGCCACCTGCTCCAGCTCTTCAGAGAGGATACCAAGGCATTCCCAGACCAGCTGGGAGACAGAGTCTCTCCAGCGTGTCCTGGGTCTGCTCCGGGGTCTCCTCCCAGTGGGACATGCCCGAAACACCTCAAGCCGCTTGTATCCGCAATCTCGTTCTTTCGGTCATTACCCAAAGCTCGTGACCATAGGTGAGAGTAGGAATGTAGATTGACTGGTAAATCGACAGCTTTGCCTTAGAACTCAGCTCCCTCTTCACCACAACAGACCGGTACAATGTCCACATCACTGCAGATGCTGCTACAATCCGTCTGTCAATCTCTCGTTCCATTCTCCCCTCACTTGTGAACAAGACCCCAAGATACTTAAACTCCTCCACTTGGGGCAGGAGCCTGTCTCCAACCCAGAGAGGACAATCCACCTTTTTCTGGCTGAGGACCATGGACTCGGACTTGGAGGTGCTGATTCTCATCCCAGCCGCTTCACACTCAGCGGAAAACCGTCCCAGCAAGAGCTGTAGGTCATTGCTGGATGAAGCCAACAGGACAACATCATCTGCAAACAACAGAGATGAGATCCTGTGGTCACCAAGCATGACACCCTCCATTCCTGCCTAGAAATCCTGTCCATAAAAATTATGAACAGGATCGGTGACAAAGGGCAGCCCTGGCGGAGTCCAACTCTCACTGGGAATGAGTCCGATCAAGTGTTGACAATACAAACCAAACTCTCACAACGGTCGTACAGAGACCGAATAGCTCGTAACAACAAGCCCGATACCCCATACTCCCAAAGCACCCGCCACAAAAAACCACAAGGGACGCGGTCAAATGCCTTCTCCAAGTCCACAAAACACATGTAAACTGGTTGGGCAAACTCCCACGAACCCTCAAGGATTCTCAAGAGGGTAAAGAGCTGGTCCAATGTGCCATGACCAGGACGAAAACCACATTGCTCCTCCGAGGTTTGACCAATGGCTGGACTCTCCTCTCCAGTACCTTGGCATAGACCTTCCCAGGGAGGCTGAGGAGTGTGATCCCTCTGAAGTTGGAGCACACCCTCCGGTCCCCTTTTTTGAAGAGAGGAACCACCACCCCGGTTTGCCATGCCAAAGGCACTGCCCCCGACCTCAACGCAATGTTGCAGAGGCGTGTCAACCATGACAACCCAACAACATCCAGGGCCTTGAGGTACTCAGGGCAAATCTCGTCCACCCCCGTGGCCCAGCCACCAAGGAGATTTTTAACCACCTTGGCGACCTCAGCCCCTGTGACAGGCGAGTCATCCCCCTCGTCCACAAGCCCTGCCTCCTCTGTGGAAGGCGTATCAGTGGGATTGAGGAGATCCTCGAAGTATTCCTTCCACCGCCCGACGATATCCCCAGTCGAAGTCAGCAGCGCCCCATCCGCACCATAAAATAAATGTTATGACAAATTCATATGACAAATTAAAGATAAAATTTTCCTTTTTAAAACTTTTGACATAAATTTTCATCTTTTTTCTTTTATAAATGTACTACTTTTTCAGTTAAAATTGAAGCCTTTTTTACATACATTTGTTTCCTTTTTCTCATGAAATTGCAGGTTTTTCCAGTGAATTTGTCAATTTCCTTGCAAATTTGTTTGTGGGTGTTTGCCTCATAATTTTTTTTTTTTCAAAAAAATGTGTTACATTTTTAGCACCAATTTTCACCTTTTTAGAAAAAATATTTTCTTTGCAGATTTGTTGCTTATTTTAAGGTAAACTTGCGAAAAATGGCATTTTCCCTCCCAGTACATTTGTGATTTTTTTCTTTCAAACTTGTGGTCGTTTTCCTCCTAAATTTGCAACTTTTTCCCTAAATTTGCGGATTATCTTAGCATAAACTTTCTGCTGTTCTTTAGTTTTATCAGAGATAACACAAAGCACCCCGTTTAATACTTTCTTTATCTTTTGACACACAGTTAATGGATGCGTGTTTTTGACCCTGATGGCCTTCCGTATTTAAGACCCTCCAAGCACTCGGCAGTTTGGGAAGTCAGGAAGTAATGCAGCACGTCACAAAGGCCTCCATGAGCCAAAATGGAGAAAGAAAAAGCCATTAAGAACAGCAGGTTCAGCTTTATGTTTACATTTATAACCGGTAGAAGATGTGCCATTAATCAGAGTTAACTCTGGACATGATGTAATTAATCACAATTAAAGATTTTAATCCACTGAAGCAATTTTTCTCACGTCATGCCATTTTCCTCATGAATGTACATCCTTGTTGTGAAGTGAAGTGAAGGCAAGCGTGGTAACGGGGTTATTGTGAGGTGAGCTGATCTGGGTCGTTGTGGAGGAATTTAAGATGAGAACGGTTCTTTTCTCCCTCGGGCGTAGTGATTTCCACCTCATTGCTTCGTCCCCTCGGCCCCAGGATTCAGTTCATCAGGAGGATTTGGGGATTTTTCTCTCTTCTACATCACCAACTCCACTCTGCTCTCACCTAAACATCCAGAAACTTCACTGAGGCACAACACGCTTGTGTGTGTGTGTGTGTGTGTGTGTGTGTGTGTGTGAGATATCTTTCCTCTGTCAGTCTAAATGTGGAGCCTTAGCGTGTCTTCATGCATGCCTGGATGTAGTGCGTCAGTCTGTTTTTGTAAATTGGCCCGAGGACATGTGCGTGTGGTTTTTTGTGTATATTTGTGTATATGTGGCTGTGCTTATGTGTGTGCGTGTGTATGTGTGTAGCAGCCCCACTGTCACCAATGGCCGTTAACCTGCAGGTCGATCATAAATCCTGGTGGACATGTCTGCTTATGTGTATATGCCTTCTGGCGACAACAGCCGCACAACTAAGGCTCTTCTGTCCATAACATAGACTCCCCATGAGCAGAAGTACGAAAGTATAAATAAGGTAAGTATATAAGGTAAGTAGGTAAATTAGAAGTAAATAAGAAGGGTAAGTAAGGTAGCTAAAGTAAGTGAGTAAGGAAAGTAAAGGGCCTTTTCCACTAGCCTCACTTAGCCCTACACCACACCACTCAGCCCGCGTTTGAGCATTTTCCATTAGCCCCAGCACCGGTTAGCAGGTGCTTTTTTAGTACCTGATCCAGGACAGGGTCTAACCAAGCTGAGGAGGGCTGAGTAGGGCTGTGATGTGACTTTAAGAGACTGGTCGCCGCTGATTGGTCAGGTCGTAACGTCACGAAAGCAACTTTTTCTGCTGAATTTACTACACGACCGCCATTTGTAGTTGTTCAGCCAGTGAACACAGTGCGCCCCTTTAATACAGTATTTTCTCACTCTGAAGATGTCTTCTCGTAAGGCTATCCCCTGGTCAAACGAGGAGGTGCGCAATTTTCTTTCTATATTAGCCGACGATCGCATCCAGCGCGAGTTGGACGGATCTACTCGAAATGAAAAAATATACCAGCAGGTGTCCGAGCAGATGGATTCCCAAGGGCACATCCGTACTGCCAAACAGTGTCGGGAGAAGCTGAAAAAGCTGAAAAGCGATTACCGAGCAGTGAAGGACCACAATGCTCGCAGTGGAGCGGATCAGAAGGAGTGGAAGTGGTTCGCTGAGAGACATTGGGCTCGACACAGTCACGGTCACGGCCTTGGAAACCGTGGATGTTGAGTGTTGTTTTGATATTGCGCATCTTTTCGCCAATTTATCCTTTCTGTGCCAAGCTCACTGTTTTTAAGAAATAGGAAGGTTGTTAGATTGTGGGTAATGGTTGTTACTGAGGCTTGCCTATTGTTTTGCAGCCAACTGCAGATTCACGCTTGCTTTGTGTTAAGTATTAGCGCAAACAAAACGCTGAATTACGCTTATTGTATTCCGGTTAAAAACTTTAGAGTGTTGTGTACATGTTGCACTTTGGTGTTAAGTTTTAAATTGTGTGCATTTTCTTTCTAGAATCGCAGTTCTTATCACAGGGGTCCACCTCAGTGGACATGGACACACCGGACTCTCCTGCGTCTGCCGGAGCGCCAGCTGGATCGGCTCCGATGTCAGCCACATCACCAGTTCCATCTGGATCACGTTCAAGTGCCGGTAAGGCACAATAACCACGATTTTTTTTGGTTGAAACAGGTCCAGCAGCAGAAACCAGGGTCGAAAATCCATCCATCCATCCATCCATCCATCTTCTACCGCTTAATCCTTTACAGGTCGCGGGGGGGCTGGAGCCTAACAAGTTATGTACCAAACTGATTAATGCAATTTCCTGTAGCTGCATATTAATTAATTGAAAATGTCTTTTTAAATGTACAAAAAGGTTATTCTTTGGTCTTCACTTATCGGTGTTCCACAACCATTTTTAGGTGTGGTGATTGAAGTGCTGTTGTAACTCCTGTTTTAGAAAAACAACTAAAGCTCATGAACTGCCGTTGAAATCAACATGCTTCATTGAAATGCTTCGCGTCAGCTGACTGTATTAACCCATTCGGATTTCTGCGGCCACACTACAAGCAACTAGTTTAAACATTACCCATCTATCCATCCATATTCTTAATCTTAATCCTTTTTAGTTTTGCAGGGGGGCTGCAGCCGAAGACAGCACCCTGCGTGTTGCAAAATCTGCTCTACTGAGCGGCAGCAACATGACAGTTCAGCTTATATACAGCAATGAAGCATAATATAATAGTGACATTCCACCACAGACTTTCACCTGTGTAATTCCATAATATATGTAGTGATCCAGCTTTAACAACCATGTCTTTCTGTCTTTCCATCTGGGCAAGAGGAAAAGGGGCAACTCCATCGCTGACCTTACATCAGCGATGGTCAACATGCATGACGAAGAGATGCGGCTCTTGGATCGGCAACATGACCAGCGGCAAGAATCAGCAGTACATGCAGCATTTACGACAGGTGGCCGCAGATGTGCGGGCAGATGCGCGTGAAGCCCTGGAGCAGGACGCTGCGTTACGAAGGGAAGAGCTCGCAGAGATGTCAACATTCAACAGAGATTTCCTGACCCTATTTGGCAGGCTTGTGGACGCATTTAGCAGTCGGCGTGTCTAACCATGTCTCCCCACGCCCAGTCTTTTTTTTTTTTTTTTTTGTAAATTTTGCTTCTGGAATAAAATTGTATTGTTTGCATCAAAAGTCTGGTTTATCTGTTATGACACCATATGAGAAAAGCCAATAATTACATACACATTCCATTCTCTGTTCACTCCACATGCTGCTGTTCATCAGGTCAGGTGTATAGCCTTCTAATGGTAATTTAATTTTTAACAACACAACGAAACGTAATGTCTTGGTAGTTTTTTTTTTTATTTTAAACAAATTTGCAATGCTGAATCCATTTCTCTTGAACGGGTACATTTTTTAGGTTATAAGCAGTTGTACAGGTGTACTTTAGCTTGTACAGTAGACACTGATAAAGGTAAGTACATGTAAATTGAATGTTGCATCACCAGTCAAAATTTAATAAATTAAGAAGGAATCTAGCAAAAATTTGGCACTAATAACAGACACATCGGACAAGGACACACAACTGTGTTTTTGTTGCACGCAACTGTTGTTACCAACAAGTTGTGCAAAATTTATATTCCCTTTTCCCAAAAATTAAAAACCAATTTGTAAGTAAAAGTGGGAGACCTTTACATGGGAATATGACATGTATCAGCACATGATTTATAGTTCAATTTGCATTTCCACCTAAGCAAAAGTGGCTTGTCGAGCTGGATTTTTGTGAAGATGGCCTGTGCGGTGTTTCTGCATGTAATTACATACCTGTCAAGTGATACGGTTTCGCCGTATTTTAATACGGGGAAAATGCAGTTTCAGCAAATACAGGCGTATTGCCATTTCTGTACGCCAAAAAGAAAAATATACTGGAAAAAAAATTATTGAGAGTGTGGAGGAACACGTCGTGTGTGTGACCCCCACAGCGTACAGGGCTGGCAGAGCCTCAGCGTGAGCAATTATCACAACAGTGAGAAGTGTGGACTCATCATTATGCTGATGGCTTAACAGATAAGCGTTATGAACAACAGAGGACAGGTAGATGGAACATGCACAACATTTTATTTACAAAAAACATTTTTGAAATATGTATGCACATAAATGTGGGCAAAATTACATTTCTACCTATTGCTAGACAAGTACTGCATCACAGCATCTCGTATATCGGCACCCTGCTCCTCTGCTCCCTGGGTCGCTGCCACCACTGGTTCATCTACTGCATCATCCAATGTAGTGTCAAACGTCTCTCCATGACTCTCACACAGATTGTGCAGAGCACAACAAGTCAGCACCATAGATTTCACCAGTTTCATGTCACAGTCATTTCTCTCTCCTTCCTCCTTCCTTCTCTCCTCGTCATCAGCCATTTTCTTTGTTGTGGAGGATTCGGTCGCGTGTTTCACGTCATGAGAGTGTGGTGCCGCCTCGGCGCTGCCTCGCTGTTCAAGAAATCCCACCCACCGCAGGTGTGCCAGCAGTAATGTTGAAAAGCAACCGAGGCAGAACCGAATCGAAGTGAGTCAAGTCGGGTTTTCTAATAGGGGCTAGTGGAAAAGCGCCTTAAGTAAAGTAAGTCGGTAAATAAACAGGGTGAGTAGACGTGGGCATGGAATTCAAATGACGCTTGGATCCATCTGTCAGATTTATCAATGAGTGCATGATTGTTCAATGAAATTGACTAGATATGCATGATTTCATACATACTATGTAAACCTTTGTGTTCAGTCATATTTACACCCAAACATGCACTGATTTCTATGCACTTTTGATAAAAGAGGGCAAATAAGTATAGTAAGTAAGGTAGGCAGATAAAGTACATAAGTAAGTACGTGAGTAGGGTAAGTAATTCCACTCCAATCAGCCCTAAAAAACCTGGACACAAAGGATTCCTACGTCAGAATGCTGTTCATAGACTTTAGTTCAGCATTCCCCACAATCATCCCCCAACAGCTCATTCACAAACTAACCAGCTGGGGCTCAACACTTCACTGTGTAACTGGCTGTTGGACTTCCTGATGGGTAGACTGCAGGCAGCACAGGATGGCAGTAACATATCCAACACCATCACTCTGAACACAGGGGCACCTCAAGGATGTGTGCTGAGCCCCTTCCTTTTCACTCTGCTGACTCATGACTGTACACCGACACACAACTCCAACCTCTTCACCAAGTTTGCAGATGACGCAACTGTGGTGGGTCTCATCAACAATGGAGATGAGAAACTACAGGAGCAAGGTGAGCCACCTGGCCATGTGGTATGGAGACAACAATCTCTCGCTGAACGTGAAGAAGACAAAGGAGATTGTTGTGGATGTTAGAAGAGCGCACACCCGGCATGCTCCCCTGACCATCAATAGTGCTGCTGTGGAGATGGTGAGCAGCACCAAGTTCCTGGGTGTGCACATAACAGAGGACCGCTTCTGGACCACCAACACTGTATCATTGGCCAAGAAATCTCAGCAGCATCTCTACTTCCTCCGCAAACTGAGAAGAGCCAAAGCCCTGGCCCCCATCATGTGTACTTTCTACAGAGGCACCATTGACAGCATCACTGTATGATACGGCATCTGCACCACATCCTGCTGCAAGACCCTCCAGTGCATAGTGAAAACAGCTGAGAAGGTCGTTGGTGCCTGTCTCCCCTCTCTTGAGGCCATCTACAGTACCTGCCTCACCCACAAAGTGCTCTGCATTGGAGGTGATCCCACCCACCCATCACACAGCTTCTTCAGTCTGCTGCCATCAGGGAGGAAACTGTGGCGTCTCCGGGCCAGGGCCAGCAGACTGAAGGACAGCTTCATCCACCAGGCTGTCAGGAAGCTCAACTCTCTCCCTGCTCTGCCCCCTCCCCCACGAATCCTGGACTCTGACTCGCCCCCTTCAACAACTGAACTCTGCTATCCAGGAACTGTTCACTCCCACACATGCACACACACAGACACAGACACACACACACACACACAGACACACACACACACTGATCTCAGGGCTGCACCAGTCACTTTATCTATCCAGCAATGGACTGCTCTCTTTGCACTCAATGCCACTTTAACCCTCTGTGTGTCCTGATATGTGCCTAAAGTCACTACATGCTCTCTTCATTTTTATTGAATTTAGTCATTTTTCACACCTTTAGTATTTGTAGTTTGTTTCTGGTTGGGGATTGGTTTTCTTTGCACTGATGATTGATGTTCAATGTTTGGTGTTAGATGCTATACTTTATATTCATATTTCCTAGTGGGTGTTTACCTTGCTGCACCGTTGGTTTTAGAGTAACATAATTTCAGTTCTCTGTATGTAGTCTACATATAGCAGAATTGACAATAAAGTTTACTTTGGACCAGATGTACACAAACATTCCTGAAGCATACAAAACTCATTCATCTCCCCACTTAGGACACTCTGACCACCTGTCTCTGTTTTTAACACCAGCCAATAATCCCCTCATTTGCAGAGAAAAACAACAATATAGGACTGTGCAGTGTTGGACTGAGGAGGCTTCATCACCCTTACAGGACTGCTTTGAGGACACAGAGTGGGAGATTTTTGAACATCCGGATATTGAATATTACACCACTGCAATATTATCTTATATCAAACTTTGTACAGATAGCGTAACCACAGAAAAACAGCTTAAAACATACCCCAACCAAAAACCATGGTTCAACAACAATGTGAGGAAGTTGCTTAAGGCCAGAGATGCAGCATTCAGACTGGGGGCCAAGGAGACCTAAAAGGACGCAAGAGCAGACCTGAATAGGGGCATCAAAGCAGCAAAAATGAAATATAAACGGCTCACTGAGGATAATTTCAGAGAAAATAACCCACAAGCTATGTGGCAAGATATCAAGACTATTACTGATTACAAGCAAAACTACAGTACTCCATCAACATCTCCCTCTTAAATGATCTTAATGCATTCTTTGCTCGATTTGAGGAGAATCATAGGCAAGAATCAGATATGACTATGACAGCGTCTGAGAGCGAGCAGCACCTTACTTTCCAGTCATATCAAGTCCAGCGGGTCCTGCATAACATCGATACCAGGAAGGCACCAGGACCAGATGGAGTTACAGGTCAGGTACTGAAAACATGTGCTAGTCAGCTAGCCACAGTATTTACAGCTATTTTTAACCGATCACTTCAACAAGCCACAGTCACCACTTGTCTCAAAACTGCCACCATTATTCCTGTGCCCAAAACTTGAGCTGTCACAGGTTTAAATGATTACCGGCCCATTGCTCTCACACCAGTAATCATGAAATGCATGGAAAGACTGGTGCTGCAACACATCAAATTTTGCATTCCCTTGGGCCTGGATCAACATCAATTTGCTTACAGGCCAAACAGCTCAACAGATGAGGCTCAATGACACTCAATAGCATTACACACAGCTCTTGCTCATCTCGAAAATCCAAACACCTATGTTTGGATGTTGTTTATTGACTTCAGTTCTGCATTCAATTCCATCAGCCCCAACAGACTGGTCAGCAAACTGCAGTCACTACAGCTTGGAACATCTCTTTGTCAGTGGATTAAAGATTTTCTCACAAACCAACCCCAGCATGTTAAGCTGGGTAGTCTTACCTCCTCCACCGTTACTCTCAGTACCGGTGTACCCCAGGGCAGTGTTCTCAGTCCAATCTTGTACTCCCTGTATACTCATGACTGCGCTCCCACCCACAGCTCTAACGCAATAATTAACTTTGTGGATGATACAACCATAGTGGGTTTGGTGGCAAACAATAATGAAACAGCCTATAGGGAGGAGATTCAGACATTGTTGGCATGGTGCAGAGACAATAACCTGTGCTTAAACACAAAGCAGACTAAAGAAATAATTACAGACTTCAGGAAATAAAAAGCACACCATGCAGGATTGAGCATCAAAGGGGAGGAGGTAGAGCAGGTTGCTGATTTCAAATTCTTGGGTGTGTATATATCCAAAGACCTGAGTTTGAGTGAAAATACAATTCATAACATCAAGAAAGCCCAGCAACGACTCTTTTGTCTCAGAACCCTGAAGTGCAACAAACTTCCTCCAGCTCTGCTTAAGAACTTCTATCGCTGTACAGTAGAGAGTGTTCTGATGTACGGTTGCACTGTCTGGTACTCCTGCTGTACAGATGCAGAAAAGAAGGAGCTGCAACGGGTCATAAAGACAGCCCAGTGGATTGTGGGCTCCCTGCTCCCGAGCATGGAGGACATTTACTCCACACCCCTCCTCAGAAGAGCTAAAAACATCAAGAATGACCAAACACACCCAGGACATTACCTGTTTTCTACCCTTCCCTCAGGAAGGCTCGGAGTCATCAAAACCCGGACCAGCAGAACTAACTAACTAACTAACTAACCTACACTTATATAGCGCTTTTCTAGTCACAAAGACCACTCAAAGTGCTTTCACTAGTACTAACCCTCTATTCTAAGGGCCTATAGGAAACAGATATCTAGGGACAATTTAGAACAGCCAATTAACCTAACATGCATGTCTTTGGATTGTGGGAGGAAACCAGAGCCCCCGGAGTAAACCCACGCAGCACAGAGAGAACATGCAAACTCCACACAGAACGATTCCAACCCCTGCTAGCCTGGGGATTCGAACCAGAAACCTTCTAGCTGTAAGGCAACAGTGGTAACTACTGCACCACCGTGCTGCGCAGAATGAAAGGAGCTTGTTTCCTGGAGCAGTAGACAGACTGTTGCACTCAATCCTTTTAGCAGGTATGCGTACAGTCACATAAATGTAGAGTGCATTAGTATTTTATCAATTTATTATTAAGATGATTGTATTTTGAGCTGCCGATAACAGACTGATGAACAGAGTTTCGTTGTATTTTGTGTACCGTGACAATAAAGGTAATGATTCTATTCTTTGAGTTTGATTAAGAAAGGTAAGTAAGTGAAAAAGCAGGGTAAATACATACTGCATGTAAGGTAAGTAAGTAGATATGTAAGGTAAGTAGGTAAATAGGCAGGGTAAGCACAGACAGTAAGTATGGTGAGGTAGGCAGATAAAGTAAATAAGTAATTACAGAAAGTAAGTAAGAATGATCGGTAACTAAGTTAAGTAGGTAAGTGGCTAAGTAAGGTAAGTAAGGTAAGTAAATACATAAGTAGGGGGAGAAGAACAGAATAGGACAAAATAGGCTTTATTGTCATTGTACAGTTGTAAAGTACAATGAAATTGTGGGTGCTCCACCAGGCTACTGTGCAATAAATTAAGAGAGAAGTAGATACAGTAAGCAAGGTAAGTAAGTAAAATGGGTACGTAAGATAAGTACAGTCATGTAAAAAAATTAGGACACCCTATGAAAGCCTGTGTGCTTTTTAAACATATTTGGACATGTGGTTATTTAATATCAATTTTAACAATACTGGGAGATTTAAATAATATAACTAAACAATTAAAACTGAAGAAAAGACTTTCTAAAATTTTCTGTAAAATGTAAATCTAAAAACATGCAATTTCTGCTGAGGAATAAATTAGGACACCCCCACGTTTCCATCCATCCATCTTCTTCCGCTTAATCCTTTTTTGGGTCGCGGGGGGGCTGGAGCCAATCCCAGCATCTTTGGGCGAGAGGCAGGGTACACCATGGACAGATCGCCAGTCCATTGCAGGGCCAACACAGAGAGACAGACAACCATTCACTCTCACAGTCACACCTAAGGACAATTTAGAATCCCCAGTTTGATGTCAATTAACCTAACTTGCATGTTTTTGGCATGTGGGAGAAAACCGGAGAAATACCGGAGTAAACCCACGCAGACATGGGAAGAACATGCAAACTCCACACAGATCACTGTTGGTCGGGGGCTGGGATCAAACCCAGGATCCCCCAGCCAAGGGTGAGTTGCTGTGCTTCAGCAGTGCTAACCACTCCACCACCGCGCTGTCCCACCCCAACATTTATTCCACCTTAAAATGGCTAAAACCACACACAGGTGTATCACATCAGGTGCACATGATTAAAACATGGTTACTCAGCATTATAAAGGAGGTTTGTCCTATTTAAACTTCAGACATTTAGTTTGGTGTGCTCCTGACTGTTGAAGTGAGAGTGAACACCATGGTGAGATCAAAAGAGCTGTCTGAGGCCTTCAGAAGGAAGACTGTAGCAGCTTATGAGTCTGGTGAGGGATTAAAAAGATCTCAAAAGAATTTGAAATCACCCATTCCACTGTCTGGAAAATAGTCTACAAGTGGAGGACATTCAAAACAACTGTCAACATGTCCAGGTCTGGCAAGCAAGTTCACCCCGTGAGCAGACCGCAAGATGGTAAAACAAGGCTCCAAAAACCCTAAAATGTCATCAAGGGACCTACAGCAGGCACTTGCTACCGTTGATGTGAAAGTGCAGGCCTCTACAATCAGAAAGAGACTGCACAAGTTTAACTTGCATGGGAGCCATGCAAAGAGGAAGGAAACCTTTGCTCTCTAAGAGAAACATGAAGGCCAGACTGAAGTTTGCCAAAGAGAACAGACAAAAACCAGGACTTCTGGAATAATGTTCTTTGGACAGATGAGTCAAAAATTGAATTATTTGGACACCAGAACAGAGGACATATTTGGCATAGACCAAATACAGCATTCCAGGAAAAGAACCTTATACCAACTGTGAAGCACAGAGGTGGAAGTGTCATGGTTTGGGGATGCTTTACAGCAGCAGGACCTGGCCAGCTCACCATTATAGAATCCACCATGAATTCTATCGTGTATCAGAGGGTGTTTGAGAACCAAATGACACCGTCTGTAAAAAAAAAAAAAAAAAAAAGCTGAAGCGGAACTGGACCCTGCAACATGACAATGACCCAACACATACCAGTAAATCCACTGAAGACTGATTAAAAACTAAGAAATGGAGAGTCCTGGAATGGCGGAGTCAAAGCCCAGAACTTAATCCCACTGAGATGCTGCTGGGTGACTTGAAATGGGCTGTACATGCAAGAAGCCCCTCAGACATCTCACAGCTGAAAGAATTCTGCGTTGAGGAGTGGAGCAAATTTTCCTCAGACCGATGTCAGAGACTGGTAGACGGCTACAAGAAGAATCTCACTGAAGTTACTTCAGCCAAAGGGGGTAACACTAGCTATTAGGAGGTAGGGTGTCCTAACTTTTTCCTCAGTTAGAATACGCAGTTTTGTTGATATCCATTGTTTGAGTAAAACAAGGTTAATTTTTGTTATTTACCTGCAATTAAATCACCTTTTCTACAGATAAATAAAAACAAGATTAGGCATCAATATGTGAACATTTCTTAATAAAGAACTGAATATTTAATGGGGTGACCTAATTTTTTCAAGACTGTAATTAAGAAAGGTAAGTAGGTAAATAAGTAGGGAGACTGATAATTAAGTAGGTAAGTAGCTAAGTAAGGCAAGTAATTAGGTAAGTAAGGTAAGTAGGCAAGTAACCCAGGATTTCCAGTGACTCCGGATGTGGTCCATTACAGCTGTGATCTGGTCCCTGCCACAAATAGTTCCCATTCTAGTCAATGTTCTACTCCCGCCCCCTGCCCCTGATCATTTTGGAATGAATCCAGTTTACCAGATCCAGATCGCATATACATTATGCAATATGTAACAAGTCTATTTTTGACAAATGCCGACTCCAGTCCACAAGGAAATGTCATAGTGTGGCCGACACACATTGTGGGCTCACGCTGCCACAGAGACAAGACTGAATGTGTATTGTGGGGTGTCACGTCTGCAAGGACTGAGGACTCAAATCTACAGGAGGTAACAAGGAAGTGTGAGATTTGTCTCTTTGTCCCACAGAAGACGCCCCGGAGGGTATTCCGGTTCATCAGGAAATGAGAGACAATGGTGAAGCTTCAAAGGGATGCTTTGTAACTGTATGTTGACTGAAGACACCATGTGACTTGAATTCTGATGCTGGAAATGTATAAAAGGGTGTTGAAGGATAATTCTTTCTCTTTCCTGCTTTGAGAATGCTAGAAGCTGCGTTCTGTCAAATAAAGCTGGTTTATGACTAAACTCAGCCTCGTTATTTGAGCATGCTTCTACACTGGTGACCTACGACGGAGAATGAACAGACTGAATTCTCCCGAGCGGGGCTCGGTGGAAGCCAGCCTGATGGCCGCCTCCACGATCCAGCTGCCCGATTTCTGGCAGCACAGCCCGCGCTCATGGTTTAGCGCAATCGAGGTGCAGTTCAACCTCCGGAGAATCTTCAACGACGACACAAGATTCTACCACGTGGTAGCGAAGCTGGACAGCGACACGGTCCAGAGAGTGGAAGATCTGGTTAATCATCCACCAGACAGCGACAAGTACAGCGCATTGAAAGACGCGCTGATCAGCCATTTCACCCCCTCAGTCCAACAACGAGCAGAGGGGCTCCTGGCGCTGACGGAGGCAGAAAACGATAGACCTGCGGACCTGATGGTGAAGATGCTGCAGCTCAAAGCCTCTGAAGATGGCAAATTCATTTTCGCCCACCTTTTCCTTCGAACCCTACCACCAGCAGTGAGAGTGGCCCTGGCAGAGTCACCCCGATTGGCCAAGCGAGACTACCATGGGTTGAGCAAGGAGGCGCAGAAGTTGGTCGACGCCCACAAGCGGAACGCGGTCTCGGCCGCGGCGGCCAGTCCGGGAACGGCGTCCGGAGACAGTGCGGGTCCAGCGGCCGCGGCGCCAGACGCACCAACGACGGCGGCGACAGGAGCCAGACGACGCGGAGCGGAGACCGGCTCGTGCTTCTACCACTGCCGTTTTGCAGAGAGAGCACACAGGTGCGTCCCACCGTGCAATTTTAAGCGCCAGGGAAACGCCGAGACCGAGGGCCGGTAGCAGCTGCGACCCTCAGCAAAGAGAACAGGCTGCTTTACCTGACGGATGCACGCTCGGGGAAACAGTTCCTCGTGGACACGGGCTCTCAGCTGAGCTTCGTCACACCCACCTACGTGGAATGGCTGATGCTTTCTAAAGCTCCCTGGGTGTCGGTGTCAGCAGCGAACGGCTCCACGATTAAAATGTTTGGTGAGAGGACCATGCTTCTGTCCTTACAGGGCCGTTCATTTGAGTGGACATTTATTGTAGCAGCAGTCAGTTTCAACATGTTAGGGGCTGATTTTTTGTGCTCACATGGTTTATTGGTTGACCTTGCTAATAGACGTCTGATTAATGCACTGTCCTTTCATTCTATTCCCTGCACAGCTCGGGTGGCCCCGCCAACTGCACATGCCAGCGTCTCAGCTGTGGGTGGTAAGTTTCACACTCTGCTTGCTCAGTTTCCAGCACTCACAGTCCCCACGTTTTCAGCAACGGTGGCCAAACATGGGGTAGAACATTTCATAACAACCACAGGCCCTCCCGTTTTTGCAAAGGCTCGGCGCTTGGACCCAGCTAAACTGGCCATCGCGCGCGAGGAGTTCACTAATCTGGAAAAACTGGGCATTGTTAGACGTTCCAAGAGCTCTTGGGCTTTGCCGTTACACATGGTCCCAAAAGCTGACGGCTCGTGGCGACCTTGCGGCGATTTCCGCAGGTTGAACAACGTTTCAGCTCATGACCGCTACCCGATTCCGCACATTCAGGATTTTTCTGTTCATTTGGCAGGGGCGCGCATTTTTTCTAAAATAGACTTGGTGCGCGGCTATCACCAGGTGCCAGTGCGCGCGCAGGATGTACCCAAAACAGCGGTCATAACTCCTTTCGGCCTTTTTGAGTTCTTGCGCATGCCTTTTGGCCTCAAGGGGGCCGCACAGACTTTCCAACGCATGATGGATGCAGTTTTACGCGACCTGCCTTTCGTGTTCGTTTATTTGGACGATATTTTGGTAGCCAGCGCGTCCGAAGGCGAACATGAAAAACACCTCACAGCAGTTTTCCAGAGGTTGGCAGAGCACGGGTTAATAGTTAACCCAGCGAAGTGCCAGTTTGGGGTGGCGCAGATTGATTTTTTGGGACATCGCGTTTCGGCAGAGGGAGCAGTTCCTCTTCCAAATAAAGTGCGTGCCATAACAGATTTTCCGCAACCTCAAACGGTCAAGGCGCTTCAGGAGTTTCTAGGGATGGTTAATTTTTACAACCGTTTCCTCCCAAGCGCAGCACGACTCATGCAGCCATTGTACACCGCGTTAAAAAAACAAAAGCCCGCAAATAAAGTTGAATGGTCTCCGGAGCGGGAGCGCGCTTTTGCCCAGGTCAAATCAGCCCTGGCAAACGCAGTTTTGTTAGCGCACCCAGTTCCAACAGCCCGCATGGCGCTCACCACTGACGCTTCCGATGTAGCGGTGGGGGCGGTAGTTGAACAGTTTGTGGCAGGTACCTGGCAACCCCTCGCGTTTTTCAGCAGGACCTTGCGCGATAGTGAACGGAAATACAGCGCGTTTGACAGGGAGCTTTCGGCCCTACACTTGGCCATCCGTCATTTTCAGTTCTGGTTAGAGGGGCGACGTTTCACCACTTTTGTGGATCATAAACCACTAACGTTTGCGATGGCCAAAATTTCAGAACCCTGGTCAGGCCGGCAACAAAGGCAACTAGCCGCAATATCGGAGTTTACTACTGATATTCAGCATGTCGCGGGTAAACACAATGTTGTAGCAGACTGCCTCTCGCGTGCAGTAGCACCGCCAAGCCCCATAGGGGCAGACTCTGTAGCCATGGCCGCGGGCCCGGGCAGCGACGCGGGAGCGCGCGCAGCCCCGGTCTGTGTTGCTTTAGATTATGCAGCCATGGCTGCGGAGCAGGTTAACGACGCGGACGTGCGCGCGCTCCAGTCTGGACCAACAGGGTTAAGGCTGGAGCACAGGGTGCAACAAAACGGTTTACCCCCGCTAATCTGCGATGTCTCCACGGGACGGCCCCGCCCTGTGGTGCCAACCGCGTGGCGTCGCCGTGTTTTTGATTTGGTCCATTCTCTCGCGCACCCGGGGGTGCGCGCATCGATCAAATTGGTGGGGGAGAAATTTGTGTGGCCCGGGTTGCGCAAACAGGTCAAGGAATGGGCAGCAGCCTGCGTAGCGTGTCAGCGAGCTAAAATACACAGACACACTAAGGCCCCGTTAGAACCTTTCCACATCCCCGCTAAGCGTTTTGATCATGTGCATATTGACCTGGTCGGCCCGCTTCCGTTATCACACGGGCACACACATCTTTTGACGATGGTAGACCGCACCACGCGCTGGCCAGAGGCGATTCCTCTGACATCAACCACAGCGGAAGAAGTTGCGCGAGCATTTTTAGCAGCATGGGTTGCGCGTTTTGGTGTACCGTCAGACATAACGTCCGACAGGGGTCCCCAATTTATTTCCGAGCTATGGTCATCGATGGCCCGCAGCTTGGGGGTGAGGATTCATCGCACCACCGCGTATAACCCCCAGGCTAATGGTTTATGTGAACGCTTTCACAGGTCGTTGAAAGCAGCCCTCAGAGTGTCGCTAACGGATACAAATTGGGTAGACAAACTTCCATGGGTTTTATTAGGGTTGCGTTCTGCACCTAAGGAAGATTTGCACGCTTCCCCGGCTGAATTAGTTTTCGCTCAACCGCTCCGTTTGCCCGGGGAATTTCTTCCTGATAATCCCGCACCTAATGGCCCCCCCGCTCAGCCGTGGCAGAGTGGCTCAGGAGCAAACACGCTTCCTGGCCCAGCCCATCACAGTTTCCCACGCGTTTTTGTGCCCAAGGCTTTAAAAAATGCAGAGTTTGTTTTTGTTAAACATGACGCCCAGCGTCCAAGTTTGCGGCCGTTTTACGACGGACCGTTTCGAGTGCTGGAGACCGGGCAGAAGCATTTTCTGCTAGATTTAGGGGGCAGAAGGGAGCTGATTGGCATTAACAGGCTCAAACCCGCTTTTGTTCTGGCTGACGAGGAGGTGCAGCTCGCGAGGCCCCCCCGCCGGGGCAGGCCGCCGAGGAGACATTCTCCAAAGTCTTCACAGAGAGGTGCTAACAGCTTTAATCCACAGGTGCAGAGAGACGTTGCAGGTGCAGCCAAGCCAGGTTGCAGCAGATTCGGCAGAAGATTAAAACCTAGGCAGTTGGTGGATTGATTAGCGATGTATGGAATGCTTTGTGTTTCTCTGTTTGTTATGCCATTTAGATTTTGCCTTACTAGACGTTTGGGGGGGGGTAGTGTGGCCGACACACATTGTGGGCTCACGCTGCCACAGAGACAAGACTGAATGTGTATTGTGGGGTGTCACGTCTGCAAGGACTGAGGACTCGAATCTACAGGAGGTAACAAGGAAGTGTGAGATTTGTCTCTTTGTCCCACAGAAGACGCCCCGGAGGGTATTCCGGTTCATCAGGAAATGAGAGACAATGGTGAAGCTTCAAAGGGATGCTTTGTAACTGTATGTTGACTGAAGACACCATGTGACTTGAATTTTGATGCTGGAAATGTATAAAAGGGTGTTGAAGGATAATTCTTTCTCTTTCCTGCTTTGAGAATGCTAGAAGCTGCGTTCTGTCAAATAAAGCTGGTTTATGACTTAAACTCAGCCTCGTTATTTGAGCATGCTTCTACAATAGTATACTGTATTAAAAAATATTTAAGGATCGCCCATTATTTTCTGAGCACTACTCCACTACTGTGTCAGAGAAGATAAAATCATTGCTATAGCATGCAAACAATTTCCTTGTTTCCACAACGTCATTGTACTTTACAACTGTACAATGACAATAAAGCCTATGACAGAACTAACATTAATGGGCTACTTACACATTATTAGAGCAAACAAATCCAGGTGGAGAACCGGTACATCATGCTTCCTTGTCATTATTGTGAGATCACAATCGGTCCTCCTCGGTCTCTCTAGGCTCTTTCTCAATTTCTCACGGTATTTTACACAGTATCTCACAAAAGTGAGTACACCCCTCACATTTTTGTAAATATTTTGTTATATCTTTTCATGGGACAACACTGAAAATATGACACTTTGATACACTGTAAAGTAGTCAGTGTACAGCTTGTATAACAATGTAAATTTGCTGTCCCCTCAAAATAACTCAACACACAGTCATTAATGCCTAAACCGCTGGCAACAAAAATGAGTACACCTCTAGTGAAAATGTCCAAATTGTGCCCAAAATGTCAATATTTTGTGTGGCCACCATTATTTTCCAGCACTGCCTTAACTCTCTTGGGCATGGAGTTCACTACAGCTTCACAGGTTGCCACTGGAATCCTCTTACACTCCTCCATGATGACATCATGGTGTTTGAGACCTTGCACTCCTCCACCTTCCATTTGAGGATGCACCACAGATGCTCAATAGGGTTTAGGTCCGGAGACATGCTTGGCCAGTCCATCCCCTTTACTCTCAGTTTCTTTAGCAAGGCACTGGTCATCTTGGAGGTGTGTTTGGGGTCGTTATCATGGTGGAATACTGCCCTGTGGCCCAGTATCCAAAGGGAGGGGATCATGTGTTGCTTCAGTAGGCCACAGTACATGTCAGCATTCATGGTTCCCTCAAAAACTGAACCTCCCCAGTGCCAGCAGCACTCATGCAGCCCCAAACCATAACACTCCCACCACCATGCTTGACTGTAGGCAAGACACACTTGTCTTTGTACTCCTCACCTGGTTGCAGCCACACACATATGACACCATCTAAATCAAACAAGTTTATCTTGGTCTCATCAGACCACAGGACATGGTTAGAGTAATCCATGTCCTTAGTCTGCTTGTCTTCAGCAAACTGTTTGAGCTTTCTTGTGCATCATCTTTAAAAGGGGCTTCCTTCTGGGATGACAGCCATGCAGACCAATTTGATGCAATGTGTGGTGTATGGTCTGAACACTGACAGGCTGCCCCACCCCTTCAACCTCTGCAGCAATGCTGGCAGCACTCATACATCTATTTTCCAAAGACAACCTCTGGATATGACGCTGAGCACGTGCACTCAACTTCTGTGGTCGACCATGGCGAGGCCTGTTCTGAGTGGAACCTGTCCTGTTAAACTGCTGTATGGTCTTGGCCACCATGCTGCAGCTTAGTTTCAGGGTGTTGGCAATCTTCTTTTAGTCTAGGCCTTCTTTATGTAGAGCAACAATTGTTTTTTCAGTCCTCAAAGAGCTATTTGCCATGAGGTGCCATGTTGAATTTCCAGTGACCAGTATGAGAGAGTGTGAGAGCGATAACACCAAATTTAACACACCTGCTCCCCATTCACACCTGAGACATTGCAACACTAACGAGTCACATGACAGCGGGGAGGGAAAATAGCTGACTGGGCACAATTTGGACATTTACCTTTTTGTTCTTATTAAAGACAAAAATAGAAAGATGTTTTTACCTTCTTTACATGTTTCGACTGTTCACTGCAGCCTTCATCAGAAGTGTCAGCTGATTGCTGCCAGGTGTCATTTTATCAGCCGACTTTCATAGGCAGGGCCAGCCCAGCAGACCTGTCAGATCCACCGAGCCGGCCCCGCTTTCTGCTGCCCGATGGTCTCTGGAGAATGTGGTCCCAGTGGGAAAGCATGAAGGCCCCCTCATCCCGGTTCATGCTATCTTTTCCCCACTTCCTGATTTCTATGGCCTCCTTGATCCAGCGATTGTGTCTGTTGCTCTCCGATCCAATAATTTTTGCGTTGTTCCAGTCCGTGATGTGATTATTTCTTTTGCAGTGATCTGATATTGCTGATTTTAATGTTTCTTGTTCTGCCTTTTCTTTTTGTGATGTTGTGAGTCGTCCTTGTGTTTCCTTCTCACATTCCTTCTGGTGTTCTTTTTTCCTTGTGGCGAATGACCTTCCGGTTTCTCCAATGTAGGTTTTGTTGCATGATCTGCATGATATTTCATATATTACGTTGCATTTTTTGTCTTGTTCTATTTTGTCCTTGGGGTGTATTAATAACTGTCTTAATTTTTTGTGTGGTTTTACTGCTGTGTTTATTTTATATTTTTTCATGATCCTTTGAATTGGTTCTGTTATCCCTCAGATGTATGGTATAGTTATGGTGTCCTTGTTTTTTTTATTTCGGCTTTTGTTCTGTGTCTTGCTTCCTGTTTGTTTTCTTTGTTTTTGACTTGCTGTTTTCCTTTGTTTATGGCCCATACTGGATATTGGCAGCATATGAGTGCATGTTTTATGTGGTTTCCTCCTCTTGTCTGTCTTCTTGGTCTGTGATGATGGTGGCCTGTTCATATAACGTCCTGACAACTTACAGTTTGTGTGCAGTGGGGTGTTCTGATGTCCGTAGTAGGTATTGATCCATGTGGGTTGGTTTCCGGTAGACTGTGATTTTTATACTGCCGTTATGTGGGCAGCACGGTGGTGCAGTGGTTAGCACTGTTGCCTTACAGCTAGAAGGTTCCTGGTTCGAATCTCCAGGTTGGCAGTGGTTGGAACCTTTCTGTGTGGCATTTGCATGTTCTCCCTGTGCTGTGTGGGTTTACTCTGGGGGCTCCGGTTTCCTCCCACAATCCAAAGACATGCATGTTAGGTTAATTGGCTGTTCTAAATTGTCCCTAGATATCTGTTTCCTATAGGCCCTTAGAATAGAGGATTAGTATTAGTGAAAGCGCTTTGAGTGGTCCTTGTGACTAGAAAAGCGCTATATAAGTGCAGGTTAGTTAGTTATTGTTATGGTGGATTTTCATGTCCATGTACAAAAGAAATAATCACATCATGGACTGGGACAACGCACAAATTATTGGATCAGAGAGCAACAGACACAATCGCTGGATCAAGGAGGACACAGAAATCAGGAAGCGGGGAAAAGATAGCAAGAACCGGGATGAGGGGGCCTTTATGCTTTCCCACACCTGGGACCACATTCTTCAGAGACCATCAGAAGGCGGAAAGCAGGCCTGGCTCGGTGGATCTGACAGGTCTGCTGGGCTGGCCCTGCCTATGAAAGTCAGCTGAGAAAATGACACCTGTCAGCAATCAGCTGACACTTCTGACGGAGGCTACAGTGAACAGTCGAAACATGTAAAGAAGGTAAAAACATCTCCTTTCTATTTTTGTCTTTAATAAGAACAAAAAGGTAAATAATTAAAAGAAGACAAAATGAACCTACTTGAGCTACAATTTGGACATTTTCACTAGAGGTGTACTCACTTTTGTTGCCATCTGTTTAGACATTAATGGTTGCGTTTTGAGTTATTTCGAGGAGACAGCAAATTTACACTGTTATACAAGGTCTACACTGACTACTTTACATTGCATCAAAGTGTCATATCTTCAGTGCTGTCCCATGAAAAGATACAATAAAATATTTACAAAAATGTGAGGGGGGTACTCACTTTTGTGAGATACTGTATAACTCTTCCATGATCTTATAATTTGAACCCTTTTCTTATCAGTGCCACTTCAAAATGCAAACGGAGCTGGTGGGGATGGCTGCAAGACTCAAACCGTTTCACTGCCATAATGGACCACATTCTGGGTCAGTGGAAATCCAGGGTCCATCCATTCATTCATTTTCCACTGCTTTTCCGGAGGTCCGGGTTGCAGAAGCAGCAGCCCAAGCAGTAAAGCCCAGACTTCCCTCTCCCCGGCCACCTGCTCCAGCTCTTCAGAGAGGACACCAAGACGTTCCCAGGCCAGCTGGGAGACATACAGTAGTCTCTCCAGCGTGTCCTGGGTCTACTCCGGGGTCTCCTCCCAGTGGGACGAGCCCAAAACACCTCAAGTGGGAGGCGTTCAGTAGGCCTTCCTTACCTCGGAAATCCGGGGTAAATAAGATAATTAAGTAGGTAAGTAAGGTAAGGTGGTAAGGTAAGTAAGTGAATAAACAGGTAAATAATAATAAATAGGTCATTTAGGTAAGTAAGAATCATAAGTAGATAAGGTAAGTAAGTAGGTAAAGTAAGTAAGGTAAGAAGAAAACTAAGGTAAAAGGGTAAGTGAGGGAAGTAAGGCAATTAAGTAAACAAGGACGTGTGCAATTGAGGTAAGGGAGTAAGGTAGGCAAGCAAGGTAAACCCCTAAGTTAGGGAAGTAGCTAAGTAAGTGTAGCAGAGGGGACAGGCAGTTAAGCCCAACTGGTGGTGTCCAATTGGGGGTTTGAACCCCCAACTCCGGCTCCAGAGTCCAGCACTCTACCTCTGTTGCAAAGAGGGTCGACACACTTGGCAAGCAAGTAGGAATGCTTTTGACTGCTTTTGACGATGGGATGTCACCACTATTATGATTTATTGTTTGTCTGTGATTATGTTATATTTGTAATGGTAAATGTTATCTGTTAAAGTACACACATTTATTTGGGATCTGTCTTTGTTTAATTTGAATGCCTTGGGAGATAACTGTATGACTAAGTATTTAGGTAAAATAATGGATGATAAGTTATTGCACATACCTTTGCCAATATGCTTCCTGTGGATGTCCAGGCAAAAGACTCCTTTAGGGAGTTGAAGGCCTTTTATAGGACACCAGCAGGAAGGATACATCTATGGTAAGTTAGAGGGGTGGTTTAGTTTTGTAAATAAGGATTTTGAACTATTTATTGGATTATTTATATTATTATTGTTGTCATTGATTGTTATTTATTATATGTTATTTATATTGTATAGTGGGGAAATATTTATGTATTTTAGAATTAGTGGGTATGTGTAAATGATGGAAGATTTGTTGTTTTACCTGGGATTATGGTAGGGGCTAATCAGCCCTAATTATTGATGTTAGTATAAAACAGGTGTGATCATTGTGATACGTAGTTGGACTTGTAGTTGAGTTCACTGAGAGATATCAAAGAGATCGTCGATCATTGCTGTGAAGCAGAGTCTGAAGAATTGTGTTGGATATCTGGACTACTGACTTGCGAGTTATAATATAAATGGAAAATTGGAATTGAAGATCTTGGCCGTTTCTTGCCTCAGACCTCGCCACGCATCGTATTTTCACATTTGGTGGCAGCGGTGGTCCGGCCTGCGGACGCCGTGGCGTTCGGTGGACGGAAGGACCCATGACACGAAGAAAGGTGAGGTAAGAGGAGCAGTCTGACCTGGACACGGGTATGGCGGCTGAAGACCCGGGAGTCAGCGGACTGGGCGAGCTCGAGGAGCTAACCTGCCTGGTGAAATCTTTGGTGCGTTTGCTGACTCTCAGGGATCACCAGATGGAGGAAGAAGCCACTCGTCAGGAGCAAAAATGGCAGGCGGTAGAGAATCATATTCATCAGATGGAGTCGCAGGTGGTGGAATTGAGGGAGGACTATGGGAGCCGGGCTGAGCGTAGTGGTGATGAGGGCACTTTGAGGGAGGATCCTAGGGTAACGGCCAGTTGGGTCGGCCCGCGAGAGGATGATTTGCTGCTGCAGGTGCAGCCAAGGACGCCACGAACGCATCACGAGCCCAGGCTGAACCCTCGCTCTCCCGAGGATGACATCGAGCACTACCTAGCGTCATTCGAGAGGATTGCTACAGTCTGCTGCTGGCGCAAAGAGGAGTGGGCTATTCATCTGGCTTCTCTACTCACAGGTAAAGCAAGGAGTGCATATGTTCTGATGGACATCACAGACACGGATAATTATGAGAAAGTGAAAGAAGCTATCTTGAATAAATATGAAATCACATCTGACACATATAGGAGGCGGTTTCGGTCCCTGGACATTCGCAAGGACGAAACCCCTCGGGAACTATATGTACGTTTGAAAGACTTGTTTTATAAATGGGTGAAACCAGAGACTTTATCAGTAAAAGACATTGCTGAATTATTGATTTTGGAACAATTTCTAAGGATGGTGAATCCGGAACTGGGAGTCTGGATACAAGAGCGGGACCCGAAGACTGCAGAGGACGCTGCTCGTCTGGCGGAGGTTTTTCTGTCAGCCAGGTCTGGGAGCAGGAGAACTACTCTTGGCCGTGACAGATCTTTCACCACACAGAGTGAGTTTAATGAGGGTGAAAGGGGTGGTCCAGCTCGAAATAAGTTGTATTCCAGGCTCAGTCAGATCACGAATAGCAGATTTGATGATAGCAAAAAGTCACGTGCTGCAAGTAAAGATATACGCTGCTATCAGTGCAATAAAATCAGTCACACCCAATATTCATGCCCTGCCATAAAGAATGAGAAACCGTCATTGTTGTGCTCAGTTCCTAGACCCACTTTTTCAGCCTCAGTGCATAATGGAGTTTATAAAACAAAAGTGTTGCTTAATGGTCAGTGTGAAGAGGCCCTGTTAGATTCTGGTTGTTTTCAAACAGTTGTGCTACCTAGTTTGGTCCCTAGGGATTTGTGGAATGACTCAGGAATAAATATCAGTTGTGTCCATGGGGATAAGAAATTGTACCCGGCTGCTGAGGTTTATTTAACAGTAGGGGGTCAAACTTATCTCCTTCCTGTAGCTCTTGTGCCTGATTTGCCGTATCCCGTTATTCTTGGCAACGATGTTCCAACTTTGTTGGACATCATACAACAGGTTAGAGAGGAACAAACGGAGGAGAGACAGGCAGGCAGGTGGCGCTGCTGAGCAGAGAGTAAACACACCTGTGGTAAAAAATTGTAGTATAGTGACAACCAGGGCACAGAGAGCACAGAGGGCTGCCAATACTCTTCAGGAGTTACCATTCTATGATTCTGAGATAGAGGCAGGCCCTATTAAGCAACCTAAATCCAAGGCTCAGAAGAGAAGAGATAAGGTGTTAGCTTCTGTAAAGAACCTGGGTAAAGAAACACCACAATTAAGCCAGTCAGTAGAGTTTGACATCCCTCCTGACATAGCTACATTGCAGAAGGCTGACCCAACGCTTAAACCTTGATTTGATAAAGTCTCGGAGATTGAGGGTGTGAAACAGGGTAGAATGGATTGTTTGGCTGAGGCCATGTATGTCATAAAAAAGGGCATTTTGTACCAGCAACAAGGTGAAGTTATGGCCATAGCTTTGCCACAGGACCTCACACCAAAAATTATGGAACTGGGACATGTTATTCCTTGGGCAGGTCATCTAGCATTTCAAAAAACTCTGCAGAGAATTGCTAGAAGGTTTGTGTGGCCGGGAATGTATACCCAGGTAAAGGACTTCTGCACGACATGCTCAGTATGTCAGATTACATCATCTAGGGGAGTAGCATCGTCACACTGCTACATAAGAAAGGCAAAATAATTTAAAAATATTAAAAAGAAAAAAACAAAAGAAAGATGGCACATTACATCCATCCATCCATCTAGGAGTACCAATGACACACATCAGGCAATCTGGGCAGCTAAAGCAGTTGATGCTGTCAAACAAGAGGAATGAAACTGAAAATTCACTGGATGACTAAAGTGATAGTGGTATATTGATATCAGAGATGTGAACCTGAGATGGCATGAACCTATGTACAATGTGCAAATGAGCATTGTGCAGCAACCAGTATATAATTATAAATTACAAATTAGCATCCGGTGCCAATTTCTCTGTAACGGTACTACCAGTAGACTGTTCAAGATAAATAGCAGCAGAGATGATATGAACATCAGACGGGTGAGACTATATACACTGTACAGTACAGGTGAGCAATGTGCAAATTTAGCAGCCGGTGTGTGAGTTCCTACAGTATATGCAAAGCTGTGTTGCAGAGTTTTGGGTTCCTATATGCAAAGCTGTGTTGCGGAGTTTTGGGAGTTGTTATCTGTTCAGGAGTCTGATGGCAGCGGGAAAGAAGGAGTTTTTCAGTCTGGTTGACCTGCGTAATGTTGCCAAGATTAGGACCATCTTGTCTCAGAGTGATGCTGAGAAACTAATCCAGGCTTTTGTTAGCTCTAGATCAGATTATTGTAACTCTTTGTCCGGCTGTCCTAAAAAATCTTTAAAAAGTCTTCATCTGACCCAAAATGCTGCAGCTAGAGTTTTAACAGGTACTAGAAAGAGAGATCATATCTCTCTGGTTCTGGCCTCCCTTCAATGGCTTCCCATAGAGTTTAGAATTACAGTTAGGCCCAAAAATATTTGGACAGTGACACAAGTTTTGTTATTTTAGCTGTTTACGAAAACATATTTAGGATACAATTCTATAATCAATATGGGCTTAAAGTGCAGACTCTCAGCTGTAATTTGAGAGTATTCACATCCAAATTGGAGCAAGGGTTTAGGAATTACAGCTCTTTAATACGTAACCGTCTCTTTTTCAAGGGACCAAAAGTAATTGGACAATTGACTCAGAAGGCTGCAAAAAAACAAAAACAAAAAAAAAACAAGGTTGTATGGGCTCTTCCCTCATTAACCTGTCATCAATTATGCAGTTAAAAGGTCTGGAGTTGATTCCAGGTGTGGCGTTTCCATTTGGAAGCTGTTGCTGTGAACACACAACATGTGGTCAAAGGAGCTCTCAATGGAGGTGAAACAGACCATCCTGAGGCTGAAAAAAAGAAGAAATCCATCAGAGAGATAGCAGAAATGTTAGGAGTGGCCAAATCAACAGTTTGGTACATTCTGAGAAAAAAAGAGTGCACTGGTGAGCTTGGGAACTCAAAAAGGCCTGGACGTCCATGGAAGACAACAGTGGTGGATGATCACAGAATCCTTTCCATGGTGAAGAACAACCCCTTCACAACATCCACTCAAGTGAAGAACACTCTCCAGGAAGAAGGTGTATCAGTATCTAAGTCTACCATAAAGAGAAGACTTCATGAGAGTAAATACAAAGGATTCACCACAAGGTGCAAACCATGAATCAGCCTCAAAAATAGAAAGGCCAGAATTGACTTTGCTAAAAAACACCTGAAGAAGCCAGCCCAGTTCTGGAACAGCATTCTTTGGACAGATGAGACTAAGATCAACCTGTACCAGAATGATGGGAAGAAGAAAGTTTGGAGAAGAATTGGAACAGCTCATGATCCAAAGCACTACATCTTCTGTAAAACATGGTGGAGGCAGTGTGATGGCATGGGCATGCATGGCTTCCAATGGCACTGGGTCAATTGTGTTTATTGATGATGTGACAAAAGACAGAAGCAGCCGGATGAATTCTGAAGTGTATAGGGATATACTTTCTGATCAGATTCAGCCAAAAGCAGCAAAGTTGATTGGACGGCGCTTCACCAATGATCCAAAACATACTGCAAAAGCAACCCAGGAGTTTTTTAAAGCAACGAAATGGAATATTCTGCAGTGGCTGAGTCAATCACCACATCTCAACCCAATTGAGCATGCATTTCACTTGCTCAAGACAAAACTTAAGGCAGAAAGACCCACAAACAAGCAACAACTGAAGACAGCTGCAGTAAAGGCCTGGCAAAGCATCACAAAGGAGGAAACCCAGCGTTTGGTGATGTCCATGGGTCCCGGACTTCAGGCAGTCATTGCCTGCAAAGGATTCTCAACAAAATATTGAAAAGTAACATTTTACTTAGGGTTATGTTTATTTGTCGAATTACTTTTGAGCCCCTGAAATGAGGAGCATTTGTATAAAAATAGCTACAATTCCTACATGTTTAATCATATATTTTTGTTCAACCCCCTGAATTAAACCTTAAAGTCTGCACTTCAATTCTGTTGTAGTTGTTTCATTTCAAATCCAATGTGGTGGCATGCAGAGCCCAAATCATGAAGATTGTGTCACTGTCCAAATATTTCTGGGCCTAACTGTAAGTTTAAAATCCTTCTTCTCACTTACAAAGCTCTAAACACTCAGGCCCCTTTTTATTTTAAAGATCTAGTACCACCCTATCATCCTAACAGAGCACTACGCTCCCAAAATGCTGGATTACTTGTAATACCTAGAATCTGCAAAAGTACAATGGGAGGCAGAGCTTTCAGTTATCAGGCTCCTCTCCTTTGGAACCAGCTGCCAATCTGGATTCGAGAGTCAGACTCAATCTCTGTTTTTAAGAAAAGGCTTAAAACCTTCATTTTTGATGTAGCCTATAGTTAGGGTGGGATCAGGTGACCCTGAACCCTCCCTTAGTTATGCTGCTAATAGGTATAGACAGCCAGGGGACCTCCAATAATGCACTGGGCTTCACTCCTTTCTTCACTCTCAATGAAATATTTTTGCTGGTCATTAACATCTGTTCGTTCTTTCCCACAGATTGAGTCCCCGTCATACTGTTTGCTCTCTACATGTCTGTTCTTTTCATCTTCTCTATCCCCTCAACCCCCAGCCAGTCGCAGCAGATGACTGCCCCTCCCTGAGCCTGGTCCTGCTGGAGGTTTCTTCCTGTTAAAAGGGAGTTTTTCCTCTCCACCATCACCAAGTGCTGCTCACAGGGGATCGCCTGATTGCTGGGGTCTTTCTGCAATTGTGGGGGTTCCCCTACAGTTGAAAGTGCTATGAGATGACTGTTATGAAATGGCGCTATATAAATGAATAAAGTTGAAATGAAAAAATAAGAACTGGAAAATAAATCACAAGATAAAAGTGAAAAATGCAAGAAAAAATTAAATAAGGAAAAAATGCAAAAAAGGTGAAAATTTATCAAAAATTTCAAGAAAAAAATAAAATGTAAAAGAATAAGATTAACAAAAATAAACAGATGAAAATTTACAAAAAAAAATCTGCAAAGAAAAAGTGACATTTTAAAAGAAAAAAAAAGATAAAAGTACATGACAAAAACATCCTAAATGATAAAATAATTAAGTCCCATACATGTCGTAATTCAGTGGCTCAAAAGAAGAATCTCTGTGCCCAAAACTGTTGGCACGGCTCCTTCCACTGTGGGGACTGCCAGCCAGCGGTGCAGACGGCCTCGTGTGTTGTGGTGTGATAAATAAAGGAGACAATGAGCCTGATGTGTCCAGCAGTGTTTAAACCTCAAATGTGATTCAGACACAGGAACAACTGGGTGGTCTGAGGATGTTTGGCTGCAGACGGATGGAGGCGCACAATCACGACATGACTATGCTAATTGCAGAGGAAAAGACACAATAAAACCACACAGGTGACCAACGTTTAGACTCTGACCAAGGAGGGAGAATCTCAGAAAAGTGGCGCTAGCTAAAGAATCAGGGCGTGAACTTCTCTCCTCCTGGGGGTTATTGTCAGGAAACCATGGAAACGTGAGATCTGACCTTGAACTCTTTCCTGTCCTCCCTCCTGGAGCCCCTCTAATCACAGGTCACCTCCACCACTTCAAACGAGCCATCAGTGAATTCATTGCCTCGTTAAGGATCTGCCTCGTTATCCTTAACGAGGCTCCTCGACCTCTCAGAGACAGGTTAACTCTGGATCAATTTTCCCAGGCTCAGGTATCCATGACTGAGGACTTCAGTCAGGTAGAGCTCAGATTACAGAGAGGTGTGTGTCTGTGTCCGTACAACGTGCAACGAGAACTTCTGTTTCTGTGACGTGCTGGCAGCTTGGAAACGGAGCAGAAGACGTCAGGGGAAATGACTTTGTCATATCGGAAGTGTGTCTATCAAACTGATTACCCTGATAAAGCCTCGTTAAACTGCAGTTTAGTAGTATTTAGATTTTACATGTAGTTTTTCAGCACTTGACTAAACATATGAGAAGCTGCACTGGTAAAAAATGATCACAGCTACTTTTAATTTTCTTAAAAATATTGTAAATGCAGCCACAAGAGCTGATGGGAAATGGTCAGTGTTAGAAAATAAGCATTTCTCCTTAGTTAGACTCATGTTGCTGTTGGGGAGACAATAAACAGAAGATTTCCTCCAGAGTAAAGATTTTTTGGGGGGGCACTATAGGTGTTATTGTAGTCAGGGCCCTATGTAAAGGTGCCTTCACACCAAACATGAATGGGCAGCGTGAATCCATGCAAAGTCAATGAAAAGAGGCGAGCACATGCAAAATTGCACATTCGCGCGTTCATGTCCAAGGGATAGGGCCGTCATCTGAGTAAAAGTATCAACACTGGAGGGTAAACTAGTTCGAAAATGAGACGGCCGCTCACCTGGAGACAGAAGGACCGGGAACTCTTCAGCTGAATCGGGATGTCGGAGCTTTTTACCCACGGATTCCTGCCATGGACATGCTAACAAGACTAGCAAGCTAGCAACGGAAACATCCATCAAGTTTTCGAGGCAGGGACAACTTTTTCAGGTGAGCCCCTGTCGGATAATCTAAACCTAAGCATGATGTTATTTTGGGGATTTGAACAGCAGGTTGAACACTGCTGCACAAGTTATAAAGGCAGCTTCGCATGTCTGCATCTCAGACGGTGAATTCATGTCTATTCATGTATTTACATTCAGTTAGAATGTAATCGTGCTGCACAAAAAATTCACCCGTTCGCATTTTGTGTGAAGGCACCTTCAGATTGTGTTTATTGGTCGAGCTGGGAATCATCACTAATTTCCAGAATCGATTCAATTCCAATTCTTGAGATTCTGAATTGATTCAATTCCAATTCATTTCAATCCAATCCAGATTCAATCGGGGAAATTACCATTTTAATAGCTATTTTACTTGCAAGGAAAAAAATCTTAGACCTAATGCTGCAAATTGTAGCAGGAATACTCTAACTTTGTTCATACAAAAATGATCACAAAGAACTGACCCAAAATCCGTTACAGTATGGCACTTTTTATTATTCAACTTAAAATTTCACAAAGTGCTAACAAGTGCTTTCTTTAGTGTAAAGGGTGTGTGGTGTCACGTTAACCCACACTCGGTAAACAAATTCCTGCACGAAGCATGTAGACATGAGCTCACTGGATTTCAGTCCCTCCAGGATTTCGTCGGCTGTTTTTGTGATTGTTGTGGCCCAAAAAACCTTGAATTTGTGGAGCTTTTCCTAAAGGTTGTGAGATTTTTAGAGGTTTTTGGCACTGGAAGTTGTGTGAGGAAGTACAGAATTTAAAGTAGCTGCTTCTTCCATAGTTTGCAGTGATGCTGTTCTACGTATGTAACACCACAAGAAAAGCACAGGATTGATAAAAATTTCCCGTTAAACAGTGAGTTTATGTAGAATTAAATGCTCAGTAAAACTGTCAAAAATGACCAACTTTGTATTTTTGCTGAGAAAGAAAAATAAAAGAATTATTCGTTAGAGCCATTATAAATTGCACTGAATGCATGTGAGAGTATGGCGCAAATTATGGCAGCACCTTCTTGAATTTAAAAACGAAGACCCCAGAAAAACTTGGTCTTCTTCTGTGCTGAAATCCAGCTGAAGCAGCGACGGTCCTCCACTGACAACCTCTTCCCTTCAGAAGGTCTCAGTGCAGTGGCTGCCATGCAAACACTGAAGTAATGAAAAAAAAAAAAGCGTGCAGCGAAAGGAGCTCTCGCGCGTGAGACTTCAGCCAGCTGCTTGCGTTTCGTGTTTCACAGACTGTAAAAAGCATCATATTAAAAGATCGATCCACGGATTATGTGGATCGATATCGGCTCAGTCAAACGTGGATTGATTTGAATCGTTGGACCAATCTTTTGAACCCACCCCTATTTAGGGGCTCCTGCGAGGGCAAATGCAATCAGGGTAGACCAAGGCTCAGATTTAAAGACACTGTTAAAAGAAACTTGAAGAAGCTGGACATAGACAAGCGGAAGGCTAAAGACAGAGCTGTGTGGAGATCAGGCCTAAATGAAACAGTCACTGTCGCCCACGACAGACTGCGATGATGATGATGATGATGATTTGTAATAGGGAAGAGGTCAAACCCTTAAAAACAAAGCTTTATAAAAACTTGAGCCACAGATGAACAAAGAAAATGTAATCAATTACACAGAATAAAAATTAAACTGGCATCCATATGAATGCTGGAAATTTAGAAGGAAAAAAGCCACAAATTTATAAGACAAAAATTGCAGATTTATGGCAAAAAAGTAGTGAATTTATAAAGAAAATACAGCAAATGCATGAGGAAAAAACTGCAAATTTACGAGAAAAAAATTGGAAACATTTCCAAAACAAAGTTCAAAATTTGGAAGAAAAACTTGTAGATTAAAAAAAAAAAAAAAAAAAAAGTTGTAAATTCCCAAGGGGGGGGGGGGGATGGAACATTTCTGAGAAAAAAGTTGCAAATTTGCAACTTCTGAACAAAATCCAAAATCCATTCCATCTTGCTACAATGCTCCGCACTTTGTACATACTGTATATTTATATATTTATGTGTATGTATGTATATCCACTGCTCTTATCTATATTTTTCCTATCTTCTTAATTATTGCTCTGAGTGTTGCTGTCCCTGTGATGTTGCAATCCTGGAATTTCCCCATTGTGGGACTAATAAAGGCTTATCTTATCTTATCTTATCTTAAAATTTTAAATGTATGAAAAATGTTGCAAATTTTCTTGAAAAAAGTTGCAAACATATGATAAAAAGTTGCAGATTTATGATAAAAAGCTCTAAATTTACAATAAAAAAGCTGCAAATTTATAAGAAAAGTTTTAAAACTATGAAAAAAGGCTCAAATTTACTTGAAAAAAGTTGCAAATTTATGATGACAAAGCTGCAAATTTACAATAAAAGAATTGCAAATTTATGATAAGTTTTAAATTTATGAAAAAAGGTTGCATACACTCAAGTTGCCTTAGTTGAGTGTGGACTATAGATTTGCTAGCCTAGTGCCTTATTTGGATACTGAAAGATGCCACTGCTCATGGGAATGCAACACAGCTATTACCACCACACCCTGCAGCTCCATCACCTGGGTCCACGGGCAGCCTCCACCATCAGGTTCTACAGGCAGTCACTACCACCTGACTCCACAGACAGCCATCTCCACAAGGCCTGCAGCCACCACCATCACACTCCATAGGCAGCCATCACCATCAGGCCCTGCAGCCACCACCACCACCAGGTTCCTTGGGCAGCTACCACCACCACCAGGCCCTGTAGACATTACCATCAGGCCTTCAGCCAACAGCACCAGGCCTTGCAGCCACCACCATCAGGCTCCATAGGCAACCATCACCACCAGGCTCCTTGGGCAGCTACCACCACCAGGCCCTGTAGCCATCACCATCAGGTCCTGCGGCCACCACCATCAGGCTCCTTGGGCATCTACCACCACCAGGTGCTGTAGCCATCACCATCAGGTCCTGCAGCCACCACCACCAGGCTCCTTGGGCAGCTACCACCACCAGGCCCTGTAGCCATCACCATCAGGCCCTACAGCCACCACCACCAGGCTCCTTGGGCAGCTACCACTACCGGGCTCTGTAGCCATTATCATCAGACCTGCACACAAACACCAATACATACATACAAGCAATGCATACAATCTAAACAGATGTGCCAAATTATCACAGATGCAACACTCTGCCCAACAACATGAAAACAATTAACTCATGCTCTAACCAAAAACACCACGAACAGATTTACAAATTAACACAGACACTCACCAACCTCTGTTTCCCCAACAGGTGTGCGCACAAAAGAAACCCTGCACAATAACGAGTGCTGACGTCATACAGACACCACAATCACTCACCCATTCACAAAAACACCAACAACGCCTCTAATCACACACGTGAGTAGATTGCACAACCGGACTAAACTGAAGTGGGCAAAAAACAGAAGAAAGTGTTTCAAAAAAAAAAAATGACACTGAAAACTCTACTCTCTGACTACCTAGTCAAAAAACCCTATCTACATAATGTAGACCCTTGTTTTTGTGCAGTTACCGGCGGCAGGTTCTTTACTCACAAACGCACAGGGCTGACAAGCAACTGCTGATGAACCAAGTTAAAGCAGACAGATGAGCCCCAGTTCTGTCACAAATGGTCCTAAGGCTCAAACAGACGAACCGGGTTCAAACAGATAAATGAGCACCCATTGTGTCACAAATGGGCCAAAGCCGAAACAGACTGTCCCGGGCTCAAAACAGCTGGATGAACCCCTATTCTGTCACAACCCAGCTCAAGGCTGGACAAAAAAAAGGGACACCACACGGCGGTGCCAATTAAATAAGTAATTATAAATGGTGTGTGTGTGTTGGATGCTTGAAACGAAAACAACAGACCAGTCACTGGCCAATCCAGTGACCACACTCCTCTGTCGGGGGCAGCAGCAATGCCAGTGGTAAACCAGAACCAGAATCTGTCGGCCACAAACAACACAGACAGGATCCGCCAGTACAACCCCAACCAAGCGGCAGAACCAGGACCAGCGGGCAGAGCGTGAGTCCAGCAGAAAGGCAACCGGCCTCCATGGGAGCCAAAAGCTACTGACAGATGTGCCGGTGTGGCTAAAATATGGAATCCCCAAACCAGGGGCGGTCCTCCACAGCCCCACCTACAGCACAAAAAAAGGAAAACCCAAGACCCACTCCAGAAGGAGCGGGGCCATAACACCGGTTATTAGACGACCCGCTCTACCTCCTTAGCCATTGCCCACAACCCACATTTCCTTCCTCCGTTCCATTTTTGCTGAGCACCAAGCTGGATGGCAGGAAGTTCCATTTTTATATGGTCATGGCATTTATGACAAAAAGGTAGGGAATTTCTGAAGAAAAAATAGCAAATGCATGAGGAAAAAATTTGCAAATTTAAAAGGAAAAAAAATTGGAAAATTTCCAAAGGAAGTTGCAAATTTGGAATAAAAACTTGCACATTTAAAAGAAAAAAGTAAATTCACAAGAAAAAAAATTGTTAAATTCCTGAGAAAAAAAATTGTTAATTTACAATAAAAATTCTGCAAATGTCTGAAAAAAACTTGGTGCTGACGGATCACAGCAGGTGGTCATAATGTAGAAAACTTACTTGGTCAATGAACTGAACTTGCTGACGCTGATGAAGAGTTTCACCCTGTGGCCTGGAGGCCCCTCGGCAGCCACTCAATCGCTGGCATTTCTACACTGAATTAAAGGCCAGACCTCACTTTTACCTCGTCTTTTCAGGACAATAGATTACTTATGTAAATACAGAATAAACAGCTTGGAAGAGTTAATGTGACATTTAAATGTTAACGTTTGAATAACTTCTATTGTTAAAACCATTAAACACTTAATGAGGAGCTTCTGTTCCCTTAAATGTTTATTATGACTAATATTCAGACATTAGTGCTAATGAGTTAACCAAGTTTTGAAACAATTTCATTAGACCAACTGCCAGCAACTTCTACTGCATGAAGAGACATTTGGAGAAATGGGTCTTGAGTCTTAAAATGAAGGTAAGACAGCCTCCATCCATCCATCCTCTACTGCTTTTACTGGGACAGGATTAAAATGAGTCTATCAGAGGGACAGCTCAGGCTGAGCGGTTTGGAGACAAAGTAAGAGGAAGATGCAAGGGATAAGGTGAGGTGGAGGCAGATGATCTGCTGTGGAGAGAGAAAAGAAGAAAGTGGAAAATTTACTATTGGAAAAAAATACAATTATAAAAACGTTGCAAATTTATAAATAAAAAGTTGAAAATTCATGAGGAAAAAGTAGAAATTTTACAGGAAAAAACTGGCTAAATTATGGGGGAAAAAGGTGGAAATTTAGAGGAAAAAGTAGCAATTTTTTTAAGAAAAAAGCTGAAAATTTTTGAGAGAAAAGTTTCAAATCTACAAGCAAGAAGTTGCCAATTTACAGGAAAAACAATGGAAACTTTTGAGAAAAAAGTTGAAAATTTATGTTTAAATTTACAGAAAAAATAGGTCATTTATGGGAAAAAAGTTGGAATATTTTGAGAAAAGTTTTTGAACATTTACAATATAAGAACAAAGTTGGAAATCTACAAGAAAAAAGTTGCAAAATTACAGGAAAAAGTAGCAAATCTTTGACAATAAAGTTGAAAATTTATGAGAATAAAGAAGAAAATTTACAAGAAGAAAATTTGCAAATTTATGGGGGAGAAAAACAACATTTACTGGGAACTTGTTGCAGATTTATGCAAAAAAGATGAAAATTTACAGGAAAAAAGTTGCAAATTTTTGAGGAAAAGGTTGAAAACTTAGAAAAAAGTTGCAAAGCTACAAGAAAGAAGTTGCAAATTTACAGGAAAAAAGTAGGAAATTTGAGAAAAAAAGTTGAAAATTTATCAGAAAAAGTTCGAATTTACAGAAAAAAAATAGATCATTTATGGGGAAAAGTTGGAAAGTTGAGAAAAAAATTTTAAACTTTAAGAAAAAAGTTGCAAATCTACAAGAAAAAAGTCGCAAAATTACAGGAAAAAAACATTTTTTGAATAAAAAGTTATAAATTTACAGGAAAAAGTAGCACAATTTTGAGAATAAAGTTCAAAATTTACAAGAAAAAAATTTGCAAATTTATGGGGGAGAGAAGTTGGAAATTTACTGGGAACTTGTTGCAGATTTTTGAGAAAAATCTGAAAATGTACAGGAAAAAACTAATTGTAAGGGCATGGACTGGGCCCCATGTCCTCACCCTGAGATGCTGCTTTGTTCTTAGTTTTCCTGGACATGGCCCCAGCCCACAGCCTCACCGTGAGTTGTATTTTGGATTTTTCTGTACTTATTATTATTCATTATTATGTCTGCAATTGTGTTCTGTGGGATTTGTTTCCATGCTCAGTTCTCAGTTTAGTATTACTATCATTATTATTATGATTACCATGGTCTTGTCTTCCCTGTTGCCCTGTGCATGTTTCATGTCCCCTGTCTGTCATTGTCTGTGCAGCCTCCTCCCTGCCCCTGATTGTGACCACCTGTTCTGTGTTATGATGATTACTGTTTATCTGGGGTGTATGGAGTGTCAAGGAGGGATAGTACCTCTGACGGGGCAACAGTCGCACCTCCAGGTTGTCGGTCCGCTTTGGTTCCCACTTGGCACTCAACTCTCACCTGTGGCTCCAAGTAGCTGTTTGCATGCAACAGCGGCCACACCCCAGTAAACCGCTTCGACTGGAGGGCAAAACCAGGTGAGGTTAGCCGATGGGTTTGAAACTCTCAGTGAAGCAGGGCTAGTCTACCTACACATGCATAGACTGGACCTGGCGGACTGCGTGGAGGAAACCACCAGACTGGCTCAACGGGCAGGAAGGCAGACCCAGCAAAGCGTTGTGGAGCACAACTAGGGCACAGTGAGACATGTAGGACCCTGCTGGCCATCCACTGCATCCTAACCTATCTCCAGCCATCTTGACTACATCTTGCCACTGGATCCAGTTAGGCTGGGATGAGAGAGTGAGGCTGACGACCCTGCGCAACTCTCCCTCACTTAAATTCACGCGCAAGTCAAGACATCACCCGGACAACACTTGTCACAAGAGAACTCAGCAGGTACAACATCCATCATCGCAGCTCTGAGCAAGACCAGGTTGGCAGACGAAGGTCAGCTGACAGAAGTCAAAGCCAGCTACACCTTTTCCTGGAGCGGCTGAGGCAGTGAAGAATGCCGTGAAGCAGGAGTGGGTTTCGCGATCAGATCCAATCTGATCAGCAAGTTTACCAGCCTCCCCAAAGGAACCAACGACCGCCTCATGACCCTGAGGCTCCCTTGCTGGGGAAAACGCCATGCAACATTCATCAGTGCATATGCCCCCACCATGACGAACCCAGGTGAGATCAAAGACAAGTTTTACGAGGACTTAGAGACTCTCATTGAAGGAGTACCAAAGGAGGACAAACTCCTTGTTCTTGGAGACTTTAATGCCAGAGTTGGTGCAGACTACCAGACATGGGAGGGAGTCCTTGGGAGAAATGGAGTTTGAAAGTGCAACAGCAGCGGTCTTCTCCTGTTGAAGACGTGCACCTCTCATGACCTTCTGATCACAAATACATCTACCGCTTGCCAAATTGCAACAAGACCTCCTGGATGCGTCCACGCAGCAAGCATTGGCATCTGATCGATTACATCATTGTGAGAAGGAGAGACAGGCAGGATGTCAGAGTGATGAAGGTGATGTGTGGCGCAGACTGCTGGACGGATCACAGACACATTCTCTCAAAGCTCAACATGCACATCCAGCCCAAACGGTGTCTACAGGGGAAAAAGACAAACAAGCGACTCAATGTCAGCAAGCTGGAACAGCACTCTGTGCGACAGAACCTCAGTGAAGACCTGGACAGCAAGCTTAGTCAGCTCGACCTCGAGTGTACAGAGCAGAAGAAGACTGGGCAGCTTTCAGAGACATGGTGTACGGCACCTCATTCACTCATCTGGGCCAGAACACACACAAACACCAAGACTGGTTTGATGAAAACGATGAGGACATCCAAAAGCTGCTTGACGAGAAGCATGAAGGCCACAGAGCGTACCAGCAAGACAGCAGATCTGCCTCTAAGAAGGCAACCTTCAACTCCATCAAAGGAAAATGGTAAATGGTGCTCGCTTATATAGCGCTTTTTCTCATCTCTGGATGACCAAAGCGTTTTACAGATCCTGCTATCCACCCATTCATGCACACATTCACACACTGATGGCGGCAGAGCTGCCATACACACAGGTGCTAGCCTGGCCACCAGGAGCAACTGGGGGTTCAGTGTCTTGCTCAAGACACTTCGACATGCAGACTGCAGACAAAATGGGAATCAAACCCATGACCCTCCAATCAGTAGTCGTTCATAGTACACCTGCGCCACAGCCGCAGGTGTAGTGGAGAAAGGAAAGGAAAGGTGCAGGCAAAGCTCAGAAAGATGCAGGACTTCTGGCTCAGCAAAAAGGCAGATGAAATACAGCAGTAGGCTGACAGCAACAACTCCAGATGCTTCTACGGTGCCCTTAAGACCATCTACGGGCCTCAGTCTTCTGGAACATCACCACTGCTCAGTGTGACAGGTCCACTCTCATCACCGACAAGAACGCAATCCTGGAAAGATGGGCAGAACATTTCAGCATGTCTTGAACAGACCTTCGTCCATCAATACAGAAGCCATCATTCGCATGCCCCAAGTAGAGGTGAACACGTCTCTGGCAGAACCTCCAGCGGAATCAGAAGGCCAAAAAGCGATCAAACTCCTTTCAAACAGCAAAGCACCAGGCTCTGACTCCATCCCAGCTGAAATCTACAAGGCAGGAGAACCAGTTCTAATACAGAAACTCACCGAGCTCTTTCAGATCATGTGGCAGCAGGAAGTTATCTCCCAGGAGCTCAAGGACGCCTCCATTGTCCATCTCTACAAGAGAAAAGGAAACAGGCAGTCCTGCGACAACCACCATGGGATCTCTCTCCTCGCCATCGCCGGCAAGATCCTTGCAAGAGTCCTTCTCAACCACCTCATTCAGCACATGGAAGATGGTCACCTGCCGGAGAGCCAGTGTGGCTTCAGAAAGGGTCGTGGAACTACTGACATGATCTTCGCCACACGCCAACTTCAGCAGAAGTGTCAAGATCAGAACAGGGACCTCTACACAACATCTGTGGATATGACCAAGGCTTTTGATACAGTCAGTCGTGAGGATCTTTGGAAGATCATGGCGAAGTTCGGCTGCTCGGACAAGTTCATCAGCATGGTGCACCAGTTCCACGACGGCATGCTTGCTCGAGTGCTGGACGATGGAGACTCCTCCGAAGCGTTCCCAGTCACCAACGGGGTCAAGCAGGGCTGTGTACTTGCGCCCACACTTTTCAGCATGATGTTCACAGCCATGCTGTCTGATGCCTTCTGCGATGATGAAGAAAGTTCCATCAGGATCAGGTACAGGATGGATGGCAGGCTCTTCAACCTGTGGAGGCTCCAAGCCAAAACCAAGGTGGAAGGGGACTCGATGTGCGACTTCCTGTTCGTAGATGACTGAGCACTCAATATTGCTACAGAGGCTCAGATGCAGCAGAATGTAATGAAGGTAACTTCATTACTTATAGTAAATAGATACACAATGGACAATAATTTTCAGTATGTTAAACAATGACTCTATAAAACTCAATAACTTTTATTCAATTGTACTGTATTTTGATGAAGCAGTGCAATTTGTTGAAGACTTGCTCACTGGACCTGAGAAGGTTGGTTTGAAAGAAATGATGAGTGAGCTAGTCAGGGGGACATGTGCAGAGAAGATATGGCACTGTGGAAAGCATGGTTGCATGTTACTCACCTTGTGTTTCTCCTGTGTCCTAGGTGTTCATGACAAAAGAGTCCCTTGGTTCATGAACACACTTATATTGGTTCCAGTTCATACCAAGTTACTGATAAGAGAGGGGAATTTGCTATATATTTAGCTTTTAAATTACTTGTGAAATTCAATTGTTTAATTTGTGTTGTGATTAGAATAAAGGGTTGCAATTTTTAATATAGTTGGTGCATATTAATAATGGACCCCCCATCATGGATCGTCACCTTATCGTGGTGGGGGGGTTTGTGTGCCCCAGTGATCCCAGGAGCTATGTTGTCCGGGGCAATTTGCCTCTGATAGGGTCTCCCAAGACAAACTGGTCCTGGGTGAAGGGCCAGACTAAGAAATTCTCTACCAAGGATTCAGTGTACCCCGCCCGGTATGGGGTTACCGGGACCCCACCCTGGAGCCAGGCCTGGGAGAGGGGCTCGAAGGCTAGCGTCTGGTGGCCGGGTTTCCACCCATGGGACCCGGCCGGGCTCAGCCCGAAGGAGTTACATGGGTCCGCCCTCCAGTGGGCTCACCACCTGCAGGAGGGATCATGGGGGTCCAGTGCTATGTGGATTAGGTGGCGGTCAAAGGCGGAGACCTTGGAGGACTGATCCCAAGCTTTCTAAACTGACTTTTGGTACATGGAATGTCACCTCTCTGGTGGGGAAGGAGCCTGAGGTGGTGTACGAGGTTGAGAGATACCGGCTAGATATAGTCGGCCTCACCTCAACACACAGCTCCGGTTCCGGAATCAGTCTCCTGGAGATGGGCTGGAGCTTGGCCTTTTCTGGAGTTGCCCCGGGCGAGAGGCGACGAGCAGGGGTGGGTATTCTTGTATCGCCCCACCTTGCTGCCTCTATATTGGAGTTTTCCCCGGTGGACGAAAGGGTTGCTTCCCTGCGCCTTCGGGTTGGGAAACGGGTCCTGACCATCATTTGTGCCTATGCACCAAATGATGTTTCAGAGAACCCACCCTTTTTGGAGTCTGTGACTGGGGTGCTGGAGGGTGCTCCTCTTGGAGACTTCATTGTCCTACTGGGGGACTTCAATGCGCACGTGGGCAACGACAGTGAAACCTGGAGGGGGGTGATTGGGAGGAAGGGCCTGCCCGATCTGAACCCGAGTGGTGTTCAGTTATTGGACTTCTGTGCTAACCACAGTCTGTCCATGACGAACACCATGTTCAAGCATAAGGGTGTCCATATGTGCACCTGGCACCAGAACACCCTAGGTCGCAGGTCAATGATCGATTTTGTTATCGTATCATCAGACCTGCGACTGTATGTCTTGGACACCCAAGTAAAGAGAGGTGCAGAGCTGTCAACTGATCACCACCTGGTGGTGAGTTGGATCCGATGGCAGGGGAGGAAGCCATTCAGACCTGGTAGACCCAAACGTATAGTGAGGGTGTGCTGGGAGCGTCCGGCTGAGGCCCCTGTCCGGGAGGTCTTCAACTCCCACCTCCGGAAGAACTTCAACCACATTCCGAGGGAGTCTAGAGACATGGAGTCTGAATGGGCCATGTTCTCCACCTCTGTTGTTGAAGCGGCGGCCCAGAGCTGCGGCCGCAAGGTGGTCGGTGCATCTCGTGGTGGCAATCCCCGAACCAAGTGGTGGACACCAGTGGTGAGGGGGGCCATTAAGCTGAAGAAGGAGTCCTATCAAGCTTGGTTGGCTTGTGGGACTCCCGAAGCAGCTGAGGTGTACCGGCAGGCCAAGCGGAGTGCAGCTCGGGTGGTTGCTGAAGCAAAAACCCGGGTATGGGAGGAGTTCGGTGAGGCCATGGAACAAGACTTTCGGTCGGCCTCAAAGAGATTCTGGCAAACTGTCCGGCGGCTCAGGAGGGGAAAGCAGCTCCCCGTCCACACTGTGTATGGTGCGGATGGGACACTGTTGACTTCGACTGGGGATATCGTTGGGCGGTGGAAGGAATACTTCGAGGATCTCCTCAATCCCACTGATACGCCTTCCACAGAGGAAGCAGGGTTTGGGAACGAGGGGGATGACTCGCCTATCACAGGGGCTGAGGTCGCCAAGGTGGTTAAAAATCTCCTTGGAGGCCGGGCCCCGGGGGTGGACAAGATTCGCCCTGAGTACCTCAAGGCCCTGGATGTTGTTGGGTTGTCATGGTTGACACGCCTCTGCAACATTGCGTGGAGGTCGGGAGCAGTGCCTTTGGCATGGCAAACCGGGGTGGTGGTTCCTCTCTTCAAAAAAGGGGACCGGAGGGTGTGCTCCAACTTTAGAGGGATCACACTCCTCAGCCTCCCTGGGAAGGTCTATGCCAAGGTACCGGAGAGGAGAGTCCGGCCGTTGGTCGAACCTCGGATTCAGGAGGAGCAATGTGGTTTTCATCCTGGCCGTGGCACATCGGACCAGCTCTTTACCCCCTCGAGAATTCTTGAGGGTTCGTGGGAGTTTGCCCAACCAGTTTACATGTGTTTTGTGGACTTGGAGAAGGCATTTGACCGCGTCCCTTGTGGATTTTTGTGGGGGATGCTTCGGGAGTATGGGGTATCGGGCTTGTTGTTACGAGCTATTCGGTCTCTGTACGACCGTTGTGAGAGTTTGGTTCGTATTGCCAACACTTGGTCGGAGTCATTCCCAGTGAGAGTTGGACTCTGCCAGAGCTGCCCTTTGTCATCGATCCTGTTCATAATTTTTATGGACAGGATTTCTAGGCACAGCCAGGGAATGGAGGGTGTCATGCTTGGTGACTACAGGATCTCATCTCTGTTGTTTGCAGATGATATTGTCCTGCTGGCTTCATCCAGCAATGACCTACAGCTCTTGCTGGGACAGTTTGCCGCTGAGTGTGAAGTGGCTGGGATGAGAATCAGCACCTCCAAGTCCAAGTCCATGGTCCTCAGCTGGAAAAAGGTGGATTGTCCTCTCCGGGTTGGGGACAGGCTCCTGCCCCAAGTGGAGGAGTTTAAGTATCTTGGGGTCTTGTTCACGAGTGAGGGGAAAATGGAGCGAGAGATCGACAGACGGATTGGAGCAGCATCTGCAGTGATGCGGACGTTGTACCGGTCTGTTGTGGTGAAGAGGGAGCTTAGTTCTAAGGCAAAGCTGTCGATTTACTAGTCAATCTACGATCCTACTCTCACCTATGGTCACGAGCTTTTGGTTATGACCGAAAGAACGAGATCGCGGATACAAGCGGCTGAAATGAGCTTTCTCCGTAGGATTGCTGGACTCACCTTCAGAGATAGGGTGAGGAGCTCAGTCATCCGGGAGAGGCTCACAGTAGAACTGCTGCTCCTCCACATTGAAAGGAGCCAGTTGAGGTGGTATGGGCATCTGATTAGGATGCCTCCTGGACGCCTCCCACTTGAGGTGTTTCAGGCACGTCCCACTGGGAGGAGACCCCGGGGCAGACCCAGGACTCGCTGGAGAGACTATGTCTCCTAGCTGGTCTGGGAACGCCTTGGTATCCCCTCTGAAGAGCTGGAGCAGGTGGCTGGGGAGAGGGAAGTCTGGGCTTCTCTGCTTGAACTGCTACCTCCGCTACCTGGACCTCCGGAAAAGCGATAGAAGATGGATGGATGGGTGGATATTAATAATGGAATATATTTTGTTAGGTATGTTTTTTTTTAAGAATGTTTGTTAGATATCTTCCCTTTAGGATGGAGCAGCTGAGAAAGCAATCAGTGGCAGGCTTTAAAAGGAGCCAATTAACACCTGAAGCTCATTGCTGGACCATGCAGCTGACAGAGGGGGAGATTCTTCTTTTAAAGTGGCTGTTACCATTTTAATGATCTGTTCAAATAAATGTGTAAGTGGTCTGCAAGTTCTCTGTCTCCTGACTCCTGCTTGCCTCCTTCTGCAAGGTCATTCTAACACAGGAACATGAACTGCTTTTCGACTACTTGTGACAACTTTGGGCTCACAGTCAGTATGAAGAAAACCGAGGTCCTGCACCAACCCACACCCCAGAAGACTTGCATGGAACCAGCCATCACTGTCAGTGGGGAGACCCTCAAGGCTGTCGACAAGTTCACGTACCTCGGCAGCACACTCTCCAGGTCTGTCAACATCGACAACGAGGTCGATTTGCACGTTACCAAGGCAAGCTCAGCATTCCGATGGCTACGTGCAACAGTGTGGAAAAGGAGAGGCATCAGGCTGACCTCTAAATTGAAGGTGTACAAGGCAGTTGTCCTGCCTTCCTTACTGTATGCCTGTGAGACCTGGACAGTCTATGAGTGCCATGCCAGAAAGCTAAACCGCTTCCACCTGAACTGCCTCAGAAAGCTCCTCAAGATCACCTGGCAGGACAAAATCTTTGACACAGAGGTCCTCTCCTCAGCTGAGCTGCCTAGCATCCATACCCTGCTCAAGAGAGCCCAGATTATGTGGGCTGGCCACCTTGTTCGTATGCCTGATTCACGCCTACCAAAGAGACTGTTCTACGGTGAACTAGCAGAGGGCAAGCACTCACAAGGTGGTCAGAAGAAGTGCTACAATGACATTTTTAAGGCCTCCCTGAAGAGCTTTGACATCAGTCCTGACACCTGGGAGACCCTAGCGCTAGACCGACCAGACTGGCATAGCCGTACCAGGAAAGGTGCTGCCTCTTATGAGCTGAACAGGATTGCCAAGGCCCAGAGAAAATGTGAGCTTCGCAAATCCAGAGCCACCCTTGTATCTTCTGCCCGTGCAGGCCACCTGTGCCTGACCTGTGGCAGAGCCTTCCGTGCCCACATTGGACTGATCAGCCACAGCCGAACACACCGCACCCAGTTCTCTCCCCTGTGATGTCCTTGATCATTGTTGAGAATGAAGGACGAACAACAACTGTTTGCCAATGTCATTCAGACAAACTTACTGACATATACAGTCAGTCTTTGTCAGGTGTGGTGCCATTGTCAGTGTTGGTGTGTTAATACGCTTCTGTCTAGTCTGTATCCATGCTGGTCCTGTTCCCATGCCTTATTGTGACTTTGCTAAGTTTAAGTTTTGCTTTCAGCCCAAGAGCTGCCTCTTTATTCTGTGCTGAATAAATCCTGTAAACTGTCAGTCTTGTGTGTGGGTCCAGCTTCAACAGCTCACCTTGACACTAATTTATGGTGAGAAAAGTTCGAAATTTACAGGGAAAAAGTTGTATTTTTTTTTTTTTTTTTTTTTTGCTAAAAAGTTTCAAATCTACAAGAAAGAAGTTGCAAATTTACAGGAAAAAAAGTTGGAAATTTTTGAGAAAAAAGTTGAAAATTCATAAGAAAAGTTGAAATTTACAGAAAAAAATAGGTAATTTATGGGAAAAAAGTTGGAAATTTCTGAGAAAACTTATTGAACATTTATAACAAAGTTGCAAATTTACAAGAAAAAAGTTGCAAAATTAAAGGAAAAAGTAACATTTTTTTGAATAAAATGTAAATTTACAGGAAAAAGTAGCAAATTTTTGAGAATAAAGTTGAAAATTTACAAGAAATTTTGCAAATTTATGTCAGAGAAAAGTTGGAAATTTACTGGGAACTTGTTGCAGATTTATGAAAAAAAGTGGAAAATTTACTGGAAAAAAGTTGCAAATTTGAGAATAAATTTGAAAATTTAAAAAAACAATGCAAATTTAGTTGAAAAAGATGGAAATTTACAGTGAAAAAGTTGCAAATTTATGAGAAAACTTGGAATTTAAAAATGAATTCCCATTCCCTGACTTTATTCACGACCTTCTTGTTGGCCCTTAAATTAGACACTCAGGCTCCAAATAAAAAAAAAAGGAAAAAAATGTCAACAGCAGATTGAGAAAAAAGGGAAAACTGTTAGAGCAGAATAATGACTATTTTGTGTAATAACAGTGGCAGCAGTGATTACAGGCTTGTGAACAGGCTCATTAAACCTGAGTGAGGAGTCCCATTCACCGCCGTCATAAAGGTCTGATTCAGTCGGACAAAGACCTGTAATCATGTACGACGGGCGCTGCGATCACAGTGCACCTGCACCGTTCCAGTAAACCACGCCATTGTCCCTCAGGCCGGCTCTGATCGCTGTGTGCAGCTGGGAGAATGTACCAACATCAAGAGTTTTAATGAGGAACAGGAGCTGTTCTCAGATCTGCTGTTATTATAACGTTTAATTCTCTATGGGTTCCTGTGTGGAGGATCATAGAACAATAGAACAGCATAATACTTCTCTGCTGTGTACAGCGTTTAATGATTTTAAAGGTAAAACAACAGCAAGGAGATCGCATGATGTTTATGGGGTCATGTGACCGGGGGCGTCCCATGAGCGCTCAGAATTATGGAAGCATCACTCTGAGACAAGATTAAGTCCAACAAGGCGTTCTATTGTATCGAGTCAAATATTATGATCCATAGTATCAAAATCTGCACTAAGGTCCAAAAGGACAAGTACAGAAACAAGTCCATTATCAGATGTGATAAGGAGGTTGTTAGTGACCTTCACTAAAGCTGTTTCAGTACTATGATGAATTCTAAACCCATCCATCCATCTTCTACCGCTTTTCCGGAGGTCCAGGTCACAGAGGCAGCAGTTCAAGCAGAGAAGCCCAGACTTCCCTCTCCCCAGCCACCTGCTCCAGCTCTTCAGAGAGGATACCAAGGTGTTCCCAGACCAGCTGGGAGACATAGTCTCTCCAGCGAGTCCTGGGTCTGCCCCGGGGTCTCCTCCCAGAGGGGCGTGCCCGAAACACCTCAAGTGGGAGGCGTCCAGGAGGCATCCTGATCAGATGCCCAAACCACCTCAACTGTCTCCTTTCAATGTGGAGGAGCAGCGGTTCTACTGTGAGCCTCTCCCGGATGACTGAGCTCCTCACCCTATCTCTGAGGGTGAGTCCAGCATTCCTACAAAGGAAGCTCATTTCAGCCGCTTTTATCCATAATCTCGTTCTTTCAGTCATTACCCAAAGCTCGTGACCATAGGTGAGAGTAGGAACGTAGACTGACTGATAAATCGACAGCTTTGCCTTAGAACTCAGCTCCCTCTTCACCACAACAGACCGGTACAACGTATGCGTCACTGCAGATGCTGCTCCAATCCATCTGTCAATCTCTCGCTCCATTCTCCACTCACTCATGAATGAGACCCCAAGATACTTAAACTCCTCCACTTGGGGCAGCAGCTTGTCCCCAACCCAGAGAGGACAATCCACCTTTTTCCGGCTGAGGACCATGGACTCGGACTTGGAGGTACTGATTCTCATCCCAGCCGCTTCACACTCAGCAGCAAACCGACCCAGCAAGAGCTGTAGGTCATTGCTGGATGAAGCCAGCAGGACAACATCATCTGCAAACTGCAGAGATGAGATCCTGTGGTCACCAAGCATGACACCCTCTGTTCCCTGGCTGCACCTAGAAATCCTGTCCATAAAAATAATGAACAGGATTGGTTAGTCCACCCACAGGCTCTATTATTAGTTTGTATATTTGAAGTTCTTTATTATTTGGCGTTTTCTACTTTGTGTGTTTGTTGGAGTTTTGTTCTGCCAAATTGGGGAGGGTCTTGATTTGGTGCATTTTGTATTTTGTAAGGGGGGGTGTAGTATTGGGGTTTTACTGTGAAGTGCAGTGTGATGACGCCACCTTCCAGTTGCATCATCACACCACCCTATAATAGGGAGCGTCCGCCATTGGGGGCTCTCTTGCCCGGACGACTCCACACAGAGCTGCATACTGTGTACTGCAACTAGTTCCTGAATAAAGCCCGGTTCCAGTGCAACATCCTTGTCCGTCTCTTTCATGCCAGGTTTGTGGGCATAACAGTGAGGAGCTCAGTCATCCAGGAGAAACTCAGAGTAGAACCGCTGCTCCTCCATATTGAAAGGAGTCAGTTGAGGTGGTATGGGCATCTGATCAGGATGCCTCCTGGACGCCTCCCACTTGAGGTGTTTCGGGCACGTCCCACTGGGAGGAGACCCCGGGGCAGACCCAGGACTCGCTGGAGAGACTGTCTTGGTATCCTCTCTGAAGAGCTGGAGCAGGTGGCCGGGAGAGGGAAATCTGGGCTTCTCTGCTTGAGCTGCTGCCTCCGCGACCCAGACCTCCGGAAAAGCGGTAGAAGATGGATGGATAGATGGCTTTTCATATGTATCGTTTAAGCTGATGGGTTTCCACAGTTCGTTTAGACGCTGATGATTTTCTACTCTCATTATGACTCTGTTGGCTTTCCATATATGAGAACCACAGCCGCCCCAGGCCTCTGTAACAGAACTGGTGATTTCTCTGCAGCAGTAACAGACAGAGACTTCCTGTTTTCAACATCACCATCTAAACTTCACGTCCTATCACTGTGCAAAACATGAACCCCGAACACGCAGCAGCCTTGATTTAAATGATGTCCCTGACAGCCGCGGACGTCTAGCCCATCGCGTCGTCATTACAGACTAATGTTTGCAGGCGTGATAAGCAAATGAGGCCGTTACAGCGAGGGGAGAACGATTCCTTCTCCCTCAGCTGTTTGGTCAGTGAAGAATGAAGTGTCTCCTCTCTGCTGCTGATAACGCGCCCCACACATGATGAGCTTCAGCTCTTTAATGCAACGTGAAAAAAAACGTGAAAGTGAAGTGAACCATTAGTCCTGAAGTGGAGCCATGATGGCATGTTGGGGCATGAGGAAATGCAAAATCAGCATGGAGGGGAAAAAAAAAAACAAATGGGAGAAAAAATCGACTTGCAAACCATTGTTTAGCAATGTACAAATTTACAAGACAGAAAAAAGTTGCAAATGTTTGAGAAAAACTTGCAGATTGATGTGAAAAAATTTGCAGATTTATGAGGAAAAAAGTTGCAAATCTTTTAGAAAAACTTGCAAATTTGAAGGGATTGGTGCTGCACTGTGGCTGCCTCATCCATCCAGGAGGACGCCCTGAATTTCCCTCTGGGATTAATAAAGTATACCAAACTGTATATATGAGGAAAAAAAGTTGCACATTTTTCAGAAAGTAGTTGCATATTTACAAAATAAAAGTTGTTAATTTATGAGAAAAAAGTTGCACATTTTTGAGAAAAAGTTCCAAATTAACAGGAAAAAAGTGTTATGATCTGGGCATGGTGAGGGACCGTGCCAACGCTTTAGGCTCATGTGGGTTTCTTAGTTTCTCCCTTTGAGGATTATTATTATTATAGTTTGTTGTGCCATCCCCTGTTTGTCTTTAGTGTGGTTATTGTGGTCTCTGCGTTTCCTCTAAATCCAAGGTTGTGTACTTGTTTATCTATTGTTCTCAGTCCCTCATGTTTGCACACCTCCAACCACTTCCTCATGTGTACCATGTAGCCCTAGACTGCTCCCAGCTGTCTGGCATTTGTAATCATGAGCTCCCCTATTTATGTCCACTGGTGTTTGTGCTCTGTCTGGCATCATAGTCATTCATCCTTGTGAATCCGTGTCTAGCCCAAGCCTAGCGATGGCCAGCTGAGGCTTTCTTGAAGGCTTGAAGCTTTTCATCAAGTTGGTTCATATGGATGAAGCCTCATGTGAAACTTCATCTGCCCTACTAGGCCATTGAAAGAATAATTCCATATTTAATGCTATATTTGTGGAATATTTCAATGTCTGATTTAATGTCTGATCATACGGCCTTGGCAATGCTCTAGAGTCTGTGTGACTGAGACTGGGCTAGCACAAACATGATACAGCTGTCCTACTGTTTATCTGTTGTTTTGGAGTCATCATGTACGGTTCCTGTGTGACTGAGAAATGTGTTGGCTCCTAGATTAGGCTATCTAGACACCCTGTTTTTCTCCAGATGGACTGAGCTGAACTGTCAAGGACGTTCTCTCCTGCTTCTCACCAACAAAGAGAGCTATAAAGGACTGGATAATGGGTGACCAAGTCAGAATGGTGTGCTAATGGACTCTGGGGGCCATTTCTGTCATTCTCCTGGCCAGAAATTAAATCTGCTCAGAACTACTGATCCGGCCTGGTTTTTGACTGCTTCATCTTAATATAGATTTTTCTATCAGCCATCTACTGGACAAAAGTATACAACATGGGGCATTATTGGTTTAATGTGTATTTTTTTTAATTTCAATAAATGTACTGTCATTGAAGAAACATCAGTGATCACAAGAGAATAAAACTGGGGTGACTACAGTGAATGTGCTTGTGTTAGAGACTGAACAAACTGATTAAGAAAGCTAGCTCTGTCCTGGGGCAGCGCCTTGATCCGATGGAGGAGATAGGAGAGAGAAGGACGGTGGCTAAACTGTCATCTCTGCTGGAGTCCGAGTTCCACCCTATGCAGGACATACTGAATGCACTGAGGAGCTCATTTAGCAGCAGACTACATCATCCCAGGTGCACAACCGAGAGGTTTCGTAGGTCCTTCCTACCAACGGCTGTCAGACTGTACAACCTAAGCAGGGCTGCTCGCAGAGATAGCAAAAAAGACGTAACAAACTAATAGTTTTTTGAATGCAGAAGATGCAATAGACTTACACAGTGGTCCTCTCCGGCATACAACTAGGAGCATGCCGGTCGCTATGGAGGGTGAGAGTGTGTATGGGCACATAATCATACCATGCAGGATAGCTGGGTAGACGGTTATGCTGTTTCATTCCATCTAGCGGCAATGCTCTGCACTGTGTGTGTTTATATATTTGCATATTTGTTCCGTCTAGCTGCAATGCTCCGTACTGTGGGTGTTTATATATTTATATATCTACATGTTATTCCATCTAGCTACATTGCTCCGCACTGTGTGTGTTTATATACTTGCATATTTATTCCACCTAGCTGCAATGCTCCGTACTGTGGGTGTTTATATATTTACATATTTATTCCATCTAGCTACAATGCTCTGCACTGTGTGTTCATATATTCATATATTTATTCCATCCAGCTACAATGCTCTGCACTGTGTGTCTGTGTGTGTGTGTATATATATATATTTTATAGTAATACGTACATATGTTTATTAGCTGCTCTTGCTTGCTTGTTTTTTTTTTTTCTTGCCTTCTGATTGTTGCTCTGAGTGTTGCTATCCCTGTGCTGTTGCAATCCTGGAATTTCCCCGTTGTGGGACTAATAAAGGCTTATCTTATCTTATCTTATCTTATCTTATCTTATCTTACTTATCCATTTTTATTAAGAAATAATAACTTTTCAACAGTCTCTGGACTAAGGCCATTTCTTTTCTTTTTTTTTTAAAGATTATTTCACCAGTTTTGGAGAATAATCTCTCACAGAGCACAGAGGATGCAGGTGTGCAAAGGAGGGCTACTGCCAGTGTGAACAGTGTAGGGTGGACACGTTTCTGTCTTTCCCAGGACATTCACTGCTGTTGTCCTTATTCTCATGCAGGACATGACAGTGTCTCAGCATAGTTGATGAGTTATTATTGTATCCAAGCTCTTTGGAACACAACAGACACTTCACTTTCCAAATAAATCTAAAATTAGTTTCCAGATGGGAATGACCCAGCTGGGACTTGAGCCCTGGCCTCCTGGTTGTGGGGCAGATGCTCTACCTCCAGGCCACCACTCCAGTTACAAGAAATATCCACTATTTGTGAAAAATGCACCAGTGTAGTAACTGTAAATGCATTACTGGGAGAAATGAGATCAAAATGTCCCCAAGCAGGAGAAGTCCGTCTTTTTAGTGCTGGCTCCATCTGAAAATGGAGATTGGCTGTGACAAACCTCATACACAGTCAAAGATCTGTCAACATAAAACATGAGGGACGGGGATTTCCATTGTGTATTGCAGCTCACTTTATTTCATGTTGCATGCAAAATCATTAACTGTTTCCTGACCCAGTCACATGGTACGACCGACCGGCGAGGCTAATGATATCATCACATACATCAGCAATACATGCCTCCAAACACGCTTTGCCAAATATTTCCTGGATTACTCGGCGCACACTCTGAAGCTCTGGTGCCAGAAGTCACATCACTACCCAAGTCTTTGAGAGTTTAAACCTTGCCTCGGCTTGTCTATTTTGCCTGCCAAGTTATGTTTTGTTTTCAGCCCTCGTGCTGTCTCTGCTTTCTGTCTTGAGTTTAATTAATTAGTTATCATTTTGACATCACACACTGCCTACGCTCTGAATCCTCCCTAAATCCCGATCAGACACACGGGTGGATCAGACACCTGGCTGGGCTGTTTACCGGGCTAGGCTAACCTGTTTTTAGCTGTTGTTAGCCGTTTTTGGCTGGCTGGCTATCCACCTCTCACCTGGAACGTCATGGCTCCATCCCCGACGTGTGTCAGCTGTGTGTCCCTCCTTAGGAAGGTTTCTGAGTTGGAAGTGAGACTCTCCAACCTCTATAAGATTCGGGGGGCTGAAGACCACCTTGACACCATAATTCTCGGGCGAACAATGGCCCCGGCAACCGACTCGCAGCTGGCAGAGACGGCTACTTACCTGGGTGAATTCAGCGCATCGCCATCCACTTCCACCCCTGCTCCGGTCTCTTCAAATGTCCAGGACCACAGCAATAAACACTGGCTTCAACTCGGAGCTAAACCCAAAGCCCCAGGTGCTTTTTCCTCATTCTCAATGCACGCCCTGGACCTTGGTTGGGCCAACTAGCAACCATCGATGATTGACCAGACAGGACCGCGCCTCTTCTCTTCCCTTGCTTTTGGAAAACAGATTCAACATCCTTTCTCTGGAAGATTTTCCCCACCTGGACGCCGACCATCGGCCCATGACCACCCCTCCTCCTCCTTCTCCTCCTCCTTCAGCGGCGGCCCAAACCTGCAAACCCCGGATTAAGACTACTTTAGGTGTGCCAAATTACACACCAGCTCCAAAAAGAAGAGAGCGCATCACCCCACCATCACAACAACAACATCGACAAAATTATCCACCACTTCAGAAACCACCGACAAAGCCCCCCAGACGACGCTGGTAATTGGTGACTCGATTATGAGGAACGTCAGAAGCAGGTACTGTGTGACTAAATTTTTTCCTGGGGCTAAAGTGTCTGACATTGAGGCTCTTACCCCTGACCTATTAAATACCCCCACGCTACAACTGTCATTGTACATGTTGGATGCAACAACATCCCAGATGAAGCTTTGAAGATCTTAAAGAGTGACTTCGGGAGCCTTCTGTCCACTCTTATGAACTGCGGCAGACGTGTGTTTATCTCTGGGTCCTTGGCACCTTTCAGATGAGGTTGTAATTATTTTAGCAGAACTCTTAGTCTTAATACTTGGTTGTGTTCTACATGTCCTACTTTTAACATTGGTTTTGTTGACAATTTCAACCTATTTTGGAACTGCCCATCATTTATGAGGCCAGACGGCATACATCCAAATAGACTTGGTTGCACGTGTTTTAAGGGACAATCTGTTCTATTCCATTCAGCATTTTTTAATACAGTGACTGAAATTTGGTGTGTTAACTCACTCCAAAGTTCCTAGATCTGCCAACCAGCCCTTTTTTGTTCCCACTTCTCATATTAATCCTATTAATCCATATAATCCTCACTGTTTAGATCAGTCTTCGATTTATAACCCTACAGAGATTGTGTCTGTCTCCTGTTACCCAAAATATTATAACCCAAGACAAATACAACATAACTTGATAAATACACGTCTTTCTGCAGCTCCTCCTCATCCGCCACCCCTCAACTTTGCCCCTGTCTTCCCCCTCAGAGAACCTTTGTCTACTCCCCCCAAAGTTAATAAAAATATAATGCATAAACTTCCCAAAGTGATTAAACAAAAAGTTGGTAAAACTCAAATCAAACCTCAAGTCTCTAACTTGGCCTCTGTTCCTCCTCATAATTTAAAAATTAAATGTGGTTTGTTAAATATTAGGTCTCTAACTCCCAAGTTTCTACTACTTCATGATCTGTTAATTGATCATCAGATCGATTTAATATCCCTCACAGAGACTTGGCTAGGGCAAGATGATTATGTTGGTTTGAATGAATCAACTCCCTCTGGTTATCTAAACTATCATAATCCCAGAAGTTCTGGTCTTGGAGGTGGAGTAGCAGCAATTGTCCATTCTAAATTACTAGTTAATGTAAAGCAAAAATCACGTTTTAATTCCTTTGAGGGCCTGGTCCTCAGTGTGGGGTATGTTGGCTATCTTGGGTTGAACCCAGTTTTCTTTGCCATAGTTTACCGTTGTCCCTCAGCCTATTCAGAGTTTTTATCTGAATTTGCTGAATTTTTAGCTGATTTAGTGCTGAAATCAGATAAAATAATTATAGTAGGGGACTTTAATATACATGTTGATGTAGATAGTGACTGCCTTAATAAGGCATTCGATTCAATTTTAGACTCAACAGGATTTTCCCAGAAAGTAGAAAATTCTACCCATTATCTCCACCACACATTGGGACCTTGTTCTGACTTATGGTATAGAAATAGAAAATCTGGTAGTGTCTCCTCATAATCTTGTACTGTCAGACCATTGTCTGTTAAACTTTGATTTCACTATTTCTGATTATTTGACTCCTAAAGAAAAATATTACTACAGCAGATGTCTTTCAGATGACGTTACCAAATTTTTGCAGACCGTCTCCTCTATACCATGGGTCAACACAACTGAAATAAAAGATGGAGAGCTTGCTCCTTCTGTAATTGATAGCATGGTAGATAGTGTTACAGCCTCTCTGCATCAGACTTTAGACTTGGTGGCCCCTTTAAAAAAGAAAAAGTCTGACCAGAGATTTCTAACCCCTTGGTTCAACACAGAAACTCATAGCTTAAAACAGAAGACTTGTCAATCAGAAGGAAAATGATGTTCCACTAATTTAGATGAATTCTATTTAGCGTGGAGAAATCATCGCTTAATTTATAAAAAATCTCTTAGAAAAGTTAGAACAAGTTATTACTCTGCATTAATAGAAGAGAATAAGAATAATCCAAGGTTTCTTTTCAACACTATAGCCAGGCTGACAAATAGTCAGGACTTGGTCAATCCTCGCATCCCCCTAGAGCTTTCTAGTCAGAACTTTTTGAACTTTTTCAATCATAAAATTTTATCTATTAGATATGAAATCAGTCAGACTCTTCCCACCGTAAACTTGTTCCTTACCCCCAAGTATGTACCACTCATCAACCAGGTAAAGCCATCAGTGAGGACCATCAAAGTGTGGCCAGAGGGAGTTGACTCTGTACTCCAGGAAAAGTTTAGGAACACAGACTGGAGTATGTTCACCTCTCAGGCTACCTGTGGCTCCCATATAAACATCGACTCTTACACCCACTCAGTCCTGGACCATATCAGCACCACTATTGACAGTGTCACCATGGAAAAACAGATCACCACGTACCCAAATCAGAAGCCGTGGATGAACAGAGAAGTGCGGCTTCTGCTAAAGGCACGTAACAATGCCTTTAGATCTGGTGACGCACAGGTCTACAGTTCATCCAGGGCAGATCTGAAGAGGGGCATCAAGAAGGCCAAGCACAGCTACAAACTGAAGGTGGAGGAACATTTTGGGGACTCTGACCCCCGACGCATGTGGCAGGGCATTCAAGCTATCTCTGATTATAAGCCCAGCAACTCCATACCTATAGCCATGACTGTGTCCTTTCTCAATGAGCTAAATGACTTCTATGTTCGTTTTGACAAGGACAATAACGAAAAGAATATTAATTTCCCACCCTCTGACGACCTCCACCACCTCACACTCACCCACACCGACGTCCGTAATGCACTGAGTCATGTCAACGTACGTAAGGCTGCTGGCCCTGACGGCATTCCTGGGCGTGTGCTGAAGGCATGTGCTGAGCAGCTGGCAGGGGTCTTCACGGACATCTTCAACCTGTCCCTGGCCCAGGCGGTGGTACCAGCGTGCTTCAAGACCACTTCTATAGTACCAGTGCCGAAACATTCAACACCATCGTGCCTAAATGACTATCGCCCTGTGGCACTGACCCCCATAGTCATGAAGTGCTTTGAGCGACTGGTCTTGGCACAGCTCAAAAAATGCCTGCCCCCTACACTGGACCCTCACCAGTTTGCCTACCAGAGCAACAGGAGTACAGAGGATGCGGTTTCTACAGCGCTGCACTGTGTACTCTCACATCTGGATGACAAGAACACTTACGCAAGAATGCTATTTGTTGACTTCAGCTCAGCATTCAACACAGTTATCCCCTCCAAGTTGATCACTAAACTTGGGGACCTGGGAATCAGTACCTCCACCTGCAACTGGATCATGGATTTTCTGACCAACAGACCCCAGCATGTTAGGTCAGGCCCTAACCGTTCTTCCATCATCACACTCAACACTGGTGTACCACAGGGCTGTGTGCTCAGCCCATTCCTCTACTCCCTCTTCACCCATGACTGCAGGCCTATGTATGGATCCAATTCCATCATAAAGTTTGCAGATGACATCACGGTGATCAGACTCATCAGGGACAACGATGAGTCAGATTACAGGAAAGAGGTTGAGCACTTGGCTACTTGGTGCGCTGACAATAACCTGCTCCTTAACACCAGCAAAACCAAGGAGCTCATAGTGGACTACAGGAAGGAGAGGGGAGAGACACATGACCCCATCCATATCAATGGCATAGCTGTTGAACGTGTCCCCAGCTTCAAATTCCTGGGGACCCACATCTCGGAGGACCTGTCCTGGTCAGTTAATACCACCAGCCTGATCAAGAAGGCCCCATCAGCGCCTCTTCTTCTTGAGGACACTGAAGAAGAACCATCTGTCAACTGACATCCTGGGCAACTTCTACTGCTGCGTGATAGAGAGCACCCTGACCAACTGTGTCACAGTCCGGTATGGGAGCTGCTCTGTCGCTGACCGTAAGGCGCTGCAACGGGTGGTGGTGAAAACCGCCCAACGCATCACAGGGACTCCACTTTTAGTTATAGAGGACGTCTACAGGAAAAGATGTCTGCGCCGGGCACGCAGCATTCTTAGGGACTCCAACCATCCTGCTCATGGACTGTTCCAGCTTCTCCCCTCCGGAAGGCGTTTCAGAAGCCTTTGGACTAGAACCAGCAGGTTTAGGAACAGTTTCTTTCCAACAGCTGTCATGTTATTGAACTTAGTTCCCCGCTGACTCTCTTACCATCATCTCTTACCATCCTCACCTGTACATAACTGCCCACCTAACTTATTGTACATTATTTGCACATAACAGTACTCTTAACTTTCTGCACTGCTGCATATATTTGCTTAAATTGCACATACTGTCAATTACTGTATATACTGCACTGCTGTCCTTTGCACTTCTGATTGGATGCTAAACTGTGTTTCGTTACCTTGTATTCATACATGTGTAATGACAATAAAGTTGAATCTAATCTAATCTTAAGTACAGCAACTACTACAACTCCTTCAACTGATATCTGTTTAGATAAGTTTACCCCAATTGACCTTTTAGAGTTACATAAAATAATCTCCTTACCCAAGCCTTCATCTTGTCTTTTAGACCCTATTCCTACCAGGTTATTTAAAAAAGTCTTCCCAATTATTGGTAGCCGTATTCTTCAAATAATCAATTCTTCATTAACTTTAGGCCATGTACCACAGGCTTTTAAAATTGCTGTAATTAAACCCTTACTCAAAAAGCCAACGCTCGATCCAGGAGTTTTGGCTACTGTAACTATAGACCAATCTCTAATCTGCCTTTCATTTCAAAAACCTGAGAAAGAGTTGTTGCTGTGCATTTGTTTGACCACTTGCAGGGAAATGGTTTATTTGAAGAGTTTCAATCTGGGTTCAGAGTTCATCACAGCACTGAAACAGCCTTAGTGAAGGTCACTAATGACCTCCTTATCGCGTCTGATAATTGACTCGTTTCTGTACTTGTCCTTTTAGATCTTAGTGCAGCCTTTGATACTATCGATCATGATATTCTACTTGATAGATCAGAACACTATGTTGGACTAAATGGAACTTCGCTGCAGTGGTTTAGATCTTATTTGTCCGATAGACTTCAGTTTGTTCACATCAATGATGAGTTTTCTGCCAACTCTAAGCTCAGTCATGGAGTTCCACAGGGATCTGTGTTAGGCCCTACTCTTTTTAGTTTATATATGCTTCCGTTAGACAATATCATTCGAAAGCACTATATACATTTTCCTTGTTACGCAGACAACACACAATTATACCTGTCAATGAAGCCCGATGATTGCAATCAATTAGCCAAGTTAGATGCCTGTCTTAAGGAAATCAAAGCTTAGATAACTTGTAATTTTCTGCTATTAAACTCAGATAAGACTGAAGTCATTCTAGTTGGTCCAAAAAAACCTTAGAAATGCCTTTCCAAATCAAACTCTTAATTTGGATGCCACTACGCTTACTCTGAATAGTTCTGTGAGGAACCTTGGAGTTATTTTTGATCAAGATCTGTTCTTTAATTCACATATTAAATTTGCTTCTAAGACTGCCTTCTATCATCTGCGCAATATTGCCAAGATTAGGAGCATCTTGTCTCTGAATGATGCTGAGAAACTGATCCACGCTTTTTGTTAGCTCTAGATAAGATTATTGTAATTTATTATCAGGTTGTCCTAAAATATCTTTAAAAAGTCTTCAGTTGATCCAAAATGCTGCTGCAAGAGTTTTAACAGGTACTAGAAAGAGAGATCATATCTCTCCGGTTCTGGCCTCCCTTCATTGGCTTCCCATAGAGTTTAGAATTAAGTTTAAAATCCTTCTTCTTACTTACAAAGCTCTTAATAATCAGGCCCCCTTATATATAAAAGATCTGATATTACCCTATTATCCTAACAGAGCACTACACTCCCAAAATGCTGGATTACCTGTAATACCAAAATATTAATATGTAATAATGCCAAAAACATGCAGGTTAGGGATAAGGGGCGCTTGCGCATGCAGCGACTGGCAGCTGGTGGCTTGTCACCAGACTGCAAAACAAATCATACCTACGGGTACAAAATAAGTAATTAAAAAAAAACAAAAAAAAACTAGAATCTCCAAAAGTACAATGGGAGGCAGAGCCTTCAGTTATCAAGCTCCTCTCCTGTGGAACCAGCTGCCAATCTGGGTTTGGGAGTCAGTCTTGATCTCTGTTTTTAAGAATAGGGTAAAAACCTTCCTCTTCAATATAGCCTACGATTAGGGAGGGATCTTGTGTCTCTTAACCCCCATTTTGTTTTGCTGTTAATAGATTCAGACTGCCGGGTGACCTCCAATAATGTACTTGGCTTCTCACCATTAATGTTTGTTCTTTTTATGTCTGTTCTTTTCATCTTCTCTACCCCCTCACCCCCCAGCCAGTCGCAGCAGATGACTGCCCTTCCCTGAGCCTGGTTCTGCTAGAGGTTTCTTCCTGTTAAATGGGAGTTTTTCCTCTCCACCGTCGCTAAGTGCTGCTCACAGGGGATCACTTGATTGCTGGGTCTTTCTGCAATTGTGGGGGTTTCCCTGCATTTGAAAGTGCTATGAAATGACTTTTGTTGTGAAATGGCACTATATAAATAAAGTTGAATTGAACTGAATTAACCTTCTTCTGCTGAGAGGCAGATATATGACAAAAAGTTACAAATTTAGAAGAAAAAAGTTACAAATTTACAGGAAATAAATTGCCAATTTATTAGAAAGAATATGCAAATTTACAAAAAAAGTTGAATTTATAGGAAAAAAGTTGCAAATTTTTCAGAAAAAAATGTGCAAATTTCTAGAACAAAAGTTGTACATTTATAAGGAAAAAAGGAGGAGAGAGAAGCGGTGTGATGTGAAAACCTGGACACGCTCACAGCAGCTGGACCAGCAGTCAGGTTTAACGTGTCTGTGTGTTCAGCGATTAGACAGAGCCGTGACGGAAACACAGAAACACTCATGTCCGTCAGCTTTGTTCAGACCCTTCTGTTCCTCTGCTGCCGCCACTATCCTGCAGGATTCACACTCCAGCAGCAGCGGCCGGGGTGAACCAGAGGACAGCGCACACCATCCCCAAAAACACAACCACAACAGGGTCTCCAACCTGCGGCTCCACCACAGCATCTGCAGCTATCAGGCAAGCTAAATAAGACTGTTTAAGAGCCTTTATTCAAGGTGAAGGACACCAGACTCTGACCTCTTGGCCAGCAGGTGTCACACTTCCTGTTGCACTAACTGCTTGGTAGAGAGAGAAACATGACATCACCCGAGTCATGCTATTGGCTGTGACTAGCTGTGACATCATTACCAACCACCCCCAAAATTTTAAAACTATTTCTTTCATCAGTATATTAATTTTTTTAAGGAAAAGCTTAAATTCTGCATCTTTCTACACATTTTGTTGATGTTTGAAAAAAAAAAAGTTTTCATGTAAAGACTGTCTAGTTCACCTTTAAGGCCATTTTATCTCATTTAAGACCTTAAATTCACACACACACACACACACATATGTTTGTGATGACAAACAAATTCACGGCTAATAAACTGCAAATTTATTAGGAAAAAAGCAACAAATTTACAGGCAAAAGTTGCAAATTTATTAGAAAAAAGTTGCAAAATATTTGAGAAAAAGTTGAACATTCACAGGGAAGAAATTGCAAATTTATGGGAAAAAAACTGCAAATTTACAGCTAATAAATGGCAAATTTATGAGGAAAAAGTTGCAAATTTATTAGACAAAAAGCAGCAAATTTACAAGGAAAATTTAGGGATTTTTTCAGCGTGAGAAGTGTGCTGTGGCTGAATAAAGGATGAAAACCACTGATTTAGCATCGTATTCTGTTACTCTCCGTTACCTCATGCCTTTAAATTGAATAATTACAATAAAAACAAACATGACGAGAAGATTTCAGGAGTCTGCAGTGACGAAGAGGAAAACCTCCGAGGCTCAAACCTGTCTCTTTCCTTCCAAACATCTCTGTGTTCTGGAGGTTGGACAACAACAAAAAAAACATGCAGGCAGGCGCGTAGAGATAAGAGCTTTCATTACTGCATCCACATTTTAACGAGGTCGTAAACGAGGATGGGGAAAACGACGGCGGGTCGTTTAACAAAGGAGCAGACGCACAATGGACATCTGTATAAAGGCTGGGACACGCAGGGCCTTTAAACCGACACCGGCGTACCGACGCCGGACCGTTAATCACAAACACACCCGGGGGGGATTTTTAATAAAGCTACAGATGAAGTTATTCATCACCGCGCCACAAGCACGCCGGGCCCTGTTATTAAAACGCCGCTGATGTTCGCCGGCTGCTGGAACCTAAAAAGACCGATATTTTACAGTGCCTTTTTTTTAATTTGCCTTTTGTCCTTATTAAAGACAAAGATAGAACAATGTTTTTACCTTCTTTTCTTTACATGTTTCGACTGTTCACTGCAGTCTTCATCCAATATATCCAGCATGGGCCATATACAAAGGGAAACAGCAAGTCAAAAACAAAGAAAACAAAGAGGAAACAAGAAACCTACATTGGAGAAACCGGAAGATCATTCACCACAAAGAAAAAAGAACACCAGAAGGAATGTGAGAAGGAAACACAAGGACGACTCACAAGATCACAAAAAGAAAAGGCAGAACAAGAAGCATTAAGATCAGCAATATCAGATCACTGCAAAAGAAATAATCACATCATGGACTGGGACAACGCAAAAATCACTGGATCGGAGAGCAACAGACACAAACGCTGGATCAAGGAGGCCATAGATATCAGGAAGTGGGGAAAAGATAGCATGAACCGGGATGAGGGGGCCTTTATGCTGTCCCACACCTGGGACCACATTCTCCAGAGACCATCGGATGGTGGAAAGCGGGGTCGGCTCGGTGGATCTGACAGGTCTGCCGGGCTGTCCCCGCCTACAAAAGTCAGCTGATAAATGACACTTCGTAGCAATCAGCTAACTCTTCTGACGAAGGCTGCAGTGAACAGTCGAAACATGTAAAGAAAAGAAGGTAAAAACATCTCCTTTCTATCTTTGTCTTTAATAAGAACAAAAGGCAAATAATTAAAAGAAGACAAAATGAACCTACTCGAGCTACTATTTTACAGTGCCGTTCACAGTGGGGCCCGTAAACAGGAACGAGGAGCCGACTGGCACCATTGCCAAAGGCACGCGGCGTTCTCAGTTACTCATGATGCTTAAAAAAAGGTTTGAGGGCAGCTAGTGAAAAGGAACGACAGGAACCTGATGTAGAACAAAGAAATGCACAGACTGAAAGACTAAAACGGATGTTAGCAAAGGATGCTAAACACTAGATTTAAGCTCAACAATGCTAGCTTAAAAGCTAAGGCTAACATTGTGCATCTATAATACGCCAACGCTCCACACGCATGTGGCTGTATAGACCATGGGGGGTGGGGGGTGAGCAAAATGGCACCAAATCCCCCCCCCCCAATTAACCTGCCATCGCCCCATCACCATTCATAAGTATAAGTCGGGGGGGCAGGGGGGACATTACCCCTCACAGTCTGGAAAAAAGAGAGAACTGTTCTCTCAATATCATCAACTCGATGAATTCTAAGCAGAAATGCAATAAATGAATAAAATTATTAATTCCAGCTTTTTTTCAAATAAATTTGCAATCTTTTTTGCTGTAATTTAACTTTTTCTCCTCATAGATATGTAACTTTTATCTCATAAATTTGCAATTTTTTTCACAAAAATGTGCATTTTTTCCCTGTAAATTTTCAACTTTTTTCTTCATATTTTTATGGTTTTTCTAATGTACATTTTTAAATTTTTATTGTAAATTTTCAACTTTTATCTCATAAATCTGCAACTGTTTTACTGTAAATTTTAAACTTTTGTCATAAAATTGCATTTTTTTTCCCAAAACTATGCTATTTTTTTCCTGTAAATTTTTATCTCCAAGAAGCATCAGTGGCATCGACAGATCTGGTGGTGGAATGATGTTGTGGGCAATGCAGTGAAGGAGAAACACAGGTGCTGGAAGGCCTGGAAGAAGGGTGGCAGCAGAACTGATTACAACCAAGCCAAGAAAGCTGCATTTGCAGACATCGACCCCAACAGCTCTGACATTTTCTTTCTTGCCAACCAGATGTGGCAGGAGAACCAAGATGTCAAGGGTGAGAAGCCTGTACTAAACAATATGGGTGAGATACTGTATGCCTGGATGAGGAGTTGAAGAAGGTAGCCTGGGGGGAGCATTATTAGGCCTTGGCCAATATGGAGTTCGACTGGGATCCTGACACCCTGTCGGTGGAGCTTCCTGTTGAAGGCCCTGCCCCTCAGATTTCACTGGAGCAGGTGTCCAAGATCATTGGTGAGATGAAAAATGGCAAAGCAGCCGGCCCATCACAGATTGTCTCCAAGATGCTTAAAGCTTCTGGCAACAATGGTGCCATGCTGATTTGCGACCTTATCACATCAATCGTGAAGTACAGGAGGATTCCCGCTGACTGGAGGGAGCGCATCATTCAGTGTTTCCTATGGCTTAAAGATCTTGGCACGGTGGCAACATATTTTTCTGAGGGTGGGGGTGGGGGCAGAAAACACACTGTAAAAGGTAAATGGTGTTCACGTGACACGATTGTAACCAGAATATGTTAATTTTACACTATTTATTTTTATTTTTTTAAATTTTGCACAGTAACTTTGCATATGGTACTTACCATTTGAAGTACTGTACAACCAAGGCTTGATATTGGGCCAGTTGGGGTCCCACCCAGACGTCCTGTGTTTGGACTTTTTACTGGTGTCATCCTTCTACCCTTCCTCTGCTCTCACCTCTCCTGGACCCTCTGCCTGAACACTTTCCTCTCCTTGGCTCCTCTCTTCTGTCTCATCTTTCCCTCTCTGAACCCTTTCTAATTCAGGTTCTCTGTATATGGTGGTATACAAACAGGTTAGAAAATTCTAAGTGTCATGTTTTGTCCTGCAGGATTTTTTTTTTTCATGATTTACATAAATACAAAAAATACGCATTTTAGTTATTTTTATTTTAGTTTTTTCTTTTTTCCATTGACGAAGAGTAGGAAAGGGAAGGGAAAGAAACATTCATAATTGGAATTTACTCATTCATACTTAAATTATATGATCAGGTGGGTATAGTAACCAGAAATTCTACTCATGTAAAAGCAGTGCTTTGAAATTAATAATTAAAAGTAGACAACCAAAAATTTCTAGTTAAGGGTACAAAGAGTAGCCACTTAAAAACTTGAGTAATGACTTCAGTCTTGAAGGTTTGAGGTTTTTCTCAAAAATTTATAACAATTTTCTTATAGTTTTCTACTTTTCTCTGTAAATTTATCTAAATTTGCAACACTTCCTCAAATTTGTAATTTTCTCTTGTAAAATTATGACTTTTCTTGTACATTTGAGGCTATTATAAATGTGGACTATTTTATCGCTAATTTTTATTTTTTTTTATCCACTCCAACTTTATTTATAAAGCTTTTTCAAAACAACAGCTGACACAAAGTGCTGTACATCAACAATAAATAAAATACAAAATCAATAAAATACAGCTAAAGTACAAAACAGCACGAACAAAACAATCGTCATACAATAGAGACAATAAGAACAAATAAAATCAACGTCTCAAACTGGGTCAAAAGCCAGAGAATAAAAATGGGTTTTAAGAGGAGTTTTAAAACTAGACAGTGAAGAGGCCTGGCTGATGGACAACGGCAGATTATTACAAAATTGCAGTTTTTCTAATAAATTTGAAACAGAACGTGGCAAATTTTTTACTTTTTTCCCTGATACAATTTAAACTTTTGACTATAATTTTGTAGAGCCAGAACAGAACAAGAACTCTGAATTCAAAGAAATTATTAAAATTATATTTAAAGAAATAAATTAAATGACCAAATATGCAGTTATTTCTGTTATAATATTTCAATGTATTTATAGTTTTTGAGAAATCTCCTCACCAACCAGACAGCAGGAAAAACCTCCCTTATTTTGAAATCCAAACATTGGCACGTTTAGTTTGTCTGAAGGCTGCTGATGGATTAAAGTAATTGACCGTGAATTTCAGTCATTTTAACTTGCTAGGTACATAATAGGGAACATAACTTAATATTTTAGTGGCTGGTGAAATATATCCTCAGCATTTCATCAGTTCCCTGCCTTTCCCTTCATAAGAAGCCGGCTGCATTTGAATTCTAACCACATCTCTTAGCTAAGCGACTCTTCCATTTTTGCTCCCATTTCCAGCGGGTTAAAACCATAATAAATGCCTCCAATGCTTACATACCTCTTCTGATTATTTTCTGCATTTAAAGTACTTTAATAAACAGTCACGCTAGCAAGACACTCTGCCTGGTAACTGACTGGAAAGCTTGCATGGGTGGGGCACTTCTAAACGCCGCGTGGATGATGGCCATGTGCGTTGTTCGTGTGTGCGTGCTTGCTTGCGTCATTGCTCCATATATTTTTCTTAAACTTATATCTCCTCATTAGCGTGGCGGTAATTTTTCTGGCGAAGCAGGCTGCCACCCAGAAATGTTACCAGAGGAAACACTGTCATTGTCAGCCTCTACAAAGGCAAGGGTGCTGCGCTTGAGCGAGGCAACTATTGTGGTCTAAAGCTGCTCAACCAGGTTATGAAGGTGTTGGAGAAGATGGCCAAGAGCTTCCTCAGGCAGCAGGTGTGCATTGATGATATGCAGTTCGGCTTCATGCCTGGTTGTGAGAACAACAGACGCCATCTTCATTGTGCGCCAGCTACAGGAGAAGTACTACGGTGTCAACAAGCCCCTGTACATGACTTTTGTTGACCTAGAGAAGGTATTCGGCCGAGTCCCCAGGTGAGTCATCTGGTAAGCCATGAGGAAATGTGGTGTGGAGGAGTAGCTTGTACAACTCACCCAGTGCATGTATAAGAACACCCTTAGCAGAGTACGTGTTGGTGATGGATTGAGCAAGGAGTTTGAGGTCAAGGTCAGCATGCATCAGGGCTTCTGTCTGAGCCCATTGCTTTTCGTCATTGTTCTGGAGGCCCTGTCCTGTGAGTTCCGTACTGGTTGTCCCTGGTCCTGGATGCCGATGACCTAGTCATCATCGCAGAGACACTGGAGGAGATGCTTGTGAAGCTAGTCTGTGGGAACAATGGCATGGAGGCCAAAGGACTCCAAGCGTATGACCAAGATTTCCAATGTAAGCGCTGTCGTGGGAAGGCCAGGCCAATTGATGGTCGACCTATGACACAGATGGTTGTTGGTGATGACAAGCTGGAAGTGGTGGCATCTCTTTGCTACCTGGGTGACATGCTCTCTGCTGGTGGTGGATCTGAGCTTGTCACCATCACCAGATGCCAGGCTGCCTGGAACAAATTCAGGCAAGTTCTCCCAATTCGAGACCTGCTGGCTCCCACCAACCTCTAAAGGCTGTATCTACAACTCCTGCTTGAGGAGCGTGTTGCTGCACGCTAGCAAGAAGTGGACCATGACTGCCACCTGTCTTAACCGTCTGCGGAGGAATGACAGGGCCATGATCCATTGATATGTGGCGTCTCCACTGAGGATGAGGTCAGCTTGCAAGCATTCCTGGTTAGGCTGCAGCTGGATGACCTCGAGGATATGCTCCGCACATGCTGTTTGTGTTGGTTCAGCCATGTGGAGAGGAGTGTTGATTGGATTAAGGTCATGGAGGTCGATCCTGGTAGCAGCAGAGGTCAAGGAAGAGGAAGACCAAAGAAGACATGTCTAGAGGGTGTCTGTATGGACTGGGTCAAGCTACAACTGACCCAGGTTGAACCAGTGGACAGGAACCACTGCAGTGGGACTCTGAGAAGTGCAGTCAAGCAGGACCCACCCCAACTGGGGGACTAATTGTGTCCTGTCAAAAATTGATGACGACAATGATCTCGTAAATTTGCAACTTTTTCATATAAAGCCAGGTCTGTTCTGGGGTGACGCCTTGATCCAGTGGAGGAGATAGGAGATAGGTGGTGGCTAAGCTGTCATCTCTGCTGGAGTTCGAGTCCCACTCCATGTAGTAGTAGATTAGTTTATTTGACAGGGACAGTGCAATAAACATAGACAATTAATCAAAGACAATCAATCTGATGTGTTGCACATAGAGTGTATAGCTATTAGCTAATTTGCAACTCTTGTCCCTGGATGGGCTTTAGAAAAAAGAATCAAGTAAAGATGGGAAAAAAAAAATAAAAAATATACACAATAACCACATACATCAATGCAGAAAAATTATAAATACACAATTATAAATATTATAAATATTATAAATACACAAATATAACAGCCTGACTCACACTTAACATAAATATTATAAATATTATAAATACACAAATATAACAGCCTGACTCACATTTAACACATATAACATAACTCACATTTGCCTATTTCAGGCCTTCCTCCCTCCGTCACTCACTATAAACAAACACATTTATTCCTTCCCTTCATTCACTCTCACTTTGCAGACAATTAATTCATACATGAGTACATTCTTGTTTATTTTTCAGCCAGTTTTTAACATTTTTAGTGAATGTTTTAAAGTCCGTTATTATTTTAATTTCATTTGGCATTGTGTTCCAGATGTGACTGCCCTTTATAGAGAAAGCTGTTTGTCCAAATGTGGTTCTGCGGTGGAATATTTTACAGTTATTGTTAACAGAACTCCTGGTGGCTCTGCTGCTGTCCTGTCTTTGGACGAAACCAGCAAGTGGCTCGGGTGCTGATTTATGGAAACATTTGAACGTTAATTTCAGAAGACAGAGGTCAATGAAGCTCTCAAAACTCAATAGGTTGTATTTTTTTAAAACATTACAGTGATGCCACCTAATGGGCTTTTTGTCCAAGATTTTTAGGGTTTGATTATATAATGAACCTATATGTCTTATTGTGGAAGGGGCTGCTTGAGCCCAGACTGTCAAGCAGTATGATATATGAGAAAAAACCATAGAATGCATATACAGTGCAGCTGCTTCGTAAGGTATGTAATATCTAATTAATTTAAAGCAGTTCAGATTTTTTTTTACTGTTTTTGAAATTTTCTTTATATGAAGATTAAATTTGAGTTGAGGATCTAGTACAATGCCAAGGTATTTGAATTCTGTAGCTAAACTGATGTCATGATCATGTATATTAACTTTAAAATGTTGCAGGTTACATTTTTTGATTGAAAAGCACATTGAGACTGTTTTCTGAAGGTTCAGCAATAGATGGTTCTTGAGGAGCCACTCTTGGACATCAACCATACTTGTAGACAGTACATCTGCAGCCTGTGCTGGAGTCTTGGCAGCTGTGTAAATAACTGCATCATCTGCATAAAGTTGGCATGTTGCAGCTGAGCAGTGTAACGGCAAGTCATTAATAAAAATGCTGAAAAGTAAAGGACCAAGAATGGACCCTTGTGGGATACCCATGCGGTTGTTTAAAAATGAGGATTTATCCTGGTGAACTTTTACACACTGTTCTCTATTCTGGAGATAAGATGCAAACCATTCTAATGTATTTGGGGAGAAGTTAAAAGATACCATTTTGGATAAAAGCAAACTGTGGTTTACAGTATCGAAAGCCTTTTTGAGATCTAGAAAAACAGCTCTTACCACATTACCCCTGTCCAAGGACTGTTTGACGTTTTCAATAAGGCAACAATTTGCTGTTTCTGTTGAGTATCCTGGTCTAAAACCAAATTGATGTGGATGAAGAAGTTGACTGTCTTGTAAGTAGTCTATCAGCTGTGTAGCTACAACTTTTTCAAGAACCTTAGATAGGACTGGTAAGATAGAGATTGGGCGGTAATTGCATATATCGTCTTTACTGCCTGATTTATGAACTGGTATGACAACAGCTTTTTTCCAGCCAGATGGAAATGTACTAGACCTAATGGAGAGATTAATGAGATGGGTCAGTGGTTTGATTAATATTTTGCTGTGCATTTTGAGAAAGGAGGTGCTCATATTGTAGATATCATTAGTTTTTGAGTTTGACAGTGTTTTAACAATACCAGCAATTAACTTTTCATTTACCTCATTGATGTGAAAAGTATCTGTTGGAAGTATGGAATTTGTGTTGTTGAGCACATTTGGCAGCACAAAAATTTTTGTTAAGTCTTCCACAGAGCCCACAAAGTGTGAATTAAATTCATTTGCCAATGTAGCCTTGTCACTGACGGTCTTGCCATTGATTCTAAGTTCCTTTACCCCCTTCTGATCGTTTTTTTTATTAGTTAAGTTATTTAAATGCCTCCATAGGGAACTGTTGTTACCCTTTGCATGATCTATCAGTTTATTGTAATAAGATATTTTTGATTTTCGCAGCTCATGTACCACTTTATTTCTTAAACTTTTGTACACAAGGTGATCATTTTGTAGTTTGGAGGTTAGTGATGTTTTCAGTGCATAGTCTCGCCTCTTCATAAGTTTTCTTATTTCATTATTTAACCATGGTAGGCTAATCTTCTGTTGTCTACTTTTAATTTGCTTTGAAAATTTTTCTATAGACTTTGTGATTGTTGCAGTTATAAAATTACAACAATCATCTACTTCACATGTTGACATGAGCTGCTCCCAATTTTGATTCTCTAAGTAATGTTCAAACTCCTCATTTTTTGATTTGGGGATAATAAAATTTGATTTGTCAATATCGACTCCCCCAAAATACTGTAGTCGCTTTTTAGTAAGTTTCCTGACAGCAAGAACCATGTTATGATCTGAGAGACCAGTTACAAGATTATAGGTTCTGGTTATTCGTTCTGGTTTATTAGTAAATACCATGTCAATAAGTGTTCTGGATTGTTTGGTTATCCTGGTGGGTCCTTTGATGATTTGCTGGTAATTAAATTTAGTCATGAGGCTTTTCAGTTTTTGTTTGTCTTTTTTATCAGACCAGTTGATATTAAAGTCACCATGAATTATTGTTTCTCTGTTCTTCTCAAGTTGTTTAACCAGATCACTTAATTCATTATAAAAGGAAGAGTTGTGTGACGGTGGGTTGTACACTACTGCAATGTTGAAATTCATTACCGGAGAGAGACATACATTAACAGCTAAACATTCAAGTGAAGTATTCAAATCAACCAGTTGACATTTATATTTCTCTTTGATGTAAATTAAAACACCTCCTCCCCTCCCTACCTGCCTGTCTTTTCTAAAACACTGGTAGCCCACAATATCGATCATATTAGTGTCTATGTTCCTGTGTAGCCAGCTTTCTGAGAGACAAAGGTAGTCCAGATTTGAGTCCAACAGCAACACCGAAATCTCATCTCTTTTGGGGATTATGCTCCGTATGTTTAAATGACCGCCGAGGATCCCCTTTGGTTTAGCCTTGGTGTCCCAAAGAACTCGTGCATGATTAACAGTTTGGAAAAATAAATGTTGTTTTTGCTTTTGTACAGCTCGGTTTTGTGCTAACCCAGTGGTCTGCTGTTTAATAGTGGCAGGTCCAGGGTTAAGGTGAATATCTCCTGCCAGAAGTAGCAGAACTAACAGAACTTTAATTGTATATCCTCTGCCATATTGTGATTTTTGCTTAACAGCCATGTTTGCCTTAATTTGGAAGTTTTTGCTCAGGGCTTTTAAAGACCACATAGAGTGTAGGGTGAGATGTCCAAGCCCAAATCCATACAGATAAAACTTTTTAACTTCACCTTTGGTTGAGTTTGTCGGAAAATCCTTCTTGTTGCAGGTCCAGACACACAAAGACAAAACGAAGAGGAAGTAGATAAGTAGAGAAGGCTTATTAGTGGTGCCCATCAGCCCACTTTTTAATCCGGTGGCAGCCATCTTCAGTCTTTCTTGGAAAGAAGGAAAAAGAAAATCTGTGGATAGTAAAATAAATTCTGCTTATATCGCCAGAATCTGATCCGATCGTCCTCGAATCCAGCTGGGCCTCAGCTAGCCAACTAGCCCCTTCCGTTGCTGGTCTCGTTGCTCATAGCCGCCGTAACTGGTCTCCCGTCCCGCTCCTCCAACCGAGTCTCGTCGCACACCGCCGCTGCCACCGAGCTCCGCTGAGGTCACGGTAAGTCCTCCGCTAGGCACCGCCACCTACCGTCGTCTGCCTGGGTGAAATCTCTGCTGAGCCCCGTCAACAAATAGCCGCTTGCCTGGTAGTATCTCCGCTGGGCCTGGCAGCTGGGCTTCGATTCAGGCTGGTGTAAGGTGGAATGACTGGTGCCAGCATTAAGCTAACTAGCGTTAGCTTAGCAATCGCTTCGGGTAGTCTCGTCGCACACCGCCGCTGCAGTCACGGTAAGTCCTCCGCTGGGCACCGCCGCCTACCGCCGTCTGCCTGGGTGAAATCTCTGCTGAGCCCCGTCAACAAATAGCCGCCTGCCTGGTAGTATCTCCGCTGGGCCTCGCAGCTGGGCTTTGATTCAGGCTGGTGTTAGGTGGAATGGCTGGCGCCAGCATTAAGCTAACTAGCGTTAGCTTTGCAATCGCTTCAGGTAGGGCACATCAGTGAATCACAAGGAAGCGCTGGAATCGCTGGTCAGTTTACTCACAGTGGCCGGATAAAAGCGATCAAAGGGGTAATCCACCGGAGGTATATCCGATCGCTGTAGGTTAGTTATTTAGAGACTGGCACCAGCATTAAGCTAACTAGTGTTAGCTTAGCAATCGCTTCAGGAAGGCGCATCAGTGAACCACAAAGAAATGCTGGTCGCTGGAGAAAGGCGATTAAAGGGCAATCCAACGGAGGTGGCAATTCAGCCCATGCGTGTTCGCCACGAGCGCCGATCGCTGCAGGCCAGCCACTTTTAATGGCAAAATCAGTGACTTTGTCTCAGCACTGAAAAAGTGTGACCATCCCGGTCGCCATCTTGAAGTCAAGATGCAGGACACGCTGAATGCACTGAGGAGCTCATTTAGCGGTAGGCTGTGCCATCCTAGGTGCACGATGGAGAGGTTCTGTAGGTCCTTCCTACCTACGGGTGTTACACTTTACAACCTAACCAGGGCTGCTCGTAGAGGTTGTATTAAATGTACTAAATGGAACAACTTTGTACAATAGAGATCGTCCCCTCCAATACACAACTAGGACAATAACAATTATTACTGAGGGTGGCAACAACACTGATAATTCAAATGTCAGATATACTGTCTGGGTACATATACATATTCTGGAGGGTAATTTAACAAACCGTAATGCTATTTATTCCATCTAGCTGCAATGCCCCTGCACTGTGTATATACAGTGGTGTGAAAAAGTGTTTGTCCCGTTCCCGATTTCTCTTTTTTTTTGCATGTTTGTCACACTTAAATATTTCAGATCAAACAAATTTAAATATTAGATAAAGATAACATAAGTAAACACAAAATGCAGTTGTTAAATGAAGGTGTTTATTATGAAGGGGAAAAAAATCCAAACCTACATGGCCCTGTGTGAAAAAGTGATTGCCCACTAAAACTAATAACTGGTTGGGCCACCCTTAGCAGCAACAACTGCTATCAAGCATTTGTGATTACTGGCAATGAATCTTTTACAGCACTGTGGAGGAATTTTGGCCCACTCATCTTTGCAGAATTGTTGTAATTCAGCCACATTGGAGGGTTTTTGAGCATGAACCGCCTTTTTAAGGTCATGCCAAAGCATCTCAATCAGATTCAGGTCAGGACTTTGACTAGGCCACTCCAAAGTCTTAATTTTGTTTTTCTTAAGCCATTCAGAGGTGGACTTGCTGGTGTGTTTTGGATCATTGTCCTGTTGCAGAACCCAAGTGCGCTTCAGCTTGAGGTCACAAAGAGATGGCCAGTCATTCTCCTTCAGGATTTTTTTGGTAAACAGCAGAATTCATCTTTTCATTTCCCACAGCAAGTCTTCCAGGTCCTGAAGCAGCAAAACAGCCCCAGACCATCACACTACCACCACCATATTTTACTGTTGGTATGATGTTCCTTTTCTGAAATGCTGTGTTACTTTTTTGCCGGATGTAATGGGACACACACCTTCCAAAAAGTTCAACTTTTGTCTCATCAGTCCACAGAGTCCATCCATCCATCCATCTTCTACCGCTTTTCCGGAGGTCCGGGTCGCGGAGGTAGCAGTTCAAGCAGAGAAGCCCAGACTTCCCTCTCCCCAGCCACCTGCTCCAGCTCTTCAGAGGGGATACCAAGGCGTTCCCAGACCCGCTGGGAGACATAGTCTCTCCACCGAGTCCTGGGTCTGCCCCGGGGTCTCCTCCCAGTGGGACGTGCCTGAAACACCTCAAGTGGGAGGCGTCCAGGAGGCATCCTAATCAGATGCCCATACCACCTCAACTGACTCCTTTCAATGTGGAGGAGCAGCGGTTCTACTCTGAGCCTCTCCCGGATGACTGAGCTCCTCACCCTATCTCTGAGGGTGAGTCCAGCAATCCTACGGAGAAAGCTCATTTCAGCCGCTTGTATCCGCGATCTCGTTCTTTCGGTCATTACCCAAAGCTCGTGACCATAGGTGAGAGTAGGAACGTAGATTGACTGATAAATCGACAGCTTTGTCTTAGAACTAAGCTCCCTCTTCACCACAACAGACCGGTACAACGTCCGCATCACTGCAGATGCTGCTCCAATCCGTCTGTCAATCTCTCGCTCCATTCTCCCCTCACTCGTGAACAAGACCCCAAGATACTTAAACTCCTCCACTTGGGGCAGGAGCCTGTCCCCAACCCAGAGAGGACAATCCACCTTTTTCCGGCTGAGGACCATGGACTCGGACTTGGAGGTGCTGATTCTCATCCCAGCCGCTTCACACTCAGCGGCAAACCGTCCCAGCAAGAGCTGTAGGTCATTGCTGGATGAAGCCAACAGGACAACATCATCTGCAAACAACAGAGATGAGATCCTGTGGTCACCAAGCATGACACCCTCCATTCCCTGGCTGCGCCTAGAAATCCTATCCATAAAAATTATGAACAGGATCGGTGACAAAGGGCAGCCCTGGCGGAGTCCAACTCTCACTGGGAATGACTCCGACCGAGTGTTGGCAATACGAACCAAACTCTCACAACGGTCATACAGAGACCGAATAGCTCGTAACAACAAGCCCGATACCCCATACTCCCGAAGCACCCCCCACAAAAATCCACGAGGGACGCGGTCAAATGCCTTCTCCAAGTCCACAAAACACATGTAAACTGGTTGGGCAAACTCCCACGAACCCTGGAGAATTCTCGAGAGGGTAAAGAGCTGGTCCGATGTGCCACGGCCAGGACGAAAACCACATTGCTCCTCCTGAATCCGAGGTTCGACCAACGGCCGGACTCTCCTCTCCAGTACCTTGGCATAGACCTTCCCAGGGAGGCTGAGGAGTGTGATCCCTCTAAAGTTGGAGCACACCCTCCGGTCCCCTTTTTTAAAGAGAGGAACCACCACCCCGGTTTGCCATGCCAAAGGCACTGCCCCCGACCTCCACGCAATGTTGCAGAGGCGTGTCAACCATGACAACCCAACAACATCCAGGGCCTTGAGGTACTCGGGGCGAATCTCGTCCACCCCTGGGGCCCGGCCATCAAGGAGATTTTTAACCACCTTGGCGACCTCAGCCCCTGTGATAGGCGAGTCATCCCCCTCGTCCCCAAACCCTGCTTCCTCTGTGGAAGGCATATCAGTGGGATTGAGGAGATCCTCGAAGTATTCCTTCCACCGCCCGATGATGTCCCCAGTCGAAGTCAACAGTATCCCATCCGCACCATACACAGTGTGGACGGGGAGCTGCTTTCCCCTCCTGAGCCGCCGGACAGTTTGCCAGAATCTCTTTGAGGCCGACCGAAAGTCTTGTTCCATGGCCTCACCGAACTCCTCCCATACCCGGGTTTTTGCTTCAGCAACCACCCGAGCTGCACTCCGCTTGGCCTGCCGGTACACCTCAGCTGCTTCGGGAGTCCCACAAGCCAACCAAGCTTGATAGGACTCCTTCTTCAGCTTAATGGCCCCCCTCACCACTGGTGTCCACCACTTGGTTCGGGGGTTGCCACCACGAGATGCACCGACCACCTTGCGGCCGCAGCTCTGGGCCGCCGCTTCAACAACAGAGGTGGAGAACATGGCCCATTCAGACTCCATGTCTCCAGACTCCCTCGGAATGTGGTTGAAGTTCTTCCGGAGGTGGGAGTTGAAGACCTCCCGGACAGGGGCCTCAGCCAGACGCTCCAGCACACCCTCACTATACGTTTGGGTCTACCAGGTCTGAATGGCTTCCTCCCCTGCCATCGGATCCAACTCACCACCAGGTGGTGATCAGTTGACAGCTCTGCACCTCTCTTTACTCGGGTGTCCAAGACATACGGTCGCAGGTCTGATGACACGATAACAAAATCGATCATCGACCTGCGACCTAGGGTGTCCTGGTGCCAGGTGCACATATGGACACCCTTATGCTTGAACATGGTGTTCGTTATGGACAGACTGTGGTTAGCACAGAAGTCCAATAACTGAACACCACTCGGGTTCAGATCGGGCAGGCCGTTCCTCCCAATCACCCCCCTCCAGGTTTCACTGTCGTTGCCCACGTGCGCATTGAAGTCCCCCAGTAGGACAATGGAGTCTCCAAGAGGAGCACCCTCCAGCACCCCAGTCACAGACTCCAAAAAGGGTGGGTACTCTGAAACATCATTTGGTGCATAGGCACAAATGATGGTCAGGACCCGTTTCCCAACCCGAAGGCGCAGGGAAGCAACCCTTTCATCCACCGGGGAAAACTCCAATATAGAGGCAGCAAGGTGGGGCGATACAAGAATACCCACCCCTGCTCGTCGCCTCTCGCCCGGGGCAACTCCAGAAAAGGCCAAGCTCCAGCCCCTCTCCAGGAGACTGGTTCCGGAACCAGAGCTGTGTGTTGAGGTGAGGCCGACTATATCTAGCCGGTATCTCTCAACCTCGTACACCACCTCAGGCTCCTTCCCCACCAGAGAGGTGACATTCCACGTACCAAAAGCCAGTTTAGAAAGCTTGGGATCAGTCCGCCAAGGTCTCCGCCTTTGACCGCCACCTGATCCACATAGCACCGGACCCCCATGATCCCTCCTGCAGGTGGTGAGCCCACTGGAGGGCGGACCCATGTAACTCCTTCGGGCTGAGCCCGGCCGGGTCCCATGGGTGGAAACCCGGCCACCAGACGCTAGCCTTCGAGCCCCTCCCCCAGGCCTGGCTCCAGGGTGGGGCCCCGGTAACCCCATACCGGGCGGGGTACACTGAATCCTTGATATACAATTCATGAGAGTCTGTTGGATCGTTCTTAGTCTGGCCCTTCACCCAGGACCAGTTTGTCTTGGGAGACCCTATCAGAGGCAAATTGCCCCGGACAACATAGCTCCTGGGATCACTGGGGCACGCAACCCCCCCCACCACGATAAGGTGACGATCCATGAGGGGGCAGTCCACAGAGTATTTTCCCAAAAGTCTTGGGGGTCATCAAGATGTTTTCTGGCAAAACTGAGATGAGCCTTTATGTTCTTTTTGCTCAGCAGTGGTTTTCATCTTGGAACTCTGCCATGCAGGCCATTTTTGCCCAGTCTCTTTCTTATGGTGGAGTCATGAACACTGACCTTAACTGAGGCAAGTGAGGCCTGCAGTTCTTTGGATGTTGTTGTGGGGTCTTTTGTGACCTCTTGGATGAGTCGTCACTGCGCTCTTGGGGTAATTCTGGTCAACCGGTCATTCCAGGGAAGGTTCACCACTGTTCCATGTTTTCGCCATTTGTGGATAATGGCTCTCACTGTGGTTCACTGGAATCCCAAAGCTTTAGAAATGGCTTTATAACCTTTTCCAGACTGACTGACCTCAATTACTTTGTTCCTCATTTGTTCCTGAGTTTCTTTGGATCACAGCATGATGTCTAGCTGTTGAGGATCTTCTGGTCTACTTCACTTTGTCAGGCAGGTCCTATTTAAGTGATTTCTAGACTGATAACCGGTGTGGCAGTAATCAGGCCTGGGTGTGGCTACAGAAATTGAACTCAGCTTCCCAAAGATGTGATAAACCACAATTAATTGATGCTTGAACTGGGGAGGGAATCACTTTTTCCACACAGGGTCATGTAGGTTTGGATTATTTTTTTTAACTCTTAATAATAAATGCCTTCATTTAAAAACTGTCATCAATCCTGTTCATAATTTTTACGGACAGGATTTCTAGGCGCAGCCAGGGAATGGAGGGTGTCATGCTTGGTGACCACAGGATCTCATCTCTGTTGTTTGCAGATGATGTTGTCCTGCTGGCTTCATCCAGCAATGACCTACAGGTCTTACTGGGATGGTTTGCTACCGAGTGTGAAGTGGCTGGGATGAGAATAAACACCTCCAAGTTCGAGTCCATGGTCCTCAGCCAGAAAAAGGTGGATTGTCCTCTTTGGGTTGGAGACAAGCTCCTGCCCCAAGTGGAGGAGTTTAAGTATCTTGGGTTCTCATTCACGAGTGAGGGGAGAATGGAGTGAGAGATTGTCAGACTGATTGGAGCAGCATCTGCAGTGATGCAGACGTTGTACCGGTCTGTTGTGGTGAAGAGGGAGCTGAGTTCTAAGGCAAGCAAAGCTGTCGATTTACCAGTCAATCTACGTTCCTACCCTCACCTATGGTTACAAGCTTTGGGTATTGACCGAAAGAATGAGGTCACAGATACAAGCGGCTGAAATGAGCTTTCTCCGTAGGATTGCTGGATTCACCCTCAGAGATAGGGTGAGGAGCTCAGTCATCCGGGAGAGGCTCACAGTAGAACTGCTGCTCCTCCACATTGAAAGGAGTCAGTTGAGGTGGTTTGGGCATCTGATCATGATGCCTCCCGGACGCCTCCCACTTGAGGTGTTTCGGGCACGTCCCTCTGTGAGGAGACCATGGGGCAGACCCAGGACTCGCTGGAGAGACTATGTCTCCCAGCTGGTCTGGGAGCGCCTTGGTATCCTCACTGAAGAGCTGGAGCAGGTGGCTGGGGAGAGGGAAGTCTGGGCTTTTCTGCTTGAACTGCTGCCTCCACGACCCGGACCTCCAGAAAAGTGGTAGAAGATGGATGGATTTAATAACTGCATTTTGTGTTTACTTGTGTTATCTTTGTCTAATATTTAAATTTGTTTGATGATCTGAAACATTTAAGTGTGACAAAGATGCAAAAAAAAAAAAAAAAGAGAAATGAGGAAGGGGCAAACACTTTTTCACACCACTGTATCTATGCACATACAGTCATGTGAAAAAATTAGGACAACCTGTATAAGCCTGTGTGTGTGTGTGTGGTTTTATTTTGTTTTTTTTTTAATTCAATCCAATTCAATTCAACTTTATTTATATAGCGCCATTTCACAACAACAGTCATCTCATAGCACTATCAGCTGTAGGGGGAACCCCCACAGTTGCAGAAAGACCCCAGCAATCAGGCGATCCCCTGTGAGCAAGCACTTGGCGACGGTGGAGAGGAAAAACTCCCTTTTAACAGGAAGAAACCTCCAGCAGAACCAGGCTCAGGGAGGGGCAGTCATCTGCTGCGACTGGCTGGGGGGTGAGGGGATAGAGAAGAAGAAAAGAACAGACATGTAGAGAGCAAACAGCACGATGGGGACTCAATCTATGGGAGAGAACAAACAAATGTTAATGACCAGCAAAAAAAAAAAAAATATTTCATAGAGAGTGAGGAAAGGAGTGAGGCCCAGTGCATTACTGGAGGTCCCCTGGCTGACTAAACCTATTAGCAGCATAACTAAGGGAGGGTTCAGAAACACATGATCCCTCCCTAATTGTAGGCTATATCAAAAAGGTAGGTTTTAGCCCTATTCTTAAAAACAGAGATCGAGTCTGACTCCCGAATCCAGATTGGCAGCTGATTCCACAGGAGAGGAGCTTGATAACTGAAGGCTCTGCCTCCCATTGTACTTTTGGAGATTCTAGGTATTACAAGTAATCCTGCATTTTGGGAGCGTAGTGCTCTGTTAGGATAATACGGTAGTATCAGATCTTTTAAATAAAAAGGAGCCTGATTGTTTAGAGCTTTGTAAGTAAGAAGAAGGATTTTAAACTTAATTCTAAACTCTATGGGAAGCCAATGAAGGGAGGCCAGAACCGGAGAGATATGATCTCTCTTTCTAGTTCCTGTTAAAACTCTTGCTGCAGCATTTTGGATCAGCTGAAGACTTTTTAAAGATGTTTTAGGACAGCCTGATAATAAAGAATTACAATAATCTAATCTCAAGCTAACAAAAGCGTGGATCAGCTTCCCAGCATCACTCTGAGACAAGATGCTCCTTATCTTGGCAATATTACGCAAATGATAGAAGGCAGTCTTAGAAACAAATTTAATATGTGAATTGAAGGACAAATCCTGATCAAAAATAACTCCAAGGTTCCTCACAGAGCTATTAAGAGAAAGAGTAACTGCATCCAAACTGAAAGTTTGATTTGGAAAGGAATTTCTAAGGTTTTTTACATATTTGGACATATGGATATTTAATATCAATGTTATAAATACTGGGAGATTCATGTAATACACCTAAACAATTAAAAATGAGTTAGAGTTTTTTCAAATTTTCTGTAAAATGTAGTTCTAAACAAATAGTGAGGAATAAATTAGGACACCCCCACATTCATTCCCACTTAAAATGGCTAAAATAAATGTTAAATAACGCAAATAAAAACAAAAACAAGGCTAGACGTGAACATTTCTTAATCAAGAACTGAATATTTAATGGGGTGTCCTAATTTTTTCACATGACTATGTAAATTCATCTACTGCTTTGGCTAACCAGTTTTTATTATCTTGCTGACTATTGCTCTGAGTGCTGCTATCTCTTTGCTGCTGTTATCCTGGAATTTCCCCGTTGTGGGACTAATAAAGCCTGATCTTATCTGAGTTTTAAGTTTCCCTTGTAGATTTGCAGCTTTATTCTCATACATTTGCAACATTTTTCCTGAAAATTTCTAACTTTTATCTCATAACTGGTAATTTTTTCTCAAAAATGTGCAATTTTTTTCTTGAAAATTTTCCACTTTATTCGAATAAATTTCCAACTTTTCTCATAAATTTCCAAAAAAATTTTTGTAAATTTTTAACTTTTATCTCAAATTTGCAACTTTTTTGTGTAAAGTTGTGACTTTTGCTTGTAGATTTGCAACTTTATTCTTTATTCTAAATTTGCAACATTTTTCCTCAAAATTTCTTACTGTTCTCTCATAAATCTAATTTTTTTTGTAAAAAAAATGCACCCTTTTTCTCAAAAAATGTGCAATTTCACTGTACAATAACTCACTCTAATGTTGAATTCTGGTCTGGTCAATGCTGCCATACTGCACCTTACAGTCTGATCAGCGCCTCACATTTCACCCTGCCCTTGATAGTCCTGCATTGTACAGCAGGTATGATTCATCATCTATTCATCTACGATGTATATACGTTATTTAGGCAGTTTTACCTTCCACGGGTAATTCTTTTTTCTTTTATGCTGTGTGTGTTTCTGTCGTTTTGATCGTCTACTGTCATGCTGCTGTTACACTGTAATTTCCCAGTTTGGGATCAATAAAGTACATCTATCCATCCATCCATCCATCTATTTTCCCCTGTAAATTTTAAACTTTTTTCTTCATATTTTTATGTTGTTCTTTTTAATGTAAATTTTTAACCTTGTGATAACCAACACCCTATTTAAAAACAAGGACACACACAAGAAGACATGGATGCACCCAAGATCCAAGCACTGGCACTTATTAGACTACATCATAGCCAGGCAGAGAGACAGAAGGGATGTATTGGACACCAGAGCAATGAGAGGTGCCGGCTGTGGTAATGATCATGTTATGCTGAGATCTAGATTAAGGATTTGCAGATGAAAACAGCACTGCAGGACTGGTGCAAAGCCACCACGGAAGCTAAACACTACTACTGAAAGGCCAAAAGAAGCAGGAAGAACTTACACAGGAAATGGATGAAAACTTGAAAGACTGGGACAGCAACAACTCAGAGAATGACATAGAAGAGAAATGGGCAACACTGAAGGATACAGTGTACCAGACTGCAAGTGATGTATTAGGCCACCCTGAGAGGAAACATCAAGATTGGTTTGATGAGCATGATGAACACCTGAAGAAACTACTAGAAGCGAGGAATACAGCTAGGCAGGAAAACCTAAAGTGTAACACAAGGTTGAAGAAGAAGAAATACTCAAAGGCTCAGAGTGAGCTACAGAAGTACACCAGAGAGATGGAGTCCAACTGGTGGGATGAAAAAGCAGAGGAACTTCAAACTGCAGCAGACATGAAGGACATGAAAACATTCTTCACAGGTTTGGGAGAAATCTACGGCCCTAAACCAAGAGGACTGATTCAACTAAAGGCTACGGATAGTGAAATGGTTTTGCAGGAGAAAGACAAGATCCTGGATGGATTTGCAGACCACTTTGACCAACTACTAAACAACCCTGGAGATCTCACTGAAGAGGCTAAAGAAGCTCTAGTGCAGCGACCAGTTGTATCAAGTCTGGATGAACCACCAAATCTTGATGAACTAATGGCAGCTATTAGGACAACACAGGATGGTAAAGCTCCAGGAAGGGATGGAATTCCAGCAGAAGTGTGGAAATTTGGTGGTGTTCAGCTGACCAACTGCCTGCACAAGCTCATCCAAGAGATATGGGATGCCCAGAAAGTACCTCAAGACTGGAAGGATGCAAGTATTGTGCCTTTGCTCAAGAAAGGTGACAGGAAAGACTGTGGAAATTACTGAGGTATATTACTGCTAGCCACGGTTGGTAAGATTCTCTCACGTGTACTACTGAACAGACTCAATGAACACATCTCTCAGAATATACTACCGGAAACCCAGTGCGGCTTTAGAAGTGGAAGAAACACAATAGACATGATTTTCTGCTTGAAACAGGTTCAAGAAAAGTGCATCAAACAGAACATGCCGCTTTATGTAGTCTTCATTGACTTCAGTAAAGCCCTCAATACTGTATCGTAACAAGGACTTTGGCAGGTATTCAAGAAATATGGTTATACAGAGAAGTTTGTCAGCCTGATCGAAGTACTCCATACAGGTATGCAGGCAAACATGGCAATGAGTGGTTCAGTGTCTAAAGACTTTTCAGTTAGTAAAGGGGTGAAACAAGGGTGTGTACTGGCACCTACACTCTTCTCACTATATCTGGCAGCCATGCTTGAGGTAGCCTTCAAAGACACTTCAGAAGGAGTATACATTCAAACAAGGAAAGAAGCAGACTTGTTCAATGTGGCAGAATCAGAATCAGATTTATTGCCATTGTTCATGTAGTACACAAACTAGGAATTTGTCTCGATGCCATGCTGCAACATTAAAAACATGATGAGAAAAAGAGATAAACTAAAAAACTAAAGGACTGAAAACGTGCAATAAGTGTAGAAAAATAAGTAATAATAAGTAATAATGATAATAATAATAATACTAGTAATAATGAGTAGTACTAGTCAAGGCAGTTTTAAAAAATTAGCAAGTAGCAGATAATGTGAAGTACCACATAGTGCAGTTGATAATGCAACAGAAAACAGTGATGAATGACGTGAGTCTGGTTGAGCTGCTGTATATAGTGCACGAGAGTCAAAAAGTCACTTAATGTTCAGCAGTCTGATGGCAGAGGGGAAAAAGCTGTTCATGTGCCGGGAGGTTTTAGTCCGAATGGACCGAAGTCTTCTACCTGAGGGGAGGGGAGCAAACAGTACGTGACCAGGATGTGAAGGATCGGCTATGATCCGGCCAGCACGCCTCCGGGTCCTGGAGATGTACAGGTCCTGGAGAGATGGGAGCTCGCAGCCTATCACCTTCTCAGCAGTGCGCACGACGCGCTGCAGCCTTAGTCTGTCCCTGGCAGTGGCTCCTGCATACCACACAGTTATGGAGGAGGTGAGGATGGACTCGATGATGGCCGTGTAGAACTGCACTAACATCTTGGTGGGTAGCTTGAGCTTCCTCAGCTGCCGCAGAAAGAACATCCTCTGCTGGGCCTTTTTGATGAGGGAGCTGATGGTTGGCTCCCATTTGAGGTCTCGGGTGATGGTGGTGCCCAAGAAGCGGAAGGAATCTGCAATGGTGATGGGAGAGCCTGTGATGGTGAGGGGGGGCAGGGGGGTTGTGACTTTCCTGAAGTCCACAATCATCTCCGCTGTCTTCAGAGCATTCAGCTGCAGGTTGTTGTGGCTGCACCAGGACACCAGCTGGGCCACCTCTTCCCTGTAGGCGGACTCGTCACCGTTGGAGATGAGCCCGATGAGGGTGGTGTCGTCCGCAAACTTAATCAGCTTAACAGACTGGTGGGAGGAGGTGCAGGAGTTGGTGTAAAGGGAGAAGAGTAGGGGGGAAAGTACACAGCCCTGGGGTGATCCAATGCTGATGCTAACAGAGTGTGAGACAGACTTCCCCAGCCGCACATGCTGTCTCCGGTCCGTCAGGAAGTCGGTGATCCACCTGCAGAGGGAGTCAGGCACGTTGAGCAGGGACAGCTTGTCCTGGAGCAGATCGGGGCGGATGGTGTTGAATGCGGAGCTGAAGTCCACAAACAGAATCCTGGCGTAGGTTCCCGGGGAGTCCAGGTGCTGCAGGATGGAGTGGAGGGCCAGGTTGACTGCGTCGTCCACAGACCTGTTAGCACGGTAGGCAAACTGCAGCGGGTCTAGGAAGGGTGTGGTGATGGACTTGAGGTGAGACAGGACCAGGCGCTCAAAGGACTTCATGACTACAGAGGTGAGCGCTACAGGTCTGTAGTCGTTAAGTCCAGTAATCCGTGGCTTCTTGGGGACAGGGATGATGGTGGAGGATTTGAGGCAGGTCGGCACGTGACATTGCTTAAGGGAGGTGTTAAAAATGTCTGTGAAGACAGGAGCCAGCTGTTTCGCACAGTGTCTCAGGGTGGAGGGGCACAGTTTAAAGCCAAGAGTAAGACATCGATAAAGGTAGTAAGAGAAATGCTCTTTGCCGATGACAGTGCTCTAGTTGCACACAGTGCAGAAGATATGCAATCTTTAGTGGAGAAATTTGCAACAGCAGCTAGCCAATTCAGCCTCAAAATCAACACCAAGAAGACAGAGTGTCTCTATCAACCGCCAAAGTTCCAGTTATCAACATCACTACCAGAAGAGATCAGCATTGGTACAGAGCCAGTAGTCAAGTGCAAGACTTTCAAGTATCTAGGGAATACTGTTTCAGAGAATGCTAGGCTGGAGGATGAACTATCTCTCAGAATGGGAAGAGCGAGCGCTGTGTTTGGAAACTTGAGGGAGAGACTGTGGAACAATCGACATGCGTCTATCCGTGTGAAATGCAAAGTGTACAGAGCAACAGTACTGGCTACTCTATTGTACGGTGCTGAAACTTGGACTGTCTACAGAGTGCAGGTCAAGAAACTCCATGCGTACATGATGAGATACCTTCGAGAGATAATGAACATCTCATGGAAAGACAAGATAACCAACATAAAAGTGTTGAAGCGAGCTGGTCTACCATCAATTGAGGACATGCTAATACAGATGAACTTGAGATGGCTCGGACATGCTGAGAGGATGGACTCCTCGGCAGTTACTCTACTCACAGTTATGTGAGGGCAAACGCAATCAGGGTAGACCAAGGCTCAGATTTAAAGACACTGTAAAAAGAAACTTGAAGAAGCTGGATATAGACAGGAGTTCCTGGCAGCAGAAGGCTAAGGACAGAGCTGTGTGGAGGAATCTGATCAGACCTAAATGAAACAGTCATTGTCGCCCATGACAGACTGCTATGATTAGTTTAAATTTTCAAAATTTTCTTGTAAATTTTTAACTTTTTTCTCATAAGTGTAATTTTTTCTAAAAAAAAAAAAAAAAAAAAAGCATATTTTTCCCCCAAATGTGCATTTTTTTTCCTACATTGTAAATTTTCTACTTTTATCTCATAAAGATGCAACTTTTTTCTCAAAAATGTGCAATTGTTTCCTGACAATTTTGTATTTTCCACATTTTTATGATTTTTGTATTGTAAATTTTTTGACTTTTTCTTGTAAATTTACAACTTTTATTTTATAAATCTACATTTTTTTCCCATAAATTTTAAAGTTTTATGTCTTACATTTTTCATCAAAAATATGCAATATTTTCTTGTAAAATTTTAACTTTTATCTCATATAAATCTGCAACTTTTTTTCCTCAAATATGTAATTTTTTACCAATTTTTTACCATGTAAATTTTCAACTTTATTCTTATAAATTTTCATTTTTTTTCTCATAAATTTCCAAAATTTTTCCTGTAATTTTTTTACTTTTATCTCAAAGATGGAACTTTTTTCCTCAAAAATGTGCATTTGTTTCCTGAAAGTTTTCTACGTTATCATATTTTTATGGTTTTTCTATTGCAAATTTTGTACTTTTTCTTGTAAACTTTCAACTTTTATCTCATAAATCTGCAGCTTTTTTCCCATAAATTTTAAACTTTTGTGTCATAAATTTGAAATTTTTTTTCTCAAAAATATGCAATATTTTTATGTAAAATTACAACTTTTTTCTCATAAATTTGGAATTTTTTTCTCAAAAATGTGCATTTTCCCCCTGTAAATTTTCAACATTATCCTTATAAATTTTCAACTTTTTTCTGATAAATTTCCAAAAAATTTTCCTGTAAATTTTTAACTTTTATTACATAAATTTGCAACTTTTTCATGTAAAGTTGTAATTTTTGCTCGGAGATTTGCAACTTTATTCTCATAAATTTGAAAAAAAAAATTCCTTAAAACTTCTCATAATCTGTAATGTTTGTTTTTTTTTTCCTAAAAAAAAAAAGTTCTCAAAAATGTACATTTTTCCCCCTACAAATTTCCAACTTTTTTTCCCCCTCGTTTTTTTTTTTTTTTTTTAAGAACAGAATAAGCTTTATTGTCACTGTACAGTAGTACAGCACTATGAAATTGTGAGTGCTCCACCAGGCTACTGTGCAGTGAAGTCAGAGAGAAGGATGAGATAAAACATGGTTACAGAACACACGATTAAACACACAACTGAAATAAAAAAAATAAAAATGTCCCAGGATTATGGAAATATACACAAGTACGGTAGTGGCTACACGGATGGAACTATGTACACAAGAATGCAGACACACAATTGAGTAAAATGGCCCAAGGATTATGGAAAATATACACAGTAGTAGCTTTACTGATGGGTCAATAAACACAAAAGTGAGAAGTGCAAAGACAGGTGAGTTACAGTGATAATTAAAAGGTCCTCAATTCTGTGCATGAGAGCCTTCGGGGGGTGGGGGGGGGGTCCTCTGACTGTTTGCAGTTCGGATGGCCCAGGGGAAGAAACTGTTTGTCAGTCTGGAGGTGTGGGACCTGATTGATCTGAACAGTAGTCCAGAGGGAAGCAGGTCAAACAGGTGGTGGGCGGGATGTGAGGGTGTCTCCTATGATGGCCTTGATCCTTCTGAGACAGGATGATCTGGAGATGTCCTCCAGGGAGGGCTGAGGGCTGCCGATAATTTTTTGGGTGGTGTTGATGAGCCCAACCAAGGTGGTGTCGTCCACGTATTTCACGATGATGGTGGTTGGGTGGGTTGGAATACAGTCAAAGGTGTACAGGGAGTACAATAGAGGGCTTAGCACTCAGCCCTGGGGGGAGCCAGTGCGGAGAGACAGTGTGGAGGAGTGGTGGGGGCTAAGTCTAACTGTTTGTGGGCGGTTGGTAAGAAAGTTTTTTTTATCCAGGAGAAGGTTGGGGGGGGGGGTCTGGAAGAGGTGCAGTTTATTGATCAGGATGTCTGGGATGGTGGTGAGATGGTGGTGCTGAAAGCTGAGCTGCAGTCCACAAAGAGCATCCTCACATAGCTCCTTGGGTTCTCCAGGTGGCTCAGCGCTCTGTGGAGAGTGGTGGCGATGGCATCTTTGGTAGACCGGTTCTCCCTGTAGGCGAATTGGTGGGAGTCGAAGGAGTGGGGGAGGACAGTCCCTGATGTGCGTGGACACCAGTCACTCAAAACACTTCATGACTACAGATTTGAGTGCTATGGGTCTGTAGTCGTTCAGGCTGTCAATTGCAGACTTTTTGGAGATGGGGATGATGGTGGAGGCCTTGAGGCAGGAGGGGACGGTGGCGTGCATCAGGCAGAGGTTGAACAGCTTAGCTTGGTGAGGATCCCTGCCAGCTGGTCTGCACATGCTTTGACCTCCGCTTCTGGGATGCTGTCTGGAGCAGCAGCTCTGCGAGGATTCACTGCTCTCAGTTGTCTCCTCACCTCATGCATCTGTAGAGAGGGGGGGGGGGAGACAAGTTTGGGGGAGGTGTGCTCAAACCAGACATAAAAGCTGTTAAGCTCCCCTGCCAAAGTGAGGCTGCAGGCTGATGTTGGCGGCCCTGGCCCCTGTAGTTGGTGAAGGCCTGGATACCTCTCCACATCTGTCGGGGGTTGTTTTCTGTGAGGAAGCCCTCCACCTTCCTCCTGTAGGCGTTCTTAGCGAGTTTTATGCCTCTCCTCAGGTTAGCTCTAGCAGTGCTGTACAGAGAGCTGTCCCTCTGTCTGAAGGCTGAGTTGTGGACTCTGATCAGAGCCTGGACCCCACTGGTCATCCAGGGCTTGCGGTTTGGAAAGACCTGGATGTGTTTGGTGACTGTCACATTTTCTACACAACATTTGATGTAGAAAAGGACAGACTCGGTGTAGGAGCCCAGGTCCTGCTGTTCAAAGATGCTCCAATCAGTGCAGGCAAAGTAATGTTGTAGCTGGAGGAGAGCATTTTCAGGCCAGGTTTTAATTGTTTGTTTGGTTGGGGGGGAACTCTTCCTGAGGGGGGAGTAGGCAGGTATTAGAAGCAGGGAGAGATGTCTGATTGTCCAAGGTGGGGGGTGGGGTGGCTCTGTAGGCGTGCTTAATGTTGCTGTAAACATGATCCAGTGTTCTTTCCCCACTTGTGGGACACTTATTGTAAATTTTCAAGTTTTTCTTGTAAATTTTTAACTTTTGTCATAAAATTTGATTTTTTTGTCCAAAATATGCAATTTTCCCCTGTAAATTTTCAACTTTTATCTCACAAATCTAACTTTTTTCTAAAAAATCTGCATCTTTTTTTCTCAAAAATGTGCAATTGTTTCCAGAAAATTTTCTGGGTTTTTTTTTTCATCATATTTTTATGGTTTTTCTATTGTGAATTTTCTACTTTTTATTGTAAAATTTCAACTTTTATGTCATAAATCTGCAGCTTTTTTCTTGTAAATTTTAAACTATGTTATAGATTTGCATTGTTTCCTCAAAAAAAATTACTTTTTTATCATAAATCTGCAACTTTTTTCTCAAACGTGTAATTTTTTACTCAAAATTTTCAACTTTTTTCCTCTCATATTTGTATGATTTTTCTACCAGGAGGTCACGGGTTCAAGTCCGGGCTGGGTCATACCAAAGACCATGTAAAAATGGTACTTCCTACTTTCAGCTTGTTGCTCAGCAAAAATAGAATGGAGGAAGGAATGTTGGTTCTACGTATAATTTCTACGTTTTTCTCATATTTTATGGTTTTCTATTGTAAATTTTCTACCTTTCCCCCCCTCATATTTTTTTTTTTTTTTAAATTCTCATATTTTTATGGTTTTTCTATCATAAAATTTTTTACTTTTTGTAATATTTTTATGGTTTTTCTATTGTAAATTTTCTACTCTCATAAATTTTCAACTTTTTTCTCAACTTTGCTGCACTCATCTGGATCCTCGTAAAATTTTTAGTCTATGTGATATATTGTATTTTGCGACTTTCTGAAATTTTAAATTGGCATCATTTGTCCTTGCAAATTTGTACCTCATTTACATTTATACACAATTTGAAAATATGCCATCCCCTCGTTAAAAAATAATAAGTCGCCCACTGAGTAGCTTGATTTGCATCTACTGTTTGACACGTGCTCATAGCCATCATCTGCAGTTTTACTTCAGCCCGATAGGTGGCACAAGAGTGCTGACACACCAGTTTGTTCACTGGCTAAATCAAAGAGAAGAAAACCAAGAGCCACATGCATTTTAGCAACAACAGTGGTGGTTGCATGAAGGCAAGAAGACGAGCTACTGCGTTTACTAGTGATGGCCAAACGAGGCTTTCTGGAGGACTTGAGGCCTTTCATCAAAATGGTTCACATAGACAAGGCCTCACGTGGGACTTCATTTTCTCTACCAGGCCATCTAGTGGACAGAATGTATACAACATGCTGATTTTTACAAGGGCATTGCTGATTTAATGTGTATTTTTTTCAATTTCAATAAATGTGCTGTCTTTTAAGAAACATCAATGACCATAAGGAAAAAATAAATAAAAAAACTGAGGTGACATCAGTGTATGTGCTTGTGCTGCTAACCCATTGTTTTTTAAAGAAATAACTTTTCAACAGTCATACTGTCTTTCTCAGTACATTTATCTCTGTCATTGTCATGCAGGGCACAGTGGTGCCTCAGCATAATGATGTGTTCTTGTTGTATCCAAGCTCCCTGAAACACAACAGACACTTCACTGTGCAAATAAAAATAAATTATTAGAATGACTCAGCTGGGACTTGAACTCTAGCTTCCCATTTGTAGGACAGACATGTTACCTCTAAGCTATTACTTAGTCATGAGTAATTGAGGCTTTCTTGAATACTTGAGCCTTTCATCAAAAGGCTCACATCAACAAGGCCTCATGTGGAACTTCATTTGTTCTACTAGGCCATGTAATTGACAAAGTATACAGCATGCAGATTTTTACAATGTGTATTTTTCAGTTTCAATAAATGTGCTGTCTTTTAAGAAATAACAATCATAAGGGAAAAAAGAAATAATAAAACTGTGGTGACTACAGTGAATATGTCTGTGTTACTTTGTGTGCTTGTACTACTTATCCATTTTTATTAAGAAATAATACATTTTCAACAGTCTTATACTGTCCCAGTAGATTCAACTCTGGCCTTATTCTCATGCAGGGCACAATAGCAATAGTGCCTCAGCATACTGATGTGTAATAATGATCCAAGCTCTTTGAAACACAAGAGACACTCCACCTTGCAAACAAAAATGAAATTAACCCTTTAATTGCCCTAGGCGCCATGTGGTGCCTGGGGCAATGCAAGGCAAGTCAAGGCCCCTAGTGGTCAAGAGTGGTAAAAAATTTTTGTCAATAAAATAGTTGAGATTTCCAAGGCTATAACTTGAAAGTTACAAGAGAAAATGGCTTACTGTCAGCTAGAAAGATGTAGAATATGATCCAAAGTTTCAGATAGGAATAAATTTACACATCTAATTTGCATAATGTCACGGCAGCTATATAAATTACATAACTCAGTCAAAAGTGGACTTTAGACACATTTACACAAAGAATGGTCCGTTTTTTGACGCTGTTTTGTCTCCAGGGGTATGTTTTTATGTAATTTTCAAAGTGTATGAACCAGAAAATCAATAAAATGCAAAAAAATAAAAAAATAAATAAAAAAACTGACTTACCAGTGGCGGGGGGGGGGGGGGGGGGGGGGGTGCTCACTCGCCCACGTGATGGTCCATTTTCGTCCATTGTGGCCGATGTTTCGCATTTACTTAGTAATTTACACCCGCTTACATATCTACAAAATCCTTATGATTATCCCACGTGAATTTTGTTTGTATTACATGGCTATTTTTCCTGAATGGTGCATTTTTCCTGTGGGAACCCATGCTGCTTGCGAGCGCTGCCATCTTGGTAATGGGAGCCCAGTTTTTCATCCATCGCGGCTGATGTTTCACATTTACTTAGTATTTTACACCCGCTTACACATCTACAAACTCTTATGATTATCCCACGTGAATTTTGTTTGTATTACGTGGCTATTTTTCCCTTTTCATGCAGTTTCAGTCGCTGCCGCGATGACCAATCATGGTGGCATCCACATTGGTTTGTGAGCTCAAAGTGGAAAAAGGAAGAATAATAATGAGGATTTCTCCTTCTTTGCTATATTCCATGTCAGTCATGAATCCTGCCACCTTCTAAACTGTCAGATCAATACAGATTAGTACAAATTCTCAGTATAGTATACTATATTATATTATATATATATATATATATATATATATATATATATATATATCTATATATATATATATATATATATTTTTTTTTTTTTTTTTTCTCTCGGCGCCACACGAGTCGGCTGCCTTTTGCAACAGCGGCTCGATTCCGAGTCTTTTTCCCTTCCTCTCTCTTTTGATCCGTCTTTTTTTTTCACCCCACTTATATCACGGACACACAGATCGTCCTAAATGTCTCCTGAGCCGGTGGACGGAGCCACTGTCTATAGCAGGATACGATACAGCAGAGAACAGCTGCTAGCATTCAACCGCCACCCGGTCCCATTGGAAAAACTCGACATACCGAGAGAACTGAGGCGAAAACGCCGCGGCTGCTGGGCTGGAGTAAGGCGGAGGACAAAAAATATAAGGTACAGACCCTCCCTTCCATCTGTTGTCATGGGAAATGTACGGTCGATACTGGGAAAGTTAGATGAGCTAGCGGCTATCTCCCGTTATGATAGCACATACCGGGAGTGCTCTCTCCTTTTGTTTACTGAGACGTGGCTAACTGAACTAGCAGCAGATGCTAACATTGAGCTGGAGGGTTTTCACATGATACGAGCTGACCGAACACCAGACAGTGGCAAGGCTAGGGGCGGTGGAGTGATAATGTATGTTAACAACAACTGGTGCAGACCGGGACATATCACTGTTAAACAACGACACTGCAGCAAAGACATTGAGTTGCTAGCTGTTAGCATGAGGCCTACATATCTCCCGAGAGAACACTCACACGTGATCTGCATTGTTGTTTATGCAAATCCGACGGCGAACGCTGGGACAGCACGTGACGTCATCCATTCAGTAACCAGCAGGCTGCAGACAGAACACCCAGATGCTCTTCTCCTCATCTCAGGCGATTTCAACCATGTTTCACTGTCTCCCATTCTACCCACGTTCACCCAGTATGTCACATGCCACACTAGAGACAATAAAACACTGGATTTATTCTACGCAAACACTAAGGAGGCGTACACCTCATCACAACTCCCCCCACTCGGGAGATCGGATCACAACTTGGTTCATCTCCGGCCGGTGTACAAACCCCTAGTGCACAGACAACCTCCGGCCATGCACACTGTGGAGTTATGGTCTGAGGAGACAATGGACACCCTAAAGGGCTGTTTTGAAGCCACCGCCTGGAAGCAGCTCTGCGATCCACATGGTGAGGACATCGATGGCCTCATTCAGACCTTCACGGGCTACCTCAGCTTCTGTGTGGACAAATCCGTTCCCACCAAGACCATACGGCGTCACTCAAACAACAAACCCTGGATCAACCCTGAGATAAAAACACTTCTGAGAGAGAAGAAGAGGATCTTCAGGTCAGGGAACAGGGAGATGCTGAAGTCCGTACAGAGGGAGCTGAGGAGAAAGATCAGAGAAGGCAAGGACAGCTTCAGGAAGAAGATGGAGGACAAGCTGCAACAGAGCGACATCAGCGGGGTCTGGAGAAACCTCAAAACCATCTCGGGGCTCCAGAATACCTCCCCCCAGGCCACAGGGGGCAGGGAGTGGGCGAACAACCTGAATCTGTTTTTCAATAGATTTGACCAACCGCCCTCCCCCCTGACTGCACAACAACCACTGCTGCCTCTAAAGAAATCAAGTCCTGCTGCCCACTCCCCACTCCACCAACACCCCCCCACTCCCAACACACAGCCCCCCATCCTGACCCTGACCAGGACCCAGGTGAGGACGGAGCTGAGGAAGATCAAGGCGAGGAAGGCGCCGGGACCGGACGGCATCAGCGCAAAGCTCCTCAAGTCCTGTGCAGACCAGCTGTGTGGGATTGTGACGTATATCTTCAACATGAGCCTGAAACTGGGGAGGGTACCACAGCTGTGGAAAACATCTTGTGTGGTACCTGTACCAAAAACTTCCCACCCCAAAGACCTGAACAGCTACAGACCGGTGGCCTTGACGTCCCACTTGATGAAGACCCTGGAGAGACTGCTCCTTGCTCACCTCCGCCCCCTGGTGGAACCAGCGATGGATCCACTCCAGTTCGCCTACCAGCATGGCATTGGGGTGGAGGATGCGGTGATCTTCCTCCTTCACCGTTCTCTGTCCCACCTGGAGAAGCCCGGGAATATGGTGAGGATCATGTTCTTTGACTTCTCCAGTGCTTTCAACACCATCCAACCGATGATCCTGAAGGACAAGCTGCTGCGCGCAGGGGTGGACCAGCACCTGTCATCATGGATCCTGGACTACCTCACGAACCGGCCTCAGTTTGTGAGAACCCGGGACTGTGTGTCCGACACGATCATCAGTAGCACGGGGGCCCCCCAGGGAACGGTGCTGGCTCCCTTCCTGTTCACTCTTTATACTGCGGACTTCTCACACAACACAACACACTGCCATCTACAGAAGTTCTCTGATGACTCTGCGATCGTTGGCCTCATCTCCAATGGAGATGAAGCTGAGTACAGAGGGCTTATCCAGGACTTCGTGGACTGGTGCCATCGGAACTGCCTCCAGATCAACGCGAGGAAAACTAAGGAGCTGGTGGTGGACTGACGCAGGCATGGGCAGCCCCTCACAGTACCAGTAAATATACAGGGAACAGACATCGAGATGGTGACATCCTATAAGTACCTGGGTATTCATCTGAACAATAAACTAGACTGGTCACACAATACTGATGCACTCTACAAGAAGGGACAGCGCAGGCTGTTCCTGCTGAGGAGACTCAGGTCTTTTGGTGTACAAGGGGCGCTGCTGAAGTCATTCTATGACACGGTGGTGGCATCAGCCATCACTTTTGGAGTGGTCTGCTGGGGCAGTGGCATTACTGCAGCCGATAGGAAGAGACTGAACAAACTGATTAAGAAAGCTAGCTCTGTCCTGGGGCAGCGCCTTGATCCGATGGAGGAGATAGGAGAGAGAAGGACGGTGGCTAAACTGTCATCTCTGCTGGAGTCCGAGTTCCACCCTATGCAGGACATACTGAATGCACTGAGGAGCTCATTTAGCAGCAGACTACATCATCCCAGGTGCACAACCGAGAGGTTTCGTAGGTCCTTCCTACCAACGGCTGTCAGACTGTACAACCTAAGCAGGGCTGCTCGCAGAGATAGCAAAAAGACGTAACAAACTAATAGTTTTTTGAATGCAAAAGATGCAATAGACTTACACAATGGTCCCCTCCGGCATACAACTAGGAACATACCAGTCGCTATGGAGGGTGAGAATATGTATGGGCACATAATCATACCATGTAGGATAACTAAGTAGACGGTTATGCTGTTTCATTCCATCTAGCAACAATGCTCTGCACTGTGTGTGTTTATATATTTGCATATTTATTCCATCTAGCTACAATGCTCAGCACTGGGTGTGTTTATATATTTATATATCTACATATTATTCCATCTAGCTACATTGCTCCGCACTGTGTGTGTTTATATACTTGCATATTTATTCCACCTAGCTGCAATGCTCCGTACTGTGGGTGTTTATATATTTACATATTTATTCCATCTAGCTACAATGCTCTGCACTGTGTGTTCATATATTCATATATTTATTCCATCCAGCTACAATGCTCTGCACTGTGTGTCTGTGTGTGTGTGTATATATATATATTTTATAGTAATACGTACATATGTTTATTAGCTGCTCTTGCTTGCTTGTTTTTTTTTCTTGCCTTCTGATTGTTGCTCTGAGTGTTGCTATCCCTGTGCTGTTGCAATCCTGGAATTTCCCCGTTGTGGGACTAATAAAGGCTTATCTTATCTTATAGCCGGGGGACATCAATAAGTTGACACGTGCAGTTGCTGCGCTGTGCCACTGGGGGCGCGTGACCCGTCCATTTAATCTAGGCAGTTAAAGGGTTAAAAGAACACAGCTGGGATACGAACCCAGGTCTCCCACTTGCAAAACAGATATACTACCACCACAGATATACTACCTCAGTTAGAATAAATAGCCACTATTTGTCAAAAATATATCAATGGGAGAAATGCGCTCAAACTTCAACAAACAGGAGAAGTCCGTGTTTTTGGTGCTGGCTCCATCTGAAAATTGGCTGTGACAAATCCCTTACACAGTCAAACATGACAAAACAAAACGTGAGGGACGGGGAGTTCCACTGGGTACCGCTGCTCACTTCATTTCATGTTACTTGCAAAATCAAGAACGGCTTCCTGACCCAGTCAAGTGGTCCAATGTCAACACATACATGCACACCTCCAAACACGCCTTAAATATTTCCTGGATAAGATCGGAGTACCACAGCCTGCCTTCCCATCACTAACATTTACTAGCTTTGGCAGAAAAAGCAGCTAATAAAAGAAAGAGGAGGAACTATAAAGTTAGATTAAAAGGCTCAATAAAACTTTAGTTCTGAAAGATATTAGCTTAACTATATGTACTGTTTTTATTTTAAAATCTTCTTGCATTCCCCAGGGACTACAGATGGAAATTAGTGAGAATGCTATGATGTGGTCCTGAGCATCTTGACCCTGTGCTTGCTTCTTCTGTTCATGGTCCCTGACACATAAACCAATAAACTGTAAGTGAGATGAGGAACTGAACAAAACTGTTGAAAGACGTGAAATTTCCAGAGGTTTCTCAGAGCGCACTGGACCACCCTCAGAGGAAGTCAAATTTGTCCTGCTAAGCTACATACAGTGGGGAAAAAAAAGTATTTAGTCAGCCACCAATTGTGCAAGTTCTCCCACTTAAAAGATGAGGGAGGTCTCCAATTTTCATCATAGGTACACCTCAACTATGAGAGACAAAATGAGAAAAAAAAATCCAGAAAATCACATTGAAGGATTTTTAATGAATTAATTGGTAAATTCCTCAGTAAAATAAGTATTTGGTCAATAACAAAAGTTCATCTCAATACTTTGTTATATACCCTTTGTTGGCAATGACAGAGGTCAAACGTTTCCTGTAAGTTTTCACAAGGTTTTCACACACTGTTGCTGGTATTTTGGCCCATTCCTCCATGCAGATCTCCTCTAGAGCAGTGATGTTTTGGGGCTGTCACTGGGCAACACGGACTTTCAACTCCCTCCAAAGATTTTCTATGGGGTTGAGATCTGGAGACTGGCTAGGCCACTCCAGGACCTTGAAATGCTTCTTACGAAGCCACTCCTTCGTTGCCTGGGCGGTGTGTTTGGGATCATTGTCATGCTGAAAGACCCAGCCATGTTTCATCTTCAATGCCCTTGCTGATGGAAGGAGGTTTTCACTCAAAATCTCACGATACATGGCCCCATTAATTCTTTCCTTTACACGGATCAGTCGTCCTGGTCCCTTTGCAGAAAAACAGCTCCAAAGTATGATGTTTTCACCCCCGTGCTTCACAGTAGGTATGGTGTTCTTTCTCCTCCAAACAAGAGAAGTTGAGTTTTTACCAAAAAGTTCTATTTTGGTTTCATCTGACCATATGACATTCTCCCAATCCTCTTCTGGATCATCCAGATGCTCTCTAGCAAACTTCAGACGGGCCTGGACATGTACTGGCTTAAGCAGGGGGGCACGTCTGGCACTGCAGGATTTGAGTCCCTGGCGGCGTAGTGTGTTACTGATGTAGCCTTTGTTACTTTGGTCCCAGCTCTCTGCAGGTCATTCACTAGGTCCCCCCATGTGGTTTTGGGATTTTTGCTCACCGTTCTCGTGATCATTTTGACCCCAGGGGGTGAGATCTTGCGTGGATCCCCAGATCGAGGGAGATTATCAGTGGTCTTGTATGTCTTCCATTTTCTAATAATTGCTCCCACAGTTGATTTCTTCACACCAAGCTGCTTACCGATTGCAGATTCAGTCTTCCCAGCCTGGTGCAGGTCTACAATTTTGTTTCTGGTGTCCTTTGACAGCTCTTTGGTCTTGGCCATAGTGGAGTTTGGAGTCTGACTGTTTGAGGTTATTGACAGGTGTCTTTTATACTGATAACGAGTTCAAACAGGTGCCATTAATACAGGTAACGAGTGGAGGACAGAGGAGCCTCTTAAAGAAGAAGTTACATGTCTGTGAGAGCCAGAAATCTTGCTTGTTTGTAGGTGACCAAATACTTATTTTACCAAGGAATTTACCAATTAATTCATTAAAAATCCTTCAATGTGATTTTCTGGATTTTTTTTCTCTCCTTTTGTCTCTCATAGTTGAGGTATACCTATGATAAAAATTGGAGACCTCTCTCATCTTTTAAGTGGGAGAACTTGCACAATTGGTGGCTGACTAAATACTTTTTTGCCCCACTGTAAATATCCTGAAATTACACATCAAGACGATAATGTGGAGATACCATAACATTAGAGATGCTAAATAAAATAAAAATAAAAGTTTAATGATAATAAATGCTAGCATAAAGACTAAAATGTCCTGGCTCCGAGACTGTTGCGCAATAACCCAAAACTGCGGCGCCCGCAGACCGAGCATCAACTTTTCCACCAGTAGTTTTTTTTTCTGCTTTTTGTAATTAATCCATTAACCGACTGTCTGTTTCTAGCGTTCTTTTTCCGTACGGAGCTGGAGGAGCTAGAGAACTACACGGCCGAGTTTCCGCTGCTGTGTCACGGAGCAGTCTCCATCCCTGCTTCCCCTCCTGAAAATCACCACAGCAGCATGGACGGCAGGCTGGCATCAGCGGAACTGCGTCATCAACACTTCCGGAGCTCGTCTCTCTCTCGGAGGAAAACGAGAGTTTGGAAAAGTCAGTGAACACACTGACCACGTGACTTGGCGTGGTTGGAAGCGAGAACAGGAAGAGGAAGGAAACAGATGTCAACTGCAGTCACGCAGCATGAGAGAGAACCTTGTTTTTCCCGGAACTGCTGAAAAAATAATGAAAATCCAGAACAGCTGTGCGGTGTGTGCATGCTGCCGTACACGCCCCTGGTGTGACGTCAGGCGGCCACGGCCCTTGTGTCTCAATAGTTCAGTTCTGATAATAAAGGGGGGAACTTGCTGCATGTCACATAACACCCCTGTCCCTCATTTTACATCCAGAACAAGCTGGTCCGGGAATTTACGCAACCGAAACTGTCCGCCGAAGTCACAGAATCGATTACCGTCCACCGAGTCCACCGAATTGGGCCAAAAAATCCCCCAAATAAACGTCCCAGACCTATTGTTGCCAAATTTGAGCATTTCAAGGCAGGCAGCTTAAAAAACACCAATTATGGTCTAAATGATCAGTTTCCACAGGGAATCTTGGAAAGCAGAAGGAAGCGTTTTTCCCTTAAGAAAACAAAAAATCCAAGAAGGTAAACGAGCTGTTGTCTCTGTGGACAGACTGTATATAGATGGCAAGTTGTTAATGGATGAAACCATAACCCCCTGGTTATTCAATCAATCAGTCAACTTTATTCCAGACTCAGAGTCCAACATAATAAAAACAAAACAATTAAAACAAATAAAAAGAAAGACATACAGCTACAGTACAAACTTTAAAAAGACTTAAAAAGACAACTGTACCAGTGCCTTCTAAACTGTGACTGACAGCGAATAGAACTGAGCTTAATGCTAGACATAACCTGGATGATTTCATTTCCAGATACATCAAGATGACAGATGAATTTACACATAAGATTCCTTATTACTGCATGCAGAGTATTTACACGTGATGATACAAATAACTCAGAAGCACTGCACCATCGAGGCTTTTTAAGTAAAATTCTCAAAGCATCATTGTAAGCAACCTGTAGTCTTTGCATGCTTTGTTTCTTATAATTTGTCCGTGAATGAGCAGTGTATAAAGGTGTACAATAGGTTTTAAAAAGAACCAGCTTCACCTCATCTGAACAAAAGCCAAACCTACGTGCAAGAATATTTGCTTTCATGTAAATCTTGCAGCGCTGTCTGACAATATCATCATCATCAGTCATTCTATCATTAATAAAATGTCCCAGATATTTGACTTTATCCCTGACATTTAATTCCCTGCCTGCCAAATCAAAAACAGGACATTTCATTATCATGTCTTCTCTAGTGCGACAAATCAGCACAAAACTCTGATTCGTGTTATATTTTTTGTCATTTTCATCTCCATAAGCAGTACACACTCTTAACTCATGAAGACCAGCACTACTTGGACTGAGGACAACAAGCTCGTCAGCATACATAAAATGATTCACTAACTTATTCCCTATTAAACACCCAGTTTTACAGGCATTCAGTTGCTTTGACAACTCATCCATATAAAGATTAAACAGGATAGGGGACAATATACTGCCCTGTCTGACACCACTGCTCACACCAGATGGGAATGAATGACTCACCACTCGCTTTGTTATCTGATAACTCTCTAATGGCTTTGGTCACCACAGAAGTTAATCAGGAACGAATCGTCCCTCTCTACTTTCCGTACTTTACAACTTTCATTATTAATTGAGTTAACCCCTTGAACTCCGGGATTCTGCGGGCGGTCACGTCTCTGCGTCATAGTGCGCCTCAGTGCGCACTGAAAAAAAAAAGCTGCATTTCCGTTTTTCCAGTACAGACACAGCCACGAACAGAAAGGCAAAGGAGTGTTTTGATTGGTTTAGATTTGATTGACCTCTCATTCGACTAATAAGAGCCTTGAATTGGGTTTCTGAAACCTTGAAGAACCAATGACTGAAAACCTGGCAAGAAGGACCTGCCTACCAACGACCGCGAATACAACGAGCCAATTGAAGCAGAGAAGTTTGAAGATTGAAACGCGTGCGTCCCATGCGTAAAATCTGTTTTGTCTAAGCTGCTGGGTGACACACATTGAGACCTGTGCGTAACGGTAGCGTTAGCCAGTCTTTTTTTATTACTACTGTTCTTATTTGTTTTGAAAAATCGTTCGCCAAAACCGCAATCATGGAAGTGGAGATGGTTTGACCGGGTTGGGTGACCAGAACCATGAGTCTGTAACAACCGGACCAGCTTCATGTTCGTCTGACAATGAGGAACAGATGTTCGCCAACGACACTGCTGTTGTGGACAGGTAAGTGTTATAAGCTAAATTATTCTTTATCAATGAAAATAGTAATAAAAATGACTTTTGACCGATCGGTAATTACAACCATGATGGACCGTTGACGGACCGTTTTTTGTGCGCCGAGCTCCTCTGTAGCGGGGGGGGAGTTGTTATCCTCTACATTGCAGATATTTTAGTATCATTTTTATTGCACTGTAGGTTATTTTTTCTTGCAAAAAAAGGCCACACATTTTTTACGTGGCATGCTTCTTTGTGTACACACACACAGCCCTGAGTGTCACCTTTCATTAGAGCCCAAGATGAAGCTTCTATGTTGAAGCATTCAAAAGTTAGACATTTTTCCAAACTGTGCCATTTGGCACAATTTGGCACAGTTCAAAAACGCCTGGGAACAACCTGAGAAAAAAGCTGTGTAATATATTCCTTTTTTGTGGTATTGTTACAAAATTTTGACCTCAGCTGGATAACACTTGGTTCTACATTTCTGTTGTATTTTCCAGCCCGGATCTGACAGCTGTGTGTTATTTGCAAGCATTTGTATCCAAAAAAACACCCAGGCCAAATTTATTTTCTTCAAGTTCAGTATGTTTAGATGACCGTTACTCAGTGGCCGGAGCACTTAGAGAGATTATGACTATTTGCCAAAAAATTCAAAGTCTTTTCTTTTAAATGAGACCAACCCCATGAAGATGCTGCAAAGGGTTGAAGAACAGCTTTTGATTTACTTTGGGTATGTTATTTTTAGGTGTTTTTAGGGAAATTGACCAGAGTTCAAGGGGTTAAACAATGAGTAAAAATGCCACTGCCATAAGTCAACAATACTTTCTATACCTGAAATGCCTTCCACAGTACAGGGTATAGATGTTTTACAGTTACTAATCTGTCTAGGCTCCTTCCAGAAATCCATGACATTCTTATCTAACAGTTTCTTGGCCAAAGAATTACTTCTCATTAGCTGCTCATTTTTAGAAATATAGCGGATGGCATACTTGTATTCTGCATTCGTACGTTTCTTTATCTCAAACTCTGGCCCTTGTCTGGGTCTCCCAGTCACCACCCATGCTTTAAATGCTTCACAGGCTTCAGAATAATGCACAGCTACAGCCTCAGACCAACCAGGTCTTAGATTATGTGTCTTATGTATATTCCAATAATAAGGCTTCCAGTCCTTATACAGGGAGTTAACTATAGCATCGTACATACTACAGAGATCTTTTTTATGCTCAACATTGCCGCAGTTCACATCGCTGCACATCACAGCATCTCTAGGAAGACAAACTTTACTCAAGGATTTATCTGTACGGACACAATACTCAACAATTTCTTCCTTAGAAAGAGTGGCCCAGTCTAATTTTTCCACCACATCCTGACTGACATTCTGACATAGTGCAGGTAGACAATCAACATTAATTATCATCTTAAAAGGTATATGATCAGACATTGATATCCCATAATAAATACTTATGCCACCCAAAGAGGCATGTGCATCACCAGTGCTGATGCAATGGTCCAGCCAGGATGTAGTGTGCCAGGCCTCACTTATATAGGTATAACTATCAGAAGGCATTAACACTTTACCTGACAAAGTTAAATTATTTCCGTAACAAAAATGATACATACGTTTTGCAAATAAGGAGTTAATGTCAGATATGTCCACATTCATGTCCTCTACAATAAAAATACAAGTATTATTATAATCTTACATCATCATCATCATAGCAGGCTGTCAGGGGGCGACAATGACTGTTTCATTTAGGTCTGATCAGATTCCTCCACGCAGCTCTGTCCTTCGCCATCCGCTGCCAGGAACTCCTGACCTTGTTAACCCGGGCGACGTCCGAGCCTGTATGAGTTGCTTTCTGATTGACCATTTCATGAAACTGCTTGCAAAGTATTTGAGTACTGCTAGCTTTTGCTGGACTAGTGGCACATTCTTGGCAGATAGAGGTATTATCAGTGGCAAGGACAGGCCAAGACAAACTGACTCCAGTATCTGTTGCAGTGACTGACCAGATGATAGGTTTGTTTATCTCTGCTCTTTGTGCAGTGCATGTCACAATGCACCCACTGGCAAAGTCCTCCACAGACCTTGCGACAGATGTGCTTACCTGCCAAGATGTCTAGTCTCACCCAGTGTAACTGGGAGTGGTCCACCACAGACTTGTGACAGACATTGTTTTTAGTTCTGCCAGGATGCCCAGTTTCACCCTCCACACCCTCGGAAGGGCGGGGTTGCCGGTTGAGTCGCCAACAGCCTGACCCATGAGACAGGTAGTACTAGTTTTCATGGTTATCCGGTAGCAAGCAAACCAGTGTCTGACCTGACAATTTAGTGTCAGGTCAGGCATCGACACTAAAAAGCATTAAATTTATGAGGAAAAACATGAGATCTTATGAGAAATGTCACAAATTTATGAGGAAAAACATCAAATTTCTGAAAAAAAGTAACAAATTTATGAGGAAAAACATCAAATTTATGAGGAAAAAATGTCACAAAATTGTGAGAAAAAGCATCAAATTTATGAGGAAAAACATCAAATTTATGAGAAAAGTCACACATTTATGAGGAAAAAAATCCACAAATTTCTGAGAGAAAACACAAATTTATGAGGGAAAAAAATGTCAAGTTTATGAGGAAAAACATCAAATTTATGAGGAAAAAAACGTTAGAAATTTATCAGGAAAAACATCTAATTTATGAGAAAAAAACATCAAATTTATGAGAAAAAAATTCACAAATTTATAAAAGCAAGCTTATTTAAATATTCAACAAAACAAAAGAGACCAACTCTAAAACTGGGAACTTGGAACGTCTGCACTATGATGACAGGACTTGCTGCTAACCTCAAGGACATCAGCGACATCAGGAAGACTGCCATCATCAATAATGAGCTGAAGAGACTGGAAGTGGATATCGCCACTCTCCAGGAAACAAGGTTGGCTGACGCAGGCACACAGAGAGAAGGACTACACGTTCTACTGGCAGGGAAAGGGCAGTGACGAACACAGGGAACACGGAGTGGGCTTCGCAGTGAAGAACACCTTGCTGAAGATGGTGGAACTGGGCAGCAATGGCTCTGCACGACTCCTCACCCTCCACCTTAACACTACTCAAGGCCCAGTCACCCTCGTCAGTGTGTATACTCCAACACTGACAGCCACACCAGAGGCAAAAGACGAGTTCTACGAGAATCTCACAACAACTGTCAGGATCATCCCCAACTCTGAACAACTCATCCGTGCTCAAAGCACTGGCACCAGCTGGACTTGATCCTGACCAGGCGCACCTCACTGAAGAACGTGCTAATCACCCGCTTGTTCCAGAGTGCAGATTGTGACACAGACCATTCATTGGTGTGTTGCAAGGTCAAGCTGCAGCTGAAGAAATTCCACCGTGCCAGACAGCCTGGAAAGGCACGGATTGACACCAGCAAGATAGCCTAACCAGAACTTGTTGAGCAGTTTGCCTCCACCTTTGTGAAGGAACTTGGTGAACCACAAGAAGGAGAGTCTTCAATGCAGAAGTGGGAAGAGCTGCGAAACACCATCCACCGCACAGCCTTGGCTACCTTTGGGAGGAAGACCTCGAAGTCACAGGACTGGTTTGATGCCAAGTCGACCGTGATGACCCCCGTCATTGAAGCCAAGCACTCAGCACTTGCTGAGTACAAGAAGTACCCAAACGAGAAGAATCTCCAGATTCTCAGGGCTGCGAGAAGCAAGGTTCAGCAGACTGCTCGGTGCTGCGCCAATGAGTACTGGACTCAGCTCAGCCAAGACATTCAAACCGCTGCCATAACAGAGAACATCCGTGGTATGTACGACGCCATCAAGAAAGCACTTGGTCTGGCTCAGAGCAAGACGGCCCCCCTCGAATCCTCCACTGGGGAGACGATCACAGAAAAGAACAAGCAGATGGAGAGATGGGTGGAGAACTACTCCGACCTCTACTCCAGACAGAACACCGTGACACCGTCAGCCCTTGATGCCATCGATTGCCTGCCATCCATGGATGAACTTGACGCCGAGCTAACCATCGACAAACTCAGCAAGGCCATTGATAGCTTGGCCGCTGGCAAGGCACCTGGCAACGACAGCATACCCCCCGACCTGATCAAGCACTGCAAGACCACCCTACTGCTGCCATTGCATGACGTCCTCTGCCAGTGCTGGAAGGAAGGTGCCGTACCACAGGACATGAGGGATGCCAAGATCATCACCCTCTACAAAAACAAAGGGGAGAGAAGTGACTGCAACAACTACAGGGGCATCTTCCTCCTCAGCATTGTTGGCAAAGTCTACGCACGAGTTGTCCTTGTTCATCTACAGAAGCTTGCCAAACGTGTCTACCCCGAGTCTCAGTGTGGCTTCCACGCTGGGCGATCGACGGTGGACATGATATTCTCCATCCGCCAACTCCAGGAGAAGTGCAGAGAACAGAACATGCCCCTGTACATCGCCTTCATCGACCTCACCAAAGCGTTCGATCTGGTCAGCAGAGAGGGCCTTTTCAAGATCCTGACAAAGATAGGATGCCCACCAAAGTTGCAAAGCCTCATCGAATCATTTCACACCAACATGCAGGGGATGATGCAGTACGACGGCAACATCTCAGAGCCATTCAATATACACAGTGGAGTGAAACAGGGCTGTGTACTTGCGCCAACCCTCTTTGGGATTTTCTTTGCCATGCTCCTGAGGCATGCCTTCAGCACAGCAACAGAGGGAATCTATCTGCATACAAGATCTGACGGCAGGCTTTTCAACCTCGCCCGCCTGAAAGCCAGAACCAAAGTACGTGAGGCTCTAATCAGAGATATGCTGTTCGCAGACGACGCTGCAGTCGTGACCCACACACAGCAGGAGCTTCAGACCCTGATGGACCGCTTCTCCCAGGCATGCATGGACTTTGGGCTTACCATCAGCCTGAAGAAGACTAACGTCTTGGCGCAAGGCACAGAAGCACCACCAACCATCACCATCGATGACTACGAGCTGGAGGTCGTGAATCAGTTCACGTACCTGGGGTCCACGATCAGCAGCAACCTCTCCCTTGATACAGAGATCGACAAGAGAATTGGAAAATCAACCTCCACACTCGTTTGCCTCACCACACGAGTGTGGGAGAATCCCAAACTCTCTGTCAAGACGAAGATGGCAGTGTACAATGCCTGCGTCATCAGCACACTGCTCTATGGGAGTGAGATGTGGACAACATACGCCCGGCAGGAAAACAGACTGAATTCCTTCCACTTGCGCTGCATTTGCCGCATCCTGGACATATCCTGGCAGGACAAAGTGTCCAACACAGAAGTCCTGTCCCGCGCCGGCCTTCCCTCCATGTTCACTCTACTCAGGCAGCACAGGCTCCGCTGGCTAGGCCATGTTCACCGTATTGAGGATGGCAGAATCCCCAAAGACGTCCTCTACGAAGAACTGGCGACTGGCAGGAGAGACGCTGGCCGCCCACAGCTGCGCTTCAGAGACGTCTGCAAGAGAGACATGAAGGCCCTGGAGATCAACACAGAGCGCTGGGAGGACCTCGCAAAAGACCGCTCCAAATGGAGAGGCACCCTGACCAGACAGCTCAAGGTGGGTGAAGAGAAACTGACTGCTGCAGCAGATGAAAAAAGGACCCGCAGGAAGAACCACCATAGACCCAGCAGCACAGAGACCACCCACAAGTGCAACCTGTGTAACAGGGACTGCCATTCGCGCATCGGCCTGTTCAGCCACAGGCGGTGCTGTTCCAGCAGAGTAGACATCTAGGATTCTCTTCCATGGTCATCATAGACCGACGGAGGCCGATGTCCCATCCTCATTCTGGCTCAAGTAGGTTCATTTTGTCTTCTTTTAATAATTTACTTTTTCTTCTTATTAAAGACAAAAATCTTTACATGTTTCAACTGTTCACTGCAGCCTTCGTCAGAGTGAACAGTTGAAATATGTAAAGAAGGTAAAACCATCTCCTTTCTATTTTTGTCTTTAATAAGAACAAAAGGTAAATCATCCTCATTCTGTTGACACTCAAATGGTGTATATACATTAATAATAAGAAATTCCTTATCATTAAACTGCACACAAATACACCAATCTACACCAAGTCGGACAACATTTATCAGAGTGTCCAGCTTCTTTCTCCAGAGAATAGCCACACCTCCAGGTATCCTACTCCTGATAATCCCATTGCTGAGGTCAGTTGTAGACTCCCCAACACCATGTCAGGGTTAAAACAGTTCAAACATTCCAAATCTTGTTTAGAAAGAAACGTCTCCCGAAGGCGCAAAATATCACAAGTGTTCAATAAATTGTCAATAACTATCCGGCGAACTTTTTCTCGAGCGCTTTGCCCCAGGTTATGGCCATGACAGTTTAAGACATGACCTGTATACCCATCAGTATAAATTAACGAAGATCACTATCATCGGTGGGTGCCTGCACATTCACCACAGCAGCTGCTCCACTATCTCCAGCCCCCCCAGCCCCCCAGGGCTCATAATATCACCGCACCAATGCGCCCTCTGGCCAGAGCTCTGGCTGGTACATGTCCCCAACCTCAGAGCATTCTGCCGTTACTTTAAATGAACCAACCCTACTGTTACTAGTGATGATTTTCTGACAAATAACTTCTCATCCAAGCTTGTCTTTACAATATTCAGATAAAGTATCAGCTTCCAAATCAGAATGAAAACGGGTAGCAAACACACTCACCATTGTAGTCTGTACAGTTTTAATATTACCAGAGCCCGTACCAACAACAGTAGCCATGTTGCTGGCTTTATTCCTATGGCTGATTGAAGCAGAGGATGATTTGGGTTTAGCCGCAGCGTGCTCAATTCGTCGTCCCTTTTTCACCACTTGACTCCACTTTGGAGAGCCTGGTGAAGACGCTACTGCACCGGAACTTATCCCGGTTATAAGCTGAGCCACTGGGTCCAAATTCACCACCAAAGTCTTCTCTCCGGCTGCCAAATGAGATTCCTGTGCAGCCCCAGACATTGTATCAGTCATCGGACAGATTCCAGCCTCCGCTCCAACATCTATGGTACCGACAGCCCCCCCCCCCCCCCAGAGCAGGTGCATCGTTATCCACAGTCCGTAAAGCAGATTGCTCCAGGCCACTTACACGTTGGGTAATATCCAAAGTAATAGTACGTAGAGCCTCACTGAAGTTAGTCTGTAACAGAATGGCTTGTTTCATAGAACAAACCTCTGCATATAAGTGCTCCATTCTTCTCAGGAGACTTGAACAGTCCAAGCTGGTAAATGTAACCAGTGGCAAATATCCAGGTAATGAGAGACAAATCTAGGTAGATTTTCACCACACTCGGTCATTACCTTAAGGCAGCTCTTTATATTATTAACATCTTTTTGGGACCCCTTATGTGCAACACACCTTTGTGTAGTGGGGCAGAGCTCAAACAAAACTTTCTTTGAGGATTCAATCCACTCAGAGTCATAAGTATTAGTTAGCAATAAGACGATCTCGTCTTGACTCAGTCTTAATTTTCACTGCAAGGGAATTTAACAGCTCCTCCTCAACAATTGTTTTCCCATCGGTAGTCTTATATACTTCAGGTTTTAATCAAGACCGCTTAAACTCAGGAGCAAGGGCAGAGCCATTCCAACCACGATGCGTGGCTTCCGCTGTTACCACGTGAGTCACTAGAACTTCCTTTTTTTTTTTCTTAGCTACAGTTGGAAAAAAGCGTGCAATTGTGCGCAGGTCTCTTATTTGATCTCGGTTTAATTTAACATTTGTCTAATGTTTCTTTCTTTTCTGATGAGGTTGTTGTTTGTCTGATGTAACTAATTTTGTTGAAGATGTTAGGTCGTTGTTGAATGTTATCTGCATTTTTTTCACTATTTACTAACCTTTATGTCTGTTTTCTCTCATACTTCTGGTTTATGGGAAATAACTTTAAGTACATGCACCCAAGTCCATACACCCCATTTACTTGCAATTGCAAGCAAATGGAACAGAGACATCATGCGCACACACCCAAGCATACATGCATAGATATATATTTTACACATAACATACATATACACACATATCAGAATCAGAATCAGCTTTATTGGCCAAGTATGCACAACACATACAAGGAATTTGACTTTGGCTAAAAACTTGCTCTCATTGTTCAGGTGGAGGATTTAAATAAGGATTCAATGACAACAGAGTATGTACAGTAAATTACAGTCTGTCCACGTTTCTATAAAAGGATGCAAATATATACAGGAATATATGCAGTTATTTACTCAGACTAACCACACTTTGCAGAGATATATGAAAAAATATACAGTCACAGTATTTCAATGTGAACTCAGATTCAGTGATATAATGTGAATGAAGTAAAAAGCAGTGTGAGAGTTATGTGCAATGTAATAATGGATGAAAAAGTCATGAGTACAGCAACAGGTAGGACTAGGTGAATGTTAGGAGTTCATCAGAGTGATGGCTTGAGGAAAGAAACTGTTCCTGTGACGGGTGGTTTTGACCTTCAGTGATCTGTAACGACGACCAGAAGATAGAAGTTCAAACAGTTTGTGGCCGGGGTGTGATGGGTCAGCACAGATGTTTCCCGCCCGTTTCCTGGTTATGGACCGATATAAGTTCTCAATGGAGGGTAGGTCAGTACCAATGATCCTCTCCGCAGACTTAATGATCCGCTGCAGTCTGGTCTTGTCCTGTTTAGTGGCAGATCCAAACCAGACAGTGATGGAAAAGCAGAGGACAGATTGGATGATGGCGGTGTAGAAGACAACCAGCAGCTCCTGAGGCAAATCAAACTTCTTGAGCTGACGCAGAAAAAACAACCTCTGCTGGGCCTTTTTCCGGACAGTGTCTATATGGGAGGACCACTTCAGGTTCCAGGAGATTGTGGTACCCAGAAACTTGAAGGAGTCCACAGTGGACACTGTGCTGTTGAGGATGGTGAGTGGGGGGAATGAAGGGGGGTGTCACCTGAAATCCACAGTCATCTCCACCGTTTTGGCTGGGTTAAGTTCAAGATGGTTCTGGCTGCACCAGAGGATCAGCTGCTCCACCTCCCGCCTGTATGCAGACTCATCATCATCCCGGATCAAACCAATGACTGTGGTGTCGTCCGCAAACTTCAGGAGCTTCACCGAAGGGTCCTCTGAGGTGCAGTCGTTGGAGTAGAGGGAGAAGAGCAGTGGGGAAAGGACACATCCTTGGGGGGCGCCAGTACTAATTTTTCGGGAGCTAGATGTAAATCTCCCTAGCTTCACCTGTTGCCACCTGTCAGTCAGAAAACTGGAGATCCACTGGCAGGTGGAGGGGGGCACCTTGAGCTGGAGGAGTTTCTGATGAAGAATGCCTGGGATGATGGTGTTGAACGCTGAGCTGAAGTCAACAAACAGGATCCTGGCGTACGTCCCTGAGGAGTCGAGGTGTTGCAGGATGTAGTGTAGTCCCATATTCACTGCATCATCCACTGACCTGTTTGACCGGTAGGCAAACTGCAGTGGGTCCATCAGGGGGCCTGTGATGACCTTCAGGTGGTTCAGCACCAACCTCTCCAAGGATTTCATGACCACAGAGGTCAGGGCAACAGGTCTGTAGTCGTTTAATCCTGTAACAGAGGGTTTCTTGGGAACTGGAATGATGATGGAGCGTTTGAAGCAGGAAGGCACTTCACGCAGCTCCAGTGATCTGTTAAAGATCCGGGTGAAGATGGGGGCCTACTCGTTGGAGCAGACTCTCAGGCAGGACGGAGACACACCATCAGGTCCTGCAGCCTTCTTGATCTTTTGTCTCTGAAAGACCCGGCGCACCTCCTCTTCACAGATCGTTAGTGCTGGTGGGAGGTCAGAGTGGAGGAGGGATGGAGTTCCTGGGGCTGCAGATAATCCTTTTGTGTGGGTGGGAGGTGAGAACTGTAGGTTCTTTTCAAACCTGCAGTAAAAGCTGTTTAGGTCGTTAGCCAGCTGGAGGTTTTCCACAGGGTGGGGGGATGGTCTCCTGTAGTTGGTGATATTCTGCAGGCTTCTCCAGACAGAAGCAGAGTTGTTGGCTGAGAAGTTTTTTTGTAACTTCACACTGTAGCTCCTCTTAGCAAGCCTGATCTCCTTCGTCAGCATGTTTCTGGCCCGCTTGTACAGAGTCCAGTCACCAGTCCTGTAGGCCTCCTCCTTGGTCTGACGTAGCTGCTTCAGTTTAGGAATGAACCAGGGTTTATTGTTGTTGTATGTGCAGAAGGTCTTGGTCTGCACACACATGTCCTCGCAGAAACAGATGTATGACGTCACAGTGTCAGTGAGTTAATTTAGGTTAATGGCTGCAGCTTCAAAAACACTCCAATCTGTGCAGTCAAAGCAGGCTTGTAACTTCAGCTTTGATTCCTCAGTCCACTTCTTCACAGTCCTTACAACAGACTTGGAAGTTTTTAGTTTCTGTCTGTATGTTGGAATAAGATGGAGCAGACAGTGGTCAGAAAAACCCAGAGCTGCACGGGGGACGGCATGATAGGCATTTCTTAAAACTGTGTAACAGTGGTCGAGTGTATTTGTGTCCCTGGTGGGACATTTAATATGCTGTCTGTATTTAGGAAGCTCATTTGTGAGATTAGCTCGATTGAAATCACCCAGAATGATAAGCAGAGAGTCTGGATGTTTTTCCTCCACGTCTGCTATCTGGTCAGCGAGGTGCTGCAGTGCCTCTGTTGTAGAAGCAGCAGGCGGGATATAAATTCCGACCAGAATAAATGAGGAGAACTCTCGCGGTGAATAAAAGGGTTTACAGTTTATGAACAGTGACTCTAGGTTAGGGCTACAAAACTTCTTCAACACTGTGACATCAGTACACCAACCTTCGTTTATGTAGAAGCAGATTCCACCACCTTTAGTCTTTCCAGAGAATTCTCGGCTGCGATCAGCGCAAAACAGTTGGAATCCGTCCAGGCGCACCGCACTGTCCGGGATGTGTTCACTCAGCCAGGACTCCGTGAAACAAAGGGCGCCAGATCTGCTAAAATCCCGGTTTTTGTGAGTCAGGAGCAGCAGTTCATCCATTTTGTTCGCCAAACAGCGGATATTTGCCAGATGGATCGATGGGAGCGGCGTGCGAAATCCTCGTTTCTTCAGCCTGACTAGCGCACCGGCACGTTTACCACGCCGCCTTCGTTTCCGGCCAGCGCCAATAGCCGCTGCTCCCACAGCTAAGATTGACTGAAAAAACTTCAGATCAGCAGCAGCAACTGGCGGAGAAGTTGCATTGGGATGTAGTCTCAGTGAAAGTAGTTCCTCCCTTGAATAGGTGATTCGGACAGAAGAGCAGAAGTCCAAAAAAACACACAAAATTATCAAAAACATCAGAGAGCAGAAGCCAGTGGCTGCCATCCGCGGCGCCATCTTTTTTTTTTTTTTTTTTATATGCATACACTGTGGACATATAATCACATAGGCACATTTAGTTAGCCTTTAGCACAAAACCAGGGGTGAGACTGGACATCCTGGCAGATAAGCACATCTGTCACAAGGTCTGTGGTGAACTTTTGCCAGTCGGTGCATTGTGACATGCACTGCACAAAGAGCAGAGATAAACAAACCTATCATCTGGTCAGTCACTGCAAAAGATACTGGAGTCAGTTTATTTTGGCCTGTCCTTGCTACTGACAATACCTCTATCTGCCAAGAATGTGCTGCTAGTCTAGCAAAAGCTAGCGGTACTCAAATATTTTGCAAGCAGTTTCATGAAATGGTCAGTCAGAAAGCAACTCCACCAACCTGTTCACGTTTCTAATCGTTTTTCCCCGCTCAGCGACACACCCGCTGAGGAAAAAACTCTGATCATTGGCGACTCTGTAGTCAGAAACGTGAACCTAGAGACTCCAGCGGCCATAGTCACATGCATTCCTGGGGCCAGAGCAGGCGACATCGAGTCAAATTTGAAAATGCTGGCTAAAAGTAACTGTAAATATTCCACAATTGTTATTCACGCCGGCATTAATGACATCCGTCTCCGGCAGTCGGAAGTCACGAAACTTAATGTAGAATCGGTGTGTGACTTTGCAAAAACGATGTCTGCCACTGTAGTATTCTCTGGGCCCCTCCCCAATCTGACCAGTGATGACATGTTTAGTCGCTCGTCATCCTTGAACCGCTGGCTGTCTGTGTGGTGTCCTAAAAATGACGTGGGCTACATTGACAATTGGAGCTCCTTTTGGGGAAAACCTGGTCTTATGAGACGAGACAGCATTCATCCCACTTTGGATGGTGCTTCTCATTTATCTAACAATCTGGCATCTTTTTTATCCAAATTTCCAAAACCATGACTACTCAGAGTTGGGACCAGGAAGCAGAGTCGCAGTCTTACACGCCTCTCTGCAGCTCCTCTTCATCCGCCACCCCTCAGCTTAGCCCCTGTCTTCCCCATCAGAGAATCGTTGTCTGCTCCCTCCAAAGTAAATAAAAATATAATGTATAAGCATCCCAAAGTGATAAAGCAAAATATTGGTAAAACTCAAATTAAACATAAAGCCTCTAAATTGAATGATTTGGCCTCTGTTCCTCCTCATAATTTAAAAATTAAATGTGGTTTATTAAATATTAGGTCTCTAACTCCCAAGTCTCTGTTAGTCCATGATCTGTTAATTGATCATCAGATTGATTTAATTTCCCTTACAGAGACTTGGTTAGGACAAGAGGATTATGTTGGTTTAAATGAATCAACTCCCTCTGGTTATTTAAACTGTCAAAATCCCAGAAGTTCTGGTCGTGGAGGAGGAGTAGCATCAATTTACCATTCCAAATTACTAGTTAATGTAAAGCAAAAAACATGTTATAATTCCTTTGAGGGCCTGGTCCTCAGTATTGGGCACTTTAGCAATTCCAGGTTAAACCCAATTTTATTTGCCATAGTTTATCGTCCCCCATCAACCTATTCAGAATTTTTATCCGAATTTCCTGATTTCTTAGCTGATTTAGTGCTGAAATCTGATAGAATAATTATAGTAGGGGACTTTAATATACATGTGGATGTAGATAGTGACTGCCTTAATGTGGCTTTTAATTCAATATTAGACTCGATTGGGTTTTCTCAGAAAGTAGGAAATTCTACTCATTACCTCCACCATACATTGGACCTTGTTCTGACATATGGCATAGAAATAGAAAATCTTGTAGTGTCTCCTCATAACCCTGTACTGTCAGACCATTGTCTGTTAACCTTTGATTTTACTATTTCTGACTATTTGGCTCCTAAAGAAAAATATTATCACAGTAGATGCCTCTCAGATGATGCTGTTTCCAAATTTATGCAGATTGTTTCCTCTATGCCATGTGTCAACACAACGGAAATAAGCTATAGACAGCTTGCTCCTTCTGTAATTGATAACATGGTGCTGGTGGGCTGCACGGTGGCGCAGTGGTTTAGCACTGTGGCAGCACAGTTTTACCCTCGGCCGGGGGATCGCGGGGATCATGAGATCGTGGGTTCGATCCCAGCCCCCGACCAACAGTGAGCTGTGTGGAGTTTGCATGTTCTCCCCGTGTTGCGCGGGTTTACTCCGGGATTTCTCCGGTTTCCTCCCGCACACCAAAAACATGTAGGTTTAGGGCGCTCGCGCACGCAGCGACCAGCAGCCAGTGGCTTGTCACCAGACTGCAAACCAAGTCTACCTACGGGTACAAATAAGTAACAAAAAAAAAAAAAAAAAAAAAAAAAAAAAAATGGTGGATAGTGTTTCAGCTTCTCTGCATCAGGCTCTAGACTTGGTGGCCCCCTTAAAAAAGAAAAAGTCTAATCAGAGATTTTTAACTCCTTGGTTCAACACAGAAACTCGTAGCTTACAGAAGGCTCGTCAATTAGAAAGAAAATGGCGCTCTACTGATTTAGATGAAATCTATTTAGCTTGGAGAAATCATCTTTTAATTTATAAAAAATCTCTTAGAAAAGCTAGAACGAGTTATTACTCTGCATTAATAGAAGAGAACAAGAATAATCCCAGGTTTCTTTTCAGTACTGTAGCCAGGTTGACAAAGAGTCAGGACTCTGTCAATCCTAGCATCCCCTTAGAGCTTACTAGTCAGGACTTTATGAACTTTTTCAATAATAAAATTTCATCCTTCAGAGATAAAATCAATCAGATTCTTCCCACAGTTAACTTAAATACTGTAACTACTACAACTCCTTCTATTGATGTCTGTCTTGATGAGTTTACTCCAATCGACCTTTGTGAGTTAGACAAAATAGTTTCCTCATCCAAACCTTCAACTTGTCTTTTAGACCCTATTCCTACCAGGTTATTTAAAGAAGTCTTCCCACTTATTGGTAGCTTTAGTCTTCATATAATCAATTCTTCATTAACTTTAGGCCATGTACCGCAGGCTTTTAAAACGGCTGTAATTAAACCCTTACTCAAAAAGCCAACGCTAGATCCAGGAGCTTTAGCTAACTATAGACCAATCTCTAATCTCCCTTTCATTTCAAAAATCTTAGAAAGAGTTGTTGCTACGCAATTATTTGACCACCTGCAGGGAAATGGTTTATTTGAGGAGTTTCAATCTGGGTTTAGAATCCATCATAGCACTGAAACAGCCTTAGCGAAGGTCACTAACGACCTCCTCATTGCATCTGATAATGGACTAGTTTCTGTACTTGTCCTTTTAGATCTTAGTGCAGCTTTTGATACTATTGATCATAATATTCTACTTGATAGATTAGAACACTATGTTGGACTTAATGGAACTTCGTTGCAGTGGTTTAGATCTTATTTATCTGATAGGTTCCAGTTTGTTCATGTAAATGATGAGTTTTCTCTCAGCTCAAAGCTTAGTCATGGAGTTCCACAGGGATCTGTGCTTGGCCCTACTCTTTTTAGTTTATATATGCTTCCGTTAGGCAACATTATTAGAAAGCACTGTATACATTTTCACTGTTATGCAGATGACACACAATTATACCTGTCAATGAAGCCAGATGATACTAATCAATTAGCCAAGTTAGAAGCCTGTCTTAAGGAAATCAAAGTTTGGATGACTTGTAATTTCCTGCTATTAAATTCAGATAAGACTGAAGTCATTCTTGTTGGTCCAAAAAACCTTAGAAATTCCTTTCCAAATCAAACTTTCAGTTTGGATGCAGTTACTCTTTCTCTTAATAGCTCTGTGAGGAACCTTGGAGTTATTTTTGATCAGGATTTGTCCTTCAATTCACATATTAAATTTGTTTCTAAGACTGCCTTCTATCATTTGCGTAATATTGCCAAGATTAGGAGCATCTTGTCTCAGAGTGATGCTGAGAAGCTGATCCACGCTTTTGTTAGCTCGAGATTAGATTATTGTAATTCTTTATTATCAGGCTGTCCTAAAACATCTTTAAAAAGTCTTCAGCTGATCCAAAATGCTGCAGCAAGAGTTTTAACAGGTACTAGAAAGAGAGATCATATCTCTCCGGTTCTGGCCTCCCTTCATTGGCTTCCCATAGAGTTTAGAATTAAGTTTAAAATCCTTCTTCTTACTTACAAAGCTCTAAACAATCAGGCTCCTTTTTATTTAAAAGATCTGATACTACCGTATCATCCTAACAGAGCACTACGCTCCCAAAATGCAGGTTTACTTGTAATACCTAGAATCTCCAAAAGTACAATGGGAGGCAGAGCCTTCAGTTATCAAGCTCCTCTCCTGTGGAATCAGCTGCCAATCTGGATTCGGGAGTCAGACTCAATCTCTGTTTTTAAGAATAGGGCTAAAACCTACCTTTTTGATATAGCCTACAATTAGGGAGGGATCATGTGTTTTCTGAACCCTCCCTTAGTTATGCTGCTAATAGGTTTAGTCAGCCGGGGGACCTCCAGTAATGCACTGGGCCTCACTCCTTTCCTCACTCTCTATGAAATATTTTTTTTTTTTGCTGGTCATTAACATTTGTTTGTTCTCTCCCATAGATTGAGTCCCCATCGTGCTGTTTGCTCTCTACATGTCTGTTCTTTTCTTCTTCTCTATCCCCTCACCCCCCAGCCAGTCGCAGCAGATGACTGCCCCTCCCTGAGCCTGGTTCTGCTGGAGGTTTCTTCCTGTTAAAAGGGAGTTTTTCCTCTCCACCGTCGCCAAGTGCTTGCTCACAGGGGATCGCCTGATTGCTGGGGTCTTTCTGCAACTGTGGGGGTCCTCCCTACAGTTGATAGTGCTATGAGATGACTGTTGTTGTGAAATGGCGCTATATAAATAAAGTTGAATTGAATTGAATTGAACTCATACCGGCTTGGACATCGCCTGGGTTTGGTGGGTCGGGAGTTCCTGGTGGTGGAGGGCGGAGGATGAAGCTGCGTGGAGGAATCTGATCGGACCGTAAGTGAGACAGTCATTGTTGCCTGCGACAGACTACTATGATGATGATGAGCACAGAACCAGTTAGTGAAAATAGGTCCACATTTAAGTTTGCCACATGGAACATACGTGGAATTGGTACCAGGGAGAAGAGGCTGTAAGTTTTTAATCAACTGAAGGATCTACAGGCAGACTTTGTCTTATTAGAGGAAACACATATTTGCTGGCTGGGAATGAAAAGGAGAAATACCATCTTCGCTTCTAAGGCAAACAGCTAAACCGCGGGACACACACCCAGGCTTGATCATCCTGTGGTGGGCCTGCCTCAGTGGAGGGTGTCTTATGAAAAATGGCCGAAACACCCTGTGATGCTGAGGTACACAACTGACGATGTGTCCCACCGGTGAAGCCTTATAGCAGCCATCCCTGAAGAACTCCCCACGGACGCAGAAGTGGTGCAAACAGCAGGGATTGTAACAACTAGTCCTCAAGTTGTCTGTACATGTGCTCACCTCCCTGGAATTCCCCCACATGTACTCAGCCGGCTTTAATTCTAAACAAAGGGGGGTAGCTATATTGGTAAACAGAAGAATACGCTTTGTTGTGAATAATACCATAGCAGATCCGAAAGGTAGATTTATAATATTAACTTCTTAACTGTGTATGTCACTAAACTGCGACATAACCCCTAGTGGTGAACAGTGGCAAATATATATATATTTTTTTTAGAAAATATTCAGATCAGATGTCAGAACATTCCAAGGCTACAACTTTAAAGTGGTAAGAGATAATGGCTTACTGTCAACTAGAAAGATGTAGAATATGATCCAAAGTTTTAGACAGGAGTAAATTTACGCATCTAATTTGCATACAAACAAACAAAGACATTTGTCACTTACCGCTGGCAAGGCGGCATCCTTTTGCGGAATTCTGGTCGTAATTTTGTCCTCTCCTGGTCATTTTAGCTTTCTCTCCTACATCCAGAAAACTGTTATTGATTATTCCACCTTAATTTTGCTTTTATTCCGCGGCAATTTATCTTATATGACGACATGCAACCAGCGATTGCTCTACAGTCACATTGTGCTCTGGGCGCCGGCAGGTGAAATCAACGAGCTTCATGCTCCCTGTGTTATAAGAACATTTAAACATCTGCCTTCATAATCTAAATAATCTCTTTTTAGAATCATAGTTGGCACATTCGGGACCAAATTCTCTGAATTTGCTCTTCTGTCTGCGATCACGTATGTCCACAACGATGGGTGCCGTCCATTTTGCTTTGTAATCTCAAAGACGAAGAAGAAGAAGGATTTCTTCCTCTTTGGTGTATTACGTATCATCCATGAGTCCTCCAATGCATGTCTGCCACCTTGTGAACTGGCATGATCAGCACAAATCCTCAATACAGCTGGGCAGTGTTTCTGCACGTCATATCAGTTGACAGGGACAGTGCTGTGCTGTGCCACTAGGGGCAAAAGAAATCACACAGCTTAGAGGTTAAAAATCTCAGTTCAAAATTTTGATCTATGTATTGTGTTCATGGCCCAAATGTTGACGACCCATCCTATTTTCACACTTTCACTTCTCTTTCTGAGCACTTGGACACTACACTCATAATAGGAGGAGACTTCAACCTGGGATTAAACCCTGCAATCGACAGGCTCAGTGCTTCAGGGAATTATCGAAACTGGCAGGCTACTGCTATTCTCAAACAATACATGAAAGATTTTGGTCTTTGCAATGAATGGCGTTCTCTTCACCCAACTCTTTGAGAATACACTTTTTTTTCTCATCAGTTCATAGTTCACATTCACGTTTAGACTTCTTTATAGCCAGTAACGCTATTGTGAGGGACATCACAGACACTGAAATATGTTCAAATCAAGCTATTTGCGATCACCATCCAGTATCTCTTACACTAGCAACTGGTCAGTCACTGCAACAGATACTGGAGTCAGTTTGTCTTGGCCTGTCCTTGCCACTGATAATACCTCTATCTGCCAAGAATGTGTCGCTAGTCCAGCAAAAGCTAGCGGTACTCTCAAATGCTTTGCAAGCAGTTTCATGAAATGGTCAGTCAGAGAGCAACTCATACCGGCTCGGACGTCGCCCGGGTTAACAAGGTCAGGAGTTCCTGACAGCGGAAGGCGAATTACAGAGCTACGTGGAGGAATCTGATCAGACCTAAATGAAACAGTCATTGTCGCCCCCGACAGATGATGATGATGATGATGATGATTAAATAGGAAAGCTATAAGGAAAACTAGGAGCTGGGAATTTAATACATCACTACTAAAAGACAAAGACTTTATTACATACTTTAATAGAGTAGGAATCATATCTGGAATATAATGACATGCCAGGAATATCCTTGTGTTCTTTGGGAAGCAGCAAAAGTGGTCATGCAAGGAAAAATAATCTCTTACTGTTCGTATAAGAATAAAAAAGAAAAAGCACTGGTACTGGATTTAGAACAGAAAATTAAATCACTGGAGACAAACTGTGCCGTTTCCCCACAGGAACAGACACTTAACGATCTGAGAAAATTAAAGCTCTAATTAAAAGAAATTACAAACAAAAGAACACAGTTTTTAATACAAAGACTGCATCTTGAGAAGTTTGAACACAGTAATAAATCAGGGCGATATCTTTTGAACAAGCTTAGATTGAACAAAGAAAAAACAACTATCCATTCTATTAAGGATATGACTGGAAATATTACCCACGAGCCTGAAGAAATAAATAACTCCTTCAGAAAGTTTTATGAAAAGCTCTACTCATCTCAGATTAACCCATCTGACTCAGAGATAAATAAATTTCTGGACAATGTTAACTTACCACGACTAAATAATTAACAGATTGCAGCTCTGGATGCACCTCTTCTGGTGTCCAAACTCTAGGAGGCACTTAAACACATCCCAAACAACAAGACTCCGGGACCAGATGGTTTTCCAGTAGAATTTACTGTACACAATGTACAGTATGGGCTTACATCCAACAATTACCGGACCTAGCAGAATCACGTCACACAGTGCCACACTAATAGATAACATATTCACAAACATTATGGAAAATAATATCAGGAGTGGGCTTTTATTGAATGATATCAGTGACCACCAGCCGATTTTTGTTGTCTATCAATGTGATTATAGGAAGAAAAAGTATACCAAAAATATTAAATATAAAAGAATAAGAACCGAAGAATCAATGCATTTACTGACAAAGGAATTATTAATACAAGATTGGAAGATAGTTTGATGAAAATGACAAATAGAGCATATGATAAATTTTTACAAATATTTCAATCATTGTACAATAAATACTGTCCTATAAAACAATACAGTGACAGACAACAAAAAAAAAAATATTCCTTGGGTCACCAAGGGGTTAATAAATGCATGTAAAAAGAAGAATACATTATATAAACAATTCATTAAATGCAGAATGGTGGAAGCTGAGATCAAATATAATAGATACAAAAATAAGCTTACTACTATAATGAGGACCTGTAAGAAAGAATATTACAACAGAATACTAGAGGATAACAAAAATAACATAAAAGGAATATGGCAAGTACTCAATGGGATTATTAGTAATCATCCTAAGAATGCAAATTATCCAGAATATTTTATCGAAAATGGCAATTTGATAAATAATATGGAAGATGTGGTCAGTGGTTTCAATAAATTTTTTTGTAAACGTTGGTCCTGAATTAGCAAAATCAATAGTGACACCAGAAACAAACTACAGTGGTTCTGTGAATGAAATAGAAGATAGAAATCCAAACACAATCTTTTTGGGTGCAGTTACTGAAAAGGAAGTTATCGAGACTGTGAGTAAATTTAAGAACAAAAAAAATCAACGGACTGGAATGAAATTGACATGACAATAGTGAATAAAGTAATTGAGGGAATTGTTAAGCCACTCACCCACATCTGTAACCTGTCATTTCAAACTGGTACATTTCCAGACAAAATGAAAATAGCAAAAGTAATACCTCTATACAAAACAGGAGACAGTCATCGCTTCACAAATTACAGGCCAGTCTCTTTACTCTCACAATTCTCCAAAATACTTGAAAAACTCTTCACTAAGAGACTGGATGATTTCACTGAAAAACACAACCTCCTTACAGATAGCCAGTATGGTTTTAGAGCAGATAAATCTACATCTTTGGCACTGATCGAACTTATAGAAGAAATTACTAGTTGTATAGATAAAAAAAATGTTGCTGTAGGAGTATTTATAGATTTAAAGAAAGCTTTTGACACCATTGACCACAGAATACTACTAAGGAAACTGGAAAGGTATGGGATAAGAGGGGTTGGACTGAGTTGGGTGGAAAGTTATTTAAGTAACAGACAACAATTTGTACAAATTGGAGAGCACAAATCACCCTTCATGGACATCACTTGTGGTGTGCCCCAGGGGTCAGTTTTGGGACCCAAACTCTCTATTTTATTAAAATCTGCTGGAAACCTCACATCAGTCACATCCTGGCCAAGTTAGCAAAATGTATAGGCATACTGGGGAAGACAAGACACTTCATGGACTATAAATCATTGGTCTTATTGTACAATTCACTGTTTTTACCTTATCTTAACTACTGTGTAGAAGTCTGGGGAAACACCTACAAAACCAACCTACAGTCAATATGCACATTACAAAACAGAGCTATAAGGATAATAAACAATGCAGGATATAGAGACCATACCAATTCGTTGTTCTTAAAGTCACATGTCATAAAGTTCATCGATTTAGTTAAATTTAAGACAGCACAAGTAATGTACAGGGAAATTAATAATCAACTACCAACTAATATACAAAAAATATTTAAAAAAAGAGACAATGATCATAATTTGAGGGGAGACTTAAACTTTACAAAACCCAAGATATGTACAACCAAGAAAAGTATGTGCATATCTGTCTGTGGGGTGGATTTGTGGAACAGTCTAGAGCCGGAACTGAAACTATGTACAAACAGAAATCAATTCAAAAAGAGGTATAAGCACCATTTGCTGAAAGGGTATATGTTAGAAGGGTAGTAGTTATATGTACGATTCATTATGTTCACTCTGGGATATTATGGGACACTATGGAATGGTGGGTAGGACAGCACTGTGTATATCTGTGTTGTTTGAGGCTGGTTTTGTTGTATGGACATCATTGTATGTTAGAATGGATGGGTGTTAATGTTGATTTGTAAAAAATACAGTAAATTGTTTACTTGGGGTCTTAAAGGTGGTAATTTGTATAAAATTCACATGGGTGTATTTATGGAAAAGAGGAGATGGAATTAATAAGTGTTCACTTCTTCCTTCTCCCTTTCGAACAGTGTATAATGTACTTTATTGCATTTGCCATTTGCTTGTATTTGTTATATTTTTGTGTTCGAAATAAACTATCTATCTATCTATCTAATTTTATAAAGAATTCTGGCCTGTGATGGCACCTACTTTTTTAAAAATGGTGAATCAAATTCAAGAAGATAATGCAATCCCTCCAAATATGAATTTGGCTACTATTATCCTGCTCCTTAAACCTGGAAAAGAATCTACACTTCCATCCAGCTACTGTCCCATCTCACTTATGAATGTCGATCTTAAAATAATTTGCAAAGCTCTAACCAAAACGCTGGAAAGGATAATTCTGGTTATTATACATCCAGATTAAACAGGTTTCATCAAGGGTAGGCACTCGGCTGATAATACACATAGGCTATTTAATTTAATAGACTACTGTAAGATCAATAACTTAGAAACTATAATTTTATCTTTGGATGCAGAGAAAGCCTTTGACCGTGTTAACTGGAAATTTCTTTTCATGGTGTTTAACAAATTTGGATTTCTTTCATCTTTCATAAACTGGATTAAAACACTATATAGCTGTCCAACTCTGTCTGTCCGAACAAATGTTCAGACTTCCTGAAGCTTTAATCTCCAAAGAGGTACTAGGCAGGGTTGTCCACTCTCTCCCTCACTTTTTACCATCTTAATCAAACCATTAGCAGCAGCCATACGGCATAATGTTGATATTAGAGGTATCCAAACTGGAGAAAAACACAAGATAAGTCTTTATGCTGATGTATCTTTGAGTTTTCCCTGAAAAACTCAAAGATCTTTTTTCAGACAGTGGTGCTCATTGATCAATTTTCATCATTATCAGACTACTCTATTAACTGGGGTAAATCAACAGTTTTACCTATAAATTGTAATTTCTCAAATACATCAATGTTTCCAAAATAATCAGGTAATATTAAATACTTACGAATAGATATCTCCCACAGGCTCTCAGAGTTATTACGACTAAATTACACTTCACTTTTAAAAACAATACAAGACGACAAGCCACTGCGGGTGCAGCTGTGCTCCAGTCCAGAGGCACTGTGGGTGCTACCGTGTCCCAAGCCAGGATCACCGAGGGTGCTGCTGGCCAGCCTGAGGATGCAGAGGCTATCTCTCCTCTGTTAGATGCCTTCGGGGTTCCTTTTCCTCCTCTGCTGGACATCGTCGTGGTCCCCCTTCCACTGCCTCCAGACGCCGTTGGGGTCCCCCTCCTCCAGTCCGGCTTCCTGCCTCTGAGCCTCCCGGTGGGAAAGCCGCATCATTCACCCCTCCGGTCCTGGTGGTTCAACAGTGCTGGCTGGCCGCCCGAAGGACTGAGTCTCTGGGTCGGGTGGTCCATTTTCTTCGGCAGGCCGCCTGACTCTACTCATCAGGCCGTCTGCTTGGACTGGGACTTTGGCCGGCCACCTGAACTCTTGAGCTCTGGGACTGTGGGGGCTTAGGGGTTTGTCGGGGGGCAGGTGTGTGGCTTGAGCTGGTTTGTTTTTCCCTCCTAGCCGTTTTTCCCCCACCTTCCTCCTGGGGTGGTTTTTGCTTTGCTCCTTTTTTTTGGGGGGGGGGGGGGTCTTTTTTGATGTTACTTTGGGGTGTCTGGAATCCACTCCTTGAGAGGACGGAGGGGTTCTGTCATATGTCTGAGCATCTGTCCTCAGCGCTCAGACTTTCCTTTGTAGTTTTGAGTATTTTTCTGTTCATTATTATTTTCCTGTTAGTTCTGTTATGTTGTGTTGTGTTGTGATACGAGCCCCTTTTCCTCATTCCAAACAGCCATCTCTCCCTTGCAGTCTGTGTCTGTTTCTCAGCTGTGAGTGATTATGCTTCTTTTCTGTCTCTTGCCTTTTCCCTCTCTCTCTGCTCTCAGGCCTCTCTCCCAGCAGCTGAGAGCAGTTAGTCTATTAGTGTTTTTCAGCCCGGCTCGCACACCTGCATCCCATCACTGATATGTAATTAAACTCAGCATTTCCACCCTGTGTTGTCGCAGCCTCATCTATGTTCAGACTTGACTTTATTGCTACGGTCAGTCCCCCCCCCCGTCCTCCTGTGATTCAACCCAACATAAGTTTTCCTCGTTGGCTTTCTGTTTTTGTTTGCACCGTTATTTTGGACTGTAATGTTTTGGGGCAATAAACTGTATCACTGCAATTAAACGCCAGTTTGTTTTTGCCCTGGAGGGGCGTTCATGACAGTATCACTACCTATATTACTAATGGGAAGAGTCGCAACCATTAAAATGATGGTCCTTCCTAAAATCAATTATTTTTTCTCAATGATTCCTACACAACCATTAATGGCCTGGTTTAAGTCGTCAGACTCAAATATAAGTAAATTTTTATGGAAGGATAAACCACCATGGATCAGTCTAAAAACTCTTCAAAAAGCAAAAGAGCGCGGAGGTTTAGAGCGATCAAATTTTTTTAATTGCTTCTTAGCCAATAGATTGTAGTTTGTTTCTAAATGGACAAAATCAACCCCACTAGGAAACCCATGGTTAGATTCTGAACAGGCTCTCTGTGGGTCACTAAATATCTCTGACTTACCTTTTATGAGTCCCTGTATTAAACACCATGACTATTTAAAAAACATTAATATCAGCTCCTCTCTGACAGCTTGGTGGAAGTTTTTAAAAATAACAGGGTCTTCGCTTGTCCCTTGTAAACTCACACCCATTTGGAATAATCCTGATATCTTGCAACAAAAGAGGACGTTAAACTTTCCACCATGACAAAAGAAAGGAATAAAAAACTAATAACTAATAACTTACTATTAGATTCTATTAGCCTGGAGAGAATGTCTGCCTCCTCAAATAATCAATTGGCTGAATTCAATTCTCTCTGGTCCCCGCTTATTAATTCTATAACCTGAAGGGTGGCAGGTGTTGGCTCATTCTCCTTGGTGCCTCTGGCGGCTGGCTGCGCCCCGACCACGAGGGGCCGGTGTCTGGGGGGCCTGTTTTGGGGTTGCCGTGTGTCTGGCCCGGGGTGGTTGGTTGGGGGGGCTTCGGGGTGGCCCGTGGCCCCCAGCTGGCTAGCCTTGCCTCTCGGGAGGGGCTGAGTCTGACCCTGGGCCCCTGGTGCTGGGGAAGGGGGCGTTCTCCCCCGGGGCTGGGGTCGGGTGTGCACCAGTGGTGCGGGCCGGCCCCGGTGCGTCCTTACGCAGCGGGGTTGTGTCCTCCCTGGGGCCCTGGCGCTGCCCTGGGGCAGGTGCCTGCATCCTGGGGAGTCACCCTCCCCATCCTCTGGGGCCTGTGTGTGTGTGTGTGAGAGTGTGTGTGTGTGTGTGTGTGTGTGTGTGTGTTTGTGTGTACGTGTGTAAGAGTGGGGGTGTGCGTGTGAGCGGGTGCAGAAGTGGGTGCGTGGGTGTATGTTGTGTGTGGGCATGTGGGGCTGTGTGTGGGTGTAGGTGGGCATGTGTGATGGTGAGTGTGTGTGTATGTGTGCACATGAGGATGGGCATGTGTGTGTGTGTACGGGTGCTGTTACCTGTGGGTGGATGTGTGGGGGTGGAGGTTGTGTGTACGGGTAAGAGAACTTCGTTGGGTGGCTGGGGTGTGGCGGTCCATCTAGTGGCATGGGGGCTGGCGATTTGGGGCCTGTTTGTCCCGGCCACCCTGCTATTGGTTCGCGGGGCGGGGCACTTTTTGCTTCGCCCCTGGTGTCATTGGCGGCGGTTGTGTGTGGGTGCTTGAGGGTGGTTGGGGTGCCGTTGGTGTGGGTTGATGGCTGTGTTGCCTTCGGGTTGCTCCGGGGTAGCTGTGGCTGCGGGGCGGCCTGCTGCTGTTGGTGTGCATCTGTGGTAGGTGGTCGGTGAGCGCTCGGGGGTGTTGCTTGGTGTGTGGGGCACCATGTGGGTCCGGCCCATTGTTCACTATCGTGACTATTGTTGTTGTGCATGTTTGTGTGTGCAAGATGAGTTGGAATGGATGTGGCTGCTCCATCATGGTTATGGTGCTGGGAGCACCAGGGTGCGGCGCTGGTGGGTCCTGGGCTGCTTGGCCTGGTGGCCCTCACCCTAGGTTGGGATTTGGAGGCAGTGGGTGGCCTTATGAACCAGTTTGCAAGCTGGTTTCTTGGGGGGGGATGGCTTCGCTTTTGGACCGCCTCCCTCCCAGTCTTATCTCCCCCCCCCCACCGATTCTGGGTGGGATATACATCTTCTTGGATACATTTAGGGCTATGGAGCGGGGGGTGCCACACTGTGTCGGTGAAGGGAATACCTCTGCTGCATGGTGGGGTTGCCCTCACCTCAATTTTAATTGCATTTTAGACACTGAGGGCTTGGGGGGGATGGGAGCCCTGCTGCCTATCGTAGTGGCTAGTGGTGCTCCAATCACCATCTCCCCAATTTCAACTGCGCTATGGTAGTCCACACATTTACACACAATCACATCATACAACCGACATACACCTACCAAGTTTTGTGCAAGGGGGGGTTGGGGATCTTCCCCACCCCTGTTGCCCTCCTCCTGCTGGGGGCCTGGGGGCCCAGCGAGGTTGCCTGGGACCCGTCATGTTGTCAAAATCCCTGGGTGCTGCTGAATGTATAGATACAAGCAAGGGAGTGAGAGAGGGACTGAATAAGAGAGTAAGTAAGAGTGAGGGAGTGAAGAATGGAGATGGTGATTGTGGGTCGGTTTTGTGTGGCGTTTTGCATGTCAGGTGGCGTCTCGGGGCGCCTGCAGTGATCTGTTGATCAGTCGCTCAGGTGGGCGCTGGGAGTGAGGGTCTGCTTCTGTGGCCGTGGCTGCCCTGGGGTGGGTCAGCGGGGAGGGTGGCCACTGGCCTGTGCTGGCGGTCTCCCCAGTTGCTGCCGGGTGCTAGTGCATGTTCAGGTTCACTGCATCTGCATCGCAGTCGCCCTAAGGGGCGTAATGGGCAGCACAGTGGTGCAGTGGTTAGCACTGTTGCCTTACAGCTAGAAGGTTCCAGGTTCGAATCCCCACGCTGGTAGGGGTAGGAACCTTTCTGTGTGGAGTTTGCATGTTCTCCCTGTGCTGCGTGGGTTTACTCCGGGGGCTCCGGTTTCCTCCCACAATCCAAAGGCATGCATGTTAGGTTAATTGGTTGTTCTAAATTGTCCCTAGATATCTGTCTCCTATAGGCCCTTAGAGTAGAGGGTTAGTGCTAGTGAAGCGCTTTGAGTGGTCTTTGAGACTAGAAAAGCGCTATATACAGTAAGTACAGGTCCTTATCCCTTATCCCTAAGAAATAAGGGTGAATGAGGGTGGGTGAGTGTGAGGGGGAGTGCACAAATGGATGTGAGTAGGTCAGAGTGTGAGTGAGAGTGCGTGCGTGGGTGAATATGAGTGGGTGTGGGTAACCCTGAGGATGAGTGGGAGTGAAATTGAATGGGTACAGGAGTGAGAGAGAATGGGTGGGTCCGGGAATTAGAGAGTGGATGAGTGAGAGTGAGGGAGTGCATGTAGGTGCATATGAGACCATGAGGGTGTGAAGGTGTGGGAATGGGTGTGTCTGCGAGTCGGGAGGTGCTGGATTGAGGAGGGTAGTGCCTCTTGGCTATATGGACTCCCTTGGGCGGGGGGGAATTCTTTGGACATGGGGGGTCCCTGGGGTGTGCGGCGGTGGTGCTGGGGGGATGCCTGGGGGGGCACGGGCCAGTTTCTGGCCTGGGGTGGGTGGGTGTGCTGGCCTCCTGGCACCTGGGGCCCGGGGACTGACGTTAGCCCTACTGGGGGTGGGGGGGGGGGGGGGTGGGCCCGGGGGGGTGGGCCCACCGTGCCAGCCACCTGGCAGCCTTGCCTTCCTCGATCATCCCTCCTGGGGAGGATGCCTGGCTTTCCTGGGGCTTGCTGACCTCAGGCATTTGTGCCCTGTGGGGGTTGACGGTGCTGCCTTGCCTGCTCAGGGATCCCAGGAGAAGGGAGGTAGTTGCTGCGACCGACACCCCCCCCCCCTTCGTATGTTTCCTGCCAAACCACTCGTGTGCACACACTTATTTTGCGTGCGCTCTCATATATACGTACATGGACGCACACGCACAAATGTCTCTCCTTTAACAGGTGTGGATATCAGACTCGTGCTGAAACATCTTTGGTGGAAGAAGCAGTTTGTCTTCTGCTTGTTTTAGTTGTTGGTTTGTTTGTCTTTTTGTCTGTTCCCCTCCCATTTCTTTCCCCCTCCACACACTTCCTTTCCTTATTCCCCACCCTTTTGAGTCCTCCATGCATAAAACAATTTAAATAAAGTATTAAAGTTACTACAGGAGGAGTTTACAACTATATGCAGTACATAGGTACTGTATAAAACGCCTTTAGGTAAAGTAAATCTGTTTTGGCACAATAAGGGTAACAGATCTCTGATCTGCGTACCTAGCTGCCTGACAGGACCGGGGGGGGGGGGGGGGGAAACAGACTAAAATGTCCTTAAGTGGTGCTATGTTAGCACAGAAGTCTACAGAGCTGAAAATTAAAGATTATGTACCCTGACCCTCGCCCAAAGATGCTGGGATAGGCTCCAGCCTCCCCCCCCCCGCGACCCGAAAAGGATTAAGCGGAAGAAGATGGATGGATGGATGTTAGGGTGCTAACAAAACTTAAAGGTTAAAATTTTCTACTGTTGTACAATAGAAGTAAAAAAATTGACTGAAGAAGGTTACCTTAAAATGCTAAAATGGTAAAGTTGAACAGTACAAGCAAAAAAGCAAACAGTTGGTGAAAGCTCGAATAAAAGACCCTAATAAAACTTTTACGGTGAAAAATGTGCACTTACAAGCTAAATTAATGCCCTAAAGTTACACAATGACAGCATAAAAGCAGAAACAGCATAAAGGCAAAGGTAGCTCAAAGATGTTAAACAACAGTTTGATGCGCAAAAACGTCCTAAATTTCAATAATGACAGCATTAAATGTGGGCAGACCTTAACTTTGAAGGTTTGTTTAAAAATGATAAAGTTGAAAACTGGTAGTGTAAAAGCTACAAAAAAAAAATTAAAATAAAAACCCTAAATACATAAAAGTTGAAGAAAATTAGCTTAAAATTGATAGAAAAATTTCATTTTTGTAATTTGCTTTGTCTCAGTCTGTGTGAAAGTGCTAAAGATACTGATGCAGCTGTATTGTATTATCGCTTTGCTTTAGTTCGCATGTACTGTTCTGGTGTTGCTGGTGCTGAGAAAGTGTGACGGTTTCTGAGAAAGAGATAATCTGTACACCAAGTTTTTACCAGATGTACTGAACCAATCACCGTGGACATTTTCTCCTCCACCTCTTGGATAATGGAGGGCTTAAAGGACTGAGCGATGTGTGTTTGAGTCTGAATGATGCGTGAATAGGCTCTGAGACTGTTATTGTATTGCTCTCCACTGGCCAGTGTAATTAAATTTCCTGAAACTTTGATCCTGCCTGATTCTTGACTGAAAGTTAAGAAGGATTTTTTCAACAAATGCTTCATACTAGTTAACTGCTGATAAATGCTAGCATAAAGGCTAACTCGACCTGAGAGCATAAACATGAACTACGCTTAAAGTTTAATATTTGTTTAAAGATGTGAAATAAAAGCTAAAAAAATGGACTTCCGGTTATGGCTGCCACGTAGGACGGACGTGTCTCGCTCTGCTCTGCTCCTGGAGAAAAAAAATCGGCAAATAACTCTCTCATTTGGGACAGAACGTATCCCAGCATTTGGGCGAGGATATGTCGGTGAAGCCTAAGGCTGGAAAACCAGGAAAAGGAAAAAGCGAGCCGCCGAAACAGTCCAAATTAACGGACTTTCAGGTCCGTGACGCAGCAAACAAAACTCCATATATGGCGGAGGAGGCTGGCAACGGTGCGATTTCTGCGGGGAATGGCGCAGATGCGCTGATGGCTGCCATGAGTTCAATGAGAGCGGACTTTTCCTCTAGATTTGATGGGATTATGACAGCGTTGGAAGGAATAAGAAAGGAATTGGGTGACTGTGTAGAACGAACGGCGCAGATGGAGCTCCGTCTCGCTAGTGCTGAAGATGACGTCACCCGTCTTCAATTAAAGGTGCGCACTTTGGAAAAAAAAATAAATCTCTGGAAGATAATATTTTGGATTTGGAATCTCGGTCGAGACAGAATAATTTGAGGCTGGTGGGTCTTCCAGAGGAATCAGAAGGTCGGGACGTATGTTCCTTTCTGGAAAAGTGGATTCCGGAGGTGCTGGGCAGCGAGGAGTTGCAATCAGCAGTGGTTCTGGAAAAAGCACATCGTATTGGCCCACGGAGAGATAAGGGACCGCCGAGGACCTTAATTATGAAGTTTCTTAGCAACAGAGACAGGATGAAGATCTTCAACGCTGCACGTGCTAAAGGAGAGATTAAACACCAGGACCAGCAGGTGCGGTTCTACCCAGATTTGGCCACAGGAATCCAGCAAGTGAGGAAGCAGTTTGATCCCGTACGTAAGGAGCTGCGCAACCTTGGGATTCGTCATGGTGTAATCTATCCTGCGAGACTGCTGACCACGTATGAGGGCAGAACCCACATCTTCAAGATCCCAGAGGAGGCGCAGGAGTTCATCAAGAAGATCAAAGAAGAAGAAGAAACTGGTGGGAGCTAAGCATGAACAAAATATAAGGTAGAATAATTAAGCATTTGCACAGGCATCTGACTGACTTGAAGTAAATAGTAAGTTTACAAAATATAGATTGTATTATATATTAAAAAAACAAAACAAAAACAAAACAAACAAAAAAAAAACTATGATGTACAAAGTTGTTAAAAATTTTGGAGTTAAGTTGGAAAACTACAGAGGAGAGTTAATGTTACGTCATTAAAAGCAGTAGAGTTAGGGTGATTGGGAGGATGAAGAAGGAGTGGCTTAGGCTGTTCCCCGTGGGTGTGGAACGGTCGATGGCTATATCGGGAGACAGAATTTTTTTTTTGATTTTGGGGGGTTTGCCACAAGTGTGGGAAGGGGAAATTTGTTTGTGTGTAGTTTGTAGGATGAATGTTCAACCACTCATGTTTTTGCTTCTCTGTATGAGCATGTTTACACTGCAAGGTAATCCCAAACTCTCTATTGATCATGGACCAAAGTGTTAATCTTAATTTAACTTCATGGAATTGCAGAGGTCTACAAAATTTAAAAAAACTTAAACAAGTTATGAATAAAATAAAGGACATGGGTTCAAGAATTGTGTTTTTACAAGAAACTCATCTGATAGAGGAGGATGTTAAAAGAATTAGGAGTAGATGGCAGGGAAGTGTATTCACCTCTTCATTTTCATCCCGAGCCAGGGGAGTTATGACTCTCATACATAAATCAGTTCCTTTTCAAGTGAAAAATGTAATTGGAGACAAATTTGGAAGATATGTAATCATTCAAGGTTCTTTGCTATTAGAAAATATAAATCTTGTGAACTTATATGGTCCCAATATAGATGATCAGAAGTTCTTTGCTAATTTATTTCTCATCTTATCATCACTTACAGGGCAACATATAATAGCAGGGGATTTTAATTGTACATTGAATCCAGGTGTGGATAGATCAACAGGACTGGATTGTACGCACATTGGATGTAGGATGACTATTAATCATTTTATGAAAGAATTGAGATTGTTAGATATATGGAGAGAAATGAAACCACAAGTTAAAGCCTATTCTTGTTATTCCAGTACCTACAAGACATTCTCACGTATTGATTATTTTTTGATTTCCACAGAATTAAGGTCCAAGATTCAAAACTGCTTTTATGATAACATCGTGATCTCTGATCATGCACCCTGTTGTCTAATATATGTAGATAAAAAATTGACAAAGGAATCAGGTAGATGGCAATTTCAGCATAAATGGCTTCAGGATGAGGAATTTGTCAAGTATATAGAAAAACAGATAGACGAGTTCTTTGACATCAATACTACACAAACAGCATGTGTAAAGTGGGAGGCTTTCAAAGCTTTTATTAGGGGACATATTATTAGTTATACAGGATCAAAATCTAAGAAGACTCGAGAGGAGAGAGCTAAATTGGAACATAAAATAAAAAGTCTTCAGGAAAAAGTGTATGCAGGAAGTGACCCAAGGTTGGAGAATGAATTACTGATTTTGAGAGCTGAATACGACAAAAAATCAGCGAATAGAGCTGCCTCGAGTCTTCTAAGATTGAAACAATCTTTTTATGAACAAGGTGAAAAATCAGGAAAATTATTAGCATGGCAGATTAAACAATTGGAAATTAAAACACCAATTACCAGTATTATAAGTAACGGACAGGTAGTTATAGATCCTTTAGAAATTAATAGAGCCTTTAGAGATTACTATGAAAAATTATATGATACCAAAAATGAACCTGATTTAACAAAACTAAATGGGTTTTTGAACGAACTATCTATACCGTGTATTCCAAATGAAAACAGGGAGATATTGGAGTCTAAAATTAGTCAAGAAGAAGTTGGGCTAGCCATTGATAATATGAAATCAGGAAAAAGTGCAGGACCAGATGGTCTTCCAGTTGACCTTTATAAAAAATTTAAGAATAAATTAATAAAACCTTTTTTGGAAATGGTTTTAGAAGCATTTCAAAATAATAATTTACCATCATACATAAATAATGCCTTAATTATACTGCTGCCAAAACCAGGTAAGCCCTCTAATAAATGTGAAAATATGAGACCAATAAGCCTATTAAACGCCGACCTTAAGATAATCTGTAAAATTTTAGCAAGACGAATACAAGAAATTTTACCAAATATTATTAATCGAGATCAGAATGGCTTTATAAAGGGTAGACAAGGCTTCCATAATGTAAGAAGACTATTTAATATTATTTATTTTAATAAAGAAGCACCGGATACAGCTCTCCTATCATTGGACGCCGAAAAGGCCTTTGATAGAGTTGAATGGCCCTTTCTTTTTGAAGTCCTACAAAGGTTTGGACTTGGAAATAATTTCATAAAATGGGTTCAAATAATATACAATAATGCTACAGCAGATATCCTAACAAATAACAATATTTCAAAACCAATAAAAATCAATAGAGGATGTCGACAAGGCTGTCCACTTTCACCTTTACTGTTTACTATGGCAATTGAACCTTTAGCGATAGCGATACGTTTACATTCACAAATATATGGAATTAAAGTTGGACCAACAGAACATAAAATCTCCCTGTACGCCGATGATATAATTTTGTTTATGTCGAATCTAAAAAAATCAATTCCAACCTTGTTGAATTTAATAATGAATTTTGGGGAAATATCAGGATATAAAATAAATAAAACTAAATCTTCAATATTAATGCTAAATGAGACCCAGAGAAATTACCCAGCCCCTGAGGTAAATCAATTCAATGTTGTAAATCAGTTTAAATATTTAGGAATCCAAATTATGCCTAAGCTAGAATCAGTCGCCAGTGTCAACTATGAAGCCTTAATGTCAGATATCAATGAGTTAACTCAGAGATGGATGTCACTACCAATGTCGATGATCGGGAGAATCAATATACTTAAAAGTAATATTTTACCTAAAATACTTTATTTATTTCAATACATTCCCTTATCACCACCTTTAGATCTATTCTCAAGAATAAAAAAAAAGTTAGTGGAATTTATATGGAACAACAGGAGGGCTAGATTACGTTTGTCTTTATTATATTTACCATTTGATCGTGGAGGTCTGAAATGTCCAAATTTTATGTTGTATTATTGGTCGGCACAACTGAGGTCTATGACATATTATTTTTCATCAAATGATCTCCCTCACTGGACTGAAATGGAATCATACAATTTACCTTTACCTCTTCCCATATTCATATACTCAGATTCGGCAAAAAAATTACAAAAACAAGTTAAAAATCCATTTGTAAAGCATATGATCAAAATATGGTGTGAAGCTAAAAACTATTTAAAAGAACCACAGTTATTGTCACAATTTAGTCCAATATGGGGTAATCAATATTTTAAACCAGGGAGAGCGGACGCTGTATTTAAAGTATGGAATTTAAAAGGGATACAAAAGATTCAGGATTTATATTTGCCATGTGCAGACAACATAATGTCTTTTGAAGAGCTGAGGATCAAATTTAATCTCAATAGAACACATTTTTTTAAATATCTTCAACTTAGAAACTTTATTCGATCAAATCAAAATAAAGCTCTCACTCGACCTATTTATTCATCCTTGGAAAAAATGATGATGAAAGATAGTAAAAGAAAGGGTATTATTTCAGAGTTTTATAACTCATTGACACTATCTTCAAGTGAAAATTCACTGAAAAGATTAAACTACTGGAAAGAAGATCTGCAAATTGAAATTTCAGAGGAACAATGGGAATTGGCTTGTACAGAAGCTCAAACCAAATCAATAAATGCACGCCTTAAATTGATACATTTCAAATGGTTAATGCGGATGTATGTTACACCTGAGGAGTTAAATAGATAACAAAAATATACCAGATACATGCACAAAATGCATGGAAAGTAAAGGAACCCTATTTCATTGTTTATGGGAATGTAGATTAATAAGAATGTTTTGGGAAGAGGTGAGGGTAACAATTGAAAAAATAATCTCAAAACAAATCATATTGAATCCTAAACTGTTTTTGTTGGGTCTGTACCCAGAAAAGCATAATTTTAATAAAAGTGAAAGAACATTCATAGACCTCAGTTTGCTTAATGCCAAAAAATGTATTGCACTATTATGGAAAAAGACTCATAGACCAGATGTGACTCAGTGGTTAAGACAGATGTTAACAAACCTTCCATTAGAAAGAATAACATATATACTGAAATCAAAGGAAATTGTGTTTGAGAATATATGGAGACCTTTTATTGATTATGTAAAAAATTTAAACATAACTCTTGAAGAAGAAGGTGAATGATGTGTGTGGACCTTGTAAATTCCAAACTGGTGAACATAATATGTATACTTATGTATTGGATTGTCTAGACTAAACAGAGGAGCATTGTTGAAGACTTGATTTTGTTGGTGGTTGTTGGTGTTTTTAGTGCATTTTTTTTTTGTAGTACTTTAGTGTTAGTGTTTGATTGTTTGTATCATGTTTGTTAAAAAAAAAAAGGTTCAATAAAGATATTGTGGAAAAAAAAAGCTAAAAAAATGTTAGCTTAAAAATTTTTTGACGCTGAATAATGATAGCATGAAAAGCTGAAATAGCTACAAGCTGAAGAAAATCTACTTAAAATGGTAAATATAAGATTAAAGATATCTTAAAAATCCTAGCATAAAAGCTAAAATCTAGGAATTATTTGCCCAGAAACTGAATGGAGATTTTTCCATCAAAAACATGAATAGCCAACAGTTCACAGACCTACATCTCAGCCAGAACCTCCACTTTTGCTTCAAAATCTATGAGGTTCTTTTAACTTTCACAACAAACAGTCTGTGTTTCTTCATGTTGTCATGGTTGTTGGACCTGACAAAATCTGACCTTTTAGAGTGAAAATGACATCAGGTTGTTGGGCAGCAGCTGCAACATTCCCATCATCCGTTTAGGTTTCATTTTTCCTGAAGTCTGTGAACACATCAGTGGGCTTCTGTAACGTTTAATGAGTTTTTAATCAAACCTGTTTGTGTCCTTCATCAAAGCTATTCAGCGGCTGAGGGCAGAGGAGGACAAAGTAAGGTTTAAACTGTTGGTGGGAGTATGGAAATGAAGAGAGTAGGAAGAAATACCAATAATGAAGCTTGATTTCATTTAAATTTATTATTCCTATTTGTTTGGTCCAGAACTCAGCACCAAATAAAACAAAAATCTGCACAGAGCCACAAAATTATTTGAGCCTGTTTGAGTTAAAAGAATTGTTTTCTTTGAAATTTGCAATTTTTTCCTCATAAATATGCAACTTTATTCTTGCTTATTTATTTATTTACTCAGTAATAAACATTGAAGTTTGTAAGTTTTTTCTTCTTAAATTTGTCAGTTTTCTTTTTAATAATTTATAACTTTCTTCGTCTTCCAAATTTGCAGCTTTGTAACTGGAATTTTAAAATATTTCTCATACTTTTGCTATTTTTTCCCATTTGAATTTGCTCAATTAATCTGAAATATCTCACTTTTCTTTCACTAAATAATTTGCAGCTCCTTTCTTGTAATGTTTCAGCTATTTTCGTGTATACATCAAATATTTTTAATCATAAATTAGCAACTTTTTCTTGCAATTTTTTTTTTTTCATGTGTATTTAAATTTCTTTAATCACAAATTACAGTCAGCGGGCCCAGTAACATTGGCCGGCTGGGGAAGGCAGTAATTACCGGCTCTTCTCATTGGCGATGAACATGGCTGCTAAATCAGCTGAGGTGGAGTGCAGTGGCCCCATGCCAAGATCCGGCATCAGGCAGCCCCCTATAAAAGCATTCATGGACGACCTTACAGTGACTGAACTTCTGTTCCAGCTTGTAAAGGGCTACTTCAAGGGCTGGAAGGACTTATCACATGGGCGAGGACGAATTTCAAGCCAACCAAGTCCAGGTCTCTGGTCCTGAGGAAGGGAAGACTAGCTGATCAGTTTCGCTTCAGCTTGGGGGGGGGGGGATTCAGATTCCACCAATAGCCACGGTTACATGTGCAAAATTTCTTCAATCTGATTACAATTCAGATCAGAACTTTACTGTTTACATGGATCCTGAAAGGCTGATCTGATTAGGACGTGCGTTTCCATGTGTCACACATTTGAATGGACAAAATCATTTTGACATGCGCACAATTATCCAACATTTCGGAAATAGTAGAAGAAGAAGCAACTTCCGATCTAAACAAACCCTGCTTCGTGTCTCTTTTTGAAATGGACCTGTATTGTGTTATTCAGACTGTACTTTTGCTTCTGCTGGCCTCTGTAATGAAGCTACAAGCCCAGCAGTACATACTTCTGCATATGACCAACAGAGGGAGACAGCAGGACAAGACAGACCAGTTTTGTTTTACTCCCGCTAAGTCTTCCCTAGCTGCTGTAAAGGCGGAAATAAGTCATGTCGACGTGTGGCTGATGTACAGACATGCGCAGTAAACATATTTTCTATCCAAACTTCGGAATAAGTGTTTATATGCGCACCAATCGGATTAATAATTGGCATAACCCACCCATCTCAATCAGAAGGAAATTTTGAGCCAGATGAGTTAGTAAGTGTGATTGGATCAGAATATTCAGATTGGCATGTTTACATGAAGCATTTTTATTCTGATCAGGCTTTTAATCTGGTTGCTTGTGTCCATGTAAACATGGCTAGTGATGGAAAAACTGGTCAAGAGCTTGGGCAAGATCTTTGACAGCTCCCTGAAGGATGCGGCCACACTTCAGTAAACCAGAAGCGTAATGAAAACATGGCTCTCTGCAATCCATAGATCAGGGCTTCCAGGGAAGTTTAAAGTCTGGATGTACCAAGGAGACTGCTGTGGCCTCTCCTTATCAATGAGTGTTACGGATCCCTCCTCCATAAGGAATTAGTCAATGGTGTGGTTCCCGACACAATAAGATTCACCCCCACTACTGGCCCTGTGCTAGTAGAGGAATTCCTCTTTGGCTCAGTGGTAAAAGTGGGACGTTTTGACATCATGTGTGATCGGTTCAAGTCCCAGCCAGAGATGAAGGTGTTAGTCTACCTTGCTTGAGTGCAGAAAAGACTTCGTAGGTGCTAGTCTACCTTGCCTGTGGGTGAAATTGACTATAGGTCAGTCCACCTTGACATAAGGGTTGAAACCGACTTGGAGAACCCAGGCTGAAATAGGCAATTCTGGCCTTGGCCCAGTAAGTGGGTTGTAACAATGACGTACCAATGACAACAGTATACCCTGTATACCCGGATGTGGTCAGGGCTCCCCTGGTCCCTGAGCAACATTGCCCAATCCAGTCATTCCACCAAGCTGCATCTCCTTATTTGTGGCCTGGTAGAGGAGTTCAAAGTCATACGTGCCAAAAAGGTGATGATGTACCGCAACTCAGCTGATGTCATGGTCGCTGCAGCAGAAATCCTTGTGAAGACTGGCAGAAAGTGGCAGGCACAGAAACGTGTGGACAGAGCAGAGGCACGGCTGCGGCGTAAAAACAGTGGTGGACACTGTGGCAGTGGGGAGGGCAGGACTGCGCTGCCACCCCAAGCCACGCTCCGACAGAGCCCAAGGAAAGGACAGGCATCAACTGATGCAGGATGAGATACATGCAGAGGTGGAGGAAGAGCAGCAAGATGGTAGGCATGCAGAAACAAGGGGCCTGGAAAAGGTGGGAGGGTGCTGAACCTTGCTAGATCACCTGGTCAGAGCTCTGAAGGAAGCATTGTGACGGGATTGGAAGGTGTGTGTCCAACTTAACGTGACAATGTTTTGGGATTTAAGACCTGAAACACCCAATGACCCCAGGTTCATTGGTGCACGTTTGTGCCTGTTGCATCTGTGCTGTGGCCACCCCAAGCGTTAGGTGTGAATGAGTGTGTGTGAGTGTGTCAGACGGAGCATGAGTAAATGTGAGTGAGTCAGAGCGCGAATGAGCATGTATACATGAGTGAGTGTGAGTGGAAGGAAGCATGTGTGAGGGCGAGTGGGAATGGAGCGAGACTGAACAAGTATGGGAGTGGGTGAGAGTGAATGAGTCTGAGTGTGGGAGTGCGAGTGTAAGACTGTGTGAAGGAGAGGGTGAGTGAGAGTAAGTGAGTGCATGTAAGTGAGTGAGTGTGTGTGAGTGCGAGTGAGTACATGTGAAAGCATGAGGGTGTGAATGTGAGAGAGTGAATGTATATGCTAGTCAGGGGGTGCTGGACTGATGGGGGTAGCAGCTCCTGGTACCTCCTGGCTGCATGGGCTCCCTTCAACTGTGGGGGGTGGTCCCCCGTGGAGCGCCTCACATCTTCCTGCCACTTTGCTTGGGCGTGGGGGCTTGGAGGCACTGGGGTGGGCACGGTCTGCTGTGTGTGGGGGTGCCTGGGGCTGCCGGCCCCAGGGGCACAGGCCAATCTCCAGGGGAGTATGTATATGTGTGTGTGTGTGGGGGGGGGGGGGGTTGGCCTTCTGGCGCCTGAGACCTGGCGTTGGCCCCAGTGGGGGTGGGGGAGTGGGTGAGGGGGCTGGCTGGTCTGGGGGTGGGGGTACACCACGCTAGCCTCTTGGCAGCCTAGCCTTCTCTGGCCTTCCCTCCTGGTGTGGATGCCTAGCTGTCCTGGGGCTTGGTGGCTTCATGACATTTGTGCCCTGTGGGGGGTTGGCGGCGCTGTCTCGCTTGCTCTGGGTTTTCCGGGAGGCGGGGTGTTGCTATGGACCTGCCACCCTCTTTGTGTGTTTCCTGGCAAACCACTCACACACACACACACACACACACACACTCACTTTGCGCACGTTCTCACAACACACACACACACACAGACGTCTCTTTGTTGTTTTACAGGTGCAGATACCAGACTCGTGATGGGCCCTTTTCAGAAGAAGAAACAGTTTGTCTTCTGTTTGTTTCAGTTGTGTCAGTTTGTTTGTTCACCTCTCTTTTTCCCCCTCTTCACCCCTCCCTTCCTCATTCCCCCCATCAGGTCCATCATAAGTAAAACAATTTAAATAAAGTATTAAAAGTTATTACAAGAGGAGTCTATAAATACTATTGATATAGAGTACATATCAAATATGAGCAAAGCTCCTTTTGCCAAAGTAAATCTGTTTGGCACAACAAGGAAAGCAGATTTCTGTTCTGCCCACCTAGCTGCTAGACAGGACGGGTGGGGTGGGGGGGAGACTCCAGGTTCATCACTGAAGATGTGTCCAACTAGCACCAGTAGGAGTATTGTACAACTGAAACAGCTCATTTCTTGTAAAATTTCAGCTATTTTCTTGTATACTTCAAACATTTTTATTCATAAATTTACAACTTTTTTCTTGCATGTATTTATTTTTTCATGTGTATTTCAAACTTAGGTTAACTGGAGACTCTAAAGTGGCCCTAGGTGTGAATGTGTGTGTGACTGGTGAAGGGATGGCACCGTACCGTGGCTGCTTCATCCATCCAGGTGGAAGCCCTGAATTTCCTATCTTGGGATCAATAAAGTACACAAAATCAAAAATCAAATCAAACTTCTTTAATCACAAATTGCAATTTATTTTTTCTTATAAAGCTGCTACGTTTCGTGACAAATTTAAGAATGTGCGCTGATATCCAACCTGACTGACTATAAATAAAATTAAACGGCCCCATGCACCCCCATTGCCTGTCAGTCTTATTATAGAATTTAATTCTGGCTCCATCCACGACATTAGAGTGATGATGCCATTTTACATTGTTTTCATTTTCCCTTGTTTTTAATTTAAAACACCATTCAATTTAATGGGGCAAAAAATTCATGTTTTTCTTAGAAAAATTAGAGCCCCAGGGAAAAAAAGCAATTGCATTGTGTCGTGTAGAGTCAGATCAGTGTGCATCATGAAAAAAGTGAAACTTTTTATCATAAATTTGCAACTTTTTCCCCATAAATATTCAAATTTTTATTGCAAATGTGAAACTTTATTGTAAAGTTGCAACTTTTTCCCTATAAATGTGCAACTTTTTATTGTAAATTTCCAACCTTTTTTCTCATAAATTAACTTTTTCTTATAAAATTGTGACTTTTTTCTTGCAAATTAGCAAAATTTTTCATGTAAATTTGCAACATTTTTCACTATAATGTGCAGCTTGTTATGGTAAATTCCTGTCATGAACTGCCCTTTAGGGCAGAAAGGAGACCCAGATGCTGAACTGGGAGTTTGCCAGCATTTAATGAAAACATAAATAGTCCAAAACAGGCACGAACAAAAACTTACAGCTGGGATGAACAGGCGGGAATCAACAAAAGTAAAGGCGTGTGGAAATGCTGGGTTGACAGGCTAGACGTGGAACTCACGTCTGGAGAAAAAGTGAACAGCAGAGAATCGCATGGGACACACGCAGGATAGAATGAAGGACGTTGTGCCGAAATGCGGGGCAGTGTCCCATAAATAATTCAATTCAACTTTATTTATATAGTGCCATTTCACAACAACAGTCATCTCATAGCACAAATAGGCAGGAGAACATGAACAAATGAGGCACAGGTGTGGGTAACCGCAGTGAGGATAATTAATCCTACTAAAATACAGCTGGGATACACCGCAAAACTAAGCTAGGAGATAACGGATGTAAATAAAGAGTCCTGTCAAAATAAAAGTACAGAAGGAGTGATGCCAAAGGTAAATATGAAATGATACAAAAACAAGATTCAAAACAAATACTAAAATACTCATAAATCCCCATTACTGAGAGCAAAGGTGGAGAAGGCTCATGTCAAAACATAGAATATCATCTAAAACACAAGATGACTGATAAATATACAGTGGGGTAAAAATGTATTTAGTCAGCCACCAACTGTGCAAGTTCTCCCATTTAAAAGATGAGACAGGTCTCCAATTTTCATCATAGGTATACCTCAACTATGAGAGACAAAATGAGAAAAAAAAAATCCAGAAAATCACATTGTCTGATTTTTAAAGAATTTATTTGCAAATTATGGTGGACAATAAGTATTTGGTCAATAACAAAAGTTCATCTCAATACTTTGTTATATACCCTTTGTTGGCAATGACAGAGGTGAAACATTTTCTGTAAGTCTTCACAAGGTTTTCACACACTGTTGCTGGTATTTTGGCCCATTCCTCCATGCAGATCTCCTCTAGAGCAATGATGTTTTGGGGCTGTCACTGGGCAACACGGACTTTCAACTCCCTCCAAAGATTTTCTATGGGGTTGAGATCTGGAGACTGGCTAGGCCACTCCAGGACCTTGAAATGCTTCTTATGAAGCCACTCCTTCGTTGCCCGGTCGGTGTGTTTGGGATCATTGTCATGCTGAAAGATCCAGCCACGTTTCATCTTCAATGCCCTTGCTGATGGAAAGAGGTTTTCACTCAAAATCTCACGATACATGGCCCCATTCATTCTTTTCTTTACACGGATCAGTCGTCCTGGTCCCTTTGCAGAAAAACAGCCCCAAAGCATGATGTTTCCACCCCCATGCTTCACAGTAGGTATGGTGTTCTTTCTCCTCCAAACACGACAAGTTGAATTTTCACCAAAAAGTTCTATGTTGGTTTCATCTGACCATATGACATTCTCCCAATTCTCTTCTGGATCATCCAAATGCTCTCTAGCAAACTTCAGATGGGCCTGGACATGTACTGGCTTAAGCAGGGGGACACGTCTGGCACTGCAGGATTTGAGTCCCTGGCAGCGCAGTGTGTTACTGATGGTAGCCTTTGTTACTTTGGTCCCAGCTCTCTGCAGGTCATTCACTAGGTCCCCCCATGTGGTTCTGGGATTTTTGCTCACCGTTCTCGTGATCATTTTGACCCCACGGAGTGAGATCTTGCGTGGAGCTCCAGATCGAGGGAGATTATCAGTGGTCTTGTATGTCTTCCATTTTCTAATAATCGCTCCCACAGTTGATTTCTTCACACCAAGCTGCTTACCTATTGCAGATTCAGTCTTCCCAGCCTGGTGCAGATCTAAAATTTTGTTTCTGGTGTCCTTTGACAGCTCTTTGGTCTTGGCCATAGTGGAGTTTGGAGTCTGACTGTTTGAGGTTGTGGACAGGTGTCTTTTATACTGATAACGAGTTCAAACAGGTGCTTTGTCCACAGGTAATGAGTGGAGGACAGAGGAGCCTCTTAAAGAAGAAGTTACAGGTCTGTGAGAGCCAGAAATCTTGCTTGTTTGTAGGTGACCAAATACTTATTTTCCACCATAATTTGCAAATAAATTCTTTAAAAATCAGACAATGTGATTTTCTGGATTTTTTTTTCTCATTTTGTCTCTCATAGTTGAGGTATACCTATGATGAAAACTGGAGACCTCTCTCATCTTCTAAGTGGGAGAACTTGCACAATTGGTGGCTGACTAAATACTTTTTTGCCCCACTGTATAAAGTAAATACACACGACTATCAACCAACCTAAGATACGATAACAGGAAAACTCAAAACAGAAACAAGGAACAAACTCAGATAACAAAATACAGACAAAACCAGACTCCACTTCAATAATAAAACTGAGGTGGGGAAAATACAGAACAGAACCAGACTAAACTGAAGGCGTGAGCACGGTTCCCCAACTGTGCTCAGTGTCATAACAATTTCCGACTTTTTTTTCCCATAAATTAATACATTTTTTGCATAAAATTGTGACCTCTTTCTTGCAAATTAGAAACATTTTTTTTTATTGTAAATTTGCAACACTTTTCTTATAAATGAATACATTTTTTGAATAAAATTGTGACTTTTTTCTTGTAAGTTTGCAACTAAATCTGCAACGTTCTTCTCACAAATTAATAACTTTTGCTTGTAAAATTGTGACTGAATTGGAAAGTGTGTGTCCAAGTTAATGCTGTTCTCTATTTAATGGTGAAACAGATTAGGCAATCTGTGTTGAGTTATAACTGTCCCATATTTCAGTGTGAGATGTCAAACTTACCCACCCTACCATCTGCTTTCTCTAGATCCACAAAGACCCAGTGCAACTCCTTCTGACCTTCTCTATACTTCTCCATCAGCGCTCTTAGAGCAAACATTGCATCTGTAGTACTCTTTCTTGGCATGAAACCGTACTGCTGCTCACTGATTGTCACCTCTCCTCTTAACCTGGCTTCAACAACTCTTTCCCATATCTTCATAGTGTGGCTGATCAACTTTATGCCTCTGTAGTTACTACAGCTCTGAGCATCACCTTTGTTCTTGAAAATTGGTACCAAAACACTTCTCCACTCCTCAGGCATCCTCTCACTCTCCATGATTGTGTTAAACGGTCTGGTTAAAAAGTCCACTGCCATCTCTCCTAAACATCTCCATACCTCCACAGGTATGTCATCTGGACCAACCATCTTTCCATTCTTCATCCTCTTCAAAGCTGCCCTCACTTCTGCCTTGCTAATCCTCAGGACTTCCTTGTTCACCATCTTTCCTTCATCCATCCTCCTCTCTCTCATTTTCTTTATTCATCAACTCTTCAAAGTTCGCTTTCCACCTTCTCAACACACTCTCGTCATTTGTTAGTACATTACCATTTCTGTCCTTAATCAGCCTAACCTGCTGTTCATCCTTTCCAGCTCCATCTCTGTCTAGCCAATCGATACAAGTCCTTTTCTTCTTCCTTCGTGTCCAGCCTCTCATACAACTCACTATATGCCTTTTCCTTTGTCTTTGCCACCTCTCTCTTTGTCATGCACCTAGATTCTAAATACTCCTGTCTACTTTCTTCATCTCCTTAACATCCCACTTTTTCTTTGCTAACCTCTTCCTTTGAATACTTTCCTGTACCTCCTCATTCCATCACCAAGTCTCCTTGTCTTCCTTTCTCTGTCCACTGGATACACCACAGACCTTTCTACCCGTTTCCCTCAATACTTTTGCTGCACTTTCTCAATCATCTGGTAATTCTTCTCTACCACCCAGAGCCTTTATCAATTCCTTCCTGAACTTTGTGCGACCTTCTTCCTTCTGTAACTTCCCCCACTTAATCTTTGGCTCTGCCTTCACTCTCTTCATCTTCTTGTTCTCCAAAGTCATCCTACAGACTACCATCTGATGCTGTCTAGCTACATTCTCCCCTGACACCACCTTGCAGTTTCCCATCTCTTTCAGATTTCTCCTTCTGCATAGTATGTAGTCCACCTGTGTGCACCTTCCTCCACTCTTGTAAGTCACCCTATGTACCTCCTTCTTCTTCAAGTATGTGTTCACCACAGCCATTACCATCCTTTTAGCAAAATCCACAACCATCTGTCCTCCACATTTCTCTCCTTAAGACCATACCTACCCAGGACCTCCTCATCACCTCTGTTCCCTTCACCTAGTTGTCCATTAAAGTCCACTCCAACCCCCACTCTCTCCCCACTGGGAACACTCTCTACCACTTCATCCAACTTACTCCAGAATTCCTCTCTCTCTTCTACCTGACATCCAACTTGTGGGGCATATGCACTGACAATATTAAACATCACACCTTTGACTTCTAGCTTCAAACTCATGATTCTGTCAGACTCCCTCTTTACCTCCTGAACACTCTTCGCATATGCTTCCTTCAAGATTACTCCTACTCCTTTTCTCTTCCTATCTACACCATGGTAGAACAGTTTAAATCCATCTCCAATGCTCCTAGCCCTGCTTTCTTTCCACCTGGTTTCTTGAACACACGGTATATCTACCTTTCTTCTCTCCATCATATCAGCCAACAATCTGTCTTTACCAGTCATAGTCCCTACATTTAACCTCCCTACTCTCACTTTCACACTTCTGCCTTTCCTTTTCTCACTCTCCCTCCTAACACACCTTCCCCCTCTCTTCCTCCTCAATCTTTGACCAACAGTAGCCCAATTTCCATCAGCTCCCTGTCAGTTAACAGCACTGGTGGTGGTCATCGTTAACCTGATCCTCGACCGATCTGGTGTGAAAGTCTCATTCATCATGATCTGCATGTTTGATTTGGCAAAGGTTTTACGTCAGATGTCCTTCCTGATACAACCCTCCCCATTTACCCAGGCTTGGGACCGGCACTAGGAGTACACTGGCTTGTGCACCCCCTGTGACTGGGTTTATAATAATAATAATAATAATAAATGTAATATTACTAATATTGGTGGTTAGCACAGTGGTTAGCACAGTGGCAGCACAGCAAGAAGGTCATGGGATCGATTCCACCCTTGACCATCGTGGGTTCGATCCCACCCCCAGACCATCGGTGACCCTTCTGTGTGGAGTTTGCATGTTCTCCCCGTTGTCTGCGTGGGTTTACTCCGGGCACTCCGGTTTCCTCCCACATGCCAAAAACATGCAAGTTAGGTTAACTGGCATCAAAACTGGGGATTCTAAATTGTCCTTAGGTATGGATGTGAGAGTGAATGGTTGTCTGTCTCTCTGTGTTGGCCCTGTGATGGACTGGCGATCTGTCCAGGGTGTACCCTGCCTCTCGCCCAAAGATGCTGGGATTGGCTCCAGCCCCCCCGCGACCCGAAAGGATTAAGCGGTAGAAGATGGATGGATATTACTAATAATACATTTTTTTTAATATAATTTATTTTCCTCAGTTCAGCTGAAGTTAAGTAAGATCGAACAAGCAGACTTCTGAAGGAGGTGATTTTCCCTCACGGAATTTTCCATCTCCGTCTCACCTGAGCGTCCATCTGTCCACCCATGAGTGTGTGTGTGAAAGAACACACACACACTCAGCGGGTCTCACAAACACACACTGGTGTTGTTGTTTATCAGAAGGTCAGTCCGGCGGCGGGTTTGGATGCCACAGTGGACAGGTGTCACACGCTAATAGTTACCGCCGCCGCTGCTGCCATGGCCGAACGAGCTCCTTCCGCTGAGCTAAATGTCAGTGTTATAATGATGCTTTTATATTAACAGTATGCTTTCAGGGCGCACATTTAGGTGGAAAAAGTTGACAATGTACACCCTGGACAGATCGCCAGTCCATTGCAGGGCCAACACAGAGAGACCTCTCACCCAAAAGATGCTGGGATCGGCTCCAGCCCCCCCGTGACCCGAAAAGGATTAAGCGGAAGAAGATGAATGAATGAATGAAGTTGACAATGTACAATATAAAGTTGCAGATTTTGGGGGTGGGGGATATAAATTCACAAGAAATAATTTAGCTAATTTGCTAGAAAAAAGTCAATTTTATTAGCAAAATTTATTAATTTATGATAAAAAATTGCAAATTTATAATAAAAAGTTGCACATTTATGTGGAAAAAAGTTGCAAATTTATAATAAAAGGCTGCACATTTATGGTGAAAAGTTGCCAATGTTATGATCCGGGGCACAGGTGGGGCCGTGCCCAGTCCCCTGTTAGAGGTCAGTCTGGTCCTCTTGGTTTATTTCCTTATTTATTGTTATCTGTTGTATTTGGTCGCTGTTTGGTTATAGGGGTTTATATTCTTAGTTGCGTCCTTATTGTCCTGTTTGTTTATTGTGCCATTTTGTATCTTATTCTTGTTTTATTTTGTGTTCCAGTCTGTACTTTTATTTTGACAGTGCTGTGCAGGTTCTGCCTGTCAAAACTTTGCCTCAGGGGTTGCACAGCTGTCACTTGTTACTTTCATTACTTTCTCCACTCATGTATCCACACCTGGTTAACATCTAGCCCAGTATTTATAGGGCACGACAGCCGTTTCCCATTGTCTTGTCCTACTTCATGGCTGCACAGTCCATCACTGTTACCTGTCCTCAGGAGCTGTACGAGTCACTGAGTGTTTTTGGGTCTCGCTGTCAAGGAGAGAGAAGAGCTCCGTCCAGGTTATCTTTTCCCTTTATTTCCAGCCATGAGCGCCGCTGCCTTTGGGAGTGCTCTGGCTGGATTCTGCCCCTGTGCCCGGCGTTCCAGGCTTCTGTCCCTCTGTGAGGTTGAGCCCTGCTCTCCTCCAGTGCTTTTGTGTTTTATGTTGATGGTGTTCTGTGTGTATTTTTGGTTCAACCGTTCTGTTAATAAATGTGCCAAACCACAGTGTGTGTTTGGTGTCCTTCCTCAGGCATTTAAAGGGCAGACTCATGACAGCAAATTTTATAATAAAAGTTGCACATTATGGAGAAAAAAGCTGCAAATTTATAACAAAAAGTTGCAATTTTATGCGGAAAAATTGCAATTTTATAATAAAAAATTGCACATTATGGAGAAAAGTTTCAGATCGATAATAAAAAGTTAAACATTTAATGGGGAGAAAAGCTACAAATATGCAAGAAATTTTTTTGCAAATTTGCAAGAAAAAAGTCAGTTTTATAAGAAAAAGGTATTTCTTCATGAGAAACAAAGTTGCAAGTTTAATAGAAAAAATTGCACATTCAGAATAGAACAGAAAAGAACAGGCTTTATTGTCATTGTACAGTTGTACAGTAGAACCAAGTTGTGGGTGCTCCACCAGGCTACTGCACAATAAAGTGAGAGAGAAGGATGAGATAAAACAGCTACAGAACACATGATTAAAGACACAACTGAAATAAAATTAGCCCAGGATTGTGGAAATGTACGCAGATGTGGTGGTGGCTTCACAGATGGAACTATGCACATCAGAGCGTGGCGTGCAGAACACAATTAAACACACGACTGAATAAAATAGCACAGGATTATGGAAAAGTATATGGGGGAAAAGTTACAAAGTTAGAATGAAAAGTTGCAAATTTACAATAAAAAGCTAAACATTAAATGGGGAAAAAAGCTACAAATTAGCGAGAAATTTTTTTGCAGATTTGCAAGAAAAAAGTCAGTTTTCTAAGTAAGTTATTAATTTATGAGAAAAAATTGCAAGTTTACAAGAAAAATTTGCATATTTATAGGGGAAAAGTAACAAATTTAGAATAAAATGTTGCAAATTTGAATTAAAAAGTAAAAATGTTTGACAAAAAGCAGCAAATTTTCACAAAAATGCTACAAACTTCCAACATCCAAGTGTAGACCAAAATCTCTGCACATCGTCTGAGTCGAGGAACGAATTGCAGCTGGTACCGATATCTTCTGGTCCAGATCAGTGCGAGCACGGATCCTGCAGTCAGCCCACTGTGTGGTTTTCCCGCCGGCTGTTTGTGAGCACGAACCGCCGTGGTGCACCCATAAAGAGACACGCCATTAAAATTAAATGACGGGAGGCTGGAACTTCAAAGGCGGCGTGTCAGTCAGACTCAGGTTAACGAGCCACTTTAACACCTAAAAATAAACAACTGCTGCGGATTACTCACCGGGCACCGGAGCCACAACCCCCCACATCCTCCCACATTACACCAAAGACCAACACCAACATGTCAGCGCCACTTAACATCTTCACAAACCCAAATACGTCAAAACACGCTTCCTCGCCACGCCGTTTCAGCACGTCTGGATTTTAAACATGCAGCAATTAGGCCAACTTTAAGTCCCATTAATCCTGTTTTTCTTTAAAGAAACTCATCCACTTCCTGAAAAATAAAAGGCTCATTTTATCCCGACTGTCAGTCATGACTTCAGCGGGAAGGTTTGATCATGTTAGAAAAACTGAACGTGACCCGATGCACAGATAAACGTCTAAATGAGCTCACTACTATAAATAACTGGAAAATGTTCACTTTATGGATGGTTCACTCATCAAGAGTTTGACCTTTGGGGGTTTTTAAGAATAAATTTATCTGGAGGATGACGGGGAAGTTTACACGGTTGAGACGACGCACACGACAGACAGCTGATAAAAACCATGAGTATTTTCCCCACAAACGACGTTACCAACAACACAGATGAGATCTTGATTTCACTCTTTGCAGTAGATGAGCTGTTATGGGGCATTTTCACCAGTGTAGGACCAACCAGATTGTTATCAGCATTAAGTTCAGCATATGTGATGGTATGGGGGTGTGTTATTGCCCATGCCATGGGTAATGTGCACGTCTGAAGGCACCATTAATGCTGAACGCTACATACAGGTTTTGGAGCAACTTATGTTGCAATCCAAGCAGCGTCATTTTAAGGGATGTCATTTGCACAATGGCAAGACATTGGCTAGATGTTGGCATAACACCAACGTTGAGCTGCTGCTGCGGCCAAAAAGAGCTTCTTTTGCCGGCCTAAAGGTCAGCATTACAACGATGATTTTATTAACATTATATTTTCATGCTGCACATTTATGTGAAAAAGTTGCTCATTTACAATCAAAAGCTGCACATTTGCACATCGGACAGACATCGGCTAAATGTCGGCCTGTGCAAGAAGTATTCCTGATGTAAACATGCTGCTGTTGGCTGGACATCTGGGTGCTGTTGGGCCTGGGTTGATACGGCACTCTGGACTTGTGGAGTAAAAACTGAGACCATAACCATGAATAACTAATAAGCTCCCACTTTCCCTGCTGCTCTGGTTTCTGCAGTACTACTGCATGCTGTCAGTTATTATTATTATTCATTGCATTTCTTCAGCAGCATGTTCTCCTCCTATATCTGCTCCCCACACATGACCATTCACACACGTGTCTGATTAATGAGCGTCCTTGGAGCAGACCTTCAGGAGTCTGTGGACTACGAAGCTTTAAATTAGAGACAGACATTATTTTATTAAACCAATGCTGGAACAGAAATTAAGAGTCACAAATCCAGAAGGTCAGTTTTAGTTATTGCTATGGTAACACTGAGGATTTCTCTGGGAGGTCTGGTGGTCACGAGAAGAACTGATGGTTCACAGGAAGATGTCCTCACAGATGAATTTTCTGGAAAATGAATATATGAGCTGAAGGGAGAATTCCTGGACCATGGATGATGATGATGATGATGATGATGATGATGGAAGTAGTCCCCGGTACTCTTGGTATGAATGTTCAACAACAGATGACCTAGATGTAATTCCAGGTACTAAAAAGGTTCTTGTGGTTCTAAACTTAACTGTAAGATCAGAAACACAAGATCATCAATCATAGTCCAAAAAACGAGCCACAAACCAGATTTCCTCTGAAAATGAATTCAGAACAGGTGAATTATCAGACTTAACTGACGGAGTTTGTTAATCCAGCAGCAGCAGACTTGTCCCCTCCTCACTATTTTCATTATTTTTTTTTCGGAATGGAGAACTTTTTCCACTCAGTCAGCACTAACAGACGTCTGCTGTTTGCTGGAGGCCAAAAACAAAGGAAAACGGCACCTGGACCAGACCGAAATAACCGGGCCGAGCATGCTCAGATGCGCTTCACCGTCTCTTTATTCTCTTCATCTGCAGATGTTCTACGTTCCGCCTCATTTAGTTCTGCTGCATCATTCCCTACTCCCACCTGAAGAATTCATCTGGTTTGAGATGGGGAAGCAGTTCTGGGGCTACGAATATTTGGGAACAGGGGTGTCTAATCCAGTCTAATCCAGTCTCACATTGGCCAGACAAAAGGATGACTGATGTAGCCTGGGGTGGGCCAGGGAAAAACCTGAACGTATGAGCTGAAGGAAGAAAATCTGTAAATTACAAGGTTTCAAAGGGGGTGGGGTGAAAGACTTATGGGGTAAAAATAGTGGTGTATTGGAGGAAGGATCGCTAATTTAAGAGAGGCATGAAAACTCACTAATTTACAGGGTTAAAAAAGTCACAAATTTACGTACAAGGTTAAAAAAGTAACTAGTTTACAAGGTTAAAAAAGTCACCAATTTGCAATGTTAAAAAAGTCACTAATTTACAGGGTGTGGTGACACGATAACAGGTGGCACTCCACCCAGGGCTTGAGGTTTGGGGGAAGAGGGAGGTGAGAAATGGTAATAGTGAAGAGAGGATCAGAGGCAACAAGGGGTGCCATAGTGCTAGGGGTTTTCAGACTAGACAAGAGGTGCTTTTGCCCCCGCTGTAGCAGGGTTGACACCTGAAGTCACCGGGGTATGAAAGTATGGTTATAAGTCATGCTCTGTGTACTGTATGTTGATGTGTGTACATGTCTTGTGTCCTGATTGTTAATGTTTCACACCCTGGATCCAAAAGGCATGAATAAAGAGTATAAAAGTGGCCGTGTTGAGACACAGGGCAGGCTGTTTGTATCTGTTGGAGGAGAATAAAGTTCTGTGTCATCAGCTCATTGCTTCATCTGATTTCCTCCTCCACAAAGGTTAAAAAAAGTCACTAATTTACAGGTTTAAAAAAGTCAGTAATTTAGAATGTGATAAAAATCACAAATTTATAGGTTGAAAAGTCACTAATTTGCATTGTTAAAAAAGTCACTAATTTAAATACAGTATAAGGTTAAAAAAGTCACCAATTTACAAGGTTAAAAAAGATACAGATTTACGTGCAAGGATTAAAAAAAGTCACTAATTTACATACAAGGTTCAAAAAGTAACCAATTTACAGGATTAAAAAAGTCACTAACTTAAGCACAAGGTTTAAAAAGTCACAAATTAACAGGGTTAAAAAAGTCATGAATTTACATACAAGGTTAAAAAGTCACCAATTTACAGGGTTAAAAAAGTCACTAATTTATGTACAAGGTTTAAAAAGTCACAAATTAAAAGGGTTAAAAAAGTAACTAATTTATGTAGAAGGTTAAAAAAAAATCACTAATTTAGAAGGTTAAAACATTCACCAATTTACGTACAAGGATAAAAAAAAAAGTCACTAATTTACAGGGTTAAAAAAAGACACAAATTTACCTCCAAGGTTCAAAAAGTCACTAATTTACAGGGTTAAAAAAGTCACTAATTTACGTACAAGGTGAAAAAAAAGTCACCAATGTACAGGGTTAAATAGGTCACTAATTTATGTACAAGGTTTAAAAAGTCGCCAATTAACAGGATTAAAAAAAAATCACTAATTTACATACAAGGTTTAAGTCACAAATTTACAGGGTTAAAAAGGTCAATAATTTACGTACAAGGCTAAAAAAAATAAATGAATTTATATGGATAAAAAAGTTACTAATTTACATACAAAGTTAAAAAGTCCCTAATTTACAAGGTTAAAAAAGTCAGATTTATGTACATGGAGAAGAAAGTCAGTAATTTACAGGGTTAAAAAGTCACTAATTTACATACAAGGCTAAAAAAAAATCACTAATTTACATACAAGGTTTAAACAGTCACCTGTTAAGAGGGTTAAAAAAGTCACTAGTTACAGGGTTAAAAAGGTGACTAATTTATGTACAAGGCTAAAAAATTAACTAATTTACATTGTTAAAAAGTCACTAACTAACAAGGTTAAAAAAGTCATTAATTTACAGGGTTAAAAAAGTCATTTTTTTAGGTACAAGGTTAAAAAAGTCACTAATTTACAATGTTAAAAAGTGACCAGTTTACAAGGTTAAAAATGTCACAAATTAACAGGGCTAAAAAGTCACCAATGTACAGGGTGAAAAAGGTTACTAATTTACGTACAAGGCTAAAAAATTAACTAATTTATATGGTTAAAAAGTCACTAAGTAACAAGGTGAAAAAGTCACTAATTTACAGGGTTAAAAAGTCATTAACTTAGGTACAAGGTTAAAAACATCACTAATTTACAATGTTAAAAAGTCACCAATTTACAAGGTAAAAAATGTCACCAATTTACAGGGTTAAAAAGTCACTAATTTACAGGGTTAAAAAAAGTCACTAATTTACGTAAAAGGTAAAAAAGGTCACTAATTTAAAGGGTTAAAAAAGTCACTAAAATACATACTAGGTTAAAAAAAATCACTAATTTAAAGGGTTTAAAAGTCATGAATTTACGTACAAGGTTAAAAAGTCACTAATTTACAGGACTAAAAAAGTCACTAATTTATGTATAAGGCAAAAAGTAACCAATTTACAGGGTTAAAAAGTCAATAATTTACAATGTTAAAAAGTCACTAATTTACAGGGTTTAAAAAGTAACAGATTTACATACAAGGTTAAAAAAGTCACTAATTTACAGGGTTAAAAAAGTAGCTAATTTACATACAAGGTTAATAAAGTCACAGATTTAAGGGTTAAAAAGGTCACTAATTTACATACAAGGTTAAAAAGTCACTAATCTACAAGGTTAAAACAGTCACCAATTTACAAGGTTAAAAAAGTCACAGATTTACATACAAGGATAAAAAAGTCACTAATTTACAAGGTAAAAAAGTCACTAATATACCTACAAGTTAAAAAAAGTCACTAATTTACTGGGTTAAAAAAATCACTAATTTATGTAAAAGGTAAAAAAAAAAATCACATATTTACAGGGTTAAAAAAGTCACTAATTTATGTACAAGGTTTAAAAAGTCGCCAATTAACAGGGTTAAAAAGGTGACAAATTTACGTACAAGGCTAAAAATTAACTAATTTACATGGTTAAAAAAGTTACTAATTTACATACAAGGTTAAAAAGTCACTAATTTACAAGGTTAAAACAGTCACCAATTTACAAGGTTAAAAAAGTCACAAATTTACGTACAAGGATAAAAAAGTCACTAATTTTTAGGGTGAAAAAAGTCACTAATTTACATACAAGACTAAAAAAAAATAAATAAATTTACATGGATAAAAACGTCACTAAATTACGTACAAAGTTAAAAAGTCACTAAATTACAAGGTTAAAAAAGTCACAAATTTACATACAAGGTTTAAACAGTAACCTATTAAAAGGGATAGAAAAGTCAACAATTTACAGGGTTAAAAAGGTGACTAATTTACAAACAAGGCTAAAAAAATAACTAATTTGCATGGTAGAAAGTCATTAACTAACAAGGTTAAAAATGTCCTTAATTTACAGGGTTAAAAAATGTCATTAATTTAGGTACAATGTTAAAAAAGTCACTAATTTACAATGTTAAAAAGTAAACAATTTACAAGGTTTAAAAAGTCACCAATTTACACAGTAAAAAAGTCACTAATTTATGTACAAGGTTTAAAAAAGTCACTAATTTAAATGGTTGAAAAATTCACTAATCCACAAGGTTAAAAAAACCCACTAATTTATGAACAAGGTTGAAAAAGTCATCAATTTACAGGGTTAAAAAATTCATTAACTTACATAAGAGGTTAAAAAAGTCACTAATTTACAGGGTTAAAAAAATCACTAATTTACAATGTCAAAAAGTCACTAATTCAAAGGGTGAAAAAAGTCACTAATTTATGTACAAGGCTAAAAAATTAAGTAATTTGCAAGGTTAAAGATAAAAGGTTAAAAAAGTCACCAAACTACAAGGTTAAACAAGTCACCAAATAACAGGGTGAAAAAGTCACTAATTTACAGGGTTAAAAAAGTCACTAATTTACATACAAGGTTAAAATAGTCACCAATTTAAAGGATTAAAAAAGTCACTAATTTAAAATGTTAAAAAAAATCACTTATCTACAATGTCAAGAAGTCACTAATTAAAAGGGTTAAAAAAAGTCACTAATTTACATGCAAGGTTAAAAAAATCACTAATTTACAGTGTTTAAAATTCACAGATTTGCATACAAGGTAAAAAAAGTCACTAATTTAAAGAGTTAAAAAGTCATTAATTTACAAGGTTTAAAAAGTCATCAATTTATAGGTTAAAATGTCACTAATTTACAAGGTTAAAAAGTCACCAATTTACAAAGTTAAAAACATCACTTATTTACAATGTTAAAAAGTCAATAATATACAAGTTTAAAAAAGTCACTAATTTACAGGGTTAAAAAGATGACTAATTTACATACAAGGTAAAAAAATTAACTAATTTAAAAGGTTAAAAAGTCACTAATTTAAAAATTTAAAGTCATTTAAAGTCATTAATTACACCATTAAAAAAGTAATTGATTTAGGTACAAAGTTAAAAAAAAAATCACTAATTTACAATGTTAAAAAGCCACCAATTTACAAGGTTAAAAAAGACACCAATTTAAAATATTAAAAAGTCACTTGTTTACAAGGTTAAAAAAGTCAATAATTTGCATACAAGGACTAAAAAAGTCACTGATTTAAAGCGGTAAAAAAGTCACTAATTTACAAGGCTAAAAAAGTCACTAATTTACATACAAGGATTAAAAAGTCACCAATTAAGAGGGTTAAAAAACACTAATTTAATAAAAAAAGAAAAAAGTCACTAATTTAACCCCTTGCACTCTGGTCAATTTCCCTAAAAACACCAAAAAATAACATACCCAAAGTAAATCGAAAGCTGTTCTTCAACCCTTTGCAGCATCTTCATGGGGTTGATCTCATTTAAAAGAAAACTCTTTGAATTTTTTGGCAAAACAGTCATAATCTCTCTAAGTGCTCTGGCCACTGAGTAACAGTCATCTAAACATGACTGTTACTGTATAAGCAAAGCCATATGCAACTGACACTGTATGAGAAAAGCCAATAATTACATACACATTCCATTCTCTGTTCACTCCACATGCTGCTGTTCATCAGGTCAGGTGTATAGCCTTCTAATGGTAATTTACTTTTTAACAACACAACGAAACTTAATGTCTTGGTAAGTTTTTTTTTTATTTTAAACAAATTTGCAATGCTGAATCCATTTCTCTTGAACGGGTACATTTTTTAGGTTATAAGCAGTTGTACAGGTGTACTTTAACTTGTACAGTAGACACTGATAAAGGTAAGTACATGTAAATTGAATGTTGCATCACCAGTCAAAATTTAATAAATTAAGAAGGAATCTAGCAAAAATTTGGCACTAATGACAGTAGACAAATCAGACGAGACACAACTGTGTTTTTGTGGCACACAACTGTTGTTACCATCAAGTTGTGCAAAATTTATATTCCCTTTTCCCAAAAATTAAAAATCAATTTGTAAGTAAAAGTGGGAGACCTTTACATGGGAATATGACATGTATCAGCACATGATTTATAGTTCAAGTTGCATTTCCACCTAAGCAAAAGTGGCTTGTCGAGCTGGATTTTTGTGAAGATGGCCTGTGCGGTGTTTCTGCATGTAATTACATACCTGTCAAGTGATACGGTTTCGCCGTATTTTAATACGGGGAAAATGCAATTTTAGCAAATACGGGCGTATTGCCATTTCTGTACGCCAAAAAGAAAAATATACGGGAAAAAAAATTATTGAGAGTGTGGAGGAACACGTCGTGTGTGTGACCTTCACAGCGTATGGGGCTGGCAGAGCGCTCAGCGTGAGCAATTATCACAACAGTGAGAAGTGTGGACTGATCATTATGCTGATGGCCTCGCACCTTCTGCTGTTGTCCTGCGGCTCCAGAACAGAAAGGAATCGCTGGATGGATAAAGGCTTCTCCAGAGGGCCCTACACACTCCTTCTGTGTTCCATGTAGGAAAAGCATAAAAGTGACTGCATCGGGGATTTTCGACCTGAAGTCGCACTTCACTACACAGGCCACAAAAACTGTGTAGCCAAATCGAAAACGTATCGATCGATGGATGAACATTTTCAGCCAGTGAGAGAACCGACGCCTTCCAAATCCAATGCATCACTAGCAGAAGTGATGGTTTGTCATTTTGTGGCAGAGCACAATCTACCCTCATCGGTGGCAGATCACTTCTGATCTGCCACCTGATCTGATCTGCCACTTCAGAAATGCTAGAGTCAGCAAAGGCTGCTACTTGGAACTATAACAAGTAGCATCAGTGAACATTTTCTTGTTTCAAGTTCATCCAAGTGCATTAGTGTAACAAAGCTGACAATTAAAAACTCTTTAATTCCAGGTGTATATACAGTATCTAGCTAACAGTTAAGAACTATATTCAGAATAATTCTTATTGTGTACTTTCAAATTAAGCAATCTACCTTGTGCTAATGTAAATTTGAAAAATATTTTTTATTTATTTTATTTATTTTTTATTAATATCATTTATTTTTTATTTATTTATTTTTTATTTTATTTATTTTTTTGTGCTACTTGGCTTATTATTTTCACATTACCAAAAAGTTATGGCTCAAGATTGTGTCCATATAAGTGTACATTTGAATAAATATGTTTGAAATAGTTCATGTTACAGTTGCTGTTTGTTTAGTTTTTCGTTTTTGTTTTTTTTTTTCCTTCAGTTTTCTTTCATCTGCTGATAAATACAGTTTTTAAGTACTCAGTACAGGTGTGAAAGCCCCCCCCCCAATAAGGAAGGCATGAGGTCAGTACAGGTGTGAAAGCCCCCCCCAATAAGGCATGAGGTATGCCTTGACAGGTATGTAATTACCCGTACCTTAACAGATAAGTGTTATGAACAACAGAGGACAGGTAGATGGAACATGCACAACATTTTATTTACAAAAAACATTTTTGAAATATGTATGCACATAAATGTGGACAAAATTACATTTCTACCTATTGCTAGACAAGTACTGCATCACAGCATCTCGTATATTGGCACCCTGCTCCTCTGCTCCCTGGGTCGCTGCCACCACTGGTTCATCTACTGCATCATCCAATGTAGTGTCATACATCTCTCCATGACTCTCACACAGATTATGCAGAGCACAACAAGTCAGCACCATAGATTTCACCAGTTTCATGTCACAGTCATTCCTCTCTCCTTCCTCCTTCCTTCTCTCCTCGTCATCAGCCATTTTCTTTGTTGTGGAGGATTTGGACACGTGTTTCACGTTACGAGAGTGCGGCGCCGCCTCGCTGTTCAAGAAATCCCACCCACCGCAGGTGTGCCAGCAGGTGTGCCAGCAGTAATGCCGAAAAGCAACCGAGGCAGAACCGAATCGAAGTGAGCCTGGCTGGGCTCAGCCCGAAGGGCAACTCCTTCGGGCTGAGCCCGGCCGGGTCCCATGGGTGGAAACCCAGCCACCAGACGCTAGCCTTCGAGCCCTCCCCCAGTCCTGTCTCCAGGGTGGGGCCCCGGTAACCCCATACCGGGTGGGGTACACTGAATCCTTGATATAGAATTTATCATGAGAGTCTGTTGGATCGTTCTTAGTCTGGCCCTTCACCCAGGACCAGTTTGTCTTGGGTGACCCTATCAGAGGCAAATTGCCCCAGACAACATAGCTCCTGGGATCACTGGGGCACGCAAACACGTACACCACTTCAATCACGATTTTACATTGTTAAAAAGTCACCCATTTACAAGGTTAAAAAAGTAACCAATTTACAGGGTTAAAAAGTCACTAACTTACAGGGTTAAAAAGGTCACTAATTTAAAGGGTTAAAAAGGTCACTACAAGGCTAAAAAAGTCACTAATTTACATACATGGTTAAAAAGGTCACTAATTTAAATGGTTGAAAAATTCACTAATCCACAAGGTTAAAAAAACCCACTAATTTATGAACAAGGTTGAAAAAGTCATCAATTTACAGGGTTAAAAAATTCATTAACTTACATAAGAGGTTAAAAAAGTCACTAATTTACAGGGTTAAAAAAATCACTAATTTACAATGTCAAAAAGTCACTAATTCAAAGGGTGAAAAAAGTCACTAATTTATGTACAAGGCTAAAAAATTAAGTAATTTGCAAGGTTAAAGATAAAAGGTTAAAAAAGTCACCAAACTACAAGGTTAAACAAGTCACCAAATAACAGGGTGAAAAAGTCACTAATTTACAGGGTTAAAAAAGTCACTAATTTACATACAAGGTTAAAATAGTCACCAATTTAAAGGATTAAAAAAGTCACTAATTTAAAATGTTAAAAAAAAATCACTTATCTACAATGTCAAGAAGTCACTAATTAAAAGGGTTAAAAAAAGTCACTAATTTACATGCAAGGTTAAAAAAATCACTAATTTACAGTGTTTAAAATTCACAGATTTGCATACAAGGTAAAAAAAGTCACTAATTTAAAGAGTTAAAAAGTCATTAATTTACAAGGTTTAAAAAGTCATCAATTTATAGGTTAAAATGTCACTAATTTACAAGGTTAAAAAGTCACCAATTTACAAAGTTAAAAACATCACTTATTTACAATGTTAAAAAGTCAATAATATACAAGTTTAAAAAAGTCACTAATTTACAGGGTTAAAAAGATGACTAATTTACATACAAGGTAAAAAAATTAACTAATTTAAAAGGTTAAAAAGTCACTAATTTAAAAATTTAAAGTCATTTAAAGTCATTAATTACACCATTAAAAAAGTAATTGATTTAGGTACAAAGTTAAAAAAAAAATCACTAATTTACAATGTTAAAAAGCCACCAATTTACAAGGTTAAAAAAGACACCAATTTAAAATATTAAAAAGTCACTTGTTTACAAGGTTAAAAAAGTCAATAATTTGCATACAAGGACTAAAAAAGTCACTGATTTAAAGCGGTAAAAAAGTCACTAATTTACAAGGCTAAAAAAGTCACTAATTTACATACAAGGATTAAAAAGTCACCAATTAAGAGGGTTAAAAAACACTAATTTAATAAAAAAAGAAAAAAAGTCACTAATTTAACCCCTTGCACTCTGGTCAATTTCCCTAAAAACACCAAAAAATAACATACCCAAAGTAAATCGAAAGCTGTTCTTCAACCCTTTGCAGCATCTTCATGGGGTTGATCTCATTTAAAAGAAAACTCTTTGAATTTTTTGGCAAAACAGTCATAATCTCTCTAAGTGCTCTGGCCACTGAGTAACAGTCATCTAAACATGACTGTTACTGTATAAGCAAAGCCATATGCAACTGACACTGTATGAGAAAAGCCAATAATTACATACACATTCCATTCTCTGTTCACTCCACATGCTGCTGTTCATCAGGTCAGGTGTATAGCCTTCTAATGGTAATTTACTTTTTAACAACACAACGAAACTTAATGTCTTGGTAAGTTTTTTTTTTATTTTAAACAAATTTGCAATGCTGAATCCATTTCTCTTGAACGGGTACATTTTTTAGGTTATAAGCAGTTGTACAGGTGTACTTTAACTTGTACAGTAGACACTGATAAAGGTAAGTACATGTAAATTGAATGTTGCATCACCAGTCAAAATTTAATAAATTAAGAAGGAATCTAGCAAAAATTTGGCACTAATGACAGTAGACAAATCAGACGAGACACAACTGTGTTTTTGTGGCACACAACTGTTGTTACCATCAAGTTGTGCAAAATTTATATTCCCTTTTCCCAAAAATTAAAAATCAATTTGTAAGTAAAAGTGGGAGACCTTTACATGGGAATATGACATGTATCAGCACATGATTTATAGTTCAAGTTGCATTTCCACCTAAGCAAAAGTGGCTTGTCGAGCTGGATTTTTGTGAAGATGGCCTGTGCGGTGTTTCTGCATGTAATTACATACCTGTCAAGTGATACGGTTTCGCCGTATTTTAATACGGGGAAAATGCAATTTTAGCAAATACGGGCGTATTGCCATTTCTGTACGCCAAAAAGAAAAATATACGGGAAAAAAAATTATTGAGAGTGTGGAGGAACACGTCGTGTGTGTGACCTTCACAGCGTATGGGGCTGGCAGAGCGCTCAGCGTGAGCAATTATCACAACAGTGAGAAGTGTGGACTGATCATTATGCTGATGGCCTCGCACCTTCTGCTGTTGTCCTGCGGCTCCAGAACAGAAAGGAATCGCTGGATGGATAAAGGCTTCTCCAGAGGGCCCTACACACTCCTTCTGTGTTCCATGTAGGAAAAGCATAAAAGTGACTGCATCGGGGATTTTCGACCTGAAGTCGCACTTCACTACACAGGCCACAAAAACTGTGTAGCCAAATCGAAAACGTATCGATCGATGGATGAACATTTTCAGCCAGTGAGAGAACCGACGCCTTCCAAATCCAATGCATCACTAGCAGAAGTGATGGTTTGTCATTTTGTGGCAGAGCACAATCTACCCTCATCGGTGGCAGATCACTTCTGATCTGCCACCTGATCTGATCTGCCACTTCAGAAATGCTAGAGTCAGCAAAGGCTGCTACTTGGAACTATAACAAGTAGCATCAGTGAACATTTTCTTGTTTCAAGTTCATCCAAGTGCATTAGTGTAACAAAGCTGACAATTAAAAACTCTTTAATTCCAGGTGTATATACAGTATCTAGCTAACAGTTAAGAACTATATTCAGAATAATTCTTATTGTGTACTTTCAAATTAAGCAATCTACCTTGTGCTAATGTAAATTTGAAAAATATTTTTTATTTATTTTATTTATTTTTTATTAATATCATTTATTTTTTATTTATTTATTTTTTATTTTATTTATTTTTTTGTGCTACTTGGCTTATTATTTTCACATTACCAAAAAGTTATGGCTCAAGATTGTGTCCATATAAGTGTACATTTGAATAAATATGTTTGAAATAGTTCATGTTACAGTTGCTGTTTGTTTAGTTTTTCGTTTTAGTTTTTTTTTTTCCTTCAGTTTTCTTTCATCTGCTGATAAATACAGTTTTTAAGTACTCAGTACAGGTGTGAAAGCCCCCCCCCCCAATAAGGAAGGCATGAGGTCAGTACAGGTGTGAAAGCCCCCCCCAATAAGGCATGAGGTATGCCTTGACAGGTATGTAATTACCCGTACCTTAACAGATAAGTGTTATGAACAACAGAGGACAGGTAGATGGAACATGCACAATATTTTATTTACAAAAAACATTTTTGAAATATGTATGCACATAAATGTGGACAAAATTACATTTCTACCTATTGCTAGACAAGTACTGCATCACAGCATCTCGTATATTGGCACCCTGCTCCTCTGCTCCCTGGGTCGCTGCCACCACTGGTTCATCTACTGCATCATCCAATGTAGTGTCATACATCTCTCCATGACTCTCACACAGATTATGCAGAGCACAACAAGTCAGCACCATAGATTTCACCAGTTTCATGTCACAGTCATTCCTCTCTCCTTCCTCCTTCCTTCTCTCCTCGTCATCAGCCATTTTCTTTGTTGTGGAGGATTTGGACACGTGTTTCACGTCACGAGAGTGCGGCGCCGCCTCGCTGTTCAAGAAATCCCACCCACCGCAGGTGTGCCAGCAGGTGTGCCAGCAGTAATGCCGAAAAGCAACCGAGGCAGAACCGAATCGAAGTGAGCCTGGCTGGGCTCAGCCCGAAGGGCAACTCCTTCGGGCTGAGCCCGGCCGGGTCCCATGGGTGGAAACCCAGCCACCAGACGCTAGCCTTCGAGCCCTCCCCCAGTCCTGTCTCCAGGGTGGGGCCCCGGTAACCCCATACCAGGTGGGGTACACTGAATCCTTGATATAGAATTTATCATGAGAGTCTGTTGGATCGTTCTTAGTCTGGCCCTTCACCCAGGACCAGTTTGTCTTGGGTGACCCTATCAGAGGCAAATTGCCCCAGACAACATAGCTCCTGGGATCACTGGGGCACGCAAACACGTACACCACTTCAATCACGATTTTACATTGTTAAAAAGTCACCCATTTACAAGGTTAAAAAAGTAACCAATTTACAGGGTTAAAAAGTCACTAACTTACAGGGTTAAAAAGGTCACTAATTTAAAGGGTTAAAAAGGTCACTACAAGGCTAAAAAAGTCACTAATTTACATACATGGTTAAAAAGGTCACTAATTTACAGGGTTAAAAAAATCACTAACGTACAAGGTAAAAAAGTCAATAATTTAAAGAGTTAAAAAGTCACCAATTTACGTACAAGGTGAAAAAAGTCACTAATTTACAGGGATAAAAAGTCACTGCTTCACAGGGATAAAAATGTCACTAATTTACAAGGTAAAAAGTCACTAATTTACAGGGTTAAAAATATCACTAATTTGCAATGTCAAAAAGTGACTAATTTACAGGGTTAAAAGCATCATTAATTTACAATGTAAAAAGTCACTAATTTACAGGGTTAAAAAAGTCACCAATTTACAGGGTTAAAAAGTGACTACAGGGTCAAAAAGGTCACTATTTTAAAGGATTAAAAAGGTCACTACTATAAAAGGTTAAAAAAGTCACTAATTTACATACATGGTTAACAAGGTCACTAATTTACAGGGTTAAAAAAAATCACTACTTATGTAGAAGGTAAAAAAGTCAATAATTCAAGGAATTAAAAAGTCACTAATTTACATACAAGGTGAAAAAAGTCACTAATTTACAAGGTTAAAAAGTCACTACTTCACAGGGTTAAAAACATCACTAATTTACAAGGTAAAAAGTCACAAATTAACAGGGTTAAAAAGGTCACTAATTTGCCATGTTAAAAAGTCACTAATTTGTAGGGTTAAAAGCATCACTAATTTACAATGTAAAAAGTCACTAATTTACAGGATTAAAAAAGTCACCAATTTACAGGATTAAAAAAGTCACCAATTTACAGGTTAAAAAGTCACTAATTTACAAGATTAAAAAAGTCACAGATTTACAGGGTTTAAAAGGTCACTAATTTACAAAGTAAAAAATGTCTTAATTTAGGTACAAAGTGACAAAAATCACAATTTTACATTGTTAAAAATTCATCAATTTACAAGGTTAAAAAAGTAACCAATTTACAGCGTTAAAAAGTCACTAATTTAGGTACAGGGTTAAAAAAGTTCCTGGTTTACAGGGTTAAAAAAGTCATGAATATACAAGGCTAAAAGAAATAACAAATTTACATACAAGGTTTAAAAAGTCACTAATTTAGACGGTTAAAAAGGTCACTAATTTACAGGGTTAAAAAGATCACTACTTTACAAGGTTAAAAAAGTCACTAATTTACATACAAAGTTAAAAAGTTCACTAATTTTCAGGGTTAAAAAGTCACTAATTTACGTGGAAGGGTAAAAAGTCACTAATCGAAAGAGCTAAAACGTCACTAATTTACATACAAGGTTAAAAACTTACTAATTTACAAGGTTAAAAAGTCACTAATTTGCAGGGTTAAAAATATTACTAATTTATAATGTAAAAAGTCACCAATTTGAAGGTTAAAAAGTTACCCATTTACAGGATTAAAAAGGTCACTAATTTACCAATGTTAAAAAAATCACTAATTTACAAGGTTAAAAAGTCATTAATTTACAGGGATAAAGACATTACTAATTTACAGGGTTAAAAAAGTCACCCATTTGCATGGTTAAAAAGGTCACCAATTTACAGGGTTAAAAAGTCAATAATTTACAGGGTTAAAAAATCACTTATTTACATACAAGGTTTAAAAATACACTAATTTACAGAGTTAAAAAAACTAATTTACATACAGGGTTAAAGAAGTCACTAATGTACAATGTCAGAAAGTAACTAATTTACAGGGTTAAAAAAGTCACTAAATTACAAGGTTAAAAAAGTCATTAATATACAGGGTTAAAAAAGTCACTAATTTACGTACAAGAATAAAAAGTCACTAATTTAAAGGGATAAAAAAAATCACTCATTTACATACAAGGTTTAAAAAGTCACTAATTTAGAGGGTTAAAAAAATTACTAATTTACAATGTAAAAAAGTCACTAATTTACAGCGTTAAAAAGGTCACTACTTTACAAGGTTAAAAAGTCACTACTTTACATAGAAGGTTTAAAAGGTCACTAATTTGCAGGGTTAAAAAAATACTTATTTACACACAAGGTTTAAAAATTCACTAATTTACAGAGTTAAAAAAAACCCTAATTTACATACAGGGTTAACCCCTTGCACTCTGGTCAATTTCCCTAAAAACGCCTAAAAATAACGTACCCAAAGTAAATCAAAAGCTGTTCTTCAACCCTTTGCAGCATCTTCATGGGGTTGGTCTCATTTAAAAGAAAACACTGAATTTTTTGGCAAAACAGTCATAATCTCTCTAAGTGCTCCGGCCACTGAGTAACAGTCATCTAAACATACTGAACTTGAAGAAAATAAATTTCGCCTGGGTGTTTTTTTTTGGATACAAATGCTTGCAAATAACACACAGCTTCAGATCCAGGCTAGAAAATGCAACAGAAATGTAGAACCAAGTGTTATCCAGCTGAGGTCAAAATTTTGTAGCAATACCACAAAAAATGAATATATTACACAGCTTTTTTCTTAGGTTGTTCCCAGGCATTTTTGAACTGTGCCAAATTGTGCCAAATGGCACAGTTCAGAAAAACGTTTGTAACTTTTGAATGATTCAATACAGAAGCTTGATGTTGGGCTCTAATGAAAGGTGACACCCAGGGCTGTGTGTGTGTGTGTGGGGGGGGGGGTTGTCCCCCCCCCCACTACAGAGGACGGACATCGCCCGGTGCGCCGCGGTCACGGTGCGCCGCAGTCTACTACGCACAGTTGTAATTTACCGATCGGTCAAAAGTCCTTTTTGATTACAATTTTCAGGGATAAAGAATAATTTAGCTTATAACACTTACCTGTTCACAACAGCAGCGTAGCTGGCGAACTTCTCTTCCTCATTGTCAGACGAACATGAAGCTGGTCCGCTTGTTATGGACTCGTGGTTCTGGTCACGCGACCCGGTCAAACCATAATTCCATTATTGCGGTTTTGCGATTCCATGATTGCGGTTTTGGCGAACGATTTTTCAAAACAAATAACAGTAGTAAGAAAAAAAGTCTGGTGAACGCGTGTGTATCACCCAGCCTTCGTCGTCGGCCTCCGTCGGTCTATGATGACCATGGAAAAGAATCCTAAACGTCTACTCTGCTGGGACAGCACCGTCTGTGGCTGAACAGGCCGATGCGCGAATGGCAGTCTCTGTCACACAGGTCGCACTTGTGGGTGGTCTCCATGCTGCTGGGTCTATGGCGGTTCTTCCTGCGGGTCCTTTTTTCATCTGCTGCAGCAGTCAATCTCTCTTCACCTAGCCTTACACAAAACAGCTTTCGAACTTCTGTGCTTCAATTGGCTGGCTGTATTTGCAGCCGTTGGTAGGCGGGTCCTTCTTGCTAGGTTTTCAGTCATTGGTTCTTCAAGGTTTCAGAAACACAATTCAAGGCTCTTATTAGTCGAATGAGAGGTCAATCACATCTAAACCAATCAAAGCACTCCTTTGGCTTTCTGTTTGCGGCTGTGTCTGTAGTGGAAGAACGGAAATGCAGGTTGTTTTTTTTCTTCGCACACTGTGCGTCCTAGGGCACCCTCGTGCGCTCTAGGACGCAGAGACGTACCCGCCCGCGGTACACCGGAGTGCAAGAGGTTAAAAAAGTCACTAATTTACAGGGTTAAAAAGTCACCAATTTACATACAAGGTTAAAAAAAGTCATTAATTTACAGGGTTAAAAAGTCACTAATTTACATACAAAGTTAAAAAGTCACTAATTTACAGCGTTGAAAAAGTCACTAATTTACAAAGTTAAAAAAGTCACCAATTTACAGGGTTTAAAAGTCACTAATTTACAAGGTTAAAAAGTCACCAATTATAGTGTTAAAAAGTCACTAATTTACAGGGTTAGCCCTTAAGTTGTGTTCGGGTCACATTGACCCATTTTAATTTTTCTTACAGAAATAAATATCGAATAAAAAAATTCACTTATTTACAAAGTTAAAAAGTCACTAATTTACAGGGTTAAAAAAGTCACAAATTTACATACAAGGTTAAAAAAAGTCACTAATATACAGGGTTCAACAAGTCACTAATTTCGAGGATTAAAAGAGTCACTAATTTATATACAAAGTTAAAAAAGTCACTAATTTACAGGGTTTAAGCTTCGAGTGTGACTGTCGTCAAATTGTGACATATCCCCTAATGGTCAAGAGTGGTAAATATTTTTTGTCAGTAAAATAGTTCAGATTTCCAAAGCTATAACTTGAAAGTGGTAAGAGATAATAGCTTACTGTCAATTAGAAATATGTAAAATATGATCCAAAGTTTCAGATAGGAGTGATTTTATGCATCTAATTTGCATAATGCCATGGCAGCTATACTGAATTACATAACTCAGTCAAAAGCGGACTTTGGACATATTTACACAATGAGTGCTTCAGTCTTTTGGCACTGTTTTTTGTACACGGGTACGTTATCATCTCATCTTCAAAGTATATGAACATGAAATCAGTACAATGTAAAAAAAAAAACAAAGAAATTCATCACTTACCAGCGGCTAAGGGGTCACGCTCGTTGCCATGGTCGGTGCGTTTTCACCCATCATGGTCATTATTTTGCATTCTGTCAGTCATTTATGCTCTCTACCACATCTACAAAGTCTTATGATGATCTCACATAAATTTCGCTTGCATCCCGTGGCTATTTTCTGTGTACGAAGCCATCTAAGTGATGGTGCACGATGATGGATGGCGGCCATATTAGCTTCCTGAGCTAAAAGAACAGAATACAGGAAAAGGAAACAAGGAGTTCTTCTTCTTTGGTGTATTACATGTCAGCCATGATTCCACCAACACATGTCTGCCACCTTCTGAACTGCCACGATCAGTACAAGTCGTCAGTATAGCTGGGGAGTACAAGGATGTCAGAATTAGTTGACAGGTGCAGTGCCACACTCTGCCACTAGGGGCACTTGAAATCTTACACTCAAAGGGTTAACCCTTAAGTTGTCTTCAGGTCAAATTGTCCCGGTTTAAATTTTCTTACAGAAATAAATATATAATAGATCATGTTTTCAACCTGAAACTCTACGTCCTTAAGCTATTTTCTGCAAAGAACATATTAAAAAAAAATTCAATGAATACACATCTTACACCCTCTTAACCAGTTTAGACCTTTTTATGGTGTAAATGCTGTATTGCGTCAATTTGACCTGAGCTTAACTAATGCTGACAAAATGCAAGTGAAAACAAAGGGGTAATGCTAAATATCATGGGGTGGGTGGTCTCAGTCTTGCAGACTCAGCTTAAATATGTTTTTTTTTTTTTTAGTTGTGGTTCAGCCGGTCTGGATTCGGGGGTCAGACTCGATCTCTGTTTTTAAGAGTTGTTTTGTGCTTGCTGTGAGAATTGGACTTTTGGGACTGCTCTCATTCGTGAGTGAACTGATTGGCATTTCTTTTCGTGGTTCGCTGCTATGCTTTACCCGAAGCATTTGCTAGGCTAACGCTATCGCTATAGCTAACGTCATAGCTAGTCGCAGCACCTAGCACCAACACGGAGAAGCGACTCTGTCCCCGGTAATTGGGGCTCGCCGGAGGAACAAGCCGAGGCAGCAGTTGGACGGGAGCCGGATCAGAGTTCAAGTGCAGCGGTGGTGGGAGACGGGGACCAGTGGAGGACCACCGGGGCCCCAGCCAGAGTCGGAGCCCAGTTGCAGCGGCGGAGCTCGTGGAGGAACTCCTGAGGCAGACGGCGGTAGGTGGCGGGGCTCAGCGGAGGATCTACCGGGACCCCAGCTGGACAGAAGCAGGATCGGAGCTCGGCTAAAGCGGCGGTGGGTGGCGGGACTCGGTGGAGGAGCTGCCGGTACCCCGGCTGGACAGGAGCTCAGTTACGGGGCGGTAAGCAGCGGGACTAGCAGCGGAGGGGGCTAGCTGAGGCCCAGCTGGATTCGAGGTCGGTCGGATCGGATACCGGCGACGCCAGCAGAGATTGTTTTACTATCCACAGGTCAGTAAAAATGCCACCAAAGAAGGAGGAAATGGGAGAGATAAAAAAAATCTCTGAACTTCTTGTCAGAAGAACTGACCAAAGTGATTAGTCAGCAGGCTAAAATATAAGGGCTAATGGAAGAAGACCGAGAATTAAAATTAACAATTAAGGATAAAGACAAAAAAATTGCAGACTTGGAGCGATGCGTCGAGGATCTTGAACAATATTCTCTTATGGATGATCTAATTATAAGTGGACTAGACATTAAATACCAATCATATGCTCATGCTACAGCAGGATTCAGAGGTGAGGAGGCTCCCCTGAGTGAATCAGTCTCCCTGGAAAACCAGGTGCTTCAGTTCCTTGATAGTAGAAATATAAAGGTCGAAGCAAATGCAATTTCAGCCTGTCATGCTTTACCCAGAAAGGATAATAAAACAAAGAAATCAATTGTGATGCGCTTTGTGAACAGAAGGGTAAAGAATGGCATACTGAGGCAGGCCAGAAAGCTACGGGGAACAGAAGTTTACCTAAATGAACATCTAACAAAAACTAATGCTGAAATAGCACGGCAAGCACGGATGCTGAAAAAACAAAATAAGATACAGGCAACGTGGAAAAGAAATTGTAGAGTTTGGATCAAACTAAATGGAACACCTGAGGAAGCAAAGAGTATAATAATCAGAGATGTTACTGACTTAAATAAATACAGATGAACACTGATTAAGAAAATTAAGAGACTATAAAAATCCATATCCACACACATGGCAAGAATAGTTCTTTTGACATACCCTGTCAATGTACTTAAAAAAAAAACAAACAACAACTTATGACTGACTTGAGCAGAAATCAATTATCCCCAGCTGGAGGAAGTCATTTGACACAGAGTGAGGAAATTCAAACTCTGAAAATATGCCATTATGCTGAACATAAACTACAAGAGATGGAAAATGATATTGATCCTGATAACCACTTTTTCAATAATATTCATAATCACTGTGAATATTACACTGAAAAGCAATTCAAAAGTCAAGTGCAACTAGAGGGTAAACTATCAATAATACACTTCAACAGCAGAAGTCTTAACAAAAACTTTCCACAGATTCAGGACTATTTAAAACAGCTAGACAGAAAATTTACAGCTATCGCAGTCTCTGAAACTTGGCTTAATGAAGAGCAGGCTCCCCTGATGGCAATAGAGGGATATCAGATGTTTCATATTAACAGATCTCAAAAAAAAAAAGGTGGTGGTATTGCACTGTATATTGATGACCTGTATAGGTGTAAGCTTGTAAATGGAATGACCTTTGCACTACCAGGGATTTTGGAATGTGTTACTGTTGAGATTGACCAAGATAAAACAAAAAATCTAATTATAAGTTGTATATATAGAACTCTGGGAACTTGCATTGAGACATTCAGAGATAAATTAGTCGAGCTGTACAATAATATTACTAGTAAGAAAATGGTAGTAATTTGTCGAGATTTCAATATTGATTTACTAAATCCATACATCTATACTCATATAACATCTATACATCTATACTATAATCCATTATAGTTTAAAGACCAAGATGGCGGCGCGTGCACAACGCGAGGCTCAGCGTCTTCTCAGATTTTGTGCATTAGCAGTGTTATTTCTGCTCATTTTGGGTATGTTCGTTCAGAACAGCTTTGCTTTCACATCTTACACCCGAAATGAGCTTTTGGACATTGGATTACAAAATAACGATAACGATCTTTTTATCAGCAACCTACGTCTCATCCCTGAGCTCCGGAGAACACCCGACGCTCGGCAGGCTTCCCGGCCGACCGGAAGTGCTCGCAGGCGGTGTAGAGACCATAAACAAAGGCGGGGGAAGCACGGTGGGCTAAGAGCTAAGCTAAAGCTAACACCGTACCGGCTTTCTCTACCCAGTATTTTCCTCGCTAATGTACGGTCACTGGCGAACAAAATGAGTGAACTACGGCTTCGGATCACCAACAATAAGAGACTTATGAACTGCAATATCATGATTTTCACGGAAACATGGCTACACAGTGGAATACCTGACAATGCTATTGAGCTAGCCGGCCTACACACGCTCCGGGCAGACAGAGCAGCAGATGACTTCGGTAAGACCAGAGGTGGGGGATTGTGCATTTATATTAATAAGGCTTGGTGCATGAACTCTGTCACTGTTGAGAGACACTGCTCAGCTAACCTGGAGTTTTTCATGGTTAAATGTAGACCTTTCTATCTGCCACACGAGTTCACTTGTACCAACATAACAGCTGCTTACATTTCTCCGGATGCTTGCTATGAAAGAACTGCATGCAGCTATTAGCAAACAACAAACTGCACACCCAGAGGCAGCATTTATTGTGGCGGGTGATTTTAACCACTCTAACCTCAAGACAGTGCTTCCTAAATTCTACCAGCATGTCTCCTGTCACACAAGAGGGGACAAAACATTGGACCATGTTTACACCAATATTGTGGGAGCCTACACAGCAACTCTCCTCCCCCACCTAGGTCAGTCTGATCACTTATCCTTGTTCCTTACCCCCAAGTATGTACCGCTCATCAACCGGGTGAAGCCATCAGTGAGGACCATCAAAGTGTGGCCAGAGGGGGTTGACTCTGTACTCCAGGAGAAGTTTAGGAACACAGACTGGAGTATGTTCACCTCTCAGGCTACCTGTGGCTCCTACATAAACATCGACTCTTACACCCACTCAGTCCTGGACCATATCAACACCACTATTGACAGCGTCACCACGGAAATACAGATCACCACGTACCCAAATCAGAAGCCGTGGATGAACAGAGAAGTGCGACTTCTGCTAAAGGCACGTAACAATGCCTTTAGATCTGGTGATGCACAGGCCTACAGTTCATCCAGGGCAGATCTGAAGAGGGGCATCAAGAAGGCCAAGCACAGCTACAAGCTGAAGGTGGAGGAACATTTTGGGGACTCTGACCCCCGACGCATGTGGCAGGGCATTCAAGCTATCTCTGATTATAAGCCCAGCAACTCCATACCTATAGCCATGACTGTGCCCTTTCTCAATGAGCTAAATGACTTCTATGCTCGTTTTGACAAGGACAATAACGAAAAAAACATCAATTTCCCACACTGTGACGACCTCCACCACCTCACACTCACCCACACCGACGACCGTAACGCACTGAGTCATGTCAACGTACGTAAGGCTGCTGGCCCTGACGGCATTCCTGGGCGTGTGCTGAGGGCATACGCTGAGCAGCTGGCAGGGGTCTTCACAGACATCTTCAACCTGTCCCTGGCCCAGGCCATGGTACCAGCGTGCTTCAAGACCACTTCAATAGTACCAGTGCCGAAACATTCAACACCATCGTGCCTAAATGACTATCGCCCTGTGGCACTGACGTCCATAGTCATGAAATGCTTTGAGCGACTGGTCTTGGCACAGCTCAAAAAATGCCTGCCCCCTACACTGGACCCTCACCAGTATGCCTACCGGAGCAACAGGAGTACAGAGGATGCGGTTTCTACAGCACTGCACTATGAACTCTCACACCTGGATGACAAGAACACCTACGCAAGAATGCTGTTTGTTGACAGCAGCTCAACATTCAACACAGTTATCCCCTCCAAGTTGCTCACTAAACTTGGGGACCTGGGAATCAGTACCTCCACCTGCAACTGGATCATGGATTTTCTGACCAACAGACCCCAGCATGTTAGGTCAGGCCCCAACCATTCTTCCGTTATCACACTCAACACTGGTGTACCACAGGGCTGTGTGCTCAGCCCATTCCTCTACTCCCTCTTCACCCATGACTGCAGGCCTATGTATGGATCCAATTCCATCATAAAATTCGCAGATGACACCACGGTGATTGGACTCATCAGGGACAACGATGAGTCAGATTATAGGGCAGAGGTTGAGCACTTGGCTACTTGGTGCGCTGACAATAACCTGCTCCTTAACACCAGCAAAACCAAGGAGCTCATAGTGGACTACAGGAAGGAGAGGGGAGAGACACATGACCCCATCCATATCAATGGTATAGCTGTTGAACGTGTCCCCAGCTTCAAATTCCTGGGGACCCACATCTCGGAGGACCTGTCCTGGTCAGTTAACACCACCAGCCTGATCAAGAAGGCCCATCAGTGCCTCTTCTTCTTGAGGACACTGAAGAAGAACCATCTGTCAACTGACATCCTGGGCAACTTCTACCGCTGCGTGATAGAGAGTACCCTGACCAACTGTGTCACAGTCTGGTATAGGAGCTGCTTTGTCGCTGACCGTAAGGCGCTGCAGCGGGTGGTGAAAACCGCCCAACGCATCACAGGGACTCCACTTCCAGTTACAGAGGACGTCTACAGGAAAAAATGTCTGTGCCAGGCACGCAGCATTCTTAGGGACTCCAACCATCCTGCTCATGGACTGTTCCAGCTTCTCCCCTCTAGAAGGCGTTTCAGAAGCCTTCGGACTAGAACCAGCAGGTTTAGGAACAGTTTCTTTCCAACAGCTGTCACGTTATTGAACTTAGTTCCCTGCTGACTCTCTTACCATCATCTCTTACCATCCTCACCTGTACATAACTGCCCATCTAACTTATTGTACATTATTTGCACATAACAGTACTCTTAACTTTCTGCACTGCTGCATATATTTGCTTAAATTGCACATACTGTTAATTACCGTATATACTGCACTGCTGTCCTTTGCACTTCTGATTGGATGCTAAACTGTGTTTCGTTACCTTGTATTCATACATGTGTAATGACAATAAAGTTGAATCTAATCTAATCTAATCAACAAAATGTAATTACAGAGTTCATGAATTCTATGTACAGCATGAGTCTATATCCCACAATAACACATCCCAGTAGAATCCCAGTTTACACTGCTACACTTATTGACAACCTGTTTGTTAATATTGTTGATAAGAAAATAGAAAGTGAATTATTGATAAATGATATAAGTGACCTTTTGCCAACCTTTGCACTTATCCATGGCCACACGGGGGCCAATACAGAAAAAATTTTAAAATCGTTCAGATACAAATCACAAAATGCAAGCAAGACTGGACAAACGTCTATGTATCAGATGTAAATGAAGTCTATGACACATTCATGAACATTGTAACCACGCTTTATGAAAAAAAATGTCCATTAGTCAAGAAAAAGCTTAAACATAAATTTGTCGATAAGCCATGGTTAACCAAAGGATTACAAAAGGCATGTAAAAAGAAAAAATTATTATATAAAGCTTTCCTAAAGAAAAGGACAAAAGAAGCAGAGCAGCGGTATAAAACATACAAAAATAAGTTAACATATATAATAAGATTGGGCTGCACGGTGGCGCAGTGGTTAGCACTGCGGCAGCACAGTTTACCCTTGGCCGGGGGATCGTGGGGATCGTGGGCTCGATCCCAGCCCCCGACCAACAGTGATCTGTGTGGAGTTTGCATGTTCTCCCCGTGTATGCGTGGGTTTACTCCGGGATTTCTCCGGTTTCCTCCCACATGCCAAAAACATGCAGGTTAGGTTAATTGGAGACTCTAAAGTGGCCCTAGGTGTGAATGTGTGTGTGAATGGTTAAGGGATAGCGCCGTATCGTGGCTGCTTCATCCATCCAGGTGGTGGATGACCCTCAATTTCCCCTCTGGGGATCAATAAAGTATACTAAATCTAAAAAAAAAAAAAAAAAAAAAAGATGTAGTAAAAGAGACTATTACAGTAAAGAACTGGAGAAAAACAGAGACAATATTAAAAATACATGGAAAATACTTAATATTCTTGGAAATAAAAACAGAAATACAAGCTACCCAACCAGTTTTTCAAAAAATAATAAAACGACTCAGCGTGTGAATGCAGCTTCACCTGCAGATGAATTTAATAACTTTTTTGTTAACATTGGTCCTAATTTGGCTCAAGAAATACCCATTACGGCGCCTACAGGTGATACAATAAGCAAAAACACTGCTATAAAAGACTCCATTTTCATAAAGAACACAGATGAGAGAGAGGTCATTGAAATTGTTAAATCGTTTAAAAGTAAAACATCTACGGACTCTGATGGTATTGACATGCTCTTAGTCAAAACTATTACTGAATGCTTAGTGAAAACACTGACGTATATCTGTAACCTGTCTCTCCAAACAGGTATATTTCCCAATGCAATGAAAATAGCTAAAGTAATTCCGATATACAAGACGGGTGACAGAAGGGAACTTTCAAACTATAGACGAATTTCACTATTGCCGCAACTTTCCAAGATACTTGAAAAAATATTCTATGAGAGAATTGACAACTTCATACTGAAGAATAATTTATTGTGTGGACAGCAATATGGGTTCAGACACAAGAGGACAACTGCATTTGCTCTAATGGAATTTATAGAAAAAATATCAACTGCCATTGAAAATAAAGAGTATTCAGTTGGGGTATTCCTGGATCTCAAAAATGCATTTGATACAGTGGATCATAATTTATTATTAAAGAAACTACAAAATTGTGGTATTGGGGGGGGGGTAGCACTGTCCTGGTTATGTAGTTACTTAAAGAACAGATATCAGTATGTATGTGTTGGTAACAAAAACTCACAGTTACTGAAGGTTACTTGTGGAGTCCCACAGGATTCAGTTTTGGGGCCATTGTTATTCAAAATGTATATGAATGATATATGTAAAGTTTCAGAAAAAAAAGGATTTAATATTGTTTGCCGATGACACTAATTTATTATGCAGTGGAAGCAATTTGGAACAACTTTTTGATACACTCGGAAAGGAATTAGGAAAGCTTAAACTGTGGTTTGATTCAAATAAATTAAAGCTCAATTTAAGTAAGACAAAATTTATAGTTTTTAACAACCATCACAACAACTTAGTATCTGAACTCAGTATAAATGGTGTAGAGATTGAAAGGGTATCCAAAACTAAATTTCTTGGTGTAATAATTGATAATAAACTGTGTTGGAAGTCACATATTAATTATATTAAAGGTAAAATATCCAGGTCAATTGCAATACTACACAGAGTGAAATATTTGCTGAATCAACCCACACTATATACCTTGTATCATTCATTAATACTCCCATACATGACATATTGTACTTAAGTATGGGGAAATACATATAAAACAAACATATATCCAGTCTTTATGCTTCAGAAGAGAGCTATTAGAATAATAAACAAAGCTGCTTACAGGGAACCAACAAACCCACTTTTTCTTAAATTAAAAGCTCTCAAGTTGAAAGATCTGGTTGACTTTAAAACTGCAGTAATAATGTTTAAAGTAAAGAATCTATCACTGCCCGCAAATATCCAAAAGCTGTTCCAAATAAGGGAGAAACAATATCACTTCAGAGGAACATGTATATTTCAAAAACCTTCAGTGAGAACTACCACCAAGCAACACTGTGTTTCAGTGCAAGGAGTCAGATTATGGAACGATTTTGGACCTGAATTAAAATCATGTACAACGCTTGGACAATTTAAACAAAAACTAAAGGAAGAAATACTCCAAACATATATACAAGATGACATGTAAAATCACATAAGGATTATCATATCCAGTCTGTGTTGTGTTGTTGCTTAGTTTTTTGTCACATTTTGTCTTAGCTTTGTTCTGAATTGGTAATCGCTGTTGTGTTGTTTTTCTTTTGAATTCTTGGATGGAATATGGGTGGGAAATATAAGCTGCGGCTTCAGCCATCACCCATTTTGGATAACTTATGTTGAACTGTATAATCAGAGGAGTTATTGTCTAATTTGACCTTGTTGGATTTTCTTTCCCCCTTTGTTATATTATTCTGTTTCTTTTAATCTGTACTATTAATCTATCCGAAATAAAGATTGATTGATTGATTGACTGATCAAACTAAATGAAGATGTGTGTGTGTGTGTGTGTGTGTGTGTGTGTGTGTGTGTGTGTGTGTGTGTGTGTGTGTGTGTGTGTGTGTGTGTGTGTGCCTGGGCCCACACGATACACAGTAAGTCACGTTGATGATATAACGTCTACATTTGAGCTGCTGATGCCTGACTCAGTTCAAAATATAATTTTGGATATGACCAACCTTGAGGGTCAGAGGGTTTTTGCAGAGAATCGGAAAGAGATAGACAAGACAGAGCTGCATGCTTACTTTGGGATCCTCATCCCTGCAGGTGTCTACAAATCAAAAGGGGAATCAATGGTGAGTCTGTGGGATGTTGAGACTGGAAGATCTATTTTTTGAGCCATAATGTCTTTGCAGATGTTTCACACATTGTCAAGAGTAATCAGGTTTGATGACCGGGAAACAAGAACTGTTCACCGACAGAGGGACAAGTTGGCAGCAATAAGAACAGTGTGGGACAAGCGGGTGGAATGGCTTCCGCTTCTGTACAACCCTGGGTCCAATGTAACAGTTGATGAGCACCCTGTGGGATTTAGAGGCCAGTGCTCATTTAAGCAGTACATGCCATCCAAATCAGCTAGATATGTGATAGAGAAATACGATTTGCATAAAAATTTGGGCTGTTTGTGATATTTCATCGTCTTATGCATGGAACATGCAAATCTACACTGGAAAGAAGGAAGGAGAAGCCCCTAAGAGAAACCAGGGAATGTGGGTCGTGTTGGATGTGACATACGGTCTCTGTGGCCACAATGTCACATATGACAACTTTTTCACATCATACATGCTGGGACAAGGGCTTCTCAGATGGAAGCTAACCATGGTTGGAATAATTAGGAAGAACAATCCAGAGCTTCCACCTCCACCTCTGACTGTAATGAGCAGGCCAGTCAACTCATCAGAGTTTGTCTTTACAGACAACACCACTCTGGTATCCTACGCACCACGAAAGGGAAAAAATGTGATGGGCAGATCAGTGAGAGGGAAGACCGTAAACCAGGGCGCCATTACAATGGCACAAAAGGAGCGGTAGACAATATGGACAAACTGCTCTCCTGCTACAGCTGCCAAAGAAGAACTCTACCATGGCCTCTGGGAATCTTCTACAACATGCTGGATGTATCGGCATACAATGCGTTTGTCATTTGGACAGCACTGAGTGTGTGTATGTGTTGTGTGTGTGTGCCCACATCTTCATTTAGTTTGAGATTTAGCATGACCCCTTTGTTTTCACATGCATTTTGTCAGCATTAGTTAAGCTCGGGTCAAACTGATGCGATACAGCATTGACACCATAAGGTCTAAACTGGTTAAGAGGGTGTAAGATGTGTATTTACTGAATTTTTTAATATGTTCTTTGCAGAAAATAGCTTAAAGACAGTTTTAGGTTGAAAACATGATCTATTCTATATTTATTTCTGTAAGAAAAATTTAAACGGGTCAATTTGACCCGAACACAGACACTTTTTTTTTTTTACATTAATCTAGATGAACAAGGTTAAAAAAGTTACAAATTTACAGGGTTAAAAAGTCGCTAATTTACAGGGTTGGCTGCAAACAAAAAAGCTGCTGAAGTTGCAAATACAGAAAATTCAGCTGATCCACAAAAATGTTGCAACATTTTTCTCATAAATTTGCAGCTTTTTATTTAGAAGTCTGACATTTTTGCAAAATTGCAACTTTTTATATCGTAAAATTGCTGGGTTTTTTTTTTTTTTTTTTTTTACAAAACTGAGGGGTTTTTTGTAAATCTGTAACCTTTATCTTGTGGAGAAAGGAAGCAGGCGAGGCAACGAGCTGAACGACACAGAAACTTTATTCTTGCAATCTCATTAGCTTGCTGCTGTTTTCCTCATGAATTTGTGACTTTTTTTTTTCAAAATTACAACTTTTTATATCGTAAAGTTGCTGCTTTTTACAGAAAATTGAAACTTTTTTCTTATAAATTTGCATTTTTTTTCCTGTAAATTTTTCACTTTTTTCTTTTAAATTGGCAGAACTCATCTGGATGCTGATTAAGTTTTATTCTATGTAAATACATTATAATTTGTAAGTTTTTAAACTGGCATCTTTTATCATTTTTTCTACTTTTATTCTTGCAAATTTGTACCTAATTTATATTAAGCTGTTTCCACCTAAAGATAAATTTGTGAATACCCCTGTTGTAGTCCATGAGCCTGGTACCTAGTGCCCTCTAAAGGACAGGAGGACCTATGTCTACTGTCTACAATCCTTCATCACCTGTCTGTTATTTCCGAGGCACGGTGCCTTGATTTATTCACTCTTGCCTCCGCACACCTTTACTGAATTTTGGGTCTGAGCCCCGCAGGCTGCACAGCTCAACTCTGACCGCGCTGTGGGAACCGGACAGATAAGCGAACGTTTCCCTACGGGGAGAAATAACCGGATCAGAGGAGAAGGAAAACAAGAGTCACGGTCAGAAAATCAGCCACTTTATCAGAGCTTCACAAAGCAGGGAGACAGAACAGATTTCATTAGTTTGGCTCTGGGCTGCAGGACTCTGCAGGAAAAACTTTATTATACTCCACATTTATCCAGGAGTTACTCCAGAAAGACACATTTTTATTAAAAAAATCTTGGTGCCACTAAACACCTGAGCTTTTAGATGAAGGTAAAGCAGAGAAGACTATTAAAGGTGATGGAGAAGACACCGTTAGCTAACAGCCAGCAGCTTTTACACTCGCTCTAAACTCACTATACCAGGGGTACTCAGACTTGTTCACCAAAGATTGACTGGAGACTGTTGTGTCCATAATTACTGAAGTGGCGAGCAGGGCGGAAGGCAGTTTATATCTTTTATTACTAACTTATAAACAACACACCAGTCAAACAGCAGTGGGCTACAGCGCTCAAGGTCCAGGTGTCTACGATAAAAGAGGACTACCCCTTCCGCGCTTGGCCTTTTCTACCCCGGCCAGCATCAGCACCAGAAGTGTGGGTCACCAGCCCCCTCTAATCCCCAGTAAATTCCAGGCCACCATATTACTGCTGATTTACAGATGTAGCAGAGAGGACCACATATGAATGTAAATCAGTTACAAATTTGCAAGAATAAAGGTCCAAAAATATCATAAAAGCTAATTTACGATTAAATAGTCACAAATTACAATTTCATTACATAGCATACAAATTTAACCAGCATCCAGATGAAAATTGTAAATTTAGAAAAAAAGTTGAAAATTTACAAGAAAAAAGTTGCAATTTTGCAAAAAAATAACGTCACAAATTTTTGAGAAAAAACTTGCCCAATTTAAAGAAAAAGAAATCAAGATTTTTGAGAAAAAAATAGCAAATTTATCTTTTATCTATTTGTTATTTAAAGTGGAAAATTCCTGCCTCTCGCCCAAAAATGCTGGGATAGGCTCCAGCCCCCCGCGACCCGAAAAAGGATGACACGGAAGAAAATGGATGGATGGCTGGATAAGCGATGGGGAGATGGCAGGTTAAGAAGCTGTACAGGACCCCCCCGGAAATGAGCTCCAGTCTGTAATGACATGAAGAACATGAGCAGGTACAGTGGTGTGAAAAAGTGTTTGCCCCCTTTCCTGATTTCTCATTTTTTTTGTATGTTTTCCACACCTAAATGTTTCAGATCATCAAACAAATTTAGATATTAGACAAAGATAACACAAGTAAACACAAAATGCATTTTTTAATTTAAGGTGTTTATTATTAAGGGTAAAAAAAAAAATCAAAACCTACATTGTCCTGTGTGAAAAAGTGATTGCCTCCTGTTAAAACATAAATTAACTGTGGTTTATCACATCTTTGAAAGCTGAGTTCAATTTTCTAGCCATTTCTAAAGCTTTGGGACTCCAGCAAACCACTGTGAGAGCCATTATCCACAAATGGCGAAAATATGGAACAGTGGTGAACCTTCCCAGGAGTGGCCAGCTGACCAAAATTACCCCAGTGACAACTCATCCAAGAGGTCACAAAAGACCGCACAACATCCAAAGAACTGCAGGCCTCACTTGCCTCAGTTAAGGTCAGTGTTCATGACTCCACCACAAGAAAGAGACTGGGCAAAAATGGCCTGCATGGCAGAGTTCCGAGATGAAAACCACTGCTGAGCAAAAAGAACAAAGGCTCATCTCAGTTTTGCAAGAAAACATCTTGATGATCCCCAAGACTTTTGGGAAAATACTATGTGGACTGATGAGACAAATGCTGAACTTTTTAGAAGGTGTGTGTCCCATTAAATCTGGTGTAAAAGTAATAGCATTTCAGAAAAGGAACGTCATACCAACAGTAAAATATGGTGGTGGTAGTGTGATGGTCTGGGGCTGTTTTGCTGCTTCAGGACCTGGAAGACTTGCTGTGGTAAATGGAACCATGAATCCTGCTGTCTACCAAAAAAATCCTGAAGGAGAATGTCCAGCCATCTGTTCATGACCTCAAGTTGAAGCTCACTTGGGTTCTGCAGCAGGACAGTGATCCAAAACACACCAGCATGTCCACATCTGAGTGGCTAAAGTAAAACAAAATGAAGACTTTGGAGTGGCCTAGTCAAAGTCCTGACCTGAATCTGATTGAAATGCTGTAGCATGACCTTAAAAAGGTGGTTCATGCTCGAAAACTCTCCAGTGTGGCTGAATTACAACAATTCTGCAAAGATGAGTGGGACAGAATTCCTTCACAGCGCTGTAAAAGACGCACTGCCAGTTATCACAAACACTTGATTGTAGTTGGTGCTGCTAAGGGTGGCCCAACCAGTTATTAGGTTTACGGGGCAATCACTTTTTCACACAGAGCCATGTAGGTCTGGATTTTTTTCCCTTAATAATAAACACCTTCATTTAAATACTGCATTTTGTGTTTACTTGGGTTATCTTTGTCTGATATTTAAATTTGTTTGATGATCTGAAACATTTAAGTGTGACAAACATACAAAAACCCCAGAAAAATCAGGAAGGGAGCAAACACTTTTTCACACCACTTTAGATGTATTCTGCTGCTGATCCAGGACTGATCAGTGTTTGTTGGATAAAATAATGTGAAAATAATCAGAGCTGCTGGTGTCTTTGTGTCTGCAGAGATGATTCTGGAGAAAACCATTTCTGTAATGAAAACCCTGGCTGTGAAACTTAAACATGAGCTGTAATAATAACAGCCTTCGCTCATTTAACGTCTCCATGTCCTTCATTAAATCCTTCTTTATTTCCACTTCTGCTCTCCACTGCATCCCTTCATTTATTTGTCTCCTGTGGTTTCACTTCTGAGATGATTTTCCTGTAATTTCTCAGTTAAAAAAAAAAAAAAGTCTTTTCATGAGAATGCAAACAATAGATGTGGGTGGATCCAACAGCAGCAGAACTAAGAGAAAATATCTCAAAATATATGTACAATATTCACCAAAAATACAAGTTTTGGAGCTCCAAATATCTGGAGGAAATCCAGAGTGAATATATAACCCCAACAGCACACGTACTTCAGGCTAACATCAGCAGTTTACATCGGGAATACGTCTTATAGAGGTTGTTTTCACATTGGCAAGACATAGGCTAGACTTCAGGCTACCCTTTGAGCTAATGCTGCCGGCTTGAAGGACCAATTTCCCAATGTAAACTTGGTACGTCAGGCCAATGTTGGCGGGATGCATGTGCGCTGTTGGGGTAGGAGTACGTAGATCTCTTTAGGGGAAAAACAACCAAAAAAAAGGATCCGGAGTTTGAAAATAAAGTTAAGGTTTTGCAAAAAAAGCCAGATTTTTTTCACAAAATGCAAAAGCTTAACATGATTTTCACACCTGAATGTTTGGACCAATGTTCTCGTTTTTGTTCCATCGTCTACATTTGGTCCAGTTAGGTTTAGTTTCTCCTTTTACAAACTAAACAACTTGATGTGACATGCCTCTGTGGTGTTAGCACAGAGTGCAAGTTAGCAAACATGCTACTCACCCTCAGAAATGTTTTCTGCAGATCTAGACACTTTAGTTATGTGTGAAAACTCTCTAAAGTTGAATTTCCTGAATTCATCTAGCCAACACATTCTCTAAACAGTTCACATTTTGAATTTTCTTTCTCAAAATAACGTTTAACTTTTTTCATCCTAAAAAATGAATTCCCTAATACTCTTTTGTTGATGTAACTTTGACTTTTTGTTGAAAACTTGAATTTTTTTCAACAAAATCTTTTTTTGTAAATTTGCATCTCTTTCTGTAACTTTTCAACTTTTTTCTTAGAAATTTGCAACGTTCATGTAGATGCGGGTTAAATTTTTACTGTGATTAAACTGTAATTTGCAACTTTTTAAATTTTTAATATGAACTCTTTTGTCATATTTTGCACCTTTATTCTTGCACATTTCTACTTAATTTACATTTATATGTTAATACCCCATCCCCCCACTAGTGTTAGTGTAAGAGGAAAATCACTAGTTTTACATCATGTTATCACAGCTGCTCTAAATCTGTGTCCATATTTATCAGTGTTTCTGATTCCTGATCAAAGACATTACAAATCTCCATAAATCTGTTCATAATTGACTTTTCCTAATTAAAACTAAACTCAGATCAGAGGGATTCCAGTGCTGAGTGATAAAGTGGTGAAGCGCCGTGCTGAATGCAGATAAAGTCGTCTGCTTTCTTCAGGTGATAAACAATAAAACACCTGAGACAGAGATTATCAAACCACTTCTGTCAGCCGATGTTTGGAATTTAAAACGGCTTCTTTCAGACGAATATCCAGTTAAACATGACGGCGATAATGCCGCTCTAATGATCCCGTCTGAGAGACGGGCCTCCACAAAGGGACGGACCCAAAACACAATCAGCAGTGGTAAAAAGGGCCGATTGTGTTCATCAGATGGAGGCGCCGTCGACAGGCGGGCCGTCGTTTCCGGATAAAGAGGCGCTCCTCTCCGGGGAGCCCTGCAGCATCTAAACTGTTTACCAACTAAAAAGCAATCACATCATTAAGTAATGAATCCTCTGATAAATTATAGATGACCAGAGGAAGGAGGGAGGGAGGCTGCGGGATATTCTGAGAGGAGAAAAAACTCCACGAATCTCTGACGCTCTGTTGCTGGGGTCACAAATCACTGAACGTCTTCAGAGGAGTTTAAATTGGCGCCTATCTTATAGATGTTATGTCCATAACTCATACTTCAATAACCAGGCCGGAGGTGCAGTAGAATGAAGGTTTATTTAAAAACTCACACTATAATACAGGCGCTCTCATACAAGGCAGCGGTCTTGTCGTAAAGAGACCGTGCCTCTTCCGCATCCGCCTTTTATACCCAGGGTGGCGGTGGAACTGGAAAGGTGGAGCCGCCACCCATAATACACTCAATATCAAATGTATCATTTGATACACTACACCCCCCCAATAGAAAAGTCCAAAACACACTAATTAAGTCCTCCAAAATGTATAACCCGACTCGCACACTAACAATGAACAGAATATTTGTATTTGCAGGCCTATCCATGCACGCCAAAACAACTAAAACTAGAGGGGGACAGGTGGACTACTGTCCCACCTCCACATGGCTAGATGGATTATTCTGCCGTCTTTTCCGCATAAATATAGTCCATAAAAGAAAAGAGGCTGCTGTGTTCCTAATATATAAGAAAACATTCCCATGAACTTTGTACCAATGGATAACTTCCTATTTCTCCAACAAACATTTACATGCACACAGTGCTATCCACACACCCAACAAAACCACCCCATAACCTGGGCAAACCACACAGTAACATGTACACCACTTAGGTTTTAATTTTACATGGGAAATTTATAGCACTCAAAATAAGGAACATATTGACTACGTAGCTCTGGCAATGCACAACACTATATACAGTTTGACACATCGCCCCCTTAGCTACTATACAGGCCCAATGGAGAAGCCACTCCCAGATACCCGTCTGGTCGGTCCCACCCAGAGCGTCTTCGCCTCTGGAGATGAGCCACGTTGGAGTCTCGACACCTCCTTTCCATCGCTGATGTGCCACTGCTCGTTGGGATGCCTCCATGAGTCATCGGACAACAGAAGATAGCCATCCTCCCGAAAGGCCACCACTCGCAGCCTCCCCTGTTCATCATGTTGTTTCCTCTTGTCGTGGGCCCCCCTTAGCCAAACCTCGTCAGCGACCCGTAGAGGAGCTTGACTCGGCTTCAAATGTTCATGATGCTTAGACCTGGCTTCGTCTCTGGGTCGAACCTCTCCACCGACCCCATACGATGTCTGACTCTGCCTCCTGTGTTGCTGTGTGGCACGTCTGTCCACCATGCCAGCCGGTCCTGCCCCTCTCTCTCTCTCTCTCATTCTGAATGCCGGTGAAGCCATTGTAGGCCATTGCTTCTCAGTATTTACAGGCCGACCTCTGGAAGCAGTGGGAGCTATTCCTTCGGCTCCATCCACCTTCACGGGCATTCCACCGTGTTGCCCAGTTCCCACATCCATTGGCAACTTGGCCTCTGGCACTGGAACCCTCCCGTGATGGCTCTGAATGGTATTGGTTGTGGTCATCTCCCAGAATACTAGGCCAGTCTTTGTCCCATGCCGCATCATCCACCACGTACGGAACCAGTTGGTCTCACAAACCACATCCCAACCACTCTTCTCCAACGCTGCTGGTGATCGTGCAGCCCATCACGTTCGACCCGCTGACAGTTACCATGAATTGGACGTTGGACATCACTGCCAACTTGTATCTCGCTGTCAACTCCAGCGAATCCACGATGGCCAACTTGTTACCCCCATAGTCCGAATATGACGTTGAAAGTCCTCTCACACAGTAATACAGGAAAAAAAAAAAACTCCTCACAGTAGGCCAGTTCAACACAGAAGCCACTGCGCCCGTGTCCACCAACAACGGCACTTCCACGCCGTCCAGCATTACATTGCAATAAATCCGCCCATCTGTGCTCGGGGAGACGATGTGGATAACCGTTCACGTTGATGGTCCCCTTGCTCAAAATTTTTACAGACCCTGGCAAAATGGTGTAGGAGTCCACACTTGCCACAGCGTTTGCCCCTTGCCGGACACTCTCTTGCCTTATATTGGTGCTTGGTGGACCCGCAACCAGAACACTTTGGCGATCCCGGGGCGGACCTAATATTGATAGCTGTAGCGTATTCTTCTTCATCATCCATGCCGTTATCGCTATCAAGGTCAACAGCCTACGCCACCAATTGTGGTTCCGTATGCCCCAACGTAGTTCTCTCACTGAGGTCCTTGGACAGTTTTTCTGCTCCTTCAAACTGCGGAGCTATCTCGACTGCCGTGGCTAACGTCAGTTCACCGGAGTACGTGAGGAGCCTTGATCGTACTGCCGAACATAGCGTGTGCTATGCCATCTGATCACGGACCATTTCTTCCTCCAAAGCTCCAAACTGGCATCCTGCAGCCAGCTGACGCAGATCTGTGACATATTGCTGCATCAACTCTCCAGTCTGCTGGTGGCACTGCTGAAACTGAATCCTCAGGACTATGACGTTTTCCGGAATGTGAAAGTAGTGCGCCATTAGTTCGACCACGTCATCAAAACTATCACTCTCATCCAATGTGCTGAGAATTTGCTGTCCCTCCATGCCGAGATTATGGGCTAAAATCGCTCGTGCACACAGTTTCTCCAATTCACCGAGGTTCAAAGCCACCAAGTAGTTCTGGAAGGCTGCATACCACCTCACCCAGGGAACCAGTGGTTCGCCCGGGAGCTCCAAAAGTGGCCGAATTCTAGAAACTCCCTTATACATACTTTTATCCTTGTCGCCAAATGTTATGTCCATAACTCTTACTTCAATAACCAGGCTGGAGGTGTGGTAGAACGAAGGTTTATTTAAGAACTCACACTATAATACAGGTGCTCTCATACAAGGCAGAGGTCTAGTCGTAAAGAGACCGTGCCTCTTCCGCATTCGCCTTTTATACCCAGGGTGGTGGCGGAACCGGAAAGGTGGAGCCTCCATCATATTTGGTACACTACAGACATCATTTGCACATTGGCAAAGCATTGGCTAGGCGTCGGCATTACACTGAAGCACCAATGTTAAATGCAAAAAAAAAAAAAAGCTTGCAAATTTAGAAAATTTCTTGATTTCGTTTTTCATAAATCTGCATCTTTTTCCTTGTAAATTTGCAACTTTTTTTTTTTTTACAAATTTGGAACTTCTTCCACATAAATTTGCTACTTTTCTGATGAATTTACAACCTCTTAAATGTGTGAATTTTCTTTTAAAATTTAAACTTTCCTTGTAAATTTGCTACTTTCTCATAAATTTGAAACTTTTTTTTTCCTCTTGTAAACATGCAGCTTTTTTCCTTTTGAATTTGCTATTTTTTCCTCATAAATTCAGTACTTTTTACAACATAAATCTGCAACTTATTTGTTGTAAATTTATGACTTTTTCTTGCATATTTGTGGGAGTTTTCTTCATAAAATTGTAGCTTTTCCATAAATGTTGAAAATTTTGGCATAAGCTTTCTCAAATTGTTACATTTATTGGTTTTCACAAGTAAAACTGCAGCTTTTTTTCTTTAGATAGATTTGTGACATTTTTCCACATAAAACAAGTTTTTCCAGTTAATTTTTGATGTTTTTTCGAGAAATGTTTGGACCTAATTCTTGTAAATCATCGGTATGTTTTCCTCAGAAAACTGCAACATTTTCCCAAAATTTGCAAGAATTTTTTGCATAAAATTTTAGGTTTTCTCATTTTCTGATCATTTAAATATCTGAGTTGATGATTTTCACAGATAATAATAATGACCATAAACTTGATGTGATTTGATAAAAAACTAATGTGTAGAATAGTTGACATACTGAGTAGAGTTAAAAGACTTGAGACAAATGAGGACTGTAGATGTTTCTGCTGCACAAACACGTTTTCATCAGGCTCACAACACCTGTGAGTCACACGTTCACACCCGTTTTTAGACTTGTCCTGCTTCACAAATCCTCAGATACACCAACATGGCCACTACGCAGAACAACAGAAATGTCACGCCTTCTCCTGCCACAGTCCGATAGTCACATTGACTTTTGTCATGAAAACGTGTGACTTTTTCTGCTGGAATTAGCCACTTTTCCCCCTTGTTCACATGGGACTTTCTCCTTGCAGATTTTAATATTCTCTTTGCACGTTAGCCATGTTTTCTCATAAATAAGCACCTTTTCTCCTCATAAATTAGCAACTTTTCCCTCTTTTGAATTTGTGACTTTCTGCGATCATAATTTCACCATTTTTTTCCTGTTGTAAGTTACCGCCTCTTTCCCTTTGTAAATTAGCAGCGTTTTTCCTCTGAAATCAGCAACAGTTTCCCCTGTTAATTAGCAACTTTTTTCACAAAAATAAGCAGCTATGTTTCTTCATAAATTGGTGTTTTTTCCCTTGTAGTCAACACTGTTATCATTAATTATTGACTTTTTTTTCTTAAATTAGCAGCTTTTTAGCTTTTAATTTCTATTCTGGTAAATAACTGAGCAAAGCTAATTGCAATGTGGTCACAGACGTTTTACTGTGTCACAAATGGAAAATCTTAAATTTGATCAAATGACCTTAAAAGTTCTTAAATGCAACTTTCCAATGGCCAGGAGGTGATTTGAGGGGGGCACACCGTTCCTGTTGTTAACTTGCCTCCCCCGTCATCACAAACATTTTTATATCACAGTCAATTCCAGCCCCCGACCAACAGTGATCTGCGTGGAGTTTGCATGTTCTCCCCGTGTCTGCGTGGGTTTCCTCCGGGATTTCTCCGGTTTCCTCCCACAGGCCAAAAACATGCAAGTTAGGTCAACTGGCATCAGCTGGAGATTCTAAATTGTCCTTCGGTATGGATGTGAGAGTGAATGGTCGTCTGTCTCTCTGTGTTGGTCCTGTGATGGACTGGTGATCTGTCCAGGGTGGACCCTGCCTCTCGCCCAAAGATGCTGGGATAGGCTCCAGACCCCCCGTGACCGAAAAGGATTAAGTGGAAGAAGATGGATGGATGGATGGACTCTGATCCAGTTCTAAGCAGAAATTCAAAAATCAAAAAAGTCCTAAAACTCCAACTTTTTTCTTTGAAATGTTTTGACTTTTTTCCTTGTAAATTTGTTAATTTCAAAAATTTGCAGCTTTTTCCAAAATAAATTTGTAACTTTTGTAAATTTGCAACTTTTTTCCCGTAAATTAATGTCTTTGTTTCTTATAAATCTGCAACTTTCCTGCCAAAATTTTTTTTCCCCTTCATAAATGTGTGACTATTTTTTGGTTTTGCAAATTTATAACTTTTTCTCAAAATCTGTGATTTTTCTGTTGTAAATGGAAAACTTTTTTTTATGTCAATTAATGACTTTTTCTCAAAAAATTTTCATTTTTTGTAAATTGCATTTTTTGCTCAAAAATTTAAAACTTTTCCCCCATAAATTGTGACTTTTTTGTAAATGTGCAACTTTTAGTCTTATAACTTGGTGTCTTCTCTCATAAATCTGCAACTTTTTTCCTCAAAAATTTTACTTTTTTAAATCAATTAAATTTTTTTCTCATAAATTTATAACTTCTTTCTCAAAATATGTGATGTTTCTCTTGTAAATTTGCACCTTTTTTCTAATAAATTAGTAAGTCAAAAAATCAGTTGCTCAAAAAAAATTTATTTTTTAATTTACATTTTTTTCCTCAAAAATTTAAAACATTTTCTCCATAAATTGTGACTTTTTTGTAATTTTTCAACTTTTTTCTCATAAATCTGCACCTTTTTTCCCAAAAATGTATACCATTTTTCTCAAAATTTGTGGTTTTTCTCTTGTAAATGTCCAACTTTTTCACATAAATTAGTGACTTCTTTCTCAAAAAAAAAAGCTTTTGTAAATTTGCATTTTTTCCTCAAAGATTTGCAACTTTTTCCCCGTAAATTGTGACTATTTTTTTTAAATTTGCAAAAAAAAAAAATAAAAAAATTTAAAAAAAAGAAACTTTTTTCTCATAAATTTAGAAGTCTTTTCTCAACATTTGTGATTTCTCTCGTGTAAATTTACATTTTTTTCTCAAAAATTTTCAACTCTTTCCCTGTAACCAACAGACTTGACAAGATTATCAAGAAGGCTGGCTCTGTGATTGGTCTCAGGCTGGAGACCTTTGAGTCTGTGGTGGAGAGGAGAACACTGAACAAACTGGTACCCATCATAGACAGCCCTGATCACCCCTCCACCACACACTGGGCAGAGAGCTGAGCACTTTCTCCAGCAGACTGCTACAGCTTCACTGTAGAAGAATCAGAATCAGAATCAGGTTTATTGCCATTGTTCATGTAGTACACAAACTAGGAATTTGTCTCGGTGCAATGCTGCAACATTAAACATGATAAAATAAAAGAAATAAACTATACATGCAATAAAGTGTAGAATAAGAGTAAGTGATACTGGTCAGCAGTTAAAATATATTAGCCAGCAGCAGATACTGTGGAGAACTATATAGTGCAGTCGGTAATGCAGGAAGAAAACAGTGATGATTGACATGAGTCTGGTTGAGCTGCTGTACATAGTGCACGAGAGTCAATAAGTCACTTAGTGTTCAGCAGTCTGATGGCAGAGGGGAAGAAGCTGTTCATGTGACGGGAGGTTTTAGTCTGGATGGACCGAAGTCTTCTACCAGAGGGAAGGGGGGCAAACAGTACGTGACCAGGGTGTGAGGGATCGGCTATGATCCGGCCAGCACGCCTCCGGGTCCTGGAGATGTACAGATCCTGGAGAGATGGGAGCTTGCAGCCGATCACCTTCTCAGCAGTGCGCACGACGCGCTGCAGCCTTAGTCTGTCCCTGGCAGTGGCTCCTGCGTACCACACGGTTATGGAGGTGGTGAGGATGGACTCGATGATGGCTGTGTAGAACTGCACTAACATCTTGGTGGGTAGCTTGAGCTTCCTCAGCTGCCGCAGGAAGAACATCCTCTGCTGGGCTTTTTTGATGAGTGAGCTGATGGTCGGCTCCCATTTGAGGTCCCTGGTGATGGTAGTGCCTAGGAAGCGGAAGGAATCAGCAGTGGTGATGGGAGAGCCTGTGAGGGTGAGGGGGGGCAGAGGGGTAGTGACTTTCCTGAAGTCTACAATCATCTCCACTGTCTTCAGAGCGTTCAGCTGCAGGTTGTTATTGTTGCACCAGGACGCCAGCTGGGCCACCTCTCTCCTGTAGGCGGACTCGTCGTCGTTGGAGATGAGCCCGATGAGGGTGGTGTCGTCCGCAAACTTGATCAACTTTACAGACTGGTGGCTGGAGGTGCAGGAGTTGGTGTAAAGGGAGAAGAGTAGGGGGGAAAGTACACAGCCCTGGGGTGATCCGGTGCTGATGCTAGTAGAGTCTGAGACAGTCTTTCCCAGCCGCACATGCTGCCTCCGGTCCGTCAGGAAGTCGGTGATCCACCTGCAGAGGGAGTCAGGCACGTTGAGCAGGGACAGCTTGTCCCGTAGCAGAGCGGGGCGGATGGTGTTGAATGCGGAGCTGAAGTCCACAAACAGGATCCTGGCGTAGGTTCCCGGGGAGTCCAGGTGCTGCAGGATGGAGTGGAGGGCCAGGTTGACTGCGTCGTCTACAGACCTGTTGGCTCGGTAGGCAAACTGCAGCGGGTCCAGGAGAGGGGTGGTGATGGACTTGAGGTGGGGCAGGACCAGGCGCTCAAAGGACTTCATGACTACAGAGGTGAGCGCTACAGGTCTGTAGTCATTAAGTCCAGTGATCCGTGGCTTCTTGGGGGCAGGGATGATGGTGGAGGATTTGAGGCAGGACGGCACGTGGCATAACTTAAGGGAGGTGTTAAAAATGTCTGTGAAGACAGGAGCCAGCTGTTTCGCACAGTGTCTCAGGGTGGAGGGAGACACGCCGTCCGGGCCGGGGGCCTTGCGCGGGTTCAGTCTGGAGAACTGTTTGAGCACATCCTGCTCACTGATGATAAGGGCAGTGGGGGAGGAGGGGGGGTGCCTTTAATGAAGTAGGGATTGTGGAGGCTGTGGAGCTGGAGGGAGGGGGGGAGTTGGACACAGATGACGAGGTGTCAAAACGGGCATAGTGTTGGGACAGTCTTTGACAAAGGGCTTTGTCATCCTGACCTTTAGGAGCCTGAGGCCGATAGTAGGTGATTTGCCTCAGTCCTCTCCACACAGAAGCCGAATCATTAGCAATGAACTGCTGCTGGAGTCTCTCTGAATACACAGATTTAGCTCTCTTCAGCTCTCTGTTAAACCAATATTTAACCTCCCTGTAGCAGTCCCTGTCTCCACTTTTAAGTGCTGCTTCCTTCTCCTAGAACGGTTAGGTACAGGAAATCCTTCCTGCCACATGTCATTTCACTGTACAATAACTCACTCTGATGCTGAATTCTGGTCATAACTATGCTGTCATACTGCACCTTGCAGTCTAACTGGTGCCTCACACTTCACCCTGCACCTGATAGTCCTGCATTGTACAGTGGGTACAATTCATGTTTCTATACGGGCCACCATCTATTCATCTATGATGCATGTCAGTTTTTTGCAGTATTACTTGCCATGGGTAATCCCTTTGTCTATTATGCTGTGTGTGTTTCTGTCGTTTTGGTTGTCTACTGTCATGCTGCTGTTACACTGTAATTTCCCAGTTTGGGATCAATAAAGTACATCTATCTAGCAAGGAAGCAAAGTTTATTTGTACAGCACATTTCACAGATATAGATCACAAAGTGCTTCACAGCAAATTAAAATTTACAAATACCCAGAAATTAAAATCAATAGAAATAAGATAAAATATTCATATTAATCAGGATAAAAAGAGAAAACAGTGAAGAAATAAAAGCCATTCAATGAGAGCTAAAAGCCTGTCTGAACAAATGAGTTTTTAACTCCTTCTTAAAAGAGTCAACAGACTCAAGGCAGCACAAGGACAGGGGAAGTGTGTTCCAAAGCCGTGGTGCAGCGGCCTGGAAAGATCGATCTCCACGGGTTCTGAACTTGGTCCGAGGGACCACCAGGAGTCTCTGGTCTGACGATGTTAGTGATCGTGTCGTGGCACAAGGAGTCAAGAGGACTGAGATGTATGAAGGGGCTTGGCCATTAAGAGCTCTAAAAGTCAAAATTAAAATCTTTAATGAAATCTAAAAGCAACTGGCAACCAATGAAGGGACAATAAAACTGGGGAAATGTGTTCCTTTTTCTTCATCCGGGTTAAAAGCCAAGCTGCTGCATTTTGCACAATATGATAAAAATGACAAGAACTTCTTATTTTTCCAACATCATCTCCTCCAATAGTAACAATCCACAGATCCTCTTCAGTACAATAGACAGTATAGTTAATCCTGTCAGTTCTGCTCCCCCTGTTTATTCAATTAATGACTGTAACAAGTTTCTTTCCTTTTTTGTTGACAAGGTCACTGCTGTCAGGGCTGGTTTTACTCATTCCTTTCCCCTAATCCTTGATTGTCCTAACAGACAGGCCTTTTTAAGTGATTTTACCCCAATTTCTTTTGAGGATTTGTTAGTGTTGGTGAGTTCCATGAAATCCTCCTCCTGCGTTTTAGATATTTTGCCTTCCTCAATGTTAAAAGAGGTAATTGGCTCAGTGGGTACGTCTTTGGTTAATATCATTAATAGTTCACTTGAATCTGGTTGTGTACCCTCGTATTTTAAACATGCCACTTTTAGATCCAGCCACTTTTAGAAAAACCTAACCTTGATCCATCTGTTTTTAAAAACTTCAGGCCAATTTCTAAGCTTCCTTTTATTTCTAAGCTTTTAGAAAAAGTTGTTGCCAAGCAGCTCACTGACTTTCTGATTGAACACAATATTTTCGACAAATTTCAGTCAGGTTTTCGTCAGAAACACTCGACAGAGACCGCTCTTCTGAGGGTGTCAAATGATATTTTAATGTCATCAGACTCTGGCAAATGCTCTGTTTTAGTGTTATTAGATCTTACTGCAGCATTTGATACTATTGATCATTGTATTTTGTTACAAAGGCTTAGAGATTGGGTAGGTATTTCTGGAAAAGCTCTGGATTGGTTTTTCTCCTACCTTTCTGGTAGGAGTTTTTTCGCGGCTGTTGGCTCTTATTCATCTGACTCTGCTCCTTTAACCCGTGGGGTGCCTCAGGGTTCTATTCTGGGTCCACTTTTATTTGCCCTATATATGCTGCCACTTGGTTCTATTATCAGCAAATTTAAAGGTGTGTCTTATCACTGCTACGCTGACGATTTACAGCTACTTTTCTCTTTTAAGCCTGACCATGTTGACAATTTAAAAATTATTCATGATTTTCTGTCTGCAATTAAGGACTGGATGTCTAGTAACTTTTTGCAACTTAATGCTGATAAAACTGAAGTCCTTATTGTAGCACCTGATAATCTAATTCCTAAGTTGGTTAATAGCATTGGTTTATTAAGTTCTAACGTACGGTCTAATCTAAAAAAATCTTGGTGTCATTTTCAATCAATCGATGAGTTTGATCAGCATGTCAAATCTCTGACCCGGAGTTGTTTTTTCCACCTTAAGAATATATCCAAAATTAGGTCATTGGTTTCCTACACTCAGTTAGAAATCATTATTCATGCCTTTGTTTCTTCACGTTTGGACTACTGTAATGCTCTTTTTACATGTCTTAGCAAATCCTCTTTACACCGCCTACAGTTAGTCCAGAACGCTGCTGCAAGATTACAAGCTAGGTCCAGTAGATTCTGTCATATCACTCCTGTTTTTGCCTCCTTGCATTGGCTTCCTGTAAATTATAGAATTGATTTTAAAGTTCTTGTGCTTACTTACAAAGCCATTCATGAAGAGGCACCTTTTTATATTAGTGACCTGCTCTCTCTACACCAGCCCAGCAGGTCTCTCAGATCTTCTCATCAGATTCTATTGGTAGTCACTAGTAATAGGCTCAGAACCAAAGGCGATAGAGCCTTTGCTGCTGTTGCTCCCAGACTGTGGAACTCCTTGCCTTTTGAACTTAGATCTGCACCTTCCATTGGTGTTTTTAAGAAGCAACTAAAGACCCACCTTTTTAGCCTGGCTTTTTAATTAAGTATGTGCTGATTGTATTTTTATGTGCCTTTACGGTCTACTTTGTTTTTTTTACTGTTTTATGTGCCTGTGTTTTTATTTTGTTTTTTACCATATTAAGCACTTTGTGACTCTGTCTGTGAAAGGTGCTCTATAAATAAACTTATTATTATTATTAATCTGAAGGCAGGCAACAGCAGTTTTATTAAAACACATAAAAGGGCATTACAATAAGCTAAGCGAGAAGAGATAAAAGCATGAATGATCATTTCCAGTTCAGGTGTTGAGACCATAGGTTTGCAATATTCCTCAGATGAAAAAAGCAATTTCTGACTAGTTGCCAACCATGGCAGCCCAGTGACATAGCATTGTCAAAAACAACACCCAGGTTACGCAGGCTGGGCTGGACAGGAGAGCCTAGGTGACCTAAGTGTTGCTTTATCAAAGGAATTTTACTGTCTGGAGCAATGATCAGTGTTTCTGTCTTATTAAGATTTAATTGTAGGAAGTTATCATTTAACCATTTGTTAATGGCAGACAGGCAAGAGATTAAGTTTGATAAAATGTTCAGCTCATTTTCTTTAAAAGAGCAGTAAAGCTGAATGTTGTCTGTGTAGAAATGGTAAGAAACACCCTTAAACTGGCTAATAAGCTGGCAAAGTGGGGTTAAATACAATAAAAAAAACAGAGTAGGGCCCAGAATTGAGCCTTGAGGAACCCCACAGGAAAGTCCTTTAACCTCTGACATCTATCTAAATTTTCAGCTTTTGTCTTATAAATTTGCAGTGTCCAACTTGATGCTGATTAAATTTTTATTCTATGTAATTAAAATGTAATTTCTAGCTATTTAAAAATTTAACATGGCATCTTTTATTCTGTTTTTGTATCTTTTTTCTTGAAAATTTGACCCTAATTCACATTTATATGTTTGTACCTCCTGCTAAATTAGTGACTAGCCCCACCCCACCTACAGCCATAGCTGCAGAAACCCTGATAGGAGACCATCATGAGCGAGTGTGAGTGCGTGCTGGCCTTGTTCCATTCCAATTCTAGAAGAGTCAATATTTGTCCGGCAGAGACGCAGGTGTGCAATGCTGTGATGTGAAATGACTGCCGAGGACAAAAATGATTCAGAGACCAGCTTCTGTTCTGATTATAAAACGTTCAGCTGGGGTTTTGTTTTCATTCTACAACAAATCAGATCATGCGGCGCATCTAAACAAACAACAGAAACAGCTGTCACAGTGGGCCAACCTACCGCACTCTGAAGGCCTTCAGCGCTTCTTCAATGAGCTGAGCCAATCAGCACTGAGAGGAGCCTGAAAAACAGAAGATTTCTCAGGTTAGGGAGGGATCTTTATGTTTCTTTTCATTGGTTTAATTTTCACAGCATTACCGCTACATTTCACCCAGAAAAATCCCCGTGTAACCTCTGAGAGGAGCCAGACGAAGACAATCTCATATTTACCTTCGTTAAAACAAAAAGACTTGAATTATTTGTGATGAGAGATCAGCAAGGCAAACCAATCCCAACGGCACACATACGTCCAGACAGCATTGGCTAGTTTGGCGTAATGCCGACATCTAGCCAGTGTCCAAATGACCTCTATAAGACATATTCCCAGTGTAAACTTGGTACAACGGGCTGATGTTGGCGCAACACGCGTGTGTTGTTGGGGACATTTTCTGCTGAACACAGCTGCAGCTTTACCTCCAATATGGCTGCTTAAATGGATAAAACTATCAATCTGACGACCTACCCTACAGCTGTGTCAATATCACGGTCTGGGGGCAGATATAAGCCTCCATGCACTTTTGTCTAGCACCCTTATTTTGCAACTTTCACCTCCAGTTTCATAAATTTGCAACTTTTCACGTCTTGTAAATTTGGACTTTTTCCCCTCAGTCTTGTAAATTCACTACCTCTTTCTAAATGTGTGAGCAAACTCGCAGATTTAAAAGAAAAAAGTTGCAAATTTATGAGAAAAAAGTTGCAAATTTATGAGAAAAAAAAGTTGCTAAATTACTCAACCCCTAACCCTAAAAATTTGTGATTGATGAACAAAATTTGAATTAAAATAATAATAAAAATGAATGCCCGGCCTGTGGCTTTATTTCTGGTCTCGATCTTTCCGTCAGAATAATCTAAACTGTGTGAGGATAAAGGCTGTGATGACAGCTCCATGAAGACGTGGCTGTCTCACTGTTTAACGGGTGAGTCAGGGTGGTGCAGCGTCTTTGTCCTGTTGAGGATAACGAGGTCCGATAATGAGACTGAGACCCTGGACAGCTCGGCATTATGGGAAGCTGCTGCTGCTGCTCCGACCTTATTAAGATGAACGGACAGATAAAGTAGAACGAAAACAGTCGGCAGCTCTCAGACCGTCCTCTGAAATCTGACATTCCACTGTGGCCGGCCTTTAGAAGCAGAGCTGTAAATGGGGGGGAACCTGACTACTAATTAATGTGATAAATTAATGACTAACGTGACTAATGGACCAGCTATCCCAGAGATCACTGCACTGCACGGCCAAACTCTACTGGAAACAAGAGATAACTACACTGCACAAGCAGACAGAAATAATTTATATGTTACCCCAACAAATGCAACACATATGCATCGGGTTTCAAACTTAAAAGGAAAAAGTTGCAGATATGAGAAAAAAAAAATTACAGATTTAAAAGAAAAAAAGTTGTAAATTTTAAAGGAAAAAGTTGCAGATATGAGAAAAAAAATTACAGATTTAAAAGAAAAAAAGTTGTAAATTTCAAAGGAAAACGTTGCAGATATGAGAAAAAAAATTACAGATTTAAAAGAAAAAAAGTTGTAAATTTCAAAGGAAAACGTTGCAAATTTAAGAGAAAAAAGTTGCAAATTTGTGAGAAAAAGTTGCAAATTTGCAAGAAAAAAGCTATGAATTTAAGAGAAAAAAATGCAGATTTAAAAGAAAAAAGTTGCAAATTTATGAGAAAAAGTTGCAATGGATCGTCACCTTATCGTGGTGGTGGGGGGGTTTGCGTGCCCCAGTGATCCCAGGAGCTATGTTGCCTGGGGCAATTTGCCTCTGATAGGGTCACCCAAGACAAACTGGTCCTGGGTGAAGGACCAGACTGAGAACGATCCAACAGACTCTCATGAAAAATACCAGAACAAGGATTCAGTGTACCCTGCCCGGTATAGGGTTGCCGGGGCCACACCATGGAGCCAGGCCTGGGGGAGGGGCTCAATGGCTAGTGTCTGGTGGCCGGGTTTCCACCCATGAGACCCGGCCGGGCTCAGCCCGAAGGAGTTACATGGGTCCGCCCTCCAGTGGGCTCACCACCTGCAGGAGGGATCATGGGGGTCCGGTGCTATGTGGATCAATTGGCGGTCAAAGGCGGAGACCTTGGCGGTCTGATCCCAGGCTTCCTAAACTGGCTTTGGGATGTGGAATGTCACCTCTCTGGTGGGGAAGGAGCCTGAGCTGGTGCATGAGGTTGAGAGATACCGGCTAGATATAGTCGGCCTCACCTCAACACAGCTCTCGTTCCAGAACCAGTCTCCTGGAGAGGGGCTGGAGCTTGGCCTACTCTGGAGTTACCGCGGGCGAGAGGCGACGAACAGGCGTGAGTATTCTTGTATCCCCCCACCTTGCTGCCTCTATATTGGAGTTTTTGCCAGTGGACAAAAGGGTTGTTTCCCTGTGCCTTCAGGTTGGGAAACGGGTCCTGACCATCATTTGTGCCTATGCACCAAATGATGGTTCAGAGTACCCACCCTTTTTGGAGTCTCTGACTGGGGTGCTGGAAGGTGCTACTCTTGGAGACTCCATTGTCCTACTAGGGGACTTCAATGTGCACGTGGGAAATGACAGTGAAACCTGGAGGAGGGTGATTGGGAGGAACGGCCTGCCTGATCTGAACCCAAGTGGTGCTCAGTTATTGGACTTCTGTGCTAACATCAGTTTGTCCATAACGAACACCATTTTCAAGTATAAGGGTGTCCATATGTGCACCTGGCACCAGGACACCCTAGGTCGATGATCGATTTTGTTATCGTGTCATCAGACTTGCAACCGTATGTCTTGGATACTCGGGTAAAGAGAGGTGCAGAGCTGTGTTGAGTTGGATCTGATGGCAGGGGAGGATGCCATTCAGACCTGGTAGATCCAAACATATAGTGAGGGTGTGCTGAGAACGTCTGGCTGAGGCCCCTGTCCGGGAGGTCTTCAAGTCCCACCTCCGGAAGAACTTCAGCCACATTCTGAGAGAGTCTAGAGACATGGAGTCTGAATGGGCCATGTTCTCCACCTGCATTGTTGAAGCAGCAGCCCAGAGCTGCAGCTGCCAGGTCATAGGGGCATCTCGTGGTGGCAACGCCCGAACCAAGTGGTGGACACCAGTGGTGAGGGGGGCCATTAAGCTGAAGAAGGAGTCTTATCAAGCTTAGTTTGCTTGTGGGACTCCTGAAGCAGCTGCGGTGTACCGGCAGGCCAAGCGGAGGGCATTTCGGGTGGTTGCTGAAGCAAAAACTCGGGTATGGGAGGAGTTCAATGAGGCCATGGAACAAGACTTTCGGTCAGCCTCGAAGAGAATCTGGCAAACTGTCTGGCGGCTCAGGAGGGGGAAGTAGCTCCCTATCCACACTGTGTATGATGTGGATGGGGCGCTGTTGACTTCGACTGGGGGTATCGTCGGGCGGTGGAAGGAATACTTTGAGGATCTTCTCAATCCCACTGATATGCCTTCCACAGAGGAAGCAGGGCTTGTGGACGAGGGGGACGACTCGCCTATCACAGGGGCTGAGGTCGCCAAAGTGTTTAAAAATCTTCTGGGGGGGGGGCACCCGGGGGTGGACAAGATTCACCCTGAGTACCTCAAGGCTCTGGATGTTGTAGGGCTGTCATGGTTGACACGCCTCTGCAACATTGCGTGGAGGTTGGGGGCAGTACCCTTGGCATGGCAAACTGGGGTGGTGGTTCCTCTCTTCAAAAAAGGGGACCAGAAGGTGTGCTCCAACTTTAGAGGGATCACACTCCTCAGCCTCCCTGGGGAGGTCTATGCCAAGGTACTGGAGAGGAGAGTCCGGCCGTTGGTTGAACCTTGGATTCAAGAGGAGCAATGTGGTTTTCGTCCTGGCCGTAGCACATCAGACCAGCTCTTTACCCTCTTGAGAATCCTCAAGGGTTTGTAGGAGTTTGCCCAGCCAGTTCACATGTGTTTTGTGGACTTGGAGAAGGCATTTGACTGCGTCCCTAGTGTTTTTTTGTGGGGGGTGCTTTGGGAGCATGGGGTATCGGACTTGTTGTTACGAGCTATTTGGTCTCTGTATGACTGTTGTGAGAGTTTGGTTCATATTGCCAACACTCGGTTGGACTCATTCCCAGTGAGAGTTGGATTCCACCAGGGCTGCCCTTTGTCACCAATCCTGTTCATAATTTTTATGGACAGGATTTCTAGGTGCAGCCAGGGAACGGAGGGTGTCATGCTTAGTGACCACAGGATCTCATCTCTGTTGTTTGCAGATGATGTTGTCCTGCTGGCTTCATCCAGCAATAACCTACAGGGCTTACTGGGACGGTTTGCCACTAAGTGTGAACTTGCTGGGATGAGAATCGGCACCTCCAAGTCCGAGTCCATGGTCCTCAGCCGGAAAAAGGTGGATTGCCCTCTCCGGGTTGGGGACAGGCTCCTGCCCCAAGCGAGGAGTTTAAGTATCTCGGGATCTTATTCACAAGTGAGGGGAGAATGGAGCGAGAGATTGACAGACGGATCGGAGCAGCATCTGCAGTGATGCAGACGTTGTACCGGTCTGTTGTGGTGAAGAGGGAGCTGAGCTCTAAGGCAAAGCTGTCGATTTACCAGTAAATCTACGTTCCTACCTTCACCCATGGTCACGAGCTTTGGGTAATGACTGAAAGAATGAGATTGCGGATACAAGCGGCTGAAACGAGCTTTCTCTGTAGGATCCAGGAGAGGCTCAGAGTAGAATCGCTGCTCCTCCACATTGAAAGGAGCCAGTTGAGGTGGTTTGTACATCTGATCAGGATGCCTCCTGGACGCCTCTCTCTTGAGGTGTTTCGGGTACGTCCCTGTGGGAGGAGACCCCGGGGCAGACCCAGGACTCGGTGGAGAGACTATGTCTCCCAGCTGGTCTGGGAGCACCTTGGTATCCTCTCTGAAGAGCTGGAGCAGGTGGCTAGGGAGAGGGAAGTCTGGGCTTCTCTGCTTGAACTGCTGCCTCCGCAACCTGGACCTCCGGAAAAGCTGAAGAAGATGGATGGATGGATGGAAGTTGCAAATTTAAAACAAAAAAGTTGCAAATTTATGTGAAAAAAAGTTGCAAATATGTGAAAAATTGCAGATTTAAAATAAAAAAGTTGCAAATTTCAAAGAAAAAGTGTCAAATTTCTGAGAAAAAGTTAGTTTTGTTTTTTTTTCCCTTCTTTCTCTTTCCGGTTCCGGTTCTGCCGGACCGGCGGCACCACACGAGTTGGCTGCCGTTTGCAACTGCCTTTTTCTTATCTTCCTTCTTCTTTCTACACCTTTCACTCTATATATATATATATATATATATCACGGACACACAGATCGCCTCAAGGGTCTCCTGAGTCTGCAGACGGAGCCACTGTTTGCAATGGGGGACGATACAGCAGGGAAGAGCTAGCTAGCTGGCTAGCTAGCTCCAACCACCACCCGGTGCTAACGGAGAAGCTCGACATGCCGAGGAACTGTGGCGAAAACGATGTGGGTGCTGGGCTGGAGTTTAGGCGGCGTGCAAGAAATATAAGACAGAATAATAAAGAGTGATGGCAAGAACCAAGCAGACCGCCCGTAAATCTACTGGAGAAAAAGCCCCCAGGAAGCAGCTAATCACCAAGGCTGCTCGAAAAAGCGCTCCGACCACCGGCGGAGTGAAGAAGCCTCACCGTTACAGGCCCGGTACCGTGGCTCTGAGAGAGATTCGTCGCTACCAGAAATCCACGGAGCTGCTCATCCGTAAGCTGCCCTTCCAGCGCCTGGTGAGGGAGATCGCTCATGACTTCAAGACCGACCTGCGCTTCCAGAGCTCCGCCGTCATGGCTCTGCAGGAGGCCAGCAAGGCCTACCTGGTGGGTCTCTTCGTGGACACCAACCTGTGCGCCATCCACGCCAAGAGGGTCACCACCATCATGTCCAAAGACATCCAGCTGGCCCACCGCATCCGCGGAGGGAGAGAGAGCTTAGACTTTCTGCTGCACATTCACCAACCACAATGCTCCGCACTGTGTCATATATATATAGTAATATGTACATATGTATACTAGCTGTTCTTGTTTTTTTTCTTGCCTTCTGATTGTTGCTCTGAGTGTTGCTATCCCTGTGCTGTTGCAATCCTGGAATTTCCCCATTGTGGGACTAATAAAGGCTTATCTTATCTTATCTTAAAAAAGTCATGAATGCCCCTCTGAGGCAAACCAAACTCAGATGCTTGACTGCAGTGGAACATTTATTAACAGAAAAACAAAACCAGTCCAACAGAAATAACTGTGCTGACAAATACAAAAACTTACATAGATGAGCTTCTCCTGGCCAGAGACGTCCCAAGAGGGACAAGGAGGTGGGGACTGCCCATGGAGCAGGAGACCAGTCTAAACACAACTGTAGCTGCCGCACTGATGGAGAGAACAGCAGCTAATGTATAGTGGGGGAAACTAACGAGCAACAGGTGCAGGTGGCAGGTGACCTAATTACCAACTGATTGCAGCTGAGAGGAGCTGAGGCACAGCAATCAACTGGAGGGTGTGTCTGGGAAATGGGAGGAGAGCCCTGCCATGAACAGAAAATAACCAAAAACGGACTTACAGATAAATTAAACTGAAACTAAAGTGAAGATCTGAGCTCAGAGAAAACCTGAGCTCAGAAACATGACAAAAAAAAATGCAAATTTAAAAGAAAAAAGTTGCAAATATGAGAAAAAAATTCCAGATTTAAAAGAAGAAAGTTGTAAATTTCAAAAAGTTGCAAATTAATGACAAAAAGTTGCAAATTTAAAAGAAAAAAGTTGCAAATATAAGAAAACATTCCAGATTTAAAAGGAAAAAAGTTGCAAATTTGAGAAAAAAATTGCAAATTAAAAAAAAAGTTGCAAATATATGAGAAAAAGTTGCAAATTTATGAGAAAAAGTTGCAAATTCATGAATATAAAGCTGAAAATATGAGGAAAAAATTGCAGATTTAAAAGAAAAAAGTTGCAAATTTATGAGAAAGGAGTTAAATAAAAAAAATGTGAAGAATATTGTTTTTGTGGAAATTTGCACAAATGTCATGATATCATTTTTAGGCCATATATCTCACCCGTAGATGGGATGAAAGATCAATACGGTGATGTACTGTTGCACTAACAACGATGTACTGGTTCCTAAACACACGCACCAATCTTTTATTAATTATACATATTCATGCAAATGTTGTAAACTCTTGGGTATTAATTAACCAATTGAATTTTCAGTCCACTAGATAGCGGCAGGTAAGCGCACAGTCCGGTGAAGGCGTAGCTTGTCTCGCGAGATATGCAGCCAGGTGTACAAGTTAGGAGGCAGTTGGATATAGCAAAAAGTTATCTCAAATGTCAGGCCTTCTTTGGATTTCATAACAAAGACAGAACAAAAGACAGCAAGGATGGACCCAAATACAGGTAAGAGTTCAGCAGTATTTATTCATAAACTGAGGGGGCAGCTCAGAGGCTGGAAAACACACAACTAACCTCAAACACAAGAACGATAACAGAAGGATACGAACCAGGAACGTGCTGAAAAGCATCAGAATAGCGATCATAACAATAGTTTATGTCTCAGCAGGGAAACAAAGGAATGAGGGGAGCTATAAACCAACAATACAAATGAGAGTAAATGAGAAACAGCTGAAGGAACAAAACGTAACGTAACAAATCATGATGGTGAAGGAGGACTGCAACAGTGACCCAGGATTTACACTGACTCTGGATGCAGTACACTGGAGATGCAGTACAGGTGGTCCCTTGCCTTCATCCCTACCAACTCCGTTTGCGTTTTACAGAGGCAAGGATAAGAACAGAGTCTGAAAAACAAGATCACACGATAATTATACAAAATAACACGAGATCTCAAGAAAGACCCGAGAGTAACCGAGATGAACTGATTGCAATCACAAGATAACAACAAGGAAGTGTGATGGAGTGGCTTTCCACCTGGATTTTTGCACTGTAAATAAAACGTAAGTAGCCTATTAATTTTAATTCTATGAAGTGTTTGTTAAGTCAAGTTTTTACTTTCTCTGACTCAGTGGTGGAGGAGTTGACCTCAGAAAATAATGGACGACCCTCAAATGGTTTTGAATGATCAAACAGCTATTAGATACTGCGAGATACAGTGGCATTAACTTCCAGATTGTATTCCAGATCCGTCAAAAACAGACTCCTTGTATTTCATTAGAGGTCCAAGTCTGACGAGTTGGATTCATTCCATTGTGGTCCAGACCAGGTGAGGATTAGAACATTGATGAGAATGGGAGCTATATGCTGTGGAGACCGGATCACAGCCATAACATACTGCATCCAGAGTGAGTGTAAATCCAGGGTAAGACTACAGGAAATGGAACAGGAATTATTTCAAAATAAGACCAGCACAGGAAGTAGGAATTACTAAGCAGGGAAACTAATAATAATGACAATGATGATGATGATAATAATAATAATAATAACCAAGAGTACATGAAAACACAGAAAATGCTGGGAAAGGCTGGGAGCCAAGCCCAGACAAGATAGAAAGACCCTGAGAAGACACACAACCCGTGAGGAGCGCAGCATTAAAAATTCAATTTTCAATTCAATTCAATTTAATTCAATTCAACTTTATTTATATAGCACCATTTCACAACAACAGTCATCTCATAGCACTATCAACTGTAGGGGGAACCCCCACAGTTGCAGAAAGACCCCAGCAATCAGGCAATCCCCTGTGAGCAAGCACTTGGCGATGGTGGAGAGGAAAAACTCCCTTTTAACAGGAAGAAACCTCCACCAGAACCAGGCTCAGGGAGGGGCAGTCATTTGCTGCGACTGGCTGGGGGGGGGGGGGAGAAGATGAAAAGAACAGACATGTAGAGAGCAAACAGCACGATGGGGACTCAATCTATGGGAGAGAACGAACAGATGTTAATGACCAGCAAAAAATAAATATTTCATTGGGAGTGAAGAAAGAAGTGAGGCCCAGTGCATTATTGGAGGTCCCCCGGCTGACTAAACCTATTAGCAGCATAACTAAGGGAGGGTTCAGAAACACATGATCCCTCCCTAATTGTAGGCTATATCAAAAAGGTAGGTTTTAGCCCTATTCTTAAAAACAGAGATCAAGTCTGACTCCCGAATCCAGATTGGCAGCTGATTCCACAGGAGAGGAGCTTGACAACTGAAGGCTCTGCCTCCCATTGTACTTTTGGAGATTCTAGGTATTACAAGTAATCCTGCATTTTGGGAGCGTAGTGCTCTGTTAGGATAATACGGTAGTATCAGATCTTTTAAATAAAAAGGAGCCTGATTGTTTAGAGCTTTTTAAGTAAGAAGAAGGATTTTAAACTTAATTCTAAACTCTATGGGAAGCCAATGAAGGGAGGCCAGAACCGGAGAGATATGATCTCTCTTTCTAGTACCTGTTAAAACTCTTGCTGCAGCATTTTGGATCAGCTGAAGACTTTTTAAAGATGTTTTAGGACAGCCTGATAATAAAGAATTACAATAATCTAATCTCGAGCTAACAAAAGCGTGGATCAGCTTCTCAGCATCACTCTGAGACAAGATGCTCCTAATCTTGGCAACATTACGCAAATGATAGAAGGCAGTCTTAGAAACAAATTTAATATGTGAATTGAAGGACAAATCCTGATCAAAAATAATTCCAAGGTTCCTCACAGAGCTATTAAGAGAAAGAGTAACCGCATCCAAACTGAAAGTTTGATTTGGAAAGGAATTTCTAAGGTTTTTTGGACCAACAAGAATGATTTCAGTCTTATCTGAATTTAATAGCAGGTAATTACAAGTCATCCAAGCTTTGATTTCCTTAAGACAGGCTTCTAACTTGGCTAATTCATTACTATCATCTGGCTTCATTGACAGGTATAATTGTGTGTCATCAGCATAACAATGAAAATGTATACAGTGCTTTCTAATAATGTTGCCTAAAGGAAGCATATATAAACTAAAAAGAGTAGGACCTAGCACAGATCCCTGTGGAACTCCATGACAGAGCTTTGAGTTGAAAGAAAACTCATTATTTACATGAACAAACTGGAACCTATCAGATAAATAAGATCTAAACCACTGCAACGAAGTTCCATTAAGTCCAACATAGTGTTCTAATCTATCAAGTAGAATATTATGATCGATAGTATCAAAAGCTGCACTAAGGTCTAAAAGGACAAGTACAGAAACTAGTCCATTATCAGATGCAATGAGGAGGTCGTTAGTGACCTTCGCTAAGGCTGTTTCAGTACTATGATGGATTCTAAACCCAGACTGAAACTCTTCAAGTAAACCATTTCCCTGCAGGTGGTCAAATAATTGCGTAGCAACAACTCTTTCTAAGATTTTTGAAATGAAAGGGAGATTAGAGATCGGTCTATAGTTAGCTAAAGCTCCTGGATCTAGCGTTGGCTTTTTGAGTAAGGGTTTAATTACAGCCGTTTTAAAAGCCTGCGGTACATGGCCTAAAGTCAATGAAGAATTGATTATATGAAGAATAAGGCTACCAATAAGTGGGAAGACTTCTTTAAATAACCTGGTAGGAATAGGGTCCAAAAGACAAGCTGAAGGTTTGGATGAAGAAACTATTTTGTCTAACTCACAAAGGTCGATTGGAGTAAACTCATCAAGACAGACATCAATAGAAGGAGTTGTAGTAGTTACAGTATTTAAAGCGTACCTCTGGTGGTCGTGAAGACGCATTTAACTTGAAAACATTATGAAAAAGTATTTCTTATTTTGGTAAATAATTCTTGCCAGCCATATACCACCAGACATATATTCAAATAGGACCCTGGCCATGGGCAGCCAATGAAAACTGTGGGCGCAGCCTTGACACTTGCGGATGTGACGTCACTTCGTGGATATGAAAAGACAATAATCAGCGTTTCCCCGCGATTACGGTGCTGTTGTCCGTTGTTTTTGTTCTATTATGGCCGAATTTTCTGACTGTGCGGAAGAATTCGGGCGACATGGCTACATGTTTGAGCCAGAAAGGTCTTCTGAGGGTTAAAGTGACAAAGTGGTCCTCACACACAACGCAATTTCGTCTGAAATTATTCGTCTGTGCCCTGTTTCCGCGCCGATCTTCTGACAAGGTGAGCTGGGTTTGGGTACACAAAAAAAGTGTTTCTTTGTTTTTTTCGCTTATTATTCAGACATCCAAAGGCTTTACATTCCGCCATGTTGCGATATCCATATCGCATTGTATGTTTTTGTTTTTACAAGAGCACCGAGTGTCTGCTGCTCTGTATATAGTTTTAGAATCATCTTCCGTGTTGCGGCAGTTAGGAGCTCAGATCAGATGAGACAAGCCGCTGAATTTAAGCATTTATTTATTTATTTATCTACTCGTTTCAGTTCTGCGTTTAATATGAACCCTGAGTTTGAAATAAACGTTTGAATTTGAATTTGAATATCCCCGAAGCCGCTGCACATCCGGGTACTTGGATCGCATAGTTTTAGAATCATCGGCCTTTACGAGCTCAGATCAGAAAAGTCGGCCCACTGAATTTAAGCATTTATTTATTTATTTTCTACTCGTTTTAGTTCTGCATTTAATATGAACCCTGAGTTTGAAATAAACGTTTGAATTTGAATATCCCCGAAGCCGCTGCACATCCGGGTACTTGGATCGCATAGTTTTAGAATCATCGGCCTTTACGAGCTCAGATCAGAAAAGTCGGCCCGCTGAATTTAAGCATTTATTTATTTATTTTCTACTCGTTTTAGTTCTGCATTTAATATGAACCCTGAGTTTGAAATAAACATTTGAATTTGAATTTGAATATCCCCAAAGCCGCTGCACATCCGGGTACTCGAGGCTCAGCCAATACTGATCCAGATCGCGGTAGCCACGAAATTACGTCACAGGAAGCGTCCTGGAAGTCCATGTAGCCGCTAGTATGGCTGTACCCATGTTTTGCTGACATAGCTGAACCAGCACATCAGCAATGGATTTATATCAAATTGCTTTGAACGTGAATTTCAACTTAAACTTGAACTAGAACGTGAGACAGGGGCTCAATATAATATCTTTTTTTTCACGACCACCATAGGTACGCTTTAAGTTAACTGTGGGAAGAATCTGATTGATTTTATTTCTGATGGATGAAATTTTATTATTGAAAAAGTTCATAAAGTCCTGACTAGTGAGCTCTAAGGGAATGCTAGGATTGACAGAGTCCTGACTCTTTGTCAACCTGGCTACAGTACTGAAAAGAAACCTGGGATTATTCTTGTTCTCTTCTATTAATGCAGAGTAATAACTCGTTCTAGCTTTTCTAAGAGATTTTTTATAAATTAAAAGATGATTTCTCCAAGCTAAATAGATTTCATCTAAATTAGTAGAGCGCCATTTTCTTTCTAATTGACGAGTCTTCTGTTTTAAGCTACGAGTTTCTGTGTTGAACCAAGGAGTTAGAAATCTCTGATTAGACTTTTTCTTTTTTAAGGGGGCCACCAAGTCTAGAGTCTGATGCAGAGAAGCTGAAACACTATCCACCATGTTATCAATTACAGAAGGAGCAAGCTGTCTATAGCTTATTTCCGTTGTGTTGACACATGGCATAGAGGAAACAATCTGCATAAATTTGGTAACAGCATCATCTGAGAGGCATCTACTGTAATAATATTTTTCTTTAGCAGCCAAATAGTCAGAAATAGTAAAATCAAAGGTTAACAGACAATGGTCTGACAGTACAGGGTTATGAGGAGACACTACAAGATTTTCTATTTCTATGCCATATGTCAGAACAAGGTCCAATGTATGGTGGAGGTAATGAGTAGAATTTCCTACTTTCTGAGAAAACCCAATCGAGTCTAATATTGAATTAAATGCCACATTAAGGCAGTCACTATCTACATCCACATGTATATTAAAGTCCCCTACTATAATTATTCTATCAGATTTCAGCACTAAATCAGCTAAGAAATCAGCAAATTCGGATAAAAATTCTGAGTAGGTTGATGGGGGACGATAAACTATGGCAAATAAAATTGGGTTTAACCTAAAATTGCTAAAGTGCCCAATACTGAGGACCAGGCCCTCAAAGGAATTATAACATGTTTTTTGCTTTACATTAACTAGTAATTTGGAATGGTAAATTGTTGCTACTCCTCCTCCACGACCAGAACTTCTGGGATTTTGACAGTTTAAATAACCAGAGGGAGTTGATTCATTTAAACCAACATAATCCTCTTGTCCTAACCAAGTCTCTGTAAGGGAAATTAAATCAATCTGATGATCAATTAACAGATCATGGACTAACAGAGACTTGGGAGTTAGAGACCTAATATTTAATAAACCACATTTAATTTTTAAATTATGAGGAGGATGAAAAAAACAAAAAACAAAACAAAAAACACTTGGAACATTTGGTCTCTTAGAGCCATTTAGCATCAGTGGCATTAGCAATGGCTAAGCTAAAAACACTGCAGCACGAGTGGCGCCGACCCCGGCGAACAGCCAACTCTGGACACACCTCCCCATGCAACAAAGCCACCTCCAAACTCAGAGCGAGCCAAGGAAACAACACAGTCCACCGCCCTCCCTGTGTGAAGAGACATGTCTCCGTGGAGCAGCACACCATCCAACTGAGGGCTGAGAGCCCACAGCCATAAAAACAAAAGTGGCCACCGGGAGTTGAAGCGAGTGAAAACTTCTATGGAACAGATATGGACAGGTGTACTTCGGGGACAAAATCTGATGTTGAAGTGAGAGGGGGGATGTATGGTATCGATGAATCGTGATTACATTGCACTGTGACCAAAGTATTGTGGTCTGAATCGTCAAGTCCCTCACAACCCCCCCCCCCCCCAAGTCCATTAGATGCCCATCCATAGCCATTATCAATAATGCAGCACCCTTTCAACAGAAAAATCTATTTCAAATTCAAGATTCTAGATACGTATTCTAGATCTGTCACAAAACTAACAACCATGTAATTGCATGAAATAAGCAAAGCAAACAATCTACCATTCAAAGTGGAACAAATTTATAGAAAACAGAAAATCATTCTACCCCGACAGACAATGTGCGAAACTTTATTCTCATCAGTTTGTGATTTTTCTCTTAAATGTCGTTCTTCTAAATTCATTTATCACTAATCTGATCTTTCCTCCGAAATCTGAAGCTTCTTTTCCTGAAAATTTGGGACTTTTTTCTACAAACCATTTTTCTTGTAAATGCAACTTTTAATCTGTGAATCTGTGAGTCGTTTCTCATAAACCTGCTCTTTAAAAATGGTCATATTTTGTAAATTCTTTTCAGAACTTGTTTTTTTTTCTCATAAATGAACATCTTTCCTGTAATTACTGTCTCTTAAACATGCCATTTTTTTTTCTCACTAATTTACAACTTTTTCCTGTAAATAAATGCACAGATTTTTCACTTTGTTTGATTCTTGTAATAATTTCACAGTTTCTTTTCTGGCTGCTGGTGACTGTAAGATTTCCAGATTTCCTTCAGAGCTGATGTCTCTATTTGCGTATCTGGGTGAAGAAAGAAAAAAGGAAACAAAAAATCCTTCTCAGTCTTTCCTCTTTGGATTTAACGGCAGCTTTAAGACCACTGGACTGAAAAACCTTGAGAATTGACTTTGACATGTCTGCTATAGACCAGGGTGTCAGATTCAATCTCACTGAGGTCTAACAAGAGGGGTGTACACCAGGGTCAGGAGAAATAATCATTTTTTGATGCATCTCAATGTGGACATGAGCAATACTGAACTGATGCACAAATGTCAAGATTCTGATAATTAAAAACTATTAATAATGTAATTAATTTGGCCGGAGCAAAAAAGTCTGTGCCCGGAACTGCCCGCACTCTTCATAGCGTGACACAAAAGAAACAAAATGGCGGAGCACCCACTTCATTAAAAGCAAATGTATCAGTAGGCCTACTTCAGTTTTTATGAAGTTGAAGGGAAACAAAGACTTGAACAAGACCCACACCGTATGTAAGCTCTGTCAGTCTAAACGAAAATATCTTGGAAACACCACAAACATGAAACCATGTTGTACGTTTCCACCCGGCAGATGGAGAGAAACAGTTGTGGCTGCCGCCGCTGACCAGAGGACCATTGAGTTAGCAATGTCAAAACGTCCACACAGCTGGGAAAGGGCAAAGAGAATTACAAAATCTATTGCTGCTTTTATTGCCAAGGATTTACTTCCATATTCTGTCATTGAGAACCAGGGCTTTCACGCTATGTGCCGAGGTACAACGTTGTGTGGGCAGCAGTGGCTCAGGAGGTAGAGTGGATCATCCAATAAACAGAGGGTTGGCAGTTCGAATCCTGCTCTCCCGAGTACTCCTGCCGTTGTGTCCCTGGGCAAGACACTTTACCCACCTTGTCTCCAGTGTCCATGACACTGGGAATTAAATTAAATCACCCTTTATTGTCATTCAACCATACAACCAATCATGTACAGTAGAACGAAATTGTGTTTTTCCTATCTACAGTGTTAATCACACACACCCCATGTGTAGAATCAGAGGGCCGCTGCCATGCAAGGCGCCGCCACAGATTTCCCTCCTCCATTCCAATATTGCTGAGCACCAAGCTGGACGGCAGGAAGCTCCGCTTTTATATGGTCTTCGGCATGACCCGGATTTGAACCCCTGCCTCCCGGGTGTGGGGTGGATGCTCTACCAACTGAGCCACCACTCCGGTATGAATGTGTATAAGTGTTCGGTAGTGGTCGGAGAGGCCACTGGTGTGGATTGGCAGCCACATTTCCATCAATCTGCCCCAGGGCAGCTGTGGCTACAGAAGTAGCTTACCACTACCATTAATTGTGGAGTAAATGAATAATGGACTCACTGTGAGTGCTCTGAGATGTCACTTGACATGTAAAGTGCCATATAGATCTAATCTGCTGGAGGCTAGGGTACCTCAAATGGAGTAGCCTGCACTTCCTCCAGACCTGAATCCCATAGAAAATCTGTGGGATCAGCTGAGTCGCTGTGCAGAGGCTGGTAACCCTGCACCCCACAACCTCAATGACCTGAGGGCCGCCCTTCAAGAACCTGTGAACAGCATGAGACGTCGTTGTCAAGCTGTAATTGATGCTCAAGGCCACATGACAAGTTATTGAGACAGTGACATTTTTGTTGTGGTATACCCACCACTGTTGTTGGCTTTTGTTTCAACAAATTCTTTGAGATGAGGAAATCACCATTGCATGCTTCTACTTAAATGCCCTACTTTCATGATATTATATCACTGTAGCGTGAACTTTTTATATTTTCCATAAATTTCACCTGAAAGCCAAATATCCCAGACTTTTTGTGAGTAGTGTAAAAATGTAAGATAACAACTAAGCTGACCCAGAGAAGGTTCTGGCTCTGTTTTTGCTTTCAAAAGACTTTTCTTCTCCACCACCGCTGCTTGTCACTGCTGACTGCCCCAGAAGAAAATCCACTGAACAGCTACAGCCGTGGACAAAATTGTTGGTACCCCTCTGTTATTGAAAGAAAAACCCACAATGGTCACAGAAATAACTTGAATCTGACAAAAGCGGTAATAAATAAAAATTCTATGAAAATTAACCAATGAAAATCAGACAATGCTTTTGAATTGTGGTTCAACAGAATTATTAAAAAAAAAAAAAACTCATGAAACAGACCTGGACAAAAATGATGGTACCTTTAACTTAATATTTTGTTGCACAACCTTTTGAGGCAATCACTGCAATCAAACGATTTCTGTAACTGTCAATGAGACTTCTGCACCTCTCAGCAGGTATTTTGGCCCACTCCTCATCAGCAAACTGCTCCAGTTGTCTCAGGTTTAAAGGGTGCCTTCTCCAGACGGCATGTTTCAGCTCCTTCCACAGATGTTCAATAGGATTTAGATCAGGGCTCATAGAAGGCCACTTTAGAATAGTCCAATGTTTCAGTCTTAGCCATTCTTGGGTGTTTTTAGCTGTGTGTTTTGGGTCATTATCCTGTTGCAAGACCCATGACCTGCGACTGAGACCAAGCTGTCTGACACTGGGCAGCACATTTCTCTCTAGAATACCTTGATAGTCTTGAGATTTCATTGTACCCTGCACAAATTCAAGACACCCTGTGTCAGATGTGAGGACCTAAAGCAGACTGAGCATGCATTGGATCCTCTGCAGTTTGCCTATAGGCCACACAAAGGAGTGGAGGATGCCACTGTCACTCTGTTTAACATGCTTTTTAAACATCTGGATTTTAATGGGACACACGCCAGACTTTTATTTGTGGACTTTTCCTCCGCCTTTAATACAATCCAACCTCATATTTTAGTTGAAAGGCTCCTGCAACAATTTGATTTGAGCAATAATCTGGTGGGTTGAATTCTGGATTTCTTAACCAACAGGACGCAGAGAGTAAGGGTCAATGGTACATTGTCTGACCTAAAGTGCTCTTCTACTGGCTCTCCTCAGGGGTGTGTGTTGTCACCACTACTCTTCATCCTGTACACAAACATGTATCGGAGCAGACATGACAGACACATTATAAAGTATGCTGATGATTCAGTTATTGTCAGTCTCCTTCAGGATGGTGAGAGTGGCCACGGCCGAGTAGTTGATGATTTTGTTCACTGGTGTGAGGATTCCTACCTGCAGCTGAATACGACAAAAACTAAAGACATGATTATTGACTTTAGGAGGAAAACTCCCAGGCACAAAGTCACCGTACTAAAAGGCCAGACCACCGAATGTGTACAATCGTACAAATATCTTGGGACGATTATTGATAGTAATTTAAACTTTGAAGAGAACTGTGAAAGGGTGTGCAAAAAGGGTCAGCAACATTTGCATTGCTTGAGAAAACTTGCACGCTTCCAAGTTGACCGAACCATAATGACAATGTTTTATCGGGCTTTTATTGAATCTGTTTTATCCTTTTCTTTAGTGTCATGGTTTGGTCAGATAAAACTGAAACAGAGGAAATCCTTGGATCAGGTAGTTAGATGGTCCAGTCGTTTGCTTGGTGAGTCACAGCTGAGCCTGACATCCCTGTTCACCAGACAAGTACAGAGGATGGCTACCTCCATTTTAAATGATGACCCCCACCCTTTGCACTGCAACTTTCAGCTTCTTCCCTCAAGACGGAGGTTTGCTGTCCCAAAAAGTAGAACCCAGCGCTACAAAAACAGCTTTGTTCCTGCTGCTTGTTACAAGCTGTAACAATATATTGCACATAATTTAGGTACCTATTTATTAACTCCATTTTATATTTACTTATTTTTGTAGGATGTTACTTGGGTTCTAAATATTTTATTGGGTTTTAGACCTTTGAGTTTTTAACCTCTTTGACTAGTTTTTAACTTTTAATATGACCCTTCTCTCTTACCTCTGGTTTTTCTCTCATCTCTTTGTCTTTTTATACCCTGATTGATGGAGCCTTGAGTATTTTTATCATGTTTATAGTCAGCTTCATGTGTGCCTGTGTTTGTGTCTATGTTTAATGTAATTTGTGGCTTGTAAATATGGATGTCACCAGAATGCAAAACAAATCTACCTACGGGTACAAATAAAGTAACCTGAACCTGAACCAGATGCAGCAAAGCAGCCCCAGAACATAACACAACCTCCCCCATGTTTCCCAAACTGCATGTTGACAAGCCGCAAAGCTTCTGGGAGAATGTCCTATGGACAGACGAGACAAAACTGGAACTTTTTGGCAAGGCACATCAGCTCTATGTTCACAGACGCAAAAATGAAGCATACCAAGAAAAGAACACTGTCCCTACTGGCAAATTCCAGTCTGGCTTTTTTTATGATTTGTTTTCATCAGTGGTGTCCTTCTTGGTCGTCTCCCATGAAGTCCACTTTGGCTCAAACAATGACGGATGGTGCAATCTGACACTGATGTACCTTGATCTTGGAGTTCACCATGAATGTGTTTAGAGGTTGTTCTGGGCTTTTCTGTTACCATTCGTATTATCCGTCTCTTCCATTTTTCATCAAGTGTCAAAATGAAGACGAGTCACGGCTTGACCCTAACAACACTGTGAACCGGTACGTGTAAATGTATTTATTGATGTTTCTTGTCTTACTTTTATATTATAGAAAATTTAAAAATCCACTTTGCGATTGTCTTTTTTCTAAATTATAAAAAAAAAAAAAAAGTGTAAAAGTTGTCCCTGACTGATCGGCAACTCAGCCAAAATTATTCATGAGATTTTAGAGAAACTAGAGTCTTTCTTATTTTAATACCAAATTATGATTTCAGCAAGAATAACCCTTATTCTTCAAATACGTTTGCTTTATTGATGAGGATGATATTTAGACAAGTCTGGATCATCATTTGTGCTTCATATCTTCACCCTCTCCTGACAAGTTGCATGTTAGCAGTGAGAACAGTGATCTGACCACCGAGTGACCGAGCCATCAAAATCTTCACAAGGTCCATTGTCTGCAATATCGGTTTATTTCTACAAGTTAGATGCATAATCAAGAGTGCGGCTTCTATCCACTGGAGCCACTGAGCTTTTAGTTTGTTCTGTCGGTGATGTCACCATATTCAGTTGGTTTTCTGTCTTCTTGTTTCCTTGTTTCCATGTCGGCTGTATTTGGTTCTGGCTAATTCTTGTCATTTTGTATTTATAGTATTATTATGTTCATTTTGGGGTTCTGTTGTGTTTGTATCATTATGGTTTCCAGTTTGTGTTTCATTTGGATAGCACTGTGAAGCTTCCGGCTGTCAAACTGTTTAGAGCTGCACAGCTGCTATTGATTCTGGTATTTTCTCCACTCATGTATCCACACCCGTTAACCATCAAGTGGAGGGTATTTAAGGGGTACAACAACCTTCCCCATTGTCGTGCCCTGCTGTGACATCCTCAGATGTCAAGGAAGTAAAGGAGTGTATTGTCCTCCATAGCCGCTGAGGAGAGTGCGTTGAGCTCCGACCAGGTAATCGTCGTTTTCCCCAATTCCCTCAGCCATGAGCCCCGCTGCTTCCCGGGTGTGCTCCGGCTGAAACTGTCTCTGGTTCCCTGGTGTCACCAAGCGCCTCTGCCGTGGTATCCCCCAGCTGTTCTGTCTCTCCTGGTCGTGAGTTCCGCCCTCCTCCGGTACGTGTATTTTCCCTTTTGGTTTGCTTGTGTGTTTAATGTGTCATGATCGGGTTTCCTTTTAATAAATGTTGCAACTCACAGATGACGCTTGGTGTCTTGCTTCGCCCGTGAAAAGGGCGCTTTATGACACACTCTGGGTCAAAAATGGCTTTGATACATACACAAAAAAATGCAAAATTAAAGGAAAAAATTAATTTGAAAAAATAGCAAATTTAAAGGATAAAAAGTTCATGACAAAAATGCAACTAAAAATGCAGGTAAGAAGAGATTTTTGGTAGAGTTTTAAAAGAGAATTATTCTCATTATGGTTGTTTTCTCCTTTATCTCCAGTGCAGGTCAAACCAGGCCCAGTCTGAATGCTGAACTGGTCATTAGTGGAAAAATCCAACCAGGTTTGACATTTTAACAAGACCTCACCCCAAGTTCACGGGTTTTTATTTTGGAGGTCAGTTCCTCCCTCACAGGACTGAGGAGACGGGATCCAGTCCAGAAATACATTCTCCTTTGCTTATCCCAGAGTTGATTTATTCTGCTGTATGCAGCAGTGGAGCAAGAAGAACTACAGCAGGGAGACAAGGGCAGGAGCAAGGGTCTCCAACCTGTGGCTCTTCTCCCAAAAACCAAAACAGACATTCATCAAGTACAGTCTATGATGAAAATCCCACATTGATATATAACCAGTGGCGGTCCTGGCTTTATAATGCCCCCCCCCCCCCCCACCGTTACATCACAGTGTAGTGTTTTCATTACACACATTACCCCAACAACACACATGTTGGGCCAATATCAGCAAGTTTGCATTGGGAATACATCGTATAGAGGTCATTTGCAAATCAGCAAGATGCCAGCTAGACGCTGGCACTACGCTGACATCTTGCCAATGTGTAAACAACCTCTGTATGACGTATTCCCGATGCAAACTTGCTGACATTGGCCAGATGTATGTGAAAAAAAATAAGTATATTTTTTGACAGGAAATTTTTACGTGTTTCAAGCAGTTTTTTTAAAGTGAATTTTTTTTTGCTCCATTGGCAGAAATTGGCTCCAGTAGACCCCTATGAAGAAAGGTCCATGAAGGCCCCAGCGTACCCAAAGGAGCCACATGGGTCCACCACCTGCAGGAGGGATCACGGTGCTACATGAACCGGGCGGAAGTCTTGGTGACCTGGACCCCAGATAAGCGGTTCTCACTCTAAGAAAACATGCATAAACACAAAAAACATTTTTACGTGCAGTGGATACGTGGCCATTACAGCTTTAAGAAACATGTTTACCAGCACCTGGACATTTGCCAGCTTCTCTTCCTCTCACTTTCATTGTCTTTCTCCATCAGAGGTGACACCTCACCAGAACATTTTTCCTAACCCTAACCACTACAGGAGGTGATGCCCAGACCTCACCTTTCATTAGTGGAGTGAAAAACAAGCAAATGAAAAGGAAAAGAAAAACAGTCACTCAAAGATCAGTGTGGGACTCAAATTCTTGTCTTCTTGGTCTCGTTGCTTGAAATCACTGGAAACTAACCGTCCACCAACCGAATGAGTGTAGGAGGGCTCCTTAAAACAGGCGTTGTTCTGCTCATGCGTGGTGAGCACCGTGTGTTTTTCTTCTGTGCATTTGCACATGTGCAGTGAGTGCAGGCCTGGACTCCACTCATAAAAACCATCCAGGTATGTTATTTTTTCATTTTACGTGCATTTTAAGAGGGGTGGAAAACGTTCATTGGTGACGTTTTTACTGAGATGGCGTTGCCATGTGGTGGAGCTGATGGATGAATGAAGAGATCTATTTTTCTTCATGGATGTGTGACAGGAGAACACAGAAAGTTGGGAACGAGGTGGCGGCGGCGTGGTGGTGTAATTCTATTAATAAGCAGCGTGATGAGGCTGATTCAGTCACTAATCCCCTTTGTTCTCACTGATTAACAGGAACACAGCCAGGAGAACATTCAGCAGCAAGTCAGAGCAGTGTGAGAATCTGTTGTCTGGTTCAGCAGGAGAAGAGAACCCTGAAGGACCGACACGGATGTTCTCTGAAGGGATGGAGAACCTAACGACTCGACAGTGTGACTGAAAACATTCAGGCTGGCTTTAATCACCGTTAACCAGCAGCTTCATTAATGAGTCTGTGTGCAGTCTGTGTAGTGTTCATACCTGCGTGTTTCTATGGTGTGTGTGTCCATGTGGACATGCATTTCAGTGCGTGTTTGTTTGTGTGTGTGTAGGCTTGTGTAACTGTGTGCATACGCTGGTGTCTGAGTGTGTGATGTGTACATGTGCCTGTGTGTGTTTGTCTATGATTGTGTACGTGTGTTTGTGTGTGTTGTGTGTCTGTTGTCTAGATGTTTTCTCTAGTCGTGTATCTCCATGTTGTGGCTTTGTGTCGAGTCTGTTGTGTATCTGTTGTGTCTCTCTCTGTTGTGTGTGTCTGTTGTGTGTGTGTGTGTGTGCGTTGGCGTCCTCCTCCCTCAAACAGATGGTCGCGGTCCTTCTCTCTCCGGAGGCTCCGTTATCCCCCCATCCTCCAGCTCCTCCTCCGGGGCTCCCCTCCCTCCTTAAGCCCCGGCAGAACACCACGAATCTGGGCCCGGACCCGCACCGCCGCCCTCCCTCCAGGAGGTGAAGTCGCTGAATGTTTCTGGATGGAAAATCTCACACTCAGCCGTGGGATTTGAACGCGGATTGAAGGTTAATGCGGCCTATTAAAGGTTTGGATGTTTCACCGTCAGACATTTTCACATAACCACGGGATGAGTTTGGGAGGAAATCTGTTTTCTTTGATTCCTTCTAGATTTCGTTCCGACTCAGATTGTCATTTTCAGCTGTGAGCTGGAGTGTCAAGCTGAAGGACACGGGTGTTTTTACAGGGATTACACCCACAGACTGCTGCTGAATTAGAACTGCAGTGAAGTTATTTCATATTAGGAGGAAGATCCGTGTTTATATTGTTTTTTAATGCGACACCCACGCAGCAAAGCTAGGTGAAGAAATAGATTTCAAGGACAAAGAACTCACACAACAAACAAGTCTTTAAAGATAACGATGTTTACTAGAGGTTACTGGGAAAAATAAATCTATATCCACTTGGTTGGAAATGAAACAACTCTGAAAAATATGGTAATTATGGTGAAAACAGCTTTGAAAAGGTGGGAACAGCAAAATATGCTACTTCTAACCTAAAGACTTCTGAAATAGTAAGAAACGTTCTACTTCCAGATGACTTCTTCCTTGATATTTCTCATGATAATCTTCATCTTTTCTCGTGTTAATTTGTAATTTTTTTTTAGTAAAAAAGGAAAAAAAAGAAAAAAAAGAAAAAAAATGTAAAAAAAAAATACTGTTAATGTACAATCTACTTAGTTTAAATTAGTAAATTTAGCATTTTTAATGGAAACTTTAGCTTTCTGTCTTAAATTCCGACTATATAACCATAAGTGTGACTGGCAGAACCTGGGAGTGGATGGAGGATCTGGAGGTTGTAGGGCTGTCCTGGTTGACACGTCTCTACAACAATGCGTGGAAGTTGGCACACTGGGGAGGTGGTCTACTCCTCTTTAAGAAGGGGAACTGTTCCAGCTTTAGGGGGATCACACTCCTCAGCCTCCCTGGAAAGGTCTATACCGTGGTACTGGGGAGGAGACTCCAGCCAGTGGTTGAACCTCAGATACAGGAGGAACAATGTGGTTTTCGTCCTGGCTGTGGAATATCAAACCATCTCTTTACCATCTCAAGAAGCCTTCAGGGTTCATGAGAGTTAACCCAACTAGTCTACATATATTTTGTGGACTTGAAGGAGGTATCTGACCACATCCTTCATGGTTTCTTGTGTGTGTGTGTGGGGGGGTACTCTGGGAGGTATGGGGTATCAAGCTCGTTACTACGAGCTATGTGGTCTCTATTCAACCGTTGTGAGAGTTTGGTTTGTATTGCCAAGGAACGGAGGGTGCCATGTTCAGTGACCACAGGATCTCTTCTCTGCTGTTTGCAGATGATGCCATCCTGTTGGCTTCATCAAGAAATGACCTACAGGTCTTACTGGAGCAGTTTGCTACTGAGTGTGAAGCTGCTGGGATGAGAACCAGCACCTCCATGTCTGAGTCCATGATTCTTAGATGGAAAAGGGCAGTTTGTCCTCTCTGGGTCAGGGATGATCTCCTGCCCCAAGTGAAGGAGTTCAAGCATCTCGGGGTCTCATTCACAAGTGAGGGGAGAATGGAGCAGGAGATTGATAGACGGATCAGAGCAGCATCTGCAGTGATGCAGACATTGTACCAGTCTGCTGTAGTGAAGAGGGAACTGAGCTCTAAGGCAAAGCTGTCGATAGACTAGGGGTAGACTAGGATAGACTAGGGTAGGAATGTAGACTGTCAGTCTACATTTCTACCCTCACCTATGGTCATGAGCTTTGGATAATAACCGAAAGAATGAGATTGTGGATCCAAGCGACTGAAATGAGCTTTCTCTGTAGGATTGCTGGACTCACCCTTAGAGATAGAGTGAAGAACTCAGTCATCCAGGAGAGGCTCAGAGTAGAACCACTGCTCCTCCACATCAACAGGAGCCAGCTGAGGGGGTTTGGGCATCTGATCAGGACGCCTCCTGGAAGAACATTTCAGGCACGTCCCACCAGGAGGAGACCCAGGGGCAGACACGCTGGAAAGACTATTGCTGTGTTCAATTCATTCATTCACTACATAGTGTACTACATTTAAATGGGAGTCAATTGAAATGTAGTGCACTATGTAGTGAATGAGTGGACATTTCAAACGCAGCATATGTCTTCTGCCAGCTGGTCCTGGGAACACCTTGGCATCCTGCCTGAAGAGCTGGAGGAGGTTGCCTCTGTGACCTGGATCCCCGGGAAAGCTGGATGGATGGTGACTCCTGAATTGGCCACTGATCCACCAATAGTGAATAAAGAAGTCTGGAGAAATTTGTAACTTTTTGTCAGGATGTGGGTGGACCCACTGCCTCGCCTGGAGTTAGTTTGTATTTTTTACATTTCATTATTTGTTATTAGATCTGTGATTCTGTTTTAGTTCTGTCATTATTTGTTATGGTCATGTCTCCCCTGGGATCCTGTTTCATGTCTGTGTCTTCCTTGGTGTGTGTGTGTGTGTGTGTGTGCATTCAACCCCGCCCCTTCGTCACTGCCAGCTGCCTCAGCTGTCAGTGATGGAGTCCTCCCATCTGTTTCGTGTTGTCTTAATTGTTCCCCTGTCTCTATATATACCAATGTTCAGTCAGTGTCAGCTGTGGTGTCCTTGTTTCCTGTTCGGCGTGTTCCCCACACTTCTGTCCAGCCTGTTCCTGTCCTGTTGTGTATTATCTTGCCTGCCTGTAAATTTGCTAAGTTAGTTTCTGTTCAGCCCACGAGCTGCTTTGTTTTCTGTTTTTGTTACTGAATAAATGTGGGCAGCACGGTGGTGCAGTGGCTAGCACTGTTGCCTTACAGCTAGAAGGTTCCAGGTTTGAATCCCCAGGTTGGCAGGGGTAGGAACCTTTCTGTGTGGAGTTTGCATGTTCTCCCTGTGCTGCGTGGGTTTACTCCGGGGGCTCCGGTTTCCTCCCACAATCCAAAGACATGCATGTTAGGTTAATTGGTTGTTCTAAATTGTCCCTAGATATCTGTCTCCTATAGGCCCTTAGAGTAAGGGGTTAGTGCTACTGAAGTGCTTTGAGTGGTCTTTGAGACTAGAAAAGCGCTATATAAGTCCAGGTCCTTATCCCTAAATCATGGTGTATCAAATCCGCCTCGCAACTGGGTCCTCTTCCTCGCCCCTGAGGGGCTATCCTGACAACTTTTATCCTCAATAGCACACATATGTTGGGCCAACGTCGACAAGTTTACATCAGGAATACATCACTGGCAAGACACTGGCTAGACGTCTAGCCAGTGTCTTGCCAATGAGCAAACAACCTCTATAAGATGTATTCCCAATGTAAATGTTGTACATTGGGCCGTATTGGTGCAACATATGTGTGCTATTGGGGGTGTTATTTTGCAATGTTTCCAAATAAATTCTCATAAATTACAAAACGATTCAGGAACATTTCTAGTATGCAGTGACTTTTTCCTTGTAAATTTGTTATGCTAACTTGCAGCGTTTTCACGGAAATCAGCATTTTTTCCTTCTTAAATTAGCATCTTGTGACTTTCTTCGTGTTTCTGATGACTTTTCTTGTAATTTGTGACGACAGTGTGACACGTAAGGGTGCTGGTGTGTTTCTGTGGGGATGTTCAGAGGTTGGCCCCACCCAGGCTGCTGCTGAGCTATCACTGTAGTGAATTTATTTCACATTACCAGTAAAATCCCTGTTTATATTGTTTCTTATGTAACACCCACACAGCCAAGGCAACTGTGTTTAAATGAAGAAACACACTTGAAGGACACAAACACCCACAACAAACGACTCTTTAAAAATAATGATGCTTACTAAGGATTACAGAGAGAAAATAAATATATATTCTTCTGCTGTGGACTGAAGCAACTTTGAAATATGCTAATTATGGACAAAACAGCCTTGAAAAAGGGATCAGAGAAGAAGTTTAAAAGCAGACCATCAATGAAAGAGTAGCTCATCCTGGCCTGATGAAATCGCCTGGAGAGGGCTCGCATCTCCTGACCTTCACCTCAACCTGGAAGCAGACCCAGACTGGCAAAGTCCTCAGAATGTGGACATCCACATTGCTGCTTTATTCTCCAGCAGTCAGCACAGAGCAGCAATGGCAGGTCTCCATGGAGCAGGACAGGAGCAGGACCACCGACGCCGACCGCAGGCCAACAGGCTAACACGCTACTGTATTAAACTCCTGTGAAGAACCAGACGGTTCGACTCACCCCATGAGTTTGGTGACCATCCATGCAAATTTCTCAGACAGGGGTCTGCAACCTGTGGCTCTGGAGCTACATGTAGCTCTTCTGTCCATATTCAGTGGCTCCCTGTGGTTTTGAAAAACCCACAAATTTCCAGAAAAATGGTTATACATTTATGACAGCATAAATTCACTCATGTTCAAGAAAAAAGCTGCAAAAAAAGTTGCATTTTTTAAAAAAATTCAAATTAATGTGGAAAAATGTTGCATATACACAATTAAAAAACTTCAAATTAAAAAAGGACAAGGTCACAATTTGGAGCGAAAAACTGCACGTTTAGAAGAAAAAAAGATGCCAATTAACAAGAAAAACTGCAAAATTCTGTCAGAAAAGTTTTATATTTTTAAGAAAATAGTTGCAAATTCACAAGGGAAAAAAGTCACAAATTTAGAAGAAAAAGTTGCACATTTAAGAAAAAGTGATGCAAATTTACACTGAAAAAAAAAGTCAGTTTCCAGGAAATTAGTTGCAAATTTGTTTCATATTTGGAAAGATAAAAAGCCTCAAATTTAGGAGACAAGTGCAAATGTATGTGAAATATCAAATTTATCTTCACAAACTTGGAATTTAATAAAAAAGTGCAAATTTACAAAACAATAATAGGAAAATGCTGTTTATGAGAGAGCAATGTTGCAGTTTTATTTGGCTCTTTTAGTTCTTCAGTGTGGAGTTTGCATGTTCTCCTCGTGTCTGCGTGGGTTTTCTCTGGGTACTCTGGTTTCCTCCCACAGGCCAAACACACGTAGGCTATGTTATGTCCCAAATAATGAGGAGGTGAGGTGACGTTTATAATGTTTATTAGACAAGAACTATAACACATATAGGGAGACCCTACCGCGAGTACCGGAGTGCCTCAGGCTTTTATAGTACAGGTGGCGCCGCCTCCCATAGGAGGGGCCTCACCCCTCCCAGCCTAGGGCACCGCCATCCATCCATCCATCCCATGCTAATATATCATATGATATTCCTATCCTACATTCTCCCCCCGCCCTTGAAAAAACTGCAACCACACTAATTACCCAACCAATAAATTTATACAAGAATCACACTCTAATACAGGGGAACAGGCCTGTCCACTCACACAACACTGGCTCAGCGGAACCCTCCACTATTTAAACATAAGAGTCTCTGAAAGAAAAATGAGCCACTCAAACTAAAATAATCCCTCCTAAGCTAAACACATAGAAACTAAACACAGAAAATGGCGGTACCCGTCCCATAAACCCACAGAATATACATAGACATGTAAACAGGGAACTCGCCAAAATAAAGACACACAAAAAAAACAGTTTCACACTGTGGGCAATAACCATCCCATTCACACTCAGGCATTACAGCACCTTACACACACAACAGTCACTCACTCACAACAGTGGTCTGGTGCCTATCAAATGACTCACCCTTACACAAAGGTAATTACGTCCCTAACGAGACCACCCACGGCCATAAAGACCAGCCTGTGAAAGGGGAATCACCTCAGCAACACGTGCTGGAAATAAAATCAAAATACAACACTTTACAAGATGGTGATCACAGTACCTGCATCCCCTGACCAAACAGTAACACGTACCCACAGGTCACCCCACAGTAAACACACACCTCAAAACAGCTGTATTTCTTCTATTCTTTTTTTAAAAAAACAAACAAACAGAACAATTAACTACAAACCAGAACATTATAGATTGCACAACAGACCCACTGTTAGCCCCATGGATTCAACCCAGGTCTTTCAAAGGACCCCCCCCCCCCCAAGTGTCTGTCACGCGGCCTACTTCCAGAGCGTCTCCACTTTGTTGCGATTGGAGACTGACTGCATCAACGCCCCACTGCACTCCGACGCCGCAGCTCGTTGAGATGTCTGTCAGACCCATCAGTCAATTTTAAGTAGCCATTGCCGCTGGACTGGACCACCCGCAGATCATCCTGTCCTGCTGTCCCGATTCTGGAACTGCGCACCTGACCAAGCCAAGGCTCAACCCTAGGGTGCACTTTATCGCCCTCCCTTAGGGGAACACCCACTGGCTTCCTCCGTCGACTGTGACGTGTTCTGGCTCTTTTATGACTCCATCCATGTCCCTCGCCTTGGTTAACGGCATGGTTGGGGTCTGCACCATCTGGTGTTGCCCTGGACACCAGATGATGGTGCGTTGGAGCAGCATCAGTTACTGCTGGCTCAACAGTAGTATCCAATTGACCACCGAAACCCGGCAACTCTCATTGTCTGGACCTTTCCACCTCCGCAGAGATCAAATCATACCGTGCGAATCCATCCTCTGCTAGACCACAAGCACTGGCATGGGATCCCCACCTAGTCGGCATACTATGGTGTCGGCGGTGTCCCTCTTTACCCGGAATGGACCATCCTAAGTCCCACACTTTTTCGTCACATCCCACATAAAAGGGCCGGTCCCACAAACCACCACCTGCCCACTCCTCCAACTCTCCGCAGGTAATGACGAACCCGAGCCCGTAGAAGACGTCACACCCCATTAGGTTATTTCCTTCCCGCGACACCAAGAACTCGTTGGCATAGATGGAGGCTCCTCCATACCTCACCAACAGCCAAACCAAGCCCACGATATCCATCGGGTGGCAACGTAACCATAACAGGTGATGCTGGTACCGCTAACTCTATAGTGGGGAAAACACCGTCTTACCGTTGCCAAGTTCAGGATTGAGACCACTGACCCCGTGTCCGCCAACAGCAGCACCGTTGTCCTATCCACCACAATGTCACAAACCATATGTCCGTCCATGTCAGGGAAGACTGTGTGGACCACCGTTGGGGCCTTCTTCTACGGTGCTACCTTAGCCGGGTCCCGTTCCTCCTTGGCGAAGTTGCAGCAAACTCTGGCGAAGTGATGGAGCAGGCCGCACCGTCCACAATGCTTGCCCCTTGCCATGCACTCCCTGGCTCGATACCTGTGCTTAGCGGATCTGCAGCCATAGCATCGTGGTGTCCCCGGGGCGGACCTTATTTTGATGATGGCCACATACTCCTCGTCGCTGCCCTCGTCCCATGTTCTCCGCTCTTCTGAGGGGCTTCCATGCGGCTATTGTGTTTTGTCAGCTGCTCCACTGCCTCGTGTTGCTGTGCAAGCTCAATGGTCGCTAACAGGGTTAGCTCATCAGCGTGCATTAGCAGGTGAACCTTCCCCGAGGAGTAGGCCATGTGCTCAGCCAGTTGGTCACGAACCATCTCCCTCTCCAAGGGTCCAAATCTGCACTCACCCGCCAACTGCCGGTGGTCTGTCACGAATTGCTGGACCAATTCACCAGGCCGTTGGCGGTGTTGCTGTAACTGGATGTGCCGCATGATGATGTTGTCGGGCGCTCGAAAGTAGCCAGCCATGAGCCTCACCACATCGTCAAATGTGTCACCTCCTCCAAGAGTGCTGAGGATCTTCTGGCCCTCCATGCCCAGGTTATGGACAAGGAGAGCCCTCGCATGTGCTTTTGTCAGGTCGCCGAGGTCCAACGCGAGTAGATAATTTTGGAAGGCCGCAAACCACCTGGTCCACAGGACCAACGGCTCTCCTGGAGCCACCAAAAAAGGTCGAAGGGCGGTTGCAGCTCTCTCCATCTCCAATTATCCTCGTCGCCAATGTTATGTCCCAAATAATGAGGAGGCGAGGTGACGTTTATAATGTTTATTAGACAAGAACTATTACACATATAGGGAGACCCTACCGCGAGTACGGGAGTGTGGCAAGGAGACCAGAGGTCTCCTTCCTCAGGCTTTTATAGTACAGGTGGCGCCACCTCCTATAGGCGGGGCCTCACCCCTTCCAGCCTAGGGCACCGCCATACTAATATAAGATAAGATAAGATAAGCCTTTATTAGTCCCACAATGGGGAAATTCCAGGATTGCAACAGCACAGGGATAGCAACACTCAGAGCAATAATTAAGAAGATACAAAAAATATAAATAAGAGCAGTGGATATACATACATACACATAAATATATAAATATATATACAAAGTGCGGAGCATTGTAGCAAGATGGAATAAACAGCACAACCGTCTACTTAGTTATCCTACATAGTATGAATATGTATCCATACATATTGTCACCCTCCGCAGCGACTGATATTGTCCTAGTTGTATACTGGAGGGGACCATTTGTGTAAGTCTGTTGCGTCTTTTGCATTCAATACTAATAGGTCGTCACGTTTTTTTGCTATCTCTGCGAGCAGCCCTGCTTAGGTTATACAGTCTGACAGCCGAAGGAAGGAAGGACCTGCAAAAACTCTCGGTTGCACACCTAGGTGATGTAGTCTGCTGCTAAATGAGCTCCTCGGTGCGTTCAATATGTCCTGCATAGGGTGGGACTCGGACTCCAGCAGAGATGACAGTTTAGCCACCATCCTTCTCTCTCCTATCTCCTCCACTGGGCCAAGGCATTGCCCCAGGACAGAGCTAGCTTTCTTGATCAGTTTGTTCAGTCTCTTCCTATCGGCTGCTGTAATGCCGTTGCCCCAGCAGACCACTCCAAAAGTGATGGCTGATGCCACCACTGTGTCATAGAATGTCTTCAAGAGCACCCCTTGTACACCAAAAGACCTGAGCCTCCTCAGTAGGAACAGCCTGCGCTGTCCCTTCTTGTAGAGTGCGTCGGTATTGTGTGACCAGTCTAGTTTATTGTTCAGATGAACACCAAGGTACTTGTAGGATGTCACCATCTCAATGTCTGTTTCCTGTATGTTTACTGGTGCTGTGAGGGATTGTCCTTGCCTATGGCAGTCCACCACCAGCTCCTTAGTTTTCCTTGCGTTGATCTGGAGGCAGTTCCGATGGCACCAGTCCACGAAGTCCTGGATAAGTCCTCTGTACTCAGCTTTATCTCCGTTGGAGGTGACGCCGACGATCTCAGAGTCGTTAAAGAACTTCTGCAGCTGGCAGTGTGTTGTGTTGTGTGAGAAGTCTGCAGTATAAAGGGTGAACAGGAAGGGAGCCAAAACCGTTCCCTGGGGGGCCCCCGTGCTACCGATGATCATGTCAGACACACAATCTCGGGTTCTCACAAACTGTGGCCGGTTAGTGAGGTAGTCCAGGATCCATGATGACAGGCGCTGGTCCACCCCTGTGCACAGCAGCTTGTCCTTCAGGATCATCAGTTGAATGGTGTTGAAAGCACTGGAGAAGTCAAAGAACATGATCCTCACCACATTCCCGGGCTTCTCCAGGTGGGACAGAGAACGGTGAAGGAGGAAGATTACTGCATCCTCCACCCCAATGCCATGCTGGTAGGCGAACTGGAGTGGATCCATTGCTGGTCCCACCAGGGGCGGAGGTGAGCAAGGAGCAGTCTCTCCGGGGTCTTCATCATGTGAGACGTCAGGGCCACTGGTCTGTAGCTGTTCAGATCTTTGGGGTGGGAAGTCTTTGGTACAGGTACCACACAAGATGTTTTCCACAACTGTGGTACTCTCCCCAGCTTCAGGCTCAGGTTGAAGATGTGCTCCACAATTCCGCACAGCTGGTCTGCACAGGACTTGAGGAGCTTCGCGCTGATGCCTTCTGGTCCCGAGGCCTTCCTCGCCTTGATCTTCCTCAGCTCTGCCCTCACCTGGGTCTTAGTGAGGGTCAGGTTGGGGGGCTGTGTGCTAGGAGTGGGGGGGTGTTGGTGGAGTGGGGTGTGGACAGCAGGTCTTGATGTCTTTAAAGGCAGCAGTGGTTGTTGTGCAGTCGGGTGGGGGGGGGGAGGGCGATTGGTCAAACCTATTAAAAAACAGGTTCAAATTGTTCACTCACTCCCTGCCCCCCGTGGCCTGGGAGGAGGTATTCTGCAGCCCAGAGATGGTTTTAAGGTTTCTCCAGACCCCGCCAATGTCGCTCTGTTGCAGCTTGTCCTCCATCTTCTTCCTGAAGCTGTCCTTGCCTTCTCTGATCTTTCTCCTCAGCTCCCTCTGTATGGACTTCAGCATCTCCCTGTTCCCCGACCTGAAGATCCTCTTCTTCTCTCTCTGAAGTGTTTTTATCTCAGGGTTGATCCAGGGTTTGTTGTTCGAGCAACACCGTATGGTCTTGGTGGGTACAGTGTTGTCCACACAGAAGCTGATGTAGTCCATGATGGTGTGAGCGAGGCCATCGATGTCCTCACCATGTGGATCGCAGAGCTGCTCCCAGGCAGTAATTTCAAAACAATCCTTTAGCGCATCTATTGCCTCCTCAGACCATAACTTCACTGTGCGCATGACTGGAGGTTGTCTGTGTACTAGGGGTTTGTACACCAGCAGGAGATGAACCAAGTTGTGATCCGATCTCCCGAGTGGGGGGAGTGGTGATGAGGTGTACGCCTCCTTAGTATTTGCATAGAATAAGTCCAGTGTTTTATTGTCTCTAGTGTGGCATGTGACATACTGGGTGAGCGTGGGTAGAATGGGGGACAGTGAAATATGTTTGAAATCACCTGAGATGAGGAGAAGAGCATCTGGGTGTTCTGTCTGCAGCCTGCCAGTTACTGAGTGGATGACATCACGCGCTGTCCCAGCGTTCGCCGTCGGATTTGCATAAATAACAATGCAGATCACGTGTGAGTATTCCCTCGGGAGATATGTAGGCCGCATGCTAACAGCTAGCAACTCAATGTCTTTGCTACAGTGCTGTTCCTTAACCGTGATATGTCCCGGTCTGCACCAGTCGGTCGGCCTCCGTCGGTCTATGATGACCATGGAAGAGAATCCTAAACGTCTACTCTGCTGGAACAGCACCGCCTGTGGCTGAACAGGCCGATGCGCGAATGGCAGTCCCTGTCACACAGGTCGCACTTGTGGGTGGTCTCCGTGCTGCTGGGTCTGTGGCGGTTCTTCCTGCGGGTCCTTTTTTCATCTGCTGCAGCAGTCAGTCTCTCTTCACCCGCCTTGAGCTGTCTGGTCAGGGTGCCTCTCCATTTGGAGCGGTCCGTTGCAAGGTCCTCCCAGCGCTCTGTGTTGATCTCCAGGGCCTTCATGTCTCTCTTGCAGACGTCTCTAAAGCACAGCTGTGGGCGGCCAGCGTCTCTCCTGCCAGTTGCCAGTTCTCCGTAGAGGACGTCTTTGGGGATTCTGCCATCCTCCATACGGTGAATGTGGCCTAGCCAGCGGAGCCTGCGCTGCCTGAGTAGAGTGAACATGGAGGGAAGGCCACCGCGGGACAGAACTTCTGTGTTGGGCACTTTGTCCTGCCAGGATATGTCCAGGATGTGGCGAATGCAGCGCAAGTGGAAGGAGTTCAGTCTCTTTTTCTGCCGGGCGTATGTTGTCCACGTCTCACTCCCATAGAGCAGTGTGCTGATGACGCAGGCGTTGTACACTGCCATCTTCGTCTTGACAGAGAGTTTGGAATTCTCCCACACTCGTGTGGTGAGGTGAGCGAGTGTGAAGGCTGATTTTCCAATCCTCTTGTTGATCTCTGTATCAAGGGAGAGGTTGTTGCTGATCGTGGACCCCAGGTACGTGAACTGATTCATGACCTCCAGCTTGTAGTCGTCGATGGTGATGGTTGGTGGTGCTTCCGTGCCTTGCGCCAAGATGTTAGTCTTCTTCAGGCTGATGGTAAGCTCGAAGTCCTTGCATGCTTGGGAGAAGCGGTCCATCAGGGTCTGAAGCTCTTGCTGTGTGTGGGTTGCGACTGCAGCGTTTGTCTGCGAACAGCATGTCTCTGATTAGAGCCTTGCGTACTTTGGTTCTGGCTTTCAGGCGGGCGAGGTTGAAAAGCCTGCCGTCAGATCTTGTGTGCAGGTAGATTCCCTCTGTTGCTGTGCTGAAGGCATGCCTCAGGAGCATAGCAAAGAAAATCCCAAAGAGGGTTGGCGCAAGTACACAGCCCTGTTTCACTCCACTGCGTATGTTGAATGGCACCAGTTGACATAATGTCTGGCCCAGGAAACACACACGCAGGCTCAGGATAGATTTAACAGCTTTATTCAACAAGCAGGTGTGTCTGAATGGATGTGTGAGGTATGTGTATGTGATGGGGGTGAACGCTGATGCGCAGGAAGCAGAGCAGTGCGCCGTACAGCCGGACAAACCTATGGAGAGAGCAAAGGACAAGGGTAAAGGGCACCACACCTGGACAGGGATAATGAGTAGTGTGTTGCTTACTTGTGGGTGCAGGTGGCTGGCGTTGGCCAAGGGAGAAGCCCGGAAGACAGCGTCCTGCAAAGCCTGCGACGATGGTGTGGATAGGGTGGTGATGACGGGGGAATCCGCCACCAGGGAATCCACCTGTGCACAGGGGTGAAAACTAGGAGAAAGGTAAGGTATGCTTACGTAGGATTGAAGTCTCGCTGGTAATCAGGGGTTGATACACGAGCGAAGAAGTGCCGATGCGAACAGACGGCTCCAGACCGCTGCACTGGGCTGAGTGGGCTAAATAGCCCGCTGCTGACGAGGCGCAGGTGTGCGCGCAGCTGAGGCAGCTGATGAGCGGCGAGTCATGACAGTACTCCCCCCCCCAGCAGCGCCTCCTGGCACTGGTTTGTCCGGGTGTGCCCAGTGGAACTCCGTGATGAGACTCCTGTCCAACACCAAAGAAGAGCGCACCCAAGACCTCCACTCAGGGCTGAATCCCTCCCAGTCCACCAAATACTGCAGCCCGCGACCTCGGCGCCGGGAGTCCATGATGGAGGCGACTCTCCAGGCTGGGTGGCCGTCGATCATCATAGGCGCGGGCGGCGCTGCGGGCGGGGGACAGAGGGGATCGGAGACAAAGGGCTTAATCTTGGACACGTGGAAGGTGGGACAAATGCGGAGGGAGGGGGGGAGGGCCAGACGCACAGCCACCGGGTTAACAATTTTAGAAATGGTGAAGGGGCCAATGAAGCGTGGGGCCAACTTCCTCTTTTCAGCCTTAAGATGGATGTCTTGAGAGGCCAACCAGACCTGTTGACCCACCTGGTAGGCAGGAGCCGGTCTCCTGTGGCGATTCGCCGTGGTGCTGTTGCGTGTCGCCGTGCATAAAAACGCATCGCGCGCCTTGGTCCACAGACCCCGACACCGTCTCAGGTGCGCTTCGATGGAAGGAACCGCCAGCTCAGCCTCCTGCTCCGGGAACAAAGGTGGATCATAACCCAAGGACACCTTGAAGGGGGACATCCCTGTGGTGGAAGACCGAGCCGTGTTGTGGGCGTACTCTACCCAGGCCAGGTGCGTGCTCCAGGAAGACGGGTTGGAGGAAGTGATGAAGCATAGGGCAGCTTCCAGCTCCTGGTTGGCCCGTTTGCACTGCCTGTTGGATTGCGGGTGGTGACCGGAGGAGAGGCTAACTGTGACCCCCAAGGCATTGCAGAAACACCCCGATCTGAGACGACGTCCACCGGTATCACGTGCAGCCTGACCACGTGTTGAACCAGAAGGTCCGCTGTCTCCCGTGCCGTTGGAAGACCCCAAAGTGGCACGAAGTGGGCGGCCTTGGAGAATGATCCACGATGGTCAAGACGGCATCATAGGTGTTAGAGGTCGGGAGACCGGTGACGAAGTCGAGGGCTATGTGGGACCAGGGCCTGCCAGGGATCAGCAGGGGCTGGAGCAGACCCGCAGGGGGAGAATTTCCTGACTTGCCGGTGGCACACACAGGACACGCCCAGACGTAGTTGGTGGCGTCCTTCTGCAGACCTGGCCACCAGAAGGATCACTGGAGGAGATCCACTAGCCGGGATACGCCAAGGTGACAGGCGAGTTTGGAGGTGTGGACCCAATGGATGACCTCCCCCCGGACAGAAGATGGAACGAACAGCCTTCCCTCCAGTCCGTCGCCAGGGTCCGGTTCGGTCTCCTGCGCCCTCCGGATCTTGTCCCTGATGGGCCAGGAAATTGCCCCTACCACGCACGAGCTGGACAGAATGGTATGACCCGGCTCTTCTGACGTCTCAGGGGCAAACTGCCTGGAGAGGGCATCGGGCAGGCCGTTCTTGGAGCCAGGGCGATAGGTGATGGTGAAGCAGAACCGGGCAAAGAACAAGGACCAGCGCACCTGGCGGGCATTCAGACGTCTGGCAGATCGAAGGTACTCCAGGTTCTTGTGGTCCGTCAGCACCACGAATGGTAATGCAGCCCCCTCCAGCCAGTGGCGCCACTCCTGCAGGGCGAGCTTGATGACGAGAAGTTCCCTGTCCCCGACATCGTAGTTCCGCTCGGTCAGAGACAGACGCCGTGAGAAGAAGGCGCAGGGTCGCTTGACCCCATCGGTGGGTGATCACTGGGATAGCACCGCCCCCACTCCCGTATCAGACGCGTCGACTTCCACCAAACACTGCAGTGCGGGGTCGACCTGGGTCAGGACTCGGGAGGAGGAGAACTCCGTCTTCAACGCCTGGAATGCCGCAGCGACCTCTTCGGTCCAGCGGAAGGGGTTCTTGGGGGAAGTGAGACGGGTCAGCGGGGCAACGATGGCACCGAAATTAGGCACAAAACGGCGGTAGAAATTGGCAAACCCAATAAATTGCTGGACCTGCTTCCTGGAGGTCGGCGTGGGCCATTCAACCACCGCTTTAACCTTAGCGGGGTCAGGTAGGACCTGATTGTGTGAGATTACAAATCCTAAGAAGGAGGTGGTCTTGGCGTAAAACTCACACTTCTTGGCTTTGATGTACAGCCTGTTCTCCAGCAGCCGCTGTAAGACCCGCCTCACATGGACCTGGTGTTCCTCCCGTGACCTGGAGAAGATGAGGATGTTGTCCAGGTGTACGAATACGAAGAGGCCGAGGAAATCGCGCAGGACGTCATTGATCAGGCGTTGAAATACAGCAGGGGCGTTGGTCAGTCCAAAGGGCATCACCAGGTACTCGAAGTGCCCACTAGGCGTTCTAAAGGCCGTCTTCCACTCATCTCCTTCCCTGATCCGGACGAGGTGGTATGCACTGCGGAGATCCAATTTGGTGAACCAGGTCGCCCCCTGAAGGGAGTGGAAGGCAGTGTCCATTAGTGGCAAGGTGTAACGGTCCTTCTCCATGATGTCATTCAAGGCCCGAAAATCGATACATGGGCGGAGTGACCCATCCTTCTTTGACACGAAGAAGAACCCTGCGCCGAGCGGAGACGAGGAGGGACGGATGATTCCCGCGTTGAGTGACTCCTTGATATAACTATCCATAGCTTCTCGCTCCAGCGCTGACAAGCTGTAGAGGCGTCCGGAAGGCAGGGGCGCCCCCGGGCGGAGGTTGATGGCGCAGTCGTAGGGCCGGTGAGGAGGAAGAGACATTGCCCTGGACTTGCTGAATACGAGACCCAGGTCATGGAACTCCAAGGGCACCGGAGAGAGATCCAGAGGCGCGGCATCCTTAGCAGGGGGAGGAGAAGACGGGGCGCAGGCTGCGGATTGTAAACAGGTACCCATGCAGAAGGAGCTCCAGGCGGTGACTCTTCCTGTCTGCCAATCCAGCACTGGGTTGTGCAGACGCAACCAGGGGTACCCAAGGATGACAGGCGACACAGAGGAGGACAGGACGTACAGGGTGAGGTCCTCTCGGTGGTTACCAGAGATTATGACAGGGACTGGTTGCGTGCGATGAGTCACTTGTCCGAGGGGCGCACGGGAAAGGGTGATCAGGCTGAGAGGAGCGGCCAGAGGGTGGCAGGGGATGCCCAATTGGGTTGCCAGGCTCTTTGAAATGAAGCTCTGCTCTGCTCCTGAGTCCACCAGTGCGTGTGTGAGATGCCCCGTGGCATTGTGACAAAATCGGATGGGCAAGGATAGACTTGTGAGGGGATTTGACCGGTTAGAGTCCGCGAGGCCCCCTACAGTGACTCGCGGACCTCCCCGTTTGGCTTCTCCGGGCAATGCTCCACGGTGTGTTGATTTCCTCTGCAATACATGCAGAGGCCCAACTCCCGGCGGCGCTGTTTCTCCGCTAGGGGGAGCTTTGACTGACCAACCACCATCGCCTCCGATTCCTCGGAAGACTCCGGTGGAGGTAACACCAAGGGGCGGCCTTGAGGCGTGCGGACGGGGCATCCACACGAGTGGCTGATAGACTTCCGCTCGGTGGACCATTCACGCAGCCTGTTATCTAAACTAATGGTTGTGGAGATCAGCTCCGCAAGCGTCTCCGGAAGATCTTGACCGGCCAGCTCATCCCTCAGACCAGAGCTGAGGCTGGGGAGGAAGATGCCACAGAGTGCCGCCTCACCCCAGCCAACCTCCTCCGCTGCGACCCGGAAGTCGATAGCATAATCCGCCGCTGACCGGCTTCTCTGTTGGGGGCCAAGGAGCCGGTCAGTGAGGACGCTATCGCGCCGGGAATGATCAAACACCTTGAGAAAGCTCTGCACGAACTGGCTGTAGGAGAGGTTTGTGTAACTGGGCTTCGCCATAACGGCGTAAGCCCAAGTTAGCGCTCGCCCCTCCAGAAGGTTACCAATGTAGCCAATTCGGCTGTGGTCCAAGGGAAAATCCCCGGGAACGCGCAGAAACACCAACTCACACTGCATAATGAACCCCCGTGCTCCGCCGAGCTTCCCGCTGAAGCGGGCTGGGGTTGGGATCGGTGTGAGTCGAGTGGGCATCCCCGTGGCAAACTGACTGGGCACCGGAGCGGCAGGAGCTACCCCCCCCCCCCCCCGGTGAGCCAAGGGGAACGCCTGCTGGGGGTCCAAGCAGTCTAACCGGTGAGTGATGTTGACCAACTGGTTCAAAATCACCTGCTGTTGATGGGCTATTAAATCCACCCGAGCCTCGAGGGTGGAAAGACTGCGTGCGAGCCCGCTGTCTGCTGAGCCGCTCTGCTGGAGCCGTATTGACATAATGTCTGGCCCAGGAAATATGCACGCAGGCTCAGGATAGATTTAACAGCTTTATTCAACAAGCAGGTGTGTCTGAATGGATGTGTGAGGTATGTGTATATGATGGGGGTGAACGCCGATGCGCAGGAAGCAGAGCAGTGCGCCGTACAGCCGGACAACCCTATGGAGAGAGCAAAGGACAAGGGTAAAGGGCACCACACCTGGACAGGGATAATGAGTAGTGTGTTGCTTACTTGTTGGTGCAGGTGGCTGGCATTGGCCAAGGGAGAAGCCCGGAAGACAGCGTCCTGCAAAGCCTGCGATGATGGTGTTGATAGGGTGGCGATGACGGGGGAATCCGCCGCCAGGGAAGCCACCTGTGCACAGGGGTGAAGACTAGGAGAAAGGTAAGGTATGCTTACGTAGGATTGAAGTCTCGCTGGTAATCAGGGGTTGATACACGAGCAAAGAAGTGCTGATGCGAACAGACGGCTCCAGACCGCTGCACTGGGCTGAGTGGGCTAAATAGCCCGCTGCTGACGAGGCGCAGGTGTGCGCGCAGCTGAGGCAGCTGATGAGCGGTGAGTCGTGACACCAGTATTGACATACATTATCACTCCTCCGCCCCTTGTCTTCCCACTGTCTGGTGTCCGGTCTGCCCGTATTGGGTGGAAACCCTCCAGTTCGATGTTAGCATCTGTTGCTAGTTTTGTTAGCCACGTCTCGGTATACAACATCAAACTATTCTCTCTGAAGACGCTCTTGTAGCGGGAGATAGCCGCTAGCTCATCAGTCTTATTGAGTAGCGATCGAACATTCCCCATAATGACAGATGGGAGGACGGGTCTGTACCTTATATTCCTCACCCACCGTCTTACTCCAGCTCGACATCCATGCCGTTTCCGTCTTATTTCTCCTGGTATGTCGAGTTTCTGCGTTAGCATCGTGGGCCGGTTAAGTGCTAACAGCTGGTCTCTATTGTACTGCCTCCTGCAAGAAACAGTGGCTCCGTCCGCTGGCTCAGGAGACATTTGGGCGATCTACGTGTCTGTGATGGAATGAAGGTGACGCTGGATCAGAAAGATTAGCAAGAGAGCCAGATAGTAAATAGAAATAGGCAGAAATTGATCCGCTGTTGCAAAAAGGCAGCCTACTCGTGTGGAGCCGGAAGTGACAATATATTATTTATTATATATTATATATATATTATATATTATATATATATAGGGCAGCGCGGTGGCGGAATGGTTAGCACTGTGGCAGCACAGCAACTCACCCTTGGCCGGGGGATCCTGGGTTCGATCCCAGCCTCCGACCAACAGTGATCTGTGTGGAGTTTGCATGTTCTCCCCGTGTCTGCGTGGGTTTACTCCGGGATTTCTCCGGTTTCCTCCCACATGCCAAAAACATGCAAGTTAGGTTAATTGGCATCAAACTGGGGATTCTAAATTGTCCTTAGGTCTGACTGTGAGAGTGAATGGTTGTCTGTCTCTCTGTGTTGGCCCGTGATGGACTGGCGATCTGTCCAGGGTGGACCCTGCCTCTCGCCCAAAGATGCTGGGATAGACTCCAGCCCCCCCATGACCCGAAAAGGATTAAGTGGAAGAAGATGGATGGATGGATGGATGGATATATTATATGATATTCCTATCCTACAGGCTAGGTTCATTGGCATCAACTGGGGATTCTAAATTGTCCTTAGGTATGACTCTGAGAGTGAATGGTCTGTCTCTTTGTGTTGGCCCTACCTGTGGTGTACCCTGCCTCTTGCCCAAAGATGCAGGGATAGGCTCCAGTCCCCCCGCAACACGAAAAGGATTAAGCAGTAGAAGATGGATGGAAGGATGGAAGAAGCTTTGTGGCTCCATTCAGATTTTTGGGGGACAAAAATGGTTTAAAATGGTTCTTTTCATGGTAGAGGTTGTTGTCCGCTGGTCTGGGAGTAGCGATTCCCGTGAAATGTGGACGGACTGACAGACAGATGATGGACGCCACACCATCACACTTGCTCGTTTCACCCCACAGCACACATACATCGGCCTTACAGTGGACCAACATGCAGAGTTTACATCAAGATCCATGTTATAGAGGTCATTTGGTCATTGGCAAGAGATTGGCCCTTCGAGACGGCAACATCGGCTCAAAGGGCCACATTTACTTTGGGAATACATTTTTTTTGTGGGGGGGGGGATTTTGTATACATTATTGATCCCCAGAGGGGAAATTGAGGGCATCCACCTGGATGGATGAAGAAGCCACGGTACGGTGCTATCCCTTTACCATTCGCTCACACATTCACACCTAGGGCCACTTTTAGAGTTTCCAATTAACCTAACCTGCATGTTTTTGTCTTGAGGGAGGAAACCGGAGAACTCCTGGAGTAAACCCACGCAGACACAGGGAGGACATGCAAACTCCACACAGATCACTGTTGGTCAGGGGCTGGGATCGAACCAGGGATCCCATGGCCAAGGGTGAGTTGCTGTGCTGCCGCAGTGCTAACCACTGCACCACCGCGCCGCCCAATACATTTAATAGAGGTGGTTTGCACATTGTCGTCTAGCCATTGTCTAGCCAATGTGGAAACCACCTCTATCAGATGCATTCTTGATGTAAAGTTGCTGATGTTGACTGTTGGGGTACTTTTAAGGAAAAGTAATGGTTGAACAATGAATCAACTGACTGTTTTAAATTCTATTTATCAGTGAAGTGATTATGGAAGAAAGTGCTCTGTTCTGAAGAAAAATGGGCTGTTTTTGAAAGTGTTAAACTGGCAGAGTGATGAATGACCTAAAGTTCACAAATTTAAAATCATCAACATAAACAAAAAGAAAAGAAACCACATGGTTGGCAAACTAATCAGCTTCACTTATGCACTAAGGTGGGCAGAGACTGTTGCTGTGTTTGTGAAAGAGGAATATTATGATCAGAGGCGATGATACTGTATTACCTCCCCCACTCTAAACTATCACTTTCATCCAACAATACTGAGTTGAATTTTGAATGTCCTGGATGGCAACTGATTAAACTACAAAAGAAAAATTAATGCATATGGCAGAAGTGCATTAACTCCTTAAGTGAAGGGATATAGTGAGTTGTACACTAAGGAAGGAGAAACGGACTTGTATCGACTGGCTAGACGGAGAGATGGAGCTGGAAAGGATGAACAGCAGGTTAGGCTGATTAAGGACAGAAATGGTAATGTACTTTGATGAGAGTGTGTTGAGAAGGTGGAAAGAGAACTTTGAAGAGTTGATGAATAAAGAAAATGAGACAGAGAGGAAGATGAATGAAGGAAAAAATGGTGAACAAGGAAGTCCTGAGGATTAGCAAGGTAGAAGTGAGGGCAGCTTTGAAGAGGATGAAGAATGGAAAGGCGGTTGGTCCAGATGACATACCTGTGGAGGTATGGAGATGTTTAGGAGGAATGGCAGTGGACTTTTTAACCAGATTGTTGAACACAATCTTGGAGAGTGAGAGGATGCCTGAGGAGAGGAGAAGTGTTTTGGTACCAATTTTAAAGAACAAACATGATACTCAGAGCTGTAGTAACTACAGAGGAATAGAGTTGATCAACCACACGATGAAGATATGGGAAAGAGTTGTTGAAGTCAGGTAAAGAGGAGAGGTGACAATCAGTGAGCAGCAGTATGGTTTCATGCCAAGAAAGAGGACTAAAGAAGCAATGTTTGCTCTAAGAGTGTTGATGGAGGAGTATAGAAGGTCAGGAGTTGCTCTGTGTCTTTGTGGATCTAGAGAAAGCAGATGATAGGGTGCCAAGAGAGGAAATGTGGTACTGTATGAGGAAGTCAGGAATGGCATAGAAGCATGTGAGGGTGGTGCAGGACATGTATGAGGACAGCAAGACGGTGGTGAGGTGTGCTGTAGGACTGACGGATGGATTCAAGGTGGGGGTGGGGTTTCATCAGGGATCGGCTCTGAGCCCCTTCTTGTTTCCATGGTGATGGACAGGCTGACAGATGAGGTCAGGCAGGAGTCTCCATGGACTGATGATGATGATGTTTGCAGACGACATTGTGATCTGTAGTGAGAGTAGGGAGCAGGTGGAAGAGAACCTGGAGAGGCAGAGGTATGCTCTGGAGAGAAGAGGAATGAAAGTCAGTAGAAGCAAGACAGAATACATGAGTGTGAATGAGAGGGAGGAAGACGCAACGGTGAAGATAGATGGAGTAGAGGTAGTGAAAGTTGATGAGTTTAAATACCTGGGGTCAACCATCCAAAGCAATGGAAAATGCACAAGAGAGGTGAAGAAGAGAGTGCAGGCAGGGTGGAGTGGGTGGAGACGAGTATCAGGAGTGATTTGTGACAGAAAGGCAGCAGCAAGAGTGAAAGGCATGATTTACAAGACAGTAGTGGGACCTGCTATGATGTATGGTTTGGAGATGGTGGCGCCCATAAAAAGACAAGAGGTGGAGCTGGAGGTGGCAGAGTTGAAGATGCGAAGATTTTCATTGGGAGTGACTAGGAGGGACAAGATTAGAAATGAGTATATCAGAGGGACAGCTCAGGTCGAGTGGTTTGGAGACAAAGTAAGAGAGTCAAGACTGAGATGGTTTGGACATGTGCAGAGGAGGGATAGTGGAGATATTGGACAAAGGATGTTGAAGATGGAGCTGCCAGGAGAAGAGGAAGACCACAGAGAAGATTGATGGATGTAGTGAAGGAGGACATGGAGAGGGTTGGTATTCCAGAGGAAGATGAAGGGATGGGGGGAGATGGAGGCAGATGATCTGCTGTGGAGACCCTGAAGGGAGCAGAAGGAAGAAGAAGAAGTTTGTGATATTATTTTAATTTATAAATAAACTCTTGGGCCTGTATTTCTGCTACTTCGCTGTCTTCTCTGGGAAACAGAAAAGTCTCTGATAAATCTCAATGTTCTGTCCAGATTTTTCCCGTTGACAGAACCGTCTAACATATGGTGGCTAATTGTGCTCACAGAACATCCAAATTGTCTGTAGTCCAATTTTAAGGAGTGAAATTTAAGTACTTGACTAGATACTAATTAAAAATATCACAGAGAGGGTGTCAGTCATTAAAACACTCTAAAAAAGAAATATCTTCATTAAGCTTTGAGATGGGTTTGATTCTTAGTTAGTTTAAAGCCTCGCAGCCCCACACACCACGCTGGCATGTGATTATCATTTAGCAGCTGGCCACAGCGTTCACGTTCATATTCATATTCAACCCTGTGTTGATTCTATCTCTGGTCAGCAAACATAACCACAGTTGTCCTGATAATTATTAATATTTCCACCATTATCATCCTCATTGTTATTACAGCAGTGGTTTTTTTCCATGGCCAGCGTCTCATTTTCATGATAAAGCCCCATCTTCTCTCCTGTGGCTCCACGTTCATCTCTGATGAATCCGCCGTCACATTGAGGGAAATCTCTTTCATTTGGTTTTGGCAGAGATAGCGTGATTTCATCTCTTTAATGGTCAGCCTTTTCAGGATGGTGGAAGGAAGGACAACAGGACACCTAGATATAAATATACAGTGGTGTGAAAAAGTGTTTGCCCCCTTCCTGATTTCTCATTTTTTTGTATGTTTGTCACACTTAAATGTTTCACAGCATCAAACAGATTTAAATATTAGACACCTAAGGACAATTTAGAATCCCCAGTTTGATGCCAATTAACCTAACTTGCATGTTCTTGGCATGTGGGAGGAAACCGGAGAAATCCCGGAGCAAACCCACGCAGACACGGGGAGAACATGCAAACTCCACACAGATCACTGTTGGTCGGGGGCTGGGATGGAACCCAGGATCCCCCGGCCAAGGGTGAGTTGCTGTGCTGCCGCAGTGCTAACCACTCCGCCACCGCGATTCTAAATTGTCCTTAGGTCTGACTGTGAGAGTGAATGGTTGTCTGTCTCTCTGTGTTGGCCCTGCGATGGACTGACGATCTGTCCAGGGTGGACCCTGCCTCTCGCCCAAAGATGCTGGGATAGGCTCCAGCCCCCCCACGACCCGAAAAGGATTAAGCGGAAGAAGATGGATGGATGACAAAGATAACAAGTAAACACAAAATGCAGTTTTTAAATGAAGGTGTTTATCATTAAGGTAAAAAAAAAATCCAAACCTACATGGACCTGTGTGAAAAAGTGATTGCCCCCCTGTTAAAACATAAATGAACTGGTTTATCACATCTTTGGAAAGCTGAGTTCAATTTCTCTATCCACACCGAGGCCTGATTACTGCCACACCTGTTCTCAAACAAGAAATCACTTCAATAGGACCTGCCTGTCATGTGTGTGCGTATTTGCGCACACACACAATTAAATTGATGCAAGCCCAAAGTGCAAGTGAAGTAAGACGTGTTTATTAGCAAATGGGAAATTACAAAGTGTTCATGATACGGTCAAAAAATGAGTAGTGAGATGAAAATGAGGAGATGGCCGGCGACAAACTCAGGTGGCAAGCCCCACGCGCTACCAGGGCGGAACTGGCCAGCGGAGATGAAGAGCTGAACAAATAATGCAAGAGAAGACTTACAAAATATCGGAGCAGGACAGGCTCTGTAAACATCACCTTCAAAGTCCAAAAGAGGAGGAACCACTCTAGAGTGAGCCAGACCATCCTAGGTTGACTACTGCTGAAGCACTGAGTGTTTCCACTGCCACCCAGAAATACCCCCGTAGACTAATGAGCGGCAAGTGGAAACAGGTGCGCGGCGACAGCTGGTGAGTGAGTGGATGAGTGAGAATGTGTTTGTGTGAGTCAGTGAGAATGAACATAAGTGTGTGAGCGTGCATGTCAGTGCATGTATGTGTGTGTGTGAAAACACAAGAAATAATGGCAACAGCTGGTACGTGAGTGCCTGGCAGAAAGAGAGGTGAGAGGAGGGGCCTTGGCTGTAGACTGGCAGAGGCTCCAATAATCTGCCAGCTGGAAATGATTAACAACAAACGGAGGCTATAGCCACAGATCATGAAACGGGGCAGGAAACAACAGCCCCGTTCATGACACTGCCTGACAAAGTGAAGTAGACCAAAAGATCTTCAAAAGCTAGACATCATGCTGTGATCAAAACAAAGTAATTGAGATCTATCAGTCTGGAAAAGGTTATAAAGCCATTTCTAAAGCTTTGGGACTCCAGCAAACCACAATGAGAGACATTATCCACAAATGGCAAAAACATAGAACAGTGGTGAACCTTCACAGGAGTGGCCGGCCAACCAAAATTACCCCAAGAACGCAGCGGCGACTCATCCAAGAGGCCACAAAAGACCCCACAACATCCAAAGAACTGCAGGCCTCACTTGCCTCAGTTAAGGTCAGTGTTCATGACTCCACCATAAGAAAGAGACTGGGCAAAAATGGCCTGCATGGTAGACTTCCAAGATGAAAACCACTGCTAAGCAAAAAGAACATGAAGGCTTGTCTCAGTTTTGCCAGAAAACATCTTGATGATCGCCAAGACTTTTGGGAAAATACTCTGTGGACTGATGAGGCAAAAGTTGAACTTTTTGGAAGGTGTATATCCCATTACACCTGGCGCAAAAGTAACCCTGTCATGAACTGGGGTCTTTTCCAGCCCAGTTCTATGGCACGGTGGCTGTCTCGTCTCCTGTTTATTTCGGGCTCTTCAGTTACCGTCTGACAGCCGACAGCCACGCCCCCTCCTGCCAGCTCCTACCAGCTGACTGTCATTACCTGCTGCTCTCCTCTCCACACATACACACACACTCACATGCAATTGTCCACACCTGCGTTTGCACTCACTCACTCCACACACACACTCATTCATTCCTACGCACTTACACACACTCACTCTCTCTCTCTCTCTCTCTCTCTCTCTCTCTCTCTCTCTCTCTCTCTCTCCACACCGGCATGCACTCAGCTCATTTGTTTGGTATTTAAGATCTGGGTTCGCTGTTGTGCATTGTCGGGTGATTGTTGTTTGGACTTAGTGTTTGAACCATCAGTCTGTTTCATCACTCTGTGGACCTCACGGACTGTCTCGGACTGCTCCAGCTAGTAAGTTGACTTTTTCCCTATTTTTGCTGTCAGCTTTCTTGCAGTGGCCTAGGATTCTGCTGAGCTGTTCGCCTGTCCTGCAGCTCTTCCTTTCTCCTTGCTGAGCTGTTGAGCATCCTTGAGGTTTCCCTGTGCTTCCGGAGATATCCGTTTATTGTTTTCCAGGACTGTTACCTGTTGTTTTTTCACAATAAAATTCACGCAACGAACTCCTGCGAGTGGGTTTGTCATTTCTGCCTCTAACCGGCAGAGTATTCATGACCGAATCATCCGACCAGTGTAGAACCCAGCGGAGACATTGCGTGTGTGTCTTTTTCACCCTTTGTGTTTTTTCTTCCCTTCCATAGCCCACCAGCAAGGACTTTTCAGTTTTTGGACTCAACCCGGAGGAGTGCGCAGCGGCTGAGAGAGCTGTGACCTTTGCTTCCTGGGCTCGTGCCACCCACTCCCTGGAAATCAATTTTTATTTACTGGACATCGCTGTCGGGGTGATGCAGACGAGCCCAAACCTTTAGAAATATCCGGGGCTGGTGCTGCTGCTCAATCAGATTTGTGATTCTCAACAACGCTTTGAGGAAGTGGTGAGAGGGCTCTCCGCAGCTGCTTCAGAGCAGCCTAAGAAGCACTCCGCGGAGGCGGAACACCCAGCACTCGCTTCCCCGGCAGACGTCCTCTTCTCCCCGTCAGGCTCATTGTTCTACTCCTGGGGAGATGGAGCAAGACGTCGTGACAGCGGCTGACGCCATCACCAACCAGGAACACAGGCAAGTGCTGCTACAATCTCTCGCCCGGTCACCTGAGATAGTATGCCAGATTCCTATGGAGGAGCTCCAAATGTTGCAATCTACTGGAGCTCTCCTGTCAGCTGCTGTCACCGCTCCTCACTCCTCTGTCTCTATCTCCCCTGATTCCTCGTTGGTCCAAGGAGGGAATAGTCGGACGCCAGAGGAGCAAAAGGAGGAGCCAGCTTCGTGATGTAAGAACCGTCCTTCGTCAAAACGTCGGAAAAGACCCTCCTCCTCTTCAACAACCATGGACGTGACATCACCCTTGACTATCCCTGCAGCAGAGCCTCTTCCTGTGCCAGCTGTTCCACCAGTCTGTGCCCTGCCAGCCCTGACCGCAGCACAGGTCACTGAGACGTCTCCTCTCGCTGTCGTGAGATCAGCTGGGGGTTCCCCAGACATGCCCACTGCTGCATCGCCTGAATGGTTCCCCCTCCGTCGTCTGAGGGGCCCGATACTATTATCGATGCCGGTAGCAGACAACATCCAGACCCGGGAGGTCAAGCAAGTGATTTATCTTTCCACTTCTGATAAAAATGATGAACCTTGTCTGTCTCCTGGGAGAGAGCCTCACAGTAGCCAGTCACCTGAGCGCTCTCCCCCTGCTGCTACTGTCAAAGACTCATCAATTCCCTCCATGTCTCCTCCCAATCTTTTTGAGTCCCCGCCGGAACCAAGCTGCTGGACCATGGAGGAGCTCGTGACTCTGGATGATCATAGACCAGAGCCAGCACGAAGTGGACCCCCAGCCGTCACGTCGGAGAAATCACCGGCGTGGTGGAATTCCCCTGTGGGCACTGTGACTGCAATCACCATCATGCCTGCTTCGGGGGCCGCCACAGCAGAGCCACCCATCAAGTTGGATCTCCTGGAGGCCGGGCCCAAGATGTTGTTGCCGGGATTGACGGAGTCCTGGACGGCGGTGAAGCTTTAGCTCAGGCAAGTGCTCTCATTTGTTTTACTCCCTTTTGTTGTGGAGCAATCTTGCCTGGCTCTTGGTGAGGAGTTTGGTGCCGCCTTCAGCTGCATCTGAGCTCACCTCGCCAGGCTCCACCACTGCCGGCGACCCTAACCACTTTCCCTGTCCTATCGCCCCTGAGCTTCTTGTTAGGGTTGCCGGAGAGGATCCACCACCTCCAGGGGTCTCTGTGGAGCCGGTCCAACCTGTGAGTGACAACAGAGGCCCAGCCTTCCCGGTGGAGGTCGACGCTGGGGGTCCATTCCAACTCAAGACCTCCATGGGTGCAGTGCCTCCCCTGCCTGAAGAGCCGCTGCGACCTGGATCATTGGAGTCCTGGATGGCGGTGGAGCCTGAGTTCAGGCAAGTGCACTCTTTAAAATTCTCCTCTGCCAGTTTCCAAGCAATCTTGTCTGACTCTTGGTGAGGAGAACCAGGGGCAGCTAGCCGCTGTACCTGGGCTCACTTTGCCAGGCTCTGACGCTGCTGGCAACCCTGACCCTATGTCTCTCTCTACTGTGTCTGAGCTTCCTCCTAGGGTCACTGAAGAGAGGTCTGTACCATCCGAGGCCGCCGAAGACCCAGGTTCGTCAGCCGAGGTCGCGGACAGTCCTGCTTCCCTCGCTGGGGAAGACACCTCGGGAGCAATGAGGTCCCCAATGGGGACCACCGCCGGTGCAATGGTGCTTCAGCCAGAGTCCACCGCGGGTGCTGCAGAGCTCCAGCCAGAGTCCACCGCGGGTGCTACACAGGCCCGGTCGGGGTCCACTGCAGGTGCTACACAGGCCTGGTTGGGGTGCACCACGGATGCTATGCAGGCTCAGCCGAGCCTCACCGCAGGTGCTGCTATATTGCAGGCCGGGACCCTTGCAGGTGTAACTAAGCTCCAGCCTGGAGCCACTGCAGATGTAGCTCTGTCCCAGACTGGGCCCATCGTGGGTACTGTCACCCAGCTTGGGGCCACGGGGGGCAGAGGGGCTCCTCTCTCGTCACCGTCCGACAATGCTGGGGCCTCCCTGTCCTGGTCTCCCCTTCCCACGTTGGGTCTTCCTGTGGGGACGCCACCTTCCAGGCCGCCTCTTTTGAGCTGGTGGCTCAAAGACCTGGGTAGTCCGCCCGGTGAATTGGGTCGTGAGGTTAGGTGGCCAAGCTGTCCTGGCCATCCACCTGACTCGTTGGGACGGTTGGTCCAAATGATCCTGGGCTCTAACCGGCCCCCTGGCCTGCCTTTCTTCATCGCTCCTGGTGCCTGGGACTTTGGACGGCCCTTGGAACTCTTGAACTCCTGGGACTTGGGGGGGGGGGGTCTAGGTTTTGGGGGTAATTCACTGTGTTTTCACAAATATATTCTCATGTACAAACGTGGACAAAATTGTTGGTACCCCTCTGTTAATGAAAGAAAAACCCACAATGGTCACAGAAATAACTTGAATCTGACAAAAGTGGTAATAAATAAAAATTCTATGAAAATTAACCAGTGAAAATCAGACAATGCTTTTGAATTGTGGTTCAACAGAATTATTTTAAAAAACAAACTCATGAAACAGGCCTGGACAAAAATGATGGTACCCCTAGAAAAGATTGAAAATCATGTGACCATAGGGACATGTTCAACCAAGATGTGTCCTCTAATTAACATCACAGGTGTCTACAAACTTGTAATCAGTCAGTTGGCCTATTTAAAGGGTGACAAGTAGTTACTGTGCTGTTTGGTGACATGGTGTGTACCACACTAAACATGGACCAGAGGAAGCAAAGGAGAGAGTTGTCTCAGGAGATTAGAAAGAAAATTAGACAAGCATGTTAAAGGTAAAGGCTATAAGACCATCTCCAAGCAGCTTGATGTTCCTGTGACTAGAGTTGCACATATTATTCAGAAATTTAAGATCCACAGGACTTTAGCCAACCTCCCTGGACGTGGCCGCAGGAGGAGATGGATAATACGAAAGGTAACAAAAGAGCCTAGAACAACCTCTAAACACATTCATGGTGAACTCCAAGGTCAAGGTACAGTGTCAGATCGCACCATCCATCGTTGTTTGAGCCAAAGTGGATTTCATGGGAGACGACCAAGGAGGACACCACTGTTGAAAACAAATCATAAAAAAGCCAGACTGGAATTTGCCAAACTGCATGTTGACAAGCCACAAAGCTTCTGGGAGAATGTCCTATGGACAGACGAAACAAAACTGGAACTTTTTGGCAAGGCACATCAGCGCTATGTTCACAGACGCAAAAATGAAGCATACCAAGAAAAGAACACCGTCCCTACTGTGAAACATGGAGGAGGTTCTGTTATGTTGTGGGGCTGCTTTGCTGCATCTGGCACAGGGTGTCTTGAATGTGTGCAGGGTACAATGAAATCTCAAGACTATCAAGGTATTCTAGAGAGAAATGTGCTGCCCAGTGTCAGACAGCTTGGTCTCAGTCGCAGGTCATGGGTCTTGCAACAGGATAATGACCCAAAACACACAGCTAAAAACACCCAAGAATGGCTAAGAGCAAAACATTGGACTATTCTAAAGTGGCCTTCTATGAGCCCTGATCTAAATCCTATTGAACATCTGTGGAAGGAGCTGAAACATGCCGTCTGGAGAAGGCACCCTTCAAACCTGAGACAACTGGAGCAGTTTGCTCATGAGGAGTGGGCCAAAATACCTGCTGAGAGGTGCACAAGTCTCATTGACAGTTACAGAAATGGTTTGATTGCAGTGATTGCCTCAAAAGGTTGTGCAACAAAATATTAAGTTAAGGGTACCATCATTTTTGTCCAGGCCTGTTTCATGAGTTTGTTTTTTAAAATAATTCTGTTGAACCACAATTCAAAAGCATTGTCTGATTTTCATTGGTTAATTTTCATAGAATTTTTATTTATTACCACTTTTGTCAGATTCAAGTTATTTCTGTGACCATTGTGGGTTTTTCTTTCATTAACAGAGGGGTACCAACAATTTTGTTCACATCTGTATGTTGTTTGATTTATTCCCTTCAGCCCTGTTTCCCCCACCTCCCGCCCTGGTTGGTTCTAGTAGTTTCCGGAGGGCGGGGGGTGTTCCTTTCTTGTTTTTGTGGCTTTTTTTGTTAGTACACTGGGGTGTCTAGTATCCACCCCTTGGTGGTGGTGGGGGCTGTCATGAACTGGGGTGTTTTCCAGCCCAGTTCTATGGCACGGTGGCTGTCTCGTCTCCTGTTTATTTTGGGTCTTCAGTTGCCGTCTGACAGCCGACAGCCACGCCCCGTCCTGCCAGCTCCTACCAGCTGACTGTCATTACCTGCTGCTCTCCTCTCCACACATACACACACACTCACATGCAATTGTCCACACCTGCGTTTGCACTCACTCACTCCACACACACACTCATTCATTCATTCATTCATTCCTACGCTCTCGCTCTCTCTCTCTCTCTCTCTCTCTCTCTCTCTCTCTCTCTCTCTCTCTCTCCACACACCGGCATGCACTCAGCTCATTTGTTTGGTATTTAAGATCTGGGTTCGCTGTTGTGCATTGTCGGGTGATTGTTGTTTGGACTTAGTGTTTGAACCATCAGTCTGTTTCATCACTCTGTGGACCTCATGGACTGTCTCGGACTGCTCCAGCTAGTAAGCTTACTTTTTTCCCTATTTTTGCTGTCAGCCTTCCTGCAGTGGCCTAGGATTCTTCTGAGCTGTTCAGCTGTCCTGCAGCTCTTCCTTTCGTCCTTGAGGTTTCCCTGTGCTTCCAGAGTTATCCGTTAATTGTTTCCCAGGACTGTTACCTGTTTTTTTTTCACAATAAAATTCACACAACAATCTCCTGAGAGTGGGTTTGTCATTTCTGCCTCTAACCGGCAGAGTATTCATGGCAAACACTGCATTTCAGAAAAGGAACATCATACCATCAGAAAAATATGGTGGTGGTAGTGTGATGGTCTGGGGCTCTTTTGCTGCTTCAGCACCTGGAAGACTTGCTGTGGTAAATGGAACCATGAATTCTGCTGTCGACCAAAAAATCTTGAAGGAGAATATTTGACCATCTGTTCGTGACCTCAAGCTGAAGCGCACTTGGGTTCTGCAGCAGGACAACGATCCAAAACACACCAGCAAGTCCACCTCCGAATGGCTCAAGAAAAATAAAATGAAGACTTTGCAGTGATTGTGTTGGCCCTGCGATGGACTGGCGATCTGTCCAGGGTGTACCCTGCCTCTCGTTCAAAGATGCTGGGATAGGCTCCAGCCCCCCCGCGACCCAAAAAGGATTAAGCGGAAGAAGATGAATGAATGAATGAATGAATGACTTTGCAATGGCCTTGTCAAAGTCCTGACCTGAATCTGATTGAGATGCTGTGGCATGACCTTAAAAAGGCGGTTCATATTTGAAAACCCTCCAATGTGGCTGAATTACAACAATTCTGCAAAGATGAGTGGGCCAAAATTCCTCCACAGTGCTGTAAAAGACTCATTGCCAGTTTTCACAAACGCTTGATTGCAGTTGTTGCTGCTAAGGGTGGCCCAACCAGTTATTAGGTTTAGGGGGCAATCACTTTTTCACACAGGGCCATGTAGGTTTGGGTTTTTTTTCCCTTAATAATAAACACCTTCATTTAAAAACTGCATTTTGTGTTTACTTGTGTTATCTTTGTCTAATATTTAAATTTGATGATCTGAAACATTTAAGTGTGACAAACATACAAAAAAATGAGAACTCGGGAAGGGAGCAAACACTTTTTCACACCACTGTATAAAACATGGCAGGTAGTAGGTGATTTATTTTTAACAAGGGATGGGGGTGTTGACACATTTAGCATAAGGTGCAAATATAAATACAAATTAGGTACAACCCTTTGAGAATAAAGCTACAAAAATCTAATAAAAGCTGCCATATTAAAAATGTTAAATTTGCAAATTTCAATTTAACTACATTTAACCAGCATCCAGATGAACATTGCATATTTATGTAAAAAAAAAAAAATATCAAAATTTATAGGAAAAGAGTCGGAAATTTTTGAGAAAAAAAAATGGAAAATTTTCAAAATAAAAATCCTAAATTTTTGAGGAAGAAGAAAGAAGAAAATTAACGAGAGAAAAAGGTCAGCACTTTGTGAGTAAAAATTGCAAATATGCAAAAAAATAGTGACACATTTATGGGAAAAAGTTTCAAATTTGAAAAAAGTCACTGAGAAAAAAGTTGCAAATTTGCACAAAACATGACAAATTTGAGGAAAACGTAGTTTTCTGAGGTATTTTTGTTTTTCTGCTCAGAATTGTTTGCTCAAAGTCATTTTATTCATTTCTAAGACATGATATAGAAGGTTTATGATGATATTACGGAGGGAGCGTGGCCTCCCCCCTCCAATCACCTACTGAGGACATGGGTTTAACTTATTTTTGATGCCTCTGTCAGTTAAAGATGAACTCCTTAAAACCTTCTCAAAAACAAATTTACCAAAATACTATATTGTGGCTTTTTGCCCACAAAAAAACTTCTATTGCCTTAGAACTGCTTGGAAAGAGATTTTACATCTTCCACCTACTCAAGTATGTGCAGATCTATGAATATTCTAATTAGCTCCACCCATACCCCCGCCCACCAGTAGCGGATGCTGCAAGGCCAACCCCCCCATCCCCACTGCACCCCACCCCGACCTGAGACCACCGAAGACTACTTCACTAAACAATGGCCACCAACTCATCGCCCTCCTCCGGAAGGAGTCGGAGTTTTGATGTCTCCTCCTCCATCCTCCCTGGCGGGGATGGAATGGAGCACCCAGGAAGTCTTGTGTTCCCCCCAAAAAACCCTTCACTGAACAGAGTCAAACGAATCCAAAACAGACAGGTGGTGGTCTTGGCGCCTTCATCCCCTGACAGCAGACGTCTCTCTCTGGTTCAGCCTTCCGACCGTGTGTCTCCGGTCCTCCAGGACCCCACACATGCGGTCCGACAGCCGGTGGTCTCCGGTCTCTGAGCTGACCACGCCCTGCATGCACTATGGGGGTCTGTAATATGGTAGCCCCAGTGGTGGAAAACTACGGTTGGCTGTGGTCGGTTTCATGCCGTCCCTGGGAAGGGATGCCAACTGTTAGCGGGGTCAGTGGTAGGTAGAGGAGTACCGACCAAAGTGTTGTTCCTCACCGTGGGACCCTTGGTGACAGTATGAGCTGGTCCTCTCAGCTCATTATCTCACTGAGGGCCCCATTCAAGCCGGGTCCCCCTCCCCCATCTCCCCTCATTCCCTCCCCTTTGCCTCCATCCACAGAGCCACATTGGCTTAGCCGGATTGGTTAATGTTATAACCAATCAGGCTAAGCAGGAATGCTTACGTAGCTAGAAACTCTCTGTCCAAAGTTGCTTGTTTGGGGGGGCGGAGCTTAACTAGAAATTCACAGCAGAAAAACACAGACTTGTGTCTGCGGTCTGACTTCAGTCTGGATATGTTTTGTAAGTCACAAAAACGTCTTACAGACATGCAAAGACAGGAGAAAAAAAATGGGATTTTTGGTGGAGTGTCCCTTTAAGAACAGATCAAATGAAGCTACGTACTGTCTGGATTACCACATTGGTTTAACTCAAAACTCATTCCTGAGGGCTAACGGGAGGCGAACAAATAAAGTCAGGGACTTCTGGTTCATTTTCTCTTCCCACTATTGTAATCATTGTAAGGCGTTTCCCCTGGGTTTAAGTCAGACCAAAGTTAAGTGTCAGACCGCCTTAAAACTCACAGTCAGACCAAAGAGATGAAATTTGTTCCGGCAAAATGAAGCAGTGTCAGTGTGGATCAAACTGAACTACAGTCCGGTTCGTTTACAGCAGGGGTTGGCAACCTGTGGCTCCAGGGCCACATGTAGCTCCCTGTGCTTGTGAAAAAAATGCACAAGTTTACAAAAAAATTCACAAATTCATGACAGAATAAATTCACTCATGTATAACAAAAAGCTGCAAATGAGAGAAAATGCAAAAAAAAGAGAAAATGTTGCTCATTCATGAGAATGAAATTATGAATTTACAAGAAAAAGCTCCAAATTAAAGTGAAAAAAAATTGTAAATTTACATGGAGAGTTATGAATTTGACAAATATGGGAAAGAGAGACATACATTTCTGAGAAAAAATTCCACATTTCTGGAAATTTCCAAGAAAAACAACTCCAGATTTCTGAAAAAATATGCAAATTTATGTGGAAAAATGCTGCAAATTTACAGTAAAAAACAAACAAACCTGCAAATGAAAGGGGTCAAAGTCACAAATTTGAGAGAAAAATAATGGACATTTACGAGATAGCAAATTAGTAAGATTCAAGATTCATGTGCACAGTCACGAAGTGCATCATTTCCTGAGCAATGAAATTGTTACTCTGCTCTCTGAATGAATGCCAAGGCAATAGGTACACAACAGTAATAATGAGGTAATAACACAGAACCAAACCACAGCATAACTAGAGGAAACAAGAAGAATGAAATTTGAAATTCCCTGGGTGACTATAGTGGACAGTGGTATATTGATATCAGAGATAATATGAAGCTGAGATGGCATAAGCCTATGAACAGTGTGCAAATGAGCAGTGTGCAAATGAGCAATGTACAAATGAGCAGTATACAAATGAGCAGCATACAAATTACAAATTAGCACCCAGTGTGTGAATTTCTGTGTAATGACAATACCAGTAGACTCTACATGATAATTAGCAGCAGAGTTGATATGGACATCAGAGGTGAGAGGGGTGAGACTATTTACACTGTACAAATGAGCAATGTGCCAATTTAGCAACTGGTGTGTGAGTTCCTATTTGCAAAGCTGTGTTGTGGAGTTTATTTGTTCAGGAACAAATAAGAAAAACAGGAAAATTCTGTGAAATAAGTTCTATATTTCTAAGAAAACAGTTTTGAATTTAAGAGAAAAATTACGCTAATTTATAAAGAAACAATTGTTAGTTGAGGAAATGAGATACAAATTTATTTCACATGGGAGAAAAAATATGAAGTTCAGTTGAAAAAAGCCTCAAATTGACGAGGTAAGTTGCAAAATTAAGTGAAAAATAGCTAATTTATCATTAAAAAGTTGTAAATTAATTAAAAAAGGTGCAACCAGAAAAAAAATTGTAAAAAGATGTTTGAGAGAAAAATGATGCAATTTTATTAGACCCTTTTATTTTTTTCAAAATTGCAACTTTATCTTAAAAAAAGTTAGGTGTGAAATCTCTGCAGTTTTTTCTCATAAACTTGTGACCTTATTGCGAATTTGCTGCTTTTTCTCATAAATTTGCAACTTTTTTCTTAAAAAACTGCAACTTTTTCTCACAAATTTCAGACCTTTTTTCATAAAATTTCAACTTTTGTCATAAAATTGCTGCTTTTTCTCATAAAATTGCAACCTTTTTCTTATAAATTTAAGACTTTTTCATTAAATTGCAGCTTTTTATCTCAAATTTTGCAACTTTTTCCTTCATAAATTTGTAATTTTCCTTTTAAATCTGCAAATTTTTCATGTAAAATTGTAACTTTTTTTCTCATAAATTTGAATGTTCATTTGGATGCAGGTTAAATTTTTATTCTATGTAATTAAATTATAAGTTGCAATTTTTAAATTGGCACCTTTTGTCAAATTTTTGCACCTTTATTCTTGCAAATTTGTACTTAATTTACATTTATGTTTGTACCTCATGCTACATTTGTGACCCCCCCCCCCCCCACCGTGAATAAATAACAAATCACCTCCTGTACAAATATGTCTGATTAGTTCCCGTACACAACTACTTGCCATATTGTTTTCTCACCCTGTTGGCCTTCCATACAGATTGTTGGTATTCTGTATATAAAGGCCTCCATGCTAATTAAATTAGCCTCACAATCACTGTTTTCTCAGCTCAGGAAGACGTTGAAACACTCAGTCTTTGTGTCCTGCCCCTGCTGTACCCATCAGCCGCCGTACTATTATCACATATTGTAGACTGTGTCGTTTTGTTTTTCTCAGTAAATCTGAGGCTGTCAGAGCTCCGTGGCTTCCTGTCGCTCTCCAGAATTCCTCCGTGTTTATCAGACAAACCGTAAATCACACGTCTGACAGGCCAATTTATTACCCTATAGACTTTCCCTGCGGGGATGCTGACCTCGACCATAATGGGAGCTGTGGTGGCCGTGCAGACGGACCAAGGTTTCTATGGTACAGTCACACATTTGAGCAGATAATTCCATCTTCTCCGGTCATCCCATCTGACATGCTATAGGACTCAGGCTTCCTGTTCATCTTCTCCGTTTTATCTGTGACTCTGAGTGTTAATGAAGACGTCTCCATGTGGCCGGAGAATGTTCCTGGATGAGATAATGTTAATTCTTATTTCTGACCTATTAGAAACTGCAGAGGCACTTTGGTTTCTCTACCCCAACAGCACACATACACTGGGACAACATTGGCAAGTTTACATCGGGAATACATCCTATAGAGGTCATTTGCCCACTGGGCAGACATTGGCTAGACGTCAGCATTATGCTGACATTTAGCCAATGTTTTGTCAATCTGAAAAATGACACCTATAAAATGAACTCCCGATGTAAACTTGGCCTTTTGAGCCAATGTTTCCGGCTCAAAGGACCAATTTCCCAATGTAAACTTGATATGTTTATGCCAATGTTGGCACGATGTATGTGTGCTGTTGTGGTAGAATCTGTAACATGCAGCTCCAGAGCCACGCGCAGGTCTTAGCCTGAGATCTAGTGGGTCCATGTGACTTTGATTTAAAAAAAAAAAAAACCCTACACATTCAAAACAAAATAATAGTGAAAAAATACTAATTTATAAAAACGATAAAAATTTGAAAAATAAACTCTACACAGTCAACACAAAACAGTAAAATTTACTTGGGAAAAACAAACTGACTAAAAAAATCTCTGGGGTGGTTCAGAATACCTGTTTTGAGGCTTGAATAGTCAGTATGGATCCAGAACAAAGATCTAGCAGCAGCAGCACACATCCATCACGCCTCAATCATGGCGACGTATGAGTGACAGAAACTCATGACTTTTCTCTCCGAAGTTTTTAACTTTATTCTCAAAAATTTGACTTTTTTTCCCTCAAAAATTTGATTTTTTTCAGAAATTTGCATTTTTCTTTTGTTAGTTTGCATTTTTTACTGTATTTTTTTCTCATAAATTTGTAACTTTTTTCTCATAAATTTGTTTTTTTTTCAAAAATTAGTGACTTTTTTCTCAAATATGTGTATTTTTCTCAAAAATTTGACTCATAAACTTGTGATTTTTTTCAAAAATTAGTGATTTTTTTCACAAAAATTGCATTTTTACTGTAAATTTTGAACTTCTCATAAATTTGTGTTTTTTTCCTCAAATATTAATGACTTTTTTCTTCAAAAAATTGCTTGTTTTCTTGTAAGTGCATTTTTTACTGTAAATTTTCCATTTTTTCTTAAATCTGTGACATTTTTTCTCATAAATTTGTATTTTTTTCTCAATTTGTGATTTTTTTTTACTTGAGATCCGGAGTGATTTTGCCAGTCCAGAATGAGCTCCTCCGTCTTCGACCGTCTGGTTATTACTCTGATACCTCCATGGCTAAGTTCTGTTTGCAGCATAATTCTTAATAAAGAATCACAATCCTGTATGTCTGAATGGATACAGTCTCACCACCTCAAAGTATCGTGATACTCTCATCCATCCATTTCTCCCCAGTAAATCACTAATGTGGACAGGCCAGTTTATTTCGATAACCCATTTTAGCCTCCTTTTAAATTGTGCTTCCATCCTCATTTTTTCCTCCCTCGGCAGTGGTTGATGACTCCTGATTTAACGTATCATGTATTTAATAATAAAATCACTCCCCATTACGTCGCCGTCATCCATCTCCAGACTTTCCCGCGCTGCTGCAGTGTCAGAGTTTAACGGTTTGATATAGAGTCTCATATTTGGGAGTAGACCCTCCTGGTGATCCATCACCTCCACGGTGACCAGAAAACGGAGTCTAACTGCAGCAGGAGGAGCGCACGGATGGAGGTAATTTCAGAGGAGCCGTTATAAAAACCAACACCTGAGATTTATGGGTCTGTATGTGATGGGATAATAGAAAGTGGATTTATTTATGAACGTCACTCCTGCCTCTTTTATTAGTCCATGTCCTTGTTCTTCTGCGTCCTCCTCGGTTAGAGAACACTCATCTTTATCTTCTTTATAGGCTGTGTGGTTTAGTCTTAAAATGAAAACGGAACCCCAATGCCCCGTGTAAAAGTTAGGCAAACCTACACAGCATTTATATATGTATAACTATGTGCTCACTGCCTAGGGTGCTGGTTGGCAACGTGTCACGTTTCTCTAAACCTTGTAAACACAATGACTACTGAAAGAGATGATGGAGGCTTTTGAAACTGATTCAACAGTTAGATCAAAGACACATCTTGGATGGGTTACGCCCTGACCTGACTACAGGTTTGGGGTCCAAAGGTCAAAGTTAACATTCCATTTACACTATGGTAAATGGTAAATTTACTGTTTACAGGGTAAATTTACTATGGGACTGAAAAGTTCATAGTGGTCAAATCTGACCAAACGCGGCTTATCCTCTTCAGTCCACACACCTCTTCCATCGGTGTTGCAGCACTTGGATCCCTGCAGTTGAAAAGTAGACCACACTGGGTCAAATTTGACCACAGTGAACTTTTCAGCCCTCCTCCTACAACTCTGATGTGTTTCAACCAGCCTGAATGTGGGCTGTGAAGAGAGTCATAAGGATATAACAACATTGCAACGTTCTGCCAAAGTTGATCTCGTTTTTCATTTTCTCTTGTGGATCCTGTTACCATGGCATCAACTTCTTGCTGCTCCAATTGTCATTGGCTACTGCAACAAATTGCTATATTGGAGACAAAAATAGTTACTATGACCTCAAAAGATAAATGGGGATCTGGAGAAAGAAAGGGGACCAGTGATGCTCTGCAATCCCCCATTGGTGAGTCTACAAATGTTAATGCAGTGCAAGAATCGAAGCTAAGGCTAGAAAGCCAAACTGAGTTTCCTAAGCTCACTAAATATGAACCAGAAAACACAAAACCATCTGAAAGTTGTGGCAGCAAAAATCAGTAGCACAACCCTGGAGCAAAACGTAGAAGACGTATATTTCATGCCACGTGACTGCTAACCTCTACTCCACATGGTTCACTGTTAGCCCACCTAGAACTAACCACAGCAGAGCAACTGGACCAAGACCAACCATGCTATCAAACTATTCTGAACCATGAGTGAACCTTGGTGAAGGCAGATGTTGAGTATTGATATTATCAACAGCAGACAGCACGGACGTGACGCCAGATGCACAGGCGACGTCAGCACGCTGTACCTATTTGAGGGGACTCTTGGCGGGAGTCGCGGTCTTTGGCGCTCCACCTCCATAACAGTCAGAGCCTATGTCAGTTTAGTGTTACCTAAATGCTGTCTTGATACAACGTGCACCATCTTTTGTGTTTGTAATAAAGTTCATGTTTGGTTTGACTGCTGCCGCCGCTGTCCTATTTCCAGACATAACAGGTATGCCTGGTGATGATGATACTGCAGAAGTGACAGTAGGTAAGGAAAAAAATGATTCAAGCTGCCCCATAAGGACCTGAAATCGTGGCGGCAGCAACCCCTGACAGAAGTCAGGGCGGGACCGGTGTCGTGGCTCACTGGAGGCTTTATAATCCAGGATGTAAGAAGCAAAACCATGTTATCACACTGTTTTCCCAGAGCAACAGTATCTGAAATAAAGCTGAAGCTACCGAGTATCATTTCTCAATGTCAGTCAATTGGCCAAATTGTTTTACATGTCAGTAGAAACGAAAACTCATGAAGAGTCCAAAACCTCACAGATGAACTTTATTGATCTTAATCTTAATTACCATACATATGCAGAAGACACCAGATATACATGGCTCTATCACCAGACCACCTCAGTCTAGCTGACAAACTACATCAGTGTTTAGACAAATAAATAAATGGACAGACCTCAGTTTTCTCCAGCCCAACAAAGACAAAACTGAGATTATTGTTAGGGATGAGCCGAAAACATTTTTCACGTCTGATACCAATACTGTGGCATTGAGTATCGGCCAATACTGATCCAAACCCGATACGTCTCTTTTATTTAAAACAACAAAAGTACAGAACATACTTTGGTAATGACTGGCTGCATTTTGGACACATAAAACCACAAATCTAAAAGTCAAAGAATATCTTACAAATTTGACTCAGTTCAGCAACGCTGCTGCTTTTTTTTAAATTTTAAACTTCACAGCATTGGCAGCATTTCACTGGTCAGCCCCACGTAAACATGCATTCTGAAGTTTTAAGTGCAAGTTTATGCAAAACTTTGAAGCTCAGTATTTAAGTATCCATTAAGATAAAATTCAAAGTGCTACTTTATGCATGAGGTAAAAAATGCTGTAGATCTGAAAATAAAGGAACTAACCCTTTAAGTTGTATTTTTGACATTTATTATTATTACTATTATAATTATTATTATAAGTATTCTACTGGTCCTTGGTTTGTTTAGTAGTGTTTTGATATTATTCTCTGTCCTCTGCTGGGGTCTTTCTGCAACTGTGGGGGTTCCCCTTTCAGTTGATAGTGCTATGAGATGACTGTTGTTGTGAAATGGCGCTATATAAATAAAGTTGAATTGAATTGAATTGAATTCTTAGATGGGTTTGCCCTTATTTTGAAGTCATTCCTGTTCCATTTCCTGTAGCCCTGTTGTTCTAGTTCTGCTTCCAGTTCACTGTTATAATTTGCTATTTATGTTTCTGTCACCTACTTCTCATCAGCTGTAACTCTCTGTTGAAAGATAAGCCCATGTTATGTCTTTCGCTTCCACGCTCCAGTCTGGTTTTTACTTTTGTTTCATTCTTTTGTTTAGGTTTCACTTTTAGTGTCCAGCCTCCGAGCTAGAAAAGCACATCCTTCTGCTCAGTTCTTGACAGAATTCAGCATACTCCTTTACTTCTGCAAGTGTTTTGTCAAGTTGCTGATGATGACGTTCCACTGAAGAAAGAAAGAAGAAAATTATAAACGCTGGTACCACACAGCAACATACTGAGGCGAGTCCCAGAGACAGGTTCCAGTAAAGTGACACTCATTGCATCTGTCTACAGAAGCTGCGTGCAGCACGGCTGAGAACATGATCACACCTTCATTTTATTTTAATACTATTTATGTTTCAGATGGGTAAATTACTTTTATTCCTTACCGATACTGATCCAGCCATTTTGCCTGGATTTAACCCAATACCGATACGGCGGATCAGGCAAGCTCATCCTTAATTATTGTTTTTAGAAATACAGAGAAAAGAGCTCAGATTTGGAGGTACCTGAATTCCCATAACTTAAGCAACAAAAATATGTTAGAAATGTGGGTGTTACAGTGGTCGGAAAAGTGTTAGCCCAGTTCCTGATTTCTCATTTTTTTGTATGTTTGTCACACTTAAATCTTTCAGATCATCAAACAAATTTAAATATTAGACAAAGATAGCACAAGTAAACACAAAATGCAGTTTTTAATTGAAGGTGTTTATTATTAAGGGTAAAGAAAAATCCAAACCTACATGGCCCTGTGTGAAAAAGTGATTGCCCCCCTGTTAAAACGTAATTTAACTGTGGTTTATCACATCTTTGGAAAGCTGAGTTCGATTTTCCAGCCATTTCTAAAGCTTTGGGACTCCAGTGAACCACAGTGAGAGACATTATCCACAAATGGCGAAAACATGAAACAGTGGTGAACCTTCCCAGGAGTGGCGACTCATCCAAGAGGTCACAAAAGACCCCACAACAACATCCAAAGAACTGCAGGCCTCACTTGCCTCAGTTAAGGTCAGTGTTCATGACTCCACCATAAGAAAGAGACTGGGCTAAAATGGCCTGCATGGCAGAGTTCCAAGATGAAAACCACTGCTGAGCAAAAAAAACAAAGGCTTGTCTTAGTTTTGCCAGAAAACATTTTGATGATCCCCAAGACTTATGGGAAAATACTCTGTGGACTGACAAAAGTTGAACTTTTTGGAATATGTGTGTCCCATTACATCCAGCGTAAAAGTAACAAAGCATTTCAGAAAAGGAACATCATGCCAACAGTAAAATAGTGTATGGTATATATGTGTATGTACATATATATATATAAAAACACTGGACTTATTCTATGCAAACACTAAGGAGGCATAGACCTCATCACCACTCCCCCCACTCGGGAGATCGGACCACAACTTGGTTCATCTCCTGCCGGTGTACAAACCCCTAGTGCACAGGCAACCTCCGGCCATGTGTACAGTGAAGTTATGGTCTGAGGAGGCAATGGATGCTCTAAAGGACTGTTTTGAAACCACTGCCTGGGAGCAGCTCTGCGATCCACATGGTGAGGACATCGATGGCCTCACTCACACCATCACGGACTACATCAGCTTCTGTGTGGACAACACCATACCCACCAAGACCATACGGTGTTGCTCAAACAAGAAACCCTGGATCAACCCTGAGATAAAAACACTTCTGAGAGAGAAGAAGAGGATCTTCAGGTCGGGGAACAGGGAGATGCTGAAGTCCATACAGAGGGAGCTGAGGAGAAAGATCAGAGAAGGCAAGGACAGCTTCAGGAAGAAGATGGAGGGCAAGCTGCAACAGAGCAACATCAGTGGGGTCTGGTGAAACCTTAAAACCATCTCTGGGCTCCAGAATACCTCCCCCCAGGCCACGGGGGGCAGGGAGTGGGCGAACAATCTGAACCTGTTTTTTAATAGGTTTGACCAACCGCCCTCCCCCCCCAACTGCACAACAACCATTGCTGCCTCTAAAGACATCGAGTCCTGCTGCCCACACCCCACTCCACCAACACCCCCCCCACTCCCAACACACAGCCCCCCAACCTGACCCTCACTAAGACCCAGGTGAGAACAGAGCTGAGGAAGATCAAGGTGAGGAAGGCGTCGGAACCGGACGACATCAGCGCAAAGCTCCTCAAATCCTGTGCAGACCAGCTGTGTGGGATTGTGGAGTACATCTTCAACCTGAGTCTGAAGCTGGGGAGGGTACCACAGTTGTGGAAAACATCTTGTGTGGTACCTGTACCAAAGACTTCCCACCCCAAAGACCTGAACAACTACAGACCAGTGGCCCTGATGTCCCACATGATGAAGACCCTGGAGAGACTGCTCCTTGCTCACCTCCGCCCCCTGGTGGGACCAGCGATGGATCCACTCCAGTTCGCCTACCAGCATGGCATTTGGATGGAGGATGCAGTGATCTTCCTCCTTCACCGTTCTCTGTCCCACCTGGAGAAGCCCGGGAATGCAGTGAGGATCATGTTCTTTGACTTCTCCAGTGCTTTCAACACCATCCAACCGATGATCCTGAAGGACAAGCTGCTGTGCGCAGGGGTGGACCAGCACCTGTCATCATGGATCCTGGACTACCTCAGTAACCGGCCACAGTTTACGAGAACCCGAGATTGTGTGTCTGACACGATCATCGGTAGCACGGGAGCCCCCCAGGGAACGGTTTTGGCTCCCTTCCTGTTCACCCTTTATACTGCGGACTTCTCACACAACACAACACACTGCCACAGAAGTTCTCTGATGACTCTGCGATCATCAGTCTCATTTCCAACGAAGATGAAGCTGAGTACAGAGGACTTATCCAGGACTTCGTGAACTGGTGCCATTGGAACTGCCTCTAGATCAACGCGAGGAAAACTAAGGAGCTGGTGGTGGACTGCCGCAGACAAGGACAACCCCTCACAGCACCAGTAAACATACAGGGAACAGGCATTGAGATGGTGACATCCTACAAGTACCTTGGTGTTCATCTGAACAATAAACTAGACTGGTCACACAATACTGACACACTCTACAAGAAGGGACAGCGCAGGCTGTTCCTACTGAGGAGACTCAGGTCTTTTGGTGTACAAGGGGTGCTGCTGAAGGCATTCTACGACACAGTGGTGGCATCAGCCATCACTTTTGGAGTGGTCTGCTGGGGCAGTGGCATTACAGCAGCCAATAGGAAGAGACTGAACAAACTGATCAAGAAAGCTAGATCTGTCCTTGGGCAGTGCCTTGACCCAGTGGAGGAGATAGGAGAGAGAAGGACGGTGGCTAAACTGTCATCTCTGCTGGAGTCCGAGTCCCACTCTATGCAGGACATACTGAATGCACTGAGGAGCTCATTTAGCAGCAGACTACATCATCCTAGGTGTGCAACTGAGAGGTTTCGCAGGTCCTTCCTACCTACGGCTGTCAGACTGTACAACCTAAGCAGGGCTGCTCGCAGAGATAGCAAAAAGACGTGACGACCTAATAGTATTGAATGCAAAAGACGCAATAGACTTACACAATGGTCCCCTCCAGTATACAACTAGGACAATATCGGTCACTACAGAGGGTGACAATATGTATGGGTACATATTCATACTATGTAGGATAACCAGGCAGACGGTTATGCTGTTTATTCCATCTAGCTACAATGCTCCGCACTGTGTGTTTATATATTTATATGTACATATGTATATTCGCTGCTCTTGTTTTTCTCGTCTTCTTGATTGTTGCTCTGAGTGTTGCTATCCCTGTGCTGTTGCAATCCTGGAATTTCCCCATTGTGGGACTAATAAAGGCTTATCATATCCATCTATATATGTGTGTGTGTGTGTGTGTGTGTGTGTGTGTGTGTGTGTGTGTGTGTGTGTGTGGTAGTGTGATGGTCTAGGGCTGTTTTGCTGCTTCAGGACCTGGAAGACTTGCTGTGGTAATTGTAACCATGAATTCTGCTGTCTACCAAAAAATCCTGAAGGAGAATGTCTGGCCATCTGTTCGTGACCTCAAGCTGAAGCACACTTGGGTTCTGCAGCGGGACAATGATCCAGAACACACCAGCAAGTCCACCTCTGAATGGCTTAAGAAAAACAAAATGAAGACTTTGGAGTGGCCTAGTCAAAGTCCTGACCTGAATCTGATTGAGATGCTGTGGCATGACCTTGAAAAGGTGGTTCATGCTGTAAAACCCTCCAATGTGGCTGAATTACAACAATTCTGCAAAGATGAGTGGGCCAGAATTCCTCCACAACGCTGTAAAAGACTCACTGCCAGTTATCACAAATGCTTGATTGCAGTTGTTGCTGCTAAGGGTGGCCCAACCAGTTATTAGGTTTAGGGAGCAATCACTTTTTCACACAGGGCCATGCAGGTTTGGATTTTCCCCTTAATAATAAACACACATTTAAGTTTGACAAACATACAAAAAAATGAGAAATGAGGAAGGGGGCAAACACCTTTTCACCCTGTACGCTGTGTTCAGAGCTGACTGTCCTCCTCTGTCCACTGCTCACCTGTGGAGCAGCTACAGGACTGATAGTATGAGAAGGCTGACTGTGGCCCACAACCATGCTCTGAGGTTGCTGCTTCAGGTGCCCAGATGGCACAGCGCCAGCCAGCTGTTGGTGACATGTGGTGTTCCTACGTGTAAGGCACTACTGAGGAAACTTATGTACAATTTTATGTGTCGTCTGGATGACTCGGAAAACAGCATCATACAGACCCTGATCAGCCCTAGGAAGAGCAGCCTCAGATACACCTCTGCTCTCAGAAGCCACTGGCATAACGGCCTCTACAAGGACTCTTTAAAGACTGTTATGCTGTTCTAATTGCTGCTGTGTTGTTTATTGTTTCCCTGGTACCTCTACTCGTCCTTATTCTATATGGACCCGCTTGTGTGTCTGAAATAAAGATTAGTTATTATTAATTATTATTATTATTATATGTGAACATTTTTAATAAAGAACTGAATATTTAAAGGGGTGTCCAAATTTTTTCATATGACTGTACATACAGTTTATATATTGATAGAACGGTTAGTGTCGACCGAGCAATTTGATTGTACACTAGGGATTCCAGGAGTTAATATAATCCCTGATAACTGCACTCCAGTTTCACAGATATGTATCACTCCACTTCAAAGGTGTTCATGTAACCGTTAATTACTAACCGTCATTTACTGTCAACTCCTGGTTGGCACTTTAAGGCAACATTAATGGAAAATGGCAAAACGATGGACATTTTTCCGAATGCAACATCTGAGTTAAATTATGAAAGGTCATCAGAAGAGGGGGAGGAGAAGGGAAGAAGCCAGGCTATTTCCATGGAAACCTCCCTGTGTGCAAGAACTTCATCAGCTGATCTGGACAATGTGGTGAAAAGCAAAAACAAGGGTAATACGGTACAACCACAACACTTTTGTGGTAATGGACTCTTTGTCTCGTCTGAAAATGCCAGGAAAAGTGAGCGAAGTGTGCCAAAGAAATCGCTAGCATGCTAACTACGAGCCATCAGCTAGCTGCCGGTGTTGTGTCCCACGGTTGATCTCCGGTGTAAAACAGCACCGACTCAATAGGTCTGTTTTATGAACACGTATTACTTTTGCACTTGACAATATTTAATTCGTTTACATGTGTGTGAAATGACAGCAGACGTCTTCATGCTGACTGAGCTCATGCACATGCAGAGGGGCACTTTTAGTGGCTTCAGCCCCTCCCCTTTGCCAAAGTCCAAAGTGCCCTTTTCATTGGCCATTTAAATTTTCAACATTCAGTACAATTAGACAGAGTCGGCACCATGGAGGCTCATTCTGGGTTTGTGCCCCCATAATAGGTTACCGTGTCCCCCTAAAGCCCCAGACTAAGCCTTTGGCATCAAACAGCCTTTGGCATCAAACTTTGGCATCGTTTTATTAATTGATAATGAATATTGGTGAGCATTCAGATTTCTGAGTGGACATGAATGCAGCATTAGTGAGCTGCTGGTTCCCCTCCCTTCTCCTGACAGTGGGCAGATCACTTCCAGAATTTAATGTGTTGATGGAATTTTGCATCATTCTCTCTTTATGTAAAAGTAGAGACTGGAGCGGAGTTACTTATTCCTGCTTGGACTGAAAAAGCTGAGACGGCTCAGACTTCTTGTGAGAGAGAGGCTGAACGTCAATATTCCTTCATCCAGAGAGAAAACGACATTTTCACCCAAGCAAGAAAGAGTTTCAAGACTGTTGTGCAAAAACATCTGCTGGAAAATTGTATAACTAACTGATTTTCATTTTTTCGTTTGAGAGAGCGGTCACAGTCTAAAGTTTTATTTCTTTGATTTTATTTTATCATTAGTGTTCATAAATGTGATAATCTTTGACTCAGAAGTTTTTGTGGGTCCTGTTTCCTGGTGGTTCTGCAGAGTGGAGCTGCAGCCAGCAGGAAGCAGTGAAGTTCATAATTCCATTCCAAGAGGTGGACATAAAACCAGCTGTTAAATCAAGGTTACAGATCAGGATTTAAATGGATACAACACTGGAGGTTCTGTATGACTGTACAGTGATGCTGGAATTGGTACATTATAATTGTGAAAATCTAAAAGAAAAAATCTTGCTCCATGTGCCTCTTTTCTCATATTTGAGCCCCCGCCCCTCAAAAGGTCTCTGCTCTGACTGACATGTTAAGCAGCAGTTACTGGATAGACGTAGGAACCATTTTTTCTCAGCTGCCCAAAATAACTGTTTAAACAGACAAATCAGAATATTTTGTCCAGTATTGCTGTCATTTCAGAAGTTGTGCTCGCAGGAACTGTTGGATAAAATCAATATTACACTTGACGTTGTTACGGTATCATGAATATAGTAACTATGGCTGTGGGGACATTAGGCATATCACAGGCACAGATACTATAATCATGATACCAGAACTTCTTCTCATGTGATATTGATTAAATACACACACACACACACACACACACTAGTGCCTACCTGTGTATGCCCGTAGAAAGCAGGTGTAAGCAAGCACATCAGCACTCGTTCAGTGATGCCTGCCTTTCATCTTTGATGCTGTCACAGCGAGTCCTATGATCATGAGTGATGCAGTCCAAGGACAGATTTTTTCACACATAAGGAGTCGTTATACATAGGAATATCATAGGAACATCATAGGAACAGCATAGGCGGTCCTTTGATCTTTGGTCGTGACACACTGACACACAGAGATTTTGTGAATTTATAGAGTGATATGCACATACATATATACACACATACACACAGTATCTCACAAAAGTGAGTACCCCCTCACATTTTTGTAAATATTTTATTATATCTTTTCACGGGACAACACTGAAGATATGACACTTTGATACAAAGTAGTCAGTGTACAGCTTGTAGAACAGTGTAATTTTGCTGCCCCCTCAAAATAACTCAACACACAGCCATTAATGTCTAAACCGCTGGCAATAAAAGTGAGTACACCCCTATGGGAAAATGTCCAAATTGTGCCCAATTAGCCATTTTCCCTCCCTGGTGTCATGTGACTCGTTAGTGTTGCTATGTCTCAGGTGTGAATGGGGAGCAGATGTGTTAAATTTGGTGTTATCACTCACACTCTCTCATACTGGTCACTGGAAGTTCAACATGGCACCTCATGGCAAAGAATTCTCTGAGGATCTGAAAAACAGAATTGTTGCTCTAAATAAAGATGGCCTTGGCTATAAGAAGCTTGCCAACACCCTGAAACTGAGCTGCAGCACGGTGGCCAAGACCATACAGCGGTTTAACAGGACAGGTTCCACTCAGAACAGGCCTCGCCATGGTCAACCAAAGAAGATGAGTGCACGTGCTCAGCGTCATATCCAGAGGTTGTCTTTTGAAAATAGATGTATGAGTGCTGCCAGCATTGCTGCAGAGGTTGAAGGGGTGGAGGGGTCAGCCTGTCAGTGCTCAGATCATACGCCATGGCTGTCGTTCCAGAAGGAAGCCCCTTTCAAAGCTGATGCACAAGAAAGCCCACAGTTTGCTGAAGACATGCAGACTAAAGACAGATCACTGGAACCATGTCCTGTGGTCTGATGAGACCAAGATAAACTTATTTGGTTCAGGTTCAGGTTCAGGTTACTTTATTTGTACCCGTAGGTAGATTTGTTTTGCAGTCTGGTGACATCCATATTTACAAACCACAAATTACATTCAACATAGACACAAAACAGGCACATATGAAGCTGACTATAAACATGATAAAAATACTCAAGGCTCCATCAATCAGGGTATAAAAAGACAAAGAGATGGGAGAAAAACCAGAGGTAAGAGAGAAGGGTCTTATTAAAAGTTAAAAACTAGTCAAAGAGGTTAAAAACTCAAAGGTCTAAAACCCAATAAAATATTTAGAACCCAAGTAACATCCTACAAAAATAAGTAAATATAAAATGGAGTTAATAAATAGAAATTGGTTAAAAATTGGTTCAGATGATGTCAAGCTTGTGTGGCAGCAACCAGGTGAGGAGTACAAAGACAAGTGTGTCTTGCCTACAGTCAAGCATGGTGGTGGGAGTGTCATGGTTTGGGGCTGCATGCGTGCTGCCGGCACTGGGGAGCTACAGTTCAGTGAGGGAACCATGAATGCCAGCATGTACTGTGGCATACTGAAGCAGAGCATGATCCCCTCCCTTCGGAAACTGGGCCACAGGGCAGTATTCCAACATGATAACGACCCCAAACACACCTCCAAGACGACCACTGCCTTGCTAAAGAAACTGAGGGTAAAGGTGATGGACTGGCCAAGCATGTCTTCAGATCTAAACCCTACTGAGCATCTGTGGGGCATCCTCAAACGGAAGGTGGAGGAGTGCAAGGTCTCTCATATCCACCAGCACCGTGATGTCGTCATGGAGGAGTGGAAGAGGATTCCAGTGGCAACCTGTGAAGCTCTAGTGAACTCCATGCCCAAGAGAGTTAAGGCAGTGCTGGAAAATAATGTTGGCCACACAAAATACTGACGCTCTGGGCACAATTTGGACATTTTCACTAGAGGTGTACTCACTTTTGTTGCCAGTGGTTTAGACATTAATGACTGTGTGTTGAGTTATTTTGAGGGAACAGCAAATTTACACTGTTATACAAGCTGTACACTGACTACTTTACATTGGATCAAAGTGTCAGATCTTCAGTGTTGTCCCATGAAAAGATATAACAAAATATTTACAAAAATGTGAGGGGTGTACTCACTTTTGTGAGATACTGTATGTGTACACACACACACATACAGTATATATATATATATATACAGTATATATACACACACAGTGGTGTGAAAAAGTGTTTGCCCCCTTCGTGATTTCTTCTTTTTTTGTATGTTTGTCACACTTAAATGTTTCAGATCTGGTTTAGCACTGTGGCAGCACAGTTTTACCCTCGGCTGGGGGATCGCGGAGATCGTGGGTTCGATCCCAGCCCCCGACAAACAGTGAGCTGTGTGGAGTTTGCATGTTCTCCCCGTGTTGCGTGGGTTTACTCCGGGATTTCTCCGGTTTCCTCCCGCATACCAAAAAACATGTAGGTTTAGGGCGCTCGCGCACGCAGCGACCGGCAGCCGGTGGCTTGTCACCAGACTGCAAACCAAATCTACCTACGGGTACAAATAAGTCACAAAAAAAAAAAAAAAAAAAAAAAAAGGTCATCAACAAATTTAAAAATTAGACAAAGATAACACAAGTAAAAACAAAATGCAGTTTTTTAAATGAAGGTGTTTATTATTAAGGGGAAAAAAAATCCAAACCTGCATGGCCCTGTGTGAAAAAGTAATTTCCCCCTAAACCTAATAACTGGTTGGGCCACCCTTAGCAGCAACAACTGCAATCAAGCGTTTGTGATAACTGGCTATGAGTCTTTTCCAGCACTGTGGAGGAATTCTGGCCCACTCATCTTTGCAGAATTGTTGTAATTCAGACACATTGGAGGGTTTTCCAGCATGAACCGCCTTTTGAAGGTCATGCCACAGCATCTCAATCGGATTTAGGTCAGGACTTTTGACTAGGCCACTCCAAAGTTTTCATTTTGTTTTTCTTAAGCCATTCAGAGGTGGACTTGCTAGTGTGTTTTGGATCATTGTCCTGCTGCAGAACCCAAGTGTGCTTCAGCTTGAGGTCACGAAAAGATGGCCAGACATTCTCCTTCAGGGTTTTTTGGTCAACAGCAGAATTCATGGTTCCATTTACCACAACAAGTCTTCCAGGTCCTGAAGCAGCAAAGCAGCCCCAAACCATCACATTACCACCACCATATTTTACTGTTGGTATGATGTTCCTTTTCTGAAATGCTGTGTTACTTTTATGCCAGATGTAATGGGACACACACCTTCCAAAAAGTTCAACTTTTGTCTCGTCAGCCCACAGAGATTTTTCCCAAAAGTCTTGAGGATCATCAAGATGTTTTCTGGCAAAACTGAGATTTGGAACTGGAACTCTGCCATGCAGGCCACTTTTACCCAGTATCTTTCTTATGGTGGAGTCATGAACAATGACCTTAACTGAAGCAAGTGAGGCCTGCAGTTCTTTGGATGTTGTCGTGGGGCCTTTTGTGACCTCTTGGATGAGTCGTTGCTGCGCTCTTGGGGTAATCTTGGTCGTCTGGCCACTCCTGGGAAGGTTCACCACTGTTCCGTGTTTTTGCCATTTATAGATAATGCCTCTCACTGTGGTTCACTGGAGTCCCAAAGCTTTAGAAATGGCTTTATAACCTTTTGCAGACTGATAGATCTCAATTACTTTGTTTCTCATTTGTTCCTGAATTTCTTTGGATCGCAGCATGATGTCTAGCTTTTGAAGATCCTTTGGTCTTCTTCACTTTGTCAGGCAGGTCCGATTTAAATGATTTCTTGATTGAGAAGAATGAAATGTGCTATATAAATAAATTTACCATTACTACAAAACGAGTAAAGCTAGGGTCACCAGACCTGGTACACAGGCTCACCTTGGGATCCTGACCAACAACTATGGGTTGTATACAACAATTTTTGTTGTATATTCATGGATGATGATTTATCATAATTTGGTTCTATGACAGTAATTATATTGAAAAGTTGAAAACTGCTCGCCGTCAGTAAGTATTGGGATCTTCAAAGACAACAGAGGAGGAGACATTGCAACTGGCTCAGAGTGTTCTTGTTAAATGCAAGTCTGCAATTTTTTTTTTTCAAAATCTTCAACTTTTCTCTTTCAAATTTGCAACTTGTCAGGTAAATCTGACTTTTTCTTATGAATGCACATTTTTCTCACTTATCCTACATATGGTCAGCTAAATTTTTATAAACTCGGTAACATTTGCAATCGCCCGTTCTCCCTAGACGGTGAGCTGATAGGTATACATTATGTATTAACCACCAAAAGCTGTTCTGACTTTCATTTTAAGACTCAAACTTGTGTTGTGGCTCCGTGTTAAGTTTTTTCTTTTTGTTTTTTGGTCGGCATCTTAGCGTTCGTTACACTAAACAGAAACCTGAGTCATGAGGGTATCGGTCAGTTTAAAATCCAATGGAAGTGATGAAGAAAGCAGCAGAATCAGAGCAGATGAGCAGTGAAGACGTATCAGCATTGATCAGATCAATATCACAACAGGCTGAATCGATCAACTACAGAAATGACTGATCCTGCTGGAGGCGCCAAACCAGGCTGAAGGATTTTCGTCCAGCTCAAAGTTACAGCTGCAGTTCCACAAAGATAATTCTATCAGTGATTAGATTATAATAAATGTCATTTGTTACGTCAGAAAAAGCCTGTGGATCCAGTATCAGTGTTCTGAGCACAACGTTAATATATTTGAGCCTTAAAGCGGAGTGAAAAAAATGATTTTTTGGTCAGTATTTGCAACCATTTTTGCATGAATATACTATTTTTTGAAAAGTCACTTGCATTTCTTCTGCGTTTGATAGTTTTCATATTTATTTGTTTGGATTTTTTCATTTCAAGTGTGTTTGAAAATTCACAAAAAATCAAATATAAGGGAGAAAAATTACAATTTCAAGGAGAAAAATAGTAAATTTATGAGAGAAAAAAGGTTTTAAAAATGTGACTTTTTCTTCATCAATTTGTGGCTTTTTAGAATTTGATTTGTGATTTTTTTTTTGTAAATTTCTTGCTTTTCTCACCATTAATTTGTGTCTTTTTTCTCGAGAATCTGCAACTGTTTTCTTATTGAATTATAGCTGTTTTTTGTAAAATTTTGCCTTTTTATTCCTCATTAATTTGAACCTTATAAGTTTGAAACTTTTTTCATGTAAAGTTGCACATTTGCAAATTTGCTTCTTTTTTCTTTAAATTTTGTTTTTCTTCATTAATTTGCAACTTGTTTCATGCAAATCTGAGACTTTTTAATCATAAACCTGCACATTTTGTCCCTATTAAATTTGCAACTTTTTCTTTTTTCCTTACTGTTCTTTGAATTTTACAGTTTTTTACCCATTAATTTGCGCCCTTTTTAATCTAAATTTGTGACATTTTTCTTATTAATCTGCAGCTACGTATTTTCTTATTAATTTGCAACTTTTTCTTGTAAATTTGTAAATTTTTTCTTGTAAAATTCTTATGTTTTCTTTTAAATTTGCAAAGTTTTTTTTAACCATCCATCCATCCATCTTCTACCGCTTTTCCGGAGGTCTGGATCATGGAGGCAGCAGTTCAAGCAGAGAAGCCCAGACTTCCCTCTCCCCAGCCACCTGCGCCAGCTCTTCGGAGAGGACACCAAGACGTTCCCAGACCAGCTGGGAGACATAGTCTCTCCACCGAGTCCTGGGTCTGCCCCGGAGTCTCCTCCCAGTGGGACGTATCCGAAACACCTCAAGTGGGAGGCGTCCAGGAGGCATCCTGATCAGATGCCCAAACCACCTCAACTGACTCCTTTCAATGTGGAGGAGCAGCGGTTCTACTCTGAGCCTCTCCTGGATGACTGAGCTCCTCACCCTATCTCTGAGGGTGAGTCCAGCAATCCTACAGAGAAAGCTCATTTCAGCCGCTTGTATCCGCAATCTCATTCTTTCGGTCATTACCCAAAGCTCGTGACCATAGGTGAGAGTAGGAACATAGATTGTCTGGTAAATCGACAGCTTTGCCTTAGAACTCAGCTCCCTCTTCACCACAGCAGACTGGTACAACGTCTGCATCACTACAGATTCTGCTCCAATCCGTCTGTCAATCTCTCGCTCCATTCTCCCCTCACTTGTGAATAAGACCCCAAGATATTTAAACTCCTCCACTTGGGGCAGGAGCCTGTCACCAACCCGGAGAGGACAATCCACCTTTTTCCGGCTGAGGACCATGGACTCGGACTTGGAGGTGCTGATTCTCATCCCAGCAGCTTCATACTCAGCGGCAAACCGTCCCAGTAAGACCTGTAGGTCATTGCTGGATGAAGCCAACAGGACAACATCATCTGCAAACAGCAGAGATGAGATCCTGTGGTCACCAAGCATGACACCCTCCGTTCCCTGGCTGCACCTAGAAATCCTGTCCATAAAAATTATGAACAGGATCGGTGACAAAGGGCAGCCCTGGGGGAGTCCAACTCTCACCAGAAACGAGTCTGACTGAGTGTTGGCAATACAAACCAAACTCGTCATATAGGAATCGAATAGCTCGTAGCAACAAGCCCAATACTCCATACTCCAGCAGCACCCCCCACAATAAACCATGAGGGACGCAGTTGAATGCCTTCTCCAAGTCCACAAAACACATATGGACTGGTTGGGCAAACTCCCACAAACCCTCGTGGATTCTCGAGAGGGTAAAGAGTTGGTCCGATGTGCCACAGCTAGGACAAAAACCACATTGCTCCTCCCAGATCCGAGGTTCAACCAATGGTCAAACTCTCCTCTCCAGTACCTTGGCATAGATCTTCCCAGGGAGGCTGAGAAATGTGATCCCCCTAAAGTTGGAGCACACCCTCCGGTCCCCCTTCTTAAAGAGAGAAACCACCACCCCAGTTTGCCATGCCAAAGGCACTGTCCCTGACCTCCATGTAATGTTGCAGAGGCGTGTCAACCATGATCTTCATTTAACCTTAATTTTATACATAGTAGTTCTATTGAGAGGCAATCTTTTTTTTTTTCAAGGACACCAGGTTCACACTCACACAGTTACACATTCTCACCAGGAAGCTGCCCAGTCCAGTCACAGACTGACCTGTGGCCACAGCTCCACTGGAGCAGTTGGGGTTAAGGACCTTGCTCAAGGCACCACAGTGGGGTTAAGGAGGGTAGACCAAACACTGCTATATTATCTGTCCCACCCAGATCTAATCCTGCCAGTCCAGGGATCGAACCCATGACCCTCCACTCACCAGTCCACATCCCTAAGCATTAGACCACTACTGCCCACCATATCCCCAGTTGAAGTCAACAGCGCCCCATCCACACCACACACAGTGTGGACAGGGAGCTGCTTCCCCCTCCTGAGTTGCCAGACAGTTTGCCAGAATCTCTTCAAGGCCAACTGAAAGTCTTGTTCCATGGCCTAACCGAACTCCTCCCACACCTGAGTTTTTGCTTTAGCAACCACCCGAGCTGCATTCCACTTGGCCTGCCGGTACACCTCAGCTGCTTCGGGAGTTCCACAAGCCAACCAAGCTCGATAGGACTCCTTCTTCAGCTTAACGGCTGCCCTCACCATTGGCGTCCACCACTTGGTATGTGGTATGGAATGTGGTCGAAGTTCTTTTGGAGGTGGGAGTTGAAGACCTCTCAGACAGAAGCCTCAGCCAGATGTTAGCAGCAGACCGTTACTAGTATATGATTAGGTTTATCAGGTCTGAGTTGCATCCACCCCCACCAGCTGATCCAACTCACCACCAGGGGTGATCAGTTGACAGCTCTGCACCTCTCTTTACCCAAGTGTCGAAGACATACGGTCACAGGTCTGATGACACGATAACAAAATCGATCATCGACCTGTGACCTAGGGTGTCCTGGTGTCAGGTGCACATATGGACATCCTTATGCTTGAACATGGTGTTCATTATGGACAAACTGTGGTTAGCGCAGAAGTCCAATAACTGAACACCACTCGGGTTCAGATCGGGCAGGCTGTTCCTCTCAATTACCCCCCTCCAGGTTTCACTGTCGTTTCCCACGTGCACATTGAAGTCCCCCAGTAGGACAATGGAGTCTCCAAGAGGAGCACCCTCCAGCACCCCAGTCAGAGACTCCAAAAAGTGTGGGTACTCTGAAACATCATTTGGTGCATAGGCACAAATGATGGTCAGGACCTGTTTCCCAACCCGAAGGCGCAGGGAAACAACCCTTTCATCCACTGGAGAGAAGTCCAATGTAGAGGCAGTGAGGTGGGGAGATACCGGAGCTGTGTGTGGAGGTGAGGCCGACTATTTCTAGCCGGTATCTCTCAACCTCATGCACCAGCTCAGGCTCATTCCTCACCAGAGAGGTGACATTCAACATCCAAAGGCCAGTTTAGGAAACCTGGGATCACATCGTCAAGGTCTCCGCCTTTGACTGCCACCTGATCCACATAGCTCCGGACCCCCATGGTCTTTCCTGAAGGTGGTGAGCCCACTGGAGGGTGGACACAAGTAGCTCCTTCAGGCTGAGCCCGGCCGGGTCCCAATGGCAAAAACCCAGCCACCAGGCGCTTGACATCGAACACCTTCCCCAGGCCTGGCTCAAGGGCAGGGCCCTGGTAACCCCATACCGGGCGGGGTACACTGAGTCTTGATCTTTCATTCATCGTGACAGTCTCTTGGATCGCTCTTAGTCTGGCCTTCACCCAGGACGTTCGTCTTGGGTGGCCCTACCAGAGGCAGACTGCCATGGACAACATACTGTAGCTCCTTGTGTTTTTTTGGTCTAAATTTGACTTTTTTCTCATGAATCTGCAACTGTTTTCTCATTAATTTGTAACTTTTTTCTTGTCATTTTGTGATTTTTTCCCCTCATAAACCTGCAAATTTTCTATGAAATTTGCAACATTTTGTTGTAAATTTGTGACATTTTTCTTGCAAATTTTTTACTTTTTCTTTTAAATTTAGTTTTTTTACTATTAATCTGTGCCGCTTTTAATCCAAATTTGTGACTTTTCTTGTTAATCTGCAGCTATTTTCTCCTTAAATTGTACCTTTTTTCTTGTAATTTTGTGATTTTTCCCCCTCAAAAACCTGCAAATTTTCCATGAAATTTGCAGGTTTTTGTTGTAAATTTGCAGTATTTATTCTTGTAAATTTATTACTTTTTCATTTAAATTTTCATTTTTTTAACCATTAATTTGTGCCCTTTAAAATCTAAATTTGACTTTTTTCTCGTAAATCTGCAGCTGTTTTCTTGTTAATTTGTACCTTTTTTCTTGTAAATGTGCCCCTCATAAATGGGTGTCATTTCCGTGTCCAGAGGAAAAATTCTGCCTGTCCCTAATGTTTATGTTTTACGGCTTCATATGGACTTTTCTGTCAAAAAAAAAACCAACACTCAGAATGTCTCTTTGCATAGTTTCTGCTTCCCCCATCTGCTCCACATGAAGGTACAGAAACCCATTTTCACCATGAAACCAAACAAGGAGCTTCTAAAGGCACGGCTGACATTTGTCTGACATTTAGTCCAGAACACAGAGAAGTAAAATAAAGTGAAGTGACATTCAGCCAATAATACTGAAGACGGGATGGATCAGGAATGTTTCTGGAAGATCACAAACATGAGGGCCGTAATGGAGCCGAGGAGGAGTTCTGACGAGCACCACGGGTGAGGAGACTGCTTTAGAGAGCCACATTTACACAGAGGAGATAATGAGGGGCCGTGACATGTTTATTTAACATCATCCTGTCAGAGGTGACAGCAAATTAACTTTAAACTCTCTACACTCCCCACAGCTTTACGTTCACTCATAAAACTTCACACAAGCCACAGTTCTGCTGCCCAGTCCCTGTGGCTTTGACTACATCAATTATATATGTATGTTTAGGCCGTATTACAGGAGGGCAGGTGTGGTAGAAGGTAAGGTAAGATAAGCCTTTATTAGTCCCACAATGGGGAAATTCCAGATCTGCATCTGTAGTGGATCCGGGTGAGTGTGCACCATCTTGCTCCGTTTTGCTCTCTGCATTACATAACCTCTCATCAGGAGCCAAGGAGGGAGACTGGCTGCAGCTGACTGATTACCCACACCCAGTAGGTCATCTGAGGGGGATGCCATCCCCCGTGTAAACCTGTCACCCCCCATCCCTATTCATAGGTGTAAATCAAAGGGGCAGGTGCGTATTTCCCCTCCAACCCTGGAAAAAAGAGAATATCATCATAAACTTTTCCATATCATGTTACAGAAATGAATAAAATGACTTGAACCACCAAGAAAACATCTCATAAATTTGCAACTTTTTTCCTTGAAATTTTTGACATTTTCTTCATAAGTTTGCAGTTTGTTCTCGTAAATTGATATTTTTTTTCTGTAAATTTTCAACTTTTGTCCTCTAAAATTTACAATTTTTTTTCTTGTAAATTTGCAACTTTAAAAAAAAAAACAAACAACAAAAATCTGACTTTTCTCATGAATTAGTGAAATTTTTCTTAAACAAAACTACAACTTTTTTCTCATTAATTTGCCTTTTTTCTTGTAAATTTGCAGTTTTTTTCCTGTAAATTTTAACTTTTTCCCCTCATAGATTTGCAATATTTTTTCTGGAAAAAAATGTGGCTTTTTTCATAAATTTTCAACTTTTTTTTTTCTTATAAATTTGCATCTTTTTTCTTACAGATGTGCAACTTTTTTTCTCAAAAAGTTCCAAATTTTTCCTGTAAATTTTTGATGTTTTTCTCGTAAAGTTGCATCACTCATCTGGATTTTGGTTACATTTCTATTCTGTGTAATTAAACTGTAATTTGCAACTTTTTAAAATTGGCATTTTTTGTCATAAATTTGTACTTTATTTTTGCAGTTTTGTACCTAATTTACATTTATACATTCATGTTAAATTGGTGAATACCTCCCACCTCCCATATGTTAGTTGAAAACTAACAAATGGTCTACTGCCCACCGGTCCTGGGCTATAAGAGCCTCAGTCTGGAGCTGGTCTGTGTGGGATCATCACGTGGTAAACCCTGTCCTCATGGCTGCAACAGAACGAAGAAAGTCCCGTCTAAGTTCCATGGCTCCTGCTCACATTACAGGTGCATCTCAGTGATATAGACTATCATTGAAAAGTTGATTTATTTCAGTAATTCAATTCAAAATGTGTTTTCATTAGCTGTGAGCCATAATCAGCAAAATTAAAAGAAATAAAAGCCTGAAATATATCACTCTGTGTGTAATGAATCTACATAATATCTGAGTTTTACTTCTTGAACTGAATTAGTGAAATAAATCAAGTTGTCAATGACATTCTAATTTATTTAACCTTTCTGATGAATGTTGGTGAAAATCAAGCTAGTACCTCATGGAGCAGCAAATGCCGAGGAATGATCACGGACGCTGGGCTTTTGGGGTTTTGTCAGGTTTTGTAAAAAGGTTGCAACACAGTTTGTGAACAGTTTTTAAAGGAATCATTGACTGAAAAATGCTGTTTGTTGGTTTTAACTGCCTGAAATGTGTCTATTGGTCCCACAAATATCCAAAAAATATCAAAACAGTCAATTCCCTTAAAAAAAACAAAGAAAAACCACAGCGTTTATCACATTTTTCTCTCCCAGAATTTTTTTTTGACTCTTCCAGGTAAATCGTATGTCATGATTTGACAAAGCCAACCCACCGCTGTCCTTGAGACCCGCCCACTGCTCTATTATTGGCCCGTCTAGCTTTCTGTCATGTCGATAGAAGGGGTGTTAAAGGTAGTCTATTAGCCCCAGAGCTGTTATTTCTCTTTTTTGAATAGAATAGGCTTGACTGTCTTTGTACAGTAGTACAGCACAACGAAACTGTGGGAGCGCCATCAGGCTACTGTACAATAAAGTAAGAGAGAAAGATTAGATAAAACATGGTTACAGAACACACAATTAAACACATGACTGAAATAAAAATAAAATAAAAATAAAAATGTCCCAGGATTATTGAAATATACACAGGTACGGTAGTGGCTACATGGATGGAACTATGTACATAAGAGTGCAGACACACAATTGAGTAAAATTGTCCAAATATTATGGAAAATATACACAATAGTAACTTCACGGATGGGTCAATGAACATGAAAGTGAGGAGTGCAAAGACAGGTGAGTTATTGTGATAATTAAAAGGTCTTCAGTTCTGTCCATGTGAGCGTTCAGAGGGAGGGGGGTGGGTCCTCTGACTGTTTGCAGTCCAGATGGCCCAGGGGAAGAATCTGTCAGTCTGGAGGTGTGGGACCTGATTGATCTGAACCGTCGTCCAGAGGGAAGCAGGTCAAACTGGTGGTGGGCGGGATGTGAGGGGTCTCCTGTGATGGCCTTGGTCTTTCTGAGACAGGAGGATCTGGAGATGTCTTCCAGGGAGGGCAGAGGGCTGCCAATAATTTTTTGGGTGGTGTTGATGACCCTTTGCAAACCCTTCCTGTTCTCAGTTGTGGAGCCAGCGTACCACAAACCCAGACAGTAGGTGAGCACGCTCTCCACTGAGCAGCAGTAGAAGGCCAGCAGCACCTTCTGGTCCAGGTTGTTCTTCCTCAGGACATGGAGGAAGTGCAGTCACTGCTGGGCTTTCTTCACAAGGCCCTTGGTGTTGACAGTCCAGGAGAGGTCAGAGGAGATGTGGGTGCCCATGAACCTGAAGGTGGAGATGTTTTCCATGCACTCCCCATTTATTTAAGGGGGGGAGGGGTCTGTATGTTCTTCCTGAAGTCCAGAATGAGTTCTTTGTTTTTTTGGACATTCAGTTTCAGGCTGTTTGCTTGGCACCACAGCAGCAGATTCTCTACCTCTGCCCTGTATGCCTTCTCATCGTTATCAGTGATGAGCCCAACCAAGGTGGTGTCGTCCACATATTTCATGATGACAGTGGTTGGGTCGGTTGGAATACAGTCAAATGTGTACAGGGAGTACAGTAGAGGGCTTAGCAAGCAGCCTTGGGGGAACCAGTGCTAAGAGACAGTGTGGAGAAGTGGTGGGGGGCAGGTCTGACTGTATGTGGGCGGTTGGTGGGAAAGTTCTTTATCCAAGAGCAGTTGGGGGTGGGGGTGGGGGGGGTCTGGAGGAGGTGCAGTTTATTGATCAGGATGTCTGGGATGATGGTGTTGAAGGCTGAGCTGTAGTCCACAAAGAGCATCCTCACATAGCTCCTCGGGTTCTCAGCATTCTGTGGAGAGTGGTGGTGATGGCATCGTCTGTAGACCGGTTCTCCCTGTAGGCGAACTGGTGGGGATTGAAGGAGGGGGGAAGACAGTCCCTGATGTGCTGGGACACCAGTCACTCAAAACACTTCATGACTACAGACGTGAGTGCTATGGGTCTGTAGTCGTTCAGGCTGTCAACTGCTGCCTTTTTGGGGATGATGGTGGAAGCCTTGAGGCAGGAGGAGACAGTGGCGTGCTTCAGGGAGAGGTTGAACAGCTTGTTGAGGATCCCTACCAGCTGGTCTACACATGTTTTGACCTCCGCTCCTGGGATGCCTTCTGTACCAGCAGCTCTGCAGGGATTCACTGCTCTCAGTTACCGCCTCACCTCGTGCACCTGTGTGTGTGTGTGGGGGGGTGCGTTGAGGGGCAAAGTGTGCTCAAACTGGGCAAAGAAGCTGTTAAGCTCCTCTGCCAGAGTGAGGCTGCTGTCTGATGCTGGAGAGCCCTGGCCCCTGTAGTTGGTGAGGGCCTGGATTTCTCTCCACATCTTTAGGGGGTTGTTGTCTGTGAGGACACTCTCCACCTTCCTCCTGTAGGCATTCTTTGCAAGTTTTATGCCTCTCCTCAGGTTGGCTCTAGCAGTGCTGTACAGAGAGCTGTCTCTCTGTCAAAAGGCTGAGTTGCGGGCTCTGATCAGAGCCGGGGCTTCACTGGTCATCCAGGGTTTGCGGTTTGGAAAGACCTGGATGTGTTTGGTGACTGTCACATTTTCTACACAGCATCCATCCATCTTCTACCGCTTCTCCGGAGGTCCGGGTCGCGGAGGCAGCAGTTCAAGCAGAGAAGCCCAGACTTCCCTCTCCCCAGCCACCTGCTCCAGCTCTTCAGAGAAGATACCAAGGCGTTCCCAGACCAGCTGGGAGACATAGTCTCTCCACCGAGTCCTGGGTCTGCCCCGGGGTCTCCTGCCAGTGGGACGTGCCTGAAACACCTCAAGTGGGAGGCGTCCAGGAGGCATCCTAATCAGATGCCCATATCACCTCAACTGACTCCTTTCAATGTGGAGGAGCAGCGGTTCTACTCTGAGCCTCTCCCGGATGACTGAGCTCCTCACCCTATCTCTGAGGGTGAGTCCAGCAATCCTACGGAGAAAGCTCATTTCAGCCGCTTGTATCCGCGATCTCGTTCTTTCGGTCATTACCCAAAGCTTGTGACCATAGGTGAGAGTAGGAACGTAGATTGACTGGTAAATCGACAGCTTTGCCTTAGAACTAAGCTCCCTCTTCACCACAACAGATCGGTACAACGTCCGCATCACTGCAGATGCTGCTCCAATCCGTCTGTCGATCTCTCGCTCCATTTTCCCCTCACTCGTGAACAAGACCCCAAGATACTTAAACTCCTCCACTTGGGGCAGGAGCCTGTCCCCAACCCGGAGAGGACAATCCACCTTTTTCCGGCTGAGGACCATGGACTCGGACTTGGAGGTGCTGATTCTCATCCCAGCCGCTTCACACTCAGCGGCAAACCATCCCAGCAAGAGCTGTAGGTCATTGCTGGATGAAGCCAACAGGACAACATCATCTGCAAACAACAGAGATGAGATCCTGTGGTCACCAAGCATGACACCCTCCATTCCCTGGCTGCGCCTAGAAATCCTGTCCATAAAAATTATGAACAGGATCGGTGACAAAGGGCAGCCCTGGCGGAGTCCAACTCTCACTGGGAATGACTCCGACCGAGTGTTGGCAATACGAACTAAACTCTCACAACGGTCGTACAGAGACCGAATAGCTCGTAACAACAAGCCCGATATCCCATACTCCCGAAGCACCCCCCACAAAGATCCACGAGGGACGCGGTCAAATGCCTTCTCCAAGTCCACAAAACACATGTAAACTGGTTGGGCAAACTCCCACGAACCCTCAAGAATTCTCGAGAGGGTAAAGAGCTGGTCCGATGCGCCACGGCCAGGACGAAAACCACATTGCTCCTCCTGAATCCGAGGTTCGACCAACGGCCGGACTCTCCTCTCCAGTACCTTGGCATAGACCTTCCCAGGGAGGCTGAGGAGTGTGATCCCTCTAAAGTTGGAGCACACCCTCCGGTCCCCTTTTTTGAAGAGAGGAACCACCACCCCGGTTTGCCATGCCAAAGGCACTGCCCCCGACCTCCACGCAATGTTGTAGAGGCGTGTCAACCATGACAACCCAACAACATCCAGGGCCTTGAGGTACTCGGGGCGAATCTCGTCCACCCCCGGGGCCCGGCCACCAAGGAGATTTTTAACCACCTTGGCGACCTCAGCCCCTGTGATAGGCGAGTCATCCCCCTCGTCCCCAAACCCTGCTTCCTCTGTGGAAGGCGTATCAGTGGGATTGAGGAGATCCTCAAAGTATTCCTTCCACCACCCGACGATATCCCCAGTTGAAGTCAACAGTGTCCCATCCGCACCATACACAGTGTGGACGGGGAGCTGCTTTCCCCTCCTGAGCCGCCGAACAGTTTGCCAGAATCTCTTTGAAGCCGACCGAAAGTCTTGTTCCATGGTCTCACCGAACTCCTCCCATACCCGGGTTTTTGCTTCAGCAACCACCCGAGCTGCACTCCGCTTGGCCTGCCGGTACACCTCAGCTGCTTCGGGAGTCCCACAAGCCAACCAAGCTTGATAGGACTCCTTCTTCAGCACAGCATTTGATGTAGAAAAGGACAGACTCGGTGTAGGAATCCAAGTCCCACTGTGCAATGATGCTCCAATCAGTGCTGGCAAAGCAGTCTTGTAACTGGAAGAGGGCATTTTCAGGCTAGGTTTTAATTGTTTGGTAGGGGGGAACTCTGCCTCAGGGGGGTGTAAGCAGGAATCAGAAATAGAGAGAGATGGTCTGATCGTCCAAGGTGGGGGAGGGGATGGCTCTGTAGGCGTGCTTAATGTTGCTGTAAACATGATCCAGTGTTCTTCCACCTCTTGTGGGACACTTAACATGTTGGTAGAATTTGGGGAGTACAGTTTTTAAGCAGGCTTTGCTAAAATCCCCAGCAATAACGTGGACTGGATCAGGGTGATCTCTTTGCTGCCTGCTGACAATGTGCTGGAGGAGATTGAGTGCTAAGCTAGCATTAGCATCTGGAGGAATGTAAACAGCTGTTAAAATTACTGCCGTTAGCTCATAGGGGAGATAAAAAGGCCCACACAGGAAGGACATGGTCTCTAAGTCTGGTGAACAGTGGCTCTGAATAATTCTGCTGTTGTTACATCAAGTCTGATGCACATAAACACAGTGCCCTCCTCTGCTTCCCTTACCAGAGTCAGTGTCGCGGTTGAAACGGTGTGTAGTTTGACCAGGTAATTCCACAGTGGCAGCAGGAATGCGTGGGTTCAGCCATGATTCGGTCACAATCAGAATGCAACAGTCCCGGACATAGCGATTGTAAGCAATCTCCGATCGCAGCTCATCCATTTTGTTGGCGAGGGATCTGGCATTGGTGAGAAAAATTGAAGGTAATGTTGTTTTGGTGCGTAGTTTGTGCAGCTGGGCTTGAAGACCAGCCCTGCAGCCTTATTTCTGCTTTCTGTCCTGTCGTCTACGCTGATTACGGGGCCCGATAAACCACGGAGCACCCAGAGGTCTGACCATCTCCTCAGGTATGTGGTGGTAATTACTGGAATGAGCACTGGAGATGTTAGAGGTAAGCTGGGAACCGATGCCTATAAGTTCCTGGCGACTGTAGTTAATTAGTCCGTCACAGAAGGAGCACAGAAAAAGGCAGAAAAGACATGAAGACGAGTGCAGTAGTCCGGAGTGTCTAGCTGCTGCGTGTGAACATGCTGCCATCTTGACGACAAACTGCTCTTTTTAAGGACGTAAGGACAATGCAGGTTAATGAACATTGATATCAATCAATATAAACTTGCCAGATTGTAGCCAGTGGCTAATTTCCATCTGTTGTCCAAGGATTGCAATTTTAACTTTATCGAAAATGTTAATTTTTATTAGCCCCCGAGTTAACACTGGTACCAGAAGGCTCGCACCGAGCGCTATTGTTATTTTCCTCAGATCTTAGTCACTTTAACCACCAACTAGGCGCCTAGTTGGTAGAGCATCTGTCCCACACCCGGGAGGCCGGGGTTCAAATCCTGGCCTGGTCATGCCGAAGACCATATAAAAGCGGAACTTCCTGCCGTCCATCTTGGTGCTCAGCAATAATGGAACAGAGGAGGGAAAATTGTGGCGGCACCTTGCATGGCAGCGACCCCTCTGATTCTAGATGTGATTAACATTGTAGATAAAAGAAACGTAATTTCGTTCTACTGTACATGATTGGCTGTATGGATTGAATGACGATAAAGTTGGCTTTACCTTTACCTTTAATAGCCATCCCTGTTACCACCTGGTTCACCAGTCCACAGTCAACAATATACTTTGCGTCACTCTGGCCCATCTCTCAATAATTTTGCTGTGATTCCACAGCAAATCACCAGCACCGCCACTCTGGTCGCAGCAACTAACCTGAGGCTGTTGGCTGGAGGCTGATGGCTCTTATGACCAGCTCCCCCACTGTCCTCTGGGGATCCACGTGACTCCACTCTGTTCTTGCAGGCAATGTAGGGCAGCCGCCTCATGATGGGACGTCCCCCTCAATTGGCTGCAGGAGAAGAGTGGCATCCTGCAGAGTGAGGCACTGCCTTTTGAGATCCCATAGCTTGGCAGCTCAGCTCAGCTAGCAGCCTCTGGGCCCAGGTCAGGTCAGTTGCAGTGATTAGGGGGCTGCTTGGCGCTAGCGATTCGTCAGGGAATCACTGCAGAATTATTGAAAGATGGGCTGGAGTGATGCGAGATACACCATCGACTGTGGATCAGTGAACCAGCACCATTCGTCCAAACTAGAAGGAGGCTTGAAGCTAAAGGCTAGAAGCTAGTCAGCTTATAGCTAACTGATGTAAGAAGGAGGGCGGAGTTGAATAGGTGAAAGATGAGTGACAGGCTTTTAATCAGAGCGTTTCAGAGACTGAAGCTCACTAAACCTGTTGTGAGCACTACGAAGAAATGGACCAGTGAAGCTGAGGAGAAGCTGGAAACGTGCATGGAAATAACTGACTGGGGCATGTTTAAAGGAGCCACGCATGATCTGGATGAATACACGGACACTGTGAACTCTTATATCCACTTTTGTGAGGAGGGCATTCTTCCATCGCGCACCAGGGTGAGGTACTCTAATGACAAGCCCTGGTTCACAGCTAAGCTCAGACAGATCAGGAAGGAGAAGGAAGCAGCGCTGAAAAGTGGAGACAGGGACTGCTACAGGGAGGTTAAATACCGGTTTAACAGAGAGCTGAAGAGAGCTAAATCTGTGTATTCTGAGAGACTCCAGCAGAAGTTCACTGCTAATGACTCGGCTTCTGTGTGGAGAGGACTGAGGCAAATCACCAACTATCGGTCTCAGGCTCCTAAAGGTCAGGATGACAAAGCCCTTTGTCAAAGACTGTCCCAACACTATGCCCGTTTTGACACCTCGTCATCTGTGTCCAACTCCCCCCCTCTCTCCAGCTCCACAGCCTCCACGATCCCTACTTCATCAAAGGCGCCCCCCCTCCTCCCCCCCTGCCCTTGTCATCAGTGAGCAGGACGTGCTCAAACAGTTCTCCAGACTGAACCCGCGCAAGGCCCCCGGTCCGGACGGCGTGTCTCCCTCCACCCTGAGACACTGTGCGAAACAGCTGGCTCCTGTCTTCACAGACATTTTTAACACCTCCCTTAAGCTATGCCACGTGCCGCTCTGCCTCAAATCCTCCACCATCATCCCTGTCCCCAAGAAGCCACGGATCACTGGATTTAATGACTACAGACCTGTAGCGCTCACCTCTGTAGTCATGAAGTCCTTTGAGCGCCTGGTCCTGCCCCACCTCAAGTCCATCACCACCCCTCTCCTGGACCCGCTGCATTTTGCCTACCGAGCCAACAGGTCTGTAGACGACGCAGTCAACCTGGCCCTCCACTCCATCCTGCAGCACCTGGACTCCCCGGGAACCTACGCCAGGATCCTGTTTGTGGACTTCAGCTCTGCATTCAACACCATCCGCCCCGCTCTGCTCCGGGACAAGCTGTCCCTGCTCAACGTGCCTGACTCCCTCTGCAGGTGGATCACCGACTTCCTGACGGACCGGAGGCAGCATGTGCGGCTGGGAAAGACTGTCTCAGACTCTGCTAGCATCAGCACCGGATCACCCCAGGGCTGTGTACTTTCCCCCCTACTCTTCTCCCTTTATACCAACTCCTGCACCTCCAGCTACCAGTCTGTCAAGTTGATCAAGTTTGCGGACGACACCACCCTCATCGGGCTCATCTCCAACAGCGACGAGTCCGCCTACAGGAGAGAGGTGGCCCAGCTGGCGTCCTGGTGCAACAACAACCTGCAGCTGAACGCTCTGAAGACAGTGGAGATGATTGTGGACTTCAGGAAAGTCACAACCCCTCTGCCCCCCCTCACCCTCACAGGCTCTCCCATCACCACTGCTGATTCCTTCTGCTTCCTAGGCACCACCATCACCAGGGACCTCAAGTGGGAGCCGACCATCAGCTCCCTCATCAAAAAGGCCCAGCAGAGGATGTTCTTCCTGCGGCAGCTGAGGAAGCTCAAGCTACCCACCAAGATGTTAGTGCAGTTCTACACAGCCATCATCGAGTCCATCCTCACCACCTCCATAACGGTGTGGTACGCAGGAGCCACTGCCAGGGATAGACTAAGGCTGCAGCGCGTCGTGCACACTGCTGAGAAGGTGATCGGCTGCAAGCTCCCATCTCTTCAGGATCTGTACATCTCCAGGACCCGGAGGCGTGCTGGCCGGATCATAGCCGATCCCTCACACCCTGGTCACGTACTGTTTACCCCCCCTCCCCTCAGGTAGAAGACTTCGGTCCATCCAGACTAAAACCTCCCGTCACATGAACAGCTTCTTCCCCTCTGCCATCAGACTGCTGAACACTAAGTGACTTATTGACTCTCGTGCACTATGTACAGCAGCTCAACCAGACTCATGTCAATCATCACTGTTTTCTTCCTGCATTACTGACTGCACTATATGGTTCTCCACATTATCTGCTGCTCGCTAATATATTTAAACTGCTGACCAGTATTACTCTTATTCTACACTTTATTGCATGTATAGTTTATTTCTTTTATTTTATCATGTTTAATGTTGCAGCATTGCACCGAGACAAATTCCTAGTTTGTGTACTACATGAACAATGGCAATAAATCTGATTCTGATTCTGATTCTGATTCAAGAAAGCCAGGAAAAATACAAAATTAATTTGATTCAATAATTAAAAAATTCACAAAAATGTGAACAAAATATGTCACAAGTATTTCATTAAGACATGAGTGAGCTGTTAAAATGTGGAAAAAGTGTAGTTGATGACCCAATTAAAGCCATCAACAGTTTTGTAAGGGGTCTTAAATGGTTGCTAGTGTGCAGTGCTAAGTGAACCAAGAAGGACTTTAGCAACAACCGTTTGCAAACTAGCAACTGTGTGACTGTTTATTGAAAATACATTTGTTAAAAAAAAATTCAAACACGTTCAAAATGTTTCAGCAACAAGAAAAACTGTAGGCGAACTGTTTGGCAACCTTTTATGAATCGTGATGAAACCCAAAAAGTGCAGCTGTGGTGGACCACCAGGAGGTCCCACTCTCACCCAGTGACTTGGGGAGTAGGGGGAATGGGCAGGAAATGTAAATGTGTGCGCCTGGGGCAGGAGATGTAAATATTTGTGCTCTTGGCGCCAGGAGTTCAGTCTTTTTGTAGGAGTGAACCAAGTTCTGAATTGGCAGCTCTCGTGTCTCGTCAAATCATTCCTCCACACCGGTGACCTATGACCTGAAAATGATGAGGCTGGAAGACGAAGCGAGCTCCTCTTCGGGAACACCCACGCAAGGGTTCCCCCCCCCCCCCCGAGACCCCAGCCTCATTCGCCATGGCGATCAAGCTCCTGGACTTCTGGTTTCATGACCCGGCTGCCTGGTTCATCCATGTGGAAGCTCAGTTTGCTCTCCATGGAATTTCTGATGATGACACGAGTTACCATTATGTGGTGGCTTCGCTTGACCCACGCTCCATTGAGCGCGCCATGAGCCTGCTCCAAGACCCCCACCCCGGGGGAAATACGACGCTCTCAAACAGCTGCTGTTGTGGTGTTACACCCTCTCTGACGGAGAGAGAGCGGAGAAGCTCCTCTCCCTCTCTGAGTTAGGCGACGGCTCGGCTGTGGAGTTAATGGAAAGTATGGTGGCTTTGCTGGGCACAGATGACAGATCTTTTCTCTTCACCCATTGCTTCCTGAGGAAACTTCCTGTTTCAGCGCGGACAATTTTGGCCAACTCACCGCTGCTGGCTGCCAGGGACTACTGCTTGCTGGTGGAAGAAGCAGACCACATTATCCTAGCGAATAGGCGTTTCGGAGTCCAGGCGGTGAGACCGGGATCTTACGGGCCAGCCAGCGGTCAGTAGCAGCTATGACTGCTGGCAACAGGGAGAAGCTGCTTTTCATCGAGGACACACATTTTTGGGAGATGGTTTTTAGTTGACTCTGGTTCCCAGAAGAGTCTTGCTTTGCCGGTCGGCGCTAATAGATTGGCGGAAGGCTGTGGCCCGTCATTAACAGCTGCTAACAGATCCCCTATCAAGACTTTTGGAGAAAGGTCAGTGACTCTGTGTTTGCATGGACACAACTACAAGTGGGACTTTGTGGTGGCTGCCTTCTCAGTTCCTATCTTAGGTGTTGATTTTCTGTGTGCTAATGGTCTCCTTGTAGATGTTGCTAATAGACATTTGGTGGATGCTGTGTCTTTTTCTTCACTGCCTTGTATGACTCGGGGAGCTGGGCCACTAACTCATGCTAATTTTTTAGCCTCAGGGGATGTGTATCAACGTTTTCTGATTTTCCTGCACTTACGGTGCCTACCTTTTCTGCTTCAGTGACCAAGCATGGGGTTGAGCATTTTATCACTACAAAGGGCCTGCCGGTTTTTGCGTGCCCGCGCTGCCTGGACACAGCTAAGCTAGCCATCGCGCAGGAAGAGTTTGCTAACTTGGAACATTTGGGGATTGTTAGGTGCTCCAATTGTCCTTGGGTGTCCCTGCTGCACATGGTGCCAAAGTCCGATGGTTCGTGGCACCCATGCGGTAATTTTCGTCACCTGAACAGCATCACTGAGCACGACCGCTACCCCTTCCCGCACATTCAAGATTTTTCGGTGCACCTAGCCGGAATGCGCATTTTTTCTAAAGTGGATCTGGTCCACGGCTACCACCAGGCCCCAGTTCACGCTGAAGACGTCCCAAAAACGGCGGTGATAACACCTTTCGGCCTTTTTGAGTTTCTTCGCATACCATTAGTGCTGAAGGGCGCAGCTCAGACTTTTCAGAGGATGATGGACGTGGAGCTCTGCGACTTGCTGTTCCTGTTTGACTACCTAGATGACATTCTGGTGGCTAGCGCGTCCAAGGAGGAGCACCTCTCCCATCTGAAACAAGTTTTCCGTCGGCTGGAAGCACACAGACTGATAGTTAATCCAGCAAAGTGTCAGTTTAGGCTGCCGGTGACGATTTCTTGGGCCACTGCATCTCGCCTGAGGGCGCGATTCCACTGCCAGATAAAATACGGGCAGTGTCAGATTTCCCGCGTCTGCAGACCATGAGGGTGCTGCGGGAATTTTTGGGGATGGTCTATTTTTACAACCGTTTCCTTCTCTGGGCAACCCAGCTGCTGCAACTGCTGTACGGCGCACTCATGAAGAAGAAACCCGCGGACAGCATCGACTCGACTCCCGATCAGGTCCAGGCCTTTGCAGGCGTCAAAGCTGCACTCACCAATGCAGCTTTACTGGCCCACCCATCCCCGTTGGCGCGGATCGCGCTTACTACAGACGCATCTGATGTCATAGTAGGAGCAGTGGTGGAACAATACGTCTCTGGTTTGTGGCAATGTCTTGCCTTTTTCAGCCGCACTCTGCGCGACAACGAGCCTAAGTATAGCACCTTCGACAGAGAGTTGTGGGCCCTCTACCTGGCCACACATCCCTTCCAGTTTTGGCTCGAGGGTCGTGAATTTACCGTGTCTGTTGACCACAAGCCTCTAACCTATGTGATATCCAAAACCTTGGAACTGTGATCGGCGCGGCAGCAACATCACTTAGCGTTCACTACCGTTCACTACCAACATCACTTAGAGTTCACTACTGACATTCAACATGTGGCCGATAAGCTCAGTGTTGTGGACCACTGTTTGTCGCACGCGCTGGTCTCTCCAGTTTATGTGAGTGTTGATTTTTCCGCCATGGCCGCCGACCAACTAGGGGATGCGGACATTTGTGCACTCCAATCCGCGAGTACGGGACTTCAACTGGAGAGCAGGGTGGTACAAGAAGGTTGCCCCCCCCCCCCTTGCTTTGCGACATCTCCACTGGCCGTTCCCTCCCCGTGGTTCCGTGCTCTTGGCACGGCTGCATTTTTGAATCCATCCACTCTCTCTCACACCCTGGTGTACGGGCTTCAGTTAAGCTGGTGGGGTCTAAATTTGTCTGGCCCTGCTTACGAAAGGATGTGAAGGAGTGGGCTGTGGTGTGCATTGCGTGCCAATGGACTAAGGTTCAGAGGCACACCAAGGTCCCCCTCGAACCTTTCCGGATTCCAAGCAGGAGGTTCAACCATGTCCACATGGATTTAGTGGACCCCCTTCCACCATCGCAGGGTTTCACGCACCTTTTGACAATAGTGGACCGCACCACGCGTTGGCCAGAGGCAGTTCCACTTGGCTTCCACCACATCTGCCGACATTGGTTGCGCGTTTTTGTCATCCTGGGTTGCACGTTTCGGTTCCCCATCGGACATCACCTCCGATAGGGGTCCCCTGTTCGTTTTGGAACTCTGGTCCGCTATGGCCAAGAGCCTGGGGGTCAAAGTTCACCGTACCACCGCATACAACCCGCAGGCTAATGGTTTGTGCAAGAAATTCCACTGGTCACTTAGAGCCACGTTCAGAGCCTCGTTGGCCAACGCAAATTGGGTTGACTGCCTGCCTTGGGTCCTACTGGGGTTGCGCTCCGTGCCCAAAGAGGACTTGGCAGCTTCCCCGGCTGAGCTTCTTTTTGGTGAACCATTGCAGATCCCGGAGAAATTTTTGCCGGAAAATCCCGTGCCTGGTACCGACTCGTCCGCGCCCCTTTTTCCTAGGGTAGAGGCAAGTAACATTCCAGAGCCGGTGCACCATTGTTTTCCCCACACTTTCGTTCTGAAGCATTTGGAGAATGCTGAGTTTGTTTTCATCGGATACGACGCCCACAGAACCCCGCTGAGTCCGCATTACGACGGCCCTTTCAGAGTTTTGGAAACGGGAGCCAAACATTTTATGTTGGATTTTGGGGGACACAGGGAAACCATCTGTATAGACAGGCTTAAGCCCACTTATGTGTTGGCAGATGAGCAGGTGGTGCTGGCCCAGGCTCCCTGGTGTGGATGCCCACCTGCGGTGGGTTCACATTTTGGTTTTCCCCCTTCAGAGAACTGTTCGCCGGAGACAGAGTCTTTTCCCTCCCCACCTCTACAGGAAGGTCCTTCGGCCGGCACGGCTGCTCCACATTACAGCTGTTACGGGTGATTGCTCAAGCCTAAGGTACTGGACGGTTAAAGCCCCTTCTGGGTGTTGGGGGAGGGGGTTGTGTGGTGGACCAACAGGAGGTCCCACTCTTACCCAGTGACTTGGGGAGAAGGGGGAACGGGCGGGATATTTAAATGTATGTGCCTGGGGATGGAGATGTAAATGTATATGCCTTGGCACGAGGAGTTCAGTCTTTTTGTTGGAGTGAATAAAGTTCTGAATTGTCAGCTCTCGTGTCTCGTCACGTCATTCCTCTACACAGCGTTCCTCAGCATTTGCCGCTTCATGAGATAAGGTTGTTGTGTTAACAGAGATGGAGTCGATGCCAATGCTTGGGCGATGAAAATACCAACCGCCATAACAACACATCTAACGATTTTACTGGTGAAAACAAGTTTGACTCCTCTATGTTTTCCTTATTTATGTCCACATCTCCGGTTTAACCTCCAAAAATCATACTGCAAAGAGTTCCCAAACTCCAGAAACTAAGGTAACTCCCGCGGTTGTTCTGGAGAGAAGCAGTAGACTATAAAACAGTGACTTGTGAAATATTAATCTGAAGTCCATATTCTTCTTCAGAGGGTCAGTGGAAACAGTAAAAAAAACGTTGTCCTGTTGGAATACCAATGATCTCTAAATCAGGACAGAAAACTTCTCTTCACACTGGCTCGGCGCCTTTTCAAAGAGCTCAGAGATCCTCTCAGAAGAGCCGTAGAAAGTAATGAGAAAAATAAATTACCCCAGTGAGGAGGGCCAGGGAGTACTCATCAATATTTATACAACACCGGCCACTTATTAATTCAGCAGACCTACTAGCTTCGATTATTACCGAAGAGGAGCTGTGGGGCTTCAGAGGAAAAACAAAAGTCTGCATGCTGCATGTACATGAATGGAGAGCAAGGTCTTTCCACCTTCATGAAACTCAAATTCCAACAGTGATTAGGCATGTAGACGTCAGATTACTGCGGCGGGAGTTCAGTCCACACACTTCCTGTCTGTTTGATCTTCTGCTCAAGAGTTCAGCTGTTCATGAAAAATGAGAAACCTCAAAATAATCCACTAGAACCAATCCCATCACCCAGACACAGGTACGGGAATCAGTGTGGGTCCTCGGGGCCATAGTCTTCTTCATAAATGATTCTGATAACACTGATGTTGGAAACAGAGATCAGGCAGTGGTGTCTTTAATCAAATTATCATAAACGAACATTAAAAGTTGGTCGAACCCACTAACTGGGATGGATACAGAAAAATATCACTCAGAAATCTGCATCTTCTCCCCAATTTCATAAATTTTAACTCCCTTCCACCTACAGCTGGGTGATATAGCCCCAAAAAAGATATACCGCTATATGATTTCTCAGTTTTGCGGCAAATGATATACATTGTCATATATTGTGACACATTACACACACACACACACACGTTCTATATCACAATACATAGTATATATTCATCCATCAATCTTCTTACGCTTAATCCTTTTCGGGTCACGGGGGGCTGGAGCCTATCCCAGCACCTCTGGGTAAGAGGCAGGGTCCACCCTGGACAGATCGCCAGTCCATGGCAGGGCCAACACAGAGAGACAGACAACCATTCACTCTCACAGTCAGACCTAAGGACAATTTAGAATCCCCAGTTTGATGCCAATTAACCTAACTTGCATGTTTTTGGCATGTGGGAGGAAACCGGAGAAATCCTGGAGTAAACCCACGCAGACACGGGGAGAACATGCAAACTCCACACAGATCACTGTTGGTCGGGGGCTGGGATCAAACCCAGGATTCCCCGGCCAAGGGTGAGTTGCCGTGCTGCTGCAGTGCTAACCACTCCACCACCGCGCTGCCCTACACGCCATATAATTTCTCGAGTTGCGACAACTGATATACAGTACATTGCAATATAATTTCTCTACATTGTGATACACGATATATACCGTGATATAATTTCTGGATATTATGACAAAATATGTACAGTATGTCGCGATATGATTTCCCCACATTGTGACACACAATATGTATTGTGATATAATTTCCTCAACATCGCGATACATGATATATATTGCAATATAATGTCACTACACTGTGACACACAATATATGTTGAGATACAATTTCTCTATATCACGACACATGATATATACACAATATCATTTCTCAACATTGTGGCGAAGGATGTATATGTCACAATATAGTCCAGGTGGCGATTAGCAGTCTGACAGCAGCAGCGTCTCATTTTGGCCTCTAAAACAGTGTGCTTTGATTGGTTTGATTGATTCGTTGTTAGTTACTTTGTGACCGTTTTCCTAAAGGACCTTTAAATACTCGTGTATGTAAGTTGGTGAGACCACATCCTTGTATATATTCACAGAGCAGAAGGGGTGAGCTGCCTGTTTCTCGGTGTCTGTTTTTCTCCTGTCTTTGTTAGTGTAGGGAGTCAGCTGTAGGATTGTCTTTTGTTCTTTTTGTTTCACATAAGGAATAGCACTAATCTGGATAAAGATAGGTGGGGTTTTGCTTGTTATTTTGGCCTTGATTTACCCCGGAGACACGCTGACTGGTTTGTAAATAATTCACGTGTAAATAAAGCACACTGAGCTTGTTATTAATCTCCGGTTTTGTTTTTTTGGGGGGGAACGGGACGGGGCTTTTGCCACTCTGGTATTGTGCACCCCTTCTCCCCTAGACAGGGGCGTAACACTAACTCTGGTACAATGCATCAAATGTTAACATTTATGTTTATGTACATGGTCCCTTTTCAAATAAAAAGTGAGTATAGTATATAATTTCTCTATATTGTGACACACAATATGTACTGCAATATTGTAGCACACTCAAGCCACACTGAACTCTGAAATTCCCCCTCATAAACTTTGTTGCTCAGTTTATGAACCTTTTGAGACTGTAACTTTGTTCCAGATTCATCTTCTTAGCACGGAATCCCAGCAGCTCCTGGATGCATTCCAGAGATGCATCCCTCCCCTCTCTGCCACATAGACATCTCACACCCAGCCACTTCAAGAAGGTAAGGCAGTCAACAGCATTAGATTCAGGGACAGATGGGGGTCCCACATCTCAAGATTCTGGCTGAGAGAGACAGCATCTACCAGCTCCTATCTCAGACCTCACCAGAAAACACCGGTAAAAACTACGCTGGTTACAGCATCAACCCCAAAACACACTACCAGAGCGTCAACTTGTCTGCCATCCAGGTCCACCAGGTGCAGCGCCCTTATGATGTTGATAAATCCCATCTGTCCAGCAAGAGGCAGAACAACAGGGTGCGTCACATGCCTCAAGATTCAATTACTGGTTATGAGGAGTTGTTGAAATGGTGTCAGATCACCCCAGATCTAACCCTTCCTGTAACTACCGTTCCTTTTGAAGCATAATGTAAAGTTAATGTTTTTTTCTTTTTCATAACACTTTTTCCAAATTCCTTTTTCATTAGCTTTGTGTTATGCTTACTTTTTGTCACTAATGTCATCTCCCTAATTCTTCATTCAGCCACACAATCAAATTTCAGCCTTACTGTATTTAACATATGCTAGACCTGTAAATATTGCTCTTTCTTCATACTAGTGCATACCCGTGCATGCCCATAGAAACCAAGTATAAGCCAGCATTTCTGCATGCCCGTAGAAAGTTACTGTTACCATGGCAACAGTAACCATGGTGATGTCTGCCTTTGATCTTTGACGTCATCGTTCATTCATTGAAGCCTGCCTTTGATCTTTGATGATGTGTGTGTCTGTCAACGGTAACCGTGGTGAAAGCTGCGTTTGATGTTTGCCGTAGAAAGCAGGTGTAAGCAAGGGTGTAAGCAAGCACGTCTGCACTCGTTCAGTGATGCCTGCCTTTGATCTTTGATGGTGCCATAGCGAGTGCTATGGTCTTTGATGATGTCATAGAGAGTCCTGTGATCATGAGTGATGCCTGCCGTTGATCTTTGATGGTGCCATAGCGAGTGCTATGGTCTTTGATGATGTCATAGAGAGTCCTGTGATCGTGAGTGATGCCTGCCTTTGATCTCTGATGTCCTATGATCATGATTGAGCTTGAGTTTTGCCTGTGTTTGATCTCTGATGATGTCATAGCAAGTCCTATGATCGTGAGTGATGCCTGCCGTTGATCTTTGATGGTGCCATAGCGAGTGCTATGGTCTTTGATGATGTCATAGAGAGTCCTGTGATCGTGAGTGATGCCTGCCTTTGATCTCTGATGTCCTATGATCATGATTGAGCTTGAGTTTTGCCTGTGTTTGATCTCTGATGTCATAGCAAGTCCTATGATCGTGAGTGATGCCTGCCGTTGATCTTTGATGGTGCCATAGCGAGTGCTATGGTCTTTGATGATGTCATAGAGAGTCCTGTGATCGTGAATGATGCCTGCCTTTGATCTCTGATGTCCTATGATCATGATTGAGCTTGAGTATTGCCTGTGTTTGATCTCTGATGATGTCATAGCAAGTCCTATGATCGTGAGTGATGCCTGCCGTTGATCACATAGTCAAGACACCTGTCTATATGTCTATATGACATCATATAGACTTCATCCTATGATGTCCTATGATTGTGACACACAGACACACAAACTGAGAGATTTCTTGAATTTATAGAGTGATAGCTCAGACCTAAATGAAACAGTCATTGTCACCCCCGACAGACTGCTATGATGCTGATGATGAGAGTGATATGCAAAATTACCACTGACCATGCTACGCTTGGTTCGCTCTCCATTTTACAAGCTATACAGATGTCTGTTGTCACTTTAGTAAAACTACTGAACTGTTCACAGGTGCACTTTCTTTCTCCAGACTCCAGAATCACACAGGTTCAAGAACTGACACCCAGATTATGAGACTGATCAAATAACTGCTGATTTAATTATTAATGCCTAGTTAAGTGCCAAATTCTTAAACTAAATTGTTTCTTAATAGAGTTCTCACTACTCTTAAAACCATGAGTGGTGCCCAATCTAGTGTTATAACGAGCTAACGGGGTTGCTGAGACTGGCCACCCTCTTTGTATGTTCCATGACAAACCACTCACATGCACACACTTATTTTGCATGTGCTTTCATATACACACACGAACACACATGCCAAAATGTCTCCATTTTAATGGGTGCGGATACCAGACTCATGTTGAAACCTCTTCGGTGGGAGAAGCAGTCTGTCTTCTGTTTGTTTTAGTTGTTGGTTTGTCTTTTTTGTCCGTTCCTCTCCCTTTTCTTTTCCCCTCCCCACACTTCCTGTCCTCATTCCCAACTTCCTTTCGGGCTCTTCATGGGTAAAATAATTAAAATAAAGTATTAAAAGTTATTACAGGAGGAGTTTACAACAATATACAATGCATAGATAGGTACTGTATAAAGCTGCTTGTGGCGAAGCAAATCTGTTTTGGAACAGTAAGGGTAGCAGATTTCTGTTCTGCCCACCTAGCTGCCAGACAGGACAAGGGAAAAAAGTATGACTGTGAGAGTGAATGGTTGTCTGTCTCTCTGTGTTGGCCCTGCGATGGACTGGTGATCTGTCCAGGGTGTACCCTGACTCTCATACAAAGATGCTGGGATAGGCTCCAGCCCCCCCACAACCCAAAAAGGATTATGTGGAAGAAGATGGATGGATGGATGAATGGATGTGTGATACAGTGTTTTTATGTACCGTGGGTAGACAAATGTTCCGTACGTGCATTGAATATACTGTATTTGTACTTGAATATCTAATTTGTCTTTTCGCATGCAGCTAAGATCCGGTGAAAAATTTCATACATTGGAAAAATTAGCCCCCCCAACCCTTGTGAAAAAATTGGCCCTTGGGGTTCTGCGAAGTAACAAGTCAATAGAGACTGGTGACTCTAAAGTCTGCTGTAGAGACACAAAATTCGGCTGAGGTGTGCATCACGTCAAGACATTGAAAAAACATTACTGGGGCCATGACACCTGACCAGCAGGAAGTCCGCCATCTTGCCTCAAAGCCATGTTGCTGCCACTTTTACCAAATTCCACACCTCACATTTTAATGAACTCCTCCTTTGAGACTAAGCTGATTGAACTCATTTTCCATGGCAGTATCTATAGGAAGGAGCCATTAAAAGTTATATAAATGTCTCGCAAAAACTCAAAGGTGTTGCCACGGCGACATGGTGACATTTTTGACTCCTCACCATCAAACACGAGACAGTTGTAATGCACAAACGTTGTCCGATTTTTGCCAAATTTTCTACGATGGATATTAGTCCCGCCCTGAATGTGCCAGTATAAAAATTATTGACAAAAGTTATAGCGCCATAAGAGGTTAAAGGAACTATTGCACTAAACAGATTGCTTTATTACTCAAGCACTGGTTGCCAGAATGCCATGAAATTTTCTGAGGTTTATGGATGATCCTAAGTGTTTACCATTCCGTAACTACTGTTGTCATGGCAACTCAATCCAGTACTTTCTTAGGAGGGTTACGAAAGTCCTGGAATCATGCAATCTGGAACATACGTCAAGGTGACTGTCATCTGTACCCCTATATGGGTATGGAACACGTACTTAATACATAAGTGTTGCCATGTCCACATGGAGAAGTTTGCATCCTCACCATAAAACACTGGACAGTTGTAGCTCGAACAAACAGCCGATTTTCACCAACTTTTCTATGATGCATATTATTCTGACTCTGAATGCTCCTATATAAAAATAATTGACAAAATTTTTAGTGCCACCTACTGGTTAAAGGAACTATTGCACTAAATTGTTTTCTTTATTACTGAAGTTGCCAAAATGACATGAAATGTTACATTTATCAGAGTGCACACGGGATTGAACTGCAATAGGGGCTACGGGTGGGTGGGTGGGCACCCTTTACAGCTTTAATTTACACTTATATGTTTACTTCTACTTCTGTGAGTAACTACCCCCCCCGCTGTTAGAAATAATAAATGGCCCACCGGTCCCGGGTCATCTCCAACACTTGGCTGTAAAAATGCCAAGCTGTCATACAGTGGGAGGAAAAAAATCGAACTGGAGCCCCTGAGTCATAATCAAATCCAAATGTGAGGTGCCTAAAGACCCCCCATCTTAACACTGCCTTCTGTTTTCAGACTCCCTATAATAACCCCGAGTCTTTGCGCCTCATTCCCGTGTTCTTATTTGTTCTCCACCACATCGTCTCTAACGTGAGCGGCGTACATGAGGCCGCTCCATTCTGTCCCAATGAGCTCTGAGCCGCTGAGATCTCCGCAAAGCCGGCGTGGAGCCCGAATCTCCCAGCACGCCGCGGGGATTAGAAGCAGCACGCCTTCGCTCCTTTGGAATTCTCTTTATTTTCCTTCTGCCGGAGCCCAGATGGAGCCGGAGCCCAAATCAAATGGTGGCCGTCCCCCAGGGTGAGGAGAGGTGGTCTGGAGCTGCTAGATTAGTCGTAGTGGAGTCAATAATGGAAATAGATCTGCTCACCTACAGCAGGCGATAACCGCACTGGACGGAATATTACATGGGTGTGTGAGGGGACTCTTCTGAAACAGGATCAGAGGAAAAAAGGAGCAGAAGAATCTGAAAGTAGTCCAGCAGAAATGACACAACTCTGCTGCAGATATTTAACCCCCTGAGATGTTCTAATGGCATGCCAGGAATGGACTTCTTCTTAAAGATTCAATATTCTGCCCTTTTCCTTCATGATGACACAGCTTCCAGAAGGGTTAATGACATCTCTGCAGCACAAACACCTCAGGGTTTAATTATCGTGGTACCATTTCACACATGGGGAAGCAGCTCCCCTCAAAACCACATATTACTTTAAATGTTAACAAGCCCCAGCTCACTAAACCCTCCCTCTCATTACTTCTGAGATTCATGTTTTCTTTTTTCTTTATTTTGAACAAAAAATGTTTTGATGATGATAAGATAAGATAAGATAAGCCTTTATTAGTCCCACAATGGGGAAATTCCAGGATTGCAACAGCACAGGGATAGCAACACTCAGAGCAACAATCAGAAGGCAAGAAAAAACAAGAGCAGCGAGTATACATATGTACATATAAATATAAATATACACTACCGTTCAAAAGTTTGGGGTCACCCAGACAATTATTTTGTGTTTTCCATGAAAAGTCACACTTATTTACCACCATGAGTTGTAAAATGAATAGAAAATATAGTCAAGACATTGTCAAGGTTAGAAATAATGATTTGTATTTGAAATATTTTTTTCCAGATACTCAACCTGCTCAAAGGAAGGTCAGTTTTATAGCTTCTCTAACCAGCTAAACTGTTTTCAGCTGTGCTAACATGATTGCACAAGGGTTTTCTAATCATCCATTAGCCTTATGACGCAATTTATTTTATTTAGCGAATGCAAAGTCCTTAAGCCAAGCAGTTGCCTCCTGGTTTGCTGTATGGAGGGTGTGTAATCCTCCTTCCAGTCTTTGGAGTGGGCAAGCCTCTATGATGTGTTCCATAGTTTGCTCCTCTCCACATGCGCACAGTGGGCTAGGGCTACTGCCCCATCTGTGAAGGCTGGCCAAGCAGGGGCCATGTCCAGTCCTGAAGCGATTGAGTGTAGACCACTGTCTCCTTGGGAGGTTGGTGCCTGGGACCTGTTGGTTGGGGTTTATCACCAGCTGTTTGTTTGGGACCTCCTTGGTCTCCCATTCCTCTTGCCAAGCTGTCTGGATGGTAAAGTCAGCTGGGGGAGGGTTTTTCCAAATCGGCCGTCTGGATGAAAGTCGGGCAGTGGGTGGGGTGTAGATATCTGCATGGATTGGTAAGTGAGGAAAATCTTTAACTTTTTGGAGCATCCTTTGAGTTAATGCTGCTCGCCGGATGTGTGGAGGGGCTATGTTTGAGCGGATTGTTCCAGTTATAGTTCTCATGGTTGAGTTGAGCTGGGTGTCTACATGGTGTGTATAAGATGACCTGGACCAGACAGGGGCACAATATTCTGCTACAGAGTATGAAAGGGCCAGTGCTGAGGTGCGCAGGGTGGAGACTGCCGCCCCCCATTTTGCACCAGCAAGCTTGCAGAGCAGGTTGTTTCGTACTTTCACCTTAGCAGCCGTCCCCTTTAGATGTTCCTTGAAGGATAAGGTCCTATCAAGGGTCACTCCAAGATAAGTTGGATTTGGGGCATGCTTAAGCTTGAGTCCGCTCAGGTGGATGTTTAGTTCTCTGGCAGCTTTTGCATTGTGGAGATGAAATACACTGGAGACGGTTTTTGCTGGGCTTGGTTTTAGGCGCCAGATTTTGCAGAACTGGTCCAGTTTAGCAAGATCTTCCGTGAGCACCCGTTCCAGTGGTTCAAAGTCTGGTGCTTGGAATGCCAAACAGATGTCGTCTGCATAGATGAATTTGCGGGAATTTGTAGTAGGCAGGTCGTTTATGTAGAGGTTGAACAGAGTTGGAGCTAGAACTGAGCCTTGTGGGAGTCCGTTTTTCTGCATTCTCCATGCACTTGTGTTCTGACTGAGGTGGACTCTGAACCTTCGGTTGGTCAGCAGGGTTTTTATAATTGCTGTTGCCCAAGCAGGGATCGCCTTTATAAGTTTCAGGAGAAGGCCTTTGTGCCAGACCGTATCATAGGCGGCTGTAAGATCGAGAAACACAGCCCCTGTCTTCAGTCTGCTCTCGAAGCCATTTTCAATGAAGGTGGTTAGGGCCAGTACTTGTTCTCCTGTACTGCGGTCCTTGCAGAAACCTGCTTGATTCACACTTAGAATATCCTCTATTTCTGGGGAAATGCGTTGCAGTATTAGGCGCTCCATGATTTTGTAAGGAACGCTGAGTAGGGAGATTGGGCGGTAGCTTGCTGGTAGTTTGTGGTCTTTGCCAGGTTTTGGGATGGCAATGACCTTTGCTGTCCGCCATTTCTTTGGGATCGAGTTTGTTTGTGTGATCCTTGTGTAGAATTGTGTCAACCAGGTTAGGGCTCGGGGGCCAAGATTTTTCATGAATTCTGGGAAGATGTTATCGTATCCTGCTGCCTTTCCACATTTCAGGCCCTGTAGGACTTTCTCCAGTTCAGCAGCCTCGAAGGGTTCAGGGTTCGTTTCCTCTACAGGCATTTTTTGGTGTTTTTTTAGCTCAGTTGTAACTGCTCTTCTGGTGTCTTTGTCTTGGGGTGCTTTGGCGATAGTCAGTAGGTGGGATGCAACTTGGTTGGGTGTGACGGATGCTCGGCTTTGGCTAGGGGGCTTCTGTGCAGCTCCTAGGCGATGGATGAGGCTCCAACATTTCCTGCTAGAGTGGGTAAAGCTCCGGTCAGCAACTGTCTCCTCCCATTTCTTTCGCCGGGCTGTATTTAGCGATTCAATGAGATGGTCTGCTATCTCTGGGTCCCCTGATGTTTGATAGGATTGTAGGAGGGCAGCACTTTCTCCGAGCACTTTCTTTTATGACGCAATGAGCAAACACATTGTACCATTAGAACACTGGAGTGATAGTTGCTGTAAATGGGCCTCTATACACCTATGTAGATATTGCACCAAAAACCAGACATTTGCAGCTAGAATAGTCATTTACCACATTAGCAATGTATATTAGATATTAGAGTGTATTTCTGATTAGTTTAAAGTTATCTTCATTGAAAAAAACAGTGCTTTTCTTTCAAAAATAAGGAAATTTCTAAGTGACCCCAAACTTTTGAACGGTAGTGTATATATACAGTATATAGACACACAGTGCGGAGCATTGTTGCTAGATGGGATGAAACAGCATAACCGTCTACTTAGTTATCCTACATGGTATGATTATGTACCCATACATATTCTCACCCGCCATAGCGACCGGTATTTTCCTAGTTGTATGCCGGAGGAGACCATTGTGTAAGTCTATTGCGTCTTTTGCATTCAATACTAATAGGTTGTCACATCTTTTTGCTATCTCTACGAGCAGCCCTGCTTAGGTTGTACAGTCTGACAGCCATAGGTAGGAAGGACCTGTGAAACCTCTCGGTTGTGCACCTAGGATGATGTAGTCTGCTGCTAAATGAGCTCCTCAGTGCATTCAGTATGGCCTGCATAGGGTGGAACTCGGACTCCAGCAGAGATGACAGTTTAGCCACCATCCTTCTCTCTCCCATCTCCTCCACTGGGTCAAGGCACTGACCCAGGACAGAGCTAGCTTTCTTGATCGGTTTGTTCAGTCTCTTCCTATCGGCTGCTGTAATGCCACTGCCCCAGCAGACCACTCCAAAAGTGATGGCTGATGCCACCACCGTGTCGTAGAATGTCTTCAGCAGCGCCCCTTGTACACCAAAAGACCTGAGTCTCCTCAGTAGGAACAGCCTGCGCTGACCCTTCTTGTAGAGTGCGTCAGTATTGTGTGACCAGTCTAGTTTATTGTTCAGATGAACACCCAGGTACTTGTAGGATGTCACCATCTCGATGTCTGTTCCCTGTATATTTACTGGTGCTGTGAGGGGTTGTCCTTGCCTGTGGCAGTCCACCACCAGCTCCCTAGTTTTCCTCGCATTGATCTGGAGGCAGTTCCAATGGCACCAGTCCACAAAGTCCTGGATAAGCCCTCTGTACTCAGCTTCATCTCCGTTGGAGATGAGGCCAATGATCACAGAGTCGTCAGAGAACTTCTGTAGATGGCAGTGTGTTGTGTTGTGTGAGAAGTCTGCAGTATAAAGGGTGAACAGGAAGGGAGCCAAAACCATTCCCTGGGGGGCCCCCGTGCTACCGATGATTGTGTCGGACACACAGTCCCGGGTTCTCACAAACTGTGGCCGGTTTGTGAGGTAGTCCAGGATCCATGATGACAGGTGCTGGTCCACCCCAGCGCACAGCAGCTTGTCCTTCAGGATCATTGGTTGGATGGTGTTGAAAGCACTGGAGAAGTCAAAGAACATGATCCTCACCGCATTCCCGGGCTTCTCCAGGTGGGACAGAGAACGGTGAAGGAGGAAGATCACTGCATCCTCCACCCCAATGCCATGCTGGTAGGCGAACTGGAGTGGATCCATCACTGGTCCCACCAGGGGAGCGGAGGTGAGCAAGGAGCAGTCTCCCCAGGGTCTTCATCATGTGGGACGTCAGGGCCACTGGTCTGTAGCTGTTCAGATCTTTGGTGATGATGCCATGTTTAAAGCCAACGTTAGCTTTGTCCAGTGACATGCTGAAAAATATTGGCTTCATGTTAACAGTTTAAAAGCCCAAATAAAGAATTATCAATGAGTGCTTGATAGCATCTGACTGGTCCCTGGGGTGTAATAAGCACAGAAACAATCCTGAATGAGCGAATGGCTAACTCTGCTAATGGCAGCTAACTGCTACTAATTGAGGAGAGTTTAATAAATTTTAATAAAATAAATCACAGTAAAATCTGTGAATGAAATTTATGGTCAAGGGTTGGTAGATGATCAGGCTGGGTAAATGATGTCTAGCGGCTAGGCTAGCAGACTCCTTTCTCAGCTTGTGACCAGCTAACATTAGCAGCTACATCCACCTGGCTATCATGGCCAAAAAAAAAAACAAAAACATAAAATGATGCTAGCTATATCATTGAGTGGCACTAATAAACCAGGTGGTTGAACATTTTACAAAATAGAGCATAAAACCCATGGTCGCTAGGCTAGCCACGGAAATGTTAACACTCCAAGTACACACGTCATCCCAGAAAAATAAAAACAGTCCAGAATGAGGTGAGATCTATCCTGGACTGTGGGCTGATGATGGCGCTAGACCACGGATGTGTAGTGGGGTCACAACAATTTATAGAGAAGAGCTGCGCTAACTCGCTAGCTAAGCTAGCTGCACTGTAGCTGTGCTAGCTCCAAGGCTCAGTGGGAAACTTCTGGTCCTCCTCATAGAGGGAGTACCAGATAATCCAGGACCAGGTCAATTCATAGTTTTCAGTTACGTGACCATTGCAGACCCTTGGAGGACAAAACATTGCTCCAGTATGGTGGACAACAGTGGACATTTGGCAGGACTGCAGCAAAAGCCGGTCATTTTCCCTCCTGTACCAAGCTGGGAATACATAGATCACCTTTCTAAAGAACCAAAACAAAGATATCTGGACAAACTACAAGTTTTGGGGACTTGTGATCCATATACAGCTCCCACGGAATTATTTAAATCTCTGAAATCAGCAACATACCTCCCAGAGCTCAACTCTGGTGATGTATATATATATACTATATATGTTGTGGGGAATCCCTCGCCTCATACTGCTGCCAGAATGAAAGCTTTTAAAAGTACAGATAGTTACACGCGTTTTCGATCTGGATGGGTAGATAATGCCGCTGTGAGGGAGGTGAAGAGAAAGAAGTTGTTCAACGTCAAAGCAAAGGTAAGTGCTACTTTGCTAACTTTAGCAAGCTATGATACCACACGTAAATCTTGCATGTGCGTGTCAGCGTCAGTGTTTCCAGAGTAGTGGCGTTAGTGTGAAGGCAGCATTCATTTGTTAACTTAACACTACGTCATATTACACAAAAGTTGACGAAGAATTTTTTTTCCAGTGTTAAGTAAGCCATTCCTACAGTTTAAATGACCCACCGCTGACAGCTTGGATTGCTGTGGAGAAGCAGGGATTGATGCGATAGTTCTGCCTTCCCAGAACTACGTTGACAAACTAATCATATACAGGAACAGCTCAAAAAATTAGAATGTCATGAAAAAGTTCCATATTTTTGTCACTCATTTCAGAAAGTGAAACCCATATATTATATAGATTCATTACACAGAGAGTGATATATTTCAAGTGTTTATTTTAATTTTGATGATTACGGCTTACAGCCCATGAAAACCCCAAATTCAGCTTCTCAAAAAATTAGAATATTACATAAAATTATTTTTAAAAAATAGTTTTTTAATCCCTTGCACTCTGGTCAATTTCCCTAAAAACGCCAAAAAATAACGTGCCCAAAGTAAATCAAAAGCTGTTCTTCAACCCTTTGCAGCATCTTCATGGGATTGGTCTCATTTAAAAGAAAACACTTTGAATTTCTTGGCAAAACAGTCATAATCTCTCTAAGTGCTCCGGCCACTGAGTAACAGTCATCTAAACATAGTGAACTTGAAGAAAATAAATTTCGCCTGGGTGTTTTTTTGGATACAAATGCTTGCAAATAACACAGCTGTCAGATCCAGGCTGGAAAATGCAACAGAAATGTAGAACCAAGTGTTATCCAGCTGAGGTCAAAATTTTGTAACAATACCACAAAAAATGAATATATTACACAACTTTGTTCTCAGGTTATTCCCAGGCGTTTTTGAACTGTGCCAAATTGTGCCAAATGGCACAGTTTGGAAAAACGTCTGTAACTTTTGAATGATTCAATATAGAAGCTTCATCTTGGGCTCTAATGAAAGGTGACACTCAGGGCTGTGTGTGTGTGTGTGTGGGGGGGTCGTCCCCCCTCCCCCCGCTACAGAGGACGGACATTGCCCGTTGCACCGCGGTCATGGTGCGCCGCGGTCTACTACGAACAGCTGTAATTTACCGATCGGTCAAAAGTCATTTTTGATTACAATTTTCAGGGATAACAGCAGCGTAGATGGCGAACTTCTCTTCCTCATTGTCAGACGAACATGAAGCTGGTCCGCTTGTTATGGACTCGTGGTTCTGGTCTCGCGACCCGGTCAAACCATAATTCCATTATTGCAGTTTTGCGCTTCCATGATTGCAGTTTTGGCAAACGATTTTTCAAAACAAATAAGAACAGTAGTTAGAAAAATGACTGGCGAACGCCTGTGTGTCACCCAGCCTTACACAAAACAGCTTTCGAACTTCTGTGCTTCAATTGGCTGGCTGTATTTGCAGCCGTTGGTAGGCGGGTCCTTCTTGCTAGGTTTTCAGTCATTGGTTCTTCAAGGTTTCAGAAACCCAATTCAAGGCTCTTATTAGTCGAATGAGAGGTCAATCACATCTAAACCAATCAAAGCACTCCTTTGGCTTTCTGTTCGCGGCTGTGTCTGTAGTGGAAGAACGGAAATGCAGGTGTTTTTTTTTTTCAGTGCCTCCTAGGACGCACAGTGTGCGTACTTGGATGCCCTCGTGTGTCCTAGGACGCAGAGACGTGCCCATCCACGGTACACTGAAGTGCAACAGGTTAATAGAAATGTTGGCCGACTGAAAAGTCTGGCCATGTACCACTCAATACTTGGTCGGGGCTCCTTTTGGATTAATTACTGCATCAATGTGGCGTGGTATAGAGGTGATCAGCCTGTGGCACTGCTGAGGTGTTATGAAGGTCCAGGTTGCTTTGATAGTGACGTTCAGCTCGTCTGCATTGTTGGGTCTGGTGTCTCATCTTCCTCTTGACAATCCTCCATAGATTCTCTATGGGGTTTAGGTCAGGGGAGTTTGCTGGCCAATCAAACACAGTGATTCCATGGTCATTAAACCAGGTTTTGATACTTTTGGCAGTGTGTGTGGGGGGGTGCCAAGTCCTGCTGGAAAATGAAATCAGCATCAGCTTCTCCATAAAGCTTGTCAGCAGAGGGAAGCATGAAGAGCTGTAAAATTTCCTGGTAAACAACTGCGCTGACTTTGGTTTTGATAAAACACATTGGACCAAGCTTTATGGAGAAGCTGATTTCATTTTCCAGCAGGACTCACCCCCCCCCCCCGCCAAAAGGATCTAATATATGCGTTTCACTCTATGAAATGCGTGACAAAAAATATTGAACTTTTTCATGACATTCCAATTTTTTGAGATGTACCTGTATATCAAAAAAATCCAAGATTTTTTTTTTTTTTTTTAGATTTAGTATACTTTATTGATCCCCAGAGTGGAAATTGAAGGTCATCCACCACCTGGATGGATGAAGCAGCCACGATACGGCGCTATCCCTTAACCATTCACACACACATTCACACCGAGGGCCACTTTAGAGTCTCCAATTAACCTAACCTGCATGTTTTTTGGCATGTGGGAGGAAACCGGAGAAATCCCGGGGTAAACCCACGCATACACAGGGAGAACATGCAAACTCCACACAGATCACTGTTGGTCGGGGGCTGGGATCGAACCCACGATCCCCATGATCCCCCGGCCAAGGGTAAACTGTGCTGCCGCAGTGCTAACCACTGAGCCACCGTGCAGCAAGATAAACATTGTCTTACCACTGATGAAATGATCGCTACAAAGATGTGCATATTTTGATGGTTGCCATACTTTGCCCTCCCCAGGGATGGAGGCACGTTTAATGGCACAAATCCACATTGTCTCTAGATTTTCATTTCTAGATGGTATTCTGTAGAAGCACAATCCAGGCTTGTCCCCACGTCGATTAGTGCATCTGACAGTACAACAACTACCAGGCATTTTGGTTCAACCAAACGGCAAAAATTAGCAAGGTGGCTGATGGGCAAAGGAAAGCAGCAACGTTTTGCTCGCCAGGGGGGCGTTTCCTGGTGGAGCTGACGTCAGGTGAAAACTATGAATATCAGGTCTGTTAAGTAATGATGTGATGACCTCACAGAAGAGAACAGCCAATCAGAACAAGGCATTTAAGACAGGTCTGTAGTCCTAGACTCTGTGGGAGAGGAGGACTCCTGTGGAGGAGGACTTTGGTCTGTTTGTCTTTACAGACCAGATGATGTCACAGAAATCCCACAGAAGGCAACTTGAACACATTTGTATATAATCTTAATCATGGCTGAAAACACAGACACCAACAAACAGAGCAATCCAAAAAGAAACTTAATAAAAACTGAAGCAGCTCTGTGTTTGTTAGCCTTTTGTTTTCTTCTTAAAGACAAAGATAGGAAGATGTTTTCACCTTCGTTATGTGGTTCGACTGTTCACTGCAGTCTTCATCAGAAGCATCAGCTGATTGCTGCGAGGTGTCATTCATCAGCTGATTTTCATAGCTCTATATTTGATTAAAGTTTTGGTTGGAACTGAACCCCAAACGCTGTATTTTAAACAGGATTAAATGCATCAGCTGCAGGGTGTGAAATATGATGCTATGCTGATGATACTGTGGTTTTCATTCATTCATTTGAGTCGCGGGGGGGCTGGAGCCTATCCCAGCATCTCTGGGCGAGAGGCAGGGTCCACCTTGGACAGATCGCCAGTCCATGGCAGGGCCAACACAGAGAGACAGACAACCATTCACTCTCACAGTCACACCTAAGGACAATTTAGAATCCCCAGTTTGATGCCAGTTAACCTAACTTGTATGTTTTTGGCGTGTGGGAGGAAACCGGAGAAATCCTGGAGTAAACCCACGCAGACACGGGGAGAACATGCAAACTCCACACAGATCACTGTTGGTCGGGGGCTGGGATGGAACCCAGGATCTCCCGGCCAAGGGTGAGTTGCTGTGCTGCCACAGTGCTAACCACTCCGCCACCGCGCCGCCCATGTGGTTTGCATTTGAGCTCTTTATTTTCCCGCTAACGAAGCTGCAGTTAGAAGAAAAAGTGAAGCGACTGAAGATAGAAAATGACTGGATGGATGATGAGTGAAAATCCTTAAAAAAAGCAGTTTGGTTCTTTAAAGTTCCATGTCGTCCTCATAATTTTATTTTTTCCATGAAGGCCTCATACTTTAGTTTGTCATATTTGTCTTTTCAGTTTTGGTCCTTGTATGTTTTTCTACATTTTTACAGTCAACTTTGTTTTTTCAGATAGTTTGGTTGTAAACATAAATTGGTTTATTTCCTCATAAATTTACTTTTATCTTTTCTTTTGTCAACACTTTCCCCCTCTGCAAAGACAACCTTTCAGATCTACTCGTTTTTTAAAATTTCCCAGTGCCGGGGCAGTCCTGGACACACGAGACGCATGTGGCTCCGGCGCCGCGTGTTGCAGACCGCTGTGATGACGATAAGAGAGGATCAGAGACGGCGGGGAGAAGAGGGGACAGCAGGAGGGATTGTGGGAATAAAAATGGTTCAACTCAATATTTTAACAGATGGCACACACAACACACACGTGCACGCACACACAGGCACGTGCACAGAGATCTGGGCTCCAGTTCAGCAGGAGATGGGCTGTCTGTGGGGAAAGTCGTGCTGTTGATTTACCACGGAGTTTTTTTTTCCTGTTTTAGTCTGATTTTTCTTTTTTTTATTATTATTTTTTAAGCCAACATTTGCTAAGAGTTTTTTGCTTTAATCTTCTGAAGATTTTGCACATTTTTCCCTATGAACCGTCCACTTTTTTGTAAAGAAAGTTCACTTTTTAGTAAAACTGCAATTTTTTCTCATAAATTTCTGACTTTTTTCTCATTAATTTCCAACTTTTTCCCATAAATGTGACTTTTTTTGCAAATATGCAACTGTTTTTGTCATTAATCTACAACTTTTTTCTCAAAAATTGGGGATTTTTCTCTTGTAAATGTGCGAGTTTTTTTGCTCATAAATTAGTGACTTTTTTCCCCCAAATTAACAGATTTTTTTCCTCATAAAGTTCTGACTTTTTTCTTATAAATTTGCAACTTGTTCCTCATAAAGCTTTAACTTCTTTCTTACAATTTTGCTACTTTCTTCCCAAAAAAATTGCAACTTTTTTTTCCACTAAATTTAAAACTTTTTTCTCAAACATGTGACTTTTCTCTTGGAAATGTGCAACTTTTTCCCTTGTGACCTTTTTTTTGCAAATTTGCACTTTTTTCCCTCATAAATCTGTAAGTTTTTTCTAATTTACAACCTTCAGAATTGTCAGAAAATATGATTTTTCTCTTGTAAATGTGAAATCTTTTTCTCATCAACTGATGACTTTTTTGTCTCAAAAATTTGGGAATTTTAGTAAATTTGCATTTTTTCCTCAAACATTTGCTACTATTTTCTTGTCAAATTTTGATCTTTTTCTAATCCAGCTTATTCATAGCCCCCATGATGCCTTGTGTGAATTATGGACACAACTTCCAGTACTAGTTTAGAACATGTGGTTGTCACGGAAACAGGACACTTTTCCTTGTTAAAAAGCAATGAGTTTGGCATGAGAAATGCAGGAATACGGCCTCTTGCACCTCAGAAACAGTAATATAATCAGACCACTTCCCACGACTATGGAGGGATGAGAAGATGAGCTTAAAAGTGTCCTGGCAGACAGTAGCTCCGTTAGTTAGCGCCGCTGCTAAGATGCTAACGCTGAAAACAAATCAAAGCTCTGAGATACTGTATATCAATGTCTTCACCGCAATAAAGTTGGCTGCATGTTGTTAAAAGATGTTGGACATAATCAGATTTCCCTCAGAGCAGACATAGCATCTAGTCAGAGCCACAAAGAACTGCAACACCGTGCTTGGCCGTTTTAATGTCGGGGTAAAACAGACAGCTGCAGCTGCTGGTTTCACCCCAAAATTAAAATGCTCCAGCTGCTGCCATGCCCTGAATGCCCTGAACTCCTCCACTTGGGGCAGCAGCTTGTCCCCAACCTGGAGAGGACGATCCACCTTTTTTTGGCTAAGGACCATGGACTCGGACTTGGAGGTGCTGATTCTCATCCCAGCCGCTTCACACTCAGCGGCAAACTGTCCCAGTAAGAGCTGTAGGTCATTGCTGGATGAAGCCAACAGGACAACATCATCTGCAAACAGCAGAGATGAGATCCTGTGGTCACCAAGCATGACACCCTCCGTTCCCCGGCTATGCCAAGAAATCCCGTCCATAAAAATTATGAACAGGATCGGTGACAAAGGGCAGCCCTGGCGGAGTCCAACTCTCACTGGGAATGAGTCCGACTGAGTGTTGGCAATACAAACCAAACTCTCACAACGGTCGTACAGAGACCGAATAGCTCGTAACAACAAGCCCGACACCCCATACTCCCGAAGCACCCCCCACAAAAAACCACGAGGAACGCGGTCAAATGCCTTCTCCAAGTCCACAAAACACATGTAAACTGGTTGGGCAAACTGCCACGAACCCTGGAGGATTCTTGAGAGGGTAAGAGCTGGTCCGATGTGCCACGGCCAGGACGAAAACCACATGGCTCCTCCTGAATCCGAGGTTCGGCCAACAGCCAGGCTTCCATGTTAGTTCTGTGTAATTAAGTTTTAATTTGCAACTTTTTAAATTTTTAAAACTTTTATGAAATTTTTGTACCTTTATTCTTGAAAATGTGTCCCTAGTTTGTCCCTCGTGCTAAACTGTTGACCCCCCCCCCCACATGCCCTTTGTTAAATAATAACCAATCAGCTGCTGGGTGCTGGTTTGATGCAGCTATTGATCATAAAAGTGAGACTTTTCTGTCAGCATTTGTGATCCTTCCACAGAACGTGAAGGAAAACAGACGCAGCGGTCAGGCGTTAAAGACCACGTTGACACCTCGTCACCATGGCGCTCAGACTCTGGCACATCACGGCCCATCTGAGCGCATCCGCGTGTCAGTGCGCGCCTGGCGGCCCGTCAGCTCTGGTCAACAGATGGCACCAGCTGTGCGTGTGTACGTGAGCGCATGCATGTTTGTTATTTTTACACACACACATCGCCGCGTGTGTGTGTGTGTGTGTGTGTGAGAAGCAGCGTCCACTAATCACGTTTTTCACACACTGAGGCTGAAAAATGGCCAGAGACACCAAACTCATGCAGTTCTGGTGGTAAAAATAAGTGCAGTGGAGGCAGAAGTCTGAATGCTGCCTCCCTAACCAACACATAACTAATTAATAAATTCACATTGATATTAGTGTCTGATTATTGGTTATTGGCTCAGTCACATTAACCACTGTCACACAGCCAGAGCCATTCCGATCTATAAATCACAGTACGCTCAGACTGTGGCCATTCCTCCCAGCCACTAGTGGGTTCCAAGATACATGTGAACCCTAAACATTTTTAGAGGAAGAATTAAAATTACCTTGATTTTTTTTTCTTGCAAATTTATAGTATTTTTCTTCATAAATTTACATTTTTTCCTCATAGGTTTGCAACTTTTTTGTTGCATATACTCCTTTTATCCTCTTCTTCCTTCTGCTCCCTTCAGGGTCTCCACAGCAGATCATCTGTCTCCATCTCCCCCTATTCCTCCATCTTCCTCTGTAACACCCCCTCCATGTCCTCCTTCACTACATCCACGAATCTTCTCTGTACTCTTCCTCTTCTCCTGGCAGCTTCATCTTCAACAGCCTTTGTCCAATATCTCCACTATCCCTCCTCTGCACATGTCCAAACCATCTCAGCCTTGCTTCTCTTATTTTGTCTCCAAACTGCTCAACCTGAGCTGTCCCTCTGATATACTCATTTCTAATTGTGTCCCTCCTAGTCACTCCCAATGAAAAGCTTGACATCTTCAACTCTGCCACCTTCATCACCATCTCCTGTCTTTTTGTCATCACCACTGTCTCCAAACCATACATCATAGCAGGTCTCACTACTGTCTTGTAAATCTTCCCTTTCATTCTTGCTACTACCTTTCTGTCACAAATCACCCCTGACATTCATCTCATTCCCTTACCCACTCTACCCTGACTGCACTCTTTTCTTCACCTTTCTTGTGCATTTTCCATTTCTTTGGATGGTTGACTCCAGGTATTTAAACTCATCTACTTTCACTACCTCTACTCCTTCCATCTTCACTGTTACACCTGCCTCCCTCTCATTCACACTCATGTACTCTGTCTTGCTTCTACTGACTTTCATTCCTCTTCTCTCTAGAGCACACCGCCACCTCTCCAGGTTCTCTTCCACCTGCTCCCTACTCTCACTGCAGTTGACAATGTCGTCTGCAAACATCATGGTCCATGGAGACTCCTGCCTGACCTCGTCTGTCAGCCTTTCCATCACCATGGCAAACAAGAAAGGGCTCAGAGTCGATTCCTGATGTAACCCCACCCCCACCTTGAATCCATCCGTCACTCCTACAGCACACTTCACCACTGTCTCGCTGTTCACATACATGTCCTGGACCACCCTCACATACTTCTCTGCCACCCCTGACTTCCTCATACAGTACCACGCTGTGATACATACTCCTTTTCTCCTTCCTTAGTGTCCAGCCTCTCCTACAACTCACTATATGCCTTTTCCTTTGCCTTTGTCACTTCTCTCTTTGCCATGCACCTAGATTCTAAATACTCCTGTTTACTTTCTTCATCTCCCTGACTATGCCACTTTTTCATTGTTAACCTCTTCCTTTGAATACTTTCCTGTACCTCCTCATTCCACCACCAAGTCTCCTTGTCTTCCTTCCTCTGTCCATTGGATACACCACATACCTTTTTAACCGTTTCCCGCAGTACTTTTGCTGTAGTTTCCCAGTCATCTGGTAATTCTTCCATACCACCCAGAGCCTGCATCAACTCCTTCCTGAACTCCGTGTGACCTTCTTCCTTCTGTAACTTCCCCCACTTAATCTTTGGCTCTGCCTTCACTCTCTTCCTCTTCTTGCTTTTCAAAGTCATCCTACAGACTGTCACCCAATGCTCTCTAGCTACATTCTCCCCTGACACCGCCTTAGTCTCCCATCTCTTTCAGATTTCTCCTTCTGCATAAGATGTAGTCCACCTGTGTGCACCTTCCTCCACTCTTGTAAGTCACCCTATGTTCATCTCTCTTCTTGATGTATGTGTTCACCACAGCCATTTCCATCCTTCTAGCAAAATCTGTCCTTCCACATTTCTCTCCTTAAGACCATACCTACCCAGGACCTCCTCATCACCTCTGTTCCCTTCACCTACAGTACATGTCCATTAAAGTCCACTCCAATCACCACTCTCTCCCCCTGGGAACACTCTCTACCACTTCATCCAGCTTGCTCCAGAATTCCTCTCTCTCTTCTACCTGATATCGAACTTGTGGGACATACGCAGTGACAACATTCAACATCACACCTTTGACTTCTAGCTTCAAACTCATGATTCTGTCGGACTCCCTCTTTACCTCCTGAACACTCTTCACATACTCTTCCTTCAAGAATAGTCCTACTCCTTTTCTCTTCCTATCTGCACCATGGTAGAACAGTTTAAATCCACCTCCACTGCTCCTAGCCTTGCTTCCCTTCCATCTGGTTTCTTGAACACGCATTCATTCATATTGGAAAATATACATAGGGCAGATAAAAGTTCCTTCCACATTTCATAAATTCACATGAAAAAAGTAACAAAACGTAAATATTTAAGAGAGAAAACAATCAGAAATCTAGATATAACAATATAATGATAATGGCTGGATGAGCGGTGACTGACAGCAGTGTTTGTTCATCATCAACAACAACAACAGTGGTGGCGGCGGCGCTTCTCGGATCTAAATAAGTCGGAGGGAGGAACAGCTGCAGCGGCGGAGCGTTAATCGGCGGTTAAAACGCATCTCCTCCCACACGGCGTCGCTCTCTCGGGTCACATTCCCATAACTCCGCCCGCTCCTATCACTCCCGTTTGCAAACCGCCGTGACACACAAATAACAGCGATCACCCGGTGAGGCCGATACCCAATCACATGACAGCCTGTAATCTGCGCTCGTGGATGGGGAAATGATGTGTGAGGATTTGTTGGAAGGAGCAGCTTCAGAGCAGGATTCCTCAGCTGCAGCAGCATCTTCGTCTTCATCTGATTAGAGAAGATAAGAACTGGGTTTCTACTGCTAAAACTACGCTGCCTAAGACCATTTAAGGCCACCATGATGCTATCTGTCCACTGAATTAAATGTCTGTGAGATGCTTTCATCAGAACACCTCAGGGTTTATTTGCTACAGAACCGTTTTACACACAGGGAAGGAACTCTCTATACTCCTTTAAATGCCAACAGGCCTAGTTCACCCCCCACACCTTCATTGTTTTTCTGAGATTCATGTTTTGATGGTGACCCCGTGTTTGAAGCCTAATGCTAAGGAACATGCTAACATATTTTGGCTGAATGTTAGCATTTAAAAGCCCAAATACAGCCATAATAAATAAAGTCAATGTTAACTCCTATTGTATCATGAACATCCAGATTTACTAGAATCATCCCGACTAATCCAGGTCATGTGACATTTGTTATGTGCCCAAGGTGCCGTTCTAGCATGTGCTCAAATTTCTTGCCCTTAGCTCTAATAATGAAGTCACTATTGATTTAAAATGTATTTTGACCTTTTGTGACTGTGACCTTGACCTTTGACCTTGTGACTCCAAAAACACAGCAGCACACGCTGAGCCTGAGGATCACCTGTGAAATGGGTCTGGTGAGCCTAGCTTCATTCTTTCTCAAGTTACGGAGGCTAAAATCTAAACGTCTGTGGATGAAATGGTCAGAGTTGGTAGATGATCGCATGACTACCAGGGATGGATAGAATACAGAGAAAATAGACAAAAATGGAGATAGAGTTGAAGGCCAGGTGGACCTTGAACTTGGTCAGACCAGCTAGCTTTAGCAATTAATTCTCCCAGGCTATCATGGCTAAAATATGATGAAATAAGCCAGAATGGTGGGAGAAAAATCACCAGCTGTGGGTTAATGAACCAGCTGGTCTAGATCGGTGACTATAGTTCACAGTAAAGATCCATAAAACCCCCATGATCTGTCACAATGATTCTCATTGCTAAGCTAACCATGCTATGTCTGTTCTCTTCATCCTCTCTGTCCCCTCACCCCCAGCCAATCGCAGCAGATGACTGCCCCGCCCTCAGCCTGGTTCTGCTGGAGGTTTCTTCCTGTTAAATGGGAGTTTTTCCTCTCCGCCGTTGCTAAGTGCTGCTCACAGGGGATCATCTGATTGCTGGGTCTTTCTGCAATTGTGGGGTTTTCCCCGCATTTGGTAGTGCTATGAGATGACTTTTGTTGTGATATGGCGCTATACAAATAAAGCTGAATTGAATTGAATCAAATGCTAACAGTCCTGGTATGCATATATTTGGGAAGAAAATACCAAAATAGTCCAGAATGAGGTGAGATCTCTCCTGGACTGTGGACTGGTGAATGATCTGGACCATGGATGTGTAGTGGGGCGAGTAAAATTTACAGAGAAGAAGTGAGCTAACTGGCTAGCTAAGTTAGCTGCACCACAGCTACATGAGCTCCGAGGCTGCGGGGGAAACTTCCTGTCCTCCTCTGAGGAGAGGGTGTACCAGCCCCAACAGCAGATGTTCCGTATGTCACGCCAACGTCAGAACTACATACAAAGGTTACATTGAGGATACGTTTTATGGAGGTCATTTGACATTGGCAAGATGTTGGCTAGACGTCGTACAACTTCTTTCTTGCAAATTTTTCAACTTTTTTCTCATAAATTTTTACCTTTTTTCTTGTAAAATTTTAGACCTTTTTCTTGTAAAATTGCAGCTAAATCAAAAGTTTAGTACATTCTAAGAAAAAAAAAGAGCACAGTGCTGAGCTCAGAAACTCAAAAAGGTCTGGATGTTCACAGACGACGTCAGTGGTGGATGTAAGAAAAATGAATCTAGCTCAGAAGAAAAACACTGAATTTACCAACAGTCCATCCATCTTCTTCTGCTTAATCCTTTTCGGGTCGCGGGGGGGGGGGGGGGGGGGGGTTGCTGGAGCCTATCCCAGCATCTTTGAGGTGAGAGGCAGGGTACACCCTGGACAGATCGCCAGTCCATCCCAGAGTCAACACAGAGAGACAGACAACCATTCACTCTCACAGTCAGACCTCAGGACAATCTAGAATCCCCAGTTTGATACCTAAAACTAAATTCAGACCAGAGAACCAGTGTACAAAAAAGAGTGCATTTTAATTCTTTCTAGCCAGGAAAGAATGGCACAAAGGCATTACATACAACAGTGTATGACAGTGTGTACATACAGATCAATCTGACATCCTGAAGAACTCTCCAGTCAGCTGGTGTGGCATAAAGGCAGCGTTATCTTCATATGGCACATGACAGCTCCATCTTCCACTGTGAGTCACTGTGCTTGAGCCTTAAACATCCAGTGTTTCCCCTATCATTATAGTGTGTGTGGGGGGGGGGGCGCCCTCCAATGGACCCCCCACCACCCCAGAGTGTCAAGTTAATTTTATTTTTCTATATAGTGCCAGATCACAACAAAAGTCATTTGAAGACGCATTCAAAGAACAAGTCTTTACCTTGTCCTTTTATTCATCCATCCATCTTCTACCACTTAATCCTTTTCGGGTCACGGGGGACTGGAGCCTATCCCAGTGTCTTTTTGGGCGAAAGGCAGGGTACACTCTGGACAGATCACCAGTCCATCGCAGGACCCACACAGAGACAGACAACCATTCACTCTCCCATTCATACCTAAGGACAATTTAGAATCCCCAGTTGATACCAGTTAACCTAACCTGCATGTCTTTGGCCTGTGAGAGGAAACTGGAGCACCCGGGGTAAACCCACGCAGACATGGGGAGAACATGCAAACGCCACACAGAAGGGTCACCGACGGTCAGGGGGTGGGATTGAACCTGTTGTAAAAGGATTGTATAACAGAGAGCGGCGTGATGACGTAGCCGGCTGGTGCCCTCATCATGCCAACATATACTGTATAAGGGAAGAGCTGGCCATGTTATATTTCTTTGAGGTGGTATAGGAGCTCAGGGTTCAGTCATTTACATGCTCTGTATATTTGACATTTATGAAATAAAGTTCAGTTCCAGCACAGCCTACTCTTCCGTCAATATTAACAGGGTTGTGGACAAAACGTTTGGCGACGAGAATGTACGAAGCATGGAAGTGTGCCTAAGACCGCTGAGGCCTTTCCTCGAGTCCCCAGGTGAGCCGGTCATCCCGTGGCCATGTTGGCTGGACACGTTGGAGACCTACGTTGCAGCAATGGACTTGGGAAAATTGGATCAAGGAAGGAAGCAGGTACTGCTTGTCCACGACCAGGGCATAGAAGGTCAGAGGATTTTTCATACGCTTGATCCAACGGACTCATATGTAGATGCTGTGGAACTACTAGCTAGCTACTGTGCTATGCTGGACAACGTGCTAGCATGCCGTACAAGATTCTGCCAGAGGCGACAGGGAATTGGTGAATCCACCCAAAAATTTGTCACTGATTTGAAACAACTAGTTAGCATGTGAAGATCTGGACTGCTAGAAGACGAAATGGTGCGGGACCAATTGGCCGAGCACACAAACAACCCGAGGCTAAGGGCTAAGATGCTAATGGCGCCAAACGACATGACACTAGCTAATACAGTCGAGCTAGCGTTCCAATTGGAATCACCGGACAGGTTAGCATCGGAGCTAGGTGTACGGCAACAACAGAGACAACCAGGACAGACAATGTTGGCCAACGTGGTGGACATGGAGGAATATAAAGACATGGTAGACGAGTACAAGAATGCCCTTAACTGGAGGACCACTCCGAGAAGCCCCACGTGTGGTAACTGTGGTTCTCTGACACACCATGAGAGAGCACGTTTTTACCTTGCAAGAGGATGATGATGTAACAAATGTGGGAAGTTAAACCATTTCGCCAAAATGTGCTGGTCGCCGACACCGTGGGACTCGCCAAACACACAAAGCTGCCCGCCAACGACCACCATCCACGCGGTAAGCCCTGAAATTAATTCATGCACATACGGCATGGTTGAATTGGATGACATGACTGTGCCGCTGCTGCTCGACACTGCGGCGGTTAAGTCGATGCTGAATTGGGCCACGGTGAAGAAGTTTTTCCTCAACTACCCAATTCGAAAAAACCCAGTGACACTGTATGGATATGGTGGTCAAAGAGTTAGCAATGTTGGGACAATCAAGCTAACGGTCTACTACAGGTCAAAGATTGCTTATGATTTCAGTTTCAAGTGGCTACACATGGTGAAAACATTATGGGATGTAACCTCTTCTACTGACTGAGCTTCACCATCTGCAATGTCGACGGGCTCAACTTGTCAGGCTACGGTAATTGGGACGAGTTTACAAAGGGTGACATTGACATCAAACAAGCCATCCCAAGCGCACAGGAGGGGAGCTGCCTGGAGGGGGCCAGCAGCTGGACTTGCCTCAGATCCTTGCACAGCCGGAGAATACGGAGGCCACTGCAGAGTTGCAGGAGAGGGAGCCCGTGCACACAGGGAACCTTGGGGCACAACAACCAGGCATGAACGTTATCCATGACACAGAACAACAACAACAAAGCACACTAGGCAAAGGAGAAGAGGAGCCAGACCACTTCAGTGTCCTCGCTCAACGCAGGTCTGTGCAAGCCACAGTTGGGCCGACGAGTAGGGGGGTCCATGATGGTGGGTGATGCAGGGGAGACACCAGACGTCTTCAGTGCCCATGACCAGCTGTGGACCCCAGGGATAGCTACGGGGGCATTGGGTGAAGAGTCCACGTCCAACACGATGGCTATGGATGAACACGCAATGCCACTGCGATTACAATGGCATGTGAGGCCAAGCAAGGCACCTCTCAATTCAATTCAACTTTATTTATATAGCGCCATTTCACAACAACAGTCATCTCATAGCACTTTCAACTGTAGGGGAAACCCCCACAATTGCAGAAAGACCCCAGCAATCAGGCGATCCCCTGTGAGCAAGCGCTTGGTAACGATGGAGAGGAAAAAATCCCTTTTAACAGGAAGAAACCTCCAGCAGAACCAGGCTCAGGGAGGGGGACTCATCTGCTGCAACCGGCTGGGGGGTGAGGGGATAGAGAAGAAGAAAAGAACAGACATGTAGAGAGCAAACAGCACGATAGAGACTCAATCTATGGGAGAGAACAAACAGATGTTAATGACCAGAAAAAAAAAAAAAAAAAAATCATTGAGAGTGAAGAAAGGAGTGAAGCCCAGTGCAATTATTGGAGGTCCCCCAGCTGTCTAAACCTATTAGCAGCATAACTAAGGGAGGGTTCAGAAACACATGACCCCTCCCTAATGGTAGGCTATATCAAAAAGGAAGGTTTTAACTCATCCATCCCTCCATCCATCCATCCATCTTCTTCCGCTTCTTAAAAACAGAGATCGAGTCTGACTCCCAAATCCAGATTGGCAGCTGGTTCCACAAGACAGGAGCTTGATAACTGAAGGCTCTGCCCCCCATTGTACTTTTGGAGATTCTAGGTATTACAAGTAATCCAGCATTTTGGGAGCGTAGTGCTCTGTTAGGATAATAGGGTAATATCAGATCTTTTAAATAAAAAGGTGCCTGATTGTTTAGAGCTTTGTAAGTAAGAAGAAGGATTTCAAACTTAATTTTAAACTCTATGGGAAGCCAATGAAGGGAGGCCAGGACCGGAGAGATATGATCTCTCTTTCTAGTACCTGTTAAAACTCTTGCAGCAGCATTTTGGATCAACTGAAGACTTTTTAAAGATGTTTTAGGACAACCTGATAATAAAGAGTTACAATAATCTAATCTAGAGCTAACAAAAGCATGGATCAGTTTCTCAGCATCACTCTGAGATAAGATGCTCCTCATCTTGGCAATATTACGCAAATGATAGAAATGAATTTAATATGTGAATTCACAAACAGATCTTGATCAAAAATAACTCCAAAGTTCCTCACAGAGCTATTAAGAGAAAGAGTAACTGCATCCAAACTAAAAGTTTGATTTGGAAAGGTTTTTCTAAGGTTTTTTTGGACCAACAAGAATGACTTCAGTCTTATCTGAATTTAATAGCAGGAAATTACAAGTCATCCAAGCTTTGATTTCCTTAAGACAGGTTTCTAACTTGGCTAATTGATTACTATCATCTGGCTTCATCGACAGGTATAGTCGTGTGTCATCTGCATAACAATGAAAATGTTTACAATGCTTCCTAATAACGTTGCCTAACGGAAGCATATATAAACTAAAAAGAGTAGGGCCTAGCACAGATCCCTGTGGAACTCCATGACTGAGCTTTGAGTTGAAAGAAAACTCATTATTTACATGAACAAACTGGAACCTATCAGATAAATAAGATCTAAACCACTGCAATGAAGTTCCATGAAGTCCAACATAGTGTTTAATCTATCAAGTAGAATATTATGATCGATAGTATCAAAAGCTGCACTAAGGTCTAAAAGGACAAGTACAGAAACAAGTCCATTATCAGATGTGATCAGGAGGTCAATGACTCTCAAAGTTATGGACTGGGTTCAAGTCTGCACCGATGAGAGACCGCGACAATGGCAGGCCAAGGCACAGTCAACAAGACTACGGATGCTGTTGAGGATCATAGCACAGCTGGGACCAGCATACTTCAAGCTGACGGATGGTTTGGTGTGGTACATAACTCATCTCCGGCATGTCCAAGTGATGGCTCCAGACGGCGAGTCTTCGCGGGAGTCAGCGGAAGCAGAGTGGGACCTGGGCTCCAACATTAAGAGGATCGGTCCTGGTTCCAGGGGCCCAGCATCTCCAAGGGCGTGTCTACTGTGGGCCCGCTACAGGGCTCCTCCAGCAGAACCCCCTTCCCCGTGGAAGACTGTCAAAAAAAAGACTGTTTAGATAGGAGCATGGCTGGCAGACAAGTGGCAGAATAATCCACTTAGCTGCGTCAGATCCAGCTGCGGTCCACCCGCTGACCCTAGTTCAGGATGTTGTGGGTACTAAATTGGGGAGGGTTGTAATTAATAAAGTGTTCTGTGTTTTTTTCCAAGGGGGGGTGGGGTGAATGTTATAAAAGAATTTTATAACAGAGTGGCGTGATGACATAGCCGGCTGGTGCCGTCATCACGGCGACATACATAAGGGAGGAGCTGGCCAGAACAAAAAACACATTGCTCCTCCTGAATCTGAGGCTCAACCAATGGCCGGACTCTCCTCTGCAGTACCCTGGCATAGACCTTCTCAAGCAGGCAGAGAAATGTGATCCCCCTAAAGCTGGAACACACCCTCCGGTCCAGTTTGCCATGCCAAAGGTACTGTCCCCGACCTCCATGCAACATTGCAGAGATGTGTCAGCCATGACAGCCATACAACATCCAGGGCCTTGAGGTACACAGGGTGAATCTTGTCCACCCCTGGGTCCCGGCCACCAAAGAGTTTTTAAAACCTCTTATCGTTCCTGATACTGCAGGCAGCCATATTTAAATGTCTCAGCTGTGACACAGTGAATTGTGCTAAACATGCTTACAGTAGGCAGTCATGCCTTACATTGTTTGAAAGCTTAGAATTTTGTCTATTTAGTTATTAAAACATTTCAGAAAAAATGATAACACTGGATTTAAATAGCATGAGCTTGAATGAGTGACACGCCAAAACAGCCACCTTGCTGTCCCTGAATGAATGATCGTTCAACAAATACAGTCCATTTGTATTGCAAAAGGTCCAATAGATCCGTCTGAGTAAGATTTAATGCCCATCTTGATGACGACAGGGAAACTGCCCATAAAATAGGTAAAGCCAGCTTTTATTGTCATTCAGTCCATACAGCCAATCATGTACAGTAGAACAAAATTACATTTCTCTTATCTACAATGTTTATCACATTTAGAATCAGAGGGGTCACTGCCATGCAAGGCACCGCCACAAATTTCCCTCCTTTGTTCCATTATTGCTGAGCACCAAGCTGGACGGCAGGAAATTCTGCTTTTATATGGTCTTTGGCATGACCCGGCCAGGATTTGAACCCCAGCCTCCCGGGTGTGGGGCGGATGCTCTACCAACTGAGCCACCACTCCAGTAGGAGCATTTGTTTGAAAATCAGCCGAAAACGGTGAGCTTTTCATGCTAAAAACGCATTACTTCCGGGAGGTTGAACAGGATACAGAAACCTCAAAGATAGGGGTGGATGCTCAGAAGTGATTGACAGCTTATTTGACCCAATAGAGCCTCCATTTTGTGACTGAAAGCTGTGGAAACTCAATGAGCGATAAAGGTCCATGAAGGTCCAGTCTCATTGCTAATGGGAACACAACAAGCCAATTGTTTCAGAGTAAGCAACTGATGGACATGTGGCTTAGCCAACTAATTTCTGAATCCGAGGATACCTTACAAGGGGGCATTCAGCCCCCTTTCCCCCTCTAAAGCCCATGCGTAACTCATGCGTGTAAAGCTAGTGTAAACCAGTCTGTGGATCCAAGGCACAAGCGTTGTAACATCAGCCACCTTTTTGAAAAATGGCTAAAATTAACACAAAACATAGAAGAAATTATTAATTACTTGACTCAGTCGTTAGCTGAAGAATCACGGTGGTGGTGGTGGTGGGGTAATAACCCTGATTCCATTTTGCACAGTTTGAAGATGCATGAAGATGCCTGAGATAAAAGGTGTGGAATATATTCATTTGTTGTCCTATTGTTACCAAATTTTTACCTGAACTTCATAACATTTAGTTCTACATTTCTAATGTGTTTTGCAGCCAGTATCTAACAGCTGCATGTTATTTTCAGGCATTTGTATCTAAGTGCAAAAAAAAAAAAAACACCCAGGCAAACTTTATTTTCTTCAAATTTAGTATGTTTAGATCAGTGTTACTCAGTGGCTGAAGCACATAGAGGCATTCTGACTGTTTTGCTAAAAAAAATAGTGTTTGCTTTTGAAAGAGACCAACCCCATGAAGATAGTGCAAGGGGCTGAAGAGCAGCATTGAATTTTAATTTGGGTATGTTTTTTCCAGGCGCTTCGAATAGAAATGGCTGGAATGCTAAGGGGTACTTCGACGACCTCGGCCCCTGTGATGGGTGAGTTGTTCCCCTTGTCTTCAGGCCCTGCTTCCTCTGTGGAAAGTGTGTCAGTGGGATTGAGGAGATCCTCAAAGTATTCCTTCCACCACCTGGCGATGTCCCCAGTCAAAATCAGCAGTGCTCCATCTGCACTATACACAATGTGGACAGGGAGCTTCTTTACCCTCCTGAGTCACCTGACAGTTTGCCAGAATCTCTTCAAAATTGATACAAAGTCTTGTTCCATGTCGTCACCAAACTCCTCCCATACCTGAGTTTTTGCTTCAGCAACCACCCGAGCTGTGCTTTGCTTGGCCTGCCAGTACATGCCAGCTGCTTCAGGAGTCCCACAAGCCAACCAAGGTTGATAGGACTCCTTCTTCAGCTTGATGACCCCCCTCATCACTGGTGTCCACCACTTGGTTCAAGGACAGCTCTCAGCAGCTGCTTCAACAATGGAGGTGGACAACATGGTACATTCAGACTCCATGTCTCCAGACTCCCTCGGAATGTGGTTGATGTTGTTCAAATATTCTGACGTTTTGTTCAATAATTGTTTTTTTACAGTTTTTATTTATACTGACTACTGATATTAAAAGAAACTGCTGTTATTTTAAGAAACTTACAGTCATGTGAAAAAACTAGGACACCCTATGAAAGCCTGTGTGTTTAACATATTTAGACATATGGATGTTTAACCCTTATTGTGGCAAGATTTCATGGACAGATAGCACCCCCACTGGCACAGGCGCAACGCGGCGCCTGCCATGTGATGTTATATAACGTGGACAAAAACTCCCTGTTGATTTAAGTTGCACAAAGGATTTCACCTTACAAGGTGGCAGACACGTATAACTTACTGCTCTCGCATTGGAGGAATTATGGCGGACATAGAACCATCCTGAAACCTCTCCAGAGAAGAAGAGCTTGTAAACAAATCTAGATCTTACTCGATCACAAGACTGCAGAAGACTGAGGAAGCATTTGCTCCCAAATTTTCCAACTATGATTGTAAAAAGAGATTATTTAGCTTATGAAGGTAAATATCTACATTTTGTTATAACAGAGGGTGGGCGAAGCTGGTTGATTTGCACCTGCCATTGCCCCCAGTGCCATGTGACTGGAGAGAACAATTGCGCCGGTTCCATGTTGTCATGTAAGATAAATAGCGGTGAGATAAAAGCGAAATTGAGGTGGAATAATCATAACAGTTTTTGGATGTGAGGGGGAAAAATAAAATGACCAACAGAAGAGCAAATAGCGACCAGGAGGTCTCAAAAGGACGAAGAAAGCGAGCCGCCCGACCAGTGGTAAGTGACAAATTTGTTTGTTTGTTTACATTGTAACTGATTTTCTGGTTCATATACTTTGAAAATAACAAAATGCCCAAAACATAAAACAGTGACAAAAAAACAAAACCATTCTTTGTGTAAATATGTCAAAAGTCCACATTTGACTGAAAGTTATGTAATTCAATATGGCTGCCATGGCATTAGGCAAATTAGATGCATAAATTTACTCCTCTCTCAAACGTTAGATCATATTCTACATCTTTCTGATTGACAGCAAGCCATTATCTCTTAACCACTTTCAAGTTATAGCCTTGGAAATCTCTGACATCTGAATTGAATATTTTCTTGAAAAAAATCTTGACCACTAGGGGCTTATGGCGCAACGGAGCGCCTGTGGCAGTCATTGGGTTAATATCAATGTTGACAATACTGGAAGATGCAAGTAATATAACTATATGGTTTGGGAATGCTATGCTGCAGCAGGACCTGGCCAGCTCACCATCATAGAATCCACTATGAATTCTACTGTGTATCAGAGGGTGCTTGTATTTTGTATACTTTATTGATCCCCAGAGGGGAAATCATGTCCTCATGTCCTCATGTGGCTTGAGGACCACATGAGACCATCTGTAAAATAATTAAAGCTTAGGTGGAACTGGACCCTCCAACACAACAATGACCCAAAACATACCAGTAAATCCACCAAGGACTGGCTAAAAACTAAGAAATGGAGAGTCCTGGAATGGCAGAGTCAAAGCCCAGAACTTAATCCCACTGAGATGCTGGGGGGTGACTTGAAATGGGCTGTACATGCAAGAAACCCCTCAAACATCTCACAGCTGAAAGAATTCTGCGTTGAGGAGTGGGGCAAACTTTCCTCAGACCAATGTCAGAGACTGGTAGATGGCTACAAGAAGCATCTCACTGAAGTTATTTCAGCCAAAGGGGGTAACACTAGCTATTAGGTGGTAGGGTGTCCTAACTTTTCCTCAGTTAGAATATGCAGTTTTGTTGATATCTTTTGTTTAATGAGTAAAATAAGGTTAATTTTTGTTATTTACCTGCAATTAAATCACCTTCTTTTCCAGAGATAAATAAAAACAAAATTAGACGTCAATATGTAAACATTTAATAAAGAACTGAATATTTAATGGGGTGTTCTAATTTTTTCACATGACTGTATAAACACCATGATTCCTTAAAGAGTTTGTTGTTGTCGACCTTCATGCTGCCTCAACCCCCCGATGGCTGTAAACCCAGGGAAAACATCTTTTGTCAGAACAGAACATACAGAACGGTCTAGTTTCTACAAGCAGAACATGAGTTTAAGTGAAACATCACGTAGATCAGCATGATTCACATCACTGCATTACAGACTTGTGTGACAAACACAGAAGGAGATCATTAAAATAGAATAACCTAAAAACACAATTATTCTTTCAGTGGATGATGACAGGATCCTGTCCCCGGTGAAGAAAAACCCCTTCACAACATCCACCCAAGTGGAGGAAGTAGGTGTATCACAAAGTCGAACTGCAAATTTCCAGCTTTTTTCCTCAGAAATTTGCAAGCTTTTCTTTGCAAATTTCTAACTTTTTCCTCTTTAATAATAAACTTTATCTTCAATAAACATCAACTTTTTCCTCATCAATTTTCCATTTTTCTCTCATAAACTTACAGCTTTTTTCTTATGAGTTTACAATATTTTTTTTTAAATAACTGCATGTATTTTCTTGTAAATTTATTACTTGTTGACCATAAATTTGTTCCATGTTTGCTTATAAATTTGCAATTTTCTTGTTAGTATTTATTTTCCGGAGACATTGTCCTCATAAACGTATAGCGTGGCAGTGCACGGTTTGTCATTACCCTCATGTGAGGTCTTAATTCTGATCCAGGGAGCTTACAAAGGTCCTAAAATCTGAAACCACCTCACAGAAGCAGAGCAGTAACCTGCTGCTATTGGCCCACATTTCTGGTGCGTTTAGTCCTGGGGGACCTATCAGAGCTCAGCGCTGTCTGGGGAAATCTGGGCTGAATGACTGATGCACTCTGGCTAGTCTGTGGGGATTTTTTATTTTCTTCTAGAGGCTGGTGTTTGTTTGTGTTTTATTGCTCCGTCTGTCTGTCCTGGTCCGGCGGCAGCGGTGGGTTCATTAGCGGCCGTGCAGCCGTCAGAAGAAAGTAGAATAAGACAGAAACGTGAGGGATAAAAGGCGACCGGCGCCACCATGGAGTAAAGGAAGCATGCGGAGGAGGATGGGATAATTGGGCTGAAGAACACACAGGAAACAGGCTGTTGGTCCATTTGGGGGAAACAGGAGTGATAATTGTTTTAATTGGACACCAAGACGAATAAAATGGTGCAGACGAGTTAGTGTGGAGAAGAGCTTCAGTTCCACCTGAAAGTTTAAAGGGACACGGACGCGCAAAGTTTTAATGTTGCATCGGGCCGACATCAGCAAGGTCACATCGAGGATACCTCTTACAGACGGCGTTGGCACATTGGCAAGATGCTGCAACTTTTTTTCTGAGAAAACAGTTGCAAATTTACCAGAAAACAGTTGTGATTTTATGTGGAAAAAAATGCCCCTTCACAAAGAAATAGTTGTGAATTTCCAAGAAAATGGTAGCAAATTTACAAGAAAAAAGTGGCAAATGTATGAGAAAAAAGATGCAAATTCTTGAGAAAATTGTTCCAATTTTACAATAAAAATGTTGGAAAATGTCTGCCCACCCCTCTTGATTTACGCCTATGAATGGGGGTGGGGGTAGTTAACAGGGGGATGGTGGATGAGGATGACGCCCCCTTCCTTCAAACACGGGACAGAACTCAAAGTCAAAGTGCCTTTATTGTCATTGCATTGCTAATAAGCAATGCAACGAAATTGAGATGCTGCTCCCTAAAAACAAACTATCACACTCACAGTTCACTCATGCATTTAACATTCGTATAATTACAACAATAAATAATGCTTGAAACAATATTACCTAAAAGTTGAATACAATATGTACGTAGCAATAATGAAAACATACTGAGCGATAAATATAAAAGACCAGCTTATACACACAGGGTTATTGCCACAAAATAACCTAAAATAACATAAAATAATATCAGCAGTCTGTGCGTGTTATATAAATCCGTTCAAAATACGTACTGCGGCTGGGAAAAAACTATGATTAAACCTGGTAGTCCGGGTTTTATGGGATCTGTACCGCTTTCCTCAGGGGAGCAGGTGAAAAATCATGGCCTGGATGAGCACAGTCTTTAATGATGGCAGTAGCTCTGTTGAGGTACCGAGACCTGGAAATCTCTTCCAGAGAAGGGAGAGAACAGCCAGTGATTTTTTGCGCAGTCTCGATCACTCTCTGGAAGGCTTTGCGGTCTGCGGCTGAACAGCCCTCATACCAAACCGTGATGCCATATGACAGAATGCTCTCAATAGCAGAGCGATAAAATAAAACCAGCAACTGTGCATTCAGGCCATTCCTCTTGAGGAGCCTCAGAAAGTGTAGACGTTGTTGAGCCTTTATCATAGCTATGGTGTTACCTGCCCAGGAAAGATTGTGAGAAATATGAACACAGAAACTTAAAAGCCTCCACCCTCTCCACACACTCCTTGCCTATATGTAGAGGAGGCGGCTCACTGCTATGCTTCCTAAAATCAATAATGAGTTCTTTTGTTTGTTTTTTTTTTGTATTCAATAGCAGATTATTATCTGTGCACCATCTCACCAGTTTCTGGACCTCATCTCTGTATGCGGACTCATCTCCTGATATGAGCCCCACTACTGTTGTGTCATCTGCAAACTTCACTATAATGTTTGTGGGATGAACAGGTATGAAGTCATATGTGTACAATGAATACAAAGTGGGGCTCAACACACAGCCCTGTGGCGAGCCTGTGTTAAGCATGACTGTAGAGGAGGAATGCGGTCCGAGTCTAACAGTCTGTGTTCTGTTTGTTAGGAAGTCCTTAATCCAGCTGCAAGTGTGAGTAGGCAGACCAAGCTGAAGCAATTTGGTGATGAGAATGTTGGGAATAATTGTATTAAATGCCGAGCTATAGTCAACAATCAACATTCCTACATAGCTCCCCTTGTCTTCTAAATGGCTGAATGCTGAGTGGAGAGCTATAGCAATAGCATCTTCAGTGGATCTGCCCCGCCTGTAGGCAAACTGGTACCGATCAAAGTCTGGGGGGAGACTAGGCAAGAGATGTTTCAATACCATTTTCTCAAAGCACTTCATAACAATGGGTGTTAATGCTACTGGTCGATAGTCATTCAGACTGCTAATAATATGTTTTTTAGGCACAGGAATAATGACTGCAGATTCTCATCAGAACTCAGAGTTCTGGTCTGAGTCATGTTCCGCTGCTGTTCAACAACTCACCAGGGACGCCGGAAACTAACAAACATCTATTATTAATTCATCCACTCTGAGAACAGAACAGACCCACGGTACGGCTCTGGTCCAACATGACAGACGACACAAACAGAAATGGATCCTGACGGAACTCACCGCTCTTTATTTATTCACACATCTGGGAACATACAGCACAACTTAGGAACCATCTCATTAAAGCATAAGAACTACTGTGTGTAACATTAGCAGTGAAACTCAATAACTACGGTATTAAAGGGGATTTATGGGAAAAATTTCACGCTTTCTGTGTGTTTGTGTGTTGTTACGCTCACCCCTCCGCCCCAGACAGAAATGAAAATTGGTCGCTAATGGGAAACTAACAAAACCACAGAAAACTAACCAAAACAAGGTTTCACAATGTGTTCTAAAAGGTGGCTGGGCCAACCCGACCACCCACTAAATCTATCAAAATGATAGAAGAACTTAAAGAGTAAAGCCCCAAAAGAAAACTGTCTTGGGGAAAACCAGGAAGAGACAAAACCCACAGAAACCACCACAGAGCGAGCAACTGGTGGTGTTGCCTCTCTGACCATCAAATGTCTACTGAACAGAGGCAAGCTGCCTCCTTACATCTGCTCAGCAGACTGACTGCTCCCAGGTGTGCACAGGTGTGGTGCATCGCTCCTGATTAAGTGACTGACTGAAGCTAAGTCTCAGGACTCCAAATAGACCAGAACAGTATGAATTTTTTGCATCTGGAGTGGCAACGATAAATCTTACTGGAATGACCCACTTGTGTCTGCCTCCATCTGTTTTAAAGACGGTAAACCACACACTGACAATGCAGCTAGCTTAGCTTAGCACAGTGACCGTGGTTTTTATGGCTACTCTCCATGTATTCTCCTGTGCTCGCAGCTGGTTCATTCATCCACACACAATAAAACATTTCATTCCCATGTGTTACTTAGGCTTATTTGGTATATTTTGTCCAGAATGGCTGCATAATCACACTGGCAAACATGCTAGTAGAGTTAGCCTAATTTAGCTAGCTCTTGTGTCTCTCCTCGACATACGATGTCTTCATTTTCTGCTGGTGGTCCATTGCCAGCAGACATCACTGACTTTCTATCATAGTTTTAACATTGTAAAAAATGAAAACCAGAAATCAAGATGGAAGCCCCCAGGAAAGCAAGCTGGCTCTAGTGCTAGCTCTTATAGAACACTAATACCGAGCCAAAGAAAGTACTGAAGGTACGTTGGTTTTTTCACCAGTATTTCCTGTCTGTATGATTTTTTGGGGGAACACAAATGACGTCTGTAACAAGAGGTTCACTCCATCCTAGGCAGCAGCAGAAAAGCTAATTGATGAGAAAAAAGTTGCAAATTTACAAAAAAAATTGCAAATTTACCTGGAAAAAGTAGCAAATTTGTGAGGAAAAAAGTTGCATTTTTTCAAGAAAAAAGTTGCAACATTGACTGAGAGTGGCACTGTTGTTTGGACTTCCTGTGGTAACGTATGGTGACGACCTAACAGTATTGAATGCAAAAGATGCAACAGACTTACACAAATGGTTCCCTCCAGTATACAACTAGGACAATATCAGTCGCTACGGAGGGTGACAATATGTATGGGTACATATTCAGACTATGTAGGATAACTAAGTAGACGGTGATGCTCTTTATTCCATCTTGCTACAATGCTCAACACTGTGTATATATATTTATATATTGATGTGTATGTATGTATATCCACTGCTCTTATTTATATCTTCCGTATCTTCTTAATTACTGCTCTGAGTGTTGCTATCCCTGTGCTGTTGCAATCCTGGAATTTCCCCATTGCGGGACTAATAAAGGCTGATCTTATCTTCACTTCCTATTTTGCTGGCTGTCGTGTGGTTAGCAGCGCTTAACTCTCCTCCCTCTTCTGAGGATTATCACCTTGAATTGCATTTTAATCACTTTTTCCCATCTACCGTCAACTCTCACTGCTGTTTAACAAGCCTCTTGCTCTTGTTAAGGATTGATGGGAGTTTGGAAAGCCAGACTTGTATGTTTCCCATTTCTCTCCAGTATCGATCCAATCACGCTTTGAAGGTGACAGTAGGAGGAGCGTTTATGATATGGTTTGGCAGACGATTCCAGGCATTAACTATTCTTTGGGAGAAAAAAGTTCTTCTGGATTTCTAGCCCTTTGTTTATTTGTTTCTTGAATAATTTGTGGGCACTCAGTGTCACCTGATCCCCCTCTTTAGCCTTCTGTTCACCTTTCATCGGTGTTTTTGTTAGCTTCGGGTTAGCCACTAGCTATGGCTACTAGCTCTCCTTCCTCTCCTCCTCTGGTGTGCTCTCTCTGTCACATGTTTAGCTACACCTCTGCCTCCATTAGTGATAATGGTAAATGTAATAAATGTTGTCTTTTTGAGGCGCTCGAGGCGAGGTTGTCTGATTTGGAATCCCGGCTCCGCTGCACTGAAACACCGTCTGCACCAGTTAATAATGACAACCTGCCGTCAGTAGCAGAGGAGCGTCGTAGTATAGGACCTGCTAGCTGTCCTTCAGCACCCTCTCCTGAGCAGCCAGGAGAGAACGGGTGGGTGACGGTGAGAAGGAAGCCTAGTCGCAAAGCCCCGGTTCACCACCAACCTGTTCACGTTTCTAATCGTTTTTCCCCGCTCAGCAACACACCCGCTGAGGGAAAAACTCTGATCATTGGCCACTCTGTAGTCAGAAACGTGAACCTAGAGACTCCAGCGGCCATAGTCCAATGCATTCCTGGGGTCAGAGCAGGAGACATTGAGTCAAATTTGAAAATGCTGGCTAAAGGTAACTGTAAATACTCCACAATTGTTATCCATGACGGCATTAATGACATCCGTCTCCGGCAGTCGGAAGTAACAAAACTTAATGTAGAATCGGTGTGTGACTTTGCCAAAACAATGTCTGCCTCTGTAGTATTCTCTGGGCCCCTCCCCAATCTGACCAGTGATGACATGTTTAGCCGCTCGTCATCCTTCAACCGCTGGCTGTCTGGGTGGTGTCCTGCAAACAACGTGGGCTACATAGACAATTGGAACTCATTTTGGGGAAAACCTGGTCTCATTAGATGAGACGGCGTCCATCCCACTTTGGATGGTGCGTCTCTTTTATCTAACAATCTGGCATCATTTTTATCCAAATTTCCAAAACCTTGAGTTGGGACCAGGAAGCAGAGTCGCAGTCTTACACGCCTCTCTGCAGCTCCTCTTCATCCGCCACCCCTCAACTTAGCCCCTGTCTTCCCCATCAGAGAATCATCGTCTGCTCCCTCCAAAGTAAATAAAAGTATAATATATAAGAATCCCAGAGTGATTAAACAAAAAGTTGTCAAAACTCAAATTAAACATGAAGCCTCTAAATTGAATGATTTGGCCTCTGTTCCTCCTCATAAATTAAAAATTAAATGCTTTGTTTGGCAGTCAATGCCCTCTTTCCCCCCTTGGGCCATAAACTGGCCCGTGCCCCCAGCACAGGCCCCCTGGAACCCCCTCCCCACAGTGAGCCTGCACCCACCCCAGTGCTCCCAACCGATGCCCCGGGAGCCCCAAGGCTCCCACACCCAGGAAAGGTCGCAGAAAGGTGCAGGAAGCCGCACAGGAGGTCCCCCGCCCGCCAGTCCAAGGGAGCTCACGTGGCCAGGAGGTACCAGGAGGCATCATCCCCTCATTCTAGCACCCCCACCAGCACATACACTCACTCACACCCTCAATGCTCTCACTCGCACTCACTCAGTCACTCTCTCCTTCCCACAATCTTACACTCCCACACTCAGACTCATTCCCTCTCACCCCCTCCCACACTCCCACTTTCATACTGCTCCCATTCCCACTCGCCCTCACAGTCGCTCGCACTCACACATGCTTCCATCCACTCACGCTCACGCATATACACACCCTCATTTGCGCTCTGACTCACTCACATTTACTCGTGCTCTCTCTTACACACTCACACTTATTAACCTTAACACTAGCAAAGCCAGCCATTCATTCATTCATGGCTGTTTCTTCAGAGTTGTTTCTTTGCTCTTACACCTCAGGGACTAGTTATATGCTATATATGCTTTTAAACTCTAGCATTTAGCCAATATTTGTTAACATGTTGCTCAAGATGACAACCGGAGCTACAATGCTAATGTTAGGCTCACTTATGACGTTACCATCAAAATGTAAATCTCAGAGAAATTCCGACAGAGGGAGGGTGAGTTTTAATATGCTATAAAACAGCCTGTTTAGAGGAGTGCTTCTTCGCCGTGTGTAAAATGGTGCTGCAGTGATTAAACCCTGAGGCTTTCTGACCAAATGGTGTCACAGCACCTCTGGGAGCTGAGTCAGCACGTGGAAAACAAGCAGAACATGTCTGAGGAATAAATGAGCTCCACTCGACATCGTTAATGAATCTATATTTTGTAGAAAAGCAAAAAACAGGTCAGCAGCAGATTTAACAGTCAGTAGAGAATTGCAGCTCTGCAGTCACTGCCGCTGAAAACATCACTCAGCAGATTAAAGCGTCGCCACGGGCAGATAAAACCGCAGCTCCACCTTTACCCAGCCACCATCATTCCACGTCCACTTAAATACGACACCCCCACCCCCACGGCGAGAAACCCGGCAGGACGTCACCGAGGAGCCCAGAGAGGGACAGAGATTCAGCAAGGATCCAGATTTAATTAAAGTTTGAAGGGGAGATTAGAGCTGAGATCCACTGAAGGCTGGAGTCTGAGCGGGTTTAGAGCGGAATATGAAACTGTCTGCATGTGAGACTGCTGAGGAGGAGGATGCCTTCAGCAGCAAAAACTGCAGCTATGAGAAACACTGCGGCCAAGGACGCGCATGGGTGCGGGCTATTGTTGCCCGGGCCACAATAGCTGTGCCACCCCTGCAGAGAAAAAAAAAAAAAAAGAAGTTTTTTCCTCATGAATGTGTCACTTCACAGCAGTAAATATGCAGGAGTTTTATTCTTATATTTGTGCTGTATTACAGTCAATCTGGAACTTTTCCCTTTTAAATTTGCAACATTTTCTTCCAAACTGGCAACACTTCTTCTCTTAACTTGTGACTTTTTACTTGCAATTTTGCAGCTTTTTATTGCAAATTTATAACTGTTTTTCTTGTCAATTTGCAACTATTTTTTGTTGTAAATATGCACTTTTCTCCTAACAAATTAGCAATTTTTTGTTATAAATGTGCAGCCTTTACCTTGCAAATTTGCAACACTTTTTTCTATTAATTTTGTAGAACTTTTTTCTTGTCAGTTTACAGTTTTCTCTCTGTTAAATTTGCACCCATTTACTTGTAAATGTGCAGTTTTTTTCCTGTAAACTTTGGTCTTGCTTCTGTCTGCATGCAGGCCTCCTGAGCTCCTCCCCAGCCAGGTCAGGGAGCCTCATTATTGCTCCTCTTTTCCCTTCAATCAGGATGATTAATTTCCTCTCCAACCATCGTCATGTCAAACCGCTACACATCTTTCATCCTGCTGACAAAAACCTTTGAAATCACACAAGCTCTCATTTTATTTCCCCTCGTATCCTGATACACAAACAAAAATGAAAAGTGGGGGAAAATCTTCTCATTTTCTTCCTCTCTGGTGTTATCAGTGGACGGCGGCGGCTGAATCAAACTAATTAGGCCGTGTGACAATATTTCCTGATTGCCACTGACATCAGATCCTCCTTGGAGAATTAATGGCGTCACCATGTGGAGGCCGTGTCCAAACGTCTCCATGGACTCACGTCCGCCATGTTACATCATCAACTATGGAGGAAAGAGAAACGTCAGCGTGTTCATCAGGGACCATCATAGAACACAGAAGAGGAAATAGACGACTGGAGGTTATTAATGAGTCACAAAAATTACCACCAAAACGTCACATCACAGCTGTCAACGTAAGGCCCGGGGGCCAAATATGACCCTCCAGAATATTTTTGCGGTCCCCTCAGAAATGTGTGAACCTTCCATTTCAGACATTTTTCACCCACTCATGGTTCTTCTCTCCAGTTACATACAGTGGGGGGAATGAGTATCTGATCTGCTGCTGAATTTGTAAGTTTACCTCCTTACAAAGAAATGAGCCGTCCATAATTGTTACGGTGGGTTTATTGTAACACAGACAGAGAGGAGATCAACCAAAAAATCCAGAGAAAAACATCATATAAGGGTCATAAATTAATTTGCATTTGACTGGGGGAGTAAGAATTTGATCTCCTACCAACCAGCCTCCTGTCACAGTATCAGTCTCCTCAATTCAAACTTCTCCACCACCGTGGGAAAGACCAAAGAGCTGTCAAAGGACGTAAGAGACAAGACTGTAGACCAGCACAGGAGCAGCCCAGCCACCATCTGGCCTAGCACCAGCAGGAGCAGCCTGTTATTTCTAGAAATAAGGGAGTCGGAGGCGAGACTTCATGCAACATGGAACTCTCTTTAGAGCGGGGGGTCGCCTGATTGCTGCGGCCCTTCTGCAACTGTGGGGGTTTCCCTACAGCTGAAAGTGCTATGAGGTGACTGTTGCTGTGAAATGGTGCTGTATAAATAAAGTTGAATTGAATACAGAATTATACTGAACTTGGGGTTTATACACAGAGGGGCTGTGCCCACCTCACGCCACCCTAGGAGGCGGGCACTACTACACACACACACACACACACACACACACCACATCCAACAGTCGCTCCGCCCCTAGAAAAATGGAAAAACACGCCACTGAAAACCACCCAAATTTAGAACCCGAATCACATGCGAAGAACCGGGGAAAAGCATATTGCAATTAAACAAACCTACCACATTCACGCAAAATAATTCAAATCAGACCACGTCTCTGTAAAACACAAAATAATCCCATATTCATCACATTCACTCCCATGCACGCCAGCAAAAGATCTATATATGGATATATATTAAAAAACACACTATCAAATATGTACACAGGTATTTACACAAGGAACGTCGTGTCAGGTAACCTGAATGTCCCTGGGAAGCCACCTCCTTTTAATCAGCCACGGAGGACCTGGGCAACCCCATGGCATCAGTGCCCCTAGCCAACCCTCCAGAGTCGATGCCCCCCTCCCTGGCAAAGATGTCTTTAATCAGGGGCCCAGGACAGCCCCATGTTGTCTGCATACCCGGCCGCCGTCTGATCCCTGGGTCAAAGTCCCTCTTCTTGGCAAACATGTCTTTAACAGCCATAAGGAGCTTCTTCCCTCTCGGCTCTCTGTGCCGTTCGGTGCACCATTTCTCCGTGTCCGGCGAGCCGCTCCCAACTGCCTCACACACCGCTGTCGTGGACTGAGACACTCCAGCCCCCAGTCGTCGCACCTCAGGGAGAAACGAAGTCTGTTTGGCGGTGTCATCTGCTGCCTCAGCGCCTCGCCGTACTGTCCAGCGTCCTCGTCCCAGGCGCATGGAGCTCCGGCGCTGAGGCACTGCCAGACCTCCGTGGCGCACGGCTGCTGCTGCTCGCTCCCGGAGTCGTCCGTTGCCTCGGTACTCACGGACTCAGTCTCCCACTGTTCAACTTCCAACAGCGGGGTTGCTTCCTGCTGCACCTCCTCTCTGCCGTCTTCTCACACCGCAGCGTCTGAACCGTCAGCGCCGTGGTCCCGTACCAGACTGGGCTCCACAGCTGGCCTGCTCTCTTCAGCGACCGGGAACATTTCTACAACCTGTCCCGGCCCCTCCTCCTGGCAGCTCTCCCCTTGAGAGCACGGAGCGGGCGCTCTGGTGTCGGTGCTTTGCCGCATTGTCACCGTACCCCGCTGCGGCTGCTGTCCCTCGGGTTCCCCAGTGACGCTCCCGTCGGCCCTATCCTCCGACCCGGGCATCTCATCCCCGTTCTCGGCACCCTCCTCCAGGACGCACTGCTGCATTATCACCAAGTCCGGCTGCAGCTGCTTCCCCCTCTTGGCTCTCAGCGCCGCTCCCATTGGTTGCACTGTCTGTTTGCAGCTGTTCTCCCTCTGGGCTCTCAGCACCGCTCTCGTCGGCCATGCCCTCCGACACGGACGCCTCTTCTCTGCTATTGGTACCCTCGTTACACGTGTCCCGCTGCACCGTCTCTGCGTCCTGCGGTTGTTCTCCCCCGGGGCCTTCAGCCTGCATGATCTCACACTCCCACTGTGTAGCCTCCACAAGCGGCTGCTCACCTAGCATGCAGACCTCCGCTCTCGGTGGGAAATTGCACGCGGTCAGCCCCTTGCTAGCTTTAGCCGGTGGCCCGCATGGGGCCCAGACCTCCCAATTTTCCAGCACTTCCTCCAGCGATGGCGGCACCCTAGCCATTGTCAGCCTCATCCTCAGCCAAACATCACTGGTGCCCTGGGCTAACGAATCCCTCACTAGGCCGTCCTCCACCTCTCCCCACTCACACTTCCTAGCTAGGTTACGAAGCCTCGACAAAAAGGACTTCAGGGACTTGCCCGTCCGTTGTTTAAGGCCGTAAAACTTGCCCCCGCTCTTGGAGCGAGTGTAAGAGTCTCTGCACGCGTTACTCATTATTTAAAATAACTCCAGTTTACCTCGTCGCCAAATGTTATGTCTAGAAATAAAGGAGTGGGAGGAACGACTTCATGCAACATGGAACTCTCATTATTATAGTGAACTTGGGGTTTATATACAGAGGGGCTGTGCCCACCTCACGCCACCCTAGGGGGCGGGCACTACTACACACACACACACACACACACACACACACACCCAACACAGCCCAGCCACCATTTGGCCTCGTACCAGCAGCAACAGCCCTGATAATATCTGGCCTAGTCCAGGCCTCAGCCAGTCTGCTCACCATCCATCCATCCATCCATCCTCTTCTGCTCACCATGAGGAAGGTAAAGAAAGTTAAGCAGGATTACTTCAGACTGTAAATTCAACAAAGGAAGAACAAAAGCAAAAGCAGCATCTATTTTTCCAGATTGTTTATCATGCTAAAGTAAAATGTGACATTAAGTCAAAGCCAAAAGGTTTTCTGGATGGACATCTAAACATATGGAGCATTATGTCAAGAACAGAACAGATTTATACATTAGAGTCTGACTCAAACATAGACTGTCTCTGCTTAACAGACCTGGCTCCACCAAAATATACCAACATGATGGATATTCCTGCGTGTCTCTGCTTTAGAAAAGACAGATTGTTGGGCAGGGAGGGGGGAGTGAAGATCTTTATTAAAGAGAAGTACAAATGCTGAGAGAATGAAATACTCCTCATGAATGTGCAGCCCTCAGTGTGACTCTCACCTCAGATGAATTTTAATATCGCCGTTTTATATAATGCACCTTCATGTGTTAACTCCTGTTAGGATGAATTACAAAATGTAATGAAAAAGCTTGACTCCTACCATGAGACGATACGGTACGGTGATTTAACATCAACTCGTCAGATAAAAATAGGAAACAAAAGTTGAAAATGGTTATGTCAAAATTTAATTTTCAGCAAATGATTAAAGGAGCCGCGAGAATCACTAGAACTTTAATTGATATGATATTTACCAATAAACGAGACTGGATAGCAAAAGGTACAGCCTACTGACTGGACCATCAGACCACAATATTGTCAGAAAAGTGTGGAAAGAGCAGCCGTGTTATTCTGGTAGCAGCAGCCCTGACGACAGAAGAGCGTCAGTCCCAAGTCAAAGTGGGTGAAGTTTGAATGTGACCTTAAGAATATTGATTGGAATCAGCTTGAGGAAACTGATGGCGTGGATAGGTGCTGTAAATCTACGACTAACTCCGTCGTAAATTTAAGAGAAAAATATATCACAGAAATTAAAAATGAAAGAACTTTACGAGATCTGGCTTTAAAAGCAGAACTGACCTCAAATCTTAATACTGATTGGTTAACCTACAAAAGTTTAAGGAATAAAGTTGTTCTGGAATTACACAAAGCAAAAGTCTCATACTATACACAACCAACAGGAAATGCTAAGGCTGACAGCGCCTCCTTGTGGAAACAATTTAACTAACAAATCATATAGTCAAAAACGGATTACGGAACTGAAAAATAAATAATGTAAATGTCACTGATAATGCCACCATGACACAGATTTAACACATACTTTTTATAGTCAGTAGAAGAACTTATCAAAACTTTTGAATCCTTTACTACAAGTCATGATAGAGTCTGTATAGAATCATCAGATTCCTTTCAGCCTAGTTGATACAGCATCCTGTTCTGTATTGTTCCTTGGCAGAGGTATGCCGTCTCTGATGACTGTTGTTCTGCATTGATCCTCCCTACTCCTCTGGTCAGCTCTTTCATGCCGTGGATGATTCTTCTCCTTCAGGTCACTGGTTTGATGTTTTTGGTAATTACGCCCCTCCATAAAGCTCGTCTCCGCGGCTGTCGTCATCTCACCTGAATCACTCCTGAACAATGCCGTTTTTCTACTCGGAAACCAGAAGATAAAAGCTACAGCGGTGCTGCTGCGCCGGAGGGTGGAGGGAGGTGCTGCCACTGCTACAGAATGACCATAAAGGAGCTCTCAGTTCTGTGGCGTCGCTCCACTGCTCCTCTGTCCAGAAAAATAAAGCTACAAAGCCACACCGAGGACGGCTAGCCTGTCGGCGGCTGCTCCAGTGTGTCCTCGCTCCCCCACCACTGTAATGTACCTGTTGACCTTGAGCTTCAGTCTGGGAGGAGTGGAGGCTCTGAAAATGTTTTAGGGAGTAGAGGGTGAACGCCGCACAGTCCAGCGGCTGACAAGATGTTTAACAAGGCCGTACGTGCCACTGCTCACAGGCGCATTCATGCCGTTTGGTGGGGATGGCCCTCCAGATGACATCAGAGTGAGGCCCAGAATCCAAACTGCTGCTGCTGCTGATGTTCTCCTCACCAAACCTCAGCAGCTAAAAGCATCGTTAAGATGCCGATCTGGGAAATATGTAGAGTGGAAACGGATCGGCTGAACAACATTAATGGGTTTACAACCTGTGGCCCAGGCCTGTTATGGGGTCCTGAGTGGTTACCGATAAGTGACTGTTCAGCTCAGTCATCATGTGAGGTCATAACACCTCAGGGTTTAATTACTGCAGAACCATTTTACACACGGCGAAGGAGCTCTCCTCAAAACAAGCCATTTTTATAGCATGTTGTTTTAAATGCTAATGAGTCCCGGCTCACCTCGCGGTCCCTCTGTCACCATTTCTCTGGCATTCATGTTTTGATGGTGACGCCACGTTTAGAGCTAACGTTAGCCTTTAGCATGTTGTAGCCTGAGAAACATTACGGGTAGCAGTTAAGTAGATCTATGAGCTGCTAAGGCTGCTATCTATTCACCAGTACGTCCTGTTTATCACATGTTGTTGTGGTGCCACTGTACAATGTAGTTTCAACCTGTTGGACAGAAAGTATTATTGAAGTAATGCAAGCATTTCTTTGGTTTTCTTCAGAAATGTTTAACAAATACTGTCCGAATGCTAAACGTCTTAAAACCCAAATAAAGCATTTAGCTCATTTCTCACGGGGCTGCAACTGATGGGGACAAATTGCAAAAGGTGTTCATAAGGGATTTCTAAAATGTCTTGAAACGCCCACATAAGTCACAGGGCCTCACTCTTCTCTTGCTGGAATTTTTAATATATTCAAAAAAATTGCACAACAGATTTTGTCTCAAAATAGTCCCAGAGTTGTCATGGGTGTCTCAAGCTTGTCTCGACTCCTTCTCAGCTTAGTTTCCAGTGTTACAAATAGACAATTTGGTGAGTTGTTGGCGACCAGTGAATCAACCACTGTGACTGACTGGAGACAAAAATGAGAACATCTCCAGCACAAGACAGGCACGGACTGCCTCAGAACCCCAAAATTATGTGTCAGTTGAGAATAAATTGCAAACAAATTGTGACATAATAAAGACACTGTGTGCAAACTGTGGGAGGCATCCTGATCAGATGCCCAAACCACCTCAACAGGAGCAGCGGTTCTACTCTGAGCCTCTCATGGATGACTGAGCTCCTCACCCTATCTCTAAGGGTGAGTCCAGCAATCCTACCAAGAAAGCTCATTCCAGGCGTTTGTATCCACGATCTCATTGTTTCGATCATTACCCAAAGCTCATGACCATAGGTGAGGGTAAGAACGTAGATTGACTGGTAAATCGACAGCTTTGCTTTAGAACTCAGCTACCTCTTCACCACAACAGACCGGTACAGCGTCCGCATCACTGCAGATGCTGCTCCAATCCATCTGTCAATCTTTCGCTTCATTCTCCCCTCACTCATGAATAAGACCCTGAGATACTTAAAGTCCTCCACTTGGGGCAGGAGCCTGTCCCCAGTAAAGAGAGGACAATCCACCCTTACCTGGCTGAGAACCATGGACTCAGACTTGGAGGTGCTGATTCTCATCCCAGCCACTTCATACTCAGTAGCAAACTGTCCCAGCAAGACATGTAGGCCCTTGCTTGATTAAGACAACAGGACATCATCTGCAAACAGCAGAGATGAGATCCTGTGGTCACCGAGCATGACACCCTCTGGTCCTTGGCTGCACCTAGAAATCCTGTCCATAAAAATTATGAACAGGATCAGTGACAAAGGGCAGCCCTGGGGGAGTCCAACTCTCACTGGAAATGTGTCCAACTGGGTGTTGGCCATATGAACCAAACTCTTGCAATGGTTGTATAGGGACTGGACAGCCCATAATAACAAGTCCGATACCCTATACTCCTGCAGCACCCCCACAAGAGACAATGAGGGATGCATTTGAATGCTTTCTCCAAGTCCGCAAAACACATGCGGATTTGTTGGGCAAATTCCCACAAACTCTCGAGGATTCTTGAGAGGGTAAAGAATTGGTCCGATGTACCATGGCCAGGACAAAAACCACATTGCTCCTCCTGGGTCTGAGGTTTGACCAGGACACACTGGAGAGACTACATCTCCTAGCTGGTCTGGGAACATCTTGATATCCTCTCTGAAGAGCTGGAGCAGGTGACCGGGGAGAGGAAAGTCTTGGCGTCTCTATTTGAGCTGTTGCCTCCGTGACCCGGACCTCCCAAAAAGTAATAGATGATGGATGGTGTATAAATTGTGACAAAAAATATGCATATTTGCTTGAATGCTGTCATGGCTGGCCCTCGCGGGCCATCAATGAGACGCTATAGGCCAACTGGTGAGTTTGCATATTTATTAACAAAAGACATAAATGACAAAATAAACAGCCACGTGGGGCAAAAACACATACAACGACTTAGGCTCAAGACAATAGGGTAAGATACAAGACTAAGAACTTCGCAGATGAATAACACTTACTGAGACTGAGAATCAAGAGGGTGACTGGAGCCGGGGTTAGGGACTCCAGCCGAACGTTGTGAGGAACCAACGCTGTGTGAGGTCGCAGCCAGGAGTAACCTCAGCTGCTCCCTTAAATAAGGCACAGACATTAATCCGGCAATGAGAAACTAATCAGAGGAATGTGGATCAGCTGTCACGACGCAGCTCGGCTCTGACAGCTGGAAGCCCCGCCGTGACGCTGTCATAATAAAAGCCCTGGATGTCATAGCAAACACAACACAGAAGAATGGGGAAAATACTTGATGATCCGAGCCCGGACAATATCAGTGCTCAGACCATGACAAATGTTGTGCGAATATCGTAAGCACCAATTCCGTCTGATTTCAAATGAAAATTGTGACTGAAGTTTGTATATTCTCTCACTGTTAATGGCACAATTCCAACCTCTCGCTAACGTGCAAACAACCTCTACAAGATGTAATCCTGATGTAAACTTGGCCCGACCCATTTGTGCTGACCTAGCTAAGTTTTTGTTTCATCATGGTTCAATAAATTGCCTCATTAACAAATAAAATGGGCCAGAATGACGTGAGACTTAACGAAAATGTGTCATTAATGTAATTTGCTCAACAGCAGGAATCAGCGGGACCACTGCAACGTTCTACCTGACAGGCCATTCTTGTGTGTAAAATGCTGCTGCAGTTATTAAACTCTGAGGCGTTTTGACTAAATTGTACCATAGAATTTTCATTAACCTCTGTTAGCTGTGACAGCAAATTAACAAGTGAGAGAGCATGAAACGTTTGAACAGTTCTTCGATAATTCATCGTTGTAATGATGAAGAGAAAACCTGGAAAAAGGCTGGTTGTTTTGTGGTACAGTTCAGGTAAATTTATTTAGTTGTTATATGAGATTAAAACACCCCACAGTCTCCTCTGTGATCCATTTTTTCAAGGGAGGATTGGTTGATGGACGATTAAAAGTCTCTGTATAAAGATGCATTGTCTTTGGCCAATGAATCTTTTTACACATGAGGTTCTAAATGTTTTTTTCAGTGTTTTTGGTGAGTTTTGCTCCTGATCCGTCATGTTTTTTTCACGTCAGCAGCTCCAACATTTCTTGCTGCATGTGCATAAAATCTTTGGCCCAATAAAGCCTTGTTTGTCAATTATAATGGAGCATCGTCAGCAATAAGGCACCTCTGCTTCTGATGATGGAGGAGCAAATAAAGTGGAGAGACAAGGAGGAGGAGAGCATAAAAACAACCAAAAACCCCAAACTGATCACATTCATCCACCAGAATAGAAACATAAATCTGACAATGAATAAATCAGGAAGAATCCACAAAAAAATTCTACATTAAAAAATCATATGAACAGAGGCAAAAATTAAGATGAAAAAAAGGTACAAATCTGTTGCAAAAAATAAACATTTCTAGAAGAACTGGAAAATGAATAAAAAAAGCATTGCAATTAACAAAAAATAAAAAAATTACAAAAGAACATAAATTTTCAGGAAAAAATTACAAATTTATAAGAAAGCTGATACTGTTTGAGACAAAGTTTGGATCTAAAAAAATCCAAATTTGCTAAAAAGTTAAAGTTTGAGATCATTTACTTGGATAAACAGATGCAATTCTATGAGAAAAGTTAACAGTTTTAAGAAAAAAAACACTTTCTTTATAAAAGTTACAAATCAAGATGTTGTTTAGCAGTTTACGCTAACTTTGTTTAACTGTCATTTTAGCTTTCCTGTTAATGTTACACCTTTAAACCATCTTAGCTTGTAAGCTAGCATTTTTACACGTTGCTTTTAATTGGTATATTTAGGCTAATTTTTTCAACATTGTACAAGGTTAGGCTAGGTTGCTTCTCAGTGTAGAAGCAACTTAAGTTAACTAAGTTAAGTTAACTTATCAAATTAAGCTATCTACTTCCGCGCTAACTTTATTCAAATTTAGGCCATTTTCCCTTTTAAGGTAGTGTTTATCAATGTTCAACTTTAGCGTTTTTAAGTTAACCTTCTTTAGCTTTAGGCTGTTTGTGTTTTAAGTTGTTTATTCAGCTTTAAGCTACAATACGGCACCTTTTATGCTAACATTCCAGCTACATCTTTTAGCTTTAAGCTATTTTGCTTTTATGCTAACCTTGTGTTAGGTTTGTGCTATGAAAGGATTTCATAACAGAAACGGCGTGATGGCGTAGCCAGCCGGTGATGTCATCACGCCGACCGATATAGGGGAGAGGCGGCCATCTCACGCTCTCTTTGCTATGGCCTGTTCTCAGGGGTATCTCAGGGAGCTGAATGCTAATGTGTGCAATGTAATATTAAACATCGTGTAATAAAGTTCTAGTTCTAGCACAGCATCCTTGTCCGTCTTCTTTACCAGGTTTGTGTACATAACAGTTAGGTCTTTTCATCTTTTATGGTAGCATTTTTCAGTGTTAAGCATGTATTTAACATCTTTAAGCTAACTTTGTTCAACTTTAAGCCATGGTACTAACATTTTACAACTTTAGACCATTTTAGCTTTCAGGCTAGCAATTCTTAGTTAGCTTTCTTCAACTTAAGATGTTTCATATTTGATGTTACAACTGTGCACACCGAGGCCATTTTAGCTTTGAAAGTGACAGTTGGATGCCACAATGCACATCATGTTTGGAGGAGAAATGGCACTGCACATCAGCCCCAAAATACCATACCAACAGTGAAGTTTGGAGGTGGGAGCATCATAGTGTGGGGGTGTTTTCTGGCACATGGTACAGGCAGACTTCATATAATTGAAGGAAAGAGGAATGGACAAATGTACAGCAACATCCTTGATAAGAACCTGTTGCCATCTGCCAAGATGCCGAAGATGAAACGAGGGTGGACATTTCAGCAAGACAAAGATCCCAAACACACAGCCAAGGAAACTCTCAACTGGCTCCAGAGAAGGAAAATAAAGCTGCTAGAATAGCCCAGTCAGTTGCCTGACCTGAATCCAACTGAAAATCTAAGGAACAAACTGAAGATCAGCGATCATAGAAGACACCCATGGAACCTTCAAGATTTGAAGACAGTTTGTGTAGAAGAATGGGCTAAAATCACTCCTGAGCAATGCCTGCACCTAGCTTCTCCATACAGGAAGCGTCTGGAAGCTGTTATTACCAGCAAAGGCTTTTCTAGTAAGATAAGACAAGATAAGATAAGCCTTTATTAGTCTCACAATGGGGAAATTCCAAGATTGCAGCAGCAAACGGATAGCAGCACTCAGATCAATAGTTAATAAGGTAATAAGGTGAGAACTGGTTAGCCAAAGCAGTAAGCATAGCAGGCAACACCTCCCATCCCTCATACTCCCTCTTCAGCCCCTTGCCCTTCGGGAAAAGATACCTCCAGGCCCGCTCCACAAGACTGCTAAACAGCTTCATTCATCAGGCCATCAGGACCCTGGATCTGTCCACCCCCCACCCCCTTCCCCCCGGACCGTAACGCACTCACCGGCACAATAACTACCTCAGCTGTTGGCACAGAAAGACTGGCACACCAACAGTATTACACCTGCTGCTGGGTGTCTGTGCACTTTAACTGCAACCATTTGCAAATGCCATATCTGCTGCTGTCTGTCATTGCAATACTGATCATGTGCTATCTGTTATCTATCTGCATTACTATCTATCCATCTATCTGTTACTGTCTGCACCTACACTACTGCACTGAACTGCAACTACGGGTATTACATCTCTAGTTTTCTGTATATAGGATTGCTGGGTTTACCATTGTTTTATCATCGTTAATTGTTTATCTCTGTTTGCACTATGGGAGGTCTGGGTCTATCTTTTGTCGCCATTTGCACTACGGGTTGCATTGCTGTACATAGATTGTTGTTGTTTTCTTCTTTCTAGCCTTATTCCTTTTTTATATTGTGCACACCGCTGAAGAGAGAGAGAAACACCATTTCAGTTCTCCTGTATGTCCTGTATGTATAGTAGTACTGATAAATAAAATCTTTGAATCAAATTTATATTTTTTTGTATACTTTTATTAATCCCAGAGGGAAATTCAGGGCGTCCACCTGGGTGGATGAAGCAGCCACGGTGCGGTGCTATCCCTTCACCATTCACACACAGGGCCACTTTAGAGTCTCCAGTTAACAGAACCTGAATGTTTTTGGCCTGTGGGACGAAACCGGAGTAAACCCATGCAGATACGGGGAGAACATGCAAACTCCACACAGAAGGGTCGCTGACGGTCAGGAGGTGGGATTGAACCCTTAATGGGCAGCGATGGAATTGATCTCATGACCTTCTTACTGTGCTGCCACTGTGCTAACCACTGTACCAGTAAGCTGGTGAAGGAAGGTAGATAGATCAATCGATCTATCTATCTATCTAACCCAAACTGGGTAATTACAGTGTAACAGCAGCATGACAGTAGACGACCCAACGACAGAAACACACGCATGACAGACAAAGGGCTTACCCATGGGAAGTATAAATGATAAATAAATCTCACATCAATGGCTCGGTCAGAAATATGTTTAATGAGAACAATGTTGATGTGTTCATTACTTATTTTCCCCGCTGTATATCCACCGGAGTGTGTCTTTAAACCAGGATTAATCCATGTTAAAATTATGCAAGTAAACAATTACAGCTTTTTGCTAACATTGAGCCATTTTCATGCTCACATTTTTAGGTGTTTAGCTGTTATTTGCTATTTTAAGGCTAATTTAATCAACTTTAAGGTGACTTGCTCTAATGCAAATGGTGTTTTTTTCTTTCAAATCATTTTAGCTGTTAAGCTAGCATCTATCAGTGTTCAACTCAACATTTTTAAATGAGCCTTCTTTAGCTTTAGGCTGTCTGGGTTTTCAGCTGTTCACCTTTACTTGGCTTTGCCTTTATGCTAATATTTAAACTGCAGCTTCAGTCTCCATGTTAATTTTTAATCACTTTAGACTATTTTAGCTTTTAATTTTTAAGCTAGCAGTCTTCAGTTTAAGCTAGTTTTGCTCCATGCTAATGCCAGTTCAGTTTTTAAGCTAGCATTCATCAGTGTTAAATTTATACCTTTTTAAGTTAATGTTCTTCAACTGTGAGCTGCTTTTCTGTTCACGCAGCACTTTCATTTTTCTTTATTTCAGGAAAGCATTCTCAGCTCTCAGCATTCTCACATTTTCATCAGGAAATGCTCATTTTTACAGACGTACTTGAGTCTTTATGTGGAACAAATGGCTGGTGATCCACCATGGCTGTGCGGCTGGTTTTTGCAGACGTTCACAGCACCACATGTTTACTCTGCTCACAGATTTCCCTGGCAGAAGCTCTGACAGGCGACCTTGAAATTTGCTTTCTCCACATCTTTCTTGGTACTTCAGAGTGGAGCGAGCGCTCCGGTGGGAGCAGGTGAACAACCACTGGGGAGCTTCATTGACACGGGGCCACGCGGAGAGACGAGAGCTGAATTTAGGAGGAAATCAGAATGATTTTGGGAGAGGAACATGTTCAGAGACGGTCGTAATGACCCAGCAAGAGACCGAGTGAGTGTGGAATAACTGTTGAGACGCCTCTGACAGAAAAACATCCAAAACACTCAGAAATTCAACAGAACAAACAAGCTAACGGAGACTCGTGCATTAATAAGAAAGCTGTTCAAATGTTTTCAGCATTTCTTCATCCTCAGTAAACTGCATCAATGTTTTTCAGACATTTGACTTTTTGCTTTAATTTGGAACTTTTTCGTGTAAATTTGCAACCCTTTCTGCAAATGAAATTCTGAAACTGGGGCAGAACCAGGGCTGAACTGGCCATCTGGCATACCGGGCATTTGCCTGGTGGGCCAATGGGTCGTCATCAATATAATTATGTAGCCATGGCTTCATGGACTGCTGCGCACCAGCCTTTGAAGTACTGACAGCAGCCCATTGGTTTATTACCTCCGTCAAGAAGGTTATGTGATCATCGGCATTGGTTTGTCTGTCTGTTTGTTTGTTTGTTAGCAAGATAACTCAAAAAGTTATGGACGGATTTTCATGAAATTTTCACAGATTGTCAGAAATAGGGTATCCTACAGATGATTAGATTTTGGTGATCCTACAGATGATTAGATTTTGGTGGTGATCCGGATCACCGTCCACAAGAAAACCGCCATTACGCAAAATGCCATTTTCGTGAATAACTACTAAACCACTAATCCTATCATTATCAATCCAATTGCTTGTCATCCAATTGCTTGTCATATGTTTTCATGGTTAACGAATCTGAAAGCGCACACACAAACACTGTATGGGGGGAACTGTGGCGCTAAACCGCCATTACGGAAAATGCCATTTTCGTCAATAACTACTGAACCACTAATCCTATCATTGTGAATCCAATTGCTAGTCATATGTTTTCATGGTCAAGGAATCTGAAAACGTACACACAAACACTGTATGGTTGGAACTGTGGCGCTAAACCGCCATTACGGAAAATGCCATTTTCGTCAACAACTACTGAACCACTAATCCTATCATTGTGAATCCAATTGCTAGTCGTATGTTTTCATGGTCAAGGAATCTGAAAACGTACACACAAACACTGTATGGGTATGGGGGGGAACTGTGGCGCTTGGCGGAGGTCTGCGCTGTCAGAGTGCTTTTCTAGTTTTCATTACTGACACTGGACTGGCCAATCAAATCTCTCAGTGCACCCCGAACAATGCAAACCCTTCCTTCCCAGTGCTCCCCGACCCCTTTCAGAGTTGAGTTTAGTGTGGAAGAAACTGTGTGGCAGCAGAAGTGTTGGATGAAAAAGTTGAGTTGAAAAGATTAGGGGAAAAAATAAAAAATGGAAATAAATGTCACTAAATATATTAAAATAAAGACACATTAGTTGGTTAAAAAGGTCCAGACAAAGCTTTATGTGTCAAACTTTATGTTTTAGTCTACTAATTCCAATATCAAGTCAAACTTCTGAGTGTATTTGAATGCAACGTCAGCTTCCATCACCCCGGGCCCTCCCTATCCCAACAGTAAAAAAGGTGACGGGACAGGACGCGCTGCAGCTTTTCTTCAGGTAACACCTGAACATTTCATAATGATGTATGAAAAGCATGAAGAGTTTCTGGGTCCGTCTGAATTCATTCAGTAAGAGAGTGATGCACACCTGCAAACATTTAGGGTTTAAAGTATGTGAGGTTTTCACCTAAAATAGCCTATAATATAACAGAAAATATGGTAAATGCCATTCACTTATATAGCGCCTTCTCCTCATCTCTACATGACCAAAGCGCTTTACAGAGCCTGCTGTCCACCATCACACACCGATGGTGGAGCTGCCATGCACCAGCGCTGGCCTGACCCGCCGGGGGTTCAGTGTCTTGCTCAAGGACACTTCCACATGCAGACTGCAGACAGAGCGGGAACTGAACCCCTGACTCTCCCATCAGTAGTCAGCCACACTACACCTGCACCACAGCTCCACAGCTGCCCCTGCGTCTTTGCTCATTTTATTTTTGATTTTTAATTTGTGACCCATGCTGGCAAAATGAGTGGGAATGCACACCGCGTCATTACGAGCTGCAGGCAGGAGAAGTCATAAACATGACGCTTTCTTTGGTTGCTAGCGGCAGGTCTGGGAACACCCCCGTGAGTGCCTGCTATCATTGGAAAGCTTAGAAATCGTACTTTCTAAAAATACCTATGTTTTGGTGGAAGACGTAACTCCCAACCGATCGAACGCGAGTTTTAAACCTAGCCAAAATAGAAACAAATCGAACGTTACCTCAGTTTTGATAATTTGCTCACAATGACTCATTTTGCCAGCAGGGGTCACAAATATGAGAAAAAACCTCAAATGTGTGACAGTAAAGTCTCAATTGTCGAAGAAAAAAGCCATAAATTAGCACTAAACACAAATTATGAAAAAAAGTTGATTAAAGTGGGAAAAAATCTTTACAAGGAAAAAGTAGGAAATTTAGAATAAAACTCATAAATTTAGGCCAAAAATCTCAAACTGTCCAGATTAAAGTGACATGTCAGTAATTTCTTCTCCAGCTACTTTGGGGTGATTACTCTTACGATGGGGGGCTGAAACGTTCATAGAGGTCCAGTTTGAGCAGATGTGGTTTATCTTTCAGCCGCAGGATCCAAGCGCTGCCACTCTGATGGAAGAAGTGTGTGGAGGCTGTGTTGGAAAATAAACCCCGTTTGGTCAAGTTTGACCCCTAGAAACGCTTCAGCCCCCCTTCCATGTGTATTTGAGTGACAATATAGAAAGATAAGCTACATTTGTGGACACTTTCAGGCTTCTCTGCCACCTAAATTAGAGTTTTTTTCAATTGAAAATGTAGAATTTTTTTTATGTGAATTTGGAAAGTTCTCAAACTTTTTTTCATGATTATTTTAATTCTTTTTTTTTAAATTATAGACTTAACAAAATTTTGAAATGTCGAGACAACTGAAACTTCATGAAAAATTTTGATCATAGATTGACATTTTTTTTCTTGAATTTGTAACTTTTGTGTGATAAACTGGCATAATTATTGTCTTCTGTCTTTGCACTTTTGCCTCAATAATTTCCCCTCATCTTTTCATTGATAATTTTTCATTGATCATTTTCCTTTAATTATTGCAAATGAGCTGCATTTTTTGATTTTCTGACCTTTTTCTCAACAATTTATTCATTTACTTTTTCTGAATGAATTTATTGTCTTTTAAATAACTTCCCGTGTTGACCTGGGCCTCCGACTGATCTCCCCTCGAGCGACCTGGATCCAGCGCCGGTGAGCTCGTAAGGGCACACAGAAAGGAGTCGGTGAGGTCAGGTACCGGAGCACTATATGCCGCTGGGGTGGAGCGCTCAGGGGACTGCACACCCTGAGTCTCCTTGCCAGGAGGCAGGCAAAATTGTTCATCAACCATGAAAGTTAAGTGAGAAATAACTTGCCTGTCCTCCTGGCACGGGACATCCTCCGCGGCCTCCGAGACGTTTCCTCTTCTCTCCGAGTGTTCCTCCTCGTGCTGCACCAGCGAGACCGGAAGTTTCTTCCAATGGGAGTTCCTCCTCTTCTTCCTCCCGGATGGCTCAGGAACCAGATAGTCTGGGATGCAAAGTGCCGCACTGGACAGCGAGTCGCCATGCCGAGAAGCTCCGTCTTCTCCGGAGAGGGAAGCGGAGTGGCTGCGAGAAGCTTGAGCGCTGGGGGATCCTTATCCCACCAGCCGTTTAGCAATGGCCATCCGACTCCTCCTCACAGTGCTCCCCCTCCATCCGGCAGTTGAACCGGGCCAGTCTCCGCTCCTCCTTTGCACGGCGCTCCTCCTTAATCCAGCAGTCAAGCTGGGCAAGTAAGGCCAATCACTCCTCCTCCGTCGTTGAGCCCGTGGCTTGAGTTGGTGCAGGGGGTGGAACCCTCACAGCCGGGGAAGCGCATTCTTGGGCCTCTCTCTCACGGCGCTCCTCCTCGATCCAATGGTTTATCGTGGCCAGCAACCCCAGTCTCTCCTCCTCCATCATAATGTCTGAGGATTGGGCAGGCGCCGGCCCGGGAGAAGAAAGACAACCGCAAGGAGAGGAGGTCTTCCTCCGCCGGGAACGTCTAACAGGTGGCTGGCTCCGGTGTCGGAGCGGCACCCTCCAGCTCCATGTCCGGCGAGGGAAGGATGGTGGAGAGGATGGCATCCACCCTAGGAATGATCCAGAGGTTAGGATGGCGCCGCTCAACGTTCTCTGTGACGAGCCATGCCCACTGCACGTCCTCAAAACTGCGGCCACTGAAAGGCAAAGATCATCTCTTCCAACAGTTCCTGGGCTCTCTGCTCCTCGTCCATCCCGCTCATCCCGCCGTTACTCGAGGAGAAAAGGAAAAAGGGGTGAAAGAAAAAGAAAAAAAATGCACCTCTACTCTGCTGGTTTTTTTCTGAATGGTCAGGGCATTCTGTCATGATTCCTTGTGCGCCATTATGCGGTACACGAGGGAGAGAATAAAAACCCAATAGCAGGAGTAGAACGTGCCATTTATTAACTTAAACCACAACAAAATAACCAGTCCAGCTGACCACACAAATACAGAGTTGCAAAGATGAATAAAGGCCACCAGACATACAGGACGCCACCCAGATGCTCTACAGCCCGGCGAAGGGAATGCCTAGTGCCGCAGAGCTGTTGTCGACACAGGGAGAAAGACAAACATGAAACTTATGGAACTGGAGCGATCCGGGGCTGTTTGTGCAGTCTGATGGATGAGGGAGTGAAGCAGGGTCAGACGCTAACATCAAGGAATCCTCCGTCTCGAAATGTCACGCTGAATACTTGTAGGTAGTGAGACACATACGTGGAGAACACGCCACCACGTACGAGGGTGAATGCCCCGACAATCTCTTCCCACAAACGAACGATTTACGAACAACATGAACAAAGCGTATTTATAATGAAACTAACGAGGGAAGAGATTGGCGGTGTGAGGAAACGTGGCCTGAACATAATTAAACCCAGGTGTGCATGAGTGAGTGTCTGAGCGTGTGAATGGGAATGAATGGAGTGAGTGTGTGTATGTGTGTGAACACCCGATAAAGCACAGCTGATGGCACTTGACAGGAGGAGGGGGCGTGCCCGAGCTGTCAAAGAGCGAAGGCCCAATAGCTCCCTGAAGCGCCTGGTGGAAAATAGGGCAAAATAACCATAAGTCAGAACTGGGGTTGAAACCACCAAACCCAGGTTCATGACAACTTTATTCTAGTAAATTTGAACCTTTTTACTCTATATGTTTGTGATGGTTTTTTTTCCTTGTAATTGTGTAGCTTTTTTTCAAAGTTTTGCACCCTTGGAAAATTTTGAGACTTTAGTTATGACAAAATATTTATTTAAAATAGGTAATAAAGTCTTTCTTTCTTTCTTTCTTTAAAAACACATGGATTCTCTTGTCAAGGGCAAAACTGCGATGTTAAGACCATTAAGTGCGAGGGTTGAATGTTGCAGCTTAACAAATTGTTGATTAACAAAGTTTTTAATATTAGAAGATGTACGATAATCTGGTAATTATTTAATGTCTCTGCACATCCCTGCAATTGTTGTAAGGGGAGAAGCTTTATGTGATGAAATTATTCCTAGTTTGGCATCTTTGAAACAGGAAATTATGTGACGATGTGACTAATTATTGTATTGCCCCATTTTTCCTGTTGACTAGTCCTCAACTTTGCTGTTGCTTTGGGGACTGGCACCAGACTTTCACATGTTGAACTGGACCGTCTGTGTGCTGATGTTGGTTTGTGGGGAGCAAGGTGTTAGACTTCTCCACCCAGAGATCAATGGACCAAGACAGGAGAGGTCGCCGGGGGGTCCAGACGGAACAGCAAAGGCTAGGCACCCCCCGGGGAGCAGATGCGGGGCCGCCAGGAGAGGAGTGAAGTGCGGCACCTATGTAATATCATGTTAATGCGCCGCACAGGCTTTGTTATGAAATGAATATGAGGTCGGAGCCCCGGGCCACTATGCATGTAATTAAGGGTATAAAAATGAAACGCACAGTGGCCTAGGAGTTCTTTTGTGATCCTGATCTGTTAGAGGGAGAATAAAGTCTGTGTTGATCCAGCTCGTTGCCTTGCCTGATCATTCCCTCTACAGGTTCACCGATCATGGTGGCCCCTGGACCAAAAATACCAGGCTGACTGCTCTGGGCAGAAAGAGGCAAATTACAAAACTGGAGGGAAAAAAACAATCGCCAATTTGCAAAACTTGGGGAAGAAGTCATAACTTTAAAAAACTGGAGCAAAAAAAAAAAAAAAAAAAAAAAAAAAAAAATATATATACACTCACCGGCCACTTTATTAGGTACACCATGCTAGTAACGGGTTGGACCCCCTTTTGCCTTCAGAACTGCCTCAATTCTTCGTGGCATAGATTCAACAAGGTGCTGGAAGCATTCCTCAGAGAGTTTGGTCCATATTGACATGATGGCATCACACAGTTGGCGCAGATTTGTCGGCTGCACATCCATGATGCCAATCTCCCGTTCCACCACATCCCAAAGATGCTCTATTGGATTGAGATCTGGTGACTGTGGAGGCCATTTGAGTACAGTGAACTCATTGTCATGTTCAAGAAACCAGTCTGAGATGATTCCAGCTTTATGACATGGCGCATTATCCTGCTGAAAGTAGCCATCAGAAGTTGGGTACATTGTGGTCATAAAGGGATGGACATGGTCAGCAACAATACTCAGGTAGGCTGTAGCGTTGCAACGATGCTCAATTGGTACCAAGGGGCCCAAAGAGTGCCAAGAAAATATTCCCCACACCATTACACCACCACCACCAGCCTGAACCATTGATACAAGGCAGGATGGATCCATGCTTTCATGTTGTTGACGCCAAATTCTGACCCTACCATCCGAATGTCGCAGCAGAAATCGAGACTCATCAGACCAGGCAACGTTTTTCCAATCTTCTACTGTCCAATTTCGATGAGCTTGTGCAAATTGTAGCCTCAGTTTCCTGTTCTTAGCTGAAAGGAGTGGCACCCGGCGTGGTCTTCTGCTGCTGTAGCCCATCTGCCTCAAAGTTCGACGTACTGTGCGTTCAGAGATGCTCTTCTGCCTACCTTGGTTGTAACGGGTGGTTATTTGAGTCACTGTTGCCTTTCTATCAGCTCGAACCAGTCTGGCCATTCTCCTCTGACCTCTGGCATTAACAAGGCATTTCCGCCCACAGAACTGCCGCTCGCTGGATATTTTTTCTTTTTCGGACCATTCTCTGTAAACCCTAGAGATGGTTGTGCGTGAAAATCCCAGTAGATCAGCAGTTTCTGAAATACTCAGACCAGCCCTTCTGGCACCAACAACCATGCCACGTTCAAAGTCACTCAAATCACCTTTCTTCCCCATACTGATGCTCGGTTTGAACTGCAGGAGATTGTCTTGACCATGTCTACATGCCTAAATGCACTGAGTTGCCGCCATGTGATTGGCTGATTAGAAATTAAGTGTTAACGAGCAGTTGGACAGGTGTACCTAATAAAGTGGCCGGTGAGTGTATATATATACAGTATATATATGAATTTGAAACGGGTGAGAAAGAAAATGCAACTTTACAAAACTACTGGGGAAAAATTTGCAAATTTACAAGATGGTAAAAAGTCAAAAATTAAAAAAAAGTGGAGGGGAGATATAGGTTTATGAAACTGGGAGGAAAAAGTCAGATTTATTAAGCGGGAAAACATCACAGGTGTAAATTTAGTAAAAAAAATCAACAGCTACCACAAGATTATCACAGACTCACGGATTCCTGTAGGTTTCATCAGTGTTTCTTCGTCCCGGGATACAGACCTGCCTCTGCTGGAGAGCCGTTCATATTCAGAGCACATCTGGACCACTGCGGTCCATCCTGATGAACCACTGATGGACTGAAGCCTCTGAAGATACAGTGTGGGAATATTAAGAGGCAGGAAACCCTGAGATGTGTTTTTTTTATTTCTGAGATTTGAAAGAGCTTCAGTCCTGGAGGATACAACAGAAGATCACTGGTCTGTGGTTTCAACTGAGCATTAATTTCCTCAACATCAATAACACCCAGAGTGGAAACACTAACATGACGTTGTTGGTCCATTAAAACCAGACCGGTTCCTGTCATCTCCAGTCATGGTGTGTCTGACATCCAGGTAGAAATGTGGAGTCCTAATGAGGCTTTGTGGTGAAAAGTTCCTGAAGTGGAAAATGGCATCGGATCATTGTGGAGCCTAATTAATGGCATGTTCAAGGCTGCGGAACAAGTGAGACTTTAGTTGGGCAAACAGGAGAGCATCTTAAAAATCTGTGTTTATAGATTTATTTAGAAACGAAATTCCCGGACCACACTCTGGTTACACTTTAGGACATTCTTCATGAATACAAAAAATGTTTTCTTCGTAAATACAATAATTTTTTTTATTTGCCTTTTGTTCTTATTAAAGACGAAGATAGAAAGGAAATGCTTTTATCTTCTTCTCTTTACATGTTTCGACTGTTCACTGCAGTCTTTATCAGAAGTGTCAGCTGATTGCTGTGAGGACTTTCAACAGCGCAGCTGTGGAGAGGGTGAGCAGCACCAGGTTCCTGGGAGTGCACATCTCTGAGGCCCTCTCCTGGTCCAACAACACCACATCACTGGCCAAGAAGGCTCAATCTTGCCTCTATTTCCTCCAAAAACTGAGAAGAGCATGAGTCCCACCTCCCATCATGTGCTCATTCTACCGGGGCACCACTGAGCGCATCCTCACCAGCTGCATCACCGGTGTGGTATGGAAGCTGCACCACCGCCTGTCAGAAGACACTACAATGTACAGTGAAAGCAGCCAGCAAGATCATTGGTGCCAGTCTGCACCCCGGACATCTATCTCACCCGCAGAGCCATCAACATTGCAGGAAACACCTCCCACCCCTCACACTCCATGCCTGCAATGACTTTGCCTTTTTCTTTACTGACAGAATTCAGGAAATTAGTCAGTCAATGCTCCTATGCCAGGTGCTGGACATGCGCTTCCTCTGTGTTCAGATAGAGAAGATGTAAACACCATGGCTAATTATTTTTCCAATCAATCATAAAATCTTGGATGACATCATACGCCACCTGAAATCCATTACCTGCTGCCTCGATTCCTCCCAAGAGGATTTTTTTAGAAACGTTTCTGATTGTATGGCCTCAGATCTACTACAGATCATAAGCATGTCTCTGCATTCAGGCGTCTTCCCTCAGTGCTTTAAAACAGCTGTTATCAAGCCACTTCTAAAAAAGAGCAACCGAGACACCTCACTCATGAACAGCTATAAACCAATATCAAACCTCCCCTTTCTTAGTAAAATATACAAAGCCGTCTTTCAACAATTGTACAACTTCCTGACATTAAAAAACTGTTTTGATGTCTTCCAGTCAGGTTTTCGGCCACACCACAGCACTGAGACAGCTCTAGTTAAGGTTCTTAATGACATCCACTCCAATACAGATAATGGCAACATTTCAGTCTTGGTTCTACCGGACCTCAGTGCTGCATTGGACATGGTCGATCATAACATTTTACTAGACTGGCTGAAAAACTGGGTGGGACTTTCTGGTACAGCACTTAGCTGGTTTGAGTCCTATTTAAAATACAGAGACTATTTTGTGTCAATCGGTAACTACAAATCTGAGCAAACCAAAATATAACCTGTGGAGTTCCCCAAGGTTCCATTTTGGGACCTTTGCTTTTCAACATCTATATGTTCCCACTAGCTCAAATCATAAAAACAACAAAATATATTACCATAATTATGCAGATGATCCACAAATCTACATAACCGTCTCACCAGGAGACTATGGTCCAATTAAGATAAGATAAGCCTTTATTAGTCCCACAATGGGAAATTCCAGGATTGCAACAGCACAGGGATAGCAACACTCAGAGCAACAATCAGAAGGCAAGAAAAAAACAAGAACAGCTAGTTTAATATGTACATATTACTATATATATATATATATATATATATATATATACACAGTATATATATATAGAGAGAGAGAGAGAGAGAGAGACACACAGTGCAGAGCATTGTGGTTGGTGAATGTGCAGCAGAAAGTCTAAGCTCTCTCTCCCTCCGCGGGTGTGGCGGGCCAGCTGGATGTCTTTGGGCATGATGGTGGTGACCCTCTTGGCGTGGATGGCGCACAGGTTGGTGTCCACAAAGAGACCCATCAGGTAGGCCTCGCTGGCCTCCTGCAGAGCCATGACGGCGGAGCTCTGGAAGCGCAGGTCGGTCTTGATGTCCTGAGCGATCTCCCTCACCAGGCGCTGGAAGGGCAGCTTACGGATGAGCAGCTCCGTGGATTTCTGGTAGCGACGGATCTCTCTCAGAGCCACGGTACCGGTCCTGTAACGGTGAGGCTTCTTCATTCCGCCGGTGGCCGGAGCGCTTTTTTCGAGCAGCCTTGGTGGCTAGCTGCTTCCTGGGGGGCTTTTTCCTCCAGTAGATTTATGGGCGGTCTGCTTGGTTCTTGCCATCGCTCTTTATTATTCTGTCTTATATTTCTTGCACGCCGCTTAAACTCCAGCCCGGCACCTGCGTCGTTTTCGCCACAGTTTCTCGGCATGTCGAGCTTCTCCGTTAGCACCGGGTGGCGGTTGGAGCTAGCTAGCCAGCTAGCTAGCTCTTCAGAATCAGATTTATTGCCATTGTTCATGTAGTACACAAACTAGGAATTTGTCTCGGTGCAATGCTGCAACATCAAACATGATAAGATAAAAGAAATAAAAAACTATACATGCAATAAAGTGTAGAATAAGAATGAGTAATACTAGTCAAAGCAGTTTTTAAATATATTAGCGAGCAGCAGATATTGTGGAGTACATAGTGCAGTCGGTAATGCAAAAAGAAAACACTGATGACTGACATGAGTCTGGTTGAGCTGTTGTACATAGTGCACGAGAATCAATAAGTCACTTAGTGTTCAGCAGTCTGATGGCAGAGGGGAAGAAGCTGTTCATGTGACGGGAGGTTTTAGACTGAATGGACCGAAGTCTTCTACCTGAGGGGAGGGGGGCAAACAGTACGTGACCAGGGTGTGAAGGATCGGCTATGATCCGGCCTGCACGCCTCCGAGTCCTGGAGATGTACAGGTCCTGGAGAGATGGGAGCTTGCAGCCGATTACCTTCTCAGCAGTGCGCATGACGTGCTGCAGCCTTAGTCTGTCCCTGGCAGTGGCTCCTGCGTACCACACGGTTATGGAGGTGGTGAGGATGGACTCGATGATGGCCGTGTAGAACTGCACTAACATCTTGGTGGGTAGCTTGAGCTTCCTCAGCTGCCGCAGGAAGAACATCCTCTGCTGGGCCTTTTTGATGAGGGAGCTGATGGTCGGCTCCCATTTGAGGTCCCGGGTGATGGGAGAGCCTGTGAGGGTGAGGGGGGGCAGAGGGGTTGTGACTTTCCTGAAGTCCACAATCATCTCCACTGTCTTCAGAGCGTTCAGCTGCAGGTTGTTGCGGCTGCACCAGGACGCCAGCTGGGCCACCTCTCTCCTGTAGACGGACTTGTCGCCGTTGGAGATGAGCCCGATGAGGGTGGTGTCATCCGCAAACTTGATCAGCTTAACAGACTGGTGGCTGGAGGTGCAGGAGTTGGTATAAAGGGAGAAGAGTTGGGGGGAAAGTACACAGCCCTGGGGTGATCCGGTGCTGATGCTAACAGAGTCTGAGACAGTCTTTCCCAGCCGCACATGCTGCCTCCGGTCCATCAGGAAGTCGGTGATCCACCTGCAGAGGGAGTCAGGCACATTGAGCAGGGACAGCTTGTCCCGGAGCAGAGCGGGGCGGATGGTGTTGAATGCAGAGCTGAAGTCCACAAACAGGATCCTGGCGTAGGTTCCCGGGAAGTCCAGGTGTTGCAGGATGGAGTGGAGGGCCAGGTTGACTGCGTCGTCCACAGACCTGTTGGCTCGGTAGGCAAACTGCAGCGGGTCCAGGAGGGGAGTGGTGATGGACTTGAGGTGGGGCAGGACCAGGCGCTCAAAGGACTTCATGACTACAGAGGTGAGCGCTACAGGTCTGTAGTCGTTAAGTCCAGTGATCCGTGGCTTCTTGGGGACAGGGATGATGGTGGAGGATTTGAGGCAGGTCGGCACATGGCATAGCTTAAGGGAGGTGTTAAAAATGTCTGTGAAGACAGGAGTCAGCTCTTTCGCACAGTGTCTCAGGGTGGAGGGAGACACGCCGTCTGGACCGGGGGCCTTGCGCGGGTTCAGCTTCCCTGAAGCTGAACCCGCTAGCTCTTCCCTGCTGTATCGTCCCCCGCTGCAAACAGTGGCTCCGTCCGCCGACTCGGGAGACCCTTGGGGCGATCTGTGTGTCCGTGATATATATATAGAGTGAAAGGTGTAGAAAGAAGAAGATAAGAAAAAGGCAGTTGCAAAAGGCAGCCTACTCGTGTGGCGCCACCGGTCCGGCGGAACCGGAACCGGTTAATTAAAATTAAAACCCTGATCAAATGCATTGGTCAAATTAAAGAGTGTATCTGCCAGAATGTTCTTCAGTTAAATGAAGACAAAACTGAAATAATAGTTTTTGGAGCCAAAGAAGGAAGATTCAAAGTTAATCCTCAGCTTCAGTCAATAATGCTAAAAACCAACAGCCAAGCAAGAAATTTGGGCATGGTTCTGGACTCAGACCTGAATTTTAACAGCCACATTAAGACAGTAGTGAAGTCAGCCTATTATAACTTAAAGAACATAGCGAGGATTAAAGGTCTGATGTCTCTGCAGGATCTAGAAAATCTTGTCCATGCATTTATCTTCAGTAGACTGGACTACTGTAATGCTGTCCTCACAGGCCTCCCTAAAAAGTCCATCAGACCGCTGCAGTTGGTTCAGAATGCTGCAGCTCGAGTCCTCACTAAGACCAAGAAAGTGGATCATATAACTCCAGTCCTCAGATCTGTACACTGGCTTCCTGACTGTCAAAGAAAAGATTTCAAAATACTGCTGTTGGTTTATAAATCTTTGAATGGTTTAGGGCAAAAATGCATTTCAGATCTGCTAGTCCATTATGAACCACCCAGAGTCCTCAGATCATCAGGGTCAGGCCTACTATCTGTACCCAGAGTTAGAACCAAACATGGTGAGGCAGTGTTTAGTTTTAAATGCCCCTCACATACGGAACAAACTCCCAGAAAACACCAGGGCTGCTGAAACTCTCAGCTGCTGTAAATGCAGGTTAAAAACTCTCCTATTTGCCGCGGCCTTTCAGTAGCCTACAATGTACTGTAACTTTTATTTCTTGCACATTTTCTCTGATTCTATTTTACTTTGTTTTTGTTTCTCTTTAATTTACTGTTTAGTTTGCTTTTAAATTGTTATGTTGTGGTGGTACAGGTGGGGGATTCTCCACCCAGAGACGGCAGCTGGGGGAAAGAGCGCCACATCGTTTATGTCGACTTAGACGACATTCTGGTAGCTAGCGCGTCCGAGGAGGAGCACATCGCTCATCTCAAGCTGGTTTTCCAGAGGTTGGAAGCGCACGGGCTGATAGTTAACCCAGCAAAGTGCCAGTTTGGTGTGCCAGTGATTGATTTTTTGGGCCACTGCATTTCGCCGGAGGGGGCGAGTCCATTACCGGATAAGGTGTGCGCTGTGTTGGACTTTCCGCATCCGCAGACTATGAGGGCCCTACAGGAGTTTTTGGGAATGGCTAATTTTTATAATCGTTTCCTTCCCCGGGCAGCCCAGCTGATGCAGCCGTTGTATGCAGCGTTTAAAAAACAGAAGGCGCAGGAAACCATCAACTGAGTGAGTCCAGGCTTTCACAAATGCCAAAACAGCGCTGGCGGATGCCGCGTTGCTAGACCACCCGGATCTGTCGGCAAGGATAGCGCTCACTACGGATGCATATGATGTTACCATAGGGGCAGTGGGGAAGCAGTACATCTCCAGTTCGTGGCAGCCGCTCGCATTTTTCAGTCGAACTTTGCACGACAATGAACGCAAATACAGCACGTTTGACAGAGAATTGCTGGCTCTCCACCTGGCGACCTGCCATTTCCAGTTTTGGCTAGAGGGGCGCGAGTTCACCACATTCATGGACCATAAGCCACTGACGTATGCGATGTCCAAGGCCTCGGAACCGTGGTTGGCCCGGCAGCAACGGCATTTGGCTGCTATTTCGGAGTTTACTATTGACATTCAACACGTTGCCAGTAAGCTCAATGCCGTGGCCAGTTGTCTGTTGCATGCGTCAATCTCCGCGGTCTACATGGGAATAGCTTTCCCTGCCATTGCCATGGAGCAAGCCGGGGATGCGGAGATATGCGTGCTCCAGTTGGCACCTACTGGGTTAAGGCTGTAGAGCAGGGTGGTGCATGAAGGATGCCATCCCCCCCACCCCCCGCGCTCTGCGATGTCTCCACTGGCCACCCACGCCCGGTGGTTCCGAGCTTTTGGCGCTGCCGCATTTTGGAGTCAGTCCACTCCCTTTTGCATCCAGGTGTGCATGCTTTGGTGAAGCGAGTGGGGGCGAAATTCATCTAGCCGCACTTGCGCAAGGATGTGAAAGAGTGGGCTGCAGCTTGCGTTGTGTGCCAACGGGACAAAGTGCACAAGCATACCAGAGCGCTTTTAGGAGCGCTATCAACATAGGAACTCTCTCTTTTTAAATTTTTGTGTTTTAAGTTTTGAATCAGAAGCCTTTTGGAGGACTTTTGATTGATGTTTGACTTTTGTTAGTTTGATGTTTGAAGCCGTTCCAAATGCTGGATAGGAGGTTCAACCATGTCCATGTGGTTTTGGTGGGATCCCCCCCACCGTCGCAAGGGTTCACACACCTTTTGACAGTTGTGGACTGCACCACGTGCTGGCCTGAAGTGGTCCTGCTGGCTTCTACCACGTCTGTGGAAGTGGCGTGCGCTTTTTTGTCGGCTTGGGTTGCACGTTTTGGATGCCCATTGGACATCACTTCCACCAGGGGTCCACAATTCGTTTCGGAACTCTGGTCCGCGATGGCCCAGAGCCTGGGGGTCAAGATTCACCATACTACTGCATACAACTCCCAGGCTAACAGGTTATATGAGTGTTTTCATAGGCTGCTTAAGGCAGCGCTCATAGCTTCGCTTACGGATGCAAATTGGGCCGACCGCCTGCCCTGGGTTCTTTTAGGGTTGCGCTCCGTGCCTGAGGAGGATCTGGCAGCCCCCCCAGCAGAACTCGTTTTTTTCTCAGCCCCTGCGAATCCCGGAGAGTTTTTACCGGAAAACCCCACGCCTGGGACTGAGCCGACTGTGCAATTTTTGCACAGTACGGAGGCTTTTAACATGCCGGGCCTGGCCCACTATTGTTTCCCCCGCACTTTCGTCCTCAAGAGTTTACAGAACGCCGGTTTTGTTTTTGTCAGGCACGATGTGCTTCCCGCTGCACCCACCATACGATGGGCCGTTCAGGGTGTTGGAACATGGGGCGAAGCATTTTGTGTTAAACTTGGGGGGGGGGGGTAAGAAGACCATCTGCATCGACAGGCTGAAACCCGCTTTTGTGTTGGCAGATGAGCAGGTGGTGTTGGCCCAAGCTCCCCGGCACAGACACCCACTATTGGGGGCTCCACAAGTTGGTGATCCCTCGGTAGGGACCGGCGCTCGTAAAGCTAATGTGTTTTCCCCCCCTCCCTTTTTCCCTCCACAGACTGATGTGCCCTCCTGTACACCTTGCCAGCAGGGTGTTTCGACTGGATCAGCGGCCCCCTGCTACAGCCACTATGGGCGCTGGCTCAAGCCCAAAGGATGGGGGAGTTAGTGCTCTTTCTGGGTGTTCGGTGGGGGGGGGGGGGGGGGGCTATGTGGTGGTACGGGTGGGGGATTCTCCACCCACAGATGGGAGCTGGGGGAAAGAGGGAACAATGTGCTGAAGGAGGAAGTGTCACCGGGGGGTCTTAGACAGGACAGTAAGGACTATTCACCCCCCGGGGAGAGGAGGAAGCGCCAGAACCGCTGGAGGAGGAAAGGGTATGAGAATGCGGTACTGGCTTTATGTTAATGTGCCACGCATGTCTTTGTTCCACACAATGATTATGGTCTGGATTCCTGGGTCTCAATGCATGGAATTAAAGATTATAAAAAGAGGATGCACAGAAACCCAGCAGATTTTACTGTACTAAATGTTGGAGAAGGAATAAAGTTTGTGTGTTGTCTAGCTTGTTGCCTCGCCTGCTTCCTTTCTAAGATAAGATAAGATAAGCCTTTATTAGTCCCACAATGGGGAAATTCCAGGATTGCAACAGCACAGGGATAGCAATAATTAAGAAGATACGAAAAATATAAATAAGAGCAGTGGATATGCATACGTACACATAAATATATAAATATATATACAAAGTGCGGAGCATTGTAGCAAGATGGAATAAACAGCATAACCGTCTACTTAGTTATCCTACATAGTATGAATATGTACCCATACATATTGTCACCCTCCGTAGTGACTGACATTGTCCTAGTTGTATACTGGAGGGGACCATTTGTGTAAGTCTGTTGCGTCTTTTGCATTCAATACTATTAGGTCGTCACATTTTTTTGCTATCTCTGCCAGCAGCCCTGCTTAGGTTATACAGTCTGACAGCCGTTGGTAGGAAGGACCTGCAAAACCTCTCGGTCGCGCACCTAGGATGATGTAGTCTACTGCTAAATGAGCTCCTCAGTGTGTTCAATATGTCCTGCATAGGGTGGGATTCGGACTCCAGCAGAAATGACAGTTTAGCCACCACCCTTCTCTCTCCTATCTCCTCCACTGGGTGAAGGCGTTGCCCCAGGACAGAGCTAGCTTTCTTGATCAGTTTGTTCAGTCTCTTCCTATCGGCTGCTGTAATGCCGTTGTCCCAGCAGACCACTCCAAAAGTGATGGCTGATGCCACCACCGTGTCGTACAATGTCTTCAGCAGCGCCCCTTGTACACCAAAAGACCTGAGCCTCCTCAGTAGGAACAGCCTGCACTGTCCCTTCTTGTAGAGTGCGTCGGTATTGTGTGACCAGTCTAGTTTATTGTTCAGATGAACACCCAGGTACTTGTAGGATGTCACCATCTCAATGTCTGTTCCCTGTATATTTACTGGTGCTGTGAGGGGTTGTCCTTGCCTGCGGCAGTCCACCACCAGCTCCTCAGTTTTCCTTGCGTTGATCTGGAGGCAGTTCCGATGGCACCAGTCCACGAAGTCCTGGATAAGTCTTCTGTACTCAGCTTCATCTCCACTGGAGATGAGGCCAACGATCAGAGTCGTCAGAGAACTTCTGTAGATGGCAGTGTGTTGTGTTGTGTGAGAAGTCCGCAGTATAAAGAGTGAACAGGAAGGGAGCCAAAACCGTTCCCTGGGGGGCCCCCATGCTACCGATGATTGTGTCGGACACACAATCCCGGGTTCTCACAAACTGTGGCCGGTTAGTGAGGTAGTCCAGGATCCATGATGACAGGTGCTGGTCCACCCCTGCGCACAGCAGCTTGTCCTTCAGGATCATCGGTTCTCCACAATGTTTTCCTTTTTCAGCTTGCTGTTATGCTTTAATGTTTTTATGTAATGCAATTTGAATTGTCTTGTACACAAAATGTGCTATACAAATAAACTTGCCTTGCCCGGAGAGACTCCTCTTGCTGTGCAATAGCTTTATTACTTTATTTGTACGTATGTGTATGTGTATGTACACACACATCTGTATGTGCTGAACAAGTGCAATGGAGCATCGTAAAATCCATGGAGAACTTTAAAACTCTGAAATTTTATTAAGTTTATAAGTTTATTTATAAAAGGGACAGTGCATATTCATGAACAAGACATGTAAACCTGCAAGCAGCGCTGCATGAATAAAAAGCCCATGCAGGCCAGGACACGTCTCAGAGCAGTGTTAGCAGCGGCTAAGCCAAAAACACACTGGCATGGAGCTTGCGAGCAACGCTCAGAGAAAAAGTAAGTTTATTTATGACGTGCTTTTAAGAGACAGTCACAAAGCACTGTACAATAAAACAGATTAAAGAAATTTGATAGATAATAACTTTAAAAAATACAAAAACAAAACATAAGATTAAAATAATTTAAAAATAGAATTGCCATTAAAAAGCAGTTGAATTGAAACTCAACAGAAATCCTCGTTAGACAAAAACGTTTTCAGCTGCTTTTTAAGAGTTCACAGAGTCAGCTAAACGTATCTGGAGTGGCAGTCCACCGCCCTCCCTGTGTGCAGAGACGAGTCTCTGCAGAAAGTGAAGCCCCGAGAATACTTTATTACATGAAAGAGACAGTTTTACTTGAGGACTTTTAAGGTTGAACAAGGTGAAAAAATTTGAAAGCTATTTTATTGCAATACTCGATATTGCGATTATCGTTGAATCATGATAGGATTGTATCGTGACCCAAGTATCATGATACAAATCGAACTGTGAGGTCCCTTGTGAGTCCCACCACAAGCATAAATCCTGGGGGGGATGCAGGGGTCATGTCCCCCCCCTTTTATAAAGCTGTCCCCCCAAAAAAATCACACTGTAAACACAAACATGTTTTATTTGAACAGGATAGTAAAGTTTGTTGAAGGCACAATACAAGTGGTGCGACTTAAAAAACACATTGTTTGACATTGATAACTATTGAAAGATTAGAACCCCCCCATCCTCACAGTGGTTTAGTCCAATCTGTTTCTCCCCCGCGGGCGGGGCTGCTGTGGCTCCTTACACACACACAGACAGAGAGACAGAGCGGTAAGGAAGTGCACTGAAAGCTTAATGAGTGAATGGTTAATAAGTTATTTATCAGTCCATGTTTTGAACAGTCACATACAGAACATGAAAAGCGATATTTCATCTCATTTGTCCAAAGTCTGGCAGTGTTATTCAGAGAATTGCTCACTTGCCGAGAATTGCATCCCATCCGCCAAAACTATAAAGTCTAGCACTACAGCCAGGCTTGTAACCATTTGTGCATTTTTAGAAGTACCCATTATACATTTTTAGAAGTAAAAATTATTACCTCTTGTAAATTATTTTTAAATTATGTTTATTTGCCAGATGTTTTAATGTTTTAAAGAGGGTTAGAAATCATAGTGATCCAACTCCACATTTTACAGTCTTCAAAGTCGAGATTTTGCACTTATGCATTGTCGCTAAAAAAGAATCATTTATTCAAAGTATTTTCAAAGTATATAGTTGCACTGACTTGACTTACACTAAACACCTGCTTGCAACGGTGGGGTGTAATTCTCGGCACGCAAGCAATTATCGGCATAACACTGGCATGTTTTACATAAACTCAGTTGATGCATTTTTGTCTATATTTGTTCATTTCTTCAGTCATGAGTCTTTTTGCCTTCACAAAAAGAAACATCAGTAATAATGGATGGGTATTAATCATGATTACTGTACATTAATCCACAGTATCACTATGATTAACCAGATTAAAAAAGTTGCTGTTTGACATCCCTAGTTTTAAGACATACTGAGATTTAGTTTTGTTCTTGCTTGTTAATAAATACATATTTTTGAAGAATAGCTTCATGTAGTTTAGATCTTCATTAAGGTATTTCTTCTAGTTTTAGAACTTATTTGGAGCTTTAAATTCTTGTGAAGCTGCTGTGGGGGGGGATCAGACCAGTGTTCCTGGTGAGCAAAGACATTTTGTTAGATCATATATGGTGGAATTGACACCGACCACCCAGGACAACTTTGGTATTGCTGGTTGATGGCGTGAAAACCTGTAGACAGGTAGGATATGGACTAATAAGGACAATGACATAATTATCTAATATCGTTATAGAAGACATTTGAGAAAGTATCAGACAACACAGCAAAAATGGCATTTTTATGTCCGTCTCAAAAATTAAGCTCTCAGGTTTTCCTGTTTATTGCCCCCCCCCCGCAACAGTGAAATGGGATTTTCTCACCCGATTCTCACCCCTCCCTCCTTGCATTAGTGCATCTTTCATGTGGGCGACCGTCTTGTTTTGCAGGTTGTTTTTTTCTTTTTTTGGGACATATTTAACTCAGAGAAAATGTCTGTGATGTTACCTAGTGATTGAATCCCAGCAAAAAAGGAAGGCACCACATAATAACTGGTGACAACAACCAACCAACAGAGATGCAGCATGAAACTAGAAAAGCACTCAGAGAGCACATACCTCTGCCAAGGCTCCTTCAGTCTCTCATGGATCACCTCAAAAATGTAATGGGTTTGTGTGTAGGCCTAGAGCCACTTGTGGTGAAAATTGCATAAAAGTCTGTCCATTAGTTTTGGAGTATTGTGGGTGACACACTGTGAGAAGAGCCTTGGCTGAGGTATGCATTCCCAGATCACCACCAAAATGTAATGGGTTCTTCTGTAGGCCAAGAACCACCTCTGGTGAAACTTTCATCCAAATCCATCCAGTAGTTTTTGTGTAATCCTGCTGCACAAATACAAAAAAGCCGTTGGTGGAGGTATGCACTCTCAGATCATCACCAAAATCTAATCATCTGTTCCCCGTGCCATTACACACCTTTCCTGAAAATTTCGTCAAAATCCGTTCATAACTTTTTGAGTTATGTTGGTAAAAGACAGACAGACAGACAGACAAACACCTGTAAAAACATTACCTCCTTGGCGGAGGAAATGATGGTGGTGGAAATCAGAAGGAGCCGCGTATAAATGAACCTGAACAAATTAGTTGGAGACAAAACATTCAAAACCCAGCATGTGGGATTAATTAAAGCAAAGCTGAACTCAACGGGCAGAAGTCCAGCTTTTAGAACCAAGAAGTGCTAGCATGTAGAGTGTAGCATCTATGGAGCTAATTAGGTATGGGGGGAAGATAGATACCGTGTAACACCACAATACTTGGCCCATGTGATGAGGCATCGATCCCTGAATGTTGCAAGCTCTTGGGTAGCAATTAACCAATTGAATTTTCAGTCCATTAGGTGGTGCAAAGTATGCACACATTGTCAGGTGAAGTCATAGGTTGCCTCACAAAATTCACTGTACTAATTAAGCTAGATGGAGGAACAACAGCAGACAAAGACAAATGGAAATACCTGCTCAAAACCCCCCACTGAGAATGCCATGAACATGAACTCCGTAAGCCTCCAGCAAGACAAAGCCACCTCCAAACTCCAAGTGAGCCAAGAAGACGACAGTCTGAGTACCCTGCGTCCAAAGACCTGCATCCATTCAGTGCTGCAGAAAACGAAACTGTGACCCCCGTCCCACTGCCATGGTGGTCCCCAAACTCCACCGGGAAGCGTGGCTGAAAGTACCGCACCAGCCTGCGGTGCTGGACCTCCTGAGCAGTGAACCACACAGGACCACAACAGAACGCCATCCCACAGAGGACTGAGCTCGTCCAGCAGTGGAAACTAAAGAGACCTCTGTGAGTTGAAAAGACTGAAAACTTTATTATATGAAACAGATGTTGACAGTTTTACTTTGTGGACACAATCTGATGTTGAATAAGGGGAAAAATTAAATATATGGTGGTGTGAAAAAGTGTTTTCCTCCTTCCTGATTTCATTTTTTTGTATGTTTTTCACACTTCAATATTTCAGATCATCAAACAAATTTAAATATCAGACAAAGATAACACAAGTAAACACAAAATGCAGTTTTTAAATGAAGGTGTTTATTGTTAAATGTAAAAAAAAAAATCCAAACCTGCGTGGCCCTGTGTGAAAAAGTGATTGCCCTCTAAACCTAGTAACTGGTTGGGCCACCCTTAGCAGCAACAACTTAAATCGAGCATTTGCGATAACTGGCAGTGAGTCTTTTCCAGCACTGTGGAGGAATTCTGGCCCACTCATCTTTGCAGAATTGTTGTAATTCAGCCACATTGGAGGGTTTTCCAGCATGAACCGCCTTTTTAAGGTCATGCCACAGCATCTCAATCAGATTCAGGGCAGGACTTTGACTAGGCCACACCAAAGTCTTCATTTTGTTTTCTTAACCCTCCTGTTATGTTACGGGTCAAACTGACCCATTTTAAAGTTGGAACATCTAGGAAAAATAGTTAAAAGTATTTTTTCAGTATGAAACTTCTTCTGCTTGCCTTAATTAGCGTAATCAACATATAATATGAAAATGGTTCATCTCACATATTTGCAATCACCCCTGCATGTTTATATCACATAGATACTGTTTGGGTCAATGTGACCCAGCAGTCAAACTGGAGGTAAAAGGGTGTCAGAAATGTCAGACTATTTCTTTCTTTGCACCTTATTGCAACATATTTCACACACACACAGGTTTGATTTTTTTTATTTTTATTTTTATTTTGTGTACTTTATTGATCCCCAGAGGGGAAATTGAGGGCATCCACCTGGATGGATGAAGCAGCCACGGTACGGCGCTATCCCTTAACCATTCACACACACATTCACACCTAGGGCCACTTTAGAGTCTCCAATTAACCTAACCTGCATGTTTTTGGCCTGTGGGAGGAAACCGGAGAAATCCCGGAGTAAACCCACGCAGATACGGGGAGAACATGCTAACTCCACACAGATCACTGTTGGTCAGGGGCTGGGATCGAACCAGGGATCCCATGGCCAAGGATGAGTTGCTGTGCTGGTGCAGTGCTAACCACTGCGCCACCGCACTGCCCTGAGAGGTGCAGGTGTTATGACTTTAGACGGGAACCATTTATGTTCTCGCTGGAAAACTCCACCCATATTCAGTGGACACTCAACAGGGGAGGGGCAAAACATATAAAAGCTTCTCTGCATGGGAGTCGTACCAACATTACACTGTCAGGCAGACCTTTACAAAATGAGCAGCAGAAGCAAAAGGATGACAGTCCAGGAGGCTCTGGAAGCCATCTTTGATCATGACAGTGAAATAGAGGAGGATGCGTCTGAAGATAAAGACTATCTTGAGCTAAATTCTGATTCTAATGATTCTGATTTTGAACCAGATGAGGGAATAGCTATTCCTGTTCCTCCAAGCAAGACATTTATGTCAAAAAAAATGGTGAAATACATTGGTCTTCATCCCCAAATGTGCGTCAGGCAAAACTCTCTGCAGAAAACATAATAAAGACAGTGCCAGGGCCCACTAGGATGTCAGTGACTCGTGTGACTGACATCAAGTCAGCTTCTGAGCTGGTCATGCCAGATTCAATACAGAAAATCATTCTGGAAATGACTAATCTAGAAGGGAGGTGTGTTTTGGGGGAGAAGTGGAAGGAGCTGGACAAAACACATTTAAAGATGCGTATTTGGGGCTCCTCATCCTGGCTGGAGTCTATAAATCGAAGGATGAATCAACAGCCAGTCTGTGGGATGCAGCAAAACAGCCCCAGACCATCACACTACCACCACCATATTTTACTGTTGGTATGATGTTCCTTTTTCTGAAATGCTGTTGTTACTTTTACACCAGATGTAATGGGACAAACACCTTCCAAAAAGTTCATCTTTTGTCTCCTCAGTCCACAGAGTATTTTCCCAAAAGTCTTGGGGATCATCAAGATGTTTTCTGGCAAAACTGAGACAAGCCTTTATGTTCTTTTTGCTCAGCAGTGTTTTTCATCTTGGAACTCTGCCATGCAGGCCATTTTTGCTCAGTCTCTTTCTTATGGTGGAGTCATGAACACTGACCTTAACTGAGACAAGTGAGGCCTGCAGTTCTTTGGATGTTGTTGTGGGGTCTTTTGTGACCTCTTGGATGAGTTGCTGCTGTGCTCTTGGGGTAATTTTGGTTGGCCGGCCACTCCTGGGAAGGTTCACCACTGTTCCATGTTTTCGCCATTTGTAGATAATGGTTCTCACAGTGGTTTGCTGGAGTCCCAAAACTTTAGAAATGGCTTTATAACCTGTTCCAGACTGATAGATCTCAATTACTTTGTTTCTCATTTGTTCCTGAATTTATTTGGATCACAGCATGATGTGTAGCTTTTGAGGATCTTTTGGTCTACTTCACTTTGTCAGGCAGGTCCAATTTAAGTGATTTCTTGATTGAGAACAGGTGTGGCAGTAATCAGGCCTGGGTATGACTAGAGCAAAACTGAACTCAGCTTTCCAAAGAAGTGATAAACCACAGTTAATTTAGGTTTTAATAAGGGGAAGGGGGGGTGTTATCACTTTTTCACACAGGGCCATGTAGGACCTTAAACACCTTAATTTAAAAACTGCATTTTGTGTTTACTTGTGTTATCTTTGTCTAATATTTAAATTTGTTTGATGATCTGAAACATTTTAGTGAAACATACAAAAAAAGAGAAATCACGAAGGGACAAACACTTTTTCACACCATTGTATGGTATGTGGTATTAAAATACTCCATCGTGATGTTACAATACGTAAAGAGTCATCACAGTGTGGTGTGACACATCGTGGCATTTTTTCATATCATCAGGTCTTTGGTGTTTCCCGTCCCTGGGGCTAATAATGTTTTAAACTTGTATGCTGTGCATCATCTAGATAACGTTACTGCACAATCATTACACTGAAACCTTTTATGTAAGTTTCAGATTTTTGTCCCACAGTGTCTTTGAAAATAATCTCAGAGTGAAGAAAAAGTCGGGTTTGCCATCGGACAGCGCAGACTCGGCTCACTATGGCCTGCGACGCCGCACAACTGAGCCAGTCAACGGTCACCTGCCTGAGTCACCTTCAAAAATCTAAATGCCAAAACTAGACCTGCAAAGTGACGGCTTATCGAAGTGGATTTTTAATAAAGAGGGACAAAAAACTACATTTTTCACTGCAGAACTGGTCCCTCCTTCCACACATCTGTGTCCAATCACAGATGCATGTTTTGTTTTTTTAATTTTAAACAAAGCTCCCCGCTGTTCTCTTGGGTTCATTCCCACAGCAAAGAGAGCATGTTTCCTTCCTTACTTTTTAGAACCCCGAGTCTTATCTTGATGGCTCCTTGTTGGGAAGTCGAACCCCAGTCTTCTGTGTGTACTGGCCTCTGACCTAACGAGGAAAGCAAGACTTATCTAAATGGTAATGGTTCTTACACCTGATGTAGAGGGCATGACTTGTGGGTTATAATTTAACAGACTACATCTGAATGTTAAAAGATTTAAAGACCAGACTAGACAAAATCAAACTTAACCCTTGATCATGAATGTCTTAAATTAGGTCAAACAGAAGAAAGAGTAACTCAATGAAACACATACATGAAGCTGAGACCCATCCAGAAGTTTTAAGTGCCACAAAATGTGACTTAATTAAAAGCAAACAAGAGAACAGAAAATGCAGAAAGACAAAAAAAAAATGGGCATAATATCTGTCATGTTTGTTGTTTAAGACCCAGAAGCAGACAACGGACTCAGTTAGCAAGTTTAAGAATGATTTATTTGTGCATAGGTGATAATGGTTGGTGGAGAGTCTGACAACCAGGTTAGAGGGCTGCAGGCTGTGGGAAAGCACCAATGATCCACGTTCCCCTCCTAGCTGTCGTAGTCAGTGAAGGATGGTGAGTACTAAGTGCAGATATATACAGTGCAAGTGCTATGTGCACCTTGGCCCAGGTCATTCTGGGAAAAACCGTACAGTCAACTTAGGATCCACTTACAGAAAGAGTGATCTGAAGAGGGTCTCCCTGTCGGGAGGTTGGTCCACCTGTGCACAGGTAAGCCTAGGACACAGAGGGACAAATGGAGCAGAGTGGAGATGGAGATTATTGCTTACAAAGGTTCCCATGCTGGGGGACAGGGTTAAGGTAGTGATGGGACAGCAGGCTCCGGCGCTTTGAGGGAGCTCCGAGCTTATCCAGAAAATATTTGGCGAAGTGCGTTTCGAGGCGTGTGTTGTTGATGTCAAACCACGTGACTGGGCCAGGAAGCCATTCATGGTTTTGCACGCAACATGAAATAAAGTGAGCAGCGATACACAATGGAAATCCCTGTCCCTCATGTTTTGTGTTGTCGATGTTTGACTGTGTAAGGGATTTGTCAGCCAATTTTCACATGGAGCCAGCACCAAAAACTCAGACTTCTCTCGCTTGGGAACATTTTGAGCACGTTTCTCCCATTGATGTATTTTCCACAAATAGTGGATATTAATTGTAACTGAGGTGATGGCTCAGCGGTAAAGCATCTGCTCTACAAGTGGGAGGCCTGGGTTCAAATCCCAGCTGGGCCATTCTTGTAATTTTTATTTTTATTTGCAAGGTGACGTGTCTGTTGTGTTTCAAAAAGCTTGAATACAACAATAACATCATTATGCTGAGGCACTATAGTGCCCTGCATGAGAATAAGGACAGAGATGAATGTACTGGGAAAGACAGTATAAGACTGTTGAAAAGTTATTTCTTAATAAAAATAGATAAGGAGCACAAGCACATTCACTGTAGTTACCTGTTTTACTATTTCTTTTTTCCCGTATGATCATTGATATTTCTTAAAAGACAGTACATTTATTGAAATGAAAAAATACACAAGCCAGTGACAACCTTGTAAAAATCTGTATGTTGTATACGTTTTGTCTACTTGATGGCCTAGTAGAGAAAATGAAGTTTCACATGAGGGCTCGCCTATATGAACCATTTTGATGAAAGGCCTCAAGTCCTCCAGAAAGCCTCAACTGGCCATCACTAGGTGAAGGCTGCACACAGTGAGGAGCGAGTTCTCTGTCACCTGCGGTAGCCAACATCCCCGTGCTGAAGTGAAGTTCTGCCCTCTATTTAAGGGCTGTCTTAATTAGGAGGGCTGGTGGAGCTGCAGCAGCTGTGGAGCATGAGAGTAATTAAGGGGACAGAACAACAGAGTGCAGCCTGGATCATTACAAGATCTGTAAAAAAATGGTTACAAGCAGTTTAAAAATGAAAAATCATTCTTTATGTAGAGAAAAGCAGGGCTGTGAGACTTTCAGCTTCAGATTACTTCAAGGTTAACTCAGTGTAACTGAGTTTCATACACACACACAGACACCAAGCAGTATGATGAACTGGAACTGACAGGAAAATGTCAAAAATGGATCTAATTCTAGTGTGTAACACCAACAGTGATTTTTAGTCAAGAGGTATACAATTAATACAAAGGAAAATGAATTTATAAAAAAATTGAGAACACATGAAATTTTAAATCAAAGAGGAAATCGATTCAGATTAAACTTGAACTTATAAATGAATACTAATGAAATGACATTACATGAAAAGCTTAGATTAGTACTTACATTCTGAGAGCATGTGGTCATAAAGAAAAGTACCAAAATAGCAAATTCATGAAAAATCAGAACAATACAGAAAACAGAACAGCAGACCACAAACTAACAGAAACAGCAGAAGTCCATGGCTAGACGAGAGTTCCTGCCCACTGTGGCAAAGGCCGAAGCCCCTGAAGGAGCCCTGAAAAGAGGAAGAATGGAAACTGTCCCTTGGTTTTCATGGACAACAGCCACACGTCCTCCCCAGGCTGGCTGATGCAACTTCGGTCCAGGATGTCGCAACTTTGGGAGGAGGTCGGTCCATACTTGGTCTCCACGTCCTGTCTTGGGGATGTCATCATGCCTCCAATGTGGAACTGGTCCTGGCTGGTCTAGATCAAGATGGCTGATGGGGCTTCCTCAGGAAGTTGACCATATATGGGCTGCCTGTCAGAGTGGGCTTCCCAGCTGTTGTTTTCCACTGTGGACGCACAGTGGGTCCTTTGTTTGGGGTGCCCTTGAAGACTTGGATGCAGCAGAGAGCGTGACGTGGAGGTGACTTGAGTTCACAGTCAGGCCTCACTGTCAGAAGCCACAAAAGGCCAAGAAGATTTTCGCTAATGTCACTGTCTCAACACAGACCGCTATGTTTGACTTCATGCCTCGTCCAGATCAGGGTAGCATGTATCAGCGGTCTTAGTGAGGGCTGTAGTGGTAACGTACTCTTGCTTTGGTACAGATAAACGAGTACAGCTGGCATTCGTTTTTCTACTGGGGGAAATCAAATCCATGTTTCACACAGACATATTCATGTGTGACAGTGTCACACCTACACAGTGTCGGTTTCCATTGTTAGCTTGTGTGAATGTTTGTTTTTGTCCTTTTCTTCTGGATATCAGTCCAGTCGTCATCTGTAATTTCCCAGTTTGGGATCAATAAAGTACATCTATCTATCTTCTGTTACACATCAGCTTCAGGTTCCTCCACCATGGAAAACAAGAGCACTCTGAGGCAAGTGCAATTTCCCCTGCCTCGGTTCTCTTTGAAGATCCCAGTACTTACTGACAGACAGCAGTTTTCAACTTTTCCCGGCCAGATCATACCAAAGACCATATAAAAAAAAAGGTACTTTCCACCTTCTAGCTTGGTGCTCAGCATAATAGAATGGGGAAAGGAAACATAATGCTCAGAGCTGCCAGAGGACTGACCTCCCACTGTAGCTTTCACTACTCACAGTAGCTGTGTGGCCTAGGGTCAGAGAAATGGAGATAGGCGCCACCCCATACACCACATGGTGTCCCACATGCTGGAGAAGGGAATTAATCATCCATGAATAGACAACAAAGTATACAAACCATAGTTGTACGTCAGGATCCTGAGGTGAACCCGTGTAGCAAGTTTGGTGATCCTAGAGAGCTTCACACGTTCTGTAGTAACAGATCGTAGGGATTGCCAACCTTCATCTTTGACTTTTTGACCCCAGTCCCGTAGTCAGAGGTCATGGTGTCAGAGTGAGCCTGTGTACTGGGTTTTGTGACTCTAGCGTTCCTTGTTGTTGAGATATAGTTTATAAGCCATTTTGATGTTGGCCTTTGACCGTGCAATCCCAAAACCACAGTGACACTTCAGGGTCACAGGGTGAACCCGTGGACCAGGTTTGGTGGCCCTAGCTTTACTTGTTTTATAGTAATAGTAAATGTAGCATTTACCATAGTGCAACTGCAATGCTAACTTTGACCCTTGACCCCAAACCCATAGTTAGGTGAGGGTGTAAATCATCCAAGATGTGTATTAGATACAACTACTGTATTGATTTGAAAAGCCTACATAATTTCTTTCGGTAGTTATTGTGTATAGAAGATTTAGGGAAAATCTGACCTCTGACCTTTGACCTCAAGATCATTCAGCAAGAGTGAAATTACAATATACGCATCATCAGAATATATCAAACCATGGTACCAAGTTTCCAAACAATCGGAACAAAACTGTAAGAGGGGTTGATTTCACAAAAGTCAGACAGATGGACAGACTGACGGGTAGACGGACACACAAAATAATTTTTAAAAATGAGAAAGCCTGGTGTGTTCCTGAGAGTCTGAACCAACACCCCCCAACACTCCTCAGACCCACAAACCCCTGCTGCTGTTATGTTTTCTCTCGTCATGGCCACTCTTATCCCGCATCTCCACTCATCACGGTTCTACATGTGACTATTACGGCCAATCTCGTTACTGTAATTCATTCGTCCACACCGCCGCTGTTAACTCCTTCTCATTAAGAAGATCCTGTCACTGCGGAGACAGATATGGTGGCAGCGGCAAATTAGTTTGATCACCAAGTGGCAGGAAGAGAAGAAACAGTGTACGTGTTGGTGCAAATTAATCAAAGACAGACAAATGAGGAGCAGTGTGGAACAGGAGCCGGAGAATTCTGTGAGAGAGAGAGAGAGAGAGAGAGAGAGAGAGAGAGAGAGAGAGAGAGAGAGAGAGAGAGAGAGATTGAGTTTTAAAAAAATCCCTTTATTGTACAATTCAAAAATGTAAGATCACCAATACCATCATTCCACCAAGTGTCTCACATTTCAAAAGTGCAGACATAACTCATCCCCCTCTCCCACAGAACACAAAATATTCCCTACAGTCCATCTAGTGGTGAATATCTCCAAATTGTCCACCATTTTATAGTAAGAGTACTCCACCTGGAGTCTGGCTTTTAACAAAGCCTTGAAAACAAACACAGGATCTGCATTGCCAGTGTTAATAGTCCGATTTTTCCTTGTCAGCCAGATGGCAAGTTTAGCAGTACCAGATAGGAAGTTCATCAAAGTGTGCACAGACTTCTTTGCCACTTTATACTTTGGACCGTAAATGAACAAACCAAAAGAGAAACATTCACCCAAATTATGAAACCGCACTTTCAGAAGATCAAAAAGGCAAGATAAATGAAAACATTGAACAAACAAATGCTCCAGGGTCTCAACTTGGGAACAAAACAAACATTCCTCCCCCACATTAGGATCCAGGTGTGCTCTGTATTTATTCGTAGCTATTGCCCCATGTACAATCCTCCACTGGAGATCTGCTGTCCGTTTCTCAATAGGGAGCTTGTACATGGACCGCCAGCTGCCTTTCGGGGAGAATACCAGCCCCCAAAACCCCACCCACTTCGACTCTTTCACCTCCGTCAGAGAGCGCAGATTCAGAACTTTCACACAGATGTGATACACCGTCTTCTTCCCTACAAACTGGAACTTGCCCAGACGAGGATTTCCGAAGGACAGCAGGTGATCGTCCCCCTCCTGCCACTCTTTCACAGCTGGACTTATGGAAAAGGCAGGAAAGTTGGACACAGTGCCCTCATCCCATTGAGAGGAAAGAGTACGGTTTTCCGCAAACGCTCTAAGCGGTCGTGGCAGGGCAGCACACACTTCCTTCACCACCCTATGCACCAGTCTGACAGATGTAATGTTGGCACTCCGCCCCAGCATTTCTATCAACGTGGTTGACATCTTCATAAGATGACCAAGCTTGGTACAGCATGCCTCTCGTAAACAAGTTTGCAGACTAACAGATTGCAGCACTTGAGTGTCCATGAATTGATTGAAAAACAGTGGTTCCTCAAACAGCCACATGCCTGGTGTCTCCTCAGGAATGCGGGCTACGGTGAAGACTTGCCATGCATGCAAGACAGATGTATAAAAAGCAGAAAGTCCAGTAAGGTCCACCTCCCCGGACTTCACGAGGAAAAGCTGCTTATCATAGCCCAAGTGGCCAACTCACCTCAGGAGCAGTTTTGCAGTGTCCATCCAGCAGGGGCCACATCCATAAAGGAGCCGTTGTGCAGTCTGAAGCCTAAAACAGGCGATCTTGGACTGTATGTCCGCCAGGCCCTGTCCTCCCTCGGCAACAGGCAGGTAGAAAACAACCGCATGAACCCAGTGTCGACCAGACCAAAAGAAATCCACGATGATCTTCTGAACCACCTCAACCAGGCTCCTGGGCGGTGTCAAAGCAATAAGCCTATGCCAAAGAGCCGAAGCGACCAGATTATTGGCGACCAGAACCCTTCCCCTATATGACAGCTGTGGTAGCAACCATTTCCATTTAGAAAAGTGAGCACATACCTTCTCCTTAATTCCCTCCCAGTTCTTGCGTTCAAAGTCCTCAGAACCCAAAAATACCCCCAACACTTTGAGACCGGCTTTCCACCACAGAAGACCACCAGGTAGCTGAGGAATGTCCTGATGTGACCACCGCCCCACCAATAAACCCTCACTCTTGGCTCAGTTTACCCGTGCAGAAGATGCTCTTTCATAAATAGATAAAGTGTCCACCAGACGCTGTACATCCCTGTGGGATGTGATGAAAATGTTGACGTCATCCGCATAAGCAGACTACTGGAAGGCCCCGGCCGAATTAAACCACCCAGCTGAGTGCGCAACCTGCACAGCAAAGGCTCAATAGCCAAGCTATACAGTTGGCCCGAGATTGGACAACCCTGCCTTATTCTCCGACGTACAGGGATTGGCCGACTCAGCCCTGCCCCCATCTTTACCAAACACTCAGCTCCAGTATATAACAGATTGACCCACCTCAAAAACATATTGCCAAAACCAAACCCCTTCAGTGTGGAAAACAAATAAGACTGGTCAACCCTATCAAAAGCTTTTTCTTGGTCCAAAGACATAATACCAAACTCTAAATCATAACATTTACTGAGATGAAGAACGTCACGTACGAGAAAATATTGTCCATAATGGTTCGGTCAGGAATACAATGTTTGATCTCTATGATTAAATCCAATACATTTTTCAGTCTATTTGACAGGGCTTTAGAAAGCACCTTGTAGTCTGCAAAGAAGAGCCACAGGCCTCCAGTTTTTAAGCAAGGCCAAGTCCCCTTCCTTAGGCAGCAGAGATAGTACTGCACGCCGGCAGGATACAGGTAAAGTTCCAGTTCTGTAACAGGCAATTAGAACATTATAAAAGTCTGATCCAATAATATCCCAAAAATCCTTAAAAAAGTCAGAAGAAAGACCATCAAGTCCAGGTGCACGTCCCAGAGTCATTTGATTAACTGCTACAGTCAACTCATCCAAAGTCAGTTCACAGTCCAGAGCAGCCCTGTCCTCTGGGCTGAGCTTGGGAAGACCTTCAAAGAGTTGGTTTTGAGATTCTATGCAACATGGTTCTGCACCAAACAGGGCGCCGTAAAAATCCACTGCATGGCTCCTCATCTCAGATGGATGTGTAGTCATTTGACCATGTGGGAGTTTTAAGCAAGTCATCAACTTCTTTTTTGCAGCAGACTTCTCCAGATTGAAGAAAAAAGATATTGGGGCATCCATGTCCTGCAGGCAAGTAAACCGTGACCTAACAAGTGCCCCCTTCACTCTTTCCTGCAGGAAAGAGCTCAGGGCTGATCTCTTCTCCTGCAACAAAGGACCTGCGGCAGAATCCTGATCCCTAACCAAACTCTCCTCCAGCCTCCTGACAGCGTCCTCAAGTCCATCGACTTTGGTTTTGATGATGGCAGTCGAGTTCGCAGTATACTGTTGACAAAAAATTCAAATTTGCACCGTGCCAACCTCCCACCACTGTTCCAGGGAAGTAAAACGAGGCTTTGTAGTCCTCCAGTGTTCCCAGAAGCACACAAAATATTGACAAAAAGTGGTGTCCTGAAGGAGCTTGTTATTGAAGTGCCAATAAGATTTAGTTCTTTCCCCTGGTGAGCTAATTAACACCACAGAGGCCAGATGATGATCTGTAAAACCGACGGGACTTATGTTACTGTGGAAGGATTCCCGGGGCAAAAGTTTGAGAAACATATATTCTGTCTAATCTAGCAGCACTGACCATATCATCTGTGACTCTGACCCAGGTATACTGTCTAGTGTTTGCATGTTTAACCCTCCATGTATCCAAGAGGTCGAACTGTACAGTGATATTTTTTAAAACTTGAGAAGACTGCAGATGGGGTTCTGCATTAGTGCGATCCAGAGTGAAATCCAAGGTACAGTTGAAATCACCAGCAACAAAAAGTTGGTCTTGGTGATACAGAGAGAGAGAGAGAGAGAGAGAGAGAGAGAGAGGGTCGGAGTGGTTTATGGGCCAAAAAATTCAATATGGAGACAGAAAATGAGAATGAAAAATAAACTGAATTATTCACCTTATTTGTAGTCCTCATGATGCCTTGCTGGGCGCAACTTCTGGTGCTAGTTTAGAATGTGCGGTTGTCACAGAAATGGGACACTTTTCCTTGTTAAAAACAATGACCACCTCCATCAGAAATGCGGGAACGTGGCCTTTTGCACCTCAAAAACAGTAATTTAATCAGACCACTTCCCACGACTAAGGAGGGATAAGGAGATGAGCTTTAAAAGTGTCCTGGCAGACAGTAGCTCCGTTAGTTAGCTCCGCTGCTAAGATGCTAACACTGTAAACAAATCAAAGCTCTGAGACATATCAGTGTCTTCACTGCAATAAAGTCGGATGCATGTTGTTAAAATATGTTGGACATAATCAGATTTCCCTAAAAGCAGATGGAGAATCTAGTCAGAGCCACAAACAACCTCAACACCGTGCTGGGCCGTTTTAATGTGGGGGTAAAACAGACAGCTGCCGACATTACTGTTTTATTTATTATTTCATGCAGCCTTGCATCAGGTGACCTATATAAACGTCAGATCTGTGACATTCATACCAGTGAAAACATAGCTGCTGTTGTGTCTGTCCTGTGTCTGCACCACCGATCACACCGACAGTCCTTTAGTTTTCCCTGCATCATCTACTCGTTGCTGTTGAAGCCACACATTTAGCTGAGGTTCAGGAGCCTCACACCACCAACAGCAGAACCAGAACTACGCAGAAACATTCAAAAACTACAGGTGCTGAAATTAGCTGCCACTTGACTGCAAAACATGTGGACTAGACATTAAAACTAACTTAAAACACTTTAAAAATGCTGTTTTAAATGCTCCTCTACTCCACTCTTGCTGACTGATTTATACTTCAGCCGAAACCGGAAGTTGCCCCATAATCGTTTCTACAGCAGCGCCCTCAGGAATAAGGTGGATAATAAACCTCAGATTTTTTTTCAACAGTTACAACTTTGCCTGTCATGGAGTTTGTTAGATATTAATATTATGTATGTAGTTGGGTGTACCAATATGGCTGTGCCCTGGGTGTAGTGGGAGGTGACGCTCCACCTTCCCGGTGGTGGCGTCACAGGGAGTATAAGAGACCATGGGAGAAGTGACTCTGTCTCTTTTGCTGTGCTCTTTTGCCTTTTTTCTTGTAATATTGTCATTTTTTCTTGTAATTTTGCACTTTGTAATTTAAAAAAAAATTGTAATTTTTTCTTGTAATTTTGCACTTTGTAATTTGTAATTTTTTTTTTTTTGTAATTTTGTCTTTTTTTTGTTAATTTGTCTTTTTTTTCTCCTTGAAATTGTCACATGAGGAATCACATCTGTGAGAGTTTGCAGATCGATCACATCAGCATGACATGCAAGAACGCCCATCATGGATGGTTGGGACACGTGACGAGAAAAGGCCTGAGCTATGTAGGAAAGCAGACGTAGGAGATGAAACCTCCAGGAAAAAATGAAAACTAGCGACGCCCAGATAGACAAGGTGGGACTGTGTGAACAATGACACGGAGGCTGTTGAAGCTACAGAAGCTGTTGTCCAGGACAGAAGAAGCTGCCGCAGCGGCCTTACCACTTCAAGAAGAAGCCAGCCTGCTGATCGCCTGGGTGGTTTTGTTGTGTAAAACTGAAACGTAATCCAATAAAGAGGAGTTAAATGTGTTAAAACAACATTTGTACTCTGGTGAATTACTTCTGATTTTGGCAGCCAAAGTGTTACTGTGATGATTGTTATGAGCGGAACGATTCCAATGGTCCAAACAGACTTAACGATGATCAACAAACAATAATTAACAAAGAACAGCGGCGGTGACAGGAAATCTTCCACATCCTGTTAAGTATCAGTAAACAGAAAAAAACAGAGGCGTCGTTCTGCCTTAAGGACTCAGAATTCACACAGGGAGGCTGAGGAGTCTGGCAGATGATGGATAAACGGCATTTTACCTTCAAGTTTGCTTCATCCATCCAGGTGGATGCCCTCAAGTTCCCCTCTGGGGATCAATAAAGTATACAAAATCAAATCAAATCAAAAGTTAGCACTCAGCCACTTATAACCAAGGCTCTGAGACATCATGGATATGACAGACTGATAAACTAGTACAGTCACCAATAACCATGACTAAACCAGCTCAACATAAACCAGTTACTAGAATATAAACCAGCCAAAGCAGCTTCATTCCCACCAATCAGAAACCAGACTTTAGCACCACACTGCCGTCAATCAACCACCTCCACCAATCAGAAACCATCCATCAGCAGCAGCAACTTACGTCTGTATGCGGGGGTGGGGCCGTTCGGCATCGGTGCTCATCCAGGGGTCACTGCTCATGCCCTCGCTGATGGCTACTCTTTAAAAGTCCCAGAAGTTCTTCATTGGCTCAGTCAGCTTTTTGTCAAAGTTTACCTGCATAGAGAGGAGAGGAGGGTGAGGGCAGAACTAACAGAGGGTGGCAGGCGTGATGAGTTGATGTTGATTTAAACTCTAAAAGTTCCAGAGATCAGCCCAGGCCTCCACATGACACCACATGACCTGGAGGATGCCATTTTTCCAGCCAAAACTGCACCGTTCCTGAAGAAGAGCACTTTTTTTGTTTGTTTCTTTGTCATGACTAAAACTTGAACCTGAGCTGGAACAAACCAATGTCCAGGCTTGAGACAAAAGAAAATCCATAGACTCAGTGCAGACCATAATTTTTTTTTCTTTTACATTTAATGCTTTGTTCTTATAAATTTGTCACTTTTTTCCTCATTAGTGGGGCTTATTAAGTTCAATTTATTGGCTTGTAAAGATTTAAAAACAACATACAGAAATTGAAATTAGTACAAAAACATCATAGATTTAGAGATAGTTTGTAACATTTGAACCCAGGATCCACTTTAACTAAGTCTTCATTTTATTTGTCTTGTAAAAGTTTAATATTTTTATGATTAGCAAAGAGTGTCTTATGCAAAATATTTGATGAAGTTTTGAAGTAGTTTATACATAATAAAAAGAAGAGGGCCTAATATAGATCCCTGAGGGACCCCGTTGGCAGTTTTTTTTGTAAAGATTTGCTTGTTTGCTTGTAAAGATTTAAAAACAACATACAGAAATTGAAATTAGTACAAAAACATCATAGATTTAGAGATAGTTTGTAACATTTTAACCCAGGATCCACTTTAACTAAGTCTTCATTTTATTTGTCTTGTAAATGTTTAATATTTTTTATGATTAGCAAAGAGTGTCTTATGCAAAATATTTGATGAAGTTTTGAAGTAGTTTATACATAAAAAGAAGAGGGCCTAATATAGATCCCTGAGGGACCCCATTGGCAGTTTTTTTTGCTGATTTGATGTGACATAAATAAATATTGCTCCCTTGCATATAAATAACTTCAAAACTAATGCAAGGCTCTACATCTGACACCATAATGCTCCAACTTACATAAAAGAATTTCAAAATCAGTAGCATCTAAAGCATTTGACAAATCCAAAAAAAAACCCCAAAACACCTGACTGACTCCAGCACTGATGTCATCGGGGTTTTTTCCGGTTATTTCTCTTCATAAATGTGATTTATCCTCATGTTTTTATCCTCTTCTGTTTTCTGCTGTAGTGTTTAATCAGGGCTCTGATTGGTGGAGATGTTTCCCTCTGAGCTGCTGATTACACAAACAACAGCCAAAGTTAATTTGAAGAACAGGGGAGCTTGTTAACAATATGGTTATTTGGTTTTTTTTCTGTTTCTGTTTGTCTTCATGAGAAAAAAACTGAGCCTGGAGCATCTGCTGTAGAATGAGACTTTAAAATGTCCACACCATTAGCAACTTTAACGACAGAAACACCATGGTCATTGGGATAGAACAGACAAGGAATAAAGGTATTTCAGTGCACACCACCTGTACAGAGTTCTGAATGGTTATTTCTGTCCTTGGAGCCTGAATAAGGTGACTGAATCTTAATTTAGCAACAGCAACAACAGAGCTACCATTAACAGCTGTGGCTGATGAGGTATTTAGCTAGGGGGTCACTCGGTTGAGTGCTTCATCTAAAATGAGCAGGACAGGCACCTGGATGAAGGTATATAGGTAGCTAGACATACCCCCTTAACAGCAAATTCTGAGATGTTCCTGTATATCACAACACTAAAACTGCCTCAATCAAAGATAAACTTGTCAGTATATTTGCTCAGTATCTACAGAAGTCTACTCCTAACAAGAGGACTGCAACCTGAGGCTCCGATGCCATACATTTACCTGAAAAAAGGCTACAAACCTGTGGAAAAAGACTACTAATTTATGGAAAAAAAAGACTGGAAAAAATGCTACAAACCTATGAAAAAAAAAAGGTTACAAACCTATGGAAAAATGGCTACAAACCTATAGAAAAAAGGTTACAAACCTATGGAAAAAAAGAGGCTGCAAACCTATGATAAAAAGGTTACAAACCTATGGAAAAAAGGCTACAAAACTATGCAAAAAAAGGCTACAAACCTATGGAAAAGGTTACAAACCTATGCAGAAAAAGGTTAGTAACCTATGGGGAAAAAAAGGTTGCAAACATATGGGGAAAAAAAAGGCTACAGACCTATGGAAATATGTTACAGTATGTATGCCCCTTTCAGGGCATAAATGAGGCACCAATTGCCAGCAGTGAGTTTGATTATTTATTAAAGATAAGAGAACAAAAGAACGTGCCACAAGGGGCAAAAATACAAACAATTATACACACGACCTCGAAGGGTGAAAACAAAACAGAGTCAGTACAAGCACTTACACATGAACAGCGAGGGCAAGCCCTTACGCTGAAAGAAGACTGGAATCAGGGTTGGGGATTCCAGCCTGGATAGGGCGAGGTCGCAGCGAGGAATGAGCCTCGTTAGCGAGCTTAAATAATGCTACCAAAAACTAAAGAATCAACATGTGTGGAGTGAATGCAATCAATAGAACATAAACAGCTGTGACAGGCCGTGAACAGACTGACAGGCGGAAGTCCTGCCGCAGCGCTGTCAAAATAAAAGCATAAACCATAAAGACAGAAAAATAGGACTAAATACATATACAGAAAAAGGATAATAATCAGGACCTGAGCATGGCACAGAACCGCACTCGGGATCATGACAAAATAATGTTACAAACCTATGGATAAAAGACCACAAACCTATAGAAAAAAGGCAACAAACCTATGGAAAAGGGGTTACAAACCTATGGAATAAAAGGCTACAAACCTATGGAAAAAGGCTACAAATCTATGGAAAAAAGTTACAAACCTATGGAAAAAAAAAGGCTACAAACATGGAAAAAAGGCAACAAACCTAAAGAAAAAAGACTACAAACCTATGGGAAAAGTTACATACTTATGGAAAAAAGTTACAAACCTATGGAAAAAAGGCTACAAACATATGGAAAAAAGGCAACAAACCTATGGAAAAAGTTACAAACCTATGGAAAAAAGACTACAAACCTATGGAAAAAGGCTACAAATCTATGGAAAAAAGTTGCATATTATGGAAAAAAGTTACAAACCTATGGAAAAAATGGCAACAAACCTATAAAAAAAGACTACAAACCTATGGAAAAAAGGCTACAAACCTATGGAAAAAGTTACAAACCTGTGGAAAAAAGAACTACAGACCGATGGAAAAAAAGGTTACAAACCCATGGAAAAATTATTAAAAACCTATGGAAAAAAGGCTACAAACTTATGGAAAAAAGTTACAAACCTATGGAAAGAAGGACTACAAACCTCCGGTTTCCTCCCACAGGCCAAAAACATGCAGGTTAGGTTAATTGGAGACTCTAAAGTGGCCCTAGGTGTGAATGTGCGTGTAAATGGTTAAGGGATAACTCTGTACCGTGGCTGCTTCATCCATCCAGGTGGATGCCCTCAATTTCCCCTCTGGGGATCAATAAAGTATACAAAATTTTTAAAAAAAATATGGAAAAAGGCTACAAACCTATGGAAAAAAGACTACAAACTTATGGAAATAATAATTCAATTCAATTCAACTTTATCTATATAGCGCCATTTCACAACAACAGTCATCTCATAGCACTTTCAACTGTAGGGGAAACCCCCAGAATTGCAGAAAGACCCCAGTAATCAGGCAATCCCCTATGAGCAAGCGCTTGGCGACGGTGGAGAGGAAAAACTCCCTTTTAACAGGAAGAAACCTCCAGCAGAACCAGGCTCAGGGAGGGGCAGTCATCTGCTGTGACTGGCTGGGGGGTGAGGGGATAGAGAAGAAGAAAAGAACAGACATGTAGAGAGCAAACAGCATGATGGGGACTCAATCTATGGGAGAGAACAAACAGATGTTAATGACCAGCAAAAAAAAAAAAAATATTTCATTGAGAGTGAAGAAAAGAGTGAAGCCCAGTGCATTACTGGAGGTCCCCTGGCTGACTAAACCTATTAGCAGCATAACTAAGGGAGGGTTCAGAAACACATGATCCCTCCCTAATTGTAGGCTATATCAAAAAGGAAGGTTTTAACCCTATTCTTAACAACAGAGATGGAGTCTTACTCCCGAATCCAGATTGGCAGCTGGTTCCACAAGAGAGGAGCTTGATAACTGAAGGCTTTGCCCCCCCATTGTACTTTTGGAGATTCTAGGTATTACAAGTAATCCAGCATTTTGAGAGCTTAGTACTCTGTTAGGATAATAGAGTAATATCAGATCTTTTAAATAAAAACGGGCCTGATTGTTTAGAGCTTTAAAAGTGAGAAGAAGGATTTTAAACTTAATTCTAAACTCTAATGAAGGGAGGCCAGAACCGGAGAGATATGATCTCTCTTTCTAGTACCTGTTAAAACTCTTGCTGCAGCATTTTGGATCAACTGAATACTTTTTAGAGATGTTTTAGGACAACCTGATAATAAAGAATTACAATAATCTAATCTAGAGCTAACAAACGCGTGGATCAGTTTCTCAGCATCACTCTGAGACAAGATGCTCCTAATCTTGACAATATTACGCAAATGATAGAAGGCAGTCTTTGAAACGAATTTAATATGTGAACTGAAAAACAGATCTTGATCAAAAATAACTCCAAGATTCCTCACAGAGATATTAAGAGAAAGAGTAACCACATCCAAACTGAAAGTTTGATTTGGAAAGGTATTTCTAAGGTTTTTTTGACCAACAAGAATTACTTCAGTCTTATCTGAATTTAATAGCAGGAAATTACAAGTCATCCAAGCTTTGATTTCCTTAAGACAGGTTTCTAACTTGGCTAATTGATTACTATCATCTGGCTTCATTGACAGGTATAATTGTGTGTCATCTGCATAACAATGAAAATGTATACAGTGCTTCCTAATAATGTTGCCTAACGGAAACATATATAAACTAAAAAGAGTAGGGCCAAGCGCAGATCCCTGTGGAACTCCATGACTGAGCTTTGAGTTAAAAGAAAACTCATTATTGACATGAACAAACTGGAACCTATCAGATAATTAAGACCTAAACCACTGCAAGGAAGTTCCATTAAGTCCAACATAGTGTTTTAATCTATCAAGTAGAATATTATGATTGATAGTATCAAAAGCTGCATTAAGGTCTAAAAGGACAAGTACAGAAACAAGTCCATTATCAGATGTGATCAGGAGGTCATTAGTGACCTTCACTAAGGCTGTTTCAGTACTATGATGGATTCTAAACCCAGACTGAAACTCTTCAAATAAACCATTTCCCTGCAAGTGGTCAAATAATTGCGTAGCAACAACTCTTTCTAAGATTTTTGAAATGAAAGGGAGACTAGAGGTTGGCCTATAGTTAGCTAAAACTCCTGGATCCAGCGTTGGCTTTTTGAGTATGGGTTTAATTACAGCAGTTTTAAAAGCCTGCAGTAAGTGGCCTAAAGTTAATGAAGAAATGATTATTTGAAGAATAAAGCTACCAATAAATAGGAAGACTTCTTTAAATAACCTGGTAAGAATAGGGTCTAAAAGACAAGTTGAAGGCTTGGATGAGGAAACTGTTTTGTCTAACTCTAAAAAGTCAATTGGAGTAAACTGATCCAAACAGATATCAGTTGAAGGAGTTGTAGTAGTTACTGTATTTAAGTTAACAGTGGGAAGAATCTGACTGATTTTGTCTCTGATAGATGAAATTTTATTATTGAAAAAGTTCATAAAGTCTTGACTAGTGAGCTCTAAGGGAACACTAGGATTGACAGAGTCCCGATTCTTTGTCAGTCTGGCTACAGTGCTGAAAAGAAACCTGGGATTATTCTTGCTCTCTTCTATTAATGCAGAATAATAACTCCTTCTAGCTTTTCTCAGAGATTTTTTATAAATTAAAAGATGATTTCTCCAAGCCAAATAGATTTCATCTAAATTAGTGGAGCACCATTTTCTTTGTAATTGACGAGTCTTCTGTTTTAAGCTACGAGTTTCTGTGTTGAACCAAGGAGTTAGAAATCTCTGATTAGACTTTTTCTTTTTTAAAGGGGACCACCAAGTCTAGAGTCTGATGCAGAGAAGCTATAACACTATCTATCATGCTATCAATTACAGAAGGAGCAAGCCGTCTATAGCTTATTTCTGTTGTGTTGACACATGGCATAGAGGAAACAATCTGCATAAATTTGGTAACAACATCATCTGAGAGGCATCTACTGTAGTAATATTTTTCTTTAGGAGCCAAATAGTCAGAAATAGTAAAATCAAAGGCTAACAGACAATGGTCTGACAGTACAGGGTTATGAGGAGACACTGTTGAGTGGCAGTGGCTCAGGAGGTAGAGCAGGTCGTCCAATAACCGCATGGTTGGTAGTTCAAATCGCACTCCCCCAGATTTCCTGGCAATGTGTCCCTAGGCAAAACTCTTTACCCACCTTGCCTCCAGTGTCCATAACACTGGGTATGAATGTGTATAAATGTTCGGTGGTGGCCAGAGAGGCCGCTGGCAAAGATTGGCAGTCATGTTTCTATCAGCCTGTCCCACGGCAGCTGTGGCTACAGCACTGGCTTGCCACTACCATTGTCTGTCTGGAGTGAATGAATAATGCATCTATTTGTAAAAGTGTCTATGATAAAGCACTATATAAATCTGATGCATTATTTTCTCAGAAAGTAGGAAATTCTACCCATTATCTCCACCATACGTTGGACCTTGTTCTGACATATAGCATAGAAACAGAAAAGCTGGTAGTGTCTCCTCCTAACCCTGTATTGTCAGACCATTGTCTGTTAACCTTTGGTTTTACTATTTCTGACTATTTGGCTCCTAAAGAACTACTACAGTAGATGCTATTACAGTAGATGCCTCTCAGATGATGTTGTAACCAAATTTATGCACATTGTTTCCTCCATGCCGTATGTCAACACAGCAGAAATGTGGTATAAGGGGGGTAGCACTGTCCTGGTTATGTTAGTTACTTAAAAAATAGATCTCAGTATGTATGTGTTGGTTACAAAAACTCACAGTTACTGAAGGTTACTTGTGGAGTCCCACAGGGCTCAGTTTTGGGGCCACTGTTATTCAATATGTATATAAATGATATATGTAAAGTCTCGGAAAAGATGGATTTAATATTGTTTGCCGATGATACTAATTTATTATGCAGTGGAAGCAATTTGGAACAACTTTTGGATACACTCGGAAAGGAATTAGGAAAGCTTAAACTGTGGTTTGATTCAAACAAATTAACGCTCAATTTAAGTAAGACAAAATTTAAAGTTTTTAACAACCATCACAACAACTTAGTATCTAAACTTAGTGTAAACGGTGTGGAGATTGAAAGGGTATCTGAAACTAAATTTCTTGGAGTAATAATGGATAATAAACTGTGTTGGAAGTCACATATGAATTATATTAAAGGTAAAATATCTAAATCAATTGCAGTACTACACAGCATGAAATATTTGCTGAATCAACCCACATTATATACTTTGTATCATTCATTAATACTCCCATACATGACATATTGTACTGAAGTATGGGGAAATACATATAAAACAAACATATATCCAGTCTTTATGCTTCAGAAGAGAGCTATTAGAATAATAAACAAAGCAGCTTACAGGGAACCAACAAACCCACTTTTTCTTAAATTAAAAGCTCTCAAGCTGAAAGATCTGGTTGACTTTAAAACTGCAGTAATAATGTTTAAAGTAAAGAATCTATCACTGCCCGCAAATATCCAAAAGTTGTTCCAAATAAGGGAGAAACAATATCATTTCAGAGGAACATGTACAGTATATTTCAAAAACCCTCAGTGAGAATTACCACTAAGCAACACTGTGTTTCAGTGCAAGGAGTCAGATTGTGGAACACTTTTGGACCTGAATTAAAATCATGTACAACGCTTGGACAATTTAAACAAAAACTAAAGGAAGAAATACTTCAAACATATATACAAGATGACATGTAAAATCACATAAGGATTATCATATCCAGTCTGTGTTGTGCTGTTGTTAGTTTTTTTTTGTCACGTTCTGTCTTAGCTTTGTTCTGATTTGTAATCGCTCTTGTTTTGTTTTTCTTTTGAATTCTTGGATGGAATATGGATGGGCAATATAAGCTGCGGCTTCAGCCATCACCCATTTCAGAAAACTTATGTTGAACTGTATAATCAGAGAAGTTATTGTTTGATTTGACCTTGTTGGATTTCTTTTTTCCCCTTTGTTATATTGTTCTGTTTCTTTTTTTAATCTTTACTTTTAATCTATCCGAAAATAAAGATTCATTCATTCATTCATTCATTCAACAAAGGGTAACAAACCTATGGAAAAGGGGTTACACACCTATGAAAAAAAGGCTACAAACCTATGGAAAAAAGATTCAGGTTTCAAAGATTCTATTGTCAATACTACTATATGTGCAGGACATACAGGAAAATTGAAATGACGTTTCTCTCTTCATTGGTGTGCATAATATAAAAAGAAAAAGAATGAAGCTGGAAAAAGAAAACAACAGCAGTCTATGTACAGTAATGCAACCCGTGGTGCAAATGGCAACAAGAAAGACCCAGACCTCCCATAGTGCAAATAGAGTTAAACGATTCACGATGATTAAACCAGCAATCCTATATACAGACAACTAGAGATGAATATCCGTAGTTGCAGTTCAATGCGGTAGTGTAGGTGCAGATAGTAACAGATTGGACTGCACGTGATCAGTATTGCAGTGACAGACAGACAGCAGCAGATATAGCATTTGCGCAAATGGTCGCGGTTAAAGTGCAGAGACATACAGCAGCAAAAATATTACTGTTGGTGTGCCAGTCTTTCTGTGCCAACAGCTGAGGTAGTTATTGTGCGGGTGATTGTGTTACCGTCCGGGGGGAGGAAGTGCACAGGGTTCAGGGTCCTGATGGCCTCATGAACAAAGCTGTTAAGCACGCTTGTGGAGCGGGTCCGCAGGCTTTGGTACCTTTTCCCTGAGGGCGGGGGCTGAAGAGGGAGTGTAAAGGGTGGGAGGTGTCACCTGTGATTCTGATTGCTCTGCGGGTGAGGTAGATGTCTGAGAGTGGGGGCAGAGGGGACACCAATGATCTTGCTGACTGGTTTCACTGTGTGTCATAGTGTCTTCCGGCAGGAGGCAGTGCAGCTTCCATACCACACCGTGATGCAGCTGGTGAGGATGCTCTCAATGGTGGCCCGGTAGAAAGAACACATGATGGGGGTGGGACTTGTGCTCTTCTCAGTTTGCGGAGGAAATGGAGGCGAGTTTAAGCCTTCTTGGCCAGTGATGTGGTATTGCTTGACCAGGAGAGGTCCACAGAGATGTGCACCACCAGGAACTTGGTGCTGCTCACCCTTTCCACAGCTGCACCATTGATGATCAGAGGGGGGTGCTGTGTGTGACCCCTTTGGAAGTCGACCACAACCTCTTTGGTTTTTCCCATGTTCAGGAAGAGGTTGTTGTCTTTGCACCACTAGACCAGTTGGCTCACCTCATTTCTGTAGTTGGCCTCCTCCTTGTTGATGATGAGGCCCACCACCATCGTGTCATCCGCAAACTTGACGATGCGGTTGGTGTTGTAGGCTGGTATGCAGTCATGGGTCAGCAGGGTGAAGAGCAGCGGGATGAGCACGCACCCTTGTGGGGACCCTGTGCTCAGTGTGATGGTCTGGGAGGTGTTGCTGCCTACCCACACGTTCTGTGGCCTCCCTGTGAGAAAGTCCAGCACCCAGTTACAGAGAGAGGTTTTGAGTCCCAAGTCCCAAAAAAAGGCTAACCTGTGGAAAAAGCTACAAACGTATGGGAAAAAAAGGGTACAATCCTATGAAAAAAAAGACTACTCTTCTTCTTTTGGCTTCTCCCTTTAGGGGTCTCCACAGCAGATCATCTGCCTCCATCTCACCATATCCCTTGCATCTTCCTCTCAAACACCAACCCTCTCCATGTCCTCCTTAATCTTCTTTGTGGGCTTCCTCTTCTCCTCCTGCCTGGCACCTACATGTTCAACATCCTTTGTCCAATATATTCACTATCCCTTGTCTGCACATGTCCAAACCATCTCACCCTTGCCTCTCTTATTTTGTCTCCCAACCGCTCAACCTGAACCACTGAAGAGACAGAAGAATGCCTTTTCAATTTTCCTGCATGTCCTGTACTGTTGCTTTTAGCAATGACATCAGAAAAATATGCTTGACTTGCATTTCTCAGCAAAATTATAAATGCTCAATCTGCCATTATAGATTTCATAATGAACCTGTAATTTAGTTTTTCGCCACCTGTATTTGGCTTTTCGACACTCTTTTTTTAGTTCTCACAATTTTGGCATTTCTCCATGGAGGTTTCTTTTTAATAGTGACCACCTTCACCTTGATGGGAGCAATGGCATTGATAATATTTGTAATTTTACCATTGAAATTTTCCACAAGGTCATTTACTCAAGGGTAGGGGGGGATGAGCAAGGGAAAGCTTGGATGAATGTTTCACTGGTAGTACCACTGATGTACTTTTTTGCTGACCTCTGTCTGGATATTTCTGTTGACATTAATAGCACTCTCAAAGAAAACACAAGAACGGTCGGACAGACCAATGTCCATCACCATTACCTCAGAGATGTTCAGCCCTTTGGAGAAAAATGTCACTACTGTTGACAGGCTAACAAATCCCCCTGTATCAGTAGCTCCTGAACTTCTATACAACTGTGCCTGCAATGACTTTGCCTTTTTCTTTACTGACGAAATTAAGGAAATTAGTCAGTCAATGCTCTTATGCCAGGTGCTAGACATGTGCTTCCTCTGTGCCCACACAGAGACAACTTAAACACCATGGCAAAACTTGTTCCAAGCAATCATAAAATCTTGAATGACAGCATACGCCACCTGATTTCCATTACTTGCTGCCTTGATACCCTCCCAACAGGTTTATTTTTAAAAAAATGTTTCATATTGTATGGCTTCAGATCTACTACAGATCATAAATCATCATCATCATCATCATCATCATCATCATCATCATCATCATAGCAGTCTGTCGGGGGCGACAATGACTGTTTCATTTAGGTCTGATCAGATTCCTCCACGCAGCTCTGTAATTTGCCTTCTGCTGCCAGGAACTCCTGACCTTGTTAACGCGAGCAACGTCCGAGCCAGTATGAGTTGCTGTCTGACTGACCATTTCATGAAACTGCTTGCAAAGTATTTGAGTACCACTAGCTTTTGCTGGACTAGCGACACATTCTTGGCAGATAGAGGTATTATCAGTGGCAAGGACAGGCCAAGACAAACTGAGATGCGCAAGACAGTCAACTCTCTCATCAAACTTTTGTGTGGCAGAAAAATAGCAATATCACCTGTAATACTGAACAAGAGGTGGAATAATGCAACCTTCCTCTGCTGTCTGAAGTACCTCCAGTCAGAGGACACAAGCATCTTTGAACGCAGCGCAGTCTCTGACTAGAGGACCAGGGTGGAGGATCTTCTGGCATTTCTCGGTTTCGTGGGGCAGTGTGGAACCTCTTTGCTTAAGTAATATGGCTGCCAGTGAATGTAAAATGACCATGTACTCAGCCTCTCGCTCAAAGATAAATATGTCTCTGCATTCAGGTGTCTTCCCTCAGTGCTTTCAAAAAGCTGTTATCAAGCCACTTCTAAAAAAGAGCAACCTTTACACCTCACTCATGAACAGCTATAGGCCCATATCAAACCTCCCCTTTCTTAGTACAATAATAGAAAAAAACTGTTTTTCAACAATTGTACAACTTTCTTGTCATGGCGGCCGCTGGGCCGTCATCGTCATCATCATCATCATCAGCTGCGCACACACCGGCAGGTGACAATCAGCGGCCTTTAAAAGCCAGAACCGCAGACGGCTCGGCACGAAGTCGTCTGTCGCCTTTGCCCAGCAATGCGCCGAGATTACGACCTCAAGCCAAAGCCAAGACCAGGACACCATGTCAAGCCAAGCCAAGTAAGCAACCTCAGTACTCATCCTCTCCTAGCCTTTTCCCCTGTGCACAGGTGGACCTCCCAGGCGGCGGACTAGCCACCCCAGCTGACGGGGCACCATCTCCTCCTCCTCAGAGTTCCTCCTCACCTCCGCTACGTCGAGCACCACGAGCACTGCATCGCACGGGCACTCGGAGTCAGCAGGATTTACTCTGTGGCACCTGCAAGTAAGCATCACTAGCTGCAGATCTCTCATCCTAACGAACAGCAGTAATTGTTTGTGCTTGTGTGTTCCAGGGTTGGCAGGTCGCCACAGGATATGCTCAGCTCCAGTGACCAGACAGGCACTCATTCACCCACGCACTACATACACATTATATCAATAAAGAATAATTGTCTAATATCTACTCGTGTCAGCGTCTGTCTCCTGGGTCCCTAACCATGTCAGTACGACTCCGTCAAGTTGACCCAGCTGACAGCGCGCTGTCGTGCCACCTAAACACTCTTAGCGCTCGAGTAGATATGATTGCACACCAGCAGACAGTCATTCTAAACCAATTAACACAGGTTAACAGTCGGCTGGACCGTCTGGAAGGACGCCAGATGTTCCCCCCAGCAACCAGGGCTTTTCCAGCCTCTGTAGCCGCTCCTACTAGCCAAGCTAATGCACCATCTACACATCGTCTCACTCCCGTGCTAACCCCCGCCCACTTTAGCGGAAAGCTCAGGGAAGCGCGAGGGTTCATACTCCAGTGTGAGTCAGTGTTTCTCCGCGTCCCGGGGGACTTTGCCACCGATCAGAGTAAAATAGGGTATATCATCAACTTGTTGGGGGGTAGAGCCTTAGACTGGGCCTACACAGTTATGGCAAAACCAAGTTATCCTGTTTTGACTTACCAGCAGTTCGAGGCAGAGTTCATGGAGGTGTTTGATCATACAGACCAGGGCACAGTGTTAACCGAATGGCTGCTAAGTCTTCGGCAGGGCAGTAGATCTGCCACTGATTACGTCATTGACTTCTGGGTGTTAGCCTCCGAGACTGGATGGGGGGAGCCAGCACTTTGTGGTATCTTTCTCCGTAGTTTTAGCTCCGAATTGAAAGATGAGCTAGCGGCACGGGACAAACCAGACAAATTAGGGGAGTTAATTTCCCTCACCATCAGCTTGGATAGTAGGCTAAAGGAGTGAGCGGCCGAACGGCAGACAGCTCCCCCTTCGAGTAAACCCCGCCCTCGCTCCGCTAGGTCTCCCCTCCTCGCTCTGCCCTCGTCAGAGGAACTTCCGGAGCAGGAGGAAGTGATTGGAGGGCAATCGGGAGTTTCAGCGGCTGAAAGACAGCGCTGCAGGGATCTGGGCCTATGTTTTTAGCATATTTTTGTAGCAATGGGTCTCATGGGGTTGCTGAATGCCCAAACCGGTTAAGAAGGGGAGGTCCGAGGATCACAGTAGGGGGATTCACGGACAATAACCAGAAAAAGCCCCTCACTAGTTGCTGCATCCCCGTTAGGCTACTCCACAAACACAAAGAACACTCCACACATGCCTTAGTTGACTCTGGAGCTGAGCAAAACTTTATCTCCAGAGACCTGGCAACCCAGATGGGCCTCAGCTGTCAACCTCTATGTCCTCCTGTCAATCTCGTCACCTTATCCAAGGCATCTCTGACATCTGTTTCCCATCAGACAACCCCTGTGTCTATAATAGTCTCTGGGAATCACAGAGAGGAAATTCGGTTCCTAGTTTTGCCCATCTCCTCCTCACCCGTCATCCTGGGGTACCCCTGGCTTAGGCTTCATAACCCCACCTTTGACTGGCAAGTTGAGAGTATTACAGCGTGGAGTTCGTTCTGTCTGAGTGCCTGCCTCCAATCTGCGGCGTGTGCCCCATCGGTCTCGGTGCCCCTACCTTCGTCGCCACCCCCGGACCTGTCCAAGGTACCGGAAGTCTACCACGACCTGGGGCCGGTGTTCAGCAAGTCACGGGCGCTGTCCCTTCCCCCCCACCGTCCTTATGACTGTGCTATCAACCTCAAGGCTGGGGCCCCTCTCCCGGCGAGCCGCCTATACAGCCTGTCCGCCCCGGAGTGCGAGGCCATGGATACATACATAAAGGAGTCCCTGGCATCCGGGATTATTCGTCCTTCGTCCTCAGCTGTGGGTGCAGGGTTCTTCTTCGTGGGGAAGAAGGACGGGTCGCTACGCCCCTGCATCGACTTCAGAATCAGAATCAGATTTATTGCCATTGTTCATGTAGTACACAAACTAGGAATTTGTCTCGGTGCAATGCTGCAACATTAAACATGATAAAATAAAAGAAATAAACTATACATGCAATAAAGTGTAGAATAAGAATGAGTAATACTAGTCAGCAGTTTAAATATATTAGCGAGCAGCAGATAATGTGGAGAACCATATAGTGCAGTCGGTAATGCAAGAAGAAAACAGTGATGATTGACATGAGTCTGGTTGAGCTGCTGTACATAGTGCACGAGAGTCAATAAGTCACTTAGTGTTCAGCAGTCTGATGGCAGAGGGGAAGAAGCTGTTCATGTGACGGGAGATTTTAGTCTGAATGGACCGAAGTCTTCTACCTGAGGGGAGAGGGGCAAACAGTACGTGACCAGGGTGTGAAGGATCGGCTATGATCCGGCCAGCACGCCTCCGGGTCCTGGAGATGTACAGATCCTGGAGAGATGGGAGCTTGCAGCCGATCACCTTCTCAGCAGTGCGCATGACGCGCTGCAGTCTTAGTCTGTCCCTGGCAGTGGCTCCTGCGTACCACACGGTTATGGAGGTGGTGAGGATGGACTCGATGATGGCTGTGTAGAACTGCACTAACATCTTGGTGGGTAGCTTGAGCTTCCTCAGCTGCCGCAGGAAGAACATCCTCTGCTGGGCCTTTTTGATGAGGGAGCTGATGGTCGGCTCCCATTTGAGGTCCCTGGTGATGGTGGTGCCTAGGAAGCGGAAGGAATCAGCAGTGGTTATGGGAGAGCCTGTGAGGGTGAGGGGGGGCAGAGGGGTTGTGACTTTCCTGAAGTCCACAATCATCTCCACTGTCTTCAGAGCGTTCAGCTGCAGGTTGTTGTTGTTGCACCAGGACGCCAACTGGGCCACCTCTCTCCTGTAGGCGGACTCGTCGCCGTTGGAGATGAGCCCGATGAGGGTGGTGTCGTCCGCAAACTTGATCAGCTTGACAGATTGGTGGCTGGAGGTGCAGGAGTTGGTATAAAGGGAGAAGAGTAGGGGGGAAAGTACACAGCCCTGGGGTGATCCGGTGCTGATGCTAACACAGTCTGAGACAGTCTTTCCCAGCCGCACATGCTGCCTCCGGTCCGTCAGGATGTCGGTGATCCACCTGCAGAGGGAGTCAGGCACGTTGAGCAGGGACAGCTTGTCCCGGAGCAGAGCGGGGCAGATGGTGTTGAATGCGGAGCTGAAGTCCACAAACAGGATCCTGGCATAGGTTCCCGGGGAGTCCAGGTGCTGCAGGATGGAGTGGAGGGCCAGGTTGACTGCGTCGTCTACAGACTTCCGGGGCCTCAACGAAATCACAGTCAAGGACAAATATACACTGCCTTTGATGAACACAGCCTTTGACTCCCTCCAGGGGGCGTCCTGGTTCACTAAGCTAGACCTGCAGAACGCCTACCACCTGGTGCGCATCAGAGAAGGTGATGAATGGAAGACGGCTTTCCGGACCCCAAACGGCCACTTTGAATATCTGGTGATGCCGTTTGGGTTAACCAATGCTCCGGCTGTGTTTCAGCGCTTGATAAATGACGTCCTCCGGGATTTCCTCAACTCCTTCATGTTTGTCTACCTCGATTACATTCTCATCTTCTCACGTACGTTGGAGGAACACCAGGTGCATGTACGACGGGTTCTGCAGCGCCTCCTGGAGAACCAGCTGTTCGTCAAGGCAGAAAAGTGCGAATTTCACACTGAGCAGACCTCCTTCCTCGGGTTCATCATCGCCCAGAATCAGGTGCTCCCCGACCCGGCCAAGGTCAAGGTGGTGGTGGACTGGCCCACGCCCACGTCCAGGAAACAGTTACAGGGGTTCCTGGGCTTCGCCAATTTCTACTGTCGCTTCGTGCCCAATTTTGGGAACATCGCCCACCCCCTAACTGCTCTCACTTCCCCTAAGGTCCCCTTTCGTTGGAATGAGGAGGCTGCAGCGGCGTTCGGGAGACTGAAGAAGGAGTTCGCTTCGGCCCGCATGCTGACCCAGGTGGACCCGGAGCTGCAGTGCCTGGTGGAGGTGGACGCTTCTGATTCGGGGGTTGGGGCCGTTCTCTCCCAGCGCTCTCCAGTGGATGGCAAGATTCGACCGTGTGCATACTTCTCCCACTGCCTGACGCCCGCAGAAAGAAATTACTGCATTGGAGACAGGGAGCTGCTGGCCGTGAAACTCGCCCTGGAGGAGTGGAGACACTGGCTGGAGGGGGCTGCCCAGCCGTTTGTCGTTTGGACTGATCACTGCAACCTTGAGTACCTCAGGACAGCCAAACGTTTGAACGCCCGCCAGGCCCGCTGGTCGCTTTTCTTCGGCCGGTTTAATTTCACCATCACCTACTGGCCGGGGAGCAAGAATGGTAAGCCTGACGCCCTCTCGCGGCAGTTTGATGCACCATCCACCGAAGAGCAGGAGGTGACCATCCTGCCGCCCTCTTCTGTGGTGGGTGCGCTGTCTTGGGGAATCTGCAAGAAGGTCCGAAGAGCGCAGGAGACGGAGCCTGATCCGGGTGGGGGCCCCCTGGGTCGTCTGTTTGTTCCCCGCTCTGTCAGGGGTCAGGTAATCGAGTGGGGTCACGTGTCCAAGCTGGCGTGTCATCCGGGAGTGGGCCGAACCACTGATCTTCTCCAGAGGACTTTCTGGTGGCCAGGGTTGAGAAAGGATGTCAACAGCTATGTCTGGGCCTGCGCCCAGTGCGCTACTGGGAAAACATTATCATCCCCCCCGGCGGGTCTTCTGCACCCTTTGCACATTCCTTCTCGCCCCTGGTCCCACGTAGCCATGGACTTCATAACCGGCCTACCTCCCTCTGATCAATTCATGACAGTTTTGACGATAGTGGACCGCTTTTCTAAGGCGGCCCATTTTGTGCCTCTCCAAGGGCTGCCTTCGGCGCAGGAGACGGTGGACCTTCTCGTCCAGCATGTGGTCCATCTTCACGGAATCCCCGCTGACATTGTTTCGGACTGAGGACCACAGTTTGTATCCCAAGTCTGGAAGGCGTTCTGCACAGTGCTCGGGGCCACGGCCAGCCTCTCCTCTGGGTACCACCCGCAGAGCAACGGCCAGTGCGAGCGTGCGAACCAGGAGCTGGAGACTGCATTGCGCTGTGTCATCTCCTCCTGCTCCTCTTCTTGGAGCACGTATCTACCCTGGATTGAGTATGCCCATAACACCACGGTGTCCTCTGCTACGGGGATCTCCCCTTTCAAGGCGTCACTAGGGTTTGATCCACCATTGTTCCCTGAGGAGGAGAAGGAGGTAGCGGTTCCTTCAGTACAGGTCCACGCCAGGCGTTGTTGACGGGTTTGGTCCATCACCCGCAGAGCCCTTCTGAGGACCACAGAATGCAACATCCAGGTGGCCAACCACCACAGGAGACCTGCCCCGGACTATAAGGTGGGTCAAAAAGTCTGGTTGTCCACTAGGAACATCAGTGTGCCGGCTGAGAAGCGCAAGCTAACCAAGCGCTTCATCGGCCCCTGTGTTATTTCTCGTATTGTCAATCCTGTGTCTGTGCGCCTTGTTCTCCCCCCTTCCATGCGCATCTGCCCCACCTTTCATGTCTCCCAGGTCAAGCCGTGCATCTTTGACCCTCTGTGCCCGCCCCCCGCGGCTCCTGCCCCCCCGAGGATGATCGATGGCCATCAGGCCTAGGGGGTGACTGCCATCTTGGATGTCCGCCGAAGGGGTCGGGGCCTTCAGTATTTGGTGGATTGGGAGGGGTTTGGTCCTGAACACCGCTCCTGGATTCGCCCGGCGTTGATCCTCGACAAGCAGCTGATCTGCGATTTTCATCGGGCGCATCCAGGTAGGATAGGGCAGGTGCCTGGAGGCACCTCTAGAGGGGGAAGCACTGTCATGGCGGCCGCTGGGCCGTCATCGTCATCATCATCATCATCAGCTGCGCACACACCGGCAGGTGACAATCAGCGGCCTTTAAAAGCCAGAACCGCAGACGGCTCGGCACGGAGTCGTCTGTCGCCTTTGCCCAGCAATGCGCCGAGATTACGACCTCAAGCCAAAGCCAAGACCAGGACACCACGCCAAGCCAAGCCAAGTAAGCAACCTCAGCACTCATCCTCTCCTAGCCTTTTCCCCTGTGCACAGGTGGACCTCCCAGGCGGCGGACTAGCCACCCCAGCTGACGGGGCACCATCTCCTCCTCCTTGGAGTTCCTCCTCACCTCCGCTACGTCGAGCACCACGAGCACTGCTTCGCACGGGCACTCGGAGTCAGCAGGATTTACTCTGTGGCACCTGCAAGTAAGCATCACTAGCTGCAGATCTCTCATTCTAACGAACAGCAGTAATTGTTTGTGCTTGTGTGTTCCAGGGTTGCCAGGTCACCACAGGATACGCTCAGCTCCAGTGACCAGACAGCCACGCACTCATTCACCCACGCACTACATACACATTATATCAATAAAGAATAATTGTCTAATATCTACTCGTGTCAGCGTCTGTCTCCTGGGTCCCTAACCATGTCATTCCTGACATTAAATAACTGTTTTAATGTCTTCCAGTCAGGCTTTTGGCCACAATACAGCACTGAGACAGCTCTAGTTAATGTCCTGAATGACATCCACTCCAATACGGATAACGGCAACATTTCAGTCTTGGTTCTGCTGGACCTCAGTGCTGCATTCGACACGGTCAACCATAACATCTTACTAGACCGGCTGAAAAACTGGGTGGGACTTTCTGGTACAGCACTTAGTTGGTTTGAGTCCTATTTAAAAGACAGGGACTATTTTGTGTCAATAGGTAACTACAAATCCGAGTGAACAAAAATAGCCTGTGGAGTTCCCCAGGGTTTTATTCCGGGACCTCTGCTTTTCAACATCTATTTGCTCCCACTAGCTCAAATCATAAAAAATATATATATATATATATATATATATATATATATATATATATATATTACGATAATTATGTAGATGATACACAAATCTACATAACCGTCTCACCAGAAGACTAAAACCGCAGTTACATGGGCAAAATTTCTTCAATCTGATTACAATTCCAATTAGAATTTTACTGGTTACATGGATCCTGAAAAAGCTGATCCGATTAGGACGTGCGTTTCCATGTGTCACACGTTTGAACAGACTAAATCATTTTGACATGCGCACATTGACATTTCAACATTCCGAAAATAGTAGAAGAAGAAGCAGCTTCCGGTGTAAACAAACCCCGCGTTGTGTCTTTCTCTTTTTGAAATGGACCTGTATTGTATTATTCAGACTGCACTTTTGCTTCTGCTGGTCTCCGTAATGAAGCTACAAGTACATACTTCTGCATATGACCAACAGAGGGAGACAGCAGGACGATACAGACCAGTTTTGTTTTACTCCCACCATGTCTTTCAGTAGCTGCTGTAAAGGCGGAAATACATCACGTTGACATGTGACTGACGTACAGACATGCGCAGTAAACATATTTTTGACCCAAGCTTTGGAATAAGTGTTTATATGCTCACCATTCAGATTAACAATTGGCATAACCCACCCCTCTCAACTGGAATGAAATTTTGATCTTAATGAGCACGATCGAGTCAGAATATTCAGACTGGCGTGTTTACATGAAGCATTGTTATTCCAATCATTGTTATTCCAATCCAATCTAATGTTAATCCGGTTTCTTGTGTCCATGTAAACATGGCTTATGGTCCAATTAAAACCCTGATCAAATGCATTGGTCAAATTAAAGAGTGGATGTGCCAGAATTTTCTTCAGTTAAACAAAGACAAAAATCGAAATGATAGTTTTTGGAGCCAAAGAAGAAAGACTCAAAGTTAGTACTAAGCTTCAATCAATGATGCTAAAAACCAACAGCCAAGCCAGAAATCTGGGTGTGGTTCTGGACTCCTGAATTTTAACAGCCACATTAAGACAGTAGTGAAGTCATCCTGTTAAAACCTAAAGAACATAGCAAGGAATAGAGGTCTGATGTCTCAGCAGGATCTAGAAAATCTTGTCCATGCATTTATCTTCAGTAAACTGGACTACTGTAATGCTGTCCTCACATGTCTCTCTAAAAAGTCCATCAGACAGCTGCAGTTGGTTCAGAACACTGCAGCTCGAGTCCTCACTCAGACAAAGAAAGTGGATCATATAACTCCAGTTCCCAAATCTTTACACTGGTTTCCTGTCTGTCAAAGAATAGATTTCAAAATCCTGCTGTTGGTTCATAAATCTCTGAATGGTTTAGGGCCAAAATACATTTCAGAACTGCTGGTCCATTATGAACCACCCAGAGTCCTCAGCTCGTCAGGGTCAGGCCTACTATCTGTGCCCAGAGTTAGAACCAAACATGATGAGGCAGCATTCAGTTTTTATGCCTCTCACATGTGGAACAAACTCCCAGAAGCATCAGGGCTGCTGAAACTCTCAGCTGCTTTAAATGCAGATTAAAAACTCTCCTACTGTATTGTGAAAAAGTGTTTGCCCCCTTCCTGAGTTCTCTTTTTTTTTTTGTATGTTTGTCACACTTAAATGTTTCAGCTCATCAAACAAATTTAAATATTAGACAAAGATGACACAAGTAAACCCAAAATGCAGTTTTTAAATAAAGGTGTTTATTATTAAGGGTAAAAAAAATTCAAACCTACATGACCCTGTGTGAATAAGTTATTGCCCCCCCCCATTAAAACATAAATTAATTGTAGTTTATCACATCTTTGGAAAGCTGAGTTCAATTTCTCTAGCCACACCAAGGCTTGGTTACTGCCACACCTGTTCCCAATCAAGAAATCACTTAAATAGGACCTGCCTGACAAAGTGAAGTAGACCAAAAAAATCCTCAAAAGCTAGACATCATGCTGCAATCCAAAGAAATTCAGGAACAAATGAAAAACAAAGTAATTGAGAGCTACAAGTCTGGAAAAGATTATAAATCCCTTTCTAAAGTTTTGGGACTCCAGCAAAAGACAGTGAGAGCCATTATCCACAAATGGCGAACACATGGAACAGTAGTGAACCTTCCCAGGAGTGGCCGGCTTACCAAAATTACCCCCAGAGCACAGCAACAACTCATCCAAGAGGTCACAAAAGGCACCACAACAAGATCCAAAGAACTGCAGGCCTCACTTGCCTCATTTAAGGTCATTGTTCATGACTCCACCATAAGAAAGAGATCGGGCAAAAATGGCCTGCATGACAGAGTTCCAAGACAAAAAACACTGCTGAGCAAAAACAGCATAAAGGCTTGTTTCAGTTTCGCCAGAAAACATCTTGATGATCTCCAAGACTTTTGGGAAAATACTCTGTGGACTGATGAGACAAAAGTTGAACTTTTCAGAAGGTATGCGTCCCAATACATCTGGCGTAAAAGTAACATAGTATTTCAGAAAAGGGACATCAAACCAACAGTAAAATATGGTGGGGGTAGTGTAATGGTGTGGGGATATTTTGCTGGTTCAGGACCTGGAAGACTTGCTGTGGTAAATGGAACCGTGAATTCTGCTGTCTACCAAAAAATCCTGAAGGAGAATGTCCGGCCATCTGTTCATGACCTCAAGCTGAAGCGCACTTGGGTTCTGCAGCTGGACAATGATCCAAAACACACCAGCAAGTCCACCTCTGAATGGCTTAAGAAAAACAAAATGAAGACTTTGGTGTGGCCTAGTCAAGTCAGAATCAGAATCAGAATCAGAATCAGAATCAGGTTTATTGCCATTGTTCATGTAGTACACAAACTAGGAATTTGTCTCGGTGCAATGCTGCAACATTAAACATGATAAGATAAAAGAAATAAACTATACATGCAATAAAGTGTAGAATAAGAGTAAGTGATACTGGTCAGCAGTTAAAATATATTAGCGAGCAGCAGATACTGTGGAGAACTATATAGTGCAGTCGGTAATGCAGGAAGAAAACAGTGATGATTGACATGAGTCTGGTTGAGCTGCTGTACATAGTGCACGAGAGTCAATAAGTCACTTAGTGTTCAGCAGTCTGATGGCAGAGGGGAAGAAGCTGTTCATGTGACGGGAGGTTTTAGTCTGGATGGACCGAAGTCTTCTACCAGAGGGGAGGGGGGCAAACAGTACGTGACCAGGGTGTGAGGGATCGGCTATGATCCGGCCAGCACGCCTCCGGGTCCTGGAGATGTACAGATCCTGGAGAGATGGGAGCTTGCAGCCGAAGTCCTGACCTGAATCCAATTGAGATGCTTTGGCATGACCTTAAAAAGGCAGTTCTTGCTAGAAAACCCTCCAATGTGGTTGAATTACAACAATTATGCAAAGATGAATAGGCCAAAATTCCTCCACAGCGCTGTAAAAGACTCATTGCCAGTTATCACAAATGCTTGATTGCAGTTGTTGCTGCTAAGGGTGGCCCAACCAGTTATTAGGTTTAGGGGGCAATCACTTTTTCACACAGGGTCATATAGGTTTGGATTTTTTTCCCCCCTTAGTAATAAACGCCTTCATTTAAAAACTGCATTTTGTGTTTACCTGTGTTATCTTTGTCTAATATTTAAATTTGTTTGATGATCTGAAACATTTATGTGTGACAGATACTGTATACAAAAAATTGAGAAATCAGGAAGGGGGCAAACACTTTTTCACATTATTGCATTTGCCACGGCCTTTCAGTAGAACAACTGTTAATCTCCTACACTGCACTGCAAATTTTTATTTCTGTTGTATTCTATTTTAGCCTGTTTTTGTTTTTCTTTAATTTACTTTTGCGTTTGCTTTTAAATTCTTATGTATTCTTTTTGCAACTTGTTCTAATGCTTTAATGTTTTTATGTAAAGCACTTTGAATTATCTTGTACATGAAATGTGCTATAAACTTGCCTTACCTTGCCTTGAACACTCTTCACATACTCTTCCTTCAAGATTACATCTACTCCATTTCTCTTCCTATCTACAGTATTAATTTTTTATTTATTTCAGACAAAAAGTTATTACAAAAGAAAGAAGAGAATATTTAACAAATATTTAAAACAAATGTAACATAACAATGTAAGGTGATAAAATACCTTTTTTTGGGGTTAGAGTAGGAAGAAGCAAAAGCTTTTCAGTCCTAGCCTTCAATTTTACTTATGTGGAAACAAGTTAAGTATGTTGTGTTCCTAATGTAGACGGTCCAGTTTGCTTTCAGAACTTGCCTGCTTTTCATTTATTTTTAAGGCTCAAACAGTAAGATTTTTATTTTGACAACAACTGCAGAAAAAAAATCAGTCCAATTATTGAAGCTTTAATGAAGTGAACAAATATTTCCCTGGTTTAATTTTGGTCTTCCATCAGAACAGGTGCTGGTTGTTCAGTCTTCTCAGACTTGGCAGCGGATCAGTCTGGCGGTGCGTTTAAATCAGATGTCTGAGCGCTGAAAAGTTCCCATAAATTTAGATGAATTAAAGTATTTTTAACTGGTTGATACTGAAGAACAGATTTTCCTCCAGACGTCTGAGATCAGAACAGACACGCGATTGACTGACGGACGAGTTTTCAGCAATTTATGTCCACAAATATCAGCACAGAGACAGGAAACACTTTTGACACTAAAAATGAAGGAAAAACAGCCAAATTATTAGAATAAACTGCACTGTTAGTGTTAGAAACAGGATGGGTTTTACTCTGAAAATGTTACAAAATTTAGAGGAATAAACTGGACATTGAACAGGCAGAATTCTGTGATTTATGAAGAAGAAAACTGTAAATTTAAGAGAAAAAAACCTGAAAATCAGTGAGGAAAACAGTTAAAATTCATGCAAAAATTTAGCAATTTACATGAAAAATGTTGCAGAAACATTGCAACTTATTTCTAGTAGATTTCAACTTTTTTGTCATACATGTATCATTTTTTTAAACCAATTTGTCGATTATTTTCCTTTAAGATTTGCAACATTTTCTAGTAAATTTCACATAAATTTGTGACTTTTTTCATTCCTTTAATTAACTAAGTCTGCTGCTTTGGAAATTTGTAATTTTTCCCCCCATTAATTAAATTTGAAACTTAAAAAAACCCAAACAGATTTATAATTTTTCCTCATTTTTATATTTGTATACAAATGTATATTTGTATATACTGGGGTAGTGGCTAGACCTGCCTTGGAGCCGGTCTTGTAAAGGAGAAGTAAGGGGCCTCCTTCCCCATCACAAGCCTGGGTGCACACCTTGGGCAGGTGTCAGCACGCCCTTAGCCTCCCTTGGTCAGGGTTACGGCCTTCCCGATGCACCCTTGGCAGATCTGTGATGTCAGCTTGGCAGCTCTTCCGGCAGCTGGCAGTTCTAGGAGTCAATTTGGCTGCAGGTCTGGCAATGGCACTCTTGCTTGTCAATTTGGCATTTGTTCTGGCTAACAGCAATGGGTTCTTTGCCGCGACCATGTCAGCATTGCTCTCTCGTCAGTATACAGGAATTACTCACCAAGGGACACTATCATGTGCCGGTTAGTGTCATCATCTTTAGGCACAGCCTTGCAATTAATGAGATGAGCTATCAAAGAGTTTTGGATAATGCTACCACGTATGAGGTAACCGACGTGCCACAATCCATGGCAGTGGTGAAAAATAAGCAAAGTCCATACCAATTTCTTAATATAGGTGCCTGGAATGTTCATACAACCAACGATAGTGACCAGTCAATCCGACCAGAATGCGCCACAGACGTCCAGAGTCGGGAAATATCAAGGAGAAGAGTCACACCATGTTTTGGAGTGGCGGCAAAGATAGGACAGCTGGGGTCGCTTTTGCTATCTCCAACAAGTATGACCACATCATTCCTGTTCCTGTGAATTATAGATTGATGACAGCTCGGGTTCAACTCAGTGACAACACTTACCTCACCCTGATCAATGTGTATGCCCCCTACTATGCAGAGGTCATTAGTTGAGAAGGAGAGCTTCTATGAACAGCTGGGTGAGTGTATCACAAAGGCAAAGGGAGACAGAATCGCCATCCAGGGCGATTTCAACGCTCGTGTTGGCAGAGACTGGCAGTCTTGGCCTAAGGTCATTGGAAGACACGAAGTGGGCAAAATGAATTTGAATGGTCTGCTACATTGGTTTTAGGAGAAAATGAGGGAACCTTTGGAGATTAGGAGAAAATGAGAGAACCAGTGGGTTTTTGGAGAAAAAGGTGCAAACCGTTGGGTTTTAGGAGAAATCATGGGAACTGTTGGGCTTTAAGAGAAAAGGAGGGAACCATTTTTCTTTAGGAGAAAATGTGGGAACCACTGGGCTTCAGGAGAAAATGAGGAAACCATTTGATTTTAGGAGAAAAAAGGTAGGAACCGTTGGGTTTTAGGAGAAAAGTTGAGAGCCATTGGGCTTTAGGAGAAAATGAGGGAACCGTTAGGCTTCAGGAGAAAAGGTGGGAACCGTTGGGTTTTCGGAGAAAATGTTGGAACTGTTGGGATTTAGAAGAAAATGAAAGAACCATTGGGTTTTAGGAAAAAATGTGCAAACTGTTTTAGGAAAAATGGTTAGAACCATCGTGCTTTAGGAGAAAATGCGGGAATCATTGGGTTTTAGGAGAAAATGAGAGAACTGTTGGGCTTTAGGAGAAAATGAGGGAACCATTGGGTTTTTGAAGAAAAGGTGAGAACCACTGGGCTTTGGAAAAAAATGAGAGAACCATTAGACTTAAAGAGAAAAGGTGGGAACCATTGGGTTTTTGGAGAAAATGTTGGAATTGTTGGGATTTAGGAGAAAATGAAGGAACCATTGGGTTTTAGGAAAAAATGTGCAAACTGTTTTAGGAGAAATGGTAAGAACCATTGCACTTTAGGAGAAAATGTGGGAATCATTGGGTTTTAGGAGAAAATGAGAGAACTGCTGGGTTTTTGAAGAAAAGGTGAGAACCGTTGGGCTTTAGGAAAAAATGAGAGAACCATTAGGTTTAAAGAGAAAAGGTGGGAACTGTTGGGTTTTAGGAGAAAATAAGGAAACTGCTGAGTTTTAGGAGAAAACAAGGGGTTTTATGAGAAAACGCGGGAACCATTGGGATTTAGGAGAAAACATTGGGAACTGTTAGAATAATTCTGAGTTTAAATTATTCAAAGTCAAAAAATCAGGCTTGATATTGGATTTAGGTACATTTATTATAAAAATAGATAAAAGGAAAGTTTCAATTCAAATTTAACCTCAAATGGCCATTTTTGAGGGAGAGATTACAAAGCATGGCCTTCAGCACCCACATCGAATCTCTGAAGGTGCATTCTTTAGGTTTGGTATACATGGGGAAAAGAAAGGAGAGGGAGAAGAGGGGTAAGAGGAGGAAGGGAGAGAGAACGGCAGTCCTGATAAGCAGGTCAGCATGACATATGAGAGCTTATCCTGGGTGATGAGCAAATGAAGAAACGTCACAGACATTCTGGAGACAGGGTGTCCATAAACCTAATCTACACAAGCTAGGAGTTCCTGTGCATTCCTGTGACCCCAAGTAAAACAGGGCATGTCAAAGAGATTATCAGTGTAGCTTAGATCATCCTTTACGCATGTACTGACCCTCAGTCTGAATTCTCTGAAGGCCAATAATTGCTCACAGAAACATGCCAAGAATATATGAACTTATCCTACATGGAATGCACATTTAAACATTAAACATGGCATATGAAAGGCATGATACTTCTCAAGTATAATAATACATTATTAATAACAATAATAATGTGGATAATATGAAATTTTACTATCATGAACCATTGGTATGCATGAGAAAATGTGGGAACCGTTGGGTTTTTGGAGAAAATAAGGGAACCTTTGGGCTTTGGGAGAAAATGGAACCACTGGATTTTAGAAGAAAATGTGGGAACCGTTGGGCTTTAGAAGAAAATGAGGGAACTGTTGGACTTTAGGAAAAAAATGTGGGAACTTTGGGTTTTAGAAGAAAATGTGGGAACTGTTGGATTTTAGGAGAAAATGAGACAATCGTTGTGGTATAGGAGAAAATGTGGGAATCATTGGGTTTTAGGAGAAAATGAGAAAACCGTTGGGCTTTATGAGAAAATATGGGAACCATTGGGCTTGAGGAGTAAATGTGGGAACTGTTGGGTTTTAGAAGAAAACATGGGAACTGTTGGGCTTTACGAGAAAAGGAGGGAACCATTGTTCTTTAGGAGAAAATGTGGGAACCACTGGGCTGTAGGAGAAAATGAGGGAACTGTTGGACTTTAGGAAAAAACAAGGGAACCGTTTGGTTTTCAGAGAAAACGAGAGAACCGTTGTGCTTTAGGGCAAAACATGGGAACTGTCAGGTTTTAATAGAAACTGTGGGAACCATTGTGCTTTAGGAGAAAATGTGAGAACCATTGGGCTGTCGGAGAAAATGAGGGAAAAGTTGAGTTTAGGAGAAAATGAGGGAACTGTTGGATTTTAGGAGAAAATGAGAGAACCATTGAGCTTTAGGACAAAACATGGGAACTGTCAGGTTTTAGTAGAAACTGTGGGAACCATTGTGCTTTAGGAGAAAATGTGAGAACCATTGGGCTGTCGGAGAAAATGAGGGAAAAGTTGGGTTTAGGAGAAAATGAGGGAACTGTTGGATTTTAGGAGAAAATGAGAGAATCATTGAGCTTTAGGAGAAAACGAGGGAACCATTGGGCTTTAGGAGAAACTGTGGGACCTGTTGACAGTAAAAGCCATAACCATAGTTCTGTATTCACACATCTGCTGTCTGTCACCTTCTCACTAAAAAACTTTTTCTTTTCAGGAAGTTTCCAGCCTTTCTCAGTCAGAAACGTGGAGGCGACTTTGGCCCACGTACTAAATTGTGTTACCTCACATCCATAAAGACCCACCGAGACCTGAAACTGAATACTGCAGGAACCGCTATGGTTTTCTAAACTCATTTTCTGCTCGGAATCCGTCAGCATTTCTGTAAAAATAAAGAAGGCAGGTCTTTCCGTGCTGCTGCCTACACTCCTGCATGAGGAGAAATACTCAGTAATTATTCTAGTGGGCCAAATCAGACCAATGACAATAACAGCAGTTTTAAAAAGATCATGATCAACACCTTTAATGACATGTAAGACCAGTAGATGATGGTGGAGGGCATATCCTAAAATCATCCCCCATGGTAACCTGCCACCCCCCACCCCCATTCATTGGTGTAATTAAAATGGGGGGGGGGGGGCATTGCCCCTCCAACTTGGAAAAAGAGAGACTTGTTCCCCAATATCATCATAAACCTTTTTTTTAATAATGAAACATAGCTGATTAAAATTAATTTGAAGCACTGAGTCCAAGCAGAAGTGCAAAAAAGTTATACATTTTCAACTTTTTTCTCAAAAATTTACAACTTCTTACCTGTAAATTTGCAACTTTTTCCTTCTAAATTTGCCATTTTTACCTCCGCCAGGCCGAAAAGGCCAGGAGGAGGTTATGTTTTTGCCGGGGTTTGTCTGTGTGTTTGTCTGTCTGTCTGTCTGTCTGTCTGTTTGTCTGTTGGTTAGCAAGATAACTCAAAAAGTCTTGGACAGATTTCCATGAAACTTTCAGGCGTTGTTGGAAATGGTACAAGGAAGAACTGATTAAATTTTGGGGGTGATCCGGTTCACCGTCTGGATACAGGAATTTTTTAAAGCATTTTTCAACACTGTGACATACGGCCATTTTCAACATGTGCGCAGGCGCAATGGAGGGCGCTGGTCGTCGTGTCTGCAACACAAACTCTGCGTTCTTCAACGTTTTAGGCACAAAAGCACGCGGAAAACACTGCTGGCCTGGGCCCACCAGCGTGCCTGTGTTTGCGCGCAACTGCAAAACCTCACACGGGCAGCTGTCCGCCGACGGATTCTTTGGCAGAAATTCACCGGCCAGCCATAGGCGCTGCGCAAAAATGAGCTCTCTGCCGGCGAAGCTTCTGAATTCTCGTTTGCCGCCGAGCGCAACCCCAAAATAATATAATATAAAACCCACGGCAACCTGTCTACCCAATTTGCATCCGTCAGTGGAGGAGATGGACACAACAGCAACACTTCAGTTTATTACCTCCTCCAAGGAGGCAATGCTTTTACTACTGAACCACTAATCCTATCACTATCAGATTGATTGTCATTGATTAATTGTGTGTTTATTGCACTGTCCCTGTCAAATAAACAAATAATCATTGTGAATCCAATTACTAGTCATATGTTTACATGCTCAAGGAATGTGAAAACGTACACACAAACACTGTATGGGGGGAATTGTGGCGCTTGGCGGAGGTCTGCGCTCTCCGAGTGCTTTTCTAGTTTTCTTGTAAATTTGCAACTTTTTTCCCCTCACAAATTTGTAACTTTTTTCCATTATAAATTTGTTACTTTTTCTGGTAAATTTGCATCTTTTTTTTTTAAATTTGCAGCTTTTTTCTCATAAATTTGCACATTTTTTTTTATTCTCATGGATTTGCACTTTTTCCCTATAAATCTGCAATATTTTTCTCAAAAATCTGTAAGTTTTTTCTGAAAAATTTTGAACTTTTTGTCAAAAATTTAAAACTTTTTACAAATCTTTTTTCCTACAAATTTACTGGTAAATCTACAAATGTTTTTCTACAAATTTGCAAGTTTTTTTTCTCATAAATTTGTAGATTTGTTCTAAAAAAAATAAACCTTTTCCCTGAAAATTTGCAACTTTTTTCTAGTAAATTTGCATCTTTTTTCTTAAAATTTGCAACTCTTTCCCTGTAAATCTATAACTTTCTCAAAAAAATTCAGCTTTTCCTCATAAATTTGCAAATTGTTTCTCATGACTTTGCAGCTTTTTCCTCATAAATCTACAACTTTTTTCTCAAAAATTTATGACTTCATGAATTTGCAATTTTTTACTAATGGATTTGCTAATTTTTTTGTGTTCAGCGGTTCTCTTGGTGGATGTGTGTGAGATCAACAAACCTCTGGGTATGTTGGTTTTTCAAAATAAAATCCCCTTAATATTGAAGCAGTCTGTACATTTTTTTTTCAATATTTGGTCACGTATAACTCACCTTTAATGATTACAACCTCATTCAAACCTTGGCTGGAAAGAATTTAGCTCACAGATGAAAGGATGTTATCTAGAATTTCAAAATAATTTTTGGGCAGTAGCACTGGCACACTTCTGACATTTTCTTTGGGAATTTTCTCGTTTACTCTTACATTATCTGTAAAACTTCCTGGGCAGGAATGCTGTACAGGAACGATGCTTTGCGGCCCATTACGGTGGTCTAGTCTACAAGTGTCAATATAAGGTCCGGGGGCCACATATGGACTTAGAATATATTTTATCCAGTCTGCTGTAAATTCATGACTCCCACCTCCTACATTTTCACCTTTATTACTCAACTGTGTAACTTTGCACCATTTTTTAAAAAAAATTATATTCTGGAAATGTGGGACTTATTCCCCAAAATAAATTTGTGACTTTAATTTATCCATTTTCCGGTCAGTTTTATACAATTCTGACTTTTCCTCGCAAAATTCCCCCTCATAAATTGATGACTTTTTCCACTCAGAACTGTAAATTAGCACCCTCACCATCACTCAAACCCTTTTTTATTTCCATGTGACACTCTTGATCCAGACAGCTATCAATGATAAATGCCAAAGCCAGGTTCTGTGATGGTGTGGGGTTGTGTCGGTGCCGCTGACTGAAACACACTTCAAAGAACAAACGCTGCCTTTAAAACCACATCTCTGCCAGGGACGTGGGTGAATTTTTCAGCAGGACTATATACTCTATATCCACCCTGAAAAGGCCATTAGTGTCTAAACTCAGCCTGCATCCTGACCTTTAATTTAATGCCCAAATTTCCGTGTCCAGCCGCCAAGGAAAAAACACGACCCAACAACATGAGAAGTGTAGGGAACACTCAGCGGCCGTGTAGAGCGTGTGAATATGCAGGCTCACATTATCAAATATTTGCCTGAGGAGTCTGTCTGGTGTGAACAGCCGGTCTTCTCTGCCCCTCCAGTCTGGAGTGCTCCAGTTGTTGTTTGGCTCAGACAGCTTTTTGTTTAAAAAAAAACCCACAATGAGGAGAAATTGCTTTCTGCTGGTGCCCACTTTCATTTTCCTGTCAGGCTGGAGCCGCTCTCATCACAAAGCTCCCCCAGAAAGGCGTTTTTTCTGTCAGAAAATGAATTCACATTAAAGTTTTGGATTCAGCATTTTTCACCGTTAAGGGGCACATAAACCGACGTCAAATGAGGAACGCTTACAGGAGTGTTACAAAACGAGCTTCTGCAAGCCGAGCCCAAACCATTCACATGACTCAGATACCAGGGGGGAGAAAACTGTTAAATAGCCACCCAGACATTACAGAAGAATGCTAAACAGTTTAGACTCATTCCTAGTTTGTCTGTTTTCTATGGGAGCCCACTCACACAATAAAGTTCTTCCAAACCACAAGCCCGATTTTTCTGAGCACTGTGACTGCTCCACACCACACTGAGGTCATCCAGGACTCTCGTCTTTGACCAGCAAAGGTCACTTTCACCTTTGGTTCAGTTTCTGTTAGGAAGGGATAGGGTTGTTACATTTCACTCTGACATACAGTGGTGTGAAAAAGTGTTTGCCCCCTTCCTGATTTCTCATTTTTTGTATGTTTGTCACATTTAAATGTGTCAGATAATCAAACAAATTTAAATATTAGACAAAGATAACACAAGTAAACACAAAATGCAGTTTATAAATAAAGGTGTTTATTATTAAGGGTAAAAAAAATCCAAACCTACATGGCCCTGTGTGAAAAAAGTGGTTGCTCCCCTGTTGAAACATAAATTAACGGTGGTTTATCACATCTTTGGAAAGCTGAGATCAATTTCTCTAGCCACACCCAGCCCTGATTACTGCCACACCTGTTATCAGTCAAGAAATCACTTAAATAGGACCTGCCTGACAAAGTGAAGTAGATCAAAAGATCCTCAAAAGCTAGACATCATGCTGTGATCCAAAGAAATTCAGGAACAAATGAGAAACAAAGTAATTGAGATCTATCAGTCTGGAAAAGGTTATAAAGCCACTCCTAAAGCTTTGGGACTCCAGCAAACAACAGTGAGAGCCATTATCCACAAATGGCGAAAACATGGAACAGTAATGAACCTTCCCAGGAGCGGCCAGATGACCAAAATTACCCCAAGAGCACAGCAATGACTCATCCAAGAGGTCACAAAAGACCCCACAACAAGATCCAAAGAACTGCAGGCTTCACTTGCCTCAGTTAAGGCCAGTGTTCATGACTCGACCATAAGAAAGAGATCGGGCAAAAATGGCCTGCATGGCGGAGTTCCAAGACAAAAAAACACTACTGAGCAAAAAACACACAAAGGCTCGTCTCAGTTTTGCCAGGAAACATCCTGATGATCCCCAAGACTTTTGGGAAAATACTCTGTGGACTGATGAAACAAAAGTTGAACTTTTTTGAAGGTGTGTGTCCCATTACATCTGGTGTAAAAGTAACACAGCATTTCAGAAAAGGAACATCATACCAACAGTAAAATATGGTGGTGGTAGTGTGATGATCTGGGGCTGGTTTGCTGCTTCGGGACCTGGAAGACTTGCTGTGGTAAATGGAACCACGAATTCTGCTGTCTACCAAAAAATCCAGAAGGAGAATGTCCGGCCATCTGTTCATGACCTCAAGCTGAAGCGCGCTTGGGTTCTGCAGCAGGACAATGATCCAAACCAAACCGGCAAGTCCACCTCTGAATGGCTTAAGAAAAACAAAATGAAGACTTTGGAGTTGCCTAGTAAAAGTCCTGACCTGAATCTGATTGAGATGCTGTGGCATGACCTTAAAAAGGCGGTTCATGCTTAAAAACCTTTCAATGTGGCTGAATTACAACAATTCTGCAAAGATGAGTGGGCCAGAATTCCTCCACAGTGCTGTAAAAGACTTACTGCCAGTTATTACAAATGCTTGATTGCAGTTGTTACTGCTAAGGGCGGCCCAACCAGTTATTAGGTTTAGGGGGCAATCACTTTTTCACACAGGGCCATGTAGGTTTGGATTTTTTTTTACATTTAATAATAAACATCTTCATTTAGATAAGATAAGATAAGATAAGATAAGATAAGATAAGCCTTTATTAGTCCCACAATGGGGAAATTCCAGGATTGCAACAGCACAGGGATAGCAACACTCAGAGCAACAATCAGAAGGCAAGAAAAAACAACATCTAGCAAACATATGTCCATATTACTATAAATGTATATATATAGACACACAGTGCAGAGCATTATGGCTGGTGGATGTGCAGCATTTAAAAATTTATGTGCAGCATTTGTGCAGCATTTAATGTGCAGCATTGCAAATGTGCAGCAAATGTGCAGCAAATGTGCAGCAAATGTGCAGCATTTAAAAACTGCATTTTGTGTTTACTTGTGTTATCTTTGTCTAATGTTTAAATTTGTTTGATGATCTGAAACATTTATGTGTGACAAAAATACAAAAAAATGAGAAATCAGGAAGGGGGCAAACACTTTTTCACACCACTGTATATATTGGACAACCTCCTCCTCTGGACCAGATGTACACTTGTTGTCGCCTGCTGAATAGATCACAAACAGCCCTTAGATCTCAGCTTCTGCTTTGACATCTGGTTCTCATTTGCTAACTTCACCCAGAATCACACTGTTGGTCAAAGTTCAGCTTTACAGTTTCTCATGAGTACCCACACTAATAAGGCAAAACATTATCACTTGCCTAATATTGTGCTGGTCCCCCTTTTACTGCCAAAACATTCCTGACCCGTTGAGGCAAAAACTCCAGCCCTGACCTGTGGAGGCACAAATTCCAGCCCTGACCCAATGAGTCATGGACCCATCGAGCCCATTGAGCCGTGGACTCCAGCCCTGACCCCTTGAGGCATGAACTCCAGCCAGCCCTGACTCGCCGATGAGTCGCGGACTCCAGCCCTGACCTGTGGAAGCGTGGACTCCAGCACTGACCCGTGAAGGCACTGACCCCAGACTGACCTGTCATGACATGGACTCCAGCCCTGATTTGTCAAGACATGGACTCCAGCCCTGACGAGTGGAGGCACTGACTCCAGCCCTGATCTATTGAAACATGGACTCCAGCTCTGACCTGTCGAGTCATGGACTCCAGCCCTGACCCATGGAGACATGGATTCCACCCCTGACCTGTCAAGGAGTTGACTCCACCCCTGACCCGTGGAGACGTGGACTTCAGCCCTGACCCATGGAGGCGGGGACTCCTCTTGACCTCTGAAGGTATGCTGTGGTATCTCACAACAAGATGCTAGCAGGGTGTACGGTACTCCCTTTGATGGAAACACTATTCTCTGAAGGCTATGGTCTCTTAGGATAATGTGCTGTACTGCAAAGCAAACATGGTTCAGGAACAGTTTGAGGAGCACAACAACATATTTAAGGCGTTTACCTGGCCTCCAAATTCCCTAGATCTCATCCCAGTCCAGCATCTGTGGGATGTACTGTACAAACAAGTCTGATCCATGGTAACCCGATCTCACAAGTTACAAAACTTAAAGGATCTGATACTAAAGAATGATGTTCTTGTTCCATCATCTACATTTGGTCCAGTTAGGTTTGGTTTCACACTGCTCCTTTATGTGACGCAGCTACATCATGTTGCCATGACTATGGCTGTGCATTAGTACAGACTGGTAGGTTCCAGGCATGTTTCAGACTTCCTCAGCTGTGTATTCCATAGTGATGCAAATGGTTCTGACTTGAAGGTGATAATGTCACACTAGCAGAGTGAAACTAGTGTCCCCATGTGTGTCACCTCTCACACACACAGGTTTTTCATTTTCTTTCCTCACGAGACTTTCATTGTGGTGAGTCTCTGCAGCAGCTGACCACTCTGATCCCTCCTGACACCTTAAAACAGCTCCGATCCCTTCACTCTGCACCAAATAACCCCGTCTGACACCAGAGACTGCTGACAACTGTCTCTCTCTGTCTGAGCGAGATCATATCTGTCCACCCTGGCAACCTGGAAGAGAAATAACTGCTGTTCTAAACAGCCCCTCTTCCATGTGCTCCATTAGCCGCCCTTTCTCATATCACTCTGAACACCTCTGAGGTCAGATTTACAACGACCTGACCCGGCAACCCTTCACTGAACTGAAGAAAAATCGTTTTTACACTCACAAATAAAGGTGTTTTAACCCAGGCACCACAACACTGTCATCTCCTGAGAAAACCTGCTTCAGGGCCACTTTCAGCTTTGTGTGGGCCCTGTGTGGGGTGGGTTCAGGTTCAGGTTCAGGTTCAGGTTACTTTATTTGTACCCGTAGGTAGATTTGTTGGGCCATGCTTATGTGATGGGAAGAGTTCCCACCTGTTAAAATGGAGAAAAAAAATCTCTCACCTTCCAACAAAAATACATTAATAAGTTCCTTCAGGATTTTGCGATGTTGTGATCCTGTCAGTTCACACAAAATCACTGATTGGGCGCGTCTTTTGCGTGACCTTGCAACTTTGTCCAATCACTGCAACTTTCCTGGAATTTTGGCCAATCCTTGTCAACTTCCACCAATTTCATAAATCAAATTTGGCACTGAGTTGCTCAAACGTTCAGTCTAACCAATCAAATTCGTCACTTCACCGCACTCACGTCCGTGTTTACACTGAGTATTAACGGAACACATCAGCAAAAACTGTGTATGATTAAAAAAATCTCACCTGGGAGGTTTCCCCACACCGCCCCTTCCTCCGTCTCCCCTGGCCCACCGGTGGACGTCTCGCCACTTCTCCGTCCTGGCTGAGTGTACGAAGTGTCGGGTTTGTGTTGAAAAACGACCACCCCGTCACAGGAGTGCATGCAAGGAGAGACACCATAAAACCGCAAACAAACAAGCAAATGTACACCACAGCCAGTGTTGGAACATTTTATATGTCTTTACAGGTAAAATCATTACTACATCTGGTCAATGAGCTTTAAAACTGTGAATATCTGGTCTGGACACGGACCAGCGGCAACCCCCGCCCTTCCCCAGTAGGACTCCCGGTAAATGAAAGCTGAGTATCTGATGAGACAGGTGTGTGTCAAGACATGCAGCAGACACACAGACAGGTAGCAGTTTAGCATGGAAAGAAAGATGGGATTGTAAATGTTTTTCAGGAAAAACACAGACTCCGATAGAAATACAGAGCAAGAGAATAAATTATTTCTTTTTCTCTGTGCTCGGTACTAAGTGGTTGGGGGCTGCTGTGGTTACGGAGTTTTCAAGGTGTTGCCAATAACTTCCAAATCTCTACTCTTCAACATGCATTCAATGTAATGCAGCTGTTGTAATGGATGTTGTGTTAAAGTCTGTATTTGCTGTTGCAGAACAGAGTTTTGTTTTTTTTTCTGTAAAGAGACTGCTTAATTTACAAATCGCTATACTGTAATAGGAAATTTGTGACAATCCTGTGCTTTTCTTCTGGTCTTATACCAAATACCACTGCAGTAAAGTATGGAAAAACCATTTACTTTAAAATGTGTAATTCTTCCCACAACTTTTAGTGCAAAAAACCTCTTAAAACTTTACAACTTTTATTGCACCTTTTTTAAAAAAAAACAAAAAAAACTCCCACGATTTCAGTCTTTATTGGCTGCAACAATCATAAAAACATCCCGTGAAATCCTGGTGGGACTGATTAATAAAAACAAATGTGGGTCATTGTATTAATGAACAGAAAAGAAACAAAAAAAAACAATAAATAGGAAATTTAATCAGCATCCATATGAACATTGGAAATTTATTATGTTTTCCACAGCCCGCACTCTTTTTTTTTTTTCTTATGTCCATAGTTCCACCCATGAAGCCACTATCGTATCTATCGTACGCATGCATACACCAATGGGCTATTTGTTACTTTGACTTTTATTTTTACTTCAGTCGGATGGTTAAACTGTCCTGCAACTGTTTTATTTTCAATTTCTTCACTTACTTTATTGCGCAGCAGCCTGGTGGAACACCCACAGTTTCGTTGTGCTGTACAGCTGTACAATAACAATAAAGCCTATTCTGTTCTATTCTTTTGCAAGTAAAATTTCCAAAAAAAGGAAGAAATTTATGAGAAAAAGTGAAAAATGTATGAAAAAAACAAACAAACAGCCAATTTTATAAGAAAAAACTTGCATATTTATGATAAAAATGAATAGGTAGGCGTATGGTTGGGGGATTTAAATAATTTTAGGGTCAGACGGAATAAAAATCACAGCTGGAAGCAACGCTGAAATACCGTCCCTGTGGGGTTGAAATCAAAGCAGAAGCCCACGTCTTTTGTCAGCAGTGACACTAAAGAAGAAGAAACAAGGGCGGGTTCCTGCACCAGCCTGGAGATCTAAACCAATAATGTAAGCATTCAGCGGTTAAAAGGTTCCCATCAGAGGTGTTTGGGGTGTTTTTTTCCTTCTTTGTTCTAGGAAAACAAATACACAACTTTATTGTTTCAGCTTTTCTCACATTTAACGACACTTCAAAAAATAACTTGCTGAAGGAGCTCAGAACAATCCGAGGAGGGATTTCCGCACTCTAGCAGCACAGCGGACCGTGGTCCGCACTGGTACCTCACAGCTCCAAGCTTCCTGGTCCACAGGGGAAGCAACAGCTTCTCAGATTTCTTCTCACTGTCCACATTCAGACATGTCAGGGTTGTCGGTGATTCTCTGGACTTTTCCACAATGACTTTCATGTTTTTGTTCCATCGTCTATATTTTTAAGTTTGGCTTCATGCTGCTGCTTTTCCAAGAGAACTAAACAACATTTAATGACACACTTCTGTCTCGTTGTCATGACGACATTTGTGTTGTTAGCACAGTCCAGTAGTTAGCAAACAGGAGATTACTAAAACACAGAAGGAATAGTATAGAACATTCCATACACATTCCGTCTGCATTCCATGAAGAATGTTCCGTACGCATTCCATACAGAACATTCCGTACACATTCTGTCTGTATTACGTATTGAACATTCCATAAATGTTGTGTATGTATTCTGTACACTGCCAATCCCAATCACCGTAGATACAGTACGTTAATTACGGAATGCTAGCAGTCCTGCTAGCTAGTGGTCCTACAAGCTAGCAGTCTCAAGTGTTTTACAAACATGTACATGTAATGTTAGATATGGAACATTCAGTACAGAATACTAGCTAATCTTGCTTGCTCAAGTGCTTTACTAACATGAAAATACACCACTTACATGTACACGTTCTGTAGTGGTCCTGCTAGGTAACGGTCTGTACATGTTCCCTAGATACTGAACATTCCATATGGAATGGTTGAAAAACAAAGGCATCAGAGACAGTCTGTTTATGAAGGACTTTAAAAAATAAAACCAGATACACTGAAAAAAAAAAAAAAAACTTTTTGTGACTAAGTGGTTAGCACTGCGGCAGCACAGCAACTCAGCCTTGGCCGGGGGATCCTGGGTTCCATCCCAGCCCCCGACCAACAGTGATCTGTGTGGAGTTTGCATGTTCTCCCCGTGTCTGCGTGGGTTTACTCTGGGATTTCTCTGGTTTCCTCCCACATGCCAAAAACATGCAAGTTAGGTTAACTGGCATCAAACTGGGGATTCTAAATTGTCCTTAGGTCTGACTGTGAGAGTGAATGGTTGTCTGTCTCTCTGTGTTGGCCCTGCCATGGACTGGTGATCTGTCCAGGGTGGACCCTGCCTCTCGCCCAAAGATGCTGGGATAGACTCCAGCCCCCCCGCGACCCGAAAAGGATTAAATGGAAGAAGATGGATGGATGGATTAATGAACGAACACATCCAGGCAACCTGACAACTGAAAAACCTTATAGTATGTTCTTTAATTTCTTATTGCATGTATTTATTTATTTATAATTGCAATTGTGTTTATTTACCACCATCAGGTATGGAACATGCGCAGTATATGCACGGTACATGCTAAGTGTTAAGAGCGGACTGTGGCTCATGATGAAGGCACATTGACTGAATTGTCAGCAGGCAGAACCAGCAGAAGTCCAGTACATGACATGTTCAGAATGTGTTCCGTACCGTACTGTTCATTCCGTGGTTTAGTAGGCACCTAGCAAACATGGTGCTCACCTTCAATGGTGTTTCTGCAGCTCTGGACACATTGGTAAGCACACTTTAAATGTAACCTTATTATTTATGCTGACGGCCATATTTCCTCTCTCTGGGTGATACCATGGCTCATTTTCCTCTCATCAGCTGCCTTACCTTCCTATGTTTGATCTGAAAGTCCAAACCTTCCTGAAAATTGCTTTCACAACAAACGAGAGGGTGATCACCTATTTTAACAGGACCAAATTTTGGCTCTTTGGCCCAGACCGTGGTTCAGAGGTGGTTTCACACCTAAAATGTTGGTCCAAACCAAACTGAAACAGAGAATACAGACCCAAAGGGTCAGGTGTGAAAGCAGCCTAAACCTGTCTCTGATAATACTGTAGAACAGAGGGTGTGATGGAATGTTTCAGCTTTCACTTGCCTGTTAGCATAATGGTGTGATGCCTGACCTGGAGATTGCCATGTGGACTCTCCACAGACCAAACCAGTGGCCATCCTCTGCCTTAACTGGGATGAGTTATTTCTAACTGTATGTAGACTCCTCTCTGAATGAGCAGATGGCCACAAGGCCACAGAAGAGTCTCTTTGCTCCTGTTGCAAAAATTGAGCTTCACTCTCAAGTCTGCTGCTGGTTTGAATGTTCAACGCAGAAAACATAAATGCCCTCAAACAAAAACAGTTCTGAGATGAGTCTTTCTTCAGCACTCATCCAATCTCCACCACAGTTAATAAAGTTGCTGCAGTTAAAAGCTTGAGTGGTCTTTGAAGTGAGGAAAAATTGGTTTATGAAAAGGGTTGACAAGGCGAGATACTCTAGGTCATAAATTTATGAGCTTGGTGGAGGGAAAAAATTCTACATGTATGAGTTTCTTGAAAAAGTCACAAATTTGCAACAGGGAAAACAAGTTCATATTTGTAATTGGGAGAGCATGAATGGATGTGAGTAGGTCGGAGTGGGAGTGAGAGTGCGTGTGTGGGTGAACGTGAGAGAGTGTGGGTGACCCTGAGGGTGAGTTGGAGCGAGATCAAGTGGGTTCAGGAGTGAGAGAGTGGGACTGTGTGGGGGAGTGGGGGAGTGAGAGTGAGTGAGCGCTTGTGGGTGCATATTGGTGCAAAAGGGTGTGGTGTGGGAATGAGTGTGTCTGTTAGTTGAGAGGTGCTGGATTGAGGGGGGTAATGCCTCTCGGCTAGGTGGGCTCCCTTGGGCGAGGGTGTGGGACTTCTTTGGGTGTGGGGGTCCGCAGGGTGTACGGTGGTGGTGCTGGGGGGTGCCTGGGGGGGCTCGCATCGGGGTGTGTGTACCAGTCTCTGGCCTGGGGGGGTGGAGGCACTGGCCTTCTGGCGCTTGAGGCCCGGGGGCTGGCGTTGGCCCCACTGGGAAGGCGGGGGGGGGGGGGGGGTGTTGGCCCGCTACACTGGCCGCCTGGCAGCCTTGCCTCCCTCGGCCGTCCTGCCAGAGGAGGATGCCTGGCGTTCCTGGGGCTTGTCTGCCCTGGGCATTTGTGCCCTGTGGGGGTTGGTGGCACTGCCTTGCCTGCTCGGGGTTTCCAGGGTGGCGGGGAATTGCTGCAACCGACCCCCCTCTTTGTATGTTTCCTGACAATCCACTCACATGCACACACTTATTTTGCACGCGCTCTCATATACACGCACACAGACGCACGCGCACAAATGTCTCCCCTTTAACAGGTGCGGATACCAGACTTGTGTTGAGACCTCTTCAGTGGAAAAAGCAGTTTGTCTTCTGTTCGTTTGTCTTTTCTGTCTGTTCCTCTCTCTTTTCTTTCCCCCTCCACACACTTCTTTTCCCCATTCCCCATCCTGTCGGGTCCTTCATGGATAAAATAATTTAAATAAAGTATTAAAAGTTATTACAGGAGGAGTTTTCAACAATATACGGTACATAGATAGGTACTGTATAAAGCTCCTTTTGGCAAAGTAAATCTGTTTTGGCACAATAAGGGTAACAGACGTGTTCTGTTCTGCTTACGTAGCTGCCTGACGGGACAAGGGGGGAAAAAAAGAAAAAGCCACAAATTTGCAGCAGGGAAAACAAGTTCATATTTGTAATTGGGAAAACATTTGCATGTTTGCAACAGGTAAAAAAGTTGCAAATTTACACCAGAGGAAAAAAAATCACAAATTCGCAATTGGGAAAAAGTCAAAATTTGCAATAAGGAAAAGAAAATCGCAAAATTGCAAAAAAGGAAAAAAGTACATTTCTCTCTCTTTGCTGCTATTCATCGCTGAGCTTGGGTGAACGACGGAGTCCAACGTCAACGCTGGCGTCGCACAACAGCGGAGGTTGGGAAGGAACAAAATCGTCTGCTTCTGTCCCAGGAGGGTCAAAGTTGTAAAATCTGCTTTTAAGAATGTGATACATTGGCCGCCACGAGCGTCGCTGGAATTATTCCCAACAAGCTCAGGTTTTCCAGGCCTTGCTTTCTAATACTATGCCCGACAAAAGAGTGTTGTCTATGTTGAATGGTGCTGAAAAGCATCCTTCCTGGCCCATGGTTTCCAGGACTGCCCTGTTGGTGACCCTGTCCATCCACGAGACGTGAAGAAGCATTGGTAAAACCACATTTCAGCTGCCTCAAGCCATCCTCTAGAGTTCGCGCTCAGCATCCACGCTTCACAGCCGTACGTAAGCATCGACCTTACCAACGTTTTCAGAAGTCGAGTTGTTATGGGGATGCTGATGCTTCTGTTTTTGAGAACATTCTCCATCTTTCTATATGCTTCCTTAGCTATAAAAATGCATCTTCAGACCCCTGTCTCTTTGCAATCGAGAAGAAAATGACAAATTTGCAATGGAGAAAAAAGTCACTAATTTATTATTTGCGACTTTAATAAGTCTCAAAAAATTTTATACGAACACTAATACTATAAGTGAAAATAAATTTATTATTATTTCCACTTGGTGGACAATAAAGTTCTATTCTATTCTATATTTGCAATGGAGAAAAAAGTTGCAAATTTGCCAAAGAGAAAAACGTAAAATATTTGTAATAAGGAAAAAATTTGCAAATTTGCAATCGAGAAAAAAACTGCAGATTTACAGTAGGGAAAAAGTCTGAAATTTGCAATAGAGGCAAAAGTCACAAATTTCAAGAGAAGGAGTTAACATCACAATTTATAGGAAAACAGTGGAGAAGCTGCGAACTTATAAGACTGGTTAAAAAAAGACAAATGTATGAAAGGAAGATTCAGACAATGAGAAGGGAAAGAAAGTCACAAAGAGATGAGGTGAAAAAGTCTTTTATGGTCATTTCCAGTTAAACAGAATTCAGTAAAAACAGAAAATTTACAGGAATTTTTGAAAAATAATCAATAAAAACCCCACCACATTTCCCGTGTACAAACTGCGTGTGTGCTGTAAGTTTTTTCCCCCTTAGGGTTAGTTCTGTGTTATTTCAAACACCGGTGTGAAGACTCTTAACGCTTAATAATCTGTTAAATAATTTTAGTTCCAGCAGCCTCTGAGATTCATTACAAGAATCATTTGGTCAGAAAATTGGATTAAAGGAGTTTCCATTATTCCTCAGAGGTTTAAGCCATCCAGCCTTAACTCTGTAATCCCAAACTGGCAACAAAAAGTGTCACAGGATATTGAGCAAAATGCTTCTGCTGTAAACCATCCAGTTGAACTAAAAGGCCAACAAACTGGGAATTTTCATGAAAAATGGAGAAAACGTATGGAAAAACCTCACAAAACTGACAATGCACTTTTTATGGAATTTTACGGGGCAAAGGTGCATTTAAATAAAATCCCTAATAACGTTCATACTTTACAAGCAATTATGTGGAGAAAACACAAATTTATCAGACAAAATTTATGATAAAAAACTTCCAAATTTAGAAGAAAAACATTACAAATTTTATGAGGAAAAAGTAAAAAATTTATTACAAATTTGCAAATTCACAAAAATATTGTAATTTTATGTAAAAAAGTCATACATTCATGAAAAAAACCCACTGAAAATTAATGATTAAATAAGCAAATGAAAAATGCTGGAATTTTTTTCCAATAAATTTGCAATACATAATGTATTGCAAATTTTCTAAAAAAAGCAACTAAAGCTGAAAATTTGTGATTAAAAATCATTAATTCATGAGAAAATGTACACTAAATTTGCAAATTTATGAGAAAAGAAATCAAAATTTCAGAAAAAATAAAATGTATCCAAAGTATTTAATAAATTTACAAAAATAAAATGACAATATTGATGGGGGCAAAGTCACAAATTTATGAGAAAGTTGCAAATTAAAATGATTATAAAGTAATTAAAAACATTTTAAATTTATGAACGAAAACAATAATTAGCAGCAAGTTTATAAGAAAAATTACCATGAAGTCAAAAGGGAAAAAAAGAAAATTAATCGGCAAAAATTTAACATTTACAAAAAATACTCAGTATTTATGTGAAAATGTTGCAAATTAAAAGAAAATTCATAAATTCATTTATAAACCTCAAAGTTAATCACAAAATCGTTAAAAATTTATGAAAGAAATGAGTAATCATTTTCAAATTTACAAAAAAAAAACAAAAACATGAAGTTAATGGGGAAAAAAGTCAAACTTATATGGAAAAATGATGCACTTTTTAATGGAAAAAGATGCAAATTTGTAGAAAAAGCTACAAATTTATGGTTTAAAAAAATCACAAATTCAAGACACAAATTTGCATACATTAAACTTGTAAAATTACAGGAAAAATCTGAAAGGGTTAAGGAGAAAAATGTCAAATTTGCAAGAAAAAAAATTACAAATTAGCAAAAATAAAGTTACGCATTTCTAAAAGATTTTTAAAAAAAATATGATTAAAAAGTTATGAATTTCAGAAAGATTTTTACAGTTTATGGTTGCATAAAATCTCTCTCACCACAAACATTAGCAGGCCAAAGTTAGTTTTTTTTGGTCTAATTCAGTAATTCTAGGCTGAACTATCTGCAGCTCCATGCAGCAGATGGTGGTTTTGGAGGAGACAAAAGGCCACCCACAGATCTTTCTTTTTTCCTAAATTTTGTGAAAGCCACTTCTCGTCTCCCAGGTGACACCGATGAAGTGCTCCGTGTCACAGTGACACCACCGCCGTGTCCTCGAGGTGAACCTCCAGGCTGTCACCAAGTCATCACAGCCCAAAGTGAGTTAAATAACCTCCTGTCTGTCTGTCTGACGCCGCCTCCAAACCTCCACATCTCACTCAGGGCTTAAAAACGTCCATCAGTCCAAACCAACGCCTGTCAGTTCAAAGTGGTGCCGTCGTCTGCCCGTATCAAAACCCCGGACAAACAGGCCCTAACCTAAATATCCTTCAGGGTCAAATTAGGACATTTCCATGGGGACGTTTCTGTGGGTATTTGGGCATCTTCATGATGCTCTCCCGTCAAAATCAGCCACACTATATAAACAAGGACACAAACTAGTTCAACATGTTGTCAAAATCCTGGACTTATATTGAGCTTTTTAATAATTTGAATATATGCTGAGAGGTACTCTGGCTGTGTGCTCACCAAATTTCATGGCAGTGGGGAGAATATTTCTGGAGTTACAGCAGTCTTAAAATGGCTTTTCAGCTACAATGCACTTTTCCTTTGTAAGGAAAAGAGAAACCAAAGGGTTAAAAATATGAAATTCTCAAAATTAAATTACAATATTGTACATATTTTTTTCTGTGGTGGCAAACAACATATACATAAAGTTTGAATAAAATGTCTCAAACAGGTTCATTTTGTCTTCTTAATGATAAAACTGATTTTGTTCTTCTATTAAGGCAACACAAAGAGCAAAGAGATGTCTCATTCAGTTCAATTTAACTTTATTTATATAGCGCCATTTCACAACAACAGTCATCTCAAAGCACTTTCAACTGTAGGGGGAACCCCCACAGTTGCAGAAACACCCCACCAATCAGGCGATCCCCTGTGAGCAGCACTTTGCCATGGTGGAGAGGAAAAACTCCCTTTCAACAGGAAGAAATCTCCAGCAGAACCAGGCTTGGGGAAGGTCTCATCCCTTTGACATGTTTCGACTGTCATCTGCAGTCTTCTTCAGAAAGCATCGTCTGACGTCGGTGATGTGTCACATCAGCAGTTTTATCCTTTCTTTAGGCTTGACCGACCTGTCAGATTTGACAGATCTGCCAGGTCGGTCATGCCCCCCGCCATGCTCTGGAAGGGAGAGTCCCAGGTGTGCAAGAGTGTGAAGGCTCCATCATCTGTCAAACTATCAGTTGTGAGGGCATTATATGAATGGACTACCATCATCACAGACGAGGAGGACAGACAGAAGGAAGAACGGCACATACGACTTGCACTCATGGACTGCCAATACCCAACATGGGCAATAAACAAAGGAAAACATCAAGTCCAAAACAAAGACCAAGAACAAAGACAAAAAGGAAAAAAAAAAAAAAAAACCTACACACATCAAAAACAGAAAACAAAAACATTGTGACCTGACCTTAGTTAGTTTGTTAGTTTAGTTAATTCCCTTCCACAGCATGTGGAACACCATTTTGGTGTATGGGGCGGTGCCTGTCTCGGTTTCTCTGACCCTAGGCCACAAAGCTACTGTAAGTAGTGAAAGCTACAGTGGGGGGTCAGTCCTCTGGTAGCTCTGTGCGTAACTTTCCTTTCCCCGTTCTATTATGCTGACCACCATGCTAGAAGGCAGAAAGTACCATTTTTATATGGTCTTTGGTATGACACGGCCGGGATTTGAACCCCTGCCTCCCGAGTGTGGGGCGGATGCTCTACGACCTGACCTTACATCCGGGGAATAACTGAACCCATACAAAGAATCATGAAAAAACACGGAATAAACACGGCAATAAAACCCCACACAAAACTGCAGCAGCTTTTGGTTCACCCCCAGGACAAAATACAACCAAACAAAAAAATAGAACAGAATAGAATAGAACAGAACAGAATAGAATTGGCTTTATTGTCATTGTACAGTTGTACAGCACAACAAAATTGTGGGTGCTCCACCAGGCTACTGTGTAGTAAAGTAAGAGAGAAGGAAAAGATAAAACACTGTTACAGAACACACGACTGAAATAAAAATAAAAATGGCCCAGGATTCTGGAAGTATACACAGGTATGGTCATGGCTTCACAGATGGGACTATGTACATGAGAGTGTGGAGTGCAGAACACACAACTGAACACATGATTGAGTAAAATGGCCCAAGGATTATGGAAAATATACACAGTAATGGTTTCATGAATGGGTCAATATACATGAAAGTGGGGAGTGCAAAGACTGGTGTGTTATAGTGATAACTGAAAGGTCCTCAGTTGTGAGCATGTGAGCGTTCAGAGGGAGGAGGGGGGGGGGGGGGGCTCTGACCGTCTGCAGTCCAGATGGCCCAGGGGAAGAAACTGTTTGTCATTCTGGAGGTGTGGGACCTGATCGATCTGAACCATCGTCCAGAGGGAAGCAGGTCAAACAGGTGGTGGGCGGGATGTGAGGGGTCTTGATCCTTCTGAGACAGGAGGATCTGGAGATGTCCTCCAGGAAGGGCAGAGGGCTGCCAATGATTTTTTGGGTGGTGTTGATGACCCTCTGCACAGCCTTCCTGCTCTCCGCCGTGGAGCCGGCATACCACATACCCAAAATGCAATGTAATTTATGAAGTACCACACAACTCATGTGGAAAACCACACCGGCTCCGGTTCCGCCGGACCGGTGACACCACACGAGTAGGCTGCCCGTTGCAACAGCCTTTTTTTTTATCTTCCTTCTTCTTTCTACACCTTTCACTCTGTATATATATCACGGACGCACGGATCGCCCCAGGGGTCTCCCGGGTCGGCGGACGGAGCCACGGTTTGCAGCGGGAGACGCTACAGCGGGGAGGAGCTAGTGCTAGCTAGCACTTGGCCACCGCCCGGTGCTAATGGGAAACTCGACATACCGGGAGCTGTAGCGAAAACGGCGCGGGTGCCGGGCTGGAGTTTAGGCGGCGTGCAAGAAATATAAGACAGAATAATAAAGAGCGATGGCAAGAACCAAGCAGACCGCCCGTAAATCTACTGGAGGAAGAAGCCCCCCAGGAGACAGCTAGCCACCAGGGCTGCTCGGAGAGGCGCTCCGGCCACCGGCAGAGTGAGGAGGCCTCGCCGTCACAGGCCCGTGGCTCTGAGAGAGATCCGTCGCTACCAGAAATCCACGGAGCTGCTCATCCATAAGCTGCCCGTCCAGCGCCTGGTGAGGGAGATCGCTCAGGACTTCAAGACCGTCCTGCGTTTCCTGAGCTTCACCGTCATGGCTCTGCAGGAGACCAGCGAGGCCCACCTGGTGGTCTCTTCTTCGCTAAGGGGGTCACCATCATGCCCAAAGACTTCCAGCTGGCCCGCCGCATCCACGGAGAGAGAGCTTAGACTTTCTGCTGCACATTCACCAACCAACCATGATGCTCTGCACTGTGTGTCTATATATATACATTTATAGTAATATGGACATATGTTTACTAGATGTTGTTTCTTGCCTTCTGATTGTTGCTCTGAGTGTTGCTATCCCTGTGCTGTTGCAATCCTGGAATTTCCCCATTGTGGGACTAATAAAGGCTTATCTTATCTTATCTTATCTTATACATAGGAGAAATGGGGAGGATGTTTGCTACACGGAAAAGGGAACACCAAAAAGAATATGAAAACAAAAACAGCAGGGCAACTCACAAGAACACAACACTTCCTGTGTTGCTGACTGTCGGTGTGGTTTGCTCTGTGGTTAGCTCTCCTCACTCTCCTGAGGATTATTGCCTTTAATTGTATTTTAATCACTTTTTTCCATCTACCGTTAGCTCTCACTTCTGTTTAACAAGTCTCCTGCACCTGTGCGCGCACTCAGTGTCACCTAGTCACCCTCTTTAGCCTTCTGTTCACATTTCATCAGTGTTAGTGTTAGCTTTGGGTTAGCCACTAGCTATGGCTACTAGCTCTCCTTCCCCTTCTCCTCTGGTGTGCTCTCTCTCTCAGATGTTTAGCTACATCTCTGCCTCTTTTAGTGATAATGGTAAATGCAATAAATGTCTTTTTGAGGCACTCAAGATGAAGTTGTGTGTTTGGAATCCTGGCTCCACTGCATTGAAACACTGTCTGTGCCAGTTACGGCCGCCCCTTAGCTGCAGCCCTAACATAGGGCCTGCTAGCCTTCCCTGGGTTTCCACCTCTCCTGAGCAGCCAGGAGAGAACGGGTGGGTGACGGTGAGAAGGAAGCAGAGCCGCAAGCCCCTGGTTCACCACCAACCTTTTAATGTTTCTAATTGCTTTTCCCCACTCAGCGACACACCCACCGAGGAAAACACATGATCACTGGCGACTCTGTAGTCAGAAACGTGAACCTAGAGACTCCAGTGGCCATAGTCAAATGCATTCCTGGGGCCAGAGCAGGCGACATCGAGTCAAATTTGAAAATGCTGGCTAAAGGTAACTGTAAATACTCCACAATTGTTATTCACGCTGGCATTAATGACATCTAACTCCGGCAGTTGGAAGTTACAAAGTTAATGTGGAATCGGTGTGTGACTTTGCCAAAACAACGTCTGCCTCTGTAGTATTCTCTGGGTCCTTCCCCAATCTGACCAGTGATGACATGTTTAGCCGCTCGTCATCCTTCAACCGCTGACTGTCTGTGTGGTGTCCTGCAAACAACGTGGGCTACATAGATAATTGGAACTCATTTTGGGGAAAACCTGGTCTTATTAGACGAGAAGGTGTCCATCCCACTTTGGATGGTGCGTCTCTTTTATCTGACAATCTGACATCATTTTTGTCCAAATTTCCAAAACCTTGACTACTCAGAGTTGGGACCAGGAAGCAGAGTCGCAGTCTTACACGCCTCTCTGCAGCTCCTCTTCATCCACCACCCCTCAGCTTAGCCCCTGTCTTCCCCATCAGAGAATCGTTGTCTGCTCCCTCCAAAGCAAATAAAAATATAATGTATAAGCATCCCAAAATGATTAAACAAAAAGTTGGTAAAACTCAAATTAAACATGAAGCCTCTAAATTTAACGACTTGGCCTCTGTTCCTCCTCATAATTTAAAAATTAAATGTGGTTTATTAAATATTAGGTCTCTAACTCCCAAGTCTCTGCTAGTCCATGATCTGTTAATTGATCATCAGATTGATTTAATATCCCTTACAGAGACTTGGTTAGGACAAGAGGATTATGTTGGTTTAAATGAATCAGCTCGCTCTGGTTATTTAAACTGTCAAAATCCCAGAAGTTCTGGTCGTGGAGGAGGAGTAGCAACAATTTACCATTCCAAATTACTAGTTAATGTAAAGCAAAAACACGTTATAATTCCTTTGAGGGCCTGGTCCTCAGTATTGGACATTTTAACAATTTTAGCTTAAAAACAATTTTATTCGCCATAGTTTATTGTCTTCCCTCAGCCTTCTCAGAGTTTTTATCCAAATTTGCCAAATTCTTAGCTGATTTAGTGCTGTAATCAGATTATAGTAGGGGACTTTAATAGACATGTAGATGTAGATAGTGATTGCCTTAATATGGCATTTAATTCAATATTAGACCAATGGAGTTTTCTCAGAAAGTAGGAAATTTTACCCATGATCTCCACCCACGTTAGACCATGTTCTGACATATGGTGTAGAAATAGAAAATCTTGTAGTGTCTCCTCATAACCCTGTACTGTCAGACCATTGTCTGTAAACCTTTTATTTATTTATTTTTTTATTACTTATTTTGTACCCATAGGTAAATTTGTTTTGCAGTCTGGTGACAAACCACCAGCTGCTGGTCGCTGCGTGCGTAAGCGCCCCTTAACTCCCTAACCTGCATGTTTTTGGCATGTGGGAGGAAACCAGAGAAATCCCGGAGTAAACCCACGCAAACACGGGGAGAACATGCAAACTCCACACAGATCACTGTTGGCCGGGGGCAGGGATCGAACCCACGATCTCACGGTCCCCGCGATCCCCCGGCCGAGGGTAAAACTGTGCTGCCACAGTGCTAACCACTGTGCCACCGTGCAGCCCTTTGATTTTACTATTTCTGACTATTTGGCTCCTAAAGAAAAATATTACTACAGTAGATGCCTCTCAGATGATGTTGTTACCAAATTTATGCAGATTGTTTCCTCTATGCCATGTGTCAACACAACAGAGATAAGCTATGGAGAGCTTGCTCCTTCTATAATTGATAGCATGGTAGATAGTGTTATAGCTTCTCTGCATCAGACTCTAGACATGGTGGCCCCTTTAAAAAAGAAAACATCTAATCAGAGATTTCTAACTCCTTGGTAGAAGACTCATCAATTAGAAAGAAAATGGTGCTCCACTAAATTAGATTAAATCTATTTAGCTTGGAGAAATCATCTTCTAATTTATAAAAAATCTCTTAGGAAAGCTAGAACAGGTTGTTATTCCGCATTAATAGAAGAGAACAAGAATAATCCCAGGTTTCTTTTCAGCACTGTAGCCAGGCTGACAAACAGTCAGAAAATGGCCACAGGATACAAGCAAAATTTCTGTGGGATAATCATAATACTTTGTAGATGTGGTAGAGATTTTAAATTACCGGCAGGACGCAAAATATGGACCATGATGGGTGAAAACGCAGCAGCCTCACCACCCAGCCAGCCAGCCAGCCCCCCTTTGTCAAAAGTAAGTGAGAAATTTTTGGTATTTTTTTAAATGCACTGATTTCTTGTTCATACACTTTGAAGATAAGATGATGAGGTCCCTCTGTACAAAAAACGGTGTCAAAAGACTGAACCATTTTTTGTGTAAATACGTCCTAAGTCCAGTTTTGACTGAGTTATGGAATTTAAAGAGGTGCCACAACATTATGTAAATTTGATGCATAAATTTATTCCTGTCTGAAACTTTGGATCATATTTTACATCTTTCTAATTCACAGTAAGCCATTATCTCTTACCACTTTCAAGTTATAGCCTTGGAAATCTGAACTATTTTATTTAAAAAATATTTTTCACTCTTGACCACTAGGGGTTATGTCACAGTTCGGCAACATACACACTCATAGGGTTAATGGCACTTTGTTGCAGTGGTTTAGATCTTCTTTATCTGATAGGTTCCAGTTTGTTCATGTCAATAATGAGGTTTCTTCCCACTCTCAGGGATCTGTGCTAGGCCCTATTCTTTTTAGTTTATATATGCTTCCGCAAGGCAACGCTATTCGAAAGCACTGTATACATTTTCATTGCTATGTAGATGACACACAATTATACCTGTCAATGAAGCCAGATGATAGTAATTAGCCAAGTTAGAGGCCTGTCTTAAGGAAATCAAAGCTTGAATGACTTGTAATTTCCTGTTTTTAAATTCAGATAAGACTGAAATCATACTAGTTGGTCCAAAAAAACCTTAGTTTAGTCTAAGACTGCCTTCTATCATCTGTGCAATATTGCCAAGATCAGGAGCATCTTGTCTCTGAATGATGCTGAGAAACTGATCCACGCCTTTGTCAGCTCTAGATTAGATTATTGTAACTCGTTATTGTCAGGTTGTCCTAAAATACCTTTAAAAAGTCTTCAGTTGATCCAAAATGGTGGTGCAAGAGTTTTAACTGGTTCTAGAAAGAAAGATCAAATCTCTTTGGTTCTGGCCTCCCATCATTGGCTTCCCATAGAGTTTAGAATTATGTTTAAAATCCTTCTTCTCACTTACAAAGCTCTTAATAATCAGGCCCCCTTATATATAAAAGATCTGATATTACCCCATCATCCTTACAGAGCACTACGCTCCCAAAATGCTGGATTACTTGTAATACCCAGAATCTCCAAAAGTACAATGGAAGGCAGAGCCTTCTGCTATCAAGCAACTTTCCTGTGGAACCAGTTACCACTCTGGGTCCGGGAGTCAGACTCGATCCCTGATTTTAAGAATAGGGTAAAATTCTTCCTTTTCAATATAGCCTATGATTAGGGAGGGATCTTGTGTCTCTTAACCCCCCTTTTGTTTTGCTGTTAATAGATTCAGACTGCCGGGTGATCTCCAGTAATGTACTTGGCTTCTCATTGTTCCTGTTCTTTATGTCTGTTCTCTTCATCCTCTCTATCCCCTCACCCCCAGCCAGTTGCAGCAGATGACTGCCCCTCTCTGAGCCTGGTTCTGCTAGAGGTTTCTTCCTGTTAAATGGGAGTTTTTCCTCTCCGCCGTCACTAAGTGCTTGCTCACAGGAGATCATCTGATTGCTGGGTCTTTCTGCAATTGCGGGGTTTTCCTTGCATTTGGTAGTGCTATGAGATGACTTTTGTTGTGATATGGCGCTATATAAATAAAGCTGCATTGAATTGAATTGAAGACCTCCCTCTCCCCAGCCACCTGCTCCAGCTCTTCAGATATGATACCAAGGTGTTCCCAGACCAACTGGAAGATGTAGTCTCTCCAGTGAGTCCTGGGTTTGACCCAGGGTCTATTCCCAGTGGGACGTGCCCGAAACACCTCAAGTGGGAGGCGTCCAGAAGGCATCCTGATCAGATGCCCAAACAACTTCAACTGGCTCCTTTCAATGTGGAGGAGCAGCGGTTCTACTCAGCCTCTCCCAGATGACTGAGCTCCTCACACTATCTCTAATGGTGATTCCAGCAATGAAGACGAAGAAAGGTCATTTAAGTTGCTTGTATCTGTGATCTCATTCTTTAGATCATTACCTAAAGCTCGTGACCATAGGTGAGGGTAGGAACGTAGATTTACCGGTAAATCGACAGCTTTGCCACAGAGCTCAGCTCCCTCTTCGCCACAATGGACTGGTACAACGTCTGCATCACTGCAGATGCTGCTCTGATCCATCTGTCAATCTCCATTCTCCCTTCACTCATTTAATCCATTCTCCCCTCACTCGTGAATAAGACCCCGAGATACTTAAACTCCTCCACTTGGGGCAGGAGTTTGCCCCCAACCCGAAGAGGACAATCCACCTTTTTCCGGCAGAGGACCATGGACTCGGACTTGGAGGTGCTGATTCTCATCCCAGCCACTTCACACTCACCAGCAAACCAACCCAGTAAGATCTGTAAGTCATTGCTGGATGAAGCCATCAGGACAACATTATCTGCAAACTGCAGAGATGAGATCCTGTGGTCACCAAGCATGACACCCTCCATTCCCTAGCTGCACCTAGAAATCCTGTCCATAAAAATTATGAACAGTATTGGTGACAAAGGGCAGCCCTGGCAGAGCCCAACTCTCACTGGGAATGAGTCTCACCGAGTGTTGGCAATACAAACCAAACTCTCTCAACAGTGGTATAGAGACTGGATAGCTCGAATCAACAAGCCTGATACACCATACTCCCGAAGCACCCCCCACACAAATCCACGAGGGATGCAGTCGGATGCCTTTTCCAAGTCCAAAAAACACATGTAAATTGTTTGGGCAAACTCCCACAAACCCTCAAGGATTCTCGAAAGGTTAAAGAGTTTGTCCAATATGCCACGGCCAGGATGAAAACCACTTTGCTCCTCCTGAATCCAAGGTTCGACCAACAGCCGGACTGTCCTCTCCAGTACCTTGGCATAGACCTTCCCAGGGAGGCTGAGGAGTGTGGTCCCCCTAAAGTTGGAGCACACCCTCTGGTCCCCTTTGTTGAAGAGAGGAACCACCACCCCGGTTTGCCACGCCAAAGGCACTGTCCCCGACCTCCACGCAATGTTGCAGAGATGTGTCAACCATGACAGCCCTACAACATCCAGGGCCTTGAGGTACTCAGAGCGAATCTTGTCCACCCCCGGGGCACGGCTACCAAGGAGCTTTTTAATCACCTTGGCAACCTCAGCCCCTGTGATGGGCAAGTCGTCCCTCTTGTCCACAAGCCTGCTTCCTCTGTGTGAGGCGTGTCAGTGGGATTGAGGAGATCTTCGAAGTATTCCTTCCACCATCTGACAATATCCCCAGTCGAAGTCAGCAGTGCCCCATCCACACCATACACAATGTGGACAGGGAGCTGCTTCCCCCTCCTAAGTTACCAGACAGTTTGCCACAGTCTCCTCGAGGCTGACTGAAAGTCTTGTTCCATGGCCTCACCGAACTCCTCCCACTCCCACGTTTTTAATTCAGCAACCACCCAAGCTGCACTCCGCTTAGCCTGCCAGTACACTTCAGCTGCTTCGGAAGTCCCACAAGCCAACCAAGCTCGAGAGAACTCCTTCAGCATAATGGTCCCTCTTACCACTGGTGTCCACCACTTGGCTCGGGGATTGCCACCACGAGATGCACCGACGACCTTGCGGCCATAGCTCTGGGCAGCCACTTCAACAATGTAGGTGGAGAACATGGCCCATTCAGACTCCATGTCTCCAGACTCCCTCGGAATGTGGTTGAAGTTTGTCCGGAGGTTGGAGTTGAAGACCTCTTCGAAAGAGGCCTCAGCCAGATGTTCCCAGCACACCCTCACTATACGTTTGGCTCTTCCAAGTTTGAATGGCATCCTCCCCTGCCATTGGATCCACCTCACCACCAGGTGGTGATCAGTTGACACCTCTGCACCTCTCTTTACCTGAGTGTCCAAGACATACGGTCGCAGATCTAATGAAACAACAACAAAATCGATCATCGACCTGCGACCTAGGGTGTCCTGATGCCAGGTGCACATATGGACACCCTTGTGCTTAAACATGGTGTCCGTTATGGACAAACTGTGGTTAGCACAGAAGTCCAATAACTGAACACCACTCAGGTTCAGATCAGGCAGGCCATTCCTCCCAATCACTCCCCTCCAGGTTTCACTGTCATTTCCCATGTGGGCATTGAAGTCCCCCAGTAGGACAATGGAGTCTCCAAGAGGAGCACCCTCCAGCACCTCAGTTAGAGACTCCAAAAAGGGTGGGTAATCTGAACCATCATTTGGTGTATAGGCACAAATGATGGTCAGGACCCATTTCCCAACCTGAAGGCTTAGGGAAACAACCCTTTGATCCACCAGGGGAGGTGAAGTCGACTATATCTAGCCTGTGTCTGTGGTTTGATCAACCTCAGAAAATTTCACATCATTCTGGCAAGCAGCACGTAAGAAATAAATAAAAGTTTTCATCAATTCTTCTTTTAACCACTAGGTGGTGCTACAACTTTTGTCAATTATTTTTATATAGTTGCATTCGGGGCGGGACTAACATATATCATACAAACTTTCGTGAAAATCAATAAAGTTTTGCTCGAGTTACAGCTGTCTGATGTTGTAAGGGGCGGAGTCAAAATTCGCCATGGCTACACCTTATAGCTTTTGTGAGACAGTTATACCACTTTAAATGGCCCATTCCTATAGATGCTGCCAGATGAAAATGAGCTCAATCGGAGTATGCCCCAAGGAGGAGTTCATTGATATGCAAAGGGTGGTTTTTGACAAAATTGGAGATGTGTTGGCTTTAAGGCAAGATGGCGGACTTCCTGTTGGCCATGGCAAAGGGTCAAAATTACGTTTTTTTTCATGTCTTGAGGTGATGCACACCTTTCCTTAATTTCATGTCTGTACGGCAAACTTTGCAGTCGCTGGTCTCCATTGACCTTGTAAGTTTGGCACCGCCCACAAAAATTGGGATTGGGGGGGTATATTTTTTTTCCAGTTTGTTGGATTTTTCACTGGGTCTGAGGTGTGTACGAAAAAAAAAAAAAGTGTTTTGGTTAACATTTAGAAGGTCAAAAATGCGATTGTTTAGGCAAAATAATAATAATTAAAGCTGCAAGCAGCTGTAAGTGGACCTGCACCCCCCAACTCCACGCGCCCGTGGAACCCGGCGCCATCGTACCTTGCTGGCTCGCAAAATTTCCTGTCATCTCTGCAAGGCTGCATGAATAATAATGTAAACCATTGGGCAAGAACTTCTTTGAGCAGTAAGTGGCGCTATAACTTTTGTCAAATATTTTTATGTAGGAGTGTACAGAGTGGGATTAATGTCCATCATGTCAATTACAGTGAAAATCCGACACAGTTTGCCCAATTTACAACTGTCCAACGTATTGCGATAAGGTAAACTTGGACATGTGGCCATTGTAACACTTACATTTTAGGTACATATTGCAGACCTATACAGAACTACAGAAGAGAGTCACCTTGATTTACGTTCCACATTTGGTGAACCTTGGACTTCCTCAACCCTCCAAAGCATAAAACATCTTGAATGGCAAGGAGTGGGTTTCCATGGCAGCTGTGCTAATCGCAGGACAAAGGTGACTTCCACTGAAGGTAGTCCAGTGCATTCTGTGAAACCACTGAAAATGTCCTGTCATTGTGACTACTGGTCTTTATGCTAAATTTGATACAATTTTGTGCAGTACCTCATGTCAACAGTACTGTAGGTGCTGGTGTGACAGTTTTGTGAATATTGATATGCAGACATGTTAAGAGTGGGATTAATATGATTTGCGCAAAGTTTGGTCCAAATCAGACGAGGATTGTCTGAGCTGGAACTGTCGTGTTTTGCATGGTGAGGAAGCCATTCAAGCATGCCGGTCACCATGGAAACTGTTCTGTACTATGTACATGTACTGTCAATGAGCCCTAGTCATTCCTTCATGTCATTTTTTTTTCACCTGGTGAGAGAAAAATAAAGAAAACAGTTTTCAGCACTTTTGTTTATTATTTTTATATAGACGTGTTCGGGGCAGGACTAATATTGATTGTTTAAAATTTGATGAAAATCGTACAATGTTTGTTCAATTTACAATGGTCCAATGTTGTAACCACTAGGCAGCGCTCTACCTTTTGTTATTTTTATATAGGAGCGTTCAGGGTGGGACTATTATTCATTTTAGAAAATTTGATGAAAATCAGACAAAGGTTGTCCAAGATACAACTTTCCAATGTTTCATGGAGAGGAGTCAACCTTTGCCATGTTGCCAGGGCAACACTTTCCTGTCAGTTATGTGTTGTCCACCTATATAGGACAACATAGAACAGTCATCTCTCCCTATATTCCAGATTTCATGACTCCAGGTTGTTCCTAACCATCCAAACAAGATCAAGGAATGAATAGCAAGGAGGGTGTGTCCATGGTAACAGCAGTGACGCCATACTAAAGGTGATATGCAGTTATGAACAAACAGGAGGTCCGATAACCCTCAGAAAATTCCACGTCATTCTGGCCAGCGGTGCGTGAGTAATAAATAAAAGAGTTTTCAGCAATTCTTCCTTTAACCACCCAGGGGCACTAAAACATTTATTATTTTTATATAGACGCTTTCACAGTGGGACAAATATCGATTGTGCAAAATTTGGTGAAAATCGTACAAAGTTTGTCCAATGTACTTGTGTCTGTTGTTCTAACCACATGGTGGCGCTATAACTTTTCAAAATGATTTTTACATAGACACATTCGGGGTGGGACTAATATCCATTGTAGAAAATTTGGTGAAAATCGGATGGTTTGTCCAAGTTGCAACTTTTTGATGTCCCATGGCGAGGAGTCAGGCATCACCATGTCACCATGGTAACATTTACCTATTAGTTATATGTTTCAGACCCATATAGGACTACAGATGACAGTCATCTCTACCTATGTTCCAAATTTCATGACTGCAGGACTTTCCCAACCCTCCCCACCAGCTCATGGATTGAATGGCGATGAGTTGGTGTCCATGGTAACACGTGTGACGTCATGCAAAAGTTGATATGCTGTTATTATCATCCCTGTGGTCTGATAAATCAAAGAAAACTTCACGTCATTCTGGCAAGTAGCTCATGAGTAATAAATAAAACAGTTTTAAGCAATTCTTTCTTTAACCACTAGTTGGAGCTATATGTTTTCATTCATTCATTTGTTCATCTTCTTCTGCTTAATCCTTTTCGGGTCGCGGGGGGGGGGGGGGGGCTGGAGCCTATCCCAGCATCTTTTGGGTGAGAGGCAGGGTACACCCTGGACAGCACTGCGGCAGCACAACAACTAACTCTTGAAAATTACTGTGAAGATAAGATAAGATAAGATAAGCCTTTATTAGTCCCACAACGGGGAAATTCCAGGATTGCAACAGCACAGGGATAGCAACACTCAGAGCAACAATCAGAAGGCAAGAAAAAAAAAAAACAAGCAAGCAAGAGCAGCTAATATACATATGTACATATTACTGTAAAATATATATATACACACACACACACAGACACACAGTGCAGAGCATTGTAGCTGGATGGAATAAATATATGAATATATGAACACACAGTGCAGAGCATTGTAGCTAGATGGAATAAATATGTAAATATATAAACACCCACAGTACGGAGCATTGCAGCTAGGTGGAATAAATATGCAAGTATATAAACACACAGTGCGGAGCAATGTAGCTAGATGGAATAATATGTAGATATATAAAAACACAGTGCGGAGCATTGTAGCTAGATGGAATAAATATATAGATATATAAATATAAATATAAACACACCCAGTGCTGAGCATTGTAGCTAGATGGAATAAATATGTAAATATATAAACACACACAGTGCAGAGCATTGTTGCTAGGTGGGATGAAACAGCATAACCGTCTATTTAGTTATCCTACATGGTATGATTATGTGCCCATACATATTCTCACCCTCCATAGCGACCGGTATGTTCCTAGTTGTATGCCGGAGAGGACCATTGTGTAAGTCTATTGCATCTTTTGCATTCAAAAAAACTATTAGTTTGTTACGTCTTTTTGCTATCTCTGCGAGCAGCCCTGCTTAGGTTGTACAGTCTGACAGCCGTTGGTAGGAAGGACCTACGAAACCTCTCGGTTGTGCACCTGGGATGATGTAGTCTGCTGCTAAATGAGCTCCTCAATGCATCCAGTATGTCCTGCATAGGGTGGAACTCGGACTCCAGCAGAGATGACAGTTTAGCCACCGTCCTTCTCTCTCCTATCTCCTCCATCGGATCAAGGCGCTGCCCCAGGACAGAGCTAGCTTTCTTAATCAGTTTGTTCAGTCTCTTCCTATCGGCTGCAGTAATGCCACTGCCCCAGCAGACCACTCCAAAAGTGATGGCTGATGCCACCACCGTGTCATAGAATGACTTCAGCAGCGCCCCTTGTACACCAAAAGACCTGAGTCTCCTCAGCAGGAACAGCCTGCGCTGTCCCTTCTTGTAGAGTGCGTCAGTATTGTGTGACCAGTCTAGTTTATTGTTCAGATGAATACCCAGGTACTTATAGGATGTCACCATCTCGATGTCTGTTCCCTGTATATTTACTGGTGCTGTGAGGGGCTGCCCATGCCTGCGGCAGTCCACCACCAGCTCCTTAGTTTTCCTCGCGTTGATCTGGAGGCAGTTCCGATGGCACCAGTCCACAAAGTCCTGGATAAGCCCTCTGTACTCAGCTTCATCTCCGTTGGAGATGAGACCAACGATCGCAGAGTCATCAGAGAACTTCTGTAGATGGCAATGTGTTGTGTTGTGTGAGAAGTCCGCAGTATAAAGAGTGAACAGGAAGGGAGCCAGCACCGTTCCCTGGGGGGCCACCGTGCTACTGATGATCGTGTCGGAAACACAGTCCTGGGTTCTCACAAACTGAGGCCGGTTCGTGAGGTAGTCCAGGATCCATGATGACAGGTGCTGGTCCACCCCTGCGCGCAGCAGCTTGTCCTTCAGGATCATCGGTTGGATGGTGTTGAAAGCACTGGAGAAGTCAAAGAACATGATCCTCACCATATTCCCGGGCTTCTCCAGGTGGGACAGAGAACGGTGAAGGAGGAAGATCACCGCATCCTCCACCCCAATGCCATGCTGGTAGGCGAACTGGAGTGGATCCATCGCTGGTTCCACCAGGGGGCGGAGATGAGCAAGGAGCAGTCTCTCCAGGGTCTTCATCAAGTGGGACGTCAAGGCCACTGGTCTGTAGCTGTTCAGGTCTTTGGGGTGGGAAGTTTTTGGTACAGGTACCACACAAGATGTTTTCCACAGCTGTGGTACCCTCCCCAGTTTCAGGCTCATGTTGAAGATATACGTCACAATCCCACACAGCTGGTCTGCACAGGACTTGAGGAGCTTTGCGCTGATGCCGTCCGGTCCCGACGCCTTCCTCGCCTTGATCTTCCTCAGCTCCGTCCTCACCTGGGTCTTGGTCAGGGTCAGGATGGGGGGCTGTGTGTTGGGAGTGGGGGGGGTGTCGGTGGAGTGGGGAGTGGGCAGCAGGACTTGATTTCTTAGAGGCAGCAGTGGTTGTTGTGCAGACAGGGGGGAGGGCGGTTGGTCAAATCTATTGAAAAACAGATTCAGGTTGTTCGCCCACTCCCTGCCCCCCGTGGCCTGGGGGGAGGTATTCTGGAGCCCCGAGATGGTTTTGAGTTTTCTCCAGACCCCGCTGATGTCGCTCTGTTGCAGCTTGTCCTCCATCTTCTTCCTGAAGCTGTCCTTGCCTTCTCTGATCTTTCTCCTCAGCTCCCTCTGTACGGACTTCAGCATCTCCCTGTTCCCTGACCTGAAGATCCTCTTCTTCTCTCTCAGAAGTGTTTTTATCTCAGGGTTGATCCAGGGTTTGTTGTTTGAGTGACGCCGTATGGTCTTGGTGGGAACGGATTTGTCCACACAGAAGCTGAGGTAGCCCGTGAAGGTGTGAATGAGGCCATCGATGTCCTCACCATGTGGATCGCAGAGCTGCTTCCAGGCAGTGGCTTCAAAACAGTCCTTTAGAGTGTCCATTGTCTCCTCAGACCATAACTCCACAGTGTGCATGGCCGGAGGTTGTCTGTGCACTAGGGGTTTGTACACCGGCCGGAGATGAACCAAGTTGTGATCCGATCTCCCAAGTGGGGGGAGTTGTGATGAGGTGTACGCCTCCTTAGTGTTTGCGTAGAACAAATCCAGTGTTTTATTGTCTCTAGTGTGGCATGTGACATACTGGGTGAAAGTGGGCAGAATGGGAGACAGTGAAACATGGTTGAAATCGCCTGAGATGAGGAGAAGAGCATCTGGGTGTTCTGTCTGCAGCCTGCTGGTTACTGAATGGATGACGTCACGCGCTGTCCCAGCGTTCGCCGTCGGATTTGCATAAACAACAATGCAGATCACGTGTGAGTGTTCTCTCGGGAGATATGTAGGCCTCATGCTAACAGCTAGCAACTCAATGTCTTTGCTGCAGTGTCGTTGTTTAACAGTGATATGTCCCGGTCTGCATCAGTTGTTGTTAACATACATTATCACTCCACCGCCCCTTGCTTTGCCACTCTCTGGTGTTCGGTCAGCTCGTATCATGTGAAAACCCTCCAGCTCAATGTTAGCATCTGCTGCTAGTTCAGTTAGCCACGTCTCAGTAAACAAAAGGAGAGAGCACTCCCGGTAAGTGCTATCATAACGGGAGATAGCCGCTAGCTCATCTAACTTTCCCAGTATCGACCGTACATTTCCCATGACAACAGATGGAAGGGAAGGTCTGTACCTTATATTTTTTGTCCTCCACCTTACTCCAGCCCGGCAGCCGCGACGCTTTCGCCTCAATTCTCTCGGTATGTCGAGTTTTTCCAGTGGGACCGGGTGGCGGTTAAATGCTAGCAGCTCTTCCCTGTTGTATCGTATCCTGCTATAAACAGTGGCTCCGTCCACCGGCTCAGGAGACATTTGGGACGATCTGTGTGTCCGTGATATAAGTGGGGTGAAAAAAAAAGTGATCAAAAGAGAGAGGAAGGGAAAAAAAACTCGGAATCGAGCCGCTGTTGCAAAAGGCAGCCGACTGGTGTGGCGCCGAGAGTCATACAGTGGAGATCACTGTGTGATCTCCACACAGATCACATGTTCTCCCCGTGTCTGCGTGGGTTTACTCTGGGATTTTTCTGGTTTCCTCCCACATGCCAAAAACATGCAAGTTAGGTTAATTGGCATCAAACTGGGGATTCTAAATTGTCCTTAGGTGTGACTGTGAGAGTGAATGGTTGTCTGTCTCTCTGTGTTGGCCCTGTGATGGACTGGCGATCTGTCCAGGGTGGACCCTGCCTCTAGCCCAAAAGATGCTGGGATAGGCTCCAGCCCCCCCCGCGACCCAAAAAGGATTAAGCGGAAGAAGATTGGTGTATGGATCCTAGTGATTACAATAGGGCTTTTGCCCACTGATGTTGTCAGTGGCTTGGGCCCTAATAATGACCAATGGACCGGACCCATACGGCACCCCGCATGCCAAGCGACACCCCAGAGCACCCACCGCAAGCTCACCAACTACTCGCCCCAGACACACACTGACAGTGGCAGGCCGCCCCGCAGCCACAGACACCCCAGGGCAAACCAACGGCAACATGGCAGCCAACCCGAGCCAACGGCCCCCCTACCACCCCTGAGCACCCACACCTGGTGCCACGGACACCAGAGGCAATGTGGCAAAGCGCCCCACCCTGTGGCACAATGGCAGGATGGTCGGGAAAAGCAGGCCCCAAATCGCCAACCCCAACGCCACCATTTTTTTTTTTAATTTTTACTTTTTTCTCAGACATTTTCAAATTTTTCCTCATAAATTTGTTACTTTTTTCATTGTAAATTTGTTATTTTCTTGTAAATTTGTGACTTTTCGCCCATAAATTTGGAATATATTTTGTTTAAATTTGGAACTTTATTAAAAAAAATTTCAACTTCCCAAAAGCCAGTTTTGAAAGGTGGGGATCAGACCGCCAAGGTCTCTGCTTTCAACTGTCATGTGATCCACATAGTACCAGACCCCCTATGATCCCTTCTGCAAGTGGTGAGCCCACTGGAGTGCAGACTCATGTAACGCCTTTGGGCTGAGTCCTGTGGGCAGAAACCCAGCCACCAGATACTAGCCAGCAAGCCCCTCTCCCATGCCTGGCTCTAGGGCGGGGCCACGGTAATCCCATACCAGGCAGGGTACACTGAATCCTTGATTGTTTATTCATCATGGGGGTCTATTGGATCACTCTTAGTCTGGCCCTTCACCCAGGACCAGCTTGCCTTGGGAGACCCTACCAGAGGCAAACTGCCTCGGACAACGTAGCTCCTGAGATCACTAGAGCACACAAACCCTCCACCACGATAAGGTGGCGATCCATGGAGGGGAAACAGCTGCACATCGAAAGGAGCCAGTTGAAGTGGTTTGGGCATCGGCTCAGGATGCCTCCTGCACGCCTTCCACTTGAGGTATTTGGAGCATGTCCCACTGGGAGGAGACCCTGGGGCAGACCCAGGACTCACTGGAGGGACGTAGGCTACGTTCACACTGCAGATCTTAATGCTCAACTCTGATTTCTGGGGGAGATCTGAATTTTTTTTGTGTGGGCTTTCACATTCTTTTTTAAATGCGACCCCCATCAGACTCCAGCGTGAACAGCTATGAAGTGACCCGCATGGGCAGAAGAAAACGTAACGTCAGACTCAGCGTTGTGTTTATGGACGTAACCATGAGCCTGGACGATCGAGGGGGACAGAACTTCACCTTGATGCAGCGCAGCAAAATTAAATATTAAAATCATCCAGAAATGATTATGCACAAAATTAACGAGAGCAGCTTCCTTCCTCTGCAGGCCAGCTGAGTGCTGTGATCAGCTCTGCTTTAACACAACTGATCCAGTAAAAACAGCGCTCTTGAAAATGAGACCCTGTGTCTCAGTGGGATTACCTGTAGAAATAAGGTTCAGAATAAACATCAGCCACTGACAGCGTCAGTGGCTCGTGCTCTAATAAACAGCGCGGCTCGTACCAGCGGCGTAACACCGGTCCCACAAAGAAAGGAGAAGCCGCCACAGACTCCCCTGTCCTGGACTGTGTGTCCTCATGTCCCCGTATGTGGCCAGTCTGCTGCAGTCATGTCGGTAATAACTTCACATTTTAGATATTACTGCAGCCAGGACTTACTGTAGGAAAAAGGAATTTGCAGTGTCCAGTAAATGTGCCCTTCCTTTTTTTTTAAATGTGCTGTTTTGTGCCCCTGTTCGTCTGACGGTTTCAGCCTTGACACCCCCCCCCCGCCCGAAATGTTGAAGTTGTTGTGAAGTTGGAGGCAACAAAATTACAATATAGTGATGAAGAGAAGAAGACTGATTAAAACGAGAGCAGAAATCAGCTGCGTCTCCATGCTGGCTGCATCCTCCACCACAGAACTGCAGCGTCTGTCTCACTTCAGGGAGGACAAGGTCGGATGAGATGAGACATGACCGTTCAGACGGAGGCCACTTTGGAAGCCGTGCTAGGACCACAGATGGAAGCGGCCTGGGTCTGGCGTGGAAAAGTCGGAAGTGTGCTGTTCAGACTGTCATTAAAAATCCGATATGAGTCACATTTGTGCCAAAAAAAAGGTGGAATTGAGCATTAAAAGGTGCAGTGTGAGAGTAGACTCGGCCTCCCAGCTGGTCTGGGAAGGTCTGGGTATGGTCTCTGCAGCGCTGCAGCGGGCGGCCGGGAACAGCAAGTCTGGGCTTTGCTGCTTGAACTGCTGCCTCCATGAGCTGCACCTCCGGAACAGTGGTAGAAGATGGATGGATGGATAAAGACATTTATTTTTTACTTTTTTTACTGTACACTTGCAACTTTTTTCTTGTAAATTTTCTATTTACTCCTATTTGCTGTTTTCTGTTAATCTGCTACTTTTTCTATTTTTTCCCTCATAAATTTGTGACTTTTTTCTTTTAAATTTACATTTTTCTTGTCAGTTTGTAACTTTTTCAAGTAATTTTTCTTTTTTGTTGTAAATTTACAAGTTTTTTCTCCTAAGTTTTCAAATTTTTTGTCATAAATTTGTTCCTCTTTTCTCATAGATTTACTACTGTTCTTGTAATTTTGTTTTTACTTTGTTCTTGTAAATTTTCTATTTATTTACTCATATTTGCTGTTTTTTGTTAATGTGCAACTTTTTCTATTTTTTTTTCCTCATAAATTACATTTTTTCTTTTAAATTTGGAACTTCATAATTTTTTTACTGTAAGGTTGCGTTTCTTTGTCATAAATTTGTTACTTTTTTGGTAAATATTTTACGTTGTTTTTCATAGTGTTTTTTGTACATTTTTTCTCCTAAATTTGGGACTTTTTCCTTCGTAGCGATGGCTTAAAGACGGGCGGCAGACGAGCTAAAGTCCGTGTGGACCAACACAGATGGGGCCAACATGGAACCCACAGACCCACATGGACCCCCAGGCCTTTGGTGGGGCCCACAGGGACATGGCTGGGTCAGACCGAACCATTTCCAGAACCCAGTGTGGAGCGACCCACCGACCCACTCACCAGCCGTGGCTCTGCATAGAAAACCTCCGCCAGCAGAGATCAAGTCACACCTGCCGCACGCCCCAACATTTTCAGCCAGAAACACTCTGACGCCTCCACGCTTCAGCCCTCATTCATCCTCCACTCTGAAGTCGGCCATTAAATCCACGTCAGACGTTAAAACCAGAAGCAGAAAAGCGTCACGTGTTGACAGGAAGAACCGCCTCCTCCGCCGCCGCCTGACTGCTCCGCTGGAAACAAAAGCCTCCTGTTAGGATAAAAACACGAGGCGGTAGCAGTGGCCTGGATTTCCTCCGCCGGTCCCTCCTGGGCCGATTGCACAGAGAGGAAGAGCTTAAAGATAAAAATACTGCAGGCGCGGCTCTGCTTTATTATAGTCATGTGACAGTGAGAAGAGGAGCTCCTGAAAACAAACGTGAGGAACCAGACGAGGCTGGTTTGCTCACATCAGGAGGTTCTCTGCCACTCTGACTGAAAAATGAATGGAGGGGACTTATAGAAGGCATTTCACTCATGTCTGGATGACCAAAGGTCCGCACAGATCCTGATATCCACACACTGATGGAGGCTCAGCTGCCCTGCACCGGTGCTGGTCTGACCCACCAGGACCAAGTGGAGGTTCGGTGTCTTGCTCAAGGACACTTCGGCATGCAGACTGCAGACAGAGTGGGAATCGAACCCCCGACCTTCCCATCAGTAGTGGGCCACACTACACCTGTACCACAGCCGCCCCCACAGAAAAAAAAGATGCACGTTAAAAAAAAACTACAAACAAAAACTCACAAATTAATGTGCAGAGAGACAAATTTACAAAAAATAAAACTAAATGAAGCCTGTTGTTGTTCAGTGCATACAGCCAATCATGGACGGTAGAATGAAACTACATTTCTTATATTCTGATTGATGGAGCTTGGAGTATTTTTATCATGTTTATAGTCAGCTTCATGTGTGCCTGTGTTTGTGTCTATGTTGAATGTAATTGTGGTTTGTAAATATGGATGTCACCTGACTGCAAAACAAATCTACCTACGGGTACAAATAAAGGAACCTGAACCTGAACCTGAACCTTCTTCCCCCATTCTATTATGCTGAGCACCAAGCTAGAAGGTTTGAAGTGCCATTTTTACAGTGGTGTGATCATCAACAAATTTAAATATTAGACAAAGATAACACAAGTAAACACAAAATGCAGTTTTTAAATGAAGTTTTTTAAATGTATTTCCAGACAAAATGAAAATAGCAAAAGTAATACCTCTATACAAAACAGGAGACAGTCATTGTTTCACAAATTACAGGCCAGTCTCTTTACTCTCACAATTCTCCAAAATACTTGAAAAAATCTTCACTAAGAGACTGGATGATTTCATTGAAAAACACAACCTGCTTACAGACAGCCAGTATGGTTTTAGAGCAGATAAATCTACATCTTTGGCACTGATCGAACTTATAGAAGAAATTACTAGTTGTATAGATAAAAAAGAGTTTGCTGTAGGAGTATTTATAGATTTAAAGAAAGCTTTTGACACCATTGACCACAGAATACTACTAAGGAAAATGGAAAGGTATGGGATAAGAGGGGTTGGACTGAGTTGGGTGGAAAATTATTTAAGTAACAGACAACAGTTTGTACAAATTGGTGAGCACAAATCACCCTTCATGGACATCACTTGTGGTGTGCCCCAGGGGTCAGTTTTGGGACCCAAACTCTTTATTTTGTATATAAATGACATATGCCAAGTATCAAAAATTCTGAAATTTATTTTGTTTGCGGATGACACAAATATCCTTTGCACTGTTGAGAATTTGCAGCAGGTTTTAGAGGTGGTCACAACTGAAATGAAAAAGTTAACGCAGTGGTTTAACAAACATAAATTATCTCTAAATCTAAAAAAAACCAAAGATTATGTTGTTTGGAAATTATAAAATAAATCATGAAATAATGGTAACGATAGATGATACCAGAATAGAAACAGTACAGGAAAATAAGTTTCTGGGGGTGACGCTAGACAATAAAATCTGCTGGAAACCTCACATCAGTCACATCCAGGCCAAGTTAGCAAAATGTATAGGCATACTGGGGAAGACAAGACACATCTTGGACTATAAATCATTGGTCTTACTGTACAATTCACTGTTTTTACCTTATCTTAACTACTGTGTAGAAGTCTGGGGAAACACCTACAAGACCAACCTACAGGCAATATGCACATTACAAAAAAGAGCTATAAGGATAATAAACAATGCAGGATATAGAGACCATACCAATTCGTTGTTTTTAAAGTCACATGTCATAAAGTTAATCGATTTAGTTAAATTTAAGACAGCACAAGTAATGTACAGGGCAATTAATAACCAACTCCCAACTAATATACAAAAAATATTTAAAAAAAGAGACAATGATCATAATTTGAGAGGAGACTTAAACTTTACAAAACCCAAGATACGAACAACTAAGAAAAATCTGTGCATATCTGTCTGTGGGGTGGATTTGTGGAACAGTCTAGAGCCGGAACTGAAACTATGTACAAACAGAAATCAATTCAAAAAGAGGTATAAACATTATTTGCTGAAAGGATATATGTTAGAAGGGTAGTATTTATATGTACGATACACTATGCTCACTCTGGGACATTATGGGACACTATGGAATGGTGGGTGGAACAGCACTGTGTATATCTGTGTTGTTCGAGGCTGGTTTTGATGTATGGACGTCAATGTATGTTAGGATGGATGGGTGTTAATGTTGATATGTAAAAAATGCAGTAAATTCTTTACTTGGGGTCTTAAAGGTGGTAATTTGTATATAATTGACATGGGTGTATTTATGGAAAAGAGGAGATGAAATTAATAAGTGTTCACTTCTTTCTTCTCCCTTTCGAACACTGTATACTGTTACTTTATTGCATTTGTCATTTGATTTGTTTTTGTTATACTTCTTTGTTCGAAATAAAGTATCTATCTATTTATCTATCTATCTAAGGTGTTTGTTATTAAGGGAAAAAAAAGACCTACATGGCCCTGTGTGAAAAAGTAATTCCTCCTAAACCTAATAACTGGTTGGGCCACCCTTAGCAGCAACAACTGATATCAAGCTTTTGCGATAACTGGCACTGAGTCTTTTACAGTGCTGTGGAGGAATTCTGGCCCACTCATCTTTGCAGAATTGTTGTAATTCAGCCACATTGGAGGGTTTTCCAGCATGAACCGCCTTTTTAAGTTCATGCCAGTGCATCTTAATTGGATTCAGGTCAGGACTTTGACTAGGCCACTCCAAAGTCTTCATTTTGTTTTTCTTAAGCCATTCAGAGGTGGTCTTGCTGGTGTGTTTTGGATCATTGTTCTGCTGCAGAACCCAAGTGTGCTTCAGCTTGAGGTCACGAACAGATGGCCGGACATTCTCCTTCTGGATTTTTTGGTAGACAGCAGAATTCATGGTTCCATTTACCACAGCAAGTCTTCCAGGTCCTGAAGCAGCAAAACAGCCCCAGACCATCTCACTACCACCACCACCATATTTTACTGTTGGTATGATGTTCCTTTTTGGAAATGCTGCGTTACTTGTATGCCAGATATAATGGGACACACACCTTCCAAAAAAGTTCAACTTTTGTTCTGTTAGTCTACAGAGTATTTTCCCAGAAGTCTTGGGGCTCATAAAAATATTTTCTGGCAAAACATTTTAAAAGATCTGATATTGCCCTATCATCCTAACAGAGCACTACGCTCCCAAAATGCTGGATTACTTCTAATACCTAGAATCTCCAAAAGTGCAATGGGAGGCAGACCCTTTAGTTATCAAGCTCCTCTCCTATGGAACCAGTTACCAGTCTGGATTCGGGAGTCACACTTGAGCTCTGATTTAAGAATAGGGTTAAAACCTTCCTTTTCGATATAGCCTACAATTATGGAGGAATCATGTGTCTCTGAACCCCCCATTAGTTATGTTGCTAATAGATTTAGACAGCTGGGGGACCTCCAATAATGTACTGGGCTTCACTCCTTTAATGTTTGCTCTCTGCATGTCTGTTCTTTTCCTCTTCTCTACCCCCTCACCCCCCAGCCAGTCGCAGCAGATGACTGCCCCTCCCTGAGCCTGGTTCTGCTGGAGGTTTCTTCCTGTTAAAAGGGTGTTTTTCCTCTCCACTGTCGCCAAGTGCTTGCTCATAGGGGATTGCCTGATTGCTGGGGTCTTTCTGCAATTGTGGGGGTTTCCCCTACAGTTGAAAGTGCTACGAGATGACTTGTTGTGAAATGGCGCTATATAAATAAAGTTGAATTGAATTGAAAAACTGAGACAAGCCTTTATGTTCTTGTTGCTCAGCAGTGGTTTTCGTCTTGGAACTCTGCCATGCAGGCCATTTTTGTCCAGTCTCTTTCTGATGGTGGAGTCATGAACACTGACCTTAACTGAGGCAAGTGAGACCTGCAGTTCTTTGGATGTTGTTGTGGGGTCTTTTGTGACCTCTTGGATGAGTCGTCGCTGCGCTCTTGGGGTAATTGTGGATGGATGGCCACTCCTGGGAAGGTTCACCACTGTTCCATGTTTTCGCCATTTGTGGATAATGGCTCTCACTGTGGTTTGCTGAAGTCCCAAAGCTTTAGAAATGGCTTTATAACCTTTTCCAGACTGATAGATCTCAGTTACTTTGTTTCTCACTTGTTTCTGAATTTCTTTGGATTGCAGCATGATGTCTAGCTTTTGAGGATCTTTTGGTCTACTTCACTTTGTCAGGCAGGTCCTATTTAAGTGATTTCTTGATTGAGAACAGGTGTGGCAGTAATCAGGCCTGGGTGTGGCTAGAGAAATTGAACTCAGCTTTCTTATGTTTTAACGGGGTGGGTGGGGGGGCAATCACTTTTTCACACAGGGCCATTTAGGTTTGGATTTTTTTTTACCCTTAATAATAAACACCTTCATTTAAAAACTGCATTTTGTGTTTACTTGTGTGTTGTCTTTGTCTAATATTTTAATCTGTTTGATGATCTGAAACATTTAAATGTGACAAACATACAAAAAAAAAAGAGAAATCAGGAAGGGGGCAAACACTTTTTCACACCACTGTAGATGGCCTTCGTTATGACCTGGCCAGGACTTGAACCCACACCTCGCAGCTGTGGGGCAGATGCTCTAGCGACTAGACCACCACTCCGCTGGTGGCCATATAAAAGAATATAAAAGAAAAGTCAAACGCCGATCATAATGAAGTCATACATTTATGAACAAATATTCAATTATCTGGATATTCAGCTTTAAACTTTATTACACAGATATTCACTTACTGATTAAAATTTAGTTTAATTTAGAAATATACCAAGGCTATCCTAAATTTAGGAAAAAAAAGCTAATTTGGGAGAAAAATGTCACAACTGTATAAGAAAAAAAAGCAGCAATTTATTGATAAATTGATTAAATTTATATGAATAAATCTGCAAATAATATGAGTTAAAAAAAATCCAATTAGGTGAGAGAAATTGTGAATAAAATACTTAAAGTATATAGCAGAGAAAATCAGTATTGAGCACATCAACATTTTTCTCATTAAACATATTTCTGATGGAGCCACTGACCTGAGATTTTCACCAGATTTCAGAAACAACCCAAGAAATCCATACATACAAAAACATCAAGGAAACTGTGACACAGGGAATAAGTATTGAACACGTTTGGTGAAATTCATTTAATATTTAGTAGAAAAGCCTTTGTTGGTAATAGCAACTTCTGAAAATCTGGAAGACTGAGAATTTTTTTTTTTTACAAGTAATAAACTGCATAAAATAGATAATTTTGTAAAAAAAAAAAAAAACAAAACCTGAATTTACAAGAAAATCTGCACATTTACAAAAAAAGGACAAAATCTTTAGGAATAAATTTGCTAATTTAGAAGAAAATAACACGTATCCTAAAAAATTCTATTGGGAACAGCTATAGAAGAAAAATGTCAAATTTGTCTTTAAAGAGAAAAGAGATTCTGCTAATTCTGAAGCCAAAAATCCTCAAATTAACTGTTAATTACGATGAAAAGTTGCATAAATTTAGAAAAAAAAGTGTTATTTACGAGTAAAAACCCTCTCCTACTCCTCATGTGGACAGAACAGATTATTCTAAAAACTCGGCTGTTTTACCTTCATTCTAAAACTCAGCTACAGAATGTTTTGTGTAAGGGTCTGCAACCTGTGGCTCTTTTGCCCATAGCCAGAGGCTCCTTAAGGTCTTGAGACAAAATTCTAAACTAGTAGTGATAAGAGGAAACAAATTGCAAAATTAATGAGAAAAAAGTTGCATATTATTGAGAAAAGTTGAAAATAAGAAAAAAGTTGCAAATCAATGAGAAAAAAGTTGCAAAATAAAATTAAAAAACTGCAAATTAATGAGAAAAAACTTGCAAATTAATAAGAAAAAAGTTGCAAATTAATAAGAGAAAAGTTGCAATTTAATGAGAAAACATCACAAATTAATAAGAAAAAAATGTATTAAAAAAGATTGCAAATTAATGAGAAAAAGTTACAAATTAAAATGAACAGAGTGCAAATTGATGAGAAAAAAAGTTGTAAATTAATGAAAAAAAGTTGCAAATTAATGAGAAAAAGTTACAAATTAATAAGAAAAAGTTGCAAATTAATGAGAGAAAATTTGCAAATTAAAATAAAAAAACATTGCAAATTAATGAGAAAAAAGTTTCAAATTAATAAGAAAAGTTGCAAATTAATGAGAAAAATTGCATAAAATAAAAACATTTCATATTAATGAGAAAAATTTGCAAATTAAAAAGAAAAAAGTTGCAAATTAATGAGCAAAAAGTTCCAAATTAATAAGAAAAAAGTCACAAATTAAAATGAAAAAAACTTTTCAAGCCAATGAGGAAAAAGTTGAAAATTAATTAGAAAACAGTGCAAATCAATGAGCAAAAAGTTCCAAATTAATAAGAAAATAGTTGCAAATTAATATGAAAAAAACAACTGCAAATTAATAAGAAAAAAGTTGCAAACTAATGATAAATGTATTGCAAATTAAAAAGAACTAACACTGCAAATTAATGAGAAAAAGTTGTAAATTAATAAGAAAAAAGTTGCAAATTAATGAGAAAAAGTTTCAAATTAATAAAAAATATTGCTAATTTATGAGAAAAAAGTTACAAATACACTGAAAAAAATGACTTTTTGAACTTGAAATTATTACATTGTTTCTTTTTAAAATTTTACATAGAATTATCATTTAAATGTTATTTTAAATACCACTTTTAATTTGATGTGATACTTGGTGTTTCATGGTAACGTTATATGCTTATTTTTTTACGTGGCCCCGCTCCATCCTGGAGTGGGTCCTCTGTAGTTGCGTTTTCTGTGCTGTAGGTGGAGCTGTGAAGGGCCGCCCCTGGCTGACAGGTGCTCTATGAATCCCTTGCACTCTGATCAGTTTCCCTAAAAACACCAAAAAATAACGTGCCCAAAGTAAATCAAAAGCTGTTCTTCAACCCTTTGCAGCATCTTCATGGGGTTGGTCTCATTTAAAAGAAAACACTTTGAATTTTTTGGCAAAACAGTCATAATCTCTCTAAGTGCTCCTGCCACTGAGTAACAGTCATCTAAACATACTGAACTTGAAGAAAATAAATTTGGCCTGGGTGTTTTTTTGGATACAAATGCTTGCAAATAACACACAGCTGTCAGATCTGGGTTGGGAAATGCAATAAAAATGTAGAACCAAGTGTTATCCAGCTGAGGTCAAAATTTTGTAACAATACCACAAAAAATGAATATATTACACAGCTTTTTTCTCAGGTTGTTCCCAGACGTTTTTGAACTGTGCCAAATTGTGCCAAATGGCACAGTTTGGAAAAACGTTTGTAACTTTTGAATGATTCAATATAGAAGCTTGACCTTGGGCTCTAATGAAAGGTGACACTCAGGGCTGTGTGTGTGTGTGGGGGGGGTTGTTTATTCATTCATGAATGAATGAATGAACAAACAAGCCCCCACACACAAAGAAGCATGCCACGTAAAAAATGTGTGGCTTTTTTTTACAAGAAAAAATAACCTACAGTGCACTAAAAATTATACAAAAATATCTGTAATGTAGAAGATAACAACCCCCACCCCCCCGCTACAGAGGACGGACATCGCCCGGTGCGCCGGGGTCACGGTGTGCCACGGTCTACTACGCACAGTTGTAATTTACCAATCGGTCAAAAGTCATTTTTGATTACAGTTTTCAGGGATAAAGAATAATTTAGCTTATAACACTTACCTGTCCACAACAGCAGTGTCACTGGCAAACTTCTCTTCCTCACTGTCAGACGAACATGATGCTGGTCCGCTTGTTACGGACTCGTGGTTCTGGTCACGCGACCCGGTCAAACCATAATTCCATTATTGCGGTTTTGCGCTACCATGACTGCGGTTTTGGCGAACGATTTTTCAAAACAAATAAGAACAGTAGTAAGAAAAAAAGACTGGCGAATGCCTGTGTGTCACCCAGCGGCTAAAACAAAACAAATTTTGCAAGGGAGGCACGCTTTCGAACTACTGTGCTTCAATTGGCTGGCTGTATTCGCAGTCGTTGGTAGGCGGGTCCTTCTTGTTAGGTTTTCAGTCATTGGTTCTTCAAGGTTTCAGAAACCCAATTCAAGGCTCTTATTAGTCGAATGAGAGGTCAATCACATCTAAACCAATCAAAGCACTCCTTTGGCTTTCTGTTCGTGGCTGTGTCTGTAGTGGAAGAACGGAAATGCAGCTTTTTTTTTTTCAGTGCCTCCTAGGACACACAGTGTGCATCCTAGGACGCCCTCGTGCGCCCTAGGATGCAGAGACGTGTCCACCCGCGGTACACCGAAGTGCAACAGGTTAAAGCCACCTTTGCGCACCGGTCAGTAGCTTCTGCTCCCACTGGAGGCCGGTCCCTTCTGTGTGTGTGCGCTCTGCCTGCCGCCCGCCGTTTGGTCGGGGCTGGGCTGGCGGCCCCTGTCTGTGTTCTTTGTGGCCTGTGGGCTTCCTGGTTGTAGGTTTGCCGCTGGGTGTTTGCAGCCCTGACAGAGACGTGTGGCAGCACCTAAACTGGCACCTCCATGTGGTCTCCCTTTTTGCTTGTGACAAAATGTTACTTTTAAAATCAAGTAACATTTATTAAACAGGAAAAGTAATTTATTGACCTTAAAAATGTAATTAAAAGTTACATATATGGGGGGGGGGCGCTGACGGGAAATATGAGAAAATCAACACGACCTCCGTTAGACTGGGGGGCTCGTGTGTGTTGGCGCAGATGTCACAGCTGTTTCTGTTGGCTCATATTTGTGACTTTTGTCTTTGCTGCACCGTTACTGAGCATGAGATGTTGGAGATAGCCCTCCCTTTGCTGCGCTGTGGAAACCACGTGCTGCCTCCTACTAGAGGTGCGCCCCCTGGTGGCTCATAAAAGACAAAGTGTAAAACATAACTCTCAGCAGGATAAAATGTCATGTGACCACAGCGGCACAGAGAGGCCAGCTGGGAGGGTTTTGTTTCTTTAAATAAAGACGAGTGTCACATACTGTTTCCCAGCTAAAAATAAAAACGGATATTAAATCCTCTGCATGTGAGAAGCCATTTTCAAACCGCTGTAACTCTAGTCATGTTAATCGCGCAGCCATGAAATTTGGTGAGCACAGAGTCAGAGTGTCCTCCAGCAGTTATTCGAATTATGAAGACGCTGAAGCATAGGGAACAACTTTGGGAACAACGTGAACCCACAACCTACCAAATGCTAGGCCACCACTGCAGTGTGTGTGTGTGTGTGTGTGGTACAATAAACAGACCATTTTGTCCAGAGGAAAGACTGAGCGGGACACTATAAGGAGTCGGGGGCAATGCAAGATCGTGTTTAGGGGTGCCTAGTTTGGTAATAAGGAAACTGCATATTTATGATGAAAAAATTCCAAATTTATGAAAAAAGTAGCAAATTTACATGAAAAAGTCACAATTTAAATTTACAAGCTGCAACTTTACAACAAAAAAGTTGCACATTTATGAAAAAAGCTGCAAATTTATGAGAAAAAGTTACAGATTTCAAAGAAAAAAATAGCATTGCTGCTTCCAAATCTTCTGTAACACAATATTGGCTGTTTATGATGATACTGGGGAGTGGGGGAACTCTGGTTCTCACAGGCTGGGGGACGTGTCCCCCTGTCCCCCCCTTGATTTACGCCTATGGACATACCACAGACCAGATCAAAGTGCAGGTTTCTGCATTCTAGCCTGGTGCTCAGCATAACAGAAAGTAAAAGGTAAACAGAGCCATGAGCGGGACGCTGACGCGTCACTCCCCACAGCACCTGTGTGGGGACACGGACACAGAGCTAGGCTCCGCCCCCGTCCCACAGCCTGTGGCAGGGAAGTTACACTAAAAATGTAGCCTAGCTTGTGCTAAAAGAACACGAAGCCTGGAACCAGGAAGGCTTAAAAATGAAAGTTAGAAATACAGAATCACCATCCTGTCATCATGACTGACAGGGCAGATTATTAGATATATGTATATTACAAACACACGTTTTTGATTAAATTTGATAATATTTTAAATAAATACACATTTTAAATGGATGGATGTATTTGTGGGACCAACGTGTCTGTCTGAGGCTCTGGAGCCACAGATTGAAGACCCCTGTACTAAAGAAAAATGATACGGAACTAAAGTAATAAATGGTCATTTGGAGTCAGAATAAGACGTGGAATAATGAGGCTGTTTGACATTATTCTGCTTCTCTCTTCGGTGACTCTGTCAGTGGATTTAAGGCTGAAATACTTCCAACTGCCCAGTGGATAAACATCCCTCCAACCTGGCAACCCCGTCACACCCCAGAGTTAAGCTGACACCACTTCAGTCCAAACCAGCACGCCCGCGGCCGTCGACCTGTTAAACATCCTCAAAACATCTGGCCCCATGCTGAAAGCAACACCCCAACCTGGCAACCCCGTGGCCTACTGCTGACAGGTCTGGACAGCTGCACAAATGATTTCTGCAAATGAAGTGTTTTATATGCTTGAGTTCTGTTTTCATTAAAATGGGTTTTGCCTTGAGAATTTCTTCGGCTCCACCGAGAGCAGCCGGCGTGTCGGCAGCAGAAAAGCTGCCAGACTGAAAATGCTTGAGGAAATGCGATTGTTACGTTTTTATCTTTATATTGGTCTGTGATTTTCATGGGTTTTGAGCCACCTTTCTCTGAGCTCCCATGAGGCCTTGTGTGAATTATGGGCACAACTTGCGGTACTAGTTTATAGAATGTGGAGTTGTCACGGAAACGGGACCCTTCCTTGTTCAAAACCAATGACTTTGGCATCAAAAATGCGGGAAAACGGCCTTTTGCACCTCCAAAACAGTAATATGAGCACAGCACTTCCCACGACTACGGAGGGACGAGAAGATGAGCTTAAAGTGGCCTGGCAGACCGCAGCCCCGCTAGTTAGCTCCGCTGCTAAGATGCTAACGCTGTGAACAAACAAAAGCTCGGAGATGGATCCAGGTCAAGTGGACCCGGGATCCAGCCTGTACATTTACAGGCGCATTTTCAATCCAGTGATTTATGAAGTGATTCACTATTTCCTAACGCCTCATTCAGAACGTTCTAGTCCCACATCACTGTGGATTTTCATCTGGGGCGGCCAGCCGTGACGAGCCGCAGCGCTGGAGAAGAACAAACAGCCTAAACCTCCAGATCAGCTGCTAGCGGCCATATTTATATAGACAGATATTCTTTTGCACTTCTTGGTGACCGAGAAAGTTTTTCCAACAGTTTGACACAAATTCATCCCAGGAAGCTGCCCAGTCCAACCACAGACTGACCTGCGGCCACCGCAGCAGCTGGGGTTAGGAGCCTTGCTCAAGGGCACCACGGTGGGGATGAGGAGGGGGTGGGGGGCAAACCCTGCTGTGTTATCTGTCCCACCCAGATCTGGTCCTGCCGGTCCAGGGATGGAACCCGCGACCCTCTGCTCACCAGTCCACATCCCGAACCATTAGGTCACCACTGTCCAATAGTTACACTTTTATTCTGTGTAATGTTTACTTATAAATACTGTACATATGGCCCACACGCAGGAATGAACCTGACTCCAGTAATTCTGATATTGTTCCCTCGGTGTTTACTTTGGAGAAAATCTTCAGATGCAAATCAGATGCAAATGAGCTTCATCAGCGTCCGACCTCAGCAGCCACGCGTCTCTACAGTCAGCTACAGCTCATAAAGCCAGGAAGCGTCGCGGTGTGGAGGTCTGTGACCCGCCGCCGTCATCGTCACCATCAGCCTTCTCTCTCTGAGACGCCAATCAATTCTCATCGCCACGGCAACCATGGAAACCAATTAGAGCAGCAGACTGTCACTGACGTCCAGCGGAGACGAGGGCTTCGTCTTCGTTTAGAAAACGCCGCACAACTAAACAGACATAATTAACACAATTATGTCACTGATGAAAACTGAACAAGTCTGGGATTATTTTATGGTTCATTTACAATTTAAAAAAAACCCCACATTTATGAGAAAATGTCACCAATTTATGAGGAAAATGCAATAATTTACATGAAAATTAAAATAAATAAAAATAGCAATAGCAAATTAATGTAAAAACTGTAAATTATGAGAAAATACTTTCAATAAAAACAATGCACATTTATTAAAATATATTACACATTTACAAGAAAACACATCACAAATTTACAGGAAAAAAATGCAAATTTAAGAGAAGAAAGTCACAAGTTCATCAAACAATTCTGCTAAATTATGAGAAAAACTGAAAAATTTACTCAGAAAAAGTCTCAAATTTATGAAAAAAATAATAATTCAGATGAAAGTGGCTGCAATGCATGAGAAAAAATATAACTAAATTTCCTTCAAAAAGTCACAGTTGTATTAAAAAATTTATGTAAGAAAAGTCTAAATTAAGAGAAAATATTACTTAGAAGAAATTATGCCGATTTATGAGAAAAATGGTTGCACATTTACAAGAAAACACATCACAAATTTACAGGAAAAAAATGCAAATTTAAGAGAAGAAAGTCACAAGTTCATCAAACAATTCTGCTAAATTATGAGAAAAACTGAAAAATTTACTCAGAAAAAGTCTCAAATTTATGAAAAAAATAATAATTCAGATGAAAGTGGCTGCAATGCATGAGAAAAAATATAACTAAATTTCCTTCCAAAAGTCACATTTTTATTAAAAAATTTATGTAAGAAAAGTCTAAATTAAGAGAAAATATTACTTAGAAGAAATTATGCCGATTTATGAGAAAAATGGTTGCACATTTACAAGAAAACACGCCACGAATGTGCAGGAAAAAAGTGCAAATTTAAGACAAGTCACAAGCTCATCAAAAATTCTGCAAAATTACGAGAAAAACAACAAAAAAATACTTAGAAAAAAGTCACAAATTTCTCGGTAAGATGCTGCAAGCTTGTGAGCAGCAGGTGAGCGTGTTTGAAATCATCTGGTGTTTATGGAACGGCTGCTTTCCTCTTTCTGTGTTTCAGTGGAAGTGCAGAGAAAAGCAAACGCCCGGCCCAGGAGCCGCAGGCCCACCGGCTCCCTGACCTGAGCTCTTCTCACAAAAGCCCTCGCTGGCTGCCGGGAGCTCAGCCGCACACGCACACGTGCACGCTCCCCGTAAGCCACTGCCGCCGTGCTCGTTTGAAGTGGGCCCGCGTTTGGTCACAGAGTTAAAAATCCGTTTATCACACAGGAGGAGGAATGAAATGAAAACAGAGCAGCGCACTTGAGCTTCCCCCCACACTCTCACATCAGTTCTCAACACTTTTTCCAGCCACATTTGCACCACTTTCACCAGATTTTAACTTTCCTTTCATCAGCAAACCCCCACTGTTTTCTATAAATCTCCACCACACTGCGGCACTAAATAATATTTACGCTGCATCACTTTTCCCACCTAAACTGCATCATTTTCACTAATTTTACTTAAAAAATTTGCACCACATCAATCACAATTTTCCAGCATTTTTGCACTATAATATTCACAAAATGTGCTCATTTTTAAATCTAGATTTTCACTATTTTTTTTAACTTACTGTGAAAATCTTTCTATAAATATGCACTTTTTTCATGGGATTTGCATTATTTTCAGTCGGTTTGCACCATTTTTCACAGGATGTGCAACCTTTCCTTTAAATTTCCCTCATTTTTCCACTAAAATCTGCACTGTTGACCACATTTGCACCATTTTTTCATTAAAATTTGTACTCCTTTATTCACAAAACTTGCTGATTTTTTTCCATGAAATCTGCATAAATATTCCCCAAAAATGTTCAGTTTTTCCACTAGAATTTACACATTTTTTTTCCTCATTAATGTGCAACTATTTTTGACTTTTTTGTAAATTTACAACTTTTTCTAATTAATTTACAGCAATTTTGGCCCATTTTGTTGCAATTTTGCAACTTTTTTCCTCACTTTTTCATGTCAATTGGTAACTTTTTTGTTAATTTAAATTTTTTACTCATTAATTTACAACAATTTAGGATATTTCTTTGTTAAATTTGCAATGTTTTTGTTCACTTTTTTCATATAAATTTGCAACTTTTTTTGTGTAAATTAGTGACTAAATGTCAGAACCTTCACACTGATGCTGCTTCAATTTTTATTCTATGTAAAGGTTAATATTTTTGACAAAATGACCCCAGTGTTTTTACACTACTACTGCAGTGTTTTATTCTATTACTTAATAACTATATATATCAGTTTTTGCTCATAAATTAAATTTGCATGATGACATTGACTGAATTTTCCCATATTGACCAGAGTTAATGTGCACCTTCACATTTTCTTTAATTATGGTTTTAAATTTGTGCTTTTTTCATTTCAGTTTTCAGTTACATTCACTAAATTTTTACTATCTTTTCGTCCAACATTAGCACTTTTTCTCCACTAAATTTTCACAGAAATTCCCGTCCGCTCCGTGTAAATGTGATGTCCTGTGATCGTACAGTCTGAGTGACATTTCTCCACCGTTTGGAGCAGGGAGGTGACGACCATAATTAGCAGTGAACCTCCTCCCTGCAGATGTGTGATGATGTCTCGGCCGCTCCCTCAACTTTACTGAGGTGAGAAGAGGAGCAGACGTGGAGCGGGGATGGGAGTCCTTCCCTCCAGTCCAGAGAACGCTCGCCACGTCCTCATCGGCCCCCGCTCTCCCTCCTCTCTGATGTTTGCCGCTCCACTCAGACCCTCTCATCTTCTCCGATGAAGACACGGCAGAGATAATGAACTCGGCTGCAGAACCACTACAGCCTTTGTTCCGCTGAAGGACCCGTTCCGTCCGTTTCCCACATGTTGACACTTCTCTTAGTGAACGTCTGTGGATAAACGCCTCAGAGGTGAACCCCAACAGCATCATCTTACACTCAGCTGAAACCACCTGCTTCACTGCACATTTCTTTAAACGCTAACTGTTGATAGCAGATTCGTAAAACAGAACAAACCATACGGTACGGAACATTCTGTACTTGTTACATGCAGAATATTCCCTCCGTGTTCCATACATGTGTGTTCTGTACATGTTCCATACATGTTCTGTACACAGCTATTCCCAAGTGCCATAGTTAATGAACGTTCCTTCAGGATCACTAGCAGTCCCGCTAGCTAGCAGTTCTACTAGCGAGTGATCTCAAGTATTTTATGAACATGTGTACATAAACTTAGATATGGAACATTCCGTACAGAATGCTAGCTAGTCCTACTATCTCAAGTGTTTTACTAGGATAAAAATATGTTTCTTACATGTACATGTTCCGTGGTCCTGCTAGCTAATGGTTCGTACATGTTCCATACATACTTTGATTTTTACACATTTCAGAGACAGTTTGGTTATAAAGGATTTTTTAATAAAACTGGACCTACCAGAAGCAATCCCAAAACTATCTGTATCAATCTCTCCAAACTATCTGTTGTCCAGTTTTTCTCTGTGTCTTCTGATTCAAACAATCTCAAAACTATATGTTTAACTTGCAACGGGTCACGGTGGCCACGGCTCACATGGCTCACATGCATGAGTGGTGCCAGCCATGTTTACTGCCTGGATTAATGATCAGTGGATTAATGGACTGATGAACGAACAAACAACCGGAAAACTTTATGGTATGTTCCTTAATTTCTCATTGCATATATTCATTGATAACTGCAATTGCATTTATTTACAACCGTCAGGTATGGAACATGCACGGAATATGTACAGAACATGCTAAGTGCTAAGTAGAGCCTGTCGCTCATGATGAAGTCACACTGACAGAGAATTGACCACTGGCTGACGTCCCATACGGAACATGTACAGAACATGTATGGAATGTTCCATACCATACCGTTTGTTCCGTGTTTTAGTAGGCACTCTTTTGCCAGTGCTGGCAGTGCCATTTTGAGGCTAACGAGACATGGCTAGCAGCTACTACTACTAGCTTCATTAGCGAATACAGCCAGAGCTAGCTAACATAAAAATGGTGGAATGTGAGTCTAACAGCCCAGTAAAAGCATTAAAGTCAAAGTCAAATTTATATATAGAGAACATTTAAAAACAATCAAGTTGACCAAAGTGATGTACATCGAGATGAAGTTAAAATCAAACTACCCGACCAAAAATACACAATAAATAGGAAAACAACGCATTAAAAGAAAGCAAAGTAAAAACAGCTCAGAATCCGGCCAGCTGTTGCGTTTTCCCTCTGCTTCGGTCCCACGCTCATGAGAACAGGAGCGTCTTCAGCAGGGAGTTAACAGCGATTGCTGACTCAGCAGTACGTATGTGGACAGCTGAACGGTTCCCCAGCACATGGCCGTCCCGAGCCCCGCCGTACACCATCCAGCCCTGAATGAGTGACAGGTAGCTGTGCTAACAGCAGCTAACCGCTGCAGCGCTCAGTCTCATTACCATACAGATTACATAAGAATCGGATGTATGGGCAGCTGTTGGTAGATGTCTAACAAATTCCACAAAGATCCACTGCCATTGGTCAGCTAAGCTAACACTAGCTGGGTAGAAAACGGTCACGACTGCGGTGCCTCCTACTGGTGAAATAATTATACTAATTCCACGTTAAGTGTATCCACGTCCACTTATTGTTTACATCATAGAAGTATTGACAGTAGTTTTAATGTGTAGTTTTTCTTTTTCCTTTAGATTTGATTGGTGGTTGGCAACCAGCTTACAGGTGCATTACTGCCACTGACTAGATTATCATCCCTCTGTATCTTTGGATAAGGAGTTCTGAACAAATGATGCGTCTGTGGACTGCGTCTGAGGTCACGTTTGGACCTTCAGATGCCCAGATGTGATAAATGGAACAGAAACCTTCAAACGAGATGGAAACTATTCTGCAACACACAATAATATCAGCGTGTGACGACATAAACCGCCATGATAACGAACCTATTCAGTCTTCTCAGAAGGCTCATGAGCACAAATGTTTTAAAATCTGAGCACAGAAGAGAACATCCGCCTCCTTTTACAGCCTTAATTACAGCGTTTAATAATCCCGGAACAAAGGAAGCTGCCACGTCCACACTGGGAGAAAGATCACATCGGCACGTCTGAAAATGGGCCGCTTCATCCGTTTAAAACCTTTAATTGAGGGCGTAATTAGACGGAGAGGTTTCAGGCTGTTAACGAGCGGCGCAGCAGGAGAGAAATAAACGGGAGTCCAGGACTGAGGGTCACCGCCGTGTCGAGAGGATCGCTTAACAAAAAACAACAAAGCCGCCAGCAGCGGTGGCCGGCTGGCCGGTTGCCATGGAAACAGCTGTGTAGTAGGGCCATGCTACGGACCATGCCTGTGACGCCAGAGAACCTCCAATTAAATCACGGACGGAACAGTGAAGAACGGCGTTCCATTTCCAAAGTCCCGCCGTTCAGGGCCAAGAGAAAAAGAGGAAAATTTATAGGGAAAAAGTCACAGATTTATGAGAAACAAGCTGCAAATTTTGAGGGAAAAAAAATAAAATTTACAGGGAAAAAGTTGCAAATTTACAAGAAAAAAAAGACAAAAATTTACAAGAAAAAAATTACTAATTTTTTGAGGAAAAAAGTTATAATTCTATGAGAAAAAAATTACAAAAACTACAGGTGACAAAAACACAAATTTACAAGAAAAAAAATGAGCAAATTTATGTGGAATAAAAATGTGTGATGAAAAGGAAAAAATTCCGTGTGGAATCATGATCATGGATCCTGATTGGTTCATTAGCGTTAACGAAGCTCTGCTGAGGCTAAACGAACCTGTGGGCCCGCAGGTGCCGCGTGGCTGCATTCTTTAAATCCTGAGCTGGTGAAAACGGAATCCTGCACTCTGCCAGCCCAGCGTCCACCTTGGATAGTTAACGACGGCGTTAACATCATCAGATATTAGTGGGAGCCGCCGCTGCCGCCGCCGCTGCTGCTCAGGAAATCAATACGACCACGATGCAGCGCTAAGAGCTAAATGCAGTTTTAATGGGCCGCAGACACACAAAATACACAATGTTCCCAGAGGCAGGGTCTCCAACCTGCGGCTCCATCACTGTCACGACATGAAGTAAAGGACTATGACAGGAAATATGAGGGGAAACGTGATGATTTACTGGGAGAAAAAATGAAGTTTACACAAGAAAAGTCAGAAAATGTGAGAATGCAGCTGTGAATTACTGTCAAAATCTATTTAGAAATGACTGGTTTAAGCTCCAAAATTACAAACTGACAAAAGCAAGTTGTCATTTTTAAAGGAAGCGCATCACACATTTATTAGAAGAAAAAAATCTACAACAGCAATAAAAGCTGAATTTCTAAAGGGCGTTGACTTAAATTGCGCTTTTTCTCATCTGCAGGTGACCAGCGGTGTGTGCGGATGCTGCCATCCACACACTGACGGAGGCCGCGCAGCGGTGCTGGCCCGGCCCACCGGGACCAGCCGGGGGTTAGGACACCTGCACATGCAGGCTGCAGACGGAGCGGGACTCGAACCTCTGACCCTCCCATCAGTGGTCGGCCACAGCCGCCGCCACACGTAGATGTTCAAACGTTCAGCTTAGTTTAATGTTTGTTTCAAAGGGACAAAACACACCAACGAACCTTAATGCAAAGGCAAGCAGGCCAGCTTCAGCAGCGCTGCCATCAGTCCGGAGCAAGACAAAAGTCACATTTATGCAAACAGAAAAGTTCAATATTGAGGATGAAAAACATCAGAAATTTATGAGAACAAGTCACAATTTTCTAGAAAGTTTTTTTCAAAGGAAAAGTTAAAACTTTGTGATGAAAAAATTAGAAATTTATGAAAAAAGTCACAATCTTCTGGAAAAAAAAAAAATTTATTTAAAAGAAAATTTATAAATTCATGATGAAAAAGAAATTTATGAGAAAAAGTCACAATTTTCTGGAAAAAAATAGGTTTTTATTTAAGAGAAAAAATATAAATTTTTGGTGAATAAAAATCAGAAACTTTATAGAAAAAAAAATCACAATTTTCTGGAAAAATGTAGATTTTTTTAAGTAGAAAAGTTGTAAATTTATATGAAAAATGTGTCACATTTAAGAGAAAAAGTTACAGATTGAGAAGAAAGAAACTCTTCAGACTGCTGATATTGACAGACCAGTTTCTGCATCATTTTATTTTAATCTGATGAAAATAGTGGATCAAAATATCTGTTGTTCCGTGTTAATGTTGCCAGCGAGGTTTGTTTAATAATTATGTGAAGAAGCGGTTATGAAGTAAACGAGCCGTAACACCAGCCCGGATCGATAACGGGCTCGATAACGGAGAGCCAACAGGCTGCTGGATCCGTTCCTCCTCGCTGCGTCTCTGATCTTCGAGGATGGAAAGCACAACGGCACTTTATTAATCACTCCTTAGTTCTTCTGCAGCTCAGAAATCTGGGCGGGAAAAACTCTCATTATCTTCCAGTTTAGCTAGATTACACTGGAGAATTCATTTATTTTTAAAAATCAAATATATTTCACATTTCTTATTTCAGGTCCACAGATAGATGTAATTTTTATTATTTTTCTAAAATTAAATGAACTATTTAAAGAGGAACTATCATGTCCTTACAGCAGATTTTATGAAATTACAAATAGAAATAAAACCAGATGAAAATCTGGAGAAAACTGGAGCTGTGGTATGAAATCAACAGAACCGTCAAACATCACAAGCCTGAATGAATTTTGACAATGTGTGCTATAGCAACTTCCTGTTTTTTTGGCATGTCACCATGACAACTCCATTGAACTTTTGGAAGCATTTTTGCTAACTTCTAGTGATGTGTGTGCAGACAATGTTCACCAAATATCTGGTCAGCCAGGATATCTCCCTCAGAGGAATTTGTTAAAAAACACCAAGAACCTCTCGTTTTGATTCAAAATGGCTGACTTCCTGTTGATTTTAGAGCACGGCTTCTTGAGGCTTTTTGTTTGCCTCAGCTCGTACTAACTGCCTACAAATTTTGTCTATGATGAATCAGACTTGTGCTACGTGGATGATGTGGTGCTTTTCGCCACGCACTGGAGCTAGCTGCAGAGGAAGCATCGCCCCTGGGCCTCACCATCTGCTGGGCAAAGACGAATATCCAGTCGCTGTCCGACTCCTTGTCACCATCACCGCCACAGGTCATCACCATCACCAATGAGCCACTTGAGACTGTCAATGACTTTGTCTACCTTTGGTTCAAGATCACCAGCTTCTGCTCATCAGACTGCAGCTGTCGCAGTGCTTTTGGCTGCCTGCAGAGAGTCTGGCGGAGCGGGAAGATCTGCACATCCATGAAGTTGTGAATCTTTAACACTTATGTGGTCCCGTCCTCCTTTAAGGGTCTGAGACTTGGACTCTCTCCACCACAACCACCCACCCTCTGGATGCATTCCACCAGACCTGCCTCTGCAACATTGTGCTGGATTTTTCCATTTACCATTACAAACCCTTTTATCTGGTGAATAAAGAAGCTGTAATTACCAGAGATGCATTTTGGGGATTTATTTTATATAAAATAGGATAGACACATGGTACTTTCCACTGTCTAGCTTGGCGCTTAGGATGATAAAATGGGAAAAGGAAAGTTAACACACAGAGCTACCAGAAGGACCGACCCCCCACTGTATCTTTCACTACTTACAATAGCTGTGTGGCCTAGGGTCTCTGAAACGGAGATAGGCGCTGCACATACGCTACAAGTTGTGCCATGGGATCAACTTAACTTATGTAACATAATTCAATTCCCCCTTTATTGTCATTCAACTGTACAACCAATCATGTACAGTAGAATGAGATTGTGCTTTACCTATCTACTGTGTTAATCACACACACCCCAAAGTGTAGAATCAGAGGGCCGCTGCCATGCAAGGCGCCGTCACAAATTTCCCTACTCCATTCCATTATTGCTGAGCACCAAGCTGGACAGCAGGAATTTCCACTTTTATATGGTCTTCGGCATGACCCGGCCGGGATTTGAACCCCTGCCTCCCGGGTGTGGGGCGGATGCTCTACCAACTGAGCCACCACTCCGGTGGCATGGTAACATAAGATACAATTCGGCAGATAGATGGAAGTGCTTCTTCTTGAGTGTCTGAGGTAGTCTCTTGTTGTACACTAGCCATCCATCTATCCATCCATCTCCTTCCACATAATTCTTTTCGAGTCGTGGGAGGGCTGGAGCCTATCCCAGCATCTTTGGGCGAGAGGCAGGGTCCACCCTGGACAGATCGCTGGTCCATCGCAGGGCAACACAGAGAGACAGACAACCATTCACTCTCACAGTCACACCTAAGGACAATTTAGAATCCCCAGTTGATGCCAATTAACCTAGCTTGCATGTTTTTGGCATGTGGGAGGAAATTGAAGAAATCCCAGAGTAAACCCACACAGACAACGGGAGAACATGCAAACTCCACACAGATCACTGTTGGTCGGGGGCTGGGATGGAACCCAGGATCCCCCGGCCAAGGGTGAGTTGCTGTGCTGCTTCAGTATTAACCACTCCGCCACCGCGCTGCCCAATTATCAGTTGGTAAACATGAGAAGCTAACCTAGCTAAACTGGGGGTTAGCTAAACACCAACATGGGAACCTGTCACGGGAACCTGAAAACCTCTGATATGGAATGTGATAGAACATCATTACCGTAGCAATAAAATGGAACGTCCTGTGCCACCATGAAAATCCGTGGTGGAGTGTCATGTCCCGTCCCGTCATGGCTTTTTGCAGCTACCAAACCTGCAGATATGTTGGCACAAATTTATGCGTTTTTACCCTGATGGCTTTCCGTACAGTGTTGGGTATGATAACCAGAGCAGTTACACGCCTCAGAAACACAAATGTCCGATTTCCCAGTAACAGTAACGGATAAAAACTTCCCGTTTCTGACATTTGCAGCAAAAAAAATATTTTCTGTCCCAGCTAAACACTCACACAGGTGAGTCTGCTCTACACTGCATTCCAAATTATTATGCAAATGATATTTGTCTCTGATTTTCCTACAGAGTTGATGGAAATGACAGTGTAATTTTCACATCATGAACCGTCAGAGCATAATTCAAATTTTATTGAACAAACCTCCCAATGATAACTATTTTTTTGAAAAAAAAACAAAACAAAAACAAAAACAAAAAAACAGAAAACAAAACAAAATTCAAAATGCAGTTTTCCAATTTATTATGCACAACAGTATTTCAAAACATTTCAATGTTGTAAAGAAGTGGAAATGGTAATTTATTGAATTTGCAGTATTAGGAGGTCATATTTAATGAAATCAAAAGCTATTTCAGTCAAAAACATCTTAACAGGCCAAGATACATGTTAGCATAGGACCCCTTCTTTGATATAACCTTCACAGTTCTTGTATCCATTGAGCTTGTGAGTTTTTGGAGAGTTTCTGCTTGAATTTCTTTAAAGGATGTCAGAATAGCCTCCCACAGCTGTTGTTTTGATGTGAACTGCCTCCCACCCTCATAGATCTTTGCTTGAGGATGCTCCAAAGGTTCTCAGTAGGGTTGATGTCAGGGGAGGATGGGGGCCACACCATGAGTTTCTCTCCTTTTATGCCCATAGCAGCCAATGACACAGAGGTATTCTTTGCAGCATGAGATGGTGCATTGTCATGCATGAAGATGATTTTTCTATGGAAGGCATGGTTCTTCTTTTTGTACCATGGAAGAAAGTGGTCAGTCAGAAACTCTATATTTGTTGAATGAATGGATGAATGGATGGATGAATGGATGAATGGATGAATGAATGAATCTTTTTTCCGGATAGATTAGATTAAAAGAAAGGAACAGAATAATAAAACAAGGGGAAAAAATCCAACAAGGTCAAATGGACATGTCACTTGTGGTAACGTATCGTCACTTCCTGTATTGCTGTCTATCCGTGTGGTTAGCTCTCCTCACTCTCCTGAGGATTTTGCTTTTAATTGTATTTTAACCACTTTTTTCCATCTACCGTTAGCTCTCACTTCTGTTTATCAAGCCTCTTGCACCTGTGTGGGCACTCAGTGTCACCTAATCACCCTCTTTAACCATCTGTTCACCTTTCATCGGTGTTTTTGTTAGCTTCGGGTTAGCCACTAGCTATGGCTACTAGCTCTCCTTCCTCTCCTCCTCTGGTGTGCTCTCTTTGTCAGATGTTTAGCTACACCTCTGCCTCTTTTAGTGATAACGGTAAATGTAATAAATGTTGTCTTTTTGAGGCGCTCGAGGCGAGGTTGTCTGATTTGGAATCCCGGCTCCGCTGCATTGAAACACTGTCTGCACCAGTTAATAATGACAGACGTCCCCTAGCTGCAGCGGAGCTCACTAGCATAGGCCCCGTTAGCGGTCCTCCGGTCCTCCTCAGCAGTGAGGAGACTGGGTGGGTGACGATGAGAAGGAAGCTTAGCCGCAAAGCCCCGGTACACCACCAACCTGTTCACGTTTCTAATCGTTTTTCCCCGCTCAGCGACACACCCGCTGAGGAAAAAACTCTGATCATTGGCGACTCTGTAGTCAGAAACATGAACCTAGACACTCCAGCGGCCATAGTCCAATGCATTCCTGGGGCCAGAGCAGGAGACATCGAGTCAAATTTGAAAATGCTGGCTAAAAGTAACTGTAAATACTCCACAATTGTTATACACGTCGGCATTAACGACATTCGTCTCCAGCAGTCGGAAGTCACGAAACTTAATATAGAATCGGTGTGTGACTTTGCCAAAACGATGTCTGCCTCTGTAGTATTCTCTGTAGTATTCTCTGGGCCCCTCCACAATCTGACCAGTGATGACATGTTTAGCCGCTCGTCATCCTTCAACCGCTGGCTGTCTGTGTGGTGTCCTGCAAACAATATGGGCTACATTGACAGTTGGAGCTCATTTTGGGGAAAACCTGGTCTTATGAGACGAGACAGCGTCCATCCCACTTTGGATGGTGCGTCTCATTTATCTAACAATCTGGCATCTTTTTTATCCAAATTGCCAAAACCTTGACAACTCAGAGTTGGGACCAGGAAGCAGAGTTGCAGTCTTACACGCCTCTCTGCAGCTCCTCTTCATCCGCCACCCCTCAATTTAGCCCCTGTCTTCCCCATCAGAGAATTGTTGTCTGCTCCCTCCAAAGTAAATAAAAATATAATATATAAGCATCCCAAAGTGATTAAACAAAAAGTTGGTAAAACTCAAATTAAACATGAAGCCTCTAAATTGAATGATTTGGCCTCTGTTCCTCCTCATAATTTAAAAATTAAATGTGGTTTATTAAATATTAGGTCTCTAACTCCCACGTCTCTGCTAGTCCATGATCTGTTAATTGATCATCAGATTGATTTAATATCCCTTACAGAGACTTGGTTAGGGCAAGAGGATTATGTTGGTTTAAATGAATCGACTCCCTCTGGTTATTTAAACTGTCAAAATCCCAGAAGTTCTGGTCGTGGAGGAGGAGTAGCAACAATTTACCATTCCAAATAACTAGTTAATTTAAAGCAAAAAACATGTTATAATTCCTTTGAGGGCCTGGTCCTCAGTATTGGGCACTTTAGCAATTTTAGGTTAAACCCAATTTTATTTGCCATAGTTTACCGTCCTCCATCAACCTACTCAGAATTTTTTATCCGAATTTGCTGAATTCTTAGCTGATTTAGTGCTGAAATCTGATAGAATAATTATAGTAGGGGACTTTAGTATACATGTAGATGTAGATAGTGACTCCCTTAATGTGGCATTTAATTCAATATTAGACTCGATTGGGTTTTCTCAGAAAGTAGGAAATTCTACTCATTATCTCCACCATACGTTGGACCTTATTCTGACATATGGCATAGAAATAGAAAATCTGGTAGTGTCTCCTCATAACCCTGTACTGTCAGACCATTGTCTGTTAACCTTTGATTTTACTATTTCTGACTATTTGGCTCCTAAAGAAAAATATTACTACAGAAGATGCCTCTCAGATGATGCTGTTACCAAATTTATGCAGATTGTTTCCTCTATGCCATGTGTCAACACAACGGAAATAAGCTATAGACAGCTTGCTCCTTCTGTAATTGATAGCATGGTGGATAGTGTTACAGCTTCTCTGCATCATAATCTAGACTTGGTGGCCCCCTTAAAAAAGAAAAAGTCTAATCAGAGATTTCTAACTCCTTGGTTCAACACAGAAACTCGTTGCTTAAAACAGAAGACTCGTCAATTAGAAAGAAAATGGCGCTCCACTAATTTAGATGAAATCTATTTAGCTTGGAGAAATCATCTTTTAATTTATAAAAAAATCTCTTAGAAAAGCAAGAACGAGTTATTATTCTGCATTAATAGAAGAGAACAAGAATAATCCCAGGTTTCTTTTCAGTACTGTAGCCAGGCTGACAAAGAGTCAGGACTCTGTCCATCCTAGCATTCCCTTAGAGCTTACTAGTCAGGACTTTATGAACTTTTTCAATAATAAAATTTCATCCATCAGAGATAAAATCAATTAGATTCTTCCCACCGTTAATTTAAATACAGTAACTACTACAACTCCTTCAATTGATGTCTGTCTTGATGAGTTTACTCCAATTGACCTTTTAGAGTTAGACAAAATAGTTTCCTCATCCAAGCCTTCAACTTGTCTTTTAGACCCTATTCCTACAAGGTTATTTAAAGAAGTCTTCCCACTTACTGGTAGCTTTATTCTTCAAATAATCAATTCTTCATTAACTTTAGGCCATATACCGCAGGCTTTTAAAATGGCTGTAATTAAACCCTTACTCAAAAAGCCAACGTTGGATCCAGGGGCTTTAGCTAACTATAGACCAATCTCTAATCTCCCTTTCATTTCAAAAATCTTAGAAAGAGTTGCTGCTATGCAATTATCTGACCACCTGCAGGGAAATGATTTACTTGAAGAGTTTCAATCTGGGTTTAGAATCCATCATAGTACTGAAACAGCCTTAGTGAAGGTCACTAACGACCTCCTCATCGCATCTGATAATGGACTTGTTTCTGTACTTGTCCTTTTAGACCTTAGTGCAGCTTTTGATACTATCGATCATAATATTGTACTTGATAGATTAGAACACTATGTTGGACTTAATGGAACTTCATTGCAGTGGTTTAGATCTTATTTATCTGATAGGTTCCAGTTTGTTCATGTCAGTAATGAGTTTTCTTTCAACTCAAAGCTCAGTCATGGAGTTCCACAGGGATCTGTGCTAGGCCCTACTCTTTTTAGTTTATATATGCTTCCGTTAGGCAACATTATTAGAAAGCACTTTATACATTTTCATTGTTATGCATATGACACACAATTATACCTGTCAATGAAGCCAGATGATAGTAATAGATTAGCCAAGTTGGAAGCCTGTCTTAAGGAAATCAAAGCTTGGATGACTTGTAATTTCCTGCTATTAAATTCAGATCAAATCAAATCAAATCAACCTTTATTTTCATATTGCTGTACATACAACTGTAGTGCAGGCAAGATGAAATTGCGTTTCTCTCGGCATCCATACAAGTAAAAGAACATAATTTAAGACACACTCACACACACCCTCACCCTCACCCCCGCCCCACCACATCCATTCACACATCCCTGAGACATACTTGAAAACTAACCAGAACTGTAGTATACAAATAATATACATAATGTCCGTAGGTGCAGTAGTATGTATGAGAGATTTCGTATCAACTGTTCAGCATCCTAACAGCTTGTGGAAGGAAGCTGTTAATCAGTCTGGTGGTTCAGCCTCTGATGCTCCGGAATCGTTTGCCAGAAGGCAGGAGTTCAAAGTGTTTATGCAGAGGGTGAGAACTGTCCTTGACAATGTTCAGTGCCCTGCTCCTGCAACGGCTCTGAAAAAGTTCTTGGACAGAGGGGAGGGAGACTCCAATTGCCCTCTCAGCTCCCTTAATTATCCTCTGCAGGGCTTTTTTGTCTGACATACTGCAGCTGGAGTACCATGTAGCAATGCAGTACGTCGGAACACTCTCCACCACACCTCTGTAGAAGGTCCTGAGGATGCAGATGGGGAGAGAGGCCTGTTTGAGTTTCCTCAAGAAGTGCAGTCTCTGCTGGGCCCGCTTCCTAATCCCCAAGGAATTCTCCAGGTCAGGTCCTGCGAGATCTGCACTTCGAGGAACTTGATGTTCTCCACTCTCTCCACTGAACGGCCGCCGATGCTGAGGGGGACGTGTTCAGGCTGTGACCGCCGGAAGTCGATAATCATCTCCTTCGTTTTGTCCACATTGAGCACCAGATTGTTCTCCCTGCACCAGCCCTCCAGGTCTCTCACTTCTTCCCTGTACATTGATTCCTCATCCCTCTGAATAAGTCCCACCACTGTGGTGTCGTCTGCAAACGTAATAATCTGGTTCCCCTCGTGTCTGGATACACAGTCATGCGTTAGAAGTGTAAACAACAGTGGACTGAATACGCAGCCTTGAGGGGATCCGGTGCTCAGTATGACAGAGTTGGAGATGTTGTTTCCAACCCGGACAAACTGAGGTCTCTGTCAGGAAATCAAGGATCCAGAGACATGTGGCGGTGTTCAGACCAAGAAGGAGTAATTTCTCCATCAGTCTCTGGGGAATAATGGTGTTGAATGCTGAACTGAAATCAATGTACAGGAGTCTGGCGTAGGTGTCTTTCTGATCCAGGTGGGTGATGACAGAGTGCAGGGTGGTGACTATAGCATCCTCCGTGGAGCGGTTTGAACGATATGCAAACTGGAGCGGGTCATGTGATGTAGGGAGGCAGGCTGTAATGTGTGGTTTGACGAGTCGTTCGAAACACTTCATCACAATTGGTGTTAGTGCAACAGGACAATAGTCATTCAGACAGGACACAACTTGTTTCTTTGCCATCGGTACTATGATAGATAAGACTGATGTCATTCTTGTTGGTCCAAAAAACCTTAGAAATACCTTTCCAAATCAAACTTTTAGTTTGGATGCGATTACTCTTTCTCTTCATAGCTCGGTGAGGAACCTTGGAATTATTTTTGATCAAGATCTGTCTTTCAGTTCACATATTAAATTTGTTTCCAAGACTGACTTCTATCATTTACATAATATTGCCAAGATTAGGAGCATCTTGTCTCAGAGTGATGCTGAGAAACTGATCCACGCTTTTATTAGCTTGAGATTAGATTTTTGTAATTCTTTATTATCAGGTTGTCCTAAAACATCTTTAAAAAGTCTTCAGCTGATCCAAAATGCTGCAGCAAGAGTTTTAACAGGTACTACAAAGAGAGATCATATCTCTCCGGTTCTGACCTCCCTTCATTGGCCTACCATAGAGTTTAGAATTAAGTTTAAAATCCTTCTTCTTACTTACAAAGCTCGAAACAATCAGGTCCCTTTTTATTTATAAGATCTGATCCCCTCTGAAGAGCTGGAGCAGGTGGCTGGGGAGAGGGAAGTCTGGGCTTCTCTGCTTGAACTGCTGCCTCCGCGACCCGGACCTCCGGAAAAGCGGTAGAAGATGGATGGATGGATGGATCTGATACTACCATATTATCCTAACAGAGCACTACGCTCCCAAAATGCAGGATTACTTGTAATACCTAGAATCTCCAAAAGTACAATGGGAGACAGAGCCTTCAGTTATCAAGCTCCTCTCCTGTGGAACCAGCTGCCAATCTGGATTCGGGAGTCAGACTCGATCTCTGTTTTTACGAATAGGGTTAAAACCTTCCTTTTTGATATAGCCTACAATTAGGGAGGGATCATGTGTTTCTGAACCCTCCCTTAGTTATGCTGCTAATAGGTTTAGTCAGCCGGGGGACCTCCAATAATGCACTGGGCTTCACTCCTTTCTTCACTTTCAATGAAATATTTTTTTTTTTTTTTGCTGGTCATTAACATCTGTTTTTTCTCTCCCATAGATTGAGTCCCCATTGTGCTGTTTGCTCTCTACATGTCTGTTCTTTTCATCTTCTCTGTCCCCTCACCCCCCAGCCAGTCACAGCAGATGACTGCCCCTCCCTGAGCCTAGTTCTGCTGGAGGTTTCTTCCTGTTAAAAGGGAGTTTTTCCTCTCCACCGTCGCCAAGTGCTGCTCACAGGAGATTGCCTGATTGCTGGGGTCTTTCTGCAACTGTGGGGGTTCCCCCTACAGTTGAAAGTGCTATGAGATGACTGTTGTTGTGAAATGGCGCTATATAAATAAAGTTGAATTGAATTGAATTGAAATTAAACAATAACTCCTTGGACTATACAATTCAACATACGTTTTCTGAAACGGGTGATGGCTGAAGCTGCAGCTTATATTGCCCACCCATGTTCCATCCAAGAATTCAAAAATAAAATAAAATAAAGTGATTACAAATCAGAACATACTGTAGCTAAGACAAAACGTGACAAAAAACTAAGTAACAGCACAACACAGACTGGATATGATAATCCTTATGTGATTTTACATGTCATCTTGTATATATGTTTGGAGTATTTCTTCCTTTAGTTTTTGTTTAAATTGTCCAAGCGTTGTACATGATTTTAATTCAGGTCCATAATCGTTCCATAATCTGACTCCTTGCACTGAAACACAGTGTTGCTTGGTGGTAGTTCTCACTGAAGGTTTTTGAAATATACATGTTCCTCTGAAATGATATTGTTTCTCCCTTATTTGGAACAACTTTTGGATATTTGCGGGCAGTGATAGATTCTTCACTTTAAACATTATTACTGCAGTTTTAAAGTCAATCAGATCTTTCAATTTGAGAGCTTTTAATTTAAGAAAAAGTGGGTTTGTTGGTTCCCTGTAAGCAGCTTTGTTTATTATTCTAATAGCTCTCTTCTGAAGCATAAAGACTGGATATATGTTTGTTTTATATGTATTTCCCCATACTTCAGTACAATATGTCATGTATGAGAGTATTAATGAATGATACAAGTATATAGTGTGGGTTGATTCAGCAAATATTTCACTCTGTGTAGGATTGTGATAGATTTAGATATTTTACCTTTAATATAATTAATATGCGACTTCCAACACAGTTATTATCAATTATTACTCAAAGGAATTTAATTTTGGATACCCTTTCAATCTCTACACCATTTACACTGAGTTTAGATACTGAGTTGTTTTGATGGTTGTTAAAATTATAAATTTTGTCTTACTTAAACTGAGCATTAATTTGTTTGAATCAAACCACAGTTGAAGCTTTCCTAATTCCTTTCCGAGTGTATCCAAAAGTTGTTCCAAATTGCTTCCACTGCATAATAAATTAGTGTCATCGGCAAACAACATTAATTCCATTTTTTCTGAAACTTTACATATATCATTTATATACATATTGAATAACAATGGCCCCAAAACTGAACCCTGTGGGACTCCACAAGTAACCTTCAGTAACTGTGAGTTTTTGCTACCAACACATACATACTGATATCTGTTCTTTAAGTAACTACAAAACCAGGACAGTGCTACCCCCCTAATACCATAATTTTGTAGTTTCTTTAACAGTAATTTATGATCCACTGTATCAAATGCTTTTTCAAGATCCAGGAATACCCCAACTGAATACTCTTTGTTTTTTACAGCAGTTAATATTTTTTCTATAAATTCCATTACAGCAAATGCAGTTGTCCTCTTGTGTCTGAACCCATATTGCTTCTCACACAATTGTCATACATGCCCCTTTCAGGGCATTAATGAGGCACCAGATGCCCACAGAGAGTTTTTTTTTGTTTGTTTCTTAACAAAAGAACAAAGTAAAGAGCCACGTGGGGCAAAACACATACATTAAACTAGGACACAAAATAAAGTACGCTAACATCAGTGCTAAAGCATAGCGAGGGCAGAACCAGACACTAAAGAATAAACACTTACGCCTGATGAAGCGAGGATGAATCAAACGTAGAAGGAAGACTGGAGCTGGGGATAGGGACTCCAGTCCTGGTACACAGATGTAGGTCGCAGCGAGGAGTAAGCCTCAGCTGCTTCCTTAAATACTGATAACAAAAGTAAAAGGACCAAACAGGAAAGGGGGAACGTAATTACCAAAATCAAGATCAGCTGTGACAGCGCCGGCTCGGCTTTGACAGCCGGAAATTCGGCTGCGACGCTGTCACAATAAAAGCCCTGGGAGAACAATAATAACCAAACCAAAATAATATGGGAGAAAAAGGGAAAATACTGAGTAACCCGAGTGCAGATGAGTTCAGCTCTCAGATCACCACAGTACCCCCCGTTCAAAGGGCGCATTCCAGGTGCCCATGGTGACACCCAGAAAGCCCCCACCCCAACCAGAAAGCTAACCAGACTGACCTCGGGTGGACGGAGAGAGAAACAGGTTAGGAGGGAGAGAAACCCAAAAGGAACAAGCACAAAAGGTCGCTCAGCAAAATACAGAAAAAAACACAGCAACAAATAACACAGAATAGTGTAGCTAACACCCACCTAACAACACAAATCATGAAATAGAAAAACAAGATAAACAAGTGAAAACAAAAATACATGTAATCTTCAACTTTGACATGCTCGAGTGCAGCGGAAGGGCGAACACAAAAATATCAACGTACACAGCAACCCGAACACAAGGCAGGAAAAGCAACTCTTTCATAATATACGAGAGGAGCAGAGAAAAATAAAACAAAACACGAAAACACAAGTATAGGGATGTCGGCAGGCAGAAAGAAGAACAAAAAAAAAGACAGTTCAGCTGGCCTCCTGGCATCCCAACTACACATCAGGAGAAAAGGGAAAAAAAAAAAAAACAGTTTGGGTGGCCTGCCCAAGTCTCAGAACTGAGGAAACAGTACCTCAGGTGGCCGACCCAGGTTACCCAACCAGCGAAGCAGTCCGTCAGGCGGCCGACCCAGAATGCAGAACCGGCGGGACAGTCCTTCCGGTGGCCGACAGGCATCCTTAGACCACCAGGACCAGAGGGGGGAGTTTGGAGGTGGCTTCCCTACCGAGAGGCACAGCGAGGGGAAGCTGATCCGAATAAAGGAGACCCCAGTGGCGGCCGGTGGAGGAGAATAGGGGGGAAAGGGGCGGAAATGGGTAACCAGTCCGGTGTCAGGCAGTAGGGGATCTGCAGCTCCCTCACCGACCTTGAACTGGGCCAGTGCAGCACCCTCGGTTGACCTGGATTGGACCAGCGCAGCACCCTCGGTGGACCCGGATTGGACCGGAGCAGCACCCACGGTGGACCCCAATTGGGCCGACGCAGCACCTGGGTGGACCTCCCGAAGCGAACCCAGAACCTCGACGATCAAGACCAGAGCTGACTCATTTCTGGTGACCATGGGAGATGGCTCGGACACAGAGGGAGAACAGGGGTCAGGATCACCGGCAGTGGCAGAGCCTGGCGAGACGAGCTCAGATGCAGCGGTCGGCTGCACCCGGCCCTTCTCCCCAAGAGACAGGCAAGAATGCTCCAAGACTGAAAGCAAGAAGACAAAATAGAGCACTTGCCTGATCTCGAGCTCTACTGCCGTCCAGGACTCCGACGATCCAGGCTCGATGATCTGGAGTTCCACTTCCGGTTCCCACTTGACTGCAGTGGCCTCCGCAGCCAGTTTGATGGTCTCCACAGTCCGATAACCCCCTGGCGCTGAAACCCACGCCGATGGCCCACTCGGCGTTTTGGCAGGGGGTCAATTGCCCGCTGGAACTGACTGCTGCTCCACGGAGACCCGGGGACGCTCTATCGTCGGTGCAGGCTCCCAATGACAGTCAGCCCTCCTCCTATGCCCATGACATGGCTGTGGGACTGGAACCAGGCTCTCCAGTGCCACAGGCTCCTTCTCTGTCCAGTGGTCTACTCCTGGTACAGGGGGATGCTCCAAGAGAAGGGGAGGAAACACAAAGGTAGCAGGTTCAGTTTTTATGGCTGCAGCAGGTGGTGGGAGACTGTGAAAACTGAGCTCCACCCCCTGGAATCAGACAAGGTAATTCATCACACAGAGTTAGAATGAAAAATCACTTGCCTTCTCTCCTGGGGGACGATGGTGACTGCTGCAGTGGGCTTGGTTCTTCCCTTTCCCCTAGGGATGGTGACGGAGGGCCCCTCGGGAAGATGAGGAGGAGCCGCCCCAACAGGATCGGGGACGGGCAGAGCCAGAGCAGGACTCGCTGGGTTCACAGCAGCTGGGGGGAGCGCCGAGGAGGAGGGAGGAGCAGCCGAGGCAGTCCGGGGACAAGGAGCTGATGGAACAGCGGGGAAAGATGACCTGGAGGCTGAGGCTGCTGTCTTTACCTTCCGTCGTGGCACGGGGAAAACAGCTGGCTGGGAGGCGGAACTCCTATGGTGGCCCGGAACAGGATCCGGATGGGGACCTCGTGATGGAATGGTAACGGGTGGAGCCAGAAGAGGACTCGCTGGGCTCACCGCCGCTGAAAGATGCGCCAAGGAGGAGGGAGGAGCAGCCGGGGCAGTCCGGGGATGTGGAGCTGACGGAACAGCGGAACGAGATGACCCGGAGGCTGGGGCTGCTGTCTTCGCCTTTCGTCACGGCGTGGGAGAAGCAGCTGGCTGGGAAGCGGCATTCCTCTGATGACCCGCGACCAAATCCAAATGGGAACCTCACAGAGGACCGGCCTGCTCTGGAGACTTCCCCCTCATCGAGACGACTGTGTTCTGGGGAGGACATGGAGGCTTCTTGGCCGCATTCTCCATCAGTTCCCAGTTCCTCTGACGCAGCACCACTAACGCCGACACTCTCTCCTTGCGCTCCGGAAACGAGGTCAGGTGATAGCGCTTTTGTGCCTGCTGCACGAGGTACAGGTACCAGTGTGTGGCGTCGGAGGGGATGGACTGAGGGGCATTGGACTGGAGGTCATCAACCTCCCTCAGCCACTCGATGCAAAACCCACGCTCGGATGACGCCATCTCTCCAAATACACTGGCACCCGGAGAAGGGAAAAAACTCAAGCCAAAAACAAACAACTGTGGCTGGCACCTCGCTTGGCTGCGACCTTCTGTCGTGCATGCCCCTTTCAGGGCATTAATGAGGCACCAGATGCCCACAGAGAGTTTTTTTTTGTTTCTTAACAAAAGAACAAAGTAAAGAGCCACGTGGGGCAAAACACATACATTAAACTAGGACACAAAATAAAGTACACTAACATCAGTGCTAAAGCATAGCAAGGGCAGAACCAGACACTAAAGAATAAGCACTTACGCTTGATAAAGCGAGGATGAATCGAATGTAGAAGGAAGACTGGAGCCGGGGATAGGGACTCCAGTCCTGGGACACAGATGTAGGTTGCAGCAAGGAGTAAGCCTCAGCTGCTTCCTTAAAATACTGATAACAAAAGTAAAAGGACCAAACAGAAAAGGGGGAACGTAATTACCAAAATCAAGATCAGCTGTGACAGCGCCGGCTCGGCTTTGACAGCCGGAAATTCGGCCACTACGCTGTCACAATAAAAGCCCTGGGAGAACAATAATAACCAAACCGAAATAATATGGGAGAAAAACAGAAAATACTGAGCAACCTGAGGGCAGATGAGTTCAGCGCTCGGATCACCACAACAATAAATTATTCTTCATTATGAAGTTGTCAATTCTCTCACAGAATATTTTTTCAAGTATCTTGGAAAACTGCGGCAATAGTGAAATTGGTCTATAGTTTGAAAATTCCCCTTTGTCACCTATCTTGTATATCGGAATTACTTTGGCTATTTTCATTGCATTGGGAAATATACCTGTTTGGAGAGACAGGTTACAGATATACACTACTGTTCAAAAGTTTGGGGTCACTTAGAAATTTCCTTATTTTTGAAAGAAAAGCACTTTTTTTTCAATGAAGATAACTTTAAACTAATCAGAAATACACTCCATACATTGCTAATGTGGTAAATGACTATTCTAGCTGCAAATGTCTGGTTTTTGGTGCAATATCTACATAGGTGTATAGAGGCCCATTTCCAGCAACTATCACTCCAGTGTTCTAATGGTACAACGTGTTTGCTCATTGCGTCAGAAGGCTAATGGATTATTAGAAAACCCTTGTGCAATCATGTTAGGTCTGCAATGCTGTAATTGCTGCAAATGGAGGATTCTTTGACGAAAGCAAAGTTTGAAGGAAAAAAATATTATTTCAAATACAAATCATTATTTCTAACCTTGTCAATGTCTTGACTATATTTTCTATTCATTTTACAACTCATGGTGGTAAATAAGTGTGACTTTTCATGGAAAATACAAAATAATTGTCTGGGTGACCCCAAACTTTTGAACGGTAGTGTACGTCAGTGGTTTCACTAAGCATTCAATAATAGTTTTGACTAAGAGCATGTCAATACCATCACAGTCCGTAGATGTTTTACTTTTAAACAATTGAACGATTTCAATGACCTCTCTCTCGTCTGTGTTCTTTATGAAGATGGAATCTTTTATAGCAGTGTTTTTGCTTATTGTATCACCTGTAGGTGCCGTAATGGGTATTTCTCGAGCCAAATTAGGACCAATGTTAACAAAACATTTATTAAATTCATCTGCAGGTGAGACTGCTTTCACACTCTGAGTTTTTTTTTTTTTTTTTTTTGGAAAGATTGGTTGGGTAGCTTGTATTTCTGTTTTTATTTCCAAGAATATTGTTAAGTATTGTCCATGTATTTTTAGTGTTATCTCTGTTTTTCTCCAGTTCTTTACTGTAATAGTCTCTTTTACTACATCTCATTATATATATTAACTTATTTTTGTATGTTTTATACCGCTGCTCTGCTTCTTTTGTCCTTTTCTTTAGAAAAGCTTTATATAGTGAATTTTTCTTTTTACACGCCTTTTGTAATCCTTTGGTTAACCATGGCTTGTCGACAAATTTCTGTTTAAGCTTTTTCTTTACTATTGGACATTTTTTTTTTTTTTCATAGAGTGGTTACAATGTTCATGAATGTATCATAGGCTTCATTTACAGCTGATACATAGACTTTTGTCCAGTCTTGCTTCAGCAGGTCTTCTTTAAAAGAACTGATTGCATTTTGTGATTTGTATCTGAAAGATTTTAAAGGTTTTTTTTCTGTATTGGCCTCCGTGTGGCCATGAATAAGTGCAAAGACTGGCAGATGGTCACTTATGTCATTTAGCAAAATCCACTTTCTATTTTCTTATCAATAATATTAACAAACAGGTTGTCAATAAGTTTAGCAGTGTGATCTGTGATTCTACTGGGATGTGTTATTTTGGGATATAGACTGATACTGTACATAGAATTCATGAACTCTGTAATTACATTTTGTTGAAATGGATTTAGTAAATCAATATTGAAGTGTCCACAGATTACAACCATTTTCTTATTATTTATATTATTTTACAGCTCAACTAACTTATCTCTGAAAGTCTGAACCCAAGTTCCCAGCATTCTATATATACAACTTATAATTAGATTTTTTGTTTTATCTTGGTCAATCTCAACAGTAGCACATTCCAGAATCCCTGGTAGTGCAAAGGACATTCCATTTACAAGTTTACACCTACACAGTTCATCAATATACAGTGCAACACCACCACCCTTTTTTTGAGATCTGTCAATATGAAACATCTGATATCCCTCTATTGCCATCAAAGAAGTCACGGTGGCGCAGTGGTTTAGCACTGTGGCAGCACAGTTTTACTCTCGGCCGGGGGATTGCGGGGATCATGAGATCGTGGGTTCGATCCCAGCCCCCGACCAACAGTGAGCTGTGTGGAGTTTGCATGTTCTCCCCGTGTTGCGTGGGTTTACTCTGGGATTTCTCCGGTTTCCTCCCGCATACCAAAAACATGTAGGTTTAGGGCGCTCGCGCACGCAGCGACCGGCAGCCGGTGGCTTGTCACCAGACTGCAAACCAAATCTACCTACGGGTACAAATAAGTAACAAAAAAAAAAAAAAGTCTGCTCTTCATTGAGCCAAGTTTCAGAGACTGCGATAGCTGTAAATTTTCTATCCAGCGTTTTAAATAGTCCTGAATCTGTGGAAAGATTTGTTAAGACTTCTGCTGTTAAAGTATATTATTGATAGTTTACCATCTTCTTGCACTTGACTTTTGAATTGCTTTTCAGTGTAGTATTCACAGTGATTATGAATATTATTGAAGAAGTGGTCAGCGACCAGCAGCCAGTGACTTGTCACCAGACTGCAAACCAAGTCTACCTACGGGTACAAATAAGTAACAAAAAAAAAAAAAAAAAAAAAAAAATCTGGATCAATATCATTCTCCATCTCTTGTAGTTTATGTAAATAATAATAATAATAATAATAATAATGTTTATATTTTCAGAGTCTGAATTTCCTCTCTCTGTGTCAAATGACTTCCTCCAATTGGGGATGATTGATGTAATGTAATGTAATGTACTTTATTTATATAGCCCTTTAAAACAACCCATAGGTGACCAAAGTGCTTTACAAAAAAATTAGACAGTATTAAAAACACACACAGCAATAAAAACAAATAACATAAACAAAGAAATAAGAATAAATACCTAAAAATAAGAAAAAAATAAAAACAAATTCCAAGACAAATATCACCACTACTGGGTATTAAAAGCCATCCTAAACAAATATGTTTTAAGGTCTGATTTAAAAAGGGTCAGGTCAGAGATAGTACGTAGGTCAGGGGGAGATTATTCCAGAGCCTGGGGGTGACAACATAAAAGGCTCAGTCACCCCAATGTTTTTCCTTGACCTGGGCGCATCCAGCAAAAGCTGATTGGATGACCTCAAAGCCCTGCCTTGGTCATGGACAGTCAAAATCTCAGACAGATAATCCGGAGCAAGACCATTAAGAGCTTTAAAAACAAAAAGCAAAAGTTTAAAATTAATTCTAAAATGGACTGGAAGCCAATGAAGTGAAAAAAGGATCGGAGTAATGTGCTCTCGCCTAGGTGTGTTGGTCAAAAAAACGGGCCGCTGCATTTTGCACAAGTTGAAGGCGGCCGAGAGAAGACTGAGAGATGCCAACATAAAGTGCATTGCAGTAATCAAGTTGAGATGTGATTAAAGCATGGATGGCTATCTCAAGATCATGACGGCTCAGGAAAGGTTTGGCTTTGGATAACAGACATAATTGATAAAAAGCTCATCTTGACTACATTGTCAATCTGTTTATCAAATTTTAAATGGCTGTCAAAAATCACCCCCAAATGTCTGACTGCTGAACTGAGCCTTAAAGAGAGGGTACCAAAGCCAGCCATTACAGTATCCCCAAACAATACATTCTGTTTTTTCTTCATTTAAGTGGAGAAAATTTTGGCTTAACCACAACTTAATGTCAGTGATGCAATCCAATAGAACACTTTGTGAGTTTGTTTGTTCTGGGTTCAAAGGTAAATAAAGCTGCAAATTGTCCGCATAACAGTGGAAAGACATGTTGTGCCTGGCTATTATTGACCCGAGTGGCGGCATATATAATGAAAACAGAATAGGGTCAAGGATAGAGCCCTGTGGGACCCTACAGGAGAGAGAGGCACTAGAAGAAGATATGTCACTAATCATTACAGAAAAAGTTCTGTTAGATAGGTGGGATTCAAACCACTTAAGTGCAGTGCCATGGATGCCAACATGGTGATTCAGGTGTGACAAAAGGATTGTATGGTCCACAGTGTCAAAGGCTGCTGTAAGATCTTGCAGCACTAAGACACAGGGCATTTGGCATCAACAGACATCATAATATCATTGTGCACATTTAGCAGGGCAGACTCAGTGCTGTGACGAGATCTAAACCCAGATTGAAACTTCTCAAAAATAGAATTGTCTACTAAAAAAGATTGCAATTGTATAAAAACAGCTTTTTCTAAAACCTTAGATAAAAAGGGCAAATGAGAAATAGGTCTAAAATTAGATAAAACTGAAGGGTCAAGGTGAGGTTTTTTTTTAAGAAGGGGCCTAACCACAGCATGTTTAAAAGCAGGTGGGACAAATCTTGAACTAATGCAGGAATTAATAAAAACCAAAAGACCAGGCCCTACAATATTAAAAACCCTTTTCAGTATTCCAGCGGGAACATCCAGTGAGCAATTTGTCAGCTTCAGAGACTTCACTATATCAGTAAGTGATGATAAAGAGACCAACTCAAACTGTTCAAAGACAGCAGAATAACCCAGGACAATAGACAAGCTTCCATTAAAACTGTTATTAATAACTTGTCTGGCAGAGTCCTCTTTATCAACAAAAAAGTGAAGAAGAGTCTACTAAATGATGACTGATGTCTACTAATGTCAGTCATGAGTTTTTTTTTTTTTTTTTTTAAAGTACATTATCATGTTGTGTCACAAAAGGACTGTTCTTGCCCTGTGTGTGGATATGGATTATCGTAGTCTCTTAATTTTCTTCATGAGTGTTCATCTATATTTGTTTAAGTCAGTGAGATCTCTTATTATTATGGCCTTTGCTTCCTCAGGTGTTCCATTTAGTTTAATCCAGAGTCTGGATTAAACTAAATGGACAGTACAGTCTGGACAGTCTAAATGGACTGTACAGTCTGGATTCCAGACTGTACAGTTTCTTGTCCATGTTGCCTGTATCTTGTTTTGTCTCTTCAGCATCCGTGTTTCCTGTGCTATTTCAGCATTAGTCTTTGTTAAATGTTCATTTAGGTAGACTTCTGTTCCCCGTAGCTTTCTGGCCTGCCTCAGTATGTCATTTTTTACTCTTCTGTTCACAAAGTGCATCACAATTGATTTCTTTGTTTTATTATCCTTTCTGGGTAGTGTATGGCAGGCTGAAATTGCATTTACTTCAACCTTTATGTTTCTGCTTTCAAGGAACTGAAGCACCTGGTTTTCCAAGGAGATTGATTCACTTGGGGGAGCCTCCTCACCTCTCATTTCTGCTGTAGCATGAGCATATGATTGATATTTAATGTCTAGTCCACTAATGATTAAATTATCCATATGAGTATATTGTTCAAAATCTTCGATGTGTCGCTCCAAGCCTGCAATTTTTTTGTCTCTTTCCTTAACTGTTAATTTCAGCTCTCAGACTTGGGCAGCACGGTGGTGGAGTGGTTAGCACTGCGGCAGCACAGCAACTCACCCTTGGCCGGGGGATCCTGGGTTCGATCCCAGCCTCCAACCAATAGTGATCTGTGTGGAGTTTGCATGTTCTCCCCGTGTCTGCGTGGGTTTACTCCGGGATTTCTCTGGTTTCCTCTCAGATGCCAAAAACATGCAAGTTAGGTTAACTGGCATCAAACTGAGGATTCTAAATTGTCCTTAGGTCTGACTGTGAGAGTGAATGGTTGTCTGTCTCTCTGTGTTGGCCCTACGATGGACTGGTGATCTGTCCAGGGTGTACCCTGCCTCTCGCCCAAAGATGCTGGGATAGGCTCCAGCCCCGCCCGCGACCCGGAAAAGGATTAAGCGGAAAAAGATGGATGGATGGATGGAGTTCCTCCATTAGCCCTAATAATTTGGACTGCTGAATGGCCACTTTGGTAAGTTCTTCTGACATGAAGTTCAGAGATTTTTTAATCTCTTCCATTTCCTCTTGCTTTGGTGGCATTTTTTACTGACGTGATGATAGCAGGATTATTTCTGCTGTTGTTGCCATTATCTGGTCCAGCTGACCTCAGATCTGGCTGGGGCTTCAGCTCGCCCCTCCACTGCTAGTCCCACCACTTACCGCCGCTGTAGTTGACTCCGATCCAGCTGGGGCCTCAGTTAGCTCCTCCGCTGAGCTCCGCTGCCTACCGCCGCTGCAGGTGAGCGCCGATCCGGCTCCTATCCAGCTGGGGCCTCAGTTAGCTCCTCTGCCGAGCCCCGCCGCTGTAGCCGAGCGCCGATCCGGCCAGGGCCCCCACTAGCCCATCCTCTGCTTAGCAGTGTTGTGTTTAAAAGTCGCCCACTTTCAGTTACTCTTCACTGTGGCAGAACGCTGCAGAAGTCCGCTAGCCCAAAATCATGACATGGCAGATATGAAATGTTGACTAGAAATTATTGAATGCTTATTGGGCAGCCAGTTCCCACATTTGACAGCAGCAGTCTGTAACTTTCTCCTTTTAACTTCCTTGGGAAAGCAATAAAATGGAATTCCTTTGGTGCTAGAATGATTAGAGCTACCCACAGCAACACCACAAGACATAATGATAATATAAAATGTTAACATCACAAATCTCTTTGCCGAGGTCATTTTCACACCTTCAGGGACCCTAAAGGGATCTACCAGCTCTCTCCCCATGATCCCGGCCAAAAACATGACTCCACCACCTCCTTGCTGATATCGCAGCCTTGTTGGGACATGGTGGCTATCCACCAACCATCCACTACTCCATCCATCTGGACCATCCAGGGTTGCACGGCACTCATCAGTAAACAAGACTGTTTGAAATTAGTCTTCATGTGTTTCTAGGCCCATTGCAACCGTTTCTGCTTGTGAGCATTGGTTAGGGGTGGCCAAATAGTAGGTTTAAGCGTCTGGAGGATCCTACACCTTAAGGTTCGTGGGACTCCAGAGACACCAGCAGCTTCAAATACCTGTTTGCTCCTTTGTAATGGTATTTTAGCAGCTGCTCTCTTAATCTGATGAATTTGTCTGGCAGAAACCTTCCTCATTTTGCTTTTATCTGCACAAACCCGTCTGTGGTCTGAATTAGGCACAAATTTCTTCACAGTACAATGATCACACTTACGTTTTCGTGAAATATCTAATGTTTTCATACCTTGTCCAAGCCATTGCACTATCTGACACTTTTCGGCAGCAGAGAGATCCTTTTTCTTTCCCATATTGCTTGAAACCTGTGACATGCTTAATAATGAGGAACATCCTTCTTAAGTAGTTTTCCTTTAATTGGGCTCACCTGGCAAACTAATTATGACAGATGTCTGAGATTGATATCAGTGATTTAAAGAGCCCTGAGACACAATTCCATCCATGAGTTTAATTGAAAAACAAAACTTGAATGTTTAGGACACTAAAATCCTATTTGCATAATAATTTGGAATGCGATGTACAATTACAGAGATATGGTGAGTTTATGAAGCCACATGTTCTGTCTCTGCTGGTGAAACAAACACTGTACAATAAAATGGAGAAAGCTGTGTCTTATCTGAGAAAAACTCCGTCATTCTCAGCCTGGGGCCAAACTTCACTCTCCGCTCATCTTTTCTTCTCCGCAGCAAAAATACACAGAATATACGTCCGTGTCACAGCCACAGCTTAATTAAAACTTTCCTCTGACACGGAGCATTCGGCTTGCCCCACGGGCGCCGGCGTGCTCAGAAACACACAACAAAGGCACTTCCATTCACACAAATCCAGTCAGAACAGATGGCCGCTCTCCTGGAGACTTAGCATGCTAGCGCCGCTACTTCAACATTAACTCAGCCTCTGATGAGATGCCAGCCTCACACACAAACAATGATAGGGTGGGACTCTGGAAACACACACACACACACACACTGTTAAATGGCTGAGCTGCCCCCTAACTGAGGGAGTCAGATGGGTGCAGGTGTTTCCAACATACAGCTCCAGAACCAACAGGTCTCTCTGACTTACAGCTAAAATAAATGAGCAAAGAGAACAATTCATGACAAAATCTATCACAAAATCTATTAGTGATAGGCAAACTGTTGACACACCACTTTATCTAATTTCCTAGTTTGTGATCAAAAAAGTACATCTATCTATAAAAATAGGTGAGAGGCGCCCAAGTGTCATGCCAGACCATTTCAAAGATTTTGCATCAGTGTGGTCTGCGTGCTAGAGACCTGCAAGGGTACCTGACCACACCAGACACAGGCGTCATCATCTTGCATGGGCCAGGGAGCATTCATGCTGGACAAGGGACCAGTGGGCCTCAGTGGTGTTCTCTGATGAAAGTCGATTCATGGTGAGCAGAAATGATGGCCACCAATGATGCTGGACACATCAAGGAGACCGCTATGCGTCAGCCACTGTTGTGGTGGAATTACAGTCTGTGTAGGTGTGTCTAGTCAAAACAGACCAGCGCAACACCTTGTGAATGGTACAGTGACAAGTTGATACTACCTGAATAACATCATTAATCTCTTAGCCTCTGCATGAACAACACAGGCCTAATTTCATCTTCATGGCCGACAATGTTCCGGCTCATGGAGGTTGCATCATTAGGGAATGGCTGCTGCAGGCTGAGGTAGCTCAATTGGAGTGGCCTGCACTTTCTACAGATCTGAATCCCATAGAAAATCTATGGGATCAGCTGAGTCGCTGTGTAATGTAATGTAATGCACTTTATTTATATAGCCCTTTAAAACAACCCATAGGTGACCAAAGCGCTTTACAGAAAATTAAACTGCATTAAAAACACACACAGCATTAAAAACAAATAACATAAAAAAATAAATAAGAATAAATACCTAAAAATAAGAATAAAATAAAAACAAATGCCAAGACAAATATCACCACTACTGGGTATTAAAAGCCATCCTAAACAAATATGTTTTAAGTTCTGATTTAAAAAGGGCCAGGTCAGAGATAGCATGTAGGTCAGGGGGGGAGATTATTCCAGAGCCCGGATGCAACAACAGAAAAAGGCTCGGACACCCCAATGTTTATACCTTGACCTAGGCACATCCAGCAAAAGCTGATTGGATGACCTCAAAGCCCGGCCTTGGTCACGGACAGTCAAAATCTCAGACAGATAAACCGGAGATAGGCCATTAAGAGCTTTAAAAACAAAAAGCAAAAGTTTAAAATTAATTCTAAAATGGACTGGAAGCCAATGAAGTGAAAAAAGGATCAGAGTAATGTGCTCTCGCCTAGGTGTGTTAGTCAAAAAACGGGCCGCTGCATTTTGCACAAGTTGAAGGTGGCCGAGAGAAGACTGAGAGATGCCAACATAAAGTACATTGCAGTAATCAAGTCGAGACGTGATTAAATCATGGATGGCTATCTCAAGATCATGATGGCTGTAGAGACTCGTAACCCTGCACCCCACAACCTCAATGACCTGAGGGGCTGCCCTTTAAGAAGAGTGGAATGCCCTGCCTCAGCAGACAATAAGTCGACTTGTGAACAGCATGAGAGGTCATTGTCAAGCTGTAATTGATGCTCAAGGGCACATGACAAGTTATTGAGACACTGACATTTTTTGTTGTGGTATAACCACCACTGTTGTTGGCTTCTGTTTCAATAAATTGTTTAAAATGAGGAAATCGCATGCTTCCACTTAAATGCCATACTTTCATGATCTATTACCACTGTAGTGTGATCTTTTTACATTTTCCATAAATTTCACACGGAAGCCAAATATCCCTAACTTTTTGTGAGTAATGTATTAAGCATGCCACAGATTTCAAGCAATATGGGAAAGAAAAAGGATCTCTCTGCTGCTAAAAAGTGTCAAATTGTGCAATGCCTTGGACAAGGTATGAAAACATTAGATACTTCATGAAAACTTAAGCATGATCAACAGTAATCTGTAGCTGATTCAGACCACAGATGGGTTCGTGCAGATAAAGGCATAATGAGGAAGGTTTCTGCCAGACAAATTCATCGGATTAAGAGACCAGCTGCTAAAATGCCATTAAAAAGGAGCAAACAGGTATTCGAAGCTGCTGGTGCCTCTGGAGTTCCACAAACTTCAAGGTGTAGCATCCTCAATAGGTTGGAGGTGGTAGGTGGTAGGTGGTAGGTAAACCGAATAGTAGGTTTATGCAGGACTGCTTAAACCTACTATTCGGCCACCCCTAACCAATGCTCACAAGCAGAAACGGTTACAATGGGCCAAGAAATGCACGAAAACTAATTTTCAAACAGACTTGTTTACTGATGAGTGCCGTGCAACCCTGGATGGTCCAGATGGATGGAGTAGTGGATGATTGGTGGATGGCCACCATGTCCCAACAAGGTTGCGATGTCAGCAAGGAGGCGGAATCATGGGGAGAGAGCTTGTAGGCCCCTTTAGTGTCCCTGAAGGTGTGAAAATGATCTCAGCAAAGTATATAGAGTTTCTGAGTGCCCACTTTCTTCCATGGTACAAAAAGAAGAACTGTGCCTTCTGTAGCAAAATTATCTTCATGCATAACAATGCGCCATCTCATGCTGCAAAGAATACCTCTGTGTCATTGACTGCTATGGGTATAAAAGGAGAGAAACTCATGGTGTGGCCCCCATCCTCCCCTGCCCTCAACCCTATTGAGAACCTTTGGAGCATCCTCAAGCAAAAGATCTATGAGGGTGGGGGGGCAGTTCACATCAAAACAGCAGCTGTGCGAGGCTATTCTGACATTTTGTAAAGAAATTCAAGCAGAAACTCTCCAAAAACTCACACGTTCAATGGATGCAAGAATTGTGAAGGTTATATCAAAGAAGGGGTCCCATGTTAACATGTAACTTGGCCTGTTAAGATGTTTTTGATTAAAGTAACTTTAGATTTCAGTAAATATGACCTCCTAATGCTGCAAATTCAACAACTGACCATTTTCAGTTCTTTACAACCAATAAAATGTTTTGAAACTCTGTTGTGCATAATAATTTGGAACAGTACATTTTGAGTTTATGTTTTGCAAAAAAAGTTATCTTTGGGAGGTTTGTTCAATAATATTTGAATTATGCTCTGACGGTTCATGACTTGAAAATTATACTGACTGTCATTTGCACTGACTATTTAGGAAAATCAGAGACAAAAATCATTTTCATAATAATTTGGAATGCGGTGTATTCACCAAAAAATGCATCAAAATGTTGGAAAAAATGTTGATTGTGCTAACAAAAGTGAAAATGACATTTCTGGATGTATTTTTAATTAAGATGCACACCGAAACTGAACTAAGTCAAGTCTGGGAAACGTTCCAGCCTCCATCCATGTTTCATGGGGATGCATGCAGTCGTTTTTGTGTAATGCTGATACAAACTAGGCAAACTAACATAATACCTATGCTGAAGGTAACTAACTAGCTAACTAACCATTTTATCGTGGGAAGACCTGACTGTCCACAACATCTGAAATACTGTAAGTACACACTCATTCATGGTAATTGTAGTTTCTTTATCATGTACATCAGCTGGAAAAAGTTGACCTTCTTAAACATCACACAAGTATATTTATAGCTGTCACATCCAGAGTTTTACCTTGATCTCCACCAAACTGTACTCTTTTATACATACCAACATCCTGAAGGTGCCTGGTTATTTTCATCAAGATCCATGTAATAGTCTCCAAAAACTATATCAAAATGTTGGGGGGAAAAAAATCCTATCTCACAATGTTAATAATGCTAAGAAAAGGAAGGGGGGGGGGCAATTTCTGCATATGTATTTTTATCAAGATGCACACCAAAACTGAGCGACATCTAGTTTGGGCAAAGACCCAGCCTCCCTCCATCTTTCATGGATATCCGTATGGCTGTTTTTACGTATCGCCACTTCAACGCCAACAAACAACTTCAACAAGCCAACTAACACCAGTGAAAACAAAACCTCTATGGTGGAGGTAACAAGCTAACTAACTAACCAGCTAACGATTTTATTGTGGGAAGAACTGACTGTCCATAACATCTCAAATAAGTACACACTCGTTCATGGTAGTTGTAGTTTCCTTATCACCATGCTTCAGCTGGAAAAAGACGACCCCCATCAACATCATCGAAGCATATTTATAGCTTCCACATCCAGAGTTTTATTTGGATAAGCACCAAACTGTACTCATTCATGTCTATCAACTTCCTGAACATGCCCGATTATTTTCATGGAGATCAATGCAATATTCTCCAAAAAAAATAATGAAAATTGGAAAAAGGGAAGAACTGACTGTCCACAACATCTCAACTAAGCAGACCACACTGGTTTAAATCACACTTAAGTATAGAATAGAATAGAATAGAATAGAATAGACCTTTATTGTCACTGTTACATGAACAACAGAAATTGGTTTAGCAGCTGTGTTCTGTTTAGCAGCAGAATCTTAAGGTGCAGAATAAAACCACATACTGTATAAACACTACTGTATATGAAACACCTGTCACACAATATAAGAACACACAAAGATTAAAAACAAGGTGCATGAGTCAATGAATATTGCATTGCCCAGTAGACTGAGGGTGGATGGTTGTTCAGTTAGTAGGGGGCTGAGGGTGGGGTGGGGGTGGGGGGATACATTTAATAGCTTGTGGGTAGAAGTTGTTCTTGAGTCTATTTGGAAGATATTCTATTCTATTCTATCTGGAATTTCCCCGTTGTGGGACTAATAAAGGCTTATCTTATCTTATCTTATCTTATCTTATTTGTCTTTATCCTGACCTTTCTACAGGGATAAACAATGTATTATCACCTTTAAGAGCCTGCCCCATGGGAGTACCACAGGGTTGTGTTTAAGGACTGTTATTATTTTGCATAAATGCACATCAGTGATCTTCCCTCTGTCTACAGTGATGTGAATATAATATCATATGCAAATGATACTGTGATCTATGGAGAAATGCAAGAGAGTCCTCCAAGAACAAAGACACATATCAAGGGAGGGACCTGGGGGGGGGCATGTCCACCCTAACCTGGGGGGAAAACAACAGAATTTGGTGTTTTTCATTGTAAATTTTCAACCTTTTATCTCATAAATTTGTGACTTTTCATATAAATTAAAAAAAATTCCCATATTTCTTTTTCTTCTTTTTAATGGCACCGGAGGCAGGGCGGCCTTACCAGCAGCAACTCTCTCCTGTCTTTAAGATAAGATAAGATAAGATAAAATAAGCCTTTATTAGTCCCACAACGGGGAAATTCCAGGATTGCAACAGCACAGGGATAGCAACACTCAGAGCAACAATCAGAAGGCAAGAAAAAAAGCAAGCAAGCAAGAGCAGCTAATATACATATGTACATATTACTATAAATATATATATATATGTATATTAGCTGCTCTTGTTTGCTTGCTTTTTTCTTGCCTTCTGATTGTTGCTCTGAGTGTTGCTATCCCTGTGTTTCCCTTTGTGTTTCTATCTGTTTATACCTGTATATAGTGTGTCTCTTATTAACCAGGGCTCTGTAGGAATACTCGGACTAAGACTGGACCAACTTTTTTCTCTATTTTAGCCGGTCTTTTTTCTAGTTTTCATTTCTTTTTCTCTTCCTTGGGCAATGGAGATCAATAGAGGTGGGGTTGGGCGCATTGTTTACACACACGAACAGCTGATTGGGCTGAGGAGGCCGGAGCCTGGAGCGCTGCAGCCGGCAGTGAAGCCCCACATCCCGGATGAGCTGAAGAGGAGACACCGCGGGCGAAGGGCTGGAGTGAAGGTGAGGAGGAGGAGGAGGAGGAAGCATAAGCTGGCTGTACCGATGATCATCACCGGGAACGTGCGATCACTGGGAAATAGACGAGCTTACAGCACTGGTCAGGACGCAAAAGGAGTATCGTGAGTGTAGTTTCATGTGTTTTACGGAGACGTGGTTACACTCACAGATCCCGGATGTAAACGTAGCGATACCTGTCTTCAGGACTATAAGGGGGGATAGAGACATGAGAAACAGCAGGAAAAAGAGAGGAGGAGGAGTGGCACTTCTTGTTAATGAACGATGGTGTCATCCCAGGCACATTTATGTGAAGGAAAAGTGCTGCAGCCCAGACATTGAATTGCTAGCTGTTAGTATGAGACCTTATTATATGCCGCGAGAAATGAAGTGCGCTTTAATTATTATCGTCTACGTCCCTTCGTCAGCTGACGCAGCAGTGGCCTGTGATGTCATCAGCTCCACTGCAGCCACATTACTGGAGAAGAACCCAGATGCATTCATGGCCAGCACAGGTGATTTTAACCATGTCTCAGTGGGAAAAACACTACCAAACTTCCTCCAGTTTGTTGACTGTCCCACCAGAGAGAACAAAACACTGGATTTACTGTATGCCAACGTCAGATATGCATATAGTGCCACAGCTCTACCCCCCATTGGTAAATCAGATCACTGCATGGTCATGTTAACACCCAAGTACATTCCCCTTGTGCAAAGGCAGCCTGCTGATACACGGACTGTGAGGAGGTGGACACAGGAGGCTGCTGATGCACTTCAGGACTGCTTCGAGACGACAGACTGGAGTGTACTCTGTGAACCACATGGGGTGGACATAGACAATATGACCGACTGCATCACAGAATACATTAGATTCTGTGAAAACATGACCATGCCAGTTCAGACTGTACACTGCTTCTCCAACAACAGACCATGGGTCACCAGTGACCTGAAAGCACTTCTGAACAAAAAGGAGAGAGCTTTTAGGGCTGGAGACAGGGAGAAGCTGAAGGGAGTGCAGCATGAGCTGAGAGAGATGCTGAGGAGGTACAAGGACAATTATAGGAGGAAGTTGGAAGAGAAACTCTGGCAAAACAACACTAAAGATGTGTGGGAGGGAATGAAACAAATCACTGGGTACAAGGGGAGAGTCAGGCAGTCATCTGGGAGCCAGGAGAGAGCTGAGGAACTGAATCTGTTTTTTAATAGGTTCAACTCACAGTCTGTCACCCGAGCAACACAACCAGACCCCCACACACCCCTCCCCACCCACGCTCCCGTGCAGAACCTCTCTCCATCTCCCCCCTCCTCCTCCTCAGGGGGCACCAGGACCCTCCCTAACTTCACGGTGACTACAGCTCAGGTGGAGAAACAGCTGGAGAGAATCCGTCAACGGAAGGCTTTGGGCCCTGATGGCATCTCCGCAAGGACCCTGAGGACCTGTGCCAACCAACTAGCTCCGGTACTGAAACACCTGTACAATCTGAGCCTGAGTCTGGAGAGAGTACCGGTGCTGTGGAAGACAGCCTGCCTGGTTCTTGTCCCCAAGAAGTCATCTCCATTGGATTTGAATGACTACCAACCAGTTGCCCTCACATCTCATGTGATGAAGGTCCTAGAGAGGCTGGTCTTATCAAATCAAATCAAATCAAATCAAATCAAACTTTATTGTCATATTGCTGTACATACAACTGTAGTGCAGGCAAGATGAAATTGCGTTTCTCTCGGCATCCATATAAGAAGCAGCATGATTAAGACACACTCCCACATAGCTCCACCCCCCCCATCCATTCACACATCCCTGAGACATACTTGGGGAAAAAGAATAACTAACTATAATATACAAAATGTCCATAGGTGCAGTAGTGTGTATGTGAGATTCCGGGCCAGCTGTTCAGCATCCTGACAGCTTGTGGGAGGAAGCTGTTGATCAGTCTGGTGGTTCTGCCTCTGATGCTCCGGAATCGTTTACCAGATGGAAGAAGTTCAAAGTGTTTATGCAGAGGGTGAGAACGGTCCTTGACAATGTTCAGTGCCCTGCTCCTACAACGGTTCTGAAAAAGTTCTTGGACAGAGGGGAGGGAGACTCCAGTTACCCTCTCCGCCCCCTTGACTATCCTCTGCAGGGCTTTTTTGTCTGACATACTGCAGCTGGAGTACCATGTAGCAATGCAGTACGTCAGAACACTCTCCACCACACCTCTGTAGAAGGTCCTGAGGATGCAGATGGGGAGAGAGGCCTGTTTGAGTTTCCTCAAGAAGTGTAGTCTCTGCTGAGCTCGCTTCCTGATCTCCAAGGAATTCTTGCTCCAGGTCAGGTCCTGCGAGATCTGCACTCCGAGGAACTTGATGTTCTCTACTCTCTCCACTAAACGGCCGCCGATGCTGAGGGGGACGTGCTCAGGCTGTGACCGCCGGAAGTCGATAATCATCTCCTTTGTTTTGTCCACATTGAGCACCAGATTGCTCTCCCTGCACCAGCCCTCCAGGTCTCTCACTTCTTCCCTGTACATTGATTCCTCATCCCTCTGAATAAGTCCCACCACCGTGGTGTCATCTGCAAACTTAATAATCTGGTTCCCCTCGTGTTTGGATACACAGTCATGTGTTAGAAGTGTAAACAACAGTGGACTGAGTACACAGCCTTGAGGGGTTCCGGTACTCAGCGTGACAGAGTTGGAGATGTTGTTTCCAACCCGGACAGACTGAGGTCTCTCAGTCAGGAAATCCAGGATCCAGAGACATGTGGCGGTGTTCAGACCGAGAAGGAGTAATTTCTCTATCAGTCTCTGGGGAATAATGGTGTTGAATGCTGAACTGAAATCAATGTACAGGAGTCTGGCGTAGGTGTCTTTCTGGTCCAGGTGGGTGATGACAGAGTGTAGGGTGGTGACTATAGCATCCTCCGTGGAGCGGTTTGAACGATATGCAAACTGGAGCGGGTCGTGTGATGCAGGGAGGCAGGCTGTGATGTGTGGTTTGACAAGCCGTTCAAAACACTTCATCACAATTGGTGTAAGTGCAACAGGACGATAGTCATTCAAACATGACACCACTGGTTTCTTTGCCACCGGTACAATGATAGAGGTCTTGAAGCATCTGGGAACGATGGCCTGACTCAGGGAGATGTTATAAATGTCAGTCAGGACATCCGCCAACTCGCTCGCGCAGTCTCGGAGCACACGTCCCGGAATGTTGTCTGGACCTGCAGCTTTGCGTGGGTTGATTCTGGATAGGGTCCTCCGTGTGTCCGCTGTGTTAATGGTAAAAGCTGGTCCGACCGATGGTGGGAGTGGGCCGGCCCTCCCTCTGATTGTCGAGTTTGATGCTTCAAAACGTGCAAAGAAGTCGTTAAGCCTGTCTGGAAGCGAAGCGTCGTCATCATCGACCCCCTGCCTAGACTTAAAGCCCGTCAGTGTCCGAACTCCCTGCCACATCTGCTTGGTGTTCCTAGTGTCACAGAGGTGTCCCTGGATTTTCTCCGCATAGGCGCGCTTTGCCACCTTAATTCCCTTTGAAAGCGCAGACCTGGCTGAGCGGAGGGCAATCCTGTCCTTCGCTCTGAACGCTGCATCTCTGGCTTTAAGCAGCGAGCGCACCTCTGCAGTCATCCAGGGCTTATGATTACCCCGCATAGTGATGGTCTTCACTGTAGTGAAATCCTCTGTGCACTTCGCGATGTAGCTGGTGACCGAATCAGCATACTCCTCCACATCTGTCCTGTCTTCCTGGGAGGCTGCTATTTTGAAGATCCTCCAGTCTGTGTGCAGAAAACAGTCTTGCAGTGCAGAGGTTGCACTCTCTGGCAAAATCCTGATTTGTTTCACTGCTGGCCTGCTGCGCTTCAATAAAGGTTTGTAGGCAGGAACCAGCATCACGGACATGTGATCAGAACGGCCTAGATGGGGGCGGGGTAACGCTTTATATGCATCTGTGTTTGTGTACACTAAGTCCAACATATTCTCTCCTCTGGTCTTAAAGTCTTCACACATTGTTTAAACTTGGGGAGCACAGTCTTTAAGCTGGTGTGGTTAAAATCCCCCGCAACCACCACAAAACTGTCCGGGTGTGACGTTTGGATTTTACTGATTGCATTGTGCAGTTCCCCGAGTGCCTTCTTAACATTAGCTTTAGCATTAGCGCTCGGCGCTATGTAAACACCAACTACAAACACGTTGCTGAATTCCCTCGGCAGATAAAAAGGCCGACAATTAACAATAAGGAACTCCGCCAACGGAGAGCAGTGTTTAGACACTAACGTGGCATTAACGCACCAGTTCTTGTTAACATAGATGCATAGCCCACCCCCCCGGCTCTTACCGGAGCTCACCGTTTCCCTGTCGGCCCGGAACATCGCCATATCTTCCAGCTGAATGGCCTCGTCAGGAATGTTGTCGTGGAGCCATGTCTCGGTGAAAACAAACACACAGCAGTCCCTCCATTCTCTCCGGGTTTCTTTCAGCAAACGCAGCTCGTCTACCTTGTTTTCGAGGGCGCGGACGTTTGATAGAAGAAGCGACGGTACCGCTGGTCTGGAGGGGTTAGCCTTTAGCCTAGCATGGATCCCGGCCCTTTTTCCTCGCTTTTGCTTGCGCTCGCACCGCTTCCGCTTCCTCCTCTCCCGGGTAGCTTCCAGCGGGGACTCCGCCAAAATTCCATGCTGGCGTAGAATGTCCAAATCACAACCGATCGCCGCGATTCTTGCAGCGTGCAGTACCTTGATGTTTAATAAGGTCTCACGGTTGTAAGTTTAGCCCACCTAAGTTAGTCTTAGCCCACCAGAGGCCGCAGGTGGAGACGTGGCTGGACCCTCTGCAGTTTGCATATCAGCCCCATTTAGGATTTGAAGATGCTGCCATCTACCTGCTGCAACGAGCCCATCTGCATTTGGATGGTGGAGGAGATACGGTGAGAATCACTTTTTTTGATTTCTCCAGTGCCTTTAACACCATCCAGCCACTGCTGCTGGGTGAGAAGCTGCGGGTGATGGAGGTTGACAGCTCTGTGATCTCCTGGATTACTGACTACCTGACAGGCAGACCACAGTTTGTCAGGCTGGGCAGTGTCTTGTCTGGAGTGGTGGCTAGTGATACGGGAGCTCCACAGGGGACTGTGCTCTCTCCTTTTCTCTTTACCTTATACACCACTGACTTTCAGTACAACACTGAGTCATGCCACCTGCAAAAATTCTCTGATGACTCAGCTGTTGTGGGGTGTATAAGAGGAGGAGAGGAAGGGGAGTACAGGGGACTGGTGGACAGATTTGTGGAGTGGACGGAGCAGAATCACCTGAGGTTGAATGTCAGCAAGACCAGAGAGATGGTGATTGACTTCAGGAAGAGGAAGGCTCCTTCTCAGCCACTGCAGATTAGGGGGGAGGATGTGGGAGTGGTTGAGGACTACAAATATCTGGGTGTCAGGATCGGCAGCAGGTTGGACTGGAGATCCAACACCGATGCTGCACACAAGAAGGGGATGAGCAGACTCTACTTCCTGAGAAAGCTGAGATCCTTCAACGTGTGCAGCAGGATGCTGGAGCTTTTTTACCAGACCGTTGTCGCCAGCGCCATCTTCTTTGCTGCAGTCTGTTGGGGTAGCAGTATCAGGGCCAGAGATACCAACAGACTTGACAAGATTATCAAGAGGGCTGGCTCTGTACTTGGCCTCAGACCGGAGACCTTTGAGACAGTGGTGGAGAGGAGACCACTAAATAAACTGCGATCCATCATGAACAATCCTGATCACCCCCTCCACCACACACTAGATAGACAGCGAAGCACTTTCTCCAGTAGACTACCACAGCTTCGCTGTCGAACGGCCAGGTACAGGAAATCTTTCCTGCCACATGCAATTTCACTGTACAATAACTCACTATGATGTTGTATTCTGGTCATAGCTATGCTGCCACACTGTCTCTTACAGACTAACTGGTACCTCACATTTCACTCTGCTTCTGATAGTCCTTCTTGTGCAATGGGATGATTCATGTGCTTATACGGGTCATCATATATTGAGATGAGATGTATATAGATTTTCTATAGTCGTGTTAGTTTTACTTTCCATGGGTAATCCCTTTGTCTGTCATGTGTGTGTTTCTGTTTTTTGGTTGTCAACTGTCATGCTGCTGTTACACTGCAATTTCCCAGCTTTGGATCAATAAAGTCCATCTATCTATCTGTCTATCTATCTATCTAAATAAACTACTTTTTCCTGTAAATTTTCAACATTTTTTTCTGAAATTTGTGACATTTTTCCTATGGATTTGCAACATTTTTTTCCAATATTTGTGCTATTTAAAAAAAATGTACATTTTTTCCTCACAATTTTGTAATGTTTTTCTCATAAATTTGTGATTTGTTTTGTTTAGAGAAACTTTTTGACTTTTATAAATTTGTTACTTTTCTTGTAAATTTTCAAAAAGAAATTCTCATAAATTTGTTACTTTTTCATGTAAATTGTCAACATTTCTTTCTCTGAAATTTGTGACATTTTTCTTATAAAGTTGCAATTTTTTTCCAATAATTGTGCTACTTTTAAAAACAATTGTACATTTTTTCCTCTCATAATTTCACATTGTTTTTTGTCATAAATTTGTTTCACTTTTTGGTAAATTTGTTTTCTCCTAAGTTCATTTCTAGAGCAACTTTCTCACTTTGCTGAAAATGTTCTTTATTGCTTATCTCTCCATGTAATTTTGAGAATTTCTTTTGTAATTTTTCAGTTTTTTGTGTGAATTTAGGACTTTTATTTTTGGTTATTAATAAATGAATGAAAGAGAAAACAATCTGTATCTGTTCTCTCCAGACCAGAAACGCTCCGCCATTTGTTGGATATTTTCAGAGCCAATTTCCAAAGCCATTTAGGTCCTGTTGCTGTTAATTGATAATTCTGCAGCCAATTTGGGAGCGGCTGACTTTGCTCGTTAATTTTGAAAACTCATTTCAAAGTGTTGCTTTTAGCAGTTTAGGGCCTGTGATGGTGCAGGGTGTACTTAGTGACGCCGGTCGTTAATTAATTAAGCAGAACCAAGTGAAGGCTGGATCAGAGACGTTTTTAAAACACTAAATATTAAAACCACAGAGCTGCTGCTGCTGCTCCAGGGTTAATAATTCACAGGCGCACAATCACAGAAACATCAAACAATTATGACAACTGAGATGGGTTTTAATCTTAAACATGAAGTTTTTACATTAGATATGTGATGTTTTTAAAGGTCCAAATCTAACAAAACAAAACAAAAGAAGATTATAATTTACAACAAAAGTGAGGCAAATTTACCAGGAAAAAGTCCTTTTCAGTGTGTTTACCTTATTTAAGGCTAAACTGTTTTAGCTCATTTCAGCTATTTCTGCTATTTCCAGTTATTTTTGCATTTAAGCTTTGAGCTTCTACATTTTTGAGCTAACTTTTTAAAACTTCAACTGGTTCACTTTCTTGTGATTTTGCTATTTTAGCATTTAAGCTAGCATTTTTTTCAGGTTTAAGCCTATTTTCAGGATTTTTAAGATAACTTTTTAAAAATTTTGGGGTTATTTTATCATTTAAGTTAACATTTTTGAGCTTTGATCTTATATTTATTATTTTTAAGGTAACTATTTCCAATGTTATGATATTTCCATACTTATAGCTATATTGCTGTTGTTGTTTTTCCAGCCTTTTTCCTTTTCTTTTTTTTATATTATGCACACCACTGAAGAGAGAGAGAAATGTCATTTCAATTCTCCTGTATGTCCTGTACGCATTGTAGTACTGACAAATAAAATCTTTGAATCCTTGAATTAAATCCTAATTTTTTTTCCAAGATTAGGCTATTTTAGCTTTTCTGCAAGCGTGTTTCAGCATTTTTGACATTTGAGTGTCAATATAGCCTTTTTATCAAACTATTCAATGCCAGTTATTGACACTTTTTTACAATTTGGCTATTTTAGCATTTAAGATAGCATTTTTTTCAGGTTTAAGGCTATTTTTAGGAATTTTAAGTTAACATCTATATACTTGGATCTTACATAAAGTATTTTTAAGTTAACTTTTTTCCCCAAATTTATATCTCCATATAGTTATAGCCAGTGTTGTGGTGTGTGTGTGTGTGTGTGTGTGTGTGTGTCACGGGCAGTGTGACACGCAAGTGCTGTAGTACTTCGTAGTACAGTATAGTTTAGACTGGTGTTTTGCCTCTCTCACTTTCAGCTGCAGTCACTAGCTAGGCCAGAAGGCTGAAAAGCGGGCTGAGCGTGTAAGTACCTCCTGCCAGTACATAGCATCTCCTCTGTCAAGACTCCTGCTTTTCCTCTTTGTGGTACACCACAGATACTGGGTACCTTGCGGTCCCAGGCAGAAGTGCAGGGGGTCTCGGAGCAGGTTGGAGCCCCAGAGGTGCAGTGTGCATGGCCCACTGGTGTGTGGACACACCCTGGCACTCACAATCCAACCCCCAGTTATGGGTCTAAATAGTGAAACCAAGGAAGCAGGCGGTGGATTCTCCTCCCTGGCGTCTTTGATGCTTCGGAGTAGCGACAGGATGATTTTTGGCCATTTGTCTTTGACATTTCAAAGTAGCAGCTGGGTGAGACTATCAGCATGAGTCTGACACTGTGGGGCAGTAATGTTGTTGGCAAGTCATCTGGTTCTTTTTCCTGCCACTTGATTCCCCAACCACATGACCCAGAGGGTGGAAGAGTACCTACACAATGCTCTCCTTACCTAATTTTGGTGCAGGCCACTTCAGCAACCTAAGTCACAAAGCGACAGGTCTCCTGTGGTGCTGGTAGGTCTGAGAAGCTGGAAGTCGGTAGAAGGAACCTGCATTTGTGCAGCCCAGGAGTGATGGTCTCACAGCTCCTGATGGGTGACAGTGTTGTGGGGTCCTTCCTGGGCAACCAGGTGGCCCTTTATTAGGGATGCCCTGCCTGCGTCAATAAGAGGATGCCTCTAGAAAACGTGAGGTAAAAAAGGCTCATCCTCAACTAACCTGGCTGGCTGCCCATGGTCAGCAGGTTCTCCATCTTAGTTGGAACAAATTAAAGCTACAGATTGCATGTTGGAATGTGCAAACACTCCTCAAAAACAACCCCAACCTTCCTAAGAGATGAACCGCTTTGCTTGCCAAGGAGCTTGATGCTTTTGGTGTGGACACTGCTGCTCTCTCAGAGATAAGGCTCTTGGATACAGGGGAAAGGAGAGAAAAGACCCATACTCTGTTCTGGTCTGGTAACCCCAAGGGATCAAGTCTTCAGGGCACTTCTGGCACTGGTTTTGCCATTGCTAGCCGGTTGCTCGCTCAATTGACTGAGATGCCTCGACCAGTGTCTGATCTACAGATGACTCTACATCTTGCCATATCCACCACCAAACACATGACCTTGATCAGTGTATACGCACTGACAGCGATTCATGACCCTGTCCATATAGCTGCTTTCTACTCTCGCTTAAAAAAGTGCTGCAAAAGATCCACAACACAGACACAGTTGTGCTGCTTGGCGACTTTAACACCAGAGTCAGATGCAACCCAGATGCCTTGCCAGGAGTCCTCGGCAGATTTGGATGGGGATTTTATAACAGTAATGGAGAGCTCTTATTGCAATTGTGTACTGAATTCTCACTCACAGTGACTAACACTCTCTTTAATGTGCGTGATCATCACTTTTTCTCCTGGAGACACCCAAGATCTGGACGTGCCCATCTTCTGGACTACATTCTTATAAGCCAGAACAAAACTGATGACATGTGCATTACTAGGGCCATGAGAGGCCCAGAATGCGGCACTGACCACTATATGATAAGGTGCATTGTACTCAAGGTCTCCATCAATAAGCCCAGACAGAAAACAGCCCACACCCAAGCAAGAAGCTCAATGTCAACCAACTCAGGGAAGCCAGTGTTAGGGAAGATCTGCATACTATCTTTTGTCAGCACTTCCCACTAACAACCAAGAACTTCACTGCTGATGAGAAATGGCAGAATTTCAGCTCATGTCTTTACAAAGCTGATAAAGAAGTACTGGGGCACCCAAAGCACAGGAATCAGGATTGGTTTGATGACTTTGACTCTTATATTTCAGAGCTCATCAAGGACACTGCATCTCAGCGGTGCCTCTCCATGATCGTAGTGCGCTCACCTGTCTCCTCACCAACCTAGCTCTGGACCGCCTTTTCCACCTGGTCAGACTCCCTCCAGCTCCTCTCCTCTCTACCTCCTCCGCTAGCTTTGCCCTGCTGGTTCCTCCACCTCCTCGCTGGGTTCCTCTGCCGGGCTCATTGCTCACCTATAGTAAGATAAATCCCTGTTCTAATCCATTATCGCCAGTCTCACTCCTCATCCTTAACCAGCTCCCGTCTCTCTCCCCCACAGGCTTTGTGTTCCCTCGGCGTGCGCCGCTTCCTCTTCAGTTGTGTGTTTTTTCAAATAAAGTTGTGCTTAACATTTCTACTCTGTGTTTGAGTAGCTTCTCTGGTGTGAGCTGCCTTGCACGTGGGCTTCTCACTTTCAGTCATGACAAATTTTCACCATTATGCTAATATCTTTCATATTTGACAGTTTTTGCATTTAAGCTAGCACTTTTCAGTTCTTCTGTTGCTCGTTGGCTTCCATCATGAAAGTTGGTGTTAGGACTGAGGCTGGGAAACGTGTCAGCTGTGGCGTTTCAGCAGAGTTACACAGCGCTGCTTTAATTAAAGAACGTGGTCATGAGTGATGCAGTAAAACATGATCATAAATCATATTTCCGCTCCACCCCGGTTGGGTTGGTGTCGTTTTATCCGACCCTGACGTGATGTGGAGTTCCAGGGTTTAATTGTGCCGCAGCAGCAGCCTCATGAATGTTTTAGCGGCGCGTGGCTCCTATAGACAAAGCCAGTAATCACAGCAGCTGAATAATTAACCAGGCGATGGTGTGGTGGACAGCTTCATCACGGCTGCTGCTGCTGGACCAGGCTGGACCAGGAGAACCGGAGGAGGAATGGGGGACCGGTCTGGGACACTAACCAATCACAGCAGGGAAGATTCCAGGTTTTTGGGGCTCTGTTTTAGATTGTCTGGGGAGTGGGAATATTTTTGTTATGGAAAGTTTAAAAGCTCTAGAATGGAAAATGAATTCTCCCTCCCAAGAGAACCATAAAAAATAAACTTGGCTCATTATCTAGATGAAAAAATAGTAAACCTTCACATCTAATAAAACATTTAACCAACATCCATGAATGTTGAAAATTTACAAGAAAAAAAAAATCCACAAATTTAAGAGAAAAGGTAGAAAATTTACAAGAAAAGTCAATAAATTATGACGAAAAGTTGCACGTTTAAGAAGAAAAAAATGACAAGTTTACCATAAAAAGTATAAAATCAGAAGAAAAGAAGCTGCAAACTGATTTAACAAAATTTAATAAATTAGGAAGATGTAAATGTGTGAAAACAAAATGGCTAATTTAAGAGGAAAACATTGACAATTTACATGAAAAATTCCTGAATTTAAGGGAAAAGGTACAAAATTATAGAGGAAAAATTTGAAAATTAACAAGAAAAAAGTTAATAATTTAGAAAAGAAATCCTCAAATTTATGAGGAAAAAGTTGAAAATTTACAAGAAAAGTGACAAAATTATGAGAAAAGGTTAAACATTTAAGAAGGGGGAAAAAAACACAAATTTACCTAAAAAAGTAAACAATGTTTAAAAAAGGCACACAATTAAAAGTAAGAAAATATAAGTGTCCAAAAAAAGTTGCAAATTTATGAAGAAAAGGGATAAAAAAATTTACAAGGAAAAGTTTACAAATTTGTGTGAAAAAATGGAATATTTACCAGAAAAAAATGTTGAATTTAAGAGAAAAAGTACAAAATTAACGTGAAAAAGGCTGAAAATTTACTAGAAAAAAGTTACAAAATACAAGAAAAAAGTAGAAAATTTATGATGAAAAAGTCACACTTTAAACTACCAGTTTAAGAGGGTGAAAAAAATCTAAATTCATAAGAAAAAGTAATTTTACCGATAAAAAAAAAAATCACAAGTTTGAGGAAAAATGTTGCAAATTTACAAGAAAAAGTCACAGAAGGAAAAAAAAAAGTTTTTTTTTTAACAGAAACAAAGTTGCAAATTCATGTGAAAACCAGTTTCAAAAATATGAGTAAAAAATTATGATCTAAGTGAAAAAAGTTACAAATGTAGAAAAGCTTTAAATATGGAAGGAAACAGTCCGACAGTTGAGCGCGCACACGCGCGCACGCACACACACAAAGTTTCTGTAGATTTGTTTTAGGAAGAAAAACTTTAAAGAGAAAAATCACAAGTTGGAGGTAAAACTTCAAATTTCTGAGGACAAAAATCCCAAAGTGAGCAAAAAAATGTCATTTACCAGAAATATAAATATTCAGTCAGAAGTTTTTAGATTGAGGGAAACAGCTGACAGCAGTCAGGCAGCAGCAGCAGAGTGTGACGCGTCATAAGCAGCGGTGCCTTGACTGAAAAGTGTCCTTCACTGACACACTTATGTCAGCACACAGAAACATCTGAAGGCTGTCGGTCATCTGAAAGATTATACTGAGGGTGATCTAATTCAAATCAATGACTGTGACAGATAATAATCGATTATGACAGAATCTTGACAACCCTGTCTGTGAAAAGAGTGCAGCGCAGCCTCTGGAAGGTGAACTGGCGGCTCCCCCACCTCTGGATCCAACCGTGAAGAGCTGATCGGAAGCTCCGTCTTCACCCGAACTCCATCAGCAGAAAACGCTGAGGCAGCAGAGGAGCCAGGAGCTGGCGATGACGGCGGCCATGTTTGATGTGTTGACCAGACAGGAGGAAGTGGGCTGACGTGGCCGTTTAAAAGAGCCGGTTCCCGCCGAGGAACACGCGCCTCACTACACACATGTGACATGATCAGATGAAACACACACACATGGTTACGCATCATCAGCCCAGCACACCACGGGTGTCAACATAAAGTCCTGGGGCCGCATACGGCCCTCCGCACTATTCATCCGGCCCAATAATGAATGTGCAGCTCTGAGCCTCAAAAACTTATAACTTTATTCTCACTGATTTGTAAATTCAAAACATTTTTCTCATAAACGTCCAAATTTTTCCCAAAATTTCATATATTTGCAACTTCTTGTAAACCTGCAGCTTTTTTCATATAAATCATATAAATGTAAATGAGGTACAAATTTACAACAATAAATGTGCAAAAATCTGAAAAAAGATGCCATTAAAATATTTTAAAGTTGCAAATCGTAATTTATTACATAATAAATATTTAACCAGTACCCAAACCATTAGGCAGTGGTGGCCTAATGGGTTGGGATGGACTGGTGAGTGGAGGGTTGCGGGTCCGATCCCTGGTCCGGCAGGATCAGATCTGGGTGGGACAGACAACACAGCAGTGTTGCTCCACCCTCCTTCACCCCACTGTGGTGCCGTTGAGCAAGGCCCTTAACCCCAGCTGCTGCAGTGGAGCTGCTCAGTGGCCACAGGTCAGTCTGTGGTTGGACTGGGCAGCTTCCCGGGGTGAACGTGGAACTGTGTGAGCGTGAACAGGGCGTCCTTGAAAAAGGGAGGCTGCCTCTCGCTGGAACCACCCTGTATGAATAAAGGTTACATCAAGAAAATAAATAAATCCAGACCAATGTGGCAAATTTACAAGAAAAACAAGGTAAATTTAAAGAAAAAATATTAAAGAATTTACAAGAAAATTTACAAGAGAAAGGTTGAAAATATACAAAAAAACAGTAAAAAAAAATACAGAAAAATAGTTTTTGAAAATTTACAGAAAAAAATTTGATAATTTACAGAAAAAAATGTTGAACATTTACAAGAAAAAGTTTAAAAAGTTACATAAAAAGTTGAGAAATTACAGAAAAAAAGTTGAAAATATACAGGAAAAAGATTAGCAAATTTATGAGAAAAATGTGCACACAAGAAAAAAATGGGTACATTTCTGAGAAAAAAGTTTGAAAAGTTACATAAAAAAGTTGAGAAATTACAGAAAAAAATGTTGAAAAATTACAGAAAAAATGTTGAAAAATTACATAAAAATTTGAAAATTTACAGAAAAAATGTTGGAAATTTACACGAAAAAGGTTGAAAATATACATAAAAAGTTGAAAATTTGCCAGAAAGAGTAAAAAATTTACAGAAAAAAATGTTGAAAATTTACAAGTAGAAAATTTACAAAGTGTCAAAAATTTAAATTAAAAAGTTAAAAAAAAAAAAGATTTTTGAAAATTTACAGAAAAAGTAGAAAATTTACAGAAAAAAATGTTGGAAATTTACATGAAAAAGGTTGAAAATATACATAAAAAGTTGAAAATTTGCCAGAAAGAGTAAAAAATTTACAGAAAAAAATGTTGAAAATTTACAAGTAGAAAATTTACAAAGTGTCAAAAATTTAAATTAAAAAGTAAAAAAAAAAAAGATTTTTGAAAATTTACAGAAAAAGTAGAAAATTTACAGAAAAAAATGTTGGAAATTTACATGAAAAAGGTTGAAAATATACATAAAAAGTTGAAAATTTGCCAGAAAGAGAAAAAATTTACAGAAAAAAATGTTGAAAATTTACAAGAAAAAGTAGCAAATTTACAAAGTGTCAAAATTTTACATTAAAAAGTAAAAAAAAATGATTTTTTGAAAATTTACAGAAAAAGTAGAAAATCTACAGGAAAAAAATGTTGGAAATTTACATGACAAAGGTTGTAAATATACATAAAAAGTTGAAAATTTGCCAGAAAGAGAAAAAATTTACAGAAAAAAATGTTGAAAATTTACAAGAAAAAGTAGCAAAATTACAAAGTGTCAAAAATTTACATTAAAAAGTAAAAAAAAAATGATTTTTTGAAAATTTACAGAAAAAGTAGAAAATCTACAGAAAAAAATGTTGGAAATTTACATGAAAAAGGTTGAAAATATACAGAAAAAGTTGAAAATTTGCCAGAAAAAGTAAAAAATTTACAGAAAAAAATGTTGGAAATTTACACGAAAAAGGTTGAAAATATACATAAAAAGTTGAAAATTTGCCAGAAAGAGTAAAAAATTTACAGAAAAAAATCTTGCAAATTTACAAGAAAAAGTAGAAAATTTACAGACTGTTGAAAATTTACATTAAAAAGTAAAAAAAAAAAAAAATGATTTTTTGAAAATTTACAGAAAAAGTAGAAAATTTACAGAAAAAAATGTTGGAAATTTACACGAAAAAGGTTGAAAATATACATAAAAAGTTGAAAATTTGCCAGAAAGAGTAAAAAATTTACAGAAAAAAATGTTGAAAATTTACAAGAAAAAGTAGAAAATTTACAGTGTCGAAAATTTACACTAAAAAGTAAAAAATGATTTTTTGAAAATTTACAGAAAAAGTAGAAAATTTACCAGAAAAAGTAAAAAATTTACAGAAAAAAATGTTGAAAATTTACAAGAAAAAGTAGAAAATTTACAAAGTGTCCAAAATTTACATTAAAAAGTAAAAAAAAAATGATTTTTTGAAAATTTACAGAAAAAGTAGAAAATTTACAGAAAAAAATGTTGGAAATTTACATGAAAAAGGTTGAAAATATACATAAAAAGTTGAAAATTTGCCAGAAAGAGTAAAAAATTTACAGAAAAAAATGTTGAAAATTTACAAGAAAAAGTAGAAAATTTACAAAGTGTCCAAAATTTACATTAAAAAGTAAAAAAAAAATGATTTTTTGAAAATTTACAGAAAAAGTAGAAAATTTACAGAAAAAAATGTTGGAAATTTACATGAAAAAGGTTGAAAATATACATAAAAAGTTGAAAATTTGCCAGAAAGAGAAAAAATTTACAGAAAAAAATGTTGAAAATTTACAAGAAAAAGTAGCAAAATTACAAAGTGTCAAAAATTTACATTAAAAAGTAAAAAAAAATGATTTTTTGAAAATTTACAGAAAAAGTAGAAAATCTACAGAAAAAAATGTTGGAAATTTACATGAAAAAGGTTGAAAATATACAGAAAAAGTTGAAAATTTGCCAGAAAAAGTAAAAAATTTACAGAAAAAAATGTTGGAAATTTACACGAAAAAGGTTGAAAATATACATAAAAAGTTGAAAATTTGCCAGAAAGAGTAAAAAATTTACAGAAAAAAATCTTGCAAATTTACAAGAAAAAGTAGAAAATTTACAGACTGTTGAAAATTTACATTAAAAAGTAAAAAAAAAAAAATGATTTTTTGAAAATTTACAGAAAAAGTAGAAAATTTACAGAAAAAAATGTTGGAAATTTACACGAAAAAGGTTGAAAATATACATAAAAAGTTGAAAATTTGCCAGAAAGAGTAAAAAATTTACAGAAAAAAATGTTGAAAATTTACAAGAAAAAGTAGAAAATTTACAGTGTCGAAAATTTACACTAAAAAGTAAAAAATGATTTTTTGAAAATTTACAGAAAAAGTAGAAAATTTACCAGAAAAAGTAAAACATTTACAGAAAAAAATGTTGAAAATTTACAAGAAAAAGTAGAAAATTTACAAAGTGTCCAAAATTTACATTAAAAAGTAAAAAAAAAATGATTTTTTGAAAATTTACAGAAAAAGTAGAAAATTTACAGAAAAAAATGTTGGAAATTTACATGAAAAAGGTTGAAAATATACATAAAAAGTTGAAAATTTGCCAGAAAGAGTAAAAAATTTACAGAAAAAAATGTTGAAAATTTACAAGAAAAAGTAGAAAATTTACAAAGTGTCAAAAATTTACATTAAAAAGTAAAAAATTTTTTTTTTTGAAAATTTACAGAAAAAGTACAAAATCTACAGAAAAAATGTGAATGCCTGATGTGAATGCGTGTCTAATTAAACAATTAATGTAAAGACTTGATTAACTTTAACACCACCATTCTCAGTGTATGTGGATGATAATTCACTGTGAAGTCTCACCAAACATCTGCTTAATCACAGCTGACACCCTGAAGACGAACTCAGCATGACCCAGATTGGTCATCATCAGTCACATGACCCACATCGTGGTGGTCACTGGGGTCACATGAGTTCACCACAGCAACGCCAGTGTCCGGGCCATGTTTGGCCTTATTGTGTTCATGTTATTGCATTTCTTCTCTCACTGATGTGGTCTCACCTAAAAACTCATCAACCAATAGTGTAACGTCGGGGCCATTTTAAGGGAGCCAGGGATTTCCCAGCATGCTTTGCCAGTTTGAAACGTTACTGTGTGTGTTAAATGTGTTACTTCTGAGTTATACTGCTGTGTCATTATAACTGCATTATAATGGCCCAGCAGTGTTTAGCAGGATTAGGGCAAGATGTATCATGTGTGTGTAACCATGATTGAAACGGAGGTCTGGGGGAATGACCTCCACTGCTCTGTGTACTAAGTTGCAAGTTGGGGTCGGGGGTGTGTAAATAAAGCCTATTCATCACAACCATCTTGCTCCATTGTCTTTGTGTGAACCTTGCAAACGTCACACTGGTGTCAGAAGTGGGATATGGAGCAAGATGAGGATCCAGGCGGAGGTACAGCGGCCGGAGCGATTCATCGCTCAGCCGGGAACGGAGTGTAGAGCTGAGACGCTGGCCCCTGGAGAGCTTCGCCGCGATGGACGGAGCAGAGCAAACCAGCCCCGCTTCCCGCCCTTTTCAGGGCAGGACAGGCTGGCGATTCCAGAGCGACTAGAAGCGGCAATCGACCGGGAGATGACAGTCTCATCCAACCAGCAGCGGGCCAAGATTCCCCGCTACAACGGCGAGAACCTGTTGGATGACCGCCTGGCCCAGGTCGAGCTGGCTGCCGCGCTGATCATCAGAGGAAACCACCGTGCTGAGAGCGAGTGGAGGAGGGGCTACGGCAGATCACAGCAGCGCGTGCACGAAGGAAACAGCCGTGGCGACGCGAGGAAGGACGGCTTCCGCTGCACAGAGCCAGGGTACATGGCATGGTACCGCCCCGCACACAGCGCACGACAAACTGGCCCCTCGCCGACGCTAAATTAGAGTGAGGTGGCATGGACGGGGAAAAAGCCGCCTCCTGCAGATGCTTCCCCCGGCAGATGACGTCACAGAGGCGCAGGAGCGACGCAGCGGAGCGAGCAGGACGAAGATGCGGCCACTTTCCAGGCGCGGCAAGGGCTGGACGCATGGATGCGGGCCAGCGGCCGCCTGGGAGAACTGGCAGCGGTGGGAGTCGGCCGGAGCGGGCCTGGGACTCCCGCTGCCAGGGAAGGGACTGCGTGGTCCTACAGAGGCTGTCAGATGTGTCCATCCGCCCGCTGATGGCCAAACCGGAACCCTACCCCAACCAGATGCTCTGACCGAGACTCAGATGGCCCGTGCATGCCGCCCTGGCACCGGGCTGACTTGCGTTGGATTTCTGAAAGTGGACTTTGAATTTTCTGGGGACAGAAACCAGTCCAGGGGGGGGCAGTGTAACGTCGGGGCCATTTTAAGGGAGCCAGGGATTTCCCAGCATGCTTTGCCAGTTTGAAACGTTACTGTGTGTGTTAAATGTGTTACTTCTGAGTTATACTGCTGTGTCATTATAACTGCATTATAATGACCCAGCAGTGTTTAGCAGGATTAGGGCAAGATGTATCATGTGTGTGTAACCATGATTGAAACGGAGGTCTGGGGGAATGACCTCCACTGCTCTGTGTACTAAGTTGCAAGTTGGGGTCGGGGGTGTGTAAATAAAGCCTATTCATCACAACCATCTTGCTCCATTGTCTTTGTGTGAACCTTGCAAACGTCACAATAGGAACATCCCGACTCAGCCAACCAAGCTGCAGAAAACTGAGAAAACAGGGTCTTAATCATTTGAAAAAGACCTCTAACATCACACAGTTACACATTATTGACTTATTGTTTATACATTGTTGCATGTTTTTTGACCCTCATTGCCTTCCATACTATTTAAACCCTGATAGTCTCCCTGATGATGTTCCATGAGGTTGTTTTTTTTTTAATCAGCTGTAATGGCCTTTCATACATATTTTTTTTCTTCAAAACTGTTACAACCTTCACATCCTTGATGCTCCCATGAGTGAATCAGTTTCCCTAGAAAATCAGGTGCTTCAGTTCCTTAATAATAGAGATATTAAGGTAGAAGCTAATGCTATTTCAGCCTGTTATGCTTTACCAAAGAAAGATAAAACAAAGAAATCAATTGTGATGCGCTTTGTGAACAGAAAGGTAAAGAATGACATATGAGGCAGGCCAGAAAGCTACGGGGAACACAAGTTTACCTAAATGAACATCTGACAAAAACAAACGCTGAAATAGCACGACAGGCACGGATGCTGAAAAGACAAAATAAGATACAGGCAACATGGACAAGAAATTGTACAATTTGGATCAAACTAAATGGAACACCTGAGCAAGGAAAGCGTATAATGATCAGAGATGCTACTGACTTAGATAAATACAGATGAACACTGATTAAGAAAATTATGAGTCAATGATAATCCATATTCACACACATGGTAAGAATAATTCTTTTGATACACCATACCAAAGTACTTTAAAAAAATAAGCAAACAAACAAAACTTATGACTGACTTGAGTAGACACCAATTATCCCCAGTTGGAGCAAGTCATTTGACACAGAGTGAGGAAACTCAAACTCTGAAAATATGCCATTATGCTGAACATAAACTACAAGAGATGGAGAATGATATTGATCCTGATAACCACTTTTTCAATAATATTCATAACCATTGTGAATATTACACTGAAAAGCAATTCAAAAGTCAAGTGCAACTAGATGGTAAACTGTCAATAATACACTTCAACAGCAGAAGTCTTAACAAAAACTTTCCACAGATTCAGGACTATTTAAAACAGCTAGACAGAAAATTTACAGCTATCACAGTCTCTGAAACCTGGCTTAATGAAGAGCAGGCTCCTCTGATGGCAATAGAGGGATATCAGATGTTTTACATTAACAGATCTCAAAAAAAGGGTGGTGGTGTTGCACTGTATATTGATGACCTGTATAGGTGTAAGCTTGTAAATGGAATGTCCTTTGCACTACCAGGGATCTTGGAATGCGTCACTGTTGAGATTGACCAAGATAAAACAAAAAAATCTAATTATAAGTTGTATATATAGAACGCTGGGAACTTGCATTGAGACATTCAGAGATAAATTAGTCGAGCTGTACAATAATATTACTATTAAGAAAATGGTAGCAATTTGTGGAGATTTCAATATTGATTTACTGAATCCACATCAACAAAATGTAATTACAGAGTTCATGAACTCTATGTACAGCATGAGTCTAAATCCCACAATAACACATCCCAGTAGAATCACAGTTCACACTGCTACACTTATTGACAACCTGTTTGTTAATGTTATTGATAAGAAAATAGAAAGTGGATTATTGATAAATGATATAACTGACCACTTGCCAACCTTTGCACTTATCCATGGCCACATGGGGCCCAACGCAGAAAAAATTTCAAAATCGTTCAGATACAAATCACGAAATGCAATCAGTTCTTTTAAAGAGGACTTGCTGAAGCAAGACTGGACAGAAGTCTATGTATCAGATGTAAATGAAGCCTATGACACATTTATAAACATTGTAACCACTCTTTATGAAAAAAACTGTCCATTAGTAAAAAAAAAAAGCTTAAACATAAATTTGCTGATAAGCCATGGTTAACCAAAGGACTACAAAAGGCGTGTAAAAAGAAAAAATTATTATATAAAGCTTTCCTAAAGAAAAGGACAAAAGAAGCAGAGCAGCGGTATAAAACATACAAAAATAAGTTAACATATATAATAAGATGTAGTAAAAGAGACTATTACAGTAAAGAACTGGAGAAAAACAAAGACAATATTAAAAATACATGGACAATACTTAACAGTATCCTTGGAAATAAAAGCAGAAATACAAGCAACCCAACCAATATTCCAAAAAATAATAAAACGACTCAGAGTGTGAATGCAGCTTCACCTGCAGATGAATTTAATAATTTTTTTCTTAACATTGGACCTAATCTGGCTCGAGAAATACCCACTACGGTGCCTACAGGTGGTACAATATGCAATAACACTGCTGTAAAAGACTCCATCTTCATAAAGAACACTGACGAAAGAGAGGTCATTGAAATTGTTAAATCGTTCAAAAGTAAAATATCTACGGACTCTGATGGTATTGACATGCTCCTTGTCAAAACTATTATTGAATGCTTAGTGAAACCACTGACGTATATCTGTAACCTGTCTCTCCAAACAGGTATATTTCCCAATGCAATGAAAATAGCTAAAGTAATTCCGATATACAAGACGGGCGACAGAGGGGAATTCTCAAACTATAGACCAATTTCACTATTACCACAATTTTCCAAGATACTTGAAAAAATATTCTATGAGAGAATTGACAACTTCATACTGAAGAATAATTTATTGTGTGAGCAGCAATATGGGTTCAGACACAAAAGGACAACTGCATATGCCCTAATGGAATTTACAGAAAAAATATCAACAGCCATCGAAAATAAAGAGTATTCAGTTGGAGTATTCCTGGATCTTAAAAAAGCATTTGATACAGTAGATCATAATCTATTATTAAAGAAACTACAAAATTGTGGTATTAGAGGGGTAGCACTGTCCTGGTTAAGTAGTTACTTAAAGAATAGATATCAGTATGTATGTGTTAACTAGGGATGGGCATTCGGTGAAATTTTCTTCACCGATCGTCGGGAGAATTAATGATTAATAATCAGTTAATCATTAACATTTTTAGGTAGGTAACAAGGCAGGTAGACTACATTAGAACATCAGGTATCAGCACGGAGCGCCGCACAACTCAAATCCACCTCTCTCTCTCTCAAATCTCTCTCTCTCTGTTCGCTGTTGTCGTGTTGGCTCGGCTCGGGAATCTCGCAAGCTGATTGGCCGAGACGTTTCACCCCGCAAGCTGATTGGCCGAGACGTTTTACCCAGCTCTCTCTCCCTGCCGAGCGGCCACCCAACAAACGAAGACCGCATTCATTGCTCTATCGCTCATATTGCTTAGTCTAGCCACGTGGAACTTTTTGCTGTTCTCTTGTGCCATTTTGTGCGAAATAGTCTTCCCGTTGAGCCACTACGCCGCCTCCTGCAGCTTCCCTCGACGTGTGTACACCGAATCTTCATGACCTTCTCAATAAAGTTTCTGAAAAAAAAAAAAGAATCTTCACGACCGCCATTACTCAGCGAGCAACCACTGTTGGCGGTTTCTTCGCGTAATAAGGGTGTTCCATGGACCCTGTCGATGAGGTATATTTGTATGCTGCATTGCAGCGATTGCAGTACACCTGGTCATTTTTTAAATTGAAATGGTCCCACACAGCACTTCGCCGTAACCGCTTCATGATTTGGCGATTGCCCTACGGAAGCCCGCATGTATCAACTGAGGCACGCCAGGGTACGGCGATGGTGTAATGTTGCCCCCTGGTGCCCAAATTTTGCCCTTGCATTGTTTGAGGACGGCCGTGCACTAGGCCTTAATAACCTCGGATTGTTTTAAAAAAAAAAAACGGTTTGTCGACGAAAATGAACTTCCTCGGTGAAATTCTTAATGATCAATTATCGGTTAATCGGTAAATTATGCCCATCCCTAGTGTTAACAACAAAAACTCACAGTTACTGAAGGTCACCTGTGGAGTCCCACAGGGTTCAGTTTTGGGACCATTATTATTCAATATGTATATAAATGATATACTGTATGTAAAGTTTCAGAAAAAATGGACTTAATATTGTTTGCCGATGACACTAATCTATTATGCAGTGGAAACAATTTGGAACAACTTCTGGATACACTCGGAAAGGAATTAGGAAAGCTTAAACTGTGGTTTGATTCAAACAAATTAACGCTCAATTTAAGTAAGAAAAATTTATAGTCTTTAACAACCATCACAACATCCCAGTACCTAAACTCAGTGTAAATGGTGTAGAGATTGAAAGGGTATCTGAAACTAAATTTCTTGGAGTAATAATTGATAATAAACTGTGTTGGAAGTCACATATTAATTATATTAAAGGTAAAGTATCCAAATCAATTGCAATATTACACAGAGTGAAATACTTGCTGAATCAACCCACACTATACACCTTGTATCATTCATTAATACTCCCATACATGACATATTGTAATGAAGTATGGGGAAATACATATAAAACAAACATATATCCACTCTTTATGCTTCAAAAGAGAGCTATTAGAATAATAAACAAAGCAGCTTACAGGGAACCAACAAACCCACTTTTTCTTAACCACTTGCACTCCGTTGTTCCGCGGGCGGGCAAGTCTCTGCGTCCTAAGACGCACGAGGGCGCACGAGAGCGCCCTCGTGCGCGCTTGGACGCATGACGCATGATGGTGGTGATGTAGGTGGTGTGGCCTCCAAGCGCCACTGAAAAAAAAATCTGCAAACACAGCCGCGAACAGATTAGTTCATCTGATTGACCTCTCATTCGACTAATAAGAGCCTTGAATTGGGTTTCTGAAACCTTGAAGAACCAATGAATGAAAACCTAGGAAGGAGGACCCGCCTCCCAACGCTTTGAATGCAGTGAGCCAATTGAAGCAGAGAAGTTTGTGAGCTGTTTTTTTTTAAGGCTGGGTGAAGACTGACTGCTGGAGCGGATCAAAAAAGGACACAGGAAGAGCTCCACAGACCCAGCAGCATGGAGACCATCCACAAATGCAACCTGTGTGACAGGGAGTGCCATTCGTGGATCGGCATGTTCGGCCCCAGGCGGTGCTTATTTTGTATTGGTTCCAGCAGAGTAGACGTTATGATTTCTTCCATGGTCATTATAGACCGACGGAGGCTGACGACGAAGGCTGAGTGACACACACGCCTTCGCCAGTCTTTTTTTAATTACTACTGTTATTTGTTTTGAAAAATCGTTTGCCAAAAACCGCAATCATGGAAGCACAAAACCGCAATAATGGAATTATGTTTTTATCGAGTCGCGAGACCAGAACCAGAGCGGACCAGCGTCGCGTTCGTCTGACAATGAGGAAGACAAGTTCGCCAAGACTCCGCTGTGAAGAGGTAAGGTGTTATAAGCTAAATTATTCTCTATCCCTGAAAATTGTAATCCAAAATGACTTTTGACCGATCAGTAAATTACAGCTGTGCGGTTCACGAAGTCTGAAGTTCGTGCGCTGCGGTACAAGGGGTTGCTCGCAGTGTACAGGCTGTGAACACCCCCCCACCCCCGCTATTCTTCTGCAGCGAGGGGGGGGGGCCGCGGTGACTGCACTGCTGTCCTACATCACCACATAAGGCTAATCCGTTGTGTAGCGATGGCTAAAGTCCATCCTCTGTAGCGAGCAGGGGGGGGTAAACCCCCCCCCCCACACACACACACAGTAGCGAGGGGGGGGGGAGCCGCTGTGACAGCGTTGCTGTGGAAACATGCAATGAGTGTAATCTGTCATGTAGCGAGGGCCGAACTCTGTCCTTGGTAGTGGGGGGGGGACAAACCCCCCCCCACACACACAGACACAGCCCTGAGTGTAACCTTTCCTTTGAGCCTAAAATGAAGATTCTACATTGAATCATTCAAAAGTTACAGATGTTTTTCCAAACTGTGCCATTTGGCACAATTTGGCACAGTTCCAAAACGCCTGGGAACAACCTGAGAACAAAGCTGTGTAAAATATTCATTTTTTGTGGTATTGTTACCAAATTTGGATCTCAGCTGGATAACACTTGGTTCTACATTTCTGTTGCATTTTCCAGCCGGATCGGACAGCTGTGTGTTATTTACAAGCATTTGTATCCAAAAAAACACTGTGTCCAAATTTTTTTTCTTCAATTTCAGTATGTTTAGATGACTGTAACTCAGTGGCCGGAGCACGTAGAGAGATTATGTTTTTTTTGCCAAAAAATTCAAAGTGTTTTCTTTTAAATGAGACCAACCCCGTGAAGATGCTGCAAAGGGTTAAAGAACAGCTTTCGATTTACTTTGGGCATGTTATTTTTTGGCATTTTTAGGAAAATTGCCCGGAGTGCAAGTGGTTAAACAAAAAACTGTCAAGTTGAAAGATCTGGTTGACTTTAAAACTGCAGTAATAATGTTTAAAGTGAAGAATTTATCACTGCCCGCAAATATCCAAAAGTTGTTCCAAATAAGGGAGAAACGATGTCACTTCAGAGGAACATGTATATTTCAAAAGCCTACAGTGAGAACAACCACCAAGCAACACTGTGTTTCAGTGCAAGGAGTCAGATTATGGAACGATTTTGGACCTGAATTAAAATCATGTACAACGCTTGGACAATTTAAACAAAAACTAAAGGAAGAAATACTCCAAACATATATACAAGACGACATGTAAAATCACATAAGGATTGCCATATCCAGCCTGTGTTGTGTTGTAGCTTAGTTTTTTTTTTGTTTTTTTTTTTCTTTTCTGTCACATTTTGTCTTAGATTTGTTTTTGAATAGTAATCGCTTAACTTAGCTTAGCTTAGTTTTTTTTTTTTCTCTCTGTCACATTTTGTCTTAGCTTTGTTTTGAATTGTAATCGCTCTTGTCTGTTTTCTCTTTTTCTCTTTTGAATTCTTGGATGGAATATGGGTGGGCAATATAAGCTGTGGCTTCAGCCATCACCCATTTCGGATAACTTACATTGAATTGTATAATCAGAGGAGTCATTGTCTAATTTGACCTTGTTGTTATATTATTCAGTTTCTTTTAACCTGTACTGTACTATACGAAAATAAATAAATTCATTCATTCATTCATTCATTCCATGATATTTCTTTGACTGTCTTGATCTTCCATTATTTTTTTTCATTGTCACAGCTCTCCATACGGTTTTTGACCATCATCCATCCATCCACACATGATAGATAGATAAATAGATAGATAGTTAGTTAGTAAGTAAAATTTATTTATATAGCACTTCTCACAGAAAGAATCACAAAGTGCTTTACAATAAAATAAAACACACAATCACAAATACGCGTGGGTTTACTCCGGGATTTCTCCGGTTTCCTCCCACATGCCAAAAACATGCATGTTAGGTTAATTGGCTGTTCTAAATTGTCCCTAGATATCTGTTTCCTATAGGCCCTTAGAATAGAGGGTTAGTATTAATGAAAGCGCTTTGAGTGGTCTTTGTGACTAGAAAAGCGCTATATAAGTGCAGGTTAGTTAGTTAGTTAGTTAGTAAATACAACAATAAATGCATTAAAAACAGGTATAAAGACATTAACAAAATGAAAACCATAATCCATAATAAAACTAAAAAGCCTGTTTAAACAGCAGTGTCAGCAGTGTCTTCAGCTGCTTTTTAAAAGCCTCAGCAGAGTCTACTGAGCACAAAGACAGTGGTAGAGCATTCCACTGTTTTGGTGCCACTGCCTGAAAGGCTCTATCACCTCGAGTTTTAAAATGAGTTCAAGGGACAGCCAGTAAAAGTTGATCCGAGGATCTCAGAGACCATGAGGGGTTGTACACTTTAAGCAGATCAGTGATGTATTTAGGGACCTGGTCATGAATAGCTCTAAAAACAAAAACTAAAATTTTAAACTGAATCCTAAAACCAACTGGGAATCAGTGAAGTGCTGCTAAAACCGGTGTAATGTGAGCCCTTTTCTTAGTGTGAGTCAAAAGTCTTGCAGCTGAATTTTGAACAACCTGGAGGCGTTGAAGATGCTTTTGGCTCAGACAGGTAAAAAGACTATTACAACAGTCTAAGCGAGAAGAAATAAAAGCATGAATAATCATCTCAAGTTCCACCTTCGACAACCAGGGTTCTCAACTTAGAAATATTCTTCAGATGGAAGAAACAATTTCTAATTAATTTATTAATGTGGTGCTCAAGAGACATAGCTGAGTCAAAACCAACACCTAGATTCCGAAAACTTGCCTAGACAGAGGAACCTAGGGTACCCATGTGGTGCTTTATAAGTGGAATCTTGTTTTCAGGAGTGATAATTAATGTCTCTGTCTTGTCTGAGTTAAGCTGTAAAAAGTTTGCACTTAACCACTGTTTGATGTTAGACAAGCAGTTAGTTAAAGATGACAGCATGTGAAACTCAGACTCTTTAAAAGAGCAATACAACTGAATATCATCAGCGTAAAGATGATAAGAAATATCTTTGAACTGGCTAATTATCCGTTCCAGTGAAAAAATGTATACAGTATTAGAAATAGAATGGGTCCTAAAACTGAGCTTTGTGGTACCCCACATGAATACTGTGCTATTTCAGAAAAGATCTGATTCACGGACACGTTAAAGGTTCTTCAGGTGAGGTACGATAAGAGCCATTTTAAAACAGAGCCAGACAGCCCTAGTTCTTTGAGTCTGTTGATCATTATACAGTGATCAACAGTATCAAAGGCAGAAGAAAGGTCAAGTAAAACCAGAACTGTATATTTACCAGTGTCAGCCACCATCATAATGTCACTGGATACTCTGACTAAAGCTGTTTTGGTAGAATGATTTTTCCGAAAGCCTGACTGAAATTTATCCATGATATTACAGTTTGCCAAAAATGACATAAACTGCTCAGCCACTATCTTTTCCAGAATTTTTGATATGAAAGGGAGTTTAGAGATTGGCCTATAATTATTTGGCTGTGATGGATCCAAGCTCAGTTTCTTAAGAGTTGGTTCAACCACGGCATGTTTGAAGGGGCTGGGAACCACACCAGCTGGAAGTGAAATGTTTATCAGTTCAACAACTGAAGGACCAATTGACTCAAAAACAGCTAAAAACAGCTTAGTAGAGAGAACATCAGCAGAGGAAGAGGAAGGTTTCATCTTCTGCAGCAGAGCCATGATGTCCTGAAAGGTCATTGGATTAAAGGTGGGCCAAGTACAAGGTGAGGGCATAACACTGGCACAGTTAAGAGAAGATGGTGGCAAAATGTTTTCCCTGACATCTCTGATCTTATCAGCAAAGAAATTAAGAAATGTGTTACTGTCTGCTTTACAGAACACAGGGATTAGAGGCAGCAGGTGAGACAAGAGTGTTAATTGTGTCAAATAAGACTCTAGGATTTTTCTTATTTGTGAGAATTATTTTTGAAAAATACTGATTCCTGGCATCCCTCAACATGTCATTTAAAGAGGCTCTAAGCTCCCGTAGATGGAGTCTGTGAACCTCCAATTGGGTGGATTTCCATCAGCGTTGTATCTTACGGCAATTTCTCCTAAAGGATTGAATGGAGTCATTTATCCAGGGATGAGACTTTTTAGGAGAAGCAAGGACAGATTTCACTGGTGCCACTTTGTCTAAAATAGCCATACAGTGGCTGTCTAATGTCTGAGTGAAGGCATCAGGATCTTTAATTCCCATCAGTAAGTGGGGCTCAAACAAATCAGAGAAGTCATTTGCTGCCTCTTGGTTAATAATCCGCCTTTTTGCTGCCATTTTCAGAGGGGGAGGATTCACAGGGAAGTTAACATTATAAAGCACACAGCTGTGATCACTGATCTGGAAGTCATCCACACACACATTTTCAATATTCAAGCCCAAAGAAAAAACAGGGTCCAAGGTATGACCCTTAGCGTGTGTAGGGCCTGAAACCTGCTGGATGAGGTTATAAAAATGAGTGATGGATAAAAGTCAACAGCTGTGTTACATGTAACATCATCAGCATGAATGTTAAAATCACCAATGATTAAAACCCTCTCCAGTTTAATAAGAGAAGATAAAAAGTCTGTAAAATCCATAAGAAAGACACTTGCAGGACCAGGAGGACGGTAGACTAAAACACAGTAAAAGGTATTAAAGGTCCTGACTTTTATTATCTGAGCCATAAAGGAGGAGAAGGGCTCAGAGTTTACCAGTCTGCATAGGTGGCTGTCCCGGTATACAACAGTGAGTCCTCCACCATGTCGTGCAATCCGAGGAGTCCCGATAACAGAGCAGCCAGGGGGACAGAGCTCCTTCAGGTGGAAAAACTCATTTTCTCTCTGCCACGTTTCCACCAGGAACATAAAATCCATATCCTCTCTCAAGAAAAGTTCATTAAGAGTGAGGGATGTGTTAGAAATGGAGTGAGGATTAAGTAACGTCATCCGGATGGGTGACAGCTCAGCTGCGCTCACAGCTGATCGTAGTGAAACTGACAGCAAGCACCTGACGCGGTCACGTGACTTCCCGCTGCGCCGGGCGGTCAGCTTTTGGTCAGGCAGGACAAATCAAGACCCTGATTGCAAAATCATGATCCCGTCCACAAGTGTCCTAGACATAAGTGTTTGTGAGATGGGAGAGCAATCCAGCAGCTGCAGAGGAGCATATGTAGTCACGTCCAGGATGGGAACCCACAGCAGACACCGGGTGCATAATTCTTGTAATTCTTTATTATCAGGTTGTCCTAAAACATCTTTAAAAAGTCTTCACCTGATCCGAAATGCTGCAGCAAGAGTTTTAACAGGTACTAGAAAGAGAGATCATATCTGTCCGGTTCTAACCTCCCTTCATTGGCCTACCATAAAGTTTAGAATTAAGTTTAAAATCCTTCTTCTTACTTACAAAGCTCTAAACAATCAGGCCCCTTTTTATTTAAAAGATCTGATACTACTGTATTATCCTAACAGAGCACTACGCTCTGGATGGAAGATGGAAGATGGTGGTCTTAACGGTTTGCTGTATATGAGAGTTTAAAGACACATCTTGGTCAAAGACAACTCCAAGATTCCTAACAGAAGACTTAGAAACCAGAGCAATGCCATCTAGTGTTGTTATCTTGCTAAAAAGAGTACTTCTAGTATGTTTGGGGCCAAGAACAATGACTTCAGTTTTATCTGTATTCAGCAATAGAAAGTTGTAGTTCATCCAGGTTTTGATATCCTTAAGACGCTCATGGAGTAGACCCAACTGGCTGGGATCATCTGGATTGATGGATAAATACAATGAGTGTCATCAGCGTAACAATGAAAATGAAGAGAATGCTTCCTCATAATGTCTCCCAAAGGCAGCATGTATAATGTAAACAATAATGGTCCAAGTACTGATCCCTGCGGAACTCCATAGTTAACCGTGGTCTGAGCAGAGGACTTGTTATGGAAATGAACAAACTGGGAACAGTCTGATAGATATGACTGAAACCATCTTAGCATTGTTCCATTCAAGCGAATTTGCTGTTCAAGTCTCTCTAGCAGAATATGGTGGTCAATGGTATCAAAGGCAGTGCTGAGGTCCAATAAAACAAGGATGGAGACAAGTCCTTTGTCAAATGCCATAAGGATGTCATCAGTAACTTTCACTAAGAGCGTCTCTGTGCTGTGATGTTTCCTAAAACCTGACTGAAATTTCTCAAATATAGAATTTTTTTCTAAAAAGGTTCATAGTTGATTGGCGACTACTTTTTCGAGGATCTTGGAAAGGTAGGGGAGGTTAGATATTGGTCTATAATTGGCCAAAGTTCCAGAATCAAGCGAAGGTTTTTTTAAGTAGAGGTTTAATTACTGCCACTTTAAATGACTGCGGTACATGTCCTATCAATAGGGACATATTAATTATGTTCAAAAGAGATGGACTAATCAGAGATAGCGATTCCTTCACTAGTCTAGCGGGGATTGGGTCTAAAAGATAGGTAGTTGGTTTAGAGGCTGATACTATTAGGGCTAGATCAGCATGATTAATATGAGAAAATTTAGAAAAGTGGAGTTCTGAGCCTGTGGGCACAGCAGTGTTAGGTAGAGGCTTGGTATTTTTAGGGGGGGGGCGTATTTTTACCTCTGCCAAGGAGGTTATGTGTTCATCGGCGTTGGTTTGTCTGTCTGTCTGTTTGTCTGTCTGTCTGTCTGTTTGTTTGTTAGCAAGATAACTCAAAAAGTTATGGACGGATTTTCATGAAATTTTCACAGATTCTCAGAAATGGGGTATCCTACAGATGATTACATTTTGGTGGTGATCCCGATCACCGTCCACAAGAAAACCGCCATTACGCAAAATGCCATTTTCGTGAATAACTACTAAACCACTAATCCTATCATTGTCAATCCAATTGCTTGTCATATGTTTTCATGGTCAAGGATTCTGAAAACGTACACACAAACACTGTATGGGGGGAACTGTGGCGCTAAACCGCCATTACGGAAAATGCGATTTTCGTGAATAACTACTCAACCACTAATCCTATCATTGTCAATCCAATTGCTAGTCATATGTTTTCATGGTCAAGGAATCTGAAAACGTACACACAAACACTGTATGGGGGGAACTGTGGCGCAGTGGTTAGCACTGCGGCAGCACAGTTTACCCTTGGCCGGGGGATTGTGGGGATCGTGGGATCGTGGGTTCGATCCCAGCCCCCGACCAACAGTGATCTGTGTGGAGTTTGCATGTTCTCCCCGTGTCGCGTGGGTTTACTCCGGGATTTCTCCGGTTTCCTCCCACATGCCAAAAACATGCATGTTAGGTTAATTGGCTGTTCTAAATTGTCCCTAGATATCTGTTTCCTATAGGCCCTTAGAATAGAGGGTTAGTATTAATGAAAGCGCTTTGAGTGGTCTTTGTGACTAGAAAAGCGCTATATAAGTGCAGGTTAGGTTTGCGCTCTCCGAGTGCTTTTCTAGTTTGGAATATTATTCCGAATACCGTATTTTCTGGACTATATAGAGCACCTAAATATAGGCCACACCCACTAAAATTTAAAAGAAATGTGTATTTTGTCACACATAAGCCGCACCAGACTATAAGCCGCCGATATCCAGGCTGAGAAATAAGATATTTACATAGAAAGATTTTGTACCATAAGTGTTTATTCATATATTCCTGGAATTTCCCCGTTGTGGGACTAATAAAGGCTTATCTTATCTTATCTTATCTTATCTTATATACCTGAACTGATTTTTTCCGAACAGTGCACCGTCACTTTTTCTTCCTGCGCACTGTTACAGCAACTCCGGTATTAAAGTCGCTTTATTCTCCCGTGCACTGAAACCACAAGTCACTATTCATCTTCTTCCTGAGCATTGAAACTACTGAACACCAAACCACTGTCACTTCATTTCTCCTGTGCACTGAAGCCACAAGTCACTTATTCATCTTCCTCCTGCGCACTGAAGCCACTGAAGTCGTCCTCTTCAGTGTCGGAGTTGAGCAGCCTCAGATAATCTTCGTCACATACCTTTTCAGTCTCTGTTTTGGTGTTGCTCCAGTCACTCTCATCTCGAGGCAAAGTTACCTCTGAAGTTGTGCTGCTCTCCCCAGTCTCTCTGTTGGTGTGTTTTCCATTATGAGGGGGTGAGGGTGTAAAAATATTACCGTATTTTGCTGTTGTGCGTCTTGGGTTGCATGTGCTAAGAATAAAAACTGGCGCTTTCTCGTTTGCACTGACTCCCGCTGCCTGTCTCGTTTTTGCACTTCCTGCTAGAGCGCCCCCTGAGGGCTGAAGAAAAATTCATAGAAAAGCCGCATCTCTGTATAAGCCTCATGGTTCAAAGTGTGGGGAAAAAGTAGCGGCTTATGGTCCAGAAAATACGGTACTGACAATTTTATCATTAAAATTATTCAAAAAAGTCATCAGCACTAAGAGTTGGAGGGATGTAGGGATCTATGGCATTTTGGCTCTTGGTTAGCTGAGCCACAGTGTTAAAGAGAAATCTGTGGTTGTTTTTTTCTTCTATCAAGGATGAATAGTTCTGTCACCTAGCACTACGGAGAGATTTCTTGTAGCTGGTAAGGTTGGCATTCCAGGCTGAACATGATTCTTCTGTCTTATTTGCACGGCAGAGCCTTTCACAGGATCTAACTTTCTGTTTTAACTTACGGGTGTGGGAGCTGTACCATGGAGCTAATCTCCTATTTTTAATAGTTTTCTTTTTAAGAGGGGCTATGGAGTCAAGTGTTGACTGCAGTGATATTGCAGTACTACCAGCTAAAAGGTCTAATTCTAATGGATTCAAGTAATCAGTGCTGTCTGCTATATTGAGACATGGTAATAGAGTAAGTGCTGAAGGGATTAATTCTTTAAAGTGAGCCACGGCACTATCAGGTAAGTATCTGGTAACTATATTTCTGCTTGACGCTGTGAAATAGGATAGCACAAATTTGAACGTTATCAAACAGTGGTCAGTCAGTGTAGGATTTTGAGGGATGACAAGCAGCTCATCAATTTCTACACCATAGGCCAAGACCAGGTCAAGGGTGTGATTATGATGATGGGTTGGTTTACTAACACACTGAGAAAAACCAGTTGAATTTAAGAGGGAGAGAAATGCTACACTATGACTATCATTATCAACATCTACAGTATATACGAATATATATATATATATATATATACAGTATATATATATATATATATATATATATATATATATATATATATATATATATATATACTGTATATATATACTGTATATATATACTGTATATACAGTATATATATATATATATATATATATATATATATATATATATATATATATATACTGTATATATATACAGTATATACAGTATATATATATATATATATATATATATATATATATATATATATATATATATATGAATATTAAAGTCACCAGCTATGATAAACTTGTCTGATCTAAGAACTAAGGTTGTTAAGAACTCAGAGAATTTAGACATAAATTCAGCAAAAGAAGCACTGGGAGGGTGATATACTGTGGTAAATAAAATAGGCTGCTCTGGCCTCCAGGATGGGTGTGCTAAGCTAAAAATTAAGCATTCAAAAGAGTTACAATTTGAGTTTAGCTTAGGCTGAGGGTTCATTGGTAATGTGGATTCATATATTTCCCTGATGCCACCACCTCGGCCAGTGTTTCTAGGAATATGAATATCACCATAGCTGGTGGGGAAGGGGGGGGTGGCCTCATCGATAATAACAAAGTCATCGGGGCGTAGCCATGTTTTTGTGATACAGAGTATATTTATATTGTAATCCATGATCATATCATTAATTAAGGTCTTTATATGGATGCATATAAGGCATTATATGACAGAGATCTTATATCCAGCACTCTGCATTTAATTATTTTATTTAACTGTGGTAAATTAGTGGTTTTAATCTTTATTACATTATGTTGTATTTGTCTTGGGTTATAATGTTTTGGGTAACGGGAGACAGACACAATCTCTATGGGGTTATGAAAAGACTGATCTAAACAGAGAGAATTATTTGGATTAATAGGTAGTGAGGGCCACAATTTTTTTTCCTCACTTCCCAAGGATCAGATTTGCATGTAAACCTAATGGGGGGGGGGGGGGTCTTATTTCCTGCAAACTTAAAAGTTTCACAATTAAAACTGAAAATGAAAATGAAAATAAAAGCTAGTCAGTGTTATATCACATTAGAATTAAAATTACTGATAAAATTTTATTTGCCCTACAACGGACTGGTGAGCTGTCCAGCAAGTACCCTGAGGTTCCTACTCACAGATGTGGTGATTTAAAACAAAAGAAACCACAATAGTGGATGTGCAATGTTTGTTATCAATCTTTTCTTGGGGGCTTTGTGCACTGAAGTGTTTGATGGTTCATTTTTTATTCAGCTAAATGCACTTTGTGATGGGCCAAGGTCAGTTATGACCAGGATGTAGCATATTTTATTTCAAAAGGGAAACAAATGTTAATGCTACTAACAGTGCACACTGAGATTTTATGCACTTTGAGATATGCCTAAGATGTGACCAAAATGGTTATTTACAGAATTTTATTTTTTTTCATTATATTTATTTAACTAACTAACTACTAACTAACCTGCACTTATATAGCGCTTTTCTAGTCACAAAGACCACTCAAAGCGCTTTCATTAATACTAACCCTCTATTCTAAGGGCCTATAGGAAACAGATATCTAGGGACAATTTAGAACAGCCAATTAACCTAACATGCATGTCTTTGGCATGTGGGAGGAAACCGGAGAAATCCCGGAGTAAACCCACGCAACACGGGGAGAACATGCAAACTCCATACAGATCACTGTTGGTCGGGGGCTGGGATCGAACCCACGATCCCAAGATCCCCACAATCCCCCGGCCAAGGGTAAACTGTGCTGCCGCAGTGCTAACCACTGCGCCACCGTGCAGCCCATTTAATTGTTGTTTAGAGGAAAAAAATTCTACTACTTCAAGTTCTGTCAGCCCCAGCATGGTTATTGTGTTTTTATGCACCTTTGATGTGCCAAGTACACATTTAAAACCAAGACAACCCAAGCTATCCGGTCTCTATACGACTGTTGTGAGAGTTTGGTTCATACTGCCAACACTGAAGTCAGACTCATTCCCAGTGAGAGTTGGACTCCGTGAGGGCTGCCCTTTGTCACCGATCCTGTTCATTATTTTATAGATAGATAGATAGATAGATAGATAGATAGATAGATAGATAGATAGATAGATAGATAGATAGATAGATAGATAGATAGATAGATAGAAAAAACAAATGACAAGTGCAATAAAAGTAACAGCATACAGTGCTCGAAAGGGAGAAGGAAGAAGTGAACACTTATTAACTCCAATTCCTCTTTTCCATAAATACAACCCATGTGAAATATATACAAATTACCTCATTTAAAACCCCAGGTAGACAATTAACTATATTTTGTACATATCAACATTGACACCCATCCATCCCAACATACATATAGCCCATACATCAAAACCCAGCCCCAAACAACACAGATATACACAGTACTGTCCCACCCACCATTCCATAGTGTCCCAGAGTGAGCATAGTGAATCGCACATATGAATACTACCCTTCTAACATATATCCTTTCAGCAAATAATGTTTATACTTCTTTTTGAATTGATTTCTGTTTGTACATAGTTTCGGTTCCGGCTCCAGACTGTTCCACAAATCCACCCCACAGACAGATATGCACAGACTTTTCTTGGTTGTTCGTATCTTGGGTTTTGTAAAGTTTAAGACTCCTCTCAAATTATGATCATTGTCTCTTTTTTTAAATATTTTTTGTATATTAGTTGGGTGTTGATTATTAATTGCCCTGTACATGACTTGTGCTGTCTTAAATTTAACTATATCGATGAACTTTATGACATGTGACTTTAAAAACAATGAATTGGTATGGTCTCTATATCCCACATTATTTATTATCCTTATAGCTCTTTTTTGTAATGTGCATATTGACTGTAGGTTGGTCTTGTAGGTGTTTCCCCAGACTTCCACACAGTAGTTAAGATAAGGTAAAAACAGTGAATTGTACAGTAAGACCAATGATTTATAGTCCAAGATGTGTCTTGTCTTCCCCAGTATGCCTATACATTTTGCTAACTTGGCCCGGATGTGACTGATGTGAGGTTTCCAGCAGATTTTATTGTCTAGCGTCACCCCCAGAAACGTATTTTCCTGTACTGTTTCTATTCTGGTATCATCTATCGTTACCATTATTTCATGATTTATTTTATAATTTCCAAACAACATAATCTTTGGGTTTTTTTTCAGATTTAGAGATAATTTATTTTTGTTGAACCACTGCGTTAACTTTTTCATTTCAGTTGTGACCACCTCTAAAACCTGCTGCAAATTCTCACCAGTGCAAAGGATATTTGTGTCACCCGCAAACAAAATAAATTTCAGAATTTTTGATACTTAGCATATGTCATTTATATACTGGCTGTCTGCAAGGAGGTTGTGTTTTTCAATGAAATCATCCAGCCTCTTAGTGAAGATTTTTTCAAGTATTTTGGAGAATTGTGAGAGTAAAGAGACTGGCCTGTAATTTGTGAAACAATGACTGTCTCCTGTTTTGTATAGAGGTATTACTTTTGCTATTTTCATTTTGTCTGGAAATGTACCAGTTTGAAATAACAGGTTACAGATGTGGGTGAGTGGCTTAACAATTCCTTCAATTACCTTTTTCACTATTGTCATGTCAATTTCATTCCAGTCCGTTGATTTTTTTTGTTCTTAAATTTACTCACAGTCTCAATAATTTCCTTTTCAGTAACTGCACCCAAAAAGATTGTGTTTGGATTTCTATCTTCTATTTCATTTCCAGAACCACTGTTGTTTGTTTCTGGTGTCACTATTGATTTTGTTAATTCAGGAACAACATTTACAAAAAAATTATTGAAACCACTGACCACATCCTCCATATTATTTATCAAATTGTCATTTTCAATAAAATATTCTGGATAATTAGCATTCTTAGATCGGTTACTAATAATCCCATTGAGTACTTGCCATATTCCTCTTAAGTTATTTTTATTATCCTCTAATATTCTGTTGCAATATTCTTTCTTACAGGTCCTCATTATAGTAGTAAGCTTATTTTTATATCTTTTATATTTGATCTCAGCTTCCACTGCACTTAATGAATTGTTTATATAATGTATTCTTCTTTTTACATGCATTTATTAACCCCTTGGTGACCCAAGGAATAGTTTTCTTTTGTTGTCTGTCACTGTATTGTTTTATAGGACAGTTTTTATTGTACAATGATTGAAATATTTGTAAAAAATTATCATATGCTTTATTTATATCATTTTCATCACAAACTATCTTCCAGTCTTGCATTAATAATTCCTTTGTCAGTAAATACATAGATTCTTCAGTTCTTATTCTTTTATATTTAATATTTTTGGTATACTTTTTCTTCCTATAATCACATTGATAGACAACAAAAATCGGCAGGTGGTCACTGATATCATTCAATAAAAGCCCACTCCTGATATTCTTTTCCATAATGTTTGTGAATATGTTATCTATTAGTGTGGCACTGTGTGACGTGATTCTGCTAGGTCCGGTAATTGTTGGATGTAAGCCCATACTGTACATTGTGTTGATAAATTCTTCTGTCAAACTATGTTGTTTTGAGTTCATCAGATCTATATTGAAATCCCCACAGATGAACATAACTTTATGAGTTAGTTTTGCAGACATTTTTTCCATCCAGTCCTTAAATAAGTCAGTTTGATCCAGGTGTTCTATATCCACAGCTCACTACTATATTCTTCACATTGTCCAGACAGATTTCTATTGTAATACATTCAAATAAGTCATCCACAGTTACTGCCAAATTTTCAACAACCTTGTATTTCAATCACTTGTCAACATAAATTGCAACTCCTCCTCCTTTTTTCACTTTTCTATTTATACCAAGTCCGAGTTCCACCCTATGCAGGACATACTGAATGCACTGAGGAGCTCATTTAGCAGTAGACTACATCATCCTAGGTGCGTGACCAAGAGGTTTCGGAGGTCCTTCCTACCTACGGCTGTCAGACTGTATAACCTAAGCAGGGCTGCTCGCAGAGATAGCAAAAAAACGTGACGACCTAATAGTATTGAATGCAAAAGACGCAAAAGACTTACACAAATATCAGTCGCTATGGAGGGTGACAATACAGTATGTATGGGTACATATTCATACCATGTAGGGTAACTAAATAGACGGTTATTGTGGTCTATATTAATCATATATTCCATAACCTACATATGTTGAAGCATGTGAGAATGTTTGGTGATTACATATGTAAGGCGACTTCACACCTCAGAACAGGACAAAGAGTCTCAGCCGCCAGTGAAGATCAAAGAGCTTCCCAGGCACTGTGGTGGAGACCGGAGGAGCTGCCCTGACCCCCCAGGGCCATGAGGAGGAGTACGAAGACAACGGGGGGATTAAGATAATGAGGGATGTCAGCTTTTGACATGCATGTCTTTTGTTATGTGCAAGTATAAGTTCATAGAGCCGAAGTTGTTCGCTCTCTTTTTCCTTCTTCTGCTGCTGCACTAGGATGAGACTTGTTAGAGGAGCTGATAATAAACTTTGGTTTATATATCACATCGCCTCGTTCTTCCAAGCTCTTCTACAGTTATGCTGTTTATTCCATCTAGCTACAATGCTCCGCACTGTGTGTATATATATTTATATATTTATGTGTACATTTGTATACTCACAGCTCTTATTTTCTTATCTTCTAAATTATTGCTCTGAGTGTTGCTATCCCTGTGCTGTTGCAATCCTGGAATTTCCCCATTGTGGGAGTAATAAAGGCTTATCTTATCTTATCTTATCTTATCTTTTCTTATCCATGGTAAAATCCACTCCTTTCTCTTCACTGAGCCACGTCTCTGATATTGCCACTATATTGATCGGCTCTTTAAACTGATGTAAATAATCTTTAATGTTATTAAAGTTGGCATAGAGACTTCTGCTGTTGAAGTGGATCATAGAAATATTGAAATCAGATGTGACCATTATGCTAAACTGTCCATCCGCGTAGTAACTACAGTCATTATTGATGGAGCTAAATAAATTATTATCAGGGTCTACGTCCCTACGTCCTGTGGGTTGTGATCCATATATTCAAAAACTTTCAGTTTTTATGGACAGGATTTCTAGGCACAGCCAGGGAACGGAGGGTGTCATGCTTGGTGACCACAGGATCTCATCTCTGTTGTTTGAACGAGATCCCGGATACAAGCTGCTGAAATGACCTTTCTCCATAGGATTGCTGGACTCACCCGCAGAGATAAGGTGAGAAGTTCAGTCATCCGGGAGAGGCTCAGAGTAGAACCGCTGCTCCTCCACATTGAAAGGAGTCAGTTGAGGTGGTATGGGCATCTGATCAGGATGCCTCCTGGACGCCTCCCACTTGAGGTGTTTTGGGCACGTCCCACTAGGAGGAGACCCCGGGGCAGACCCTGGACTCGCTGGAGAGACTATGTCTCCCAGCTGGTCTGGGAACGTCTTGGTATGAAGAGCTGGAGCAGGTGGCGGGGGAAAGGGAAGTCTGGGCTTCTCTGCTCAAACTGCTGCCTCCGAGACCTGGACCTCCAGAAAAGCGGTAGAAGATGGATGGATGGATGGACAGATATGGTAATTTATGGGTCATTATTGGTTGTGACATTTTCTACCCTTAGTTGATCAATCTCTCCTCATGCATCGTCACCTGATCGTGGTGGGGGGGTTTGCGTGCCCCAGTGATCCCAGGAGCTATGTTGTCCGGGGCAATTTACCTCTGATAGGGTCACCCAAGACAAACTGGTCCTGGGTGAAAGGCCAGACTAAGAACGATCCAACAGACTCTCATGATAAATTCTATATCAAGGATTCAGTGTACCCCGCCCGGTATGGGGTTACCGGGGCCCCACCCTGGAGCCAGGCCTGGGGGAGGGGCTCAAAGGCTAGCGTCTGGTGGTCGGATTTACACCCATGGGACCCGGCCGGGCTCAGCCCGAAGGAGTTACATGGGTCCGCCCTCCTGTGAGCTCACCACCTGCAGGAGGGATCATGGGGGTCCGGTGCTATGTGGATTAGGTGGCGGTCAAAGGCGGAGACCTTGGCGGACTGATCCCAAGCTTTCTAAACTGGCTTTTGGTACGTGGAATGTCACCTCTCTGGTGGGGAAGGAGCCTGAGCTGGTGTACGAGGTTGAGAGATACCGGCTAGATATAGTCGGCCTCACCTCAACACACATCTCCAGTTCTGGAACCAGTCTCCTGGAGAGGGGCTGGAGCTTGGCCTTTTCTGGAGTTGCCCCGGGCGAGAGGCGACGAGCAGGGGTGGGTATTCTTGTATCCCCCCACCTTGCTGCCTCTATATTGGAGTTTTCCCCGGTGGACGAAAGGGTTGCTTCCCTGCACCTTCGGGTTGGGAAACAGGTCCTGACCATCATTTGTGCCTATGCACCAAATGATGTTAAGATAAGATAAGATAAGATAAGATAAGCCTTTATTAGTCCCACAACGGGGAAATTCCAGGATTGCAACAGCACAGGGATAGCAACACTCAGAGCAACAATCAGAAGGCAAGAAAAAAAAAAAAAAAAAAAAAAAAAAAAAACAAGCAAGCAAGAGCAGCTAATATACATATGTACGTATTACTATAAAATATATATATATACACACACACACAGACACACAGTGCAGAGCATTGTAGCTGGATGGAATAAATATATGAATATATGAACACACAGTGCAGAGCATTGTAGCTAGATGGAATAAATATGTAAATATATAAACACCCACAGTACGGAGCATTGCAGCTAGGTGGAATAAATATGCAAGTATATAAACACACACAGTGCGGAGCAATGTAGCTAGATGGAATAATATGTAGATATATAAATATATAAACACACCCAGTGCTGAGCATTGTAGCTAGATGGAATAAATATGTAAATATATAAACACACACAGTGCAGAGCATTGTTGCTAGATGAAATGAAACAGCATAACCGTCTACTTAGTTATCCTACATGGTATGATTATGTGCCCATACATATTCTCACCCTCCATAGCGACCGGTAAGTTCCTAGTTGTATGCCGGAGGGGACCATTGTGTAAGTCTATTGCATCTTTTGCATTCAAAAAACTATTAGTTTGTTACGTCTTTTTGCTATCTCTGCGAGCAGCCCTGCTTAGGTTGTACAGCCTGACAGCCGTTGGTAGGAAGGACCTACGAAACCTCTCGGTTGTGCACCTGGGATGATGTAGTCTGCTGCTAAATGAGCTCCTCATTGCATTCAGTATGTCCTGCATAGGGTGGAACTCGGACTCCAGCAGAGATGACAGTTTAGCCACCGTCCTTCTCTCTCCTATCTCCTCCATCGGATCAAGGCGCTGCCCCAGGACAGAGCTAGCTTTCTTAATCAGTTTGTTCAGTCTCTTCCTATCGGCTGCAGTAATGCCACTGCCCCAGCAGACCACTCCAAAAGTGATGGCTGATGCCACCACCGTGTCATAGAATGACTTCAGCAGCGCCCCTTGTACACCAAAAGACCTGAGTCTCCTCAGCAGGAACAGCCTGCGCTGTCCCTTCTTGTAGAGTGCATCAGTATTGTGTGACCAGTCTAGTTTATTGTTCAGATGAATACCCAGGTACTTATAGGATGTCACCATCTCGATGTTTCAGAGTACCCACCCATTTTGGAGTCTGTGACTGGGGTGCTGGAGGGTGCTCCTCTTGGAGACCCCATTGTCCTACTGGGGGACTTCAATGAGCACGTGGGCAACGACAGTGAAACCTGGAGGGGGGTGATTGGGAGGAACGGCCTGCCCGATCTGAACCCGAGTGGTGTTCAGTTATTGGACTTCTGTGCTAACCACAGTTTGTCCATAACAAACACCATGTTCAAGCATAAGGGTGTCCATATGTGCACTTGGCACCAGGACACCCTAGGTCGCAGGTTGATGATCGATTTTGTTATCGTGTCATCAGACCTGCAACCGTATGTCTTGGACACCCGGGTAAAGAGAGGTGCAGAGCTGTCAACTGATCACCACCTGGTGGTGAGTTGGATCCGATGGCAAGGGAGGAAACCATTCAGACCTGGTAGACCCAAACGTATAGTGAGGGTGTGCTGGGAACGTCTGGCTGAGGCCCCTGTCCGGGAGGTCTTCAACTCCCACCTCCGGAAGAACTTCAACCACATTCCGAGGGAGTCTGGAGACATGGAGTCTGAATGGGCCATGTTCTCCACCTCTGTTGTTGAAGCGGCGGCCCAGAGCTGCGGCCGCAAGGTGGTCGGTGCATCTCGTGGTGGCAACCCCCGAACCAAGTGGTGGACACCAGTGGTGAGGGGGGCCATTAAGCTGAAGAAGGAGTCCTATCAAGCTTGGTTGGCTTGTGGGACTCCCGAAGCAGCTGAGGTGTACCGGCAGGCCAAGCGGAGTGCAGCTCGGGTGGTTGCTGAAGAAAAAACCCGGGTATGGGAGGAGTTCGGTGAGGCCATGGAACAAGACTTTCGGTCGGCCTCAAAGAGATTCTGGCAAACTGTCCGGCGGCTCAGGAGGGGTAAGCAGCTCCCTGTCCACACTGTGTATGGTGCGGATGGGACACTGTTGACTTCGACTGGGGATATCGTCGGGCGGTGGAAGGAATACTTCGAGGATCTCCTCAATCCCACTGATACGCCTTCCACAGAGGAAGCAGGGTTTGGGGATGGGGGGGATGACTCGCCTATCACAGGAGCTGAGGTCGCCAAGGTGGTTAAAAATCTCCTTGGTGGCTGGGCCCCAGGGGTGGACGAGATTCGCCCTGAGTACCTCAAGGCCCTGGATGTTGTTGGGCTGTCATGGTTGACACTCCTCTGCAACATTGCGTGGAGGTCGGGGGCAGTGCCTTTGGCATGGCAAACCGGGGTGGTGGTTCCTCTCTTCAAAAAAGGGGACCGGAGGATGTGCTCCAACTTTAGAGGGATCACACTCCTCAGCCTCCCTGGGAAGGTCTATGCCAAGGTACTGGAGGGGAGAGTCCAGCCGTTGGTCAAACCTCGGATTCAGGAGGAGCAATGTGGTTTTTGTCCTGGCCGTGGCACATCGGACCAGCTCTTTACCCTCTCGAGAATTCTTGAGGGTTCATGGGAGTTTGCCCAACCAGTTTACATGTGTTTTGTGGACTTGGAGAAGGCATTTGACCACGTCCCTCGTGGTTTTTTGTTGGGGGGTGCTTCGGGAGTATGGGGTATCGGGCTTGTAGTTACGAGCTATTCGGTCTCTGTACGACTGTTGTGAGAGTTTGGTTCGTATTGCCAACACTCGGTCGGAGTCATTCCCAGTGAGAGTTGGACTCCGCCAAGACTGCCCTTTGTCACCGATCCTGTTCATAATTTTTATGGACAGGATTTCTAGGCGCAGCCAGGGAATGGAGGGTGTCATGCTTGGTGACCACAGGATCTCATCTCTGTTGTTTGCAGATGATGTTGTCCTGCTGGCTTCATCCAGCAATGACCTACAGCTCTTGCTGGGACAGTTTGCCACTGAGTGTGAAGCGGCTGGGATGAGAATCAGCACCTCCAAGTCCGAGTCCATGGTCCTCAGCCGGAAAAAGGTGGATTGTCCTCTCTGGGTTGGGGACAGGCTCCTGCCCCAAGTGGAGGACTTTAAGTATCTTGGGGTCTTGTTCACGAGTGAGGGGAAAATGGAGCTAGAGATTGACAGACGGATCGGAGCAGCATCTGTAGTGATGCGGACGTTGTACCGGTCTGTTGTGGTGAAGAGGGAGCTGAGTTCTAAGGCAAAGCTGTCGATTTACCAGTCAATCTACGTTCCTACTCTCACCTATGGTCACGAGCTTTGGGTAATGACCGAAAGAACGAGATCGCGGATACAAGTAGCTGAAATGAGCTTTCTCCGTAGGATTGCTGGACTCACCCTCAGAGATAGGGTGAGGAGCTCAGTCATCCGGGAGAGGCTCAGAGTAGAACCGCTGCTCCTCCACATTGAAAGGAGTCAGTTGAGGTGGTTTGGGCATCTGATTAGGATGCCTCCTGGACGCCTCCCACTTGAGGTGTTTCAGGCACGTCCCTCTGGGAGGAGACCCTGGGGCAGACCCAGGACTCGGTGGAGAGACTATGTCTCCCAGCTGGTCTGGGAACGACTTGGTATCCTCTCTGAAGAGCTGGAGCAGGTGGCTGGGGAGAGGGAAGTCTGGGCTTCTCTGCTTGAACTGTTGCCTCCGCGACCCGGACCTCCGGAAAAGCGGTAGAAGATGGATGGATGGATGGATGGATAGTTGATCAATATATTCACTCTGTTTTAAGATCTATGTAAATTTTTTTGCTCAAGTTTTTTTTTTCCCGCCCATTAAGCACATAATTGGGGGATCATCCGGGTTTCAACCCAGGAGTTGTATCAAAATTAATCTGGATATTTACTGGAATATAATCTGAATTTATGAGCCATGAATGAGACATTTTTTGGCTGTAACATTTGCCAACCTTTGTGGATTCTTTTTCAACCAGGGTTCTCTGGAATGTTCAGGTTTGGCTGTGACATTTTCCATCCTTAGTTGATCAATACATTCACTCTGTTTTAAGATCTGTGTTAATTTGTTATGCTAAAGTTCTTCCCAGGCAATTAAGCACATAATTGGGGGCTTTTCTGGGATTCAAACCAGCAGTTCTAATAAAATAATTTATATCATTATTGGAATTTAATATGAATGATTACTTGCAACATTTTCTGCCCTTAGTTGATCAATAAATTCACTGTTTTAAGATCTAAGTCAATTTCTCACAATAAAGTGTCTCCCCAACCATTTAACACATAACTGGGGCTTGTCCGGGATTTCAGACTTGCAGTTGTAACCTTAGTAAATCCCTGTGAATTCAGCCCAGTAAATAGAACAGAGATTTAAGGCCACAGTGTGAAACAAATCTGCAAATAAAAACAGCTCAGATAAACAGAAAAAAAATCAAAACATCTAAAATATGTTCCACATTATTAAATATATTTAAAAATCTGAATATTTCCATGCCCTTTCCGCTTCCATAATATGTCAGACTTGGACTGAATTAACCGTAGCGATGCCTCAGCTAAACTCACATCATTAAAACCTAAACGAGGCTCTGCAGCTCTCAGCAGTTTACCCGTTAAATGTTCATTACTTCGTTTAAATTTAATATACAATATGTTCCACAGGCTTTATCTTTGCCAAAAGATGCTATTTTATAAGCCAACAAGGCTTTAAATATGAAGACCACAGAGGACACAATTTTCTGATTTTTAATTGCACAGCGCCACACCACTTTGCACCATCCAGCGGTGGCGGCATTAGCGGATGGCAGTCAAGCCGCAGCAGCACCAGGTAAAAATCAAACCACCACCAAATTCTGAGCCAGCCAAGAAGACGACAGTCCACCCCTCCCCCCGTCCCGTGGGCAGAGACCTGTGGCGCCTGTGATTCTTCCCCGCTGCCGCCGTGGTCCTGAAACTCCATCGAGAAACGAAGCCCAAAGCTGAGGAACCCCCGGTGACAGCAGAGAGGACCCCACCACAGCGCACCATCCCACAGAGGACTGAGAGTCTGCAGCTGCCGAAACAAAAGCGGGCGCGGTGAGTTGAAAAAAGACGGAAAACTTCTATGAAGGAAACAGATGTTCACACGTACTCTAGAGACACAATTTTGGCACTGAATAAGGAGGGGTAAAAAATCTGGTATCACAATACTCTATTGTGATATAGCAATATTTGAAGAATCATTATCATGGTTGTACTGCACCGGGACCCAAATACCATGATTGTATTGTACTGTAAGGTCCCTCATGATTCCCAGCCCTAACCAACTGCCATATCAGACATTTACACAAGAAAAAAAAAATGTCAGAAACATTACAACCAGACAGTCAGTGACGGTGGAGCTCATTCTGGTCTGACGAAATCACCCCGGGAGCGGCAAGATCTCCTGACCTTTGACCTTGACCTGGATGCAGACGGACCTGAGGATCATTGTGAGTGAGCTTGGCTATAATCTGGGCAAATGCCTAGGAGAAGTGATGATTCCTGTGAAAGGTGGACAGATGACGGACACCACGTCAGCTCATTAGCCCCTTCCTGTAAAAACTCGTTGAAGGTGAACTCAAACTTTTAAGTGAAACACTTTTCAAACACTGAATGCTGCGCAGACAAATTTAAATACATACATTTACACATTGGCTGAGGGGGCGGAACATTTGTGTGTTCTGATTTATAATCAGAAACGGCTCTGATTATCATCCTCTGAGCCGAGATAAGTGACAGAGAAAAGAAAAAAGGAGACGAGAAAACACAAAAATAGGTGATTAAAGAAGAGAGAATGAAGATGGAATAACGAGAAACGAAGTGAGGAGAGCACAGCAGCATGGCTGGGCGGTGACTGGAGAAAACTCCGAAAGAATAAAGAGGGGAAAGTGTGAGGAGGATTGAGGAGAGCAGAGATGGCAGATGGATTTATTTGAACTTAAACCTGCAGAGAATAAGTCGGCGAGCTGCAGAAACTCACAAACATCCTCCACAAACACCAGCGGCTCCACAGACGAGACCAGGAGACGGAACACATTTACACTTCTATCAGGCACAGACACAGCTTCATTTTATTAACATATAACAGAGAATGTGAGACATAATTTAAAGGTCAGCTTCTCGTTTTATTTAAACACATATGCAGAATATTCCATCCACCCTGAACGTTAGCGTGGCTCGTAGGTAAACAGTTCTTCAAACGAGAGGCAAAGGCTTCCAGTTATCTTTGGGGTGTTTATTGCCTCTCTAATGAAGGCAGAACCACAAAAACAACAAAACACAGTTAAAATAGGAATTCAGTCACACAGTGTATATCTGATACCCACATGCATCCAATACAACCACCTGAACAGAGTGGGGAAATAATTAGCATTTATCCCACTAGCCTAATGCTAACATATAATGGAAATTCCCATAGATGGGCTAAGAAATTAGCATTAACCCCTTAACCGTATCAAACATGGCTGCAGAGATCGATTTAACTTTATTCAGTATAAACACAATGTTTTCTGTGCTCTATAAAACTACTAGAAGCGTTTATTTCTGTACTGCTTAGGGCTGCACCCGTCCTGTAAAATACAGTATCATCCAGGGCTGTGCGATATGACGATATATATCGGATGACGATATAAAAACGTCTATTGTTTCATAGAATGCTCTATCGTTTACATCATTATTTAAAATGCACATATCCCCGGAGCTCCTCACATTACTTGTCAGCACCCCGCCACTTTCCCGCGGTGCGCGCAGCGTGTGCGGTGTGTGGCTAGGTCAAGTAGCTGCTACTCCTTTTTGTGGGGGATGTGGGACCGTTTCCCATCATGCTGCATCAGAGAGGATAGTCCGCTAACCTGGTTTTAACAGGAGGTAAGTAACGCTAACACCATGTCTAATTTTAAAGCGGCAAATGCTAAATGATGCTAAGCTGTGCTAATTGGAAACATTATAGTGTATCAGACCATCATAAATTACTGCTGAGTTTCTTAGTTTTGTCTGAAAAAATTTTATTAAAGCCGCAAAAGTGCATGATGGTGGCACATACAGGCAAAATAAATAATAAATGAATTAAAATGGGTTGGAGGAGCAAAGTGGCTGTTAATGTAATTTATTTGATTTCTAATAATTTTACTTAGTCAACAGCAATAATGAATAAAGTTAAAGTCATCACATGAATTTTATTAAATTACCTTTGTGTCTTTGATTTTCAGATCAAGACCAATCTTTAATATGTTTACTAAGAAGCAAACAGTTTAAATCAGGCCAGAATGGCAGGCTGCAGGCTGTATATCTACACTGTGGGTTATATTGTTCATATATCCCTACCTACATATGTATAGACTTAAGAGGAAGGTTTAGAGATTACACATGGGGTTTGACCTCACGTCTCAGAGCAGGACAATAAGTCTTCACCACCGGCAGAGATCAGATAGGAGACGCAGCGGTGGAGACCCGATCGACATCCTGACCCCGCAGGGTCAGGTGGAGGAGACGGAGACACAGCGGTGGAGACCCGACCGATGTCCTGACCCCACAAGGTCAGGTGGAGAAGAGAGAGGACAATAGAGGGATTAACATCGAGGTGTGAAGTCGGCTTTTGATGTGTGGTGTATAAGTATGGAGGACTGACTGCGCTCAGTCTCTTTTCTGCTTCTGCATTGAGATGAGACATGTTAGGGACTGGAAGCCGACAATAAAACTGATTTATAAAATCACTTCGCTTCCTTATTTCAAGTTCCCTACATTGGTGACCAGACGTGAGAATGGACCAAAGACGTCCTCCCGCTACAGGCTCGTCAGCAAGCGCCGTCGCCAACACAGACAGGGGAACGGATGGAAGACGTTCCCCCACAGCAGAATCGTCGGAGGCGGCACAACCAAGCGCCGTCCCCAACCCTGTCATGAGAACGGAGGAAAGGCGTTCTCGCGCTGCAGACTCGTCAGAGGCGGCCCAAGCAAGTACCGTTGCCGTCAAACTCCCAGAGTTCTGGCAAAATGACCCGAACTCGTGGTTCCAGCAGGCTGAGGCTCAGTTTGCACTGGCGGGGGTTACGGCGGACGAGACCAAATTTTACCACATCGTCGCCAGACTCGATGCCGCCACAGCACGATGCGCGCGGAGCGTGATACAACAGCCGCCCGCCAACGACAAATACAAGGAACTGAAGGCGACCCTCATCGAGAGTTTCGTCCCCTCGGCCGAGGAAAGGGCCGGGAGAATACTGGCGATTTACGGCCACGGGGGGCGCTGACCGATGGCCCTCATGGAGGACATGCTGCAGCTGAGGGAGGCAGATAACGACAACTTCCTCTTTCAACACATCTTCCTCAGCACTCTGCCGACGCACATGAGAGGGATCCTGGCCAACATGCGGTGTAAGACCCAGCAGGACTTCTGCGCGCTTGCCCGAGAAGCGCAGCGGCTCATCAACTCCTGCGGCGAGCAGATTGCCACAGCAGCATCGGCAGATCTCGGTGTGGAAGCCCAGAGCATCGGAGAATCACAGGCGACGGAGCAGAACCTGCCCACTCTGGCAGCGACGCGACCAAGGCGCAGCAAACGGGATAACCTCTGCTACTACCATCGACGTTTCACCGAGAGGGCATAAAAATGCGTGCCCCCCTGCAGTTTCAAGAGCTCGGGAAAACTGCAAAGCCGGGATCCGTTAGCAGCTACGGCTCTCGGCGAGACAAACAAGCTGCTCTACGTGACTGACGGACGCTCCAGGAGACAGTTCCTCATCGACACCGGAGCTCAGGTGAGCTTCATCACCCCGTCCTATGCAGACCGGGCAACAGGACCCCGTGGAAATGGAGCGATGACAACTAACGGCTCGATCATTGACACCTTTGGTGAAAGAAACCTGCCTCTGTTCATTCACGGCCACAACTATAGATGGACCTTTATTATAGCGGCGGTGAGTTTTAACTTGTTGGGTGCTGATTTTTTATGTGCACATGGGTTGTTAGTCGATCTTGCAAACAGACGCTTGGTTAACGCACTCATTTTCTTCTATCCCCTGTTCAGCTCGAGTGTCCCCACCACCCGTGCAGGCCAGCGTCGCCACAGCAGGAGGTAAGTTTGACCAACTCCTCACCCAATTTCCAGCACTCACAGTTCCCAAATTTTCGGCAACAGTAGCGAAACACGGGGTGGAACACTTCATCCCCACAACAGGCCCACCTGTTTTCGTTAAAGCTCGGTGCTTAGACGCGAACAAGCTTGCCATAGCACGCGACGAGTTTGCCAGCCTGGAAAAACTGGGCATTATTCGGTGCTCGAAAAGCCCCTGGGCATCACCACTACATATGGTCCCGAAAACCGACGGTTCCTGGAGACCCTGCGGTGATTACCACAGATTAAACAATGCGACAGCGCATGACCGCTACCCAATCCCTCACATTCAGGATTTTTCACTACATCTGGCGGGTGCGCGCATTTTTTCTAAAATAGACCTGGTCCGCGGCTACCACCAAGTTCCGGTTCGACCTGAAGACGTCCCTAAAACGGCTGTAATAACCCCTTTTGGCGTTTTTGAATTTTTGCGAATGCCTTTTGGCTTCAAAGGCGCTGCACAAACTTTTCAGCATATGATGGACGCTGTGTTACGTGACCTTCCTTTTGTGTTCGTCTACCTCAACGATATTCTGGTAGCCAGTACGTCGGAGGAAGAACACGAACAACACCTCACTACCGTTTTTCAGAGGCTAGAAGAGCACGGATTAATAATTAACCCGGCCAAATGCCGATTCGGCGTGTCGCAGATTGATTTTTTGGGACACAGGGTCTCACCAGAGGGAGCAGTCCCTCTGCCGGACAAAGTGCGCGCAGTAACAAATTTCCCCCGACCACAAACGGTCAGATCGCTGCAGGAGTTTCTAGGAATGGTAAATTTTTACAACCGTTTCCTCCCCCATGCAGCTCAACTCATGCAGCCTCTATATGCCACGCTTAGAAAACAAAAGCCCTCCAACGCGGTGGAATGGTCTCCGGAGCAGGAATGCGCATTCGCAGAAGTAAAAAAAGCACTTGCGGATGCCGCATTGTTGGTCCACCCCGACCCCTCTGCCCGCATAGCGCTGACTACAGACGCTTCAAACCTGGCCATAGGGGCGGTCGTGGAACAACATGTTGACGGAGTTTGGCAACCGTTAGCATTTTTTAGCAAATCTTTAAACGAAACCGAGCGCAAATACAGCACTTTCGACAGAGAGCTGCTAGCGCTTCATTTATCCATCCGCCATTTCCAATTCTGGCTGGAAGGGCGGTGCTTCACGGCTTTTGTAGACCACAAACCACTCACTTTTGCGATGTCAAAAATTTCAGAACCGTGGTCAGGCCGTCAACAAAGGCAGCTAGCCGCAATTTCGGAGTTTACCACAGACATCCGACACGTGGCAGGAAAATTTAATCTGGTGGCAGATTGCCTCTCCCGCGCTGTGACATTGTCAGGACACGCGGAAGCAGATTATACTGCCGCAGCTGCGGAGCGCATGGCCAACGCAGACGCGCATGCGGCCCCAATTCCCGTAGGGATAGATTACGCGGCCATGGCAGCAGAACAAAGCAATGACGCGGACGTGCGCGCACTCCAGTCTGGACCAACAGGGTTAAGGCTGGAGGAAAGGGGCTTGCGTGACGGTGTGCCCCCCCTAATCTGCGACGTGTCAACCGGTCGACCCCGTCCGGTAGTTCCAGCTACGTGGCGCCGCCGCGTTTTTGACTCGGTGCACTCCCTCGCGCGCCTCGGTGAAATTGGTCGCGGAGAAGTTTGTTTGGCCAGGCCTGCGTAAAAACGTAAAAGAGTGGGCGAGAACTTGCATGTCTTGCCAGCGCGCCAAAATTCACAAGCACACCAAAGCCCTTTTGGAGCCCTTCCGGATCCCAGCCAGGAGGTTTGACCACGTGCACGTCGACCTCGTAGGCCCACTACCGTCATCTCAAGGGTTCACACACCTTTTAACAATGGTTGACCGGACCACTCGCTGGCCAGAAGCGGTCCCGCTGACGTCAACCACAGCTGCAGAAGTCGCTCGCGTTTTTTTCACGACCTGGGTGGCGCGTTTCGGCGTCCCGTCTGACATCACGTCAGATAGGGGGCCTCAATTTGTCTCAGAGCTCTGGTCAGCCATGGCCAGCAGTTTAGGAGCGACAATTCATCGCACCACCGCGTATCACCCTCAGGCTAACGGTTTATGCGAGCGCTTTCATAGGTCTTTAAAGGCTGCCCTCAGAGCCTCACTGACGGATGCAGATTGGGTAAATAAACTTCCCTGGGTTTTATTAGGGTTGTGTTCTGCGCCTAAGGAGGACCTAGACGCCTCCCCGGCAAAATTAGTTTTCGCACAGCCTCTCAGGCTCCTGGGTGAGTTCTTACCAGAACATCCAGAGCCCGGGCGCCTCCCACCCCTGAGGCCACTAAGCAGCACAGGACCGGACATGCTCCCCGGACCCATACATCACTCTTTTCCGCGGGTTTTTGTTCCCCAAGCTTTGAAAAACGCCAAGTTTGTTTTTGTTAGGCACGAAGCTTTAAAGCCAACCCTCCGCCCACCGTACGATGGGCCATACAGAGTGCTGGAACCTGGTGATAAGCATTTTGTGCTGGATTTAGGGGACAGAAGAGAAACAGTCAGTATTGACAGACTTAAACCTGCCTTCATGTTGAGTGACGAGCCTGCACGAGTGGCGAGAGCACCTAGACGGGGTAGACCCCCCAAAAGACACAACTCAACCCCCCCGCAGAGATCAAATAACCACTCTTCCCCCCAAGCTGCAGATCCCTTACAGGACAGCACCACCAGGACGCCGAGGCAGGCGTACAGCAGATTTGGGAGGAGCTTGAAACCCAGACGGCACAGAGACTGATGTAATTTGACAGGGGGTTGTAAACTATGTTGTTGAACTTTACCGTTACAGTTTTAAGGCTGACATAGGACATAAGCTATACTGTTGTTGATATCACTGAGTTTTAATTCAATCATGCCATAGAAGTTAAAGGTTGACGTGGTAGCTGAGGATAATCCTCCGCTTTTCCTTTTGGTGTGAATAACGGTATAAATGTCATGGATGTTACCATAGGCTGTGAACATAATTATATTGTCCTTTTCTTAGACGTTTGGGGGAGCTGTGGGTTATATTGTTCATATATCCCTACCTACATATGTATAGACTTAAGAGGAAGGTTTAGAGATTACATATGGGGTTTGACCTCACATCTCAGAGCAGGACAATAAGTCTTCACCACCGGCAGAGATCAGATAGGAGACGCAGCGGTGGAGACCCGATCGACACCCTGACCCCACAGGGTCAGGTGGAGGAGACAGAGACATAGCGGTGGAGACCCGACTGATGTCCTGACCCCACAAGGTCAGGTGGAGAAGAGAGAGGACAATAGAGGGATTAACATCGAGGTGTGAAGTCGGCTTTTGATGTGTGGTGTATAAGTATGGAGGACTGACTGCGCTCAGTCTCTTTTCTGCTTCTGCATTGAGATGAGACATGTTAGGGACTGGAAGCTGACAATAAAACTGATTTATAAAATCACTTTGCTTCCTTATTTCAAGTTCCCTACAACACTTACATTTTCACTGATTTAAACTAAACTCCTGGCTGACAGTTCATCCCGACTGTAAACAGTTGGAGGCCCCACCCCCTCCCTCCTAATGCTCACATGCTCAGAACTGAGGACCTTTTTTATTATTGTGGAAGATGGAAGCAGACGAGGCAGCGAGCTGAACAACACATAAACTTTATTCCACTTCCAACATAAACACAGAAACTCTAAAACCTGAGTACCTGAGCAAACTCCTTTATACACTTTAATTCCCGCCTCCAGCACTCAGGATAGACACATTAACATTCAGACTGCAAGACATGCACACACATTAACATAACATTGACCCACATGTCACAGAGCAGGTCTTGCTACAATACATTCACACCCCTGCGTCCTCAGGTGTCAGCCTGGCGCGGCAGGGGGCGAAAGGCACATCTTTTTTTGGTTGGCTCCTCTCAGCTTTCCCCATTATCATCTCTAACTGTCTTCTCCCCCATCAACCCCCTTGTCTTGGGTGGAGTGCCATGTCCACCACACAATCACAATAACTCACTTGTCTTTGCACTCCGCACTTTCATGTTCATTGACCCATCCATGAGACCACTGCTGTGTATATTTCCATAATCCTGGGCCATTTTACTCAATTGTGTGTTCAATTGTGTGTCTGCACGCTGCACTCTTATGTACATAGTTCCACCTGCGTAGCCACTACCATACCTGTATATATTTCCAAAATCCTGGGCCACTTTTATTTTCATTTTTTTTCTATTTTTATTTTACTTTGATTTCAGTCATATGTTTAATTGTGTGTTCTGAAACCGTGTTTTATCTAATCTTCTCTCTTACTTTATTGCGCAGTAGTGTGGTGGAGCACCCACAGTTTGGTTGGCCTGTACTGCTGTACAATGACAATAAAGCCTTTTCTATTCTATTCTAACAGCTAATTTATATCAGTAGAAGCAGCCATGGGTAATTTTCTCATTTTCAGAGTTTTTTAATGTTATCATTTTTTTTTGTTATTCTCCTCTGGCTATGGAAATATTAAACTTATTGATGTTTACTTTTTATTCATACATGATTAGAAGAAAAACCTGAAGTCATCATTCAACAGTGATTGAACGAGAGATAGCCGGGTGGGCTCAGCAGTGCCTTGCCGGCTTCTCAAAGACCAACATGTCTGTGGCTGCACCGTGTTTCGATCCACCCCGTGCATCAGTCAGACATAAAGGTTTGCAAAAGTACCGACGTGAGTGGGAAGAACTCAATGATTGGCTTGACAGCTTAAAATACAAAGCCTTCAAGGCAAATGGCAAAGTATGCCAGCGGGTGTTTTCCATGGTGTATGGTGGCTTGGGAGATGTGCGGCAGCATGCTGCAGGAGAACGGTAGTGTTCTCATAAGACCAGGAACAGAAAAATCCAAACAGTTTCTAATTTCATCATCCCCCAAGAACCTCCTGAGACTGATGTGGTTACAGAAGCTAAGTTAGTCCAGGTACAGTGGTACCTCTACTTACGAATTTAATTCGTTCCGGAAGAATTCTCGTAACGTGAAAAATTCGTAAGTAGAGGCGCGTTTTACATGTAAATGCCGTAATCCGTTCCAAGCCCCCAAAATTCGGGCATAAATTTTTTATAAATCGTAAAAACGCATCAAAACATGTAACAAATACATGTTACAATTAGATTACTGCACAATAAACATAAAATGAGAGTTTAAAATGAGAGAAAGAATAATAAAAGAATAATAAAAGAGAAAGAATAATAAAAATTATGTTCATTTACCCTTTAACTGCTATCGTCGTCGACGTCGTCACCGTTTGCCTTCGGCGGTTCATGTTCTGATCCAAGGACGTTTGCTTTTGTCGGCTTGTAAGTGCTTCGTTTTGTTTTAATACCGTGCTGATCGTTGATGTATTACGGCCATATTCTTTGGCGAGATCAACCAAACGCATAAAGTTTTGGAAAAAAAACAAACTTTGTGGCCAATGGGATACCAGGAAGATGCTAGGCGATAGCCAATAGCAGAGCAGCTACAGGTATGTTTACGTTCGGTAAACTACGGAAGCTGCGAGGAGCGCGTACTTTTTTGCCTTTCGTATCCTGAAATTTCGTTCGTAACTAGAGGCAATATTTTCCCGTTGAGGCGTCTCGTAACCTGAAAATTCCGTATGTAGAGACGTTCGTAAGTAGAGGTACCACTGCATACACTAGTCTGTACATGATGATGCTGATGATGGTGGTGAGGATGATAATGCTTATGATAATGATGATGATGATGATGATGATGATGGTGGTGGTGGTGGTGGTGGTGCTGGTGGTGATGATGGTGGTGGTGATGATGATGATGATGATGATGGTGGTGGTGCTGGTGTGATGATGATGATGGTGATGATGGTGGTGATGATGATGATGGTGATGATGATGATGGTGGTGATGATGGTGATGATGGTGGTGGTCATGATGATGATGGTGATGATGATGATGATGATGATGATGGTGGTGGTGGTGGTGATGATGCTGATGATGGTGGTGTTTCTGGTGGTGATGATGATGATGATGATGATGATGATGATGATGGTGGTGGTGATGATGCTGATGATGGTGGTGGTGCTGGTGGTGATGATGATGATGGTGATGATGGTGATGATGGTGGTGGTGATGATGATGATGATGGTG